>JAMJFZ010001360.1:0-2400000 GCA_026225945.1 Cricetomys ansorgei | reverse complement strand
ACTCACACATACACACACACACACACACACACACACACACACACACACATATATATATATATATAAAACACACTCTCTCTCTATGTATATATATGTATATACATATACATATATATATATACATATTCACAAAATGTGAATATGTGGAAATCTATCTAAATCTATATCTATATCTATCTACAAAACATGAGTCATATTTTAAGAAACGATTCAATGTTAGAATATTGGATGTCAATATAATTGAATTAATTTACTTGGGCTGACTATTTTAATAATCACCTAGAGAACAATGTAATGTCTTGACAACTTGGTTCATTATATTTTCCTAGACAACAAGCCTTCATTTCCCTTTCCCAGCACACATCTTTCTTTCTCATTACAATGTGAAATTACTAAAATATTGAATTCAAGCCTGTTTGATAACCAAAACACACCATAAGTTCTGAGCAAACTAGAAGTTCAATAATTTCAGAAATGATGACATTTTATACAAAGCAAGGGAGTTTATCAGAAGTACCTGCTGGAGGACTTTCAAACCTTGGAGAAGACATATTTATATCTGTACTCTAGAAGTCATGCTTGTCAGAGAAGTGGCAAACGATCAATTCAAGTACTCATATCATAGTAAAAATGGCTCTAGGCTACTGTACTCCCAGAGCCAGAGTTGTAAAATTGGGACTTAAAGAGTCTAGGATCCTTAGTGCTGGATGTATTTAGATAAATTATTCACTCTATCATTCAATAACTTCTTACTAATTATCATTAGGCCTAAGTGATTTTGTTTGTAGTATTATAACTGATCATTATGACTACCATAAATGTTGAACCAACAACTTTCAATATATATCACTAAATAGTGCAAACTTAATGAAAAGCACAGTTATCTCCCCAGAACATACAAATCAGGGCATCTTTGGTGCATAGATTTTTGAACATGGTGATCTTTCTCTGATTTGTGAAAATGTATAGAATGGGGTGGCTGCCTATAATCCCAGAATGAGGAGATTGAAGTAGGCACACCATGACTTTTGAAGCAAGTCTGATCTACATAGTATAATTCTGCCAACCTGAACTATATGCATTTTATGTTTAAGGTTTAAAAAAAAGTTCAGAAAGATGTGTTGGAGGGCATCCTAAAGTGCAAAATCTTCAACTTCTTTAGATATCAATTCTCAGAATTACATACTCAATAGCTTTTCAATGAACAAATTTAAAGGTCATTATTTCCTAAGATTGCTCATTTAATCAATTTTCTGTATGACCTTGAAGAGATCATGTCATTTTCTTGTCTTAGTTTATAAAGTAGGTAGAAAAATCTATCTATACTACATGATGAGGCTTATTGAGCTATTGCCTATACTCAACTGTGGAGATTAGTACATTAGTGGCGCAAAAACACAGAACGCATTAAGTATTATTTTATTAGAAGCGTTATTTAATTTAAAACACTACTGAGGATCAGTGAGGTAGTCACTGGAACTCATTAGCTATGTTCTGTCATATGACAAGGGAGCTGTGTTGTGCCTGCTTCTTATGATGGATACAACAGCAAAGACAGCCTGCATGATGGTGGCTTATCAAATTTTCCTGTAGAGGAATATTTAATATTTTAATCAATCACCATGGGTAGAAAGAACGTTGGCACACACCTTTAATCCCAGAATTCAGAAGGCAGTGGTAGCACAGGCCTTTATTCAGCACAATGGGAATTAGAACTCAGATGATGTCAGTGTCAGACAGGAAGTGACATCTGAGATGAGTAAAGTGATGTATCAGAGTAAGAGTTAGCAGAGTGAGTCAGCGTGAGGACATGCTCAACTCTCAAGACAGAAAAGCACATTCTCAGCTCAGAAATAGAAGATAAGGCAGAGAAGCAGAGAAGCTTGACAAAGGCAGCATGGGGCAGTGAGATCTCACAAAGACATAGAAGCAGGCTGAGGTGTCTGAAGAAGAGACACAGAGGCAGTTTGGCAGAAGTCAGTATCAGATGGGAAGAGTGAGTCAGTTTGAAGCCAAGCAGAACAGCTCAGTCTGCGACAGTCAGAGAATCATTCAGAGTCTGCCAGAGTCAGAAGAGTAAGTCAGAAACAGTTAGCAGGCTTAGAAGTTTGAACCAGTCATCTTGGAGAAGAGATTGTACCAAAATAGTGAGGAAACTGAACCAGAAGAGTTAGAGTTCAGAAAGAATTAGTCAGAGTAGTTCAGTCAGCAGTAAGTTTGACAGGATGATTAGATTACATGAAGGTTAAATGTTCTAGATTATAAGGAAGCTGAAGCCTTCCAGGTCTAGGCATAAGAGTAAATTCTATGTAGGCTGAAATACTCTAGGGCTCCATGACTAGGACCAGTGATTGAATTAGACAAATAACAAAACTGCTCTTTCTTCTGAGTCTAAGACTACATTTTCCCAGCAAAACTATCTTTTCTAATTTAAGATTTTATAGAAAAAAATTAGACCACATATTTTGTCAATACATACTTTACTGATGCAAGAAAACAAAAGGACTGATCATGAGTGGAGGATAGTGCTTTTGATCTCCTCACTGTTTAAGAAAATGACAATAGTATCTGGTGAGGTGGATCAGTGGGTAAAAGCACTTGCATATAAAAATAACTTGAGTGTAATGTGTGTCCTACAGTGGAAGGTGAGAATCAACTGCTCCAGGTTACCCTTTATACTTTACCCACATGTAATGTAGTCTCCATGTATCATATATATCACACACATATATATGCATGAATCAATAAGTAAAATAATAATATAATAATAATAATAATAATAATAGTAATAATAAGTTAAAAGAGGAAATAATAATGTGTATGCAATACATGAACTCCAGAATTTTTATTCAAACTTTTATTAGTATGAAGGCTGATTTAATTATAATATCAAGCAATATGTAAGAATAGTACCAAGTTCCTTTTATATAGACTTAGGAATGTACCAGGAAAACTACACATTTTATTTAAACTGTTAAATTATTTAATCACTTAGATACTGCAACTTAGAAAACAGTCTTGTCTAGGTTGTACAGATAAGGAAAACACGAACCAAGGAAAATTTAAAATTCACAAAGATCAAAAACTTAGTGGATGGTGTATTTCCTAAGGAAAACACACAGGCCAGTGGAGATCAGAGCTCAGGTCTTCATTATGACCCTGCACTAGCTAAAGAATATAATTAATCTTAAAATTAGTAAACAAAGATTGTGTATGATAATCACTGATTTATATTTGTTTTAATAAATACTTTGTCCAAATTTCTAGATCTATTGACCTGAAAATATGGTTATACTGTCAATATGTGCATTCTGCCACTCTGTGAAATGACTGATTGAACATACTTAGCATTTTTTTCATTCTGTATATTTAATCTTTATTATCAAACTTTCTATGGAGTTCAAACTCATAAAATACTACAGTGCTGACGAGTGTTTATTTCCTTCTGTATTTCCTTGTTCTGACTGACTAGTTAGAAGAACTCTGGGATTAAGTAGCAAATGTAAACAGCACACAACTTCTGTCTTACCAGGATACTCATCATCACAGTCTCTCTCGGTGGCAATTTTCAGAATGAAAATGATGTGTTTTATAACATTATTGTATTTTAAATACTTTTTTTGGATCAGAATTATTGTCAATCAATGTTGAACAAACTCAAGTGTAGATGAAAAATCAAGTTACCTTTGAGCATCATGATGCTATATTTATTCACCCAATGAAACACAAAATCAAAAATGGCTGACATGAAAGATCGAGCAATGTAGAAAAGATGAATAATGATGTATGAATAAAAATACTGACTATTAAACTACAACCTTATGGCAGCTAACCCAACCATCACTAATTCATATTTCAAAAACGAATGACATTTTTGATAAAAAGGGTAAAAATAAGAGAATTTTAATGTCAAAATTTTAACTTACTTTTTGAGAGGAAACTGACATCAATGTCGGTTTCTAGCATGAAGTCTCATACAATGAACCTCAGTGAGATATTCTGAAATTAGGAGCCATTTACCATTTACTACAATTTTTATGAATGAGTTTCCCACGTGATGGCAGCTAACCCTAAGTACAAGTAAAGGCACTTTAAATGTAGCATAAGAAATTTAAAAGCTAAAGGAGAATTGGAAAATGTTCCTTCCATTTCTTTCTTTATATAAATACAGAAAATTGATGACTGAGAAAGTAAAATGGGATCATTTATGTCCATTGAGAAAATACTTAAGAGTTCTCTATTTCTTAGACAAGCATGTTCATTCTCTCCTTCTCTCTCTCCTTCTCTCTCTCCCTCTCTCTCTCTCTCTCTCTCATCTGTTTGTGGGTTACATGTCTATAAATATATGTAATATGCATGTGTGGAGAAAAGAGGTCAATGTTTGGTATCATCTCTTCAAATTATTTTTGGAGACAGGTTCTCTCTCTGAACCTGAAACTCATTTATGCAGCTAGACACAGGTCCCCAAACCAAAGGGATCCTCCCACCTGTGCCTTTCCAGGCTGGGATTGGGAGTATGTGCTGCCATGACTCAGTGTGCATGCTGAAAATGCACTTAGGGCCTCAGTTTACCTTTAGAACAAAAACAGCCACCAGAAATTTTATTGTAGCATGTATTGCCACAAGAAATGGCTCTAAGAAAATATGAATAAATATATTGTTGTTTTCCTATTCATGCCTCTATTTAAAAGTATCATTTATTGTTTATATAAGCAAGACAATCTTAAGAGAGATGCTTTTCTTTACAAATATCTGTCTATATGCATAAATAAATGATCATTTTCCTCCTCCACTTTTTCATCTTACCCTTCCTCATCTTCCTTCTCTTCCTTCTCCTCCTTCTCTTCTCTTCTTTAGAGGGATGTTCCCACTCTGTAATCCTGATGACCTGAAATTCACTATATAGAACAGACTGGCTTACGGCTCACAGAGATCCCCCACCATTGCCTTTCTAGTGCTGCGATTAAAGGTGTGTGTCATCATGATCAAAAACAATATTAATTATAACTTAAATTCTACATACTCAATTATGTGTATTTTCCTCAGATCACAACTTCCTTACATGTATAAGTGAATCTCAGAAAGCCTTTAAATAAAATAAATATACATATTCTTACTTTACCTGTTTTAAATGAATGTGGCATGTCAGTCAAGTCTGTTTTGTAATATATGTGATGGATTATTCCATTTCAGTTTGATGATAGCCTTTGTACTTTCTTGAAGCCACCTTAATTATTCTAGCATATAAGTAATGGCATTCATGTAATTTCCATTTACATGTTATGTAAAATGGTACATAACCAAGCTTTCTGTATTTCACCATTGACAAATGCATTTGTATACTTAAAATAAATCTTCAACAATAATAGCTGATTGAAATGTATATGCATTTGTGAATTTTTTTAACTTACATAGATTGTACTAATAAATTATGAAAGTCTCTTTTCTCTCAAGAGGGGCAGAGTCAAAAATTTTATCATTTACCAAGAATATAGTCTTTAAAGTGGAATTCTGCAGCATTGTTTCAATACAGTTTTAGTTTACAAAAAAAATGAAATAAAATGTATGGTTACAAGGAAAATCTTTCTTTTACTGTGCACTTTTTTATTTTCAACTGATACATATAGTCTATTAGTTCTTATCATTCTGTTATATATTGTAGGATTTCTTACATATTACATATTAATTACAAATTACAAATTATATATTACTTACATATTACATCTTACGTATGTATATTAATATATATATATTCTTACACACATTAACAAAAATTCCAATTACATAGGAAGTCTTACATATTTCTTACATATTAGTGTCATTAGAGAGAATGACACTTTGCGTATAGACAGAGATTTGGAGTATTTCCCAAGTTTGTCATTGTACTTTTAAAACTCGCTTGTTAGTCTTAGTCAATTTGATATTTAAAATGTGTATACGCATAAATAGTTGCAGACTTGAGAAACACTATTAGAAATTCTTTCTGATAGTATTAATTCTTTGTTTTGCACAGTTGCTGTCTCATTTGTCAGAGAAAACCTGAAATTCTCTTATAATCCTGCTATTTTTGGTGGCCATCTTATCAAGTTCTTTCATGGGTTATCGGATTCAGATTTTATCTAATTTTTTCTTGTGTCCTCTGCAACTGTATGTGTCCCCAGTAGCCTGAAAAAAATTTATAGATTATGTTTGTTACTTGAAACCATACACTTTCTTTTTATAATTTCTTTACTTGGTTTTATATGTATAATTTCTATTAGTATGTTAAGCAATAAAAGAAAATAAAGAGTCTGTTGAGATCCGCCCGGCTCTTGATTTCTGGGAATAAAAGAGTGCGCTAACACCTCTGGGCCAAAAATATATAACTTTTTGATACCTTATAATCAAGAGCATTATTTCCTATCCTTCTACTCAAAACCTTATTTTTCCCAGGTATGTTGTCAGAAGCTGAAAGCTGAGAGCTCACATCTTGAACTTCAAGTGTGAAGCAGAGAATGAACTAGAGGTTGTATGAGGATTTTACTCTCAAAGTACATCCATAGTTACTTACTTCTTTCAATAAGTTACACATCCTATACCTCCCTGAATAATGCCATCAACTAGATGGTCAATTGGTGATAATCATTTAAACCACCAGAGTAACTAACAAAAACAAGTTCATATGCTATACTAGTAAAGTATAAACTTTTTTTACAAGAAACCTCACAGTATTGCATATAACCCTCTTGTTTGATTGACTCAAATCTTGGAGTGCTAGGAAAAGTGGGAGATGGGAAAAAAGAAAAATGAATGATTTCATTCTATGGTAATTATTTATATATCAAATCTTGTATTCCTGATGACAACTGATATATCTGTTCTCTGAGAAAATACTCAGAAAGGAGAGCCTTCAATCAGGAACCTAGTCTTTGTTTAATATTGGTCTTAAGTAATAATGCATTTAATTTGATTCTTTTTTCTCTTCAGTAACATTAGAAGTAGCTCCTTGAAATCTGCCTTTTCAGGTACAATTCTTATTAGGAATGAAAAGAAAATATGTCAAAACACAGTTTTTCTCCAGCAGTGTTCATCATCTTGGTTCGCTGCAATCTTCCTGGGTGATCATCTCAATTTAACAGACATTTTGGTGTTGGTTGGTGCTTATGCACTAAAAGACTGTGAAGGCCAGAGGACTTGGACTATTTGTCTAGCCACTGTGCCCAATCTGAAAATTGAGGTTGATGGTTTCTCATTATCCTTTGTCTCCTCAGAGGCAGTCAGATTGATATTCAAAGAATATCAAAGCTAACTTTTCAAAGTTGATGTGAGTGAACATTACACTTACTGTGATAAATGCAATCACTCTAGTGTTACTGAATGATTCACTGGGAACACTTCTGTTTTCTTTGATATGACTGAATATTGAAACACCCTTTTTCCTTTGAATCAAATAAAACATGTAACTGATCCAAACTTGGAAGTCTTATTTTCCCATTTCCAAGTGAGCAAACAATTTTAACACTCAGTGCCTTATTCAGAAGTATTTTATTTTCTTTCCCCAGAAATGGAAAATGAGAATTTACATTGGCCAGGATTTCCAACTCAATTCTCTGATGTCGAACATTACAGACACTCCTACACTAGAAAATGGCTAAATGTAAAGGGAAATATATGAATGAACTTACCACCAAGATCAATTCATTGTAGTAGGCTGTTTTCACTCCTGTTCCATTTTCTTAGACTTTACTGTTGTTTGTGCTAGTTGCTTTATATTTCCCTCTGGTGTACCCACTATGTCCTGATGGTGCCTAGGTAAAATTGGTTTTCTCTCTTGCCTTCAGCTTTTAGTCCTATGTGTGGATTTATCATTATTTCTTGCAATCTAATCTTCAGTTGAGACCTGAACTATTTCAACCTCAGAGATTTATAGCTGACTGACTCACTCTGACTAGCACTTTCTGAACTCTGAGCAATGATGAACTCAACTGACTCTTTGGTTGGCTGATTCAACTCACTGGATGTTCTGGCTCAAATTCTTCTCCAAGCTGACTGGTTCAAATCAATATTCTGAACTAGCTGACTGTTTCTTACCGAACTCTTCTGACTGTGACTGGCTCTGGCTGATTCCCACATCTTGTCTTACTGAACTGCTCTGCTCAG
Organism: Cricetomys ansorgei; assembly: GCA_026225945.1. Classification (NCBI taxonomy): domain Eukaryota; kingdom Metazoa; phylum Chordata; class Mammalia; order Rodentia; family Nesomyidae; genus Cricetomys; species Cricetomys ansorgei. The sequence continues at coordinate 2,391,861 of JAMJFZ010001360.1, read as the reverse complement.
CTTCAAACTGACTCTCACTGTTAACTGACTTAATCCCAAACTCACTATTTCTATCTGATACTGGCTACTGCTGAACTGCATAAGTGTCTCTGCCTCACACTGCCTTAAAGTGCTTCACATTACCTCATACTACCTCATGTTGCCTGACTCTGAGCTGAGAACCTGCTTTTCTGTCTTGAGAAAAGGGCATGTCCTCACTCTGACTCACTCTGGTAACTCTTCTTCTTATTTGTCATTTTGCCTGCTCTTCATTCTGATTCAACTCAGACATCACTTCCTGTATGACACTGACTTTTTCTGCACTCTGGATCCTGTCTTTGCTTCTACTTGCTTCTGTCTTGCAGATTAAATGCATGTGCTATTACTGACTTGTGAATATTGGGATTAAGGATATGTACTAACATAATTTCTACGCGAGAGCAGCCACACTGACAGATTAATGAGAATAAATGTTCCTCTACATGAGCTGATATGTTTGGAGTAGGTAGAACATCTCTGGCATGTTGGATTAACAAATTTGGGTACTGAATTCTTTTGTGACAGAATAATTTTTGTCTGCTGAGATGAGAAGGAATTTTCTGGCACATCATTTCCTGTGATGTGGTCTTTGTATCTTCTCTTTCTGGTTGCAGTATGTATCACATGAGTGAACACCAGTGTTCAACTTACCCTTTGAGGTTACAGACAGGAGCACTCTGGGACGTTTGGTTTCAGCAAGATTTATACAAATTAAAACTTTACTCTATGGCATTTACTTAATGCCAGTGGCTAACCATATACAATGTGTCAGAAATTTTCTTTCTGACAAAAATACCCTTTTGGCTTTTCCCTAACCTAGGTTTAGTTTGTTTGTACAATGGGAGCCTTTCTCTATGGTATCCCTGACCTAGGGAGAAATACCTAGTTACATATGTATGATCAAATGAAACACAGAAAAGGCTATGCAACAAAACATACAAAATTATAGATTGAGTTTATTTTTGTTTTAATTTTCACATAAAATCCCCTCACCAAAGGACACCCTGCATCACCAAGGCAACCAGAAAGTGGATATTCTTTAGAACATGTACATTCTAACATTGGGTTGGGTGTAAATGAAAGAGACAGCCTTGGAGCCTCAGTGTCGCTTGTGATCGAGGACAGTAACTAAATAAGTTTCATTGGTAATTGGATAAGTTGGTTTGGGTTTTTAACTGTGGCCCCTAGTGGGTTGACTCAGCTCCAGTGCAGTCCTGAAGCCGAAGTATGTCTAGTGTCATAGATTAGACTCCAGTTTTCAAAATACAAAAAAAAAAAAGGAAAAAAATAGCACTTGAACTTGGATGGGTAGAGAGTCGAGAGAGGATCTGAGAGGAACTGGGAGGTAGTGAATATGATCAAAAGAGACTGTGAGTTTATAGAGAATTGGTAATCATATTTTAGGAGCCTATTTTATTTTACTTTATATAAATAATTTTTCTTTTAAATTTTGATATTATGTATTTATACAACTTCTTCCTTTTCTTTATTCCCTATAAACCCTCTCATATACTTCTTGCTATCTTTCAAATTCATGGCATATTTTCATTAATTGTCATTAAATATATGTATATATATTTCTTTCTGACAAAAATACTCTTTGGACTTTTCCCTTTTCCCTAACCTAGGTTCTTGTGTGTGTGTATATATATATTTAGTGTGTGTGTGTTCCCAAATATATAATGTTATTTGCACACCTGTTTTCAGGACTGACCATTTGATATTTGATATCCAATTGGTGTGCTATACCTTGAGTATATTTATTTCTCCCATTCTCTGCATTCTTTACTTACGTGAAGTTCTTTGTGTAAGTTTGAGGCCTCTATATCTTTTCCCCTTTTAATACTGTATCTATTGCTGTTATCTTTATTCAGTTCATGTTTATACTGTCACGTTGGTAAGACTTTATGGGTGTAGCTTCTGCCATTACTAGGTAAAACAGTCTCATAGCAAACTTCCTGATCATCTGGCTGTTACAATCTTTTTGCTTCCTTTTCTAAAATATTCCTTGAGCCTTAAGTGTAGGAGTTGTTTTGTAGAAGTAGAAATGGACTGAGTTATACAATTCTGCATTTTGATTGGTTTATGGCCTTTTGTAATGATCTCCATCTATAGCAAAACAGTTTCCTTGATGATGATTAAGGTCTACTTGAAAAAAGCAATGCAAAGAAACGAGGGATTATGTTGACTTACAAAGTAGTATATTAGAGAAATTCACTGTTGTGGATGTTGAATAAATAAATTGTACAATAATTGGGAAGCATTAAACATTCTTCTAAGAAACAAGAAATGTTCTTTGAAAGTGAGACTCACTCATGATAGCTTGTACAAGAAAAATTAATTTTGAAGGAGAGACTAATCTGAGAATATCACTGATAGATTCTATGCTTGAAAACAAATACACAGGGAGCTGTTTTTCCACATTTACTTCTAGACAGATAGATAAAGAAGCTTAATCTTGGCACCATGAAGACAGCCCAGGTGAGGCTATTGGTAAAAGTACAGCCCAGTTGCAGCAGAAGTCCCCAGCATTCCGAAGATGTCAGTGGGACAACCAGCAAGAACAGCAGCAGCAGTGGAGTAGAGCCAGCCAGAACCTCAAGCTGTGTGTGCTGCAGATGGTAGAACCAGTGAAGTCACCTAAGCCCTTTGGAGGAGCCCAGAGGAGTATGAATGAATTCCAGATAATTGGACATTGATATTTTTCTGTTGTCTGAAGATATTGTAAAAGGCTTGATAACATGTTTGGTTTCATTTGATCCTATGCATTAGCAGTCCTTGTAATTGTTCCTCTTGTAAATGGTTTTGCTGGTGTAGTGTCAAATTGTTTTGTAGAGATAAAGTAATTTTTTATTGGCTTATACAGAAATAGGGAAATGTGTGGAAGTTTTTTTAGTTATATATAAAATAATTATTTTGTGTACTGTTAAGAGCTGCCTAGGTCTTGGTGTTTTATAGGTCTGCAGGTATTGTCTGCAGGTATTGAATTTATGTGGGGAATGTTTGGTTGCTGATTATCTGCATGTGTGATAAGTAGAATACCTGAGGATCTCTGAATCAATAAAACACATGAGCTCTGACACTCAGGATTTCACTGTCCAGTACGGCACTGTCTAGTATGGTAGTTCCCTCTCCTGAGATCTGGCAGAGTTTGCCTCCTTGTCTCTCTTGGTGAACCAGTACAGTAGGTGTAGTTTTCTCCAACTACAGATGGAGAAAACTACAAATACGGTAGAAGAAAGCAATAGCATGCCTATAGCTGGCAGCACAATTAAGCAATGTCATCCACATGATGCTGGTTTCTTAGTCATAAATAAATATAGGCCATGTAGGTCATAGAGACGTGCACTAAAGTCTAGAATACCATGCAGGTCAGAAAATGTGTGCCAGGATGCGTTCTCTGAAAGGAGCCCCTATGCTGCCATTGGGTGAATCTATGAAAGTGAGTTTAAGTTTCAGTGGAGCCCATAAGATATTAGAAATGCCAGGAATGTGGGATTTCTGCCAAAGAAAGATACAAGCATGGAATGAAGCCAGTCCAGGAGAAAGGCTAAGCAGAAATATCATCCAAAGCTTGAAGTGCAGAGACTGCCAACAAAATCTTCAGAAAACAATCATGAGGCTACAGGACTTGGTGTGTGCCCTGTTAGGTTTTCAGTATTGCTTTTTTTTTCTTTTTTGCCACATCCCTATCCCTCCTTTTTTGAACAAGGAATGTTTACTTATTGATATTGTATTCTGGAAGTATGTAGCCCTCTCCTTCTCTCTCTCCCTCCCCCTCCCCCTCTCCCTCTCCCTCTCTCTCCCTCCCCCTCCCCCTCCCCTCTCCCTCTTCTTCTCTCTCTCCCTCTCCCCCCCCCCCCCCCCCCCCTCTGTCTTATGTGTGTGTGTGTTTTGGTGGACTTAAGAGTCTTATACTTCATAAGAGCAGAGATTTGGGATCATGAATAGATCTGGGAATGTTAAGGATTATGTGGACTTTTGAAATTGGACTGAGTACATCTAACTGTATTTTGCATTGTGAGGTGGCTGATGAATGTTGTGCTTTAAAGTGAAATGTTTGGGTGTTTATTGTCACACGGTGAAACTGTGGGAGTTAATTTTCATTGTCAATCTAACTGGACTTAGAATCACTTGAGAGGCACACTATTGGGCAGGGCTGTGAGGCTATTATCAGAGAGTTTTAATGGAAGGAGGAGAGCTCATCCTGAAACTGTGTTACACCGTACTATGTGTTTGAGTCTTGGAAGGAATAAACAGTGAAGAAAAGATCAAATTAGCTGAGAACCCACTTTTATAATTTACTGCTTCCTGACAGCAGACACAATATGATCAGCTGTTTCACATTCTGAACCCATGCTTTCCCTATCATAAGGATTTTAGCTCTTCAAACTCTGAGCTTACATATACCTTCCATGCCTCATGTTACTTCTTTCATGCATTTTCTCATGGCTACGAGAAAAAAATAACTAATACAAATATGTACCAGACATTTCTCTAACACATATCTAAGTGTGACTTGACACCACCAGTTTCTACCTGGATCAGAAGAGGCATATGTTTCCTTGTTGCCTAGTGGAAACTCTTCTATGACTGCTGCCAAAGGTATAACCCTATGATTTCTGAAAATGCAGAAGTCCATTTGACTTTATAGTTTATTGGATTTGGTGTAAACCTCAATGTTCATTTTCATGTGAGGTACATATAACTGGACAACCACACTTTTCAGTTTTCTGGCTATATAAGAAAGAATACTTGTAAGATTCAACTTACTGAGTAGACTGAGCCACAATCTCTCAGTCTCCCATGCTTTTTCTCCCCATGCTGTTGCTACGTTAGACCCAACAATAGTTGTGTTTATTTTTGCCCCAGCTTTTCTGTTCTTGACTAAGTTCACGAGTTCCAGCTGAATCTATAGAACCAAGGAAAGAGATAGCAGAGCAGTGCTGGCACATCAGCTGAGCAGTCAGCATCCTGAGCTTCAGAAGTTACAGAGTACCCTGAGCCTTCACAGCTACAGTGGAGGCAGCTTATACTTAAAGAAAGCAATTAATGTAGGGTAAGCTGGACCATGGATGTGGACTTAAGACTGTGAAGGATACAACACTTATGAGTCAGAGAAGAGAATTAAAGGCTCTGGTCACTGATTCTTTCAGACAGCTGTCTAACCCTTAATCGAAGATATTCTCAAACACCTTGGACACAGAGGCTGTAACACTGGCTACTGTCAAGTGATGAGGAACTCTGGTATCTAGACTTGCCTAGAACTGAAACACCAGGTGCTGCAAAATGCAGAAGCATCATGACTGTGTATTCCTACATCAGGGTTATATTTGTGCAGAGAAGGGTCTCAATTACTTGAAGCCTGAAAAAGGACTGTGACACCAAAGGGAAACAGGTGCTACTCATTCCTGACCTGACTACTACTGCCATTTCCAGCTGCCAAATAATGAGGAATGTAGACACTTTCAAAGGCCAACACTTGAAGGACTAACCTTGCCTACATACAGTTCTAGGAAGAACAAGCAACCAAGCCAACTAATTAGCAGGAATATGACAAATGGTTCAATAATGTTTAACCTCATAGGGTATTCTATGATTTCCTTCAATAGGTATTCCCAGGAGTCATCTCTTGGAATAATGCAGGCAAGTGATAAAATACATTTTCACAGATATTGTATCTCACATTGTTATTCATATCTGCAGTATATAAAAACTACATGTGGAAAATCTATTTAAAAAATTAAGATTTCAATTTATAAATGAATTAGAAGTGAGTTTGGAACAATCCCTCTGATCAGCCTCAAGGAACACTTCTTGGCTTCTTTACTTACATACATTAAAGTATAGTTCTGTATCATGAGTGAGACAATTGCCAGATAATATTTTCTTGAATATAACACTGTAATCAAGATACATATAGATTATTCAGATTGTCAATAATATCTAGATTTTATTTGAATTTTTATTTAAATCCTTCAGGATCATGTATTATTTAATACAAGTTCCCACTTCTGATAAAAACAAAATTTTCTATCTAGATTTTTATTTTAGTCATGTATAATAAGCAGAGAAGTAGTGGGCTAATTAATTACTTAAAAGTACTAATTTTGTTGTAAGCCTTATTCAGAAGAGACCAATACTCAAGAAATTTTTTCTCAGTATGAAAATTCAGGAGAAAATATGTTCATTTCAAAATGTTTTACTGATTTACATATCAGCTCGAGTGTCTTCTCACAGTCAGCTTTTCATTTTGTCAGTTTAATCTACATCATGCAGAAGATGCTAGCATTGTTTTACATCACATACTAGGATTTTTTAGACAAGTGTATTAGAGAAATGTAGAGGAGGTTGATGGGTTTTCTAAAGAAAGAGTCAATAAAGTAAGTCGCATATTGCAGAGTTACTGAAATAAAAGAAGATATTAGGTGTGACTTAAAAAAAAACTGTAAGCATTAAGAGTATTTTACTAGTCTTCTAGTAAATGCTTTCTAGCAAAATACCTGAAAGTATAATGCTATTGTGTTAGATTTGGGGAATAACGTAAAACAAGAATAAAGAAATTCTTGTAAAATAGTTTAATTCTATGTTAGCAAATTTCATGCTACTCTCTTCATAATGAAATAATGCAAAGGTGGTATGTTGTTTGCTCTTTATTCCTCTGTTTCAAGAGAGCTGAAACCTGATGTATTTCATGATGGCGGTTCATTCTTTGGAGGAAGCAGGTAATAGGCTTGTTAGTTAATGGTCATCTGCTAGTAACAAAGGTTAAGATTACCATGTTTCCTCTTTCTCTGCTTTTTATTTTTTATTCAATACACACCTAAAAGGTTGTACCAATAAATCTGAGAGTTTAAACTATTCATTTATTTCGCCAATAATAATAGAGAATTCCAGGTATAAATCTGATTTTATCTGACTCTCAGATCATCTTTTATCCTTTCAAACATTCAGTTTTCATTTGTATCTCAGTCTAATCACAACATTAATTAATTACTAGTTTTTGATATTTTTATCTTTTCATTACCTTTTAAATCGTGTGCAGGTGATTGTAGAAGGTTCCAATCTATAATAGACACACATTATTCATAGTCTTGTGTTTCTATATGGCTGCTTGCCATTTAGTTAGTCATTTTTTGAAAAGGTATTAAATCATTTTTAAATCACAAACATGTTGTTGAAGATATTTAACTGATCTCAAAAACTTTCTTTATGTATAACAAAGATAGATTTATAAGTAAATAATGATTTGGTCTAAAGAGTAGACTGATTATGAAATTCTATGTGGATAATGAGAATAAAAGAATGACTTCTTTTCTTGAAATATGGACATCACAATCATCATTGCCTTGATTGTGACAATCAACTATCATACATATATAGTATCTGGCAATTGGTAATTGATTCTGCTTGAAAGATACAAAACAACAAGCAAATAAATATGATGTTATAGATTGAATTACATCATGCATTCTAGACAGACAACATGCAAATTGATTCAAGAGTGGAAACCTTAGGAGAAAGTAAAAGAGGATACTTATTATCATGGGTTTGGCCCATATTACAAATAATGGATGCATAACTAGTATGAACATAAAGGATTTTAGCCAGATATCATAATCATCTAACAATCTCTAATTTTTTAACATGTGCTAATGTGATAGGCTTTGTAACATTATATCACTCTATCACAATATGGCTGTGCTAACATCAAACTTGCAGATAATAATTAAGCCATAGGATGATCATTTTGAGACTTGTTCTCTATAGTCACTCAAATATGCATTCTTACATATGAAATTACAGCTACCTCTCTATTTTCTCATGGTCAGCAATGTAATTTATCAAATCCATATTCATTAATTTTTGGTCATAGAAATTATGTCTTGTATGACTGTGATAAAGATGTTATGCTAGCAAAGAAAAAAACACAAAATACATTAATAGAATACTGAACAAATGAAATGTAAATGACAAGAAAACAGTAATTTCATTAATATATATTTTGCAGTGTTTTAAGTTTGTCATCTCACTGTGAAGGGACACTTTCATCCACATAGCTAGTGACGGTAACTCTATTTGTCATGGGACAGTGTTAAAATCCTTGATTTTAAACACTAGCTTTGTAAGTGCAATTTGACCAGGGTGCCTCAGAGCACCCCTCTGTCACAGATCCACAGACAGCTTAAACATCACTGGTGTATTTCTTATAACAATTATGTTGGCAATATCTGGTATCCTCACACAGTTCCCTTTTATTACCAATACAATTAGACAATCCTCTCTACTGTCAGGAGCTACCATTCTGGAAGCATGGCTTGCTCAATATACTTCATGGACCATTCCAGGACAAAATTCTGCACCATCTTATACTGACAACTGTATGGATGAAAATGAAAGGTTGGACCCCTACCAATGAATTGATGCTGTGAAATGAATCATTTGGATATGTCCACCGCGAAGCTAGACAAAATTAATTCCAAAGCTATATTTTTTTAACCAAAGTAAGTACCTCTTATGTATACTATTCTATACTGGCTAAACTGTTTCCTTCTCCCTCTCTTTCTGTTTCTCTGTCTCTCTATCTCTGCTTCTTTCTCTGTCTCTGTCTCTCCCTCTCTCGCTGTGTCTGTGTGTGTGTGTGTGTGTGTGTGTGTGTGTGTGTGTGTGTGTGTGTGTATGTGTCGTGTGTGCACTTGGGAAGCCCTGAGCTTCCTTTTGAAGAGCATACACAAAATGCCTTTTCCCTTTATGGTCTGGATCTTTTCCATAAAAAGAATGAGCCACAGTAGTGTTTGAAGAGATGTTGTACTGTCTTTTTTAAATCAGCAGATACCTGATTAGGATTTTTACAAATTAATGGCTAATGATTAACAGATAAACTCTGGAAAAATATGGAAAGGACCATTGGATACAGTACAGAAATCGATTTTTCTTTTTTCAAACACAATGATTGGCTATTATGGCTCATTGATCTCTGGAAAGTTTCTTAAGAAAAATGTGCAAGTTATTTACATGAGTGCTGTTTTAATGATCCTGCCAAATAAAGGGATTCATTTTGGAGTAATGAGGTAGAAGAAACTTTTGACAGATGTGCCACCTGTTCACCATGATGAATAACAGAATTAAGTCATGCATGGTTACAGGTGAGAGGAAGTAATCACATTGGACAACCTTTCAATTCTTATACTGTCACTGAGGAAGAGATCAATGAAATGGTTAGAAGCATGACTGACTATTTGGATTTTACTCCAAACTAAGTACCTTTATGATATTGAGAACATTTTCATCACTTTAAGCCACTATATATTTTCCTTTATTTTGGAAATCACAAATAAAAGTATCTGATCAGCATAGGCATTGTGAGGTATACATTTTATCCCAGCACTCAGGATGCAAAGGCAGGAAGATCTCTGTGAGCTCCAGGCCAGGGAGTTACAAGCCTGATAAATCTACATAGTGTAGTAAGCCTGTCTCAAAATTATTTAGTCATTTTAGAATGTAATGGTAGGTTACAAAGTCACCTTTGGATTTCACATGAAGAGCAATTCAATGTTTTAGTTGAAGTATGTCAATTAATTGACAAATGCCATGGAAAACAACTAATAGTTTATCTTAAATTCAGATATTCCTGGGCGTATCCTAACTTATTTGTTAAGTTTGACATTCTATCAAGATTAATTGATACAGTGATTAAAATTTTTGGAGGAAAAGTTTTAGAGACATATTAACTGAAGTTCAGCTCATGCTATTTTTATTGATTTTATAATTGTCCATCATTTAGTACCAGGAATAAGCTATAATGTACATTTATTAAACATGCAATATGCTGCTGCTGTTTTTTTACCTCATCTATAAATGTTGGTCAACTATGATAAAAATAAATGACAAATTTTTACATACTGAGCATTGTTTCTTGAGTTACAGTTTATGTAAAACCAGAATAAAACAGCAGGAATGTTTTACTTCACACAGACTTGACCAGATAGTAGATGCAGTGAGTTATATACCTCTCAAAATGGCTTAGAATCTAATTTCTATAACCTGATTTTTGTAGTTAAACAAAAGGTAAATCAGATACTTATATATGGAGCATTTTTACTCCATGACTTTTTCAATTGAATAAACAATTATGCTTTCTAGGAAACTGAGTGTCTCACCATGTGTGGTGATCTCATAATTCAAGGGAAAAAAACAAAAACAAAAACAGTTGTCTTAGTAGACTTGCATGTTGTATTCCAGAGACTTTCCTACTCAGTTCTCCAGAGGAAGAAATGTGAGGTAGACCATACTGATACAATTTTATGAAAATAATGCCTATGTTCAAACAGAGTGGAACTTTGGATACACCTCAAAACTGAGTTAATCATAAACTTTAAGTTCACTTAATACTTCACCTGATATCCTACTGTATACTCAACCTGATTTTTTAACCTGCCTTCCAGAAAGCAGTATAACAAAAAAATCTTACTTTTCTTGAGTTTTCTATGTAGTCAGCTTTTACAACAAAAGTTGTAAAAATAGCTTAAATCTTAAGTTATGTATTCTTCCAAGGCCTTCACATAAAATACATGAGACCATATGTATGTTAACTTTATCATTTATTAAATATTTACAAAGGGTTGAAATAAACAATACAACAAATATCTGCCATAAATGTTGGAAACAACATAGTTGTATCTTGCTATCATGTTTTCAGTTATGAGTTCAAGTTAGTATCAGTCCCTTGTACTACTCTGTTAAAATTGTCTATAAAGTATCTCTCATTCATTTCCCATTTTTATTCTTCCTGTACATGTTCAATAAATACAGAGAAAAACTATTTTTTAGGGACACTGATATAGGAACAGATATAGACAGACTAAAAGCTACAATTACATGGGAGACTCAGGTAGAGATATGGAGAATTCAAATTGGACCGCACTTGAGGTCAAATGAATTCAAGAAGAAATTCAGTGATTTCCTTCACTAAGCAATACTGATACATTTAGTTGCTTCTCACTTTATCAGTCATTCATTTAAATGAAACAGTGGAGATTTCAAAAACAATCTGGAATAGAACAGGCCTTGTGGGAGTCCCTGCTCCTTTATTACCATGGGATTATTCCCACATTGTTCATATGTTCATATTGTTTCTGTGTATGCATTAATTGTGACAACACAATTGAATTTCTGTTTTTATTCTGTTTTTTATTGGAGGAAGTTTTTGTTATATACAATATGTTCTGATTATACTTTCTACTCCCCACCTCCTCCATGATCTTCAATACCTCCTTTCCCATCTGCATCCAAACCTTTCCGTTGCTCCTTTAAAAAAACTGGCATCTAAAGAATAATAATAAAATGAAATAAAACAAAAACAAGTAAGTTGGAAAGTAATTTCTATAAGAACTCAAAAGAATGAATTTGAATAGTTTCCAGACAGTGAAGTTCATGGAAATTCCGATATATCAGGATCTTTATCTGAAGCATAGTTGTTCTTCAACAATTTCATATTTTTCAATGTTCTTTGACAATTTCATATTTTTCAATGTGTCAGTATCTGTGTTCATGTTTTAGTAATAGCCTTTATAATAAGTGTATCAAAATAAAAGTTTTTTTTTTCTGAATTCTGATATACAGTGGGTTGATCAGGTGCATATGTCAAATAAATAACCTGGGCTTGGTACAGGCTGTGGAGGCAGTTGAAGAATGGTCTTGGGAACTAAGACCATAACTCAGAGGATCTGGAAGTATTTCCTGGAACCGGCAAAACAGAACTTAATTAGAGGAAACATATTTTTGTTACCTGAGGCAGGATAACTTTCTTGATGGAGAGGAAAATATCCTTGGAGGATTTAAAGTCCTAGAAGACTAACTTCTTGATCTGTGGTGGTAGATCATACCAGAATAACAATTTGTATTTCCAACTTAAGATAAAACAATCAGTTTTTATTTATTTATTTATCTTATTTATTATTTATTTATTATTTTATTTATTTATTTATTTAAGTTTAAATAGAAACCTAGAAATGTGCAGAAATTTTTCTACAGAAACTATTGACATACACTTTGATATGTAAAGTCTTATGTAAATGTGAATATTTTTACTTATAAATTCTTTTTTAGTAAACTGGATTTAGTTGGTTTCTTAAATAATAGAGTTATTACAGATACATGAAGCATTATATAAAACAAAGAAAAACCCAACTAATAATACGCAGTAATATTATGGCCTAGTACATCTCACCACATTAAAATTAAAATAAGATTATAAAATAAGAAGGATAGAAAAATAATTTGATAATTCGCTTATGTATTCTATATATGAATTAGAAATATATTTATTCATGCTTTCCCATTAGAAATATTTTCAGAAAAAAATGACGTTGTTTCATCAATGACTGATAAAAGTAATCATATTCTAGTTCTGAAAATGCTTTTATTTTAAGTGAAACTTTCTACAGATACCAATTAGATGTTTAAGCATTCTGAAAGGGCTTTGCCACATATCCCATCTTACTAAAAAAAAAAAAAAAACATGTCATTTACCTCCCACAGCCAATCCTATCAGTACTGCCACAGCTACCTCATTCCCTTAAGTCTGAGAGTGTGACATCTGACTGTCTCTTCACAGGAAAATTGAAGCACTGAAAGATGCATTAGTGGAAAAGGATGCAAGCTAGCAAAACTTCCAAGAGAGCTGTTTTAATTTCATCCACGCTATACAGAAGAAATTCATGGAGTAAATGTTAAGGTGAAGGCATTATGAAAATGATCAGAATCAAGAATCCTTCAGTATGAATGAAACAAATATAAAATATAGAGAACATATTACACGTACACAGAGAATTGAGGGAAGGAAGGGGAGTGGGGGGAGAGGGAGATGGGGATGGAGACAGAGACAGAGAGAGGCATAAAGTATGGGCAAATATTGGTGCTCTAATATTTCTATTTTGATAACATGACAAGAGATCACATAGGCTTGTGGGTGGTTTCACATATCCAGTTAAATTTGTACATGGGGCATCAGAGTACTTAGCTCTATAGGTCTTCTACCCTATTCAACCCATGTCTGCTTTCCTGATTCATTTTTCCTTCTGCACTGCTAAGTAGTTTTAACTTTAAGGGAATTACAGGAAATGATTAGGGACTAGTATAGAATGCCTTTGCTCTTCATTCCTTTGTCAGTATTATGTTTGGCACATGTCAATAGGGGAAAAGCTGAGAGCCAATTTAGCAGTGAATAACCTCACTATCACTATTAAAGTATTGCAATTATCTTTTTTCCCTTCTCTATTATCATCAAATCCTCCGGTATTTTAAGAAAGAGTCCTCAGTAATAAAGTTCCTCAAATAATATATAACAGAGAAACAACTTAACTTTTAAATAATCTTACACATTTACTATGCTTAATTGGTTCTTCTAAGAACTAAGAAATATTATAACTCTTATTTCTATGTATCAATCTAATGATAAAATGAAATGGCAGTATACAAATATAAGGGATACCATACTGTGTGTATATTGAAGGCAACATTTTGTTTTAATTCAGCATTGACTCTGATAAGGGATAGGTAAAATTAGGTCCTGTGGTATATCTCAGATATCATCAGAATATGTGGGCACCACAACTCTTGTCATCATCAGTATCCCCTTACCACATAGCTCATCTTTTATTCTTGTCCTTTTAAGGTACTTATGTTTCCCATTGCCATGGAGATGGAAAGATAGTAGTTGTCAATAATGTTGTTTCTTTGAAGGCTAAAACAGATACCCTGCCTTCAGCTTTTGTCTAAATCTGTAGCCAGCCAAACAGACACACTTAAAAATGAGAAAACTTTTATATAAGATTTCATAATGTGTTTTTCTGTACTCCATTCTGTAGGCATTTAATTCTAAATTCTTTTCTGTTTTTTGTTTTATGTTAGATGTCATTATCAAATACAAATTGCACTTCAATGTGTTTCAAATGAAGCTTAAAAAACGACCCAATTCTCATAAAATATATACTTTGAAACATGATGGATTTATGATGAAGTGTAAATTAATGATTGCAGATTCCATATCAATGAATCCTTTTATTCAGATACAGCTTGCAGTGACTTACTGCTCCACAACTTGTCCCCATGAGCAATATCTGGGTTGTTTCCTAATGTTTGGTATTTTGGTTTCAAACAACACATGTAAAACCTTAGAATGTATGACTGGGTTCACAAATCTTCAATTAATACCCAATCAGTTGCTATTTTGGGTACAACAACAGATTGCAAAAGCATACCTTAATAATCAGAAAAAAACAGACGATAACTACACAATGTAAGTACCTTTTTTTTTTTTTTGCTCCAGTTTTGTACTATAGTCTCCACCTTTGTCTGCTTGTGTCCAAAGAGTGAATTTCACTGAACGACAGTTGGCACATACACCAATCAAAATAGCCCAATTCAAGTTGAACTCTGTCATGCTTCATTTCTGGCTAGTATGGGACAGGTCAAAGGATACAATTAGAGCAGGCTTCTGCCTCCGAAGACCATGGCGGAGCCTACCATCCATGCTCCTGCCACACAAGCTTGACTTAATTTTATTTTATTTTTTTGTTGTATTGTTTTTCTTTTATTTTGAGGGCACAGGTTTGAGAGTATGGAACAGGGAGGATTTGTGTTAGCAAATGGGAAGAGGATGTTATCGAAATACATTTTATAAAACTGAAGTTACTAATAAAAGTATTATAAAAAAGATTAAAGGAACTATTCTTACTGTTGAGTTTGATGTAGCACACTCACATTGTGTTTCTGCATTAGTGAGTTTATTTAAACAAACCAACTTTACCTGCAATCATAGAAATAATATAGCACATACAATTACATGTAACATTTGGTGATGATAATAATGTGTTTACTTACTGGCTTTTTAAAAACTACACTATACCTTTTAATCAGTACTTTAAAAGTTATATTTATTTGTTTGTCTATTTTGTGTGTGTATGTGAGAAAGGATCAAATCCTACCCTTTGCACATTCTCTATAACTGCCTTTCCATAAGGCTATACCACCAGACCTATGATTTACTGTTCAATGGAAATGTATCAAAGAAAAATAAAAGTTTTAAAAATAGAAAATTAAAGCCTGTAGAACATGAATTTAATACAAACATTTAGCATATCTGTACAATGTTTATTTTTTAAAACTGCTATCACAAAAAAAAAGCTGAAGAAGTAAAAAGTTAAACTAAAGTTAACTAATTACTGAAGAAAAGCATTAAAAATTAGGTAAAATATGATCCCAGGTGTGTGTGCATGCATGCACACTCAAACAAGCCATAGTAGCATATGTATGGACACCTAATGCTTGTGTTTGCTGAATTTACAGGATTACTGTTCCCATGAATTTGAGAACAGGCTGCACAACTTAGTAAGAGACTCACCCTACAAAAAAAAGTTTCAATATAACATTGTAATAATTCTTGATCTTTTCAAATATAATTAAGGCTCAAAAACATATACAACTAACATGAATAGATAATGATTGAAATTGTTGAACCTCTTAATTTACATACTTGTGAAGTAGTGTTTATTCAATATTCATTATTCAACATTGAATATAAGTGAGTTGTACACTTGGAGCACACAAATGAATAAAGCACAGAAAGTTCTGTGTCAGGATAGAGTATAGAGTTTAGCAGGAGACACAGAAAAAATATTCGTAATAAATACAAAAGTGCATTAGGATAAGATAATTACTATGGGAAAATGGGGGTAGAGAAAATACAGTCTGGAAATAAGCATGTTGGAACCCAGAGGTCAGAATTAAATCAGGATAGGGAAGTCAAGACAGATGGCCATTGAAAATGTGAGATCTGACTGGCTTCAAAGACCATGTGCCTTTTCAGTGTGACTACATTCCTAACAAATATTTGTTTTTTTATAGTCAGACTCTGATTTTCTGTATCTGGTTTCAAATAGATAATGAGAATAAAATTTGTTGACAGACTAACAAATTTAAATAAAATGTAAAAACTTTATTGGGTCACTTATTCTCAGTAAGAAAAAGAAAACTATATGTTCTCTCTTATGTGCAGATCCCAGCCTATAATGTGTACATACATATGTAAAAATGTACATGTGGGTTTCAGTGTAAAATTTAGAAAACAGGGAAGAAATGATATCATTAGTCATCGAGGAAGGACAAAATACAAATAAAGGGCACATGAGTTTTCAAAGAGGATATAAATCTAATTTTATTCAGTTTTGTCTCAAAGATAGTTATTGTCTTTTATTGTGGTAAGCACATAAAAATGTAATTGATACTCAAAGTGTGAAATCCAAGTAAATTTCTATAGCCTTTGAGTGGCAATTCTAACTTGTTCATTGAGATATTTTGTGTTTAGGCTTAAACGGATGATTGAGGGGCTACTTTAATGTTTCTGTGATATAATTCTGTTTATGAAATCATTAAAATAAATTATTTTTTATCTTTAAAAGTATTGGAGAGAATCTATATTATTATCCTTAAATAATATTATCTCAAAATTTTATAGAATATAATAGAATTAAGTAATATTTGTCAAACACTGACATCGAAAGTGTATCTATATCTAGAAGGTTGTGGCACACACCTGTAATCCCAGCACTCAGGAGGTAGAGGCAGGAGGTACCCTGTGAGTTCAAGACTAGCCTGGTCTACAGAGTGAGTTCCAAGACAGCTAGAGTTACAACAGGGAGACTTTGTCTAAAAAAAAAAACAAAACAAAAAAAAAACAAAAAAAAAACAGACAATGTTATCTGATTATTGGAAAATTTAGAAATAATCTATTTTATTTTAGGCACCACAGGACACTAGCTTTTAGACACTTTTACATGATGAGGTGACAAGGCCTAGATATGATGTCTGTCATCAATAGAAAGTTCTTTCCTTACTCTCAAATCATCTAGAAAGACTGTAGTTCATCAAGTTGAATGTTCTCATGGTATTAATATATTTTGATATTCAATCAAATACATTAGACTCTAAGTGTTACAATACAATTTGGAATCATGAAAATGGTTGGTGCTAAGCCAGTCTACATTTTGCTAATTTTACGTTTTCATAAAAACTGGTTACAATTTTCTTATAAAGACAATAGAAAACTAGATACATCAAATACAGAGTATCTGAGCAAATTTTGGAAAATGCAAAGTTTCTACGTATATATGTACATAGTTCTATATACAAATTTTCTATGAACTCACTACTTAATGTTTCCATTGAGTCAGAGTCATATTTTATCTTTCCATACTGTTCTTTGCTTTGCATTAATGATGGAAAATATCCTATTTTCCTCTTTGGCTTTCTCCATCCTACCATCCCTTCATTCAGAGACAACTCTGTATCTAGATAGCACTGTTTGTGCTCTGTGCTTTCTGCAACTGCTATGTAATATAATTTAAAAATGTATGTAATTGCCATGTGCTTTACCAAAATGTAGCCTGCTTAACACCATAGCTACAACTGACTTCTGTTTTTTATGTTATGTGTAGATGAGTACTCACTATTGGAAACTAAGTTCTAGGCAACACCTGCTTGTCAAGTCTGGACAAAATGAGTGAGAATCATATTTTATTTTATTTTAATTTCTTAGTGGCATAATTTTGTTACACACACAAACAAAACTTTATCATAATAACCTGGCCATTATGACTATAGGAAACAGCATTTTAAAAAATGGTTACAAATATAGAAACATTAATGGTGAAATGCCTCCCATATCCTTTTGCATAGACTGTAGAAGCTAAGGTCTCATGCTTTTGAAACTTGCTTTAGAAGGTATATATGAATTTCTTGACAATGTAAAAGTTCTATTGCTTATCAAGTTACTCTAACTACATATATTATTGAGCAATAAAATATTTTAACTAAGCACAACACTAGTCAAGAAGAAATTTACATAATTACATGTATCACAAATGTAACCACATTGACCTTTATAAGTCAACTGGATAAAGCTACTACAGAAAAAGTTTTTAGTTTAATGATATTGGAATTTGTTTAGTAGATTTTTTTATATAAAACCAGTTAAATTTTTTTAAAAAATTATAAACACCACCTTGCCAAATTACATGTACAGAGACTCATTTAAATTTTATACATATTGGGTGATGGAGTAAGGTTTGAACATTTTCACAAATGTTATACCTTTTCCCCAAATCAAAATGTCATCCACAGATAAAACATAACAGGTTCAATAAAATATACAACATAGAAAACAGTGAGTAAAACTTAGATTGTCTGAATTGAATTTCTGACAGAGCACAGACAGAATGAGAGGACTAAATGAGAAGTTTCTAAGGTCAAAACAAAACAAAAGAGAACAGACAACAGCACCAACAACAAAAACAGTACTAAATATGTAGATAAAATGCTTGTCTAAACCCTGAAGGTAATTAGCACCACATGAAAGAGTGGGGAGGGTGGATGTTTGCCTCCTATGAAACAGGGAAATTACTGAGGATGGAAAGTTAAGAATAAAACCTCACAACATGGTGTTAGTGCATGTTTGTGTTAAGTTTACATTTATTGATTGTAAATTATATGTAATTATTGCATATAAAATGTGATTTGCAGTTGTCAATTGTTTCACTTGTAATGTTACAAATCTCCCAGGACCCCATCAGCTAAGGTAGCACCAGTAAGGTCTCAGAAGCCAAGGTGGAGGGAAGGAGAAATGAGCACCCAACAAAGCTTCCTGATGGACAACACAGGTTCTCTAACGAATACTGTGTGTTTATTTTCTTTGAAGGCATGCCACATATAGTTTATTTGTTCCCATATAAATCTTACTTATTTATTTATTTTCTGTAAAACCAGAAACAGAGTAGTAAGATACCCAACCTATGATTGGAGGACTTCTCCAGTTTAATATTTGTGCTGGACAAAGTGTCCCTTTAAAAAAAAAAACAAATTAGATAATTATACAATGATTATACGGAATTGAAACTTCAAATGCTTCTAGTTTAGAAATTACCCTTTTCGCAGGGTATTAAAAGTTTAAATGTTTATTGATTAATTTCCCATTTCTGTATGGAGGCTTTAAAAACATCAAAACAGAAACATTCCTTTGTTTATGTGTAAGCATTTAGGCATTTCATACGACCTATCCTGTATACAACATGAAATATGACACCCACTATCCACAAGAAGCTGGCAGCCTAGTAGGTAGTTAACCATTTGTCTCTGCTATTCATCAGACAAAGCTCCCACAGCTATCATAAGAAGCAACACTTCTACAAGTAGTTTGCTCTGTTCAAACTGCATCATGACACTTTTGACTACACTCTCAGCAGCCATAACAGATAGAGTTATATAGCCCTTGTCTTGAGGATAAATTGCCTCAATTATTTTATTCTGAGACACAATGAGAACAGTCTGATGATATTAAGGCAGTTACCAAAAAAACCATCATTTTTACTCTTCAAACTATTTCGTTGCTCAGTGAGACATTCTCACAATGCAATTATACTAATATAGTCCTGAAGACTTAATGCCACTTCCTTTTTTTTTTTTTTCAAGAGTTTCTGGTCATTTCTGTCTTTCATTTAAAAGAAATATGCCCTGTAATATAAGAGAGCATTTCTCCTAAAAGAAATGCATATGTGCAGTGAATGAATGTTTTGTATAAAAATACTTTGTGTTAGCTCTTTCCAGCTTGCTCAGTACCTAAAAATGTTTCCCACAGCTTAATGGGACTCTACGTTTTTACCTTACACTGGGACTCCTCTTGTGTCTTTTATTAGACAGTTTAGAAAACCAACTGCAAATTCTTTGTTTTCATTTGAGATGCAAATCTTCTAAAAGCTTTTGTTAGTGTTCTTTCTGTAAGGACCCACAGAAAACATGGTATCTCAGGATTTCCCATAGTTCACATCTAACTGCCCCACCTGGTTTTAATGGAGCTGAGCTCACATTAGATTCTATCCTCTGTTTCCTATTACAATGTTGCTAAAGCAAGCTATTGCTGTTTTTAAACTATATCATTTAAGTCTGTAAAATTCACGATACATACTACATTATACCTGAAACCACACATGCCCCCTTTATTTAGCAGTTGTAATTTTTTTGACAAGAGACATCTGAGGCTAGCAATGTACTTAGTTAAAGTCAGATTTTTTAAAGGTGTTTGTTGATAGAATAATTGTGTGCTTCTGGCCATGACCTGTTTTCTTACATGATAAATAGGGTGAATAATGATGAATGCACTCTTTAGATGTTTTGGACTAGAAACAACAGTCTTTATAATTTAAAATATATTTTGGATGTGTTATGTGAATCTGTTTCTACCACTATAAACATTTTATACATTGAATTAAAGATAAAAAACATATCATTTTTTGCTGTTCATTTTATAGTATTTATGCATTGTAATTCTTATGGTTTCTCTGGTATAGTATTGCTTTCATCTGCAAATAGTCAAGGAACCATGTCCACCTGTCTCTAAGCACAGATTTTGAAAACAAATCATTAGACTACTCCATCTCAAGTAGGCTGAAAACAAAGTACTTCAGTTCACACATTCAGTAGCCTTCCAGTTCAGAACAAAAGGGTAGATGTCCTTAGTGGCTTGTAAAAGCCTTCCATTTTAGGATTCTCTTTGTGTTCAGCTATGTGCTGCAGAATAAATCCACTTAGCCTAGCTCACAAAGAATAGAGTCCGGAAAAAGGTTTACCCCAGAAAGCCCAAGGTAAATCATGAGATTTCTTTTATTCCTAGGAAACAAAACACACACAATCCTCTTGAAGACTATTTCTTAAAATATGCCTAATTCTTCATAATAGCACTGCTTTTACTTATATATTTATTTGATTTTTATTTGACTAATAAGTCCATGACTATTTATGGCTTTGAAAAGTCTATGATGGGGTTTGAGTTTCATGTAGAAAGATAATTGGCAGCAGATACAGACTTGAAGCAAGAAAATGCCTCTCAAGTCAAAATATAGCCATTTGGTAAACATTCTCCAGAGCAATGTAAAAAGTCACTGGCATATTCTTCATTATCTCCATGAATAATAGAAATTCTGATGAACATTTATTCCAACATTTTCACTAATTTTAATTAAACAAACCTTTTAACCTTCACTTGTGATAGATTTTAAAATCTCTTTAAAATTTGAATGAAGCTTAATTTCTACTGACAAATACCAATGGAGAAAAAAAAAATGCCATCAACAAAGACAGAATTCTCTCTTAAGAATTCTATCTTTGAGGAAGGAATCGACTTATTAGAGTACTGTAATTGTACTGAGAAAGGGCAAAATATTGCTGAGGTTCCTCGTTCTAGCTTTCTTGCTGAGGCCATTTCGGATTTAACTTGAATTTGATCTCCTTGCTAGAGAAATCTATTGAAAATTGCCCATCTCTATTCTAGGAAGCAGAGGTCATGATGTCCCAGCTAACTTTATTTTAGCTAATTATTAAACTGCCTGCTTGTGCAAACCTACTGCTCTAGCTGACCACTTCTCTTAGCTCTACTGTTTGTTGGAGCAAATCCTCCTGCTGCAGCTATTGAGAAAGATATCAGAATGTAAATTTTAACTTTATATACCCTTACCATAAACATTTGATATTACACTTAGGTTCCAAACATCTGAGTGTAGTTCTAGCCAACTGGAAAAGAAGACTATCAATTGTGTATATGTGGCAATTTCCTTGACATCTCTTAGAAATGGAAAGGTTTAATATGATTTCCCTTTCTCAGCAGACTTAGACCCAAACTGAAGAAATGAATGTACATTACATACAAAATTATTTTTGTTGCTTTTCTTAAGATTATTAGAATATCAATTGGTATTTTCCCCTCTGTGATCAGAATTTTATGTGTGGGAGAAATATTTTAAGAATCCAGCTAGATGAACATAGATGAATAGAGAACTTTTATACAATACTAAGTTTGCTCTCTCTTGACTGGTAAGACACTAGAATTTTCCTCTTTTGTTTTTCTTTTCCTAACCCTCAGGAACTGGGGAATCATCAGTGAGCTCTATTTACCATTATGTTGAGTAAGTTAGAGTCCTTGCAGCAAACTACTCAAAGTTCAAATAGTTCCAAATAAAAGGTACTAAGCCAGAGAAGGACAGATTTTGAGCAAGAAACTATTCCATTTATTTCTGTAAAACAAATGGGCCAGGGCTAAACATCCAGTTTTGGAGCAGACAAGCTACTAGACCAACTAATTAGTTCCAAAGTGGAGTGGCAGTATTGCTTAAAAGCCAGGAGAATCTGAGAGCACAATGGAGGTCACAAAATTTTAGTTATTTTCATCTTTCTTTATCTTATGCAAAATATGTATATTATAATCTCCTTTTCATCAGATACATTTTGTACAAATGGAAACTCTGAAAGAAGAGGTAGGTAAGGGAGAAGAAGTCAAAGAATGCCTATGGAATGTCTTTTCTTAATGGTTAAAGGTAATAAAATTCATTAAAGTTAAAGACATGACAGTTCCATCCATAAGAGTGAGAAAATGTCACCAAATGTAGACAATGACATGCACATATTCTAAACCTCACATATTCATTTCAACTAACCACATTTACTTAACTTCACAGGAATTTAATAATATTTGCTGCACAGATGCCATGCCAACATTCAACCAACGATTTCTGAGCTTTTTGTTTGTTTGTTTTAACTAAGAATCTTGAAAAGCAAATTATACATACAAAAGTTTGCTATTATCTTATACCTATAATCCAGTACTCAGCTATGGGTTATTTAGTATTGATTGGATTTAAATATTGTAAACACAATGAGACAGATATACAATAATGTTAAGAACTGTCTTAGTTACTTTCTCTGCTGCTGTGATAAAGTAAGCCAATAGGAAAATCAACCATTTTCTGCCCTAAATAGATGAGAGTGAAGGGTCAAGTACTGTGATTAATTAAAAGTTAATTATTTTTATGTAATATGATATGATTACATGTTGCCAAAATAAAGAATCAATGTATTTTAACATCTCAAACTTACAATGTTCTCTGATTACTGGTTTCCCTAAAATAAATTTTTAAAAAATCAGAGTATTGCTTACATGTTGTAATACTCCCACTTTGCAGGTAGATGACTCTAGAAAACTTGTTATAGGGCAAGACAGTGCAGAGGTTCCTCCATGTTTTATTCTTCGTGAGGCCATTTTAGATTTAACTAGAATTTGATCTCCTTGATGGAAATCCCCATGAAAAATTATTCAACTCTTTTCTAAGACCTGAGGTCAAAATGGCCTAGCTAACTTAGCTTCTATTAAACTATTCTATTCTATTTGAACTCATTTACCCAGTGAAAATATTATCAAAAGTTGAAAGACAAATAAAATAATAAACAAAAATAAAACCACACAAAAATACCAAGACATTATTCATTTCAGTGATGAAAAGTTTGTAGGAGCATGTCTTAGTCAGTGTTCTGTTGCTGTGAAGAGACATCATGACCACAGAAACTCTTTTGTTTAAATTAATTGGGGAAAGTATTTAATTGGGGCTGGCTTACAGTTTCAGATGTTTATAATTCATTGCCATTATGGCAGGTAGCACAGAGGCTTACAGGCAGACATGATGAAGAATTCACTGAGAGTTCTATATTCAGATCTGTAGGGAGCAGGAAGAGAGGCACTCTAGTTTTCAAATTAGCTTTTTGAATCCTCAAAGCCCACCCTAGTGACTTCAATCAACAAGGCCATACCTCCTAATCCTTTCAAATAGTGCTACTCCCTGATGACCAAGAATTCAAATCTGTGAGCCTATGGGGGCCATCCTCACTCAAATAACCACAGAGCATGATGGAAAATTCAGATGACATTAAATCACAGCTCACTGTTTGACATCTGAAGATATTCATTAATTACACACTTTAGAGCAAGTCACTTCACACTGTGATATTATTTTTTAAATGAAAGGATCACACACATACCAACCTAAAAGGCCAGATTCATTTGTATGCACTGCATAAAGTGACACAGAAGCTTTAATGATACTATTGTTAAATTTATATATAATAGCTATTATTTTGCTAGCTATCCCAAAAGAAGAAGAAAGTGAATAGTTCTATGCTGTATATAATTTCATGGAGAATCTTGTGGCAAGAAATTGTAAGATATACTTCAGTTTTATAGGCTGTAAATATTTCCACATTGTCTCTTGACTCTTTGTTGCTATATTGGTATATATACTCTGATATACTCATCAAATAAAATAAAAAATCTTTTTGATATACTAAAGAACAGCAACAAAATCCAGAAGCAGAATTAGAAATAAAATTCTGCTTGAAAAGTTTATGATGAAATGTCTCGTGTTTAAGTAGTTAAAAATGGAAGCATTCCTTAGGGAGTACATTGAATAGATGAGTAGGTTAATACTTTTGTGAAGGATGGAAGAATTTGAAGTTCATTGATTGATGACATAGATCAGTACCTTTTTGAGATGCACAATGAGCCAAAGTGTGTTCTTGTGGAATATGGTTGGAATTCACAGGACATATTGCACAATATAGAGAATAAATAATATAACAACTGAGATTCCAAATAACTGAGTGAATTATGTGGACCCCAATTCAATTTTTTATACTATAAGTTAAAGAAACTGATTGGGGCCAGACCCAGGCATTGGCCAACATCTCAATGGACAGTTAAACTAGATGTTACCCATTTAGAAATTATGTGGTAATTCTAAAAGAAATTAGAAAATTGAAGGTGTTTTAAGAACCCAAATAATTTGTGTGTGCTTAAGACAATTAGTTCAGCCAGGTGGTAGTGGTGTATGATTTAATCCCAGCACTTGGGAGGTAGAAGCAGTAAGACTTCTATGAGTTTGAGGGCAGCATGGTCTACAGAGTGAGTTCTACGATTGCCAGAGTTACAATTGTCTCCAAAAACCAAAAACCTAAAAAAAAAAAAAAAAAAAAAAAAAAAAAAAAAAAAAAAGTTCAGAAAGATAAATGTCAAAAATACAGACTTTCAGTTTAACATCCTTTTTTTTTTTTTTTTTTTTTTTAGCAATTGTTGCTAATAAAATATTTTTCCTATTTTAGTGGGCCTATTGTTGTGTTACCTTCAAGCAACTTAAAATTATGTTTATATACAATTTGGATAAATCCTCAAAACTTGAGAAATATAGCAACCAAGTATGTCCTGTGATCTGAAATTAGACTGGGAGATTCTAAATATGGCAGAGATAATGCTAAAGACAAGGCAAGAAAGAAATCCTTGAGTAGATAATACTTTAGATAAAACTTATGAAAGTGAGGAAACTATGTTTTAATGGTGGCAGACTGGCACTGCTAGTTTTTATTGCTATTGTTTAGATACTTCATGAGTGTACAAAAGACATAATCAGTAAAAAAAGACATTTTGTCTGTGAATACTAAAGCATAAACTCACGCCAATATTCTTGTTTTATGTCCAATGACTCTGAGATTTGAGTCATTACTATTGGGAAGAATGTTTCAGGTAGATGTTGGAACATAGCAGCAGGCAGAAAGTTTGAAGACCACCATTATCTGCACGTAGACTACTCAGAAGATCAGCTAGGGAGCAGGTGGCCTTGCTCTGTGAAATCATGGTCTTGGTACTCAACTACAACAAAACAAAATAAACACTACTAAATAATTTATCTTTAGCTGCTAAAGACTAATGAGTCTATGTGAAGCCTATTATGTGCAATGACAATAAATATCTTTGTACATAATATTAAAAAAACCGATATGCATCAAATTAAATTCTAACCCTTGAGTAATATTTCATGATGTTTCTTTTAATATGATAATATCCCATATTGTCAATTCACAAGGCAAATGAGGTTTATAAAAAGAGGAGAAAAATAACAATTTAAGTATAATTGTTTTCTATTTAAAAGAAATTCAAGAAAATCATCTTTGAATAAACATTTAATTATTTAACTGTAAAGTTCCATAATCCTTGTTTTGTTTGGAATGAGCTTATACTTATATTTGATAAACCTCTAATTGTCAAATATCCTGTACAAAAAGGTTGAAGTATTTTTTTCATAATTTTGATTCTTTTTTAATTACAATGCTATGTTTCTAACTTAAAATTTGTCATATTTATCTCTTAACTATGCTACAGAACCTTTATATATTTATAAGTTATAGTTTAAGAAGAACAATAACATAAAAATGAAAGGCTATTTCATTGTATATTGGTCACCACAAAATCCTTAGAACATTATCGATATGTTTGTGCATAAAATCACATTGTTAAATGAAGTTTCAGAGAATTAAATCCTCTACTGGGCATTCTTTCTTTCAGATTTTAAGACATTCATGTTCTGAGTATCAACAGATTATCAACTAATGTCAAAGTTACTGTTTACAATTTCCACACAGAGATAAGGAGTAAAAGTACATTATTTCATTTTATAATTTTTCTGTTAATTTTAAATATAAGATATGTAAACAACAATAACAAAACACAATAAAGAAGTACACAAACACACAGAAACATATATATATATATATATATATATATATATATATATGTATGTATGTATATATTTAAAGCCTAAACAAAGCAGAATGAAACAAAAATATCTATAAAGACACAATTGAGTTCATTTTCCTTTGGTCAAGTACTTTTGGGCATGGGGTCTAACCTGAAGTGTGATTAATATGCCCACTAAATTCACTAGCTAAAACTATGTTTTTTCTTTGAATATTGGTGGAAATTATAGACAGCATCTTGGTCAGTGGTGAGAGCCAATGTCTACTTACACCTCTGTCTTGTTTGGATCTGTTTACCCTTTGCAGTGCTACTTCAGTCACAGTGATTTGATAATTGTACCATATCTGTTACTTCTGCAAGTCACTGCTTCATTGGAGTCATCCATCACCTCAGGCTCTTACAATCTTTCCACTTCTTCTGCATTGACCTCTTAGCCCTGGGAGGAAGGGGTTTGATAAAGACATCCCATTAAGGACCGAGTGTTCCAAATTCTCTCCCTCTCTTCCAGTTGTGGGTCTGTGTCACATCTCCCATCTATTGCAAAAAAAAAAAAAAAAAGAAGAAGAAGACGATTCAGATGATTCTTGGTAAGGCACTGACTTACCATACTCTTTATTTTTAACTGTTAACATGATACAAACTAGAAAGGGATTCTTGATTTAAAAAAAAATAATAATAATTTTGATCAGATTGGCCTGTGAACAAGCCTGTGGGGAATTATCTTGATTGTTAACTAATGTAGAAAGCCCCAGCCTATTATGAATGGCACCCATCCCAAAGCTGGGGTTGTGAATAGTATAAGACATAGAAAGCTGCTGAGAGACAGAAGGCAAGTAAACAAGGATGTTCTTAATCTCTTTGTTCTTTACTCTGGATGTTATATGGTTATCTACTTGAGTTCTTTCCTTAACTTTTTAGAAATGATGAAATGTACCATGGAAATTTAAGCTAAATAAACCTTTTCCTTTCCTCTTTAGCTTATTGCCAAGATGTTTGATTACAACAGGAGTAAAAGTAGAACAGAAAATTATTTTAAGAATTAACAAATATGTTCTTAGTGAACTTAGTATTACACAAAAGAGATGATGGATAATTAAAATCACTTCTTAAATTTTGGTGCAGAGATTTAAATAAATAAAATTAATCAACAATCATCACATATTTATGATAGTTTCCATAATGCAAATCTAGTACTAGAGATAATTAGGTAAGTATCCTGTCTCAAGATTCAATTCTTCATAGCAATGATTGTCAAGTATGTATAT
This sequence comes from Cricetomys ansorgei, assembly GCA_026225945.1. Classification (NCBI taxonomy): domain Eukaryota; kingdom Metazoa; phylum Chordata; class Mammalia; order Rodentia; family Nesomyidae; genus Cricetomys; species Cricetomys ansorgei. The sequence goes on along the minus strand of JAMJFZ010001360.1, from coordinate 2,364,120 downwards.
AGTGCTTACAATTGTTTTTTGTTTGTTTTGTGTTTGTATATGTGTCCCCCCCTCTCTCTCTCCCTCTCTCTCTGTATGTGTGTGTGTACCATGTATTTCTCTAAGACTGAAAGCCCACTATCTTACTCAGAGCAAGAAAAAGGCATTGTCACTTAGTTTTAATCAATGTTCTCTGAAACAAACTCTTCAGTTTCAGTGTCTCCTCTTTCTGTACTGCTTCCTGCTAGTGTATCCATGCCTCAATCCTCTGCTCTCTCCACAGTTTCTTCAAGTCTTGAGCTTATACGTTATGAAAGCAAAGGTCTGTCCAGAGCTATATCTTCTTCCATTTCAGGAAGAACAAATTAAATAAGAGGCACAAGTCACTGACGATTAAATATTTGGCTAGTCCATTTCATTTCTCACTGGTAGGAGGGAAAAAATGTATGATACTTAGCATGGTAGAAAGGAAACTTAAAGGATATGCAAGGGGAAACAAAAGTGAATAACTGGGGAAGAAAAGAAGTCAAACGCTGCATGCCATCTCTTATATGTAGAACTTATATTTACTTTTATACATGCATTTATATGATCCGAGAAAAGAAGATAGACAACTTGGCAAAGGCACATGATTTGCAGGGGAAGGCAATGATATTATAGTAAATATGAGGAGAAATACAATGACATGTGCATGAGCATGTCACAAAGAATCCTATTATTTTGTATACCTGGTAAAAATAGAAAAAGTGCTTAGATTTTTATTTATTTCCCATAGTGATTACATTATTAATTTGAGTAAGCTTCTTTTTTTTCTTTTAATATAAATATGGATATAGATGTTAAACTCAAAGACAATTTATTAGTTTTTAAACTGACACCCCAAAGGTAGGAAACCTTACAGATGACAGTAGAAAAATAGAGAAGATAAGCATGGGAGTCAGCCACTGGTGGCAGGCAGACCCAAAACAAGAGAGGGAGTTTTAGATAAAAGAGGAAACTCAAAGCATTAGTGAGAGAGTTTAGATTATTTTCTAATGTCCACAAACTCACTAGCAAGAGGAAGATAGTTAGGTTTTGAGTACAAGGCATCATTTTCCTCCTATTGAATGGTCTTTAGGTCTAATAAGATAGTTTTTGCTGATTGCCAACATGTAAAGGCCATTTATTGCAAATTATGGATATCTTGCCATGTTGGTCATTGTCACAATTTATAAGTGTAACATATGGGTAGGACTATTTAATGACTTCTCTCCCTTAGCACCTTGTAAAGTACTTTCTGGTTCTATGAAGGCTAGTGGGAAGAAGTGTTTCAGGTTAAATCCAGCTTAATTACCAAAGTCTTATATCCACCTGTGCAGTGTAGTGTCTTCAGAAACATGGGCCCACCCTCAACTTCTGAAGGTGACCAAGGGTTACATTGATAAGTTATTGAATTGAGAGTCATTTGGACTACTCCTTCAGTTCAGAAGGAGGTTTCTCATGCCTAGTCATGGGGTGCATTGTCAGCCTAAGTGATTTAACTTCCTTTAAACTGTATATACATGCATCAGTAATGGTCTAGAATGTCACCTTAACATTCCAAACACTATTGTATAGTCATATAATGTCAGTACGTGTTTTCCATGCATATTCTTAAAATACGTGTTTACTGTATTAAGATTTGCAATGTAAGATTATTAATAATGTAAGACTAATGTAATTATTAATAAAGCAATATTGAGAGCCAGATTATCTGATAATGCAATTACTCAGAGTTATTTCATGGGATTTTGGCAAATTTATTTTCTGGTAACTAAGATTAGAATTAATTGTAGCAAAAATAAAAACAGGAAAAACAGGTTATAGCTAAAGTTGTATATTGAAAAACCAGAAAACAGAATACTTCAGCTAGGGTTGTTAGTCAATAACTATTGAAAACACCTTGTACATTTCTAATCAGAGACAATAGTTAAATCACTCCAATAGACTTAATAAATTTCTCCTAATGTGGTTAAGACATAAGAGGGATACCAAAATCAATGACTAGAAGAGCTAATCAGAAATGACAAATGTTTCATCTACTAGGAAAATATAAATTAAATGTAAAAGTCTGTCAATGTACAGGTGTGGAAGTTGCAGATATCACAGAATTCTTCAAATAATTTTACAATTTATGTGACTTTATAAATTTAAAGCATAAACAAATTCAGTTCCTGAAAAGTCACCTAGACACTTTTACATGATGAGGTGACAAGGCCTAGATATAATGTCTGTCATCAAAAGAAAGTTCTTTCCGTACTCTCAAATCATGTAGAAAGAACGTAATCTCATGTTTTCTATACCTAGTTAATCAGCTGTTCACTGAAAATATGAAATAGTGACTTATCTGTAGCAAGTTGAATGCTCTCGTGGTATTAATAGACTTTGATATTCAATCAAATACATTAGACTCTAAGTATTACAATACAATTTGGAATCTTGAAAATGGTTGATGCTAAGCCAGTCTATATTTTGCTAATTTTACATGTTCATAAGAACTGGTTGCAATTTTCTTATAAAGACAATAGAAAACCAGATACATCAAATAGAGAGTATCTGTGCAAATTATGGGAAATACAAACTTTCTCTGTACATATAAATGGTTATTTTAAAAAGAAAGTAATGTCAATTAAGACAGCAGTGTATAAGAACAATAATTATTATATAAGCTAACAATGCATGAACAAAAGCAATACTCACTATGAAGTAAAATGTAAAGATACCTTAAAACATTTGTATTACCTATGCCAAAGAAACTAGTAAAAATGGGTGGATACAGCAGTGAAAATAATATGTCAAATAGTATTTGTGAATCACCTTATTTCAGTTAGTATCATAACACACTTGACAACATAAGGCTATAGGCAGAAAATCTTGAATCAAACAGTTCCTATGGAATCTTTACCTGAGTAACTGTGGGGTAACTGCCTATCATTTAAACAGATATGAGTGGAGGGGCTAACCTTCTGACAAGTGCCTTGAAATTTTTCTGAATAATGGTGAAAGTCATAAAACCATTCATTTATCATTGTGTATTTTTAAAATTTATGTTTATATATTTTGTGTGGTTTCTTGTTTCCCATAGTGCCTACATATTTCCCGACCTCGCATAAAAGTGTTACAGTTATAAAATATGTCAAACCCTTGAAACCCAGGGAGCTAATTTTATTTTGGAATACTTTAAAAGCATCAACTGAGTGCATGTCTTAAGCAAGAAATATATAGGTTGTTTTGCTGTATATAGTTCTTCCTGTGTTATATGTTTTCGGGGTAGGTTTAAATTTTTTATTAGTTTTGGAGAGTTTTATACAACCTGTTCTGTTCATATTCATTCCTTCTCCCTCAATTCCTCCATATTTATCCCCCTTCTGTAGTCACCCAACTTTATTTTTTTTCTTCTAAATATTCAAGATTGTCTTAGTTCTGTTATATTGCTGTAAAGAAATGCCACAACCAAGGCAACACTGATAAAAGAAAACATTTAACTGGAGAATGGCTTCTAGTTTTAACAGTTTAGAGGGTTAGTCCATGACCATCGTTGCAGAAGCCTGACAGATGTGGTGACTGAGCAGAAGCTGAGAGGTTTACATCCTGGTTCACAGGAATTAGGAAAAGAGGGGAGAGAGTGGGGGAAGGAGGGGCTGGTATGGTATTGGTTTTGAAAACATAAAACATAAAGCCCACTTTAAAGTCACACCTACTCCTATGAGGCTTCATCAACAAGGTTATACCTCCTATTCCTTCTTCAATCCCTCTTTTGCTATGATCTCTGAGCATTAAGATGAAAGAATTCTGTATATGCTCTCTTTAGGGATGAGCTTTCTATAGTCTCATGTTTCCTGCAGTTTGACCAACTGAGTCACTGTGTTAATCATCATGTACTCTAAACAGAAGCTTTCAGATGAGAGTTGATATAATTTTTGACCAGTCATTATAAATAAGTAGTCATAAATCAGCTTGATCCTATACCCATTTGTAACATAAGAGAAGTAGCTTTTCCCATAGCAGCCATGGCCTGTCTTGTCATACATGTTAGTCTGATAGTGGTATTAAGTATGAATCTCATCATCATGTAGATATGGGCTTGAATCCAATCAGATGGTTGGTTACTTCTGTAACATTTGTTCCACTATTATATCAGTAACTTTTTTTTTCCATTTTCAGGCTAATTATTGTTGTAACTTGTAGTGTTCATAACTGGATATGATATGTGATTACTGATTCTGTAGATTAGGATAAAAAGAAATTTATTCCTTTGTATAATTCAATTCCTGGTCCTAGTTCTAGAGCCCTTGAACATTTCAGCCTCCATACAATCTAATCCTAAACCTAGAACTGGAAGGCTTCAGCCTCAATACAATCTAAAACATTTAATCCTCTGTACAATCTAATCAACCTCCAAGACATACTGCTGACTGAGCCACTCTGGCTTACTGTTTCTGACTGAATCTTCTGACTCTGGAAGACTCTGACTAATTTCCTGGCTGGCTCAGACTGAACTGCTCTGCTCAGCTTCAAACTGACTCACTCTTCCCATCTGATACTGACTTCTGCCAAACTGCCTGTGTCTCTGCCTCAGACTCCTCAGACTACTTCTGTGTCTCTGTGAGTTCTCACTGTCCCCTACAGCCTCAGTGAGTCTCTCTGCTTCTCTACCTTATCTTTTGTCTCTGAGCTGAGACCTTGCTATTATATCATGAGAGTTGGGCATGTCCTCACTCTGACTCACTCTGCTAACTCTTCCTCTGATTTGTCAGTTTAACTGCCCTTCACTCTGACTCATTACAGATGCCAGTTCCTGTCTGACATTGACTCCTTCTGACCTCTGCTTCCTATCTATGAGCTTTTCTTTCTGTCTCTTAAGTTCTGGGACTAAAGCCATGCACCACCACTGCTTTCTGGTGTGTGCTACCACAGCTTTCTGAACACTGGGATTAAAGGTGTGTATCAACATTCTTTTTACCCTAGAGCACACATGCTGATGGATTAAAAGATTAAATATTCTTCTACAAATTACTTTTTTTCTCTTGTCTCTAGCATATCATGTTCCAGAACTATAAAAGCTAACCAACAGGAACGAAGTTTCTAGGTTCCCATACCAATATGATTTTACCATGTTCTATAACCTGAACATGTGTTGTCTTTAGTAAAAGCTTCTTACTGTCACGTTCTTGAGTGTATCCTATAGCAACTACAATAGACTAATGTTTTGAATGCTACTGGAACTTACTATCCAACTACTCCAAAAGAAGTACACTTTTCACTGGGATTTTATTTATTTTTTGTTGTTGTTGTTCCTGAAAATTTTATGAATAGATACAATCATAGAGACCTCCTGTTCTCACTTCAATTCCCCAGTTTATTCTGCAATTTATTGTCGTCCCAATTTCATATCTTCTTTTTCCTTTTCCTTTTCTTTTTAAATTTCTTTATTCATTTCTTCCTTCCTTCTTTCCTTCCTTCCTTCCTTCCTTTCTTTCTCTCTTTCTTTCTTTTGTTCTTTCTTCATTTCTTTCCTCTCTTTTTAAATTATACACTATGTCCATTAGTGCTGTCTATATATGCATGAGAATGGTGCCACACACTCACCAATGAATGTTTCTCATTCACCCAGTATCTATCTATCTACCAATAACTCCTCAGGAAAAGTTTAAGCCTTGAGAACAATTACGCTCTCTATATCAGAATTTAGGTTTGCTTGATTTTGGGCATGGCACATATAGGCAAATATAGTTGCTTTGAGTTTAGGATTGCAAGAGTCATGCCATGTAAAGAAGATAACATTTCTCAGCATGAATCTTGCTCCTCTGACTTTTACTTTTTATAAGCTTCTTCGTCCATCGTGTTCCCTGTGATTTGGTGGTTAACCAACATATCAGATTTAGGACTTGTCAATTAGTCTATTATTCTCATAATTTTGTGAGCCTTTCTAACCAAGGAAGAAAGCAGGCCTACTCTATAAATGTAAACATGTTTCTATGCAAACTATGGTGACCAAATTTTACTCATTCATTTATTTATCAATTATTTAGTTTGTACACTGAAGATGCAAATAGGACCTATCACAGACTCCACCACTGAATTATATTCCTAGGCTCCTTTTATTTTTCTTTTTAATTTTTTTGCAAAATAGAAAAAACAAAGTATATTTTAATACATTGAAAGTTTGATTTAGATAATATAGTGAATATAATGAGGAACTGTGGCTTAACCATTAATTTTGAAGACAAAATACATGTATACATGCTACATATCAGGTATATAAGAGAGTTTTCATTAGATTCAAACTTCACATTATCTACACAGAAAGTCAGAAAGGAAAACAATATCAGGTGAAGGTAATAGTGGAAATACACCTACTATTTCAACCTTTATCATTAGTAGTGAAATATTATTGGTACATGGAACATAAAACAGTTTGGGTTCTATTTACTGTATATATTAGATAAATGACAAACATTCTGAAGGGCACATAAGAGAATATAATTTCACAAATATCTCATGTCAGGTATTAGATTTTATCTTAATGTTTACAAATTTCATTTTCTTCTTTCTTTTTATTTATATGAAATTGCTCTAACAGTTCTATTTATTTCAGTAATGCAAATATGAGATTGTCTTATTTTGGAATACAATTGGTCAATTAGCTGTTATATGGAAAACTAAATAACTTCATTTGATTTAGGATTTCTGCATAGATATAGTTGCTTGTCATTCCTTACATGACTCTTAGAAACTATTTTTGATGCAGATATGTTTATTTCAAGCCCTCAAGTCACCCTTCACAATATCCACAATAATTGAACTGTTATTGAATCTCATCATCACTTACATTTTCCAGATCAAGTACAAATGCTTATAAGATATATTTTTTTTTATTACTGACATCTGCCTTACCACTAAAGCTTATCTCTTTTAGCTTATCTAATAATTTGAAAATAAAGTGAACTTTTTTCACAAATATACTGCATTGACCAGCTAAGTATTAAGGAAGCATCCACAAACATAACTATTTTTAAATATTCATTGTTTTATGTTGTAGCTATTTTGTTGTTTCATTGATGTTTCAAGGCAGAGTTTCAATTCATTGCCCTGGCTATTTTCAAACTGGTGCAATTAAGGGTACCTTTTACCTTATCCTTCTGAGTGTTTGATTATAGGGAACCACGACCAGGGTTGCTTATTTCAAATTATTTAAATCTGATTGCATATTTCCAGTTAATTGGAAAGCAAGTAAAGGTAAGCTATTTTGATTGACATTATAGAAACTTCATAAACTTTATTTTACAAATGAAAACAAAAATTTTCAAAAACTAAGTGTGGTGAACTTAATACTAATCCAGGAGACAGTTAACCAAGAGTACAATACAATCATAAGTATATATGCATCAAATTCTGGTGAGCCCAATTTAATAAAAAGGTTTTATAAGATTAAAGGCACATATTAACTCTATTTAAGTAATGATAGGTGATTTCAATATGTTTTCATTTAATTACCATTATCAATTACAATTTCAATTGCATTATTAAAAAAAGAAAGAAAGAAAATAAGACATGTTGGCAGAAATGAAATCATCACAATTAAATGATGTCATACATCAAATAGCCCTAACAAAATTTATAGAATATTATATCCAAACACCAGCAAATATAAATTCTACTTCACAGTTCAGTGAAGCTTGCTCAAAATAGATCACACACTGATACACAAGAGAAATCTTAAGAAATTCAAAAAAAGTAAGAAACTTCTATAACTATAAAGCTTAAAGCTTTAAAAGCCTAAAACCAAGAAATATGTGCAAGCTGAATACAGAAATATATCAAATGATCATACATCATGATCAAGTTGGCTTTATCCTGGAGATGCATGAATGTAATAAATCATATAAATGGACATAAATACAAAAGTTCCATAATCTTCTCAAAAGACATTTGATGGAAATATAATATACATTCATGATAAAGTCCTAGACAGAATAGGATTAGAGAAAATATACCTCAATAAAATAGAGGTAATACATCGCAAAACCTCAGCCAACATCATATTAAATGAAAAAAAACTTCATTTTTTTCTCATTAAAAGGTGAAATGAGGCAGACCTGTTCACTATCTCTACTCCTTTTTTTAATGTCATTCTCGAACTACTGTCTGAAAAAAAGTTAAAAATACTAAGGACATAAAAAAGGGAAATAGAAATAGAAAAGAAGTCAAATTATATATGTTTTCGGTGATATATTATATGTAAGAAATTCTCAAATTTCCACCAGAAAAATTGAGAAATGATAAGCAATTTAAGTAATCTAGAAGAACAATCAGGTCAGCCCCTATTTAAGGGCCTATGAGCTCTGTGTCTGGATTGTACAATTTTTAGGCAATAGGGACTTACCTTCCACCACTGGCTAGAAAAAGGTGGCAATCAAGTGAAATAGCAATAGCTTGTAAAATTTTAGGAGATTCACGGACAAACTGACCAGCAACTCAAGAGAGTGCTTCTTATGCCTGGTATTGAGGTGTTTGTTAAATAGTCTTTGGTCTTTGTAGGAATCATTGTCAGTCCAGATAAGAAAACTTCATTTAAACTACCTGTGTCTATTTATACACATATTACCTATGGTAGAGATTATACTTTTAGTGTGTATCTAATAGTATGATTCCTTGTGACTTTTTGAGACAATATTTACTGTAATTTTATCACCATCTCTCCTTTTTCTATATTTATCTCCCTTTGCAGTTTGTAAATAGAACCCTACTTTCCTGTTTCCTCAATCAGATCACTTGTACCTGCTATTTCTCTCTAAATTGCTACCCTATACCCCCATACTTAAGTAATGGTTCTTTTTTATTTTCCTGATATATATAGCATATCAGTTCTGTTCCTTTAGAGAACACTTATTAATATAATATACTATTTCTATGTAACAATTATTAATGAAACAAGAGGAATTCATCATACCCGCATCAGATTAGTTAAGATCAACAACACAAATGACAGCTCATGCTAGCAAGGATATAGAATAAGGATGAAACTCATCCATTGCTGGTAGGAGTGCAAACTTGTACAGCTACTTTGGAAATCAACATGATGTTTCCTCAGACAGTTGGGAATGGATCTACCTCAAGATTCAGCTATGCCACTCTTGAACATATATCTAAAGGACTCTTTATACTACCACAAGAACACTTGCTCAATCATGTTCATTGCTGCTGTATTCATAATAGCCAAAAACTGGAAGCAATCTAGATGTGCAGAAGCATGGATAAAGAAATTCTGGTACATTTATAAAATGGAGTATTACACAGTTGTTTAAAAAATGACAACATGTAATTTGCAAACAAATGGATTAAATTAGAAAAAAAATCATCCTGACAGGTAACCCAGGCCCAGAATGATGAATAGCACATATATTCATTTACATGGATATTAGCCATTAAATAAATGAAAACCAACCTAAAATCCATGGACTCACAGAGGTTAGGTATAGAGGAAGGGAATAGAGGGGACACAGAAATCTCCCTAGAAGGATAAAACTAGAACTTATTTCTTGGTTAGTCTGGGGGCAAGCTGGGATACAAATTGGAAGATCAGGTAGGGAAAGGAAGGGGAGATAGGTCTGGGGAGGGAAGTCTAGAAAGGATAGGTAGAATTGAGGGGCATTTGTGGAATAAGATGTTAATCCTGTGTGGTGAAAAATCCCTGAAATATATGATGTTGATCCTAATGAGGTATCCTAATAATGGGGGTGTCAGATTCCCAACTGGCTATCTCTTTTCATCAAATGAGACTTCCAGTACTGGAACTGGGTTGCATTTAATTGAGTTGTTGGCAAAGGTGGTTCCATAGAAATCCCCAAACAATCAAGGCTGTTGCTAAGACCATGCACCCAGAAAACTAACTGCTGAGCCCAATTGCTGAGGATAACACCCACACAACTCACTGAACATGCAGAACTCAAGATTGAAACTACATGAAGTGTTCAACAATACGTTCTGGTGTCTTTAGTGATATAAGATACTCTTTAGCCTACCTAAAGAAAGAAAAACATGAACAGCAATACAGCCAAAAATCTTTTGACCTACAATATTTCCTGTCTACAGGATATTCTAGGGAAATAGTGGCACAGAAATTGTGTGAGTAGCCAACCAATGTCTGATTTGGCTTAAAGCCTTCTCCATGAGACACAACACAAACTAACACTGTTTAAATGATCAAGAACTAGAGACTAGATATCCCACAGTCCTAGGATAAAACAAAATACTACTGATCTAAAAAAAAGTAACAATAAAATGATACCTAAGAATATTCTTTTATGCTCATAGATTGGTGTCTGATGGCCTTCATTGTAGAGGCGTTCTCTTATAGCAGATGGAAACAAAGAGACATTTTGCAGAAAAAGAGAGTTAGACCTTAGAATACATACCTTTAAATGGAATTTCTCCATCAAATCCATTACCTCATAACTCAGGGAACTCTACAGAAGAAGAGGCAGAAATAGTATAAGAGTCAGAGAGGATGGAGACCAAAGGAGAACAGTATCAACCCTCAGTATCAACAGAAAATACTCACAGAGACTGAAGCAGCAAGAAGAGAGCCTATGAGGTTATACCAGGTCCTCTGAGTATATAATTAAAATTTCAGATTAGTATTTTTATGGAACTCCTAAATATGTGGATGAGTTGCTTTCTTACTCTTTTGCCTGCACTTTGGGATCTTTTCCTTCTGTTGGGTTACATTTTGTAGTTGTGATGTGATGTGATTTTTGTTTGTTTGTTTGTTTTGCTTTATCTTACTACATTTTATTTTGTCATGTTTGATTGTAATCTCCTAGAAGCATGTACTTTTATAATGAGAGACAGAACGGGACTGGCTCTGAGAGGGGAGGCAAAGTGGGGAGAGTCTAGAAGTAATAGAGGGAGGGAAAACTGTCATCAAGATCTATTGTATAAGAAAATAATCTATTTCAATAAAGAACAACAAAAGAGAACCTAAAACGAAAAAAAAAGGAAAAAGTCCATGACTTTGAAAGAGCAAGAGGGGTATATGGGAGAGTTTGGAGGGAGGAAAACAAAAATTCAGGTTAAATATTATAATCTCAAAACTAGAAATTTTGAAAAATGGTGAGACACAAAATTAACATACAAACTCAATAGCTTTTTGTATATCAATAATAAACATACAGAGAAAGAGATAATGGACATTCTCCCATTTGTAATGATCTCCAAGAAGGAAAATCTCTAAGAATGAACCTAATCAAGTTGGTGAAAGACCTCTACAAGGGAAACACTAAATTCTTAAAGAGACTGAGGCAAATAAGTCTCACATGTTCATGTATTAGTATAATCAATACTATAGAAATCAGTATCCTATCAAAAAGAATTTACAGAATTAATGTAATCTTAATCAAAATCTTCACACTAATACTCAGAAAAGAAAAGAAATTATTCTGAAATTCATATGGAACCACAAAATTCCTCAGCTAGCAAATCAATCCTCATACTAAATAATAGTGTAGGAAGAAAATCAGATTTCAATATATATTGAACAATATTGCTAAGAAAAGCAGCATGGTACTGACTCATCAACTGACATCTTGTCAAATAGAATAAAATAAGATACCCAAATGTGAGTGCACAAAACTATAGCCATTTGATACTGACAAAGATGCCAAAAACCCTTGTTTTAGAAAATACAGCATCCTGAACACAATGGGGTAAAATCTTGACATCCAAATAAAGAAGAATATGATTAGGACAGTACCTATTACCTTGTACAAAATTGACCTCAAATACATAAAAGACTTTAATGGGAAATCAGAGATGCTGAACTTGTTGTAGAAAACTTAGAGAGTATTCTACAAAGTATAGGATCATAAAGGACTTTCGGAGTAGGACTTTATTTGCTCAGGAATTAAGGCCAGTAGCCAATAAGTTGAAGCTAATAAAGTGAAAACAAATTTCTGTATAGCAGAGGAAAAAATCAGTCAGAAGAAAAAGAAACCTACAGCTATACAACTGGCAAAAAATGAATATACAAAATATAAACAGTACTAAAAAAAAAACAACAAAAAAAATCTCAGAATCAAGAAAACAAATGACCCAGTTGAAAATGAACTGTGAAACTGAACAAAGAGTTTCAAAAGAGGTAAAAAAAGTACTTAAGGAATACCTCAAAAAGTGTTGAAGCTTTAACAACTAGGAAATTTCAAATTCAATCTACTTTGACATTTCACCTTCTCACACTTAGAATGGATGAGATTAAGAAAACTCACAGCATATCCTTTTGAGTATATGAAGAAAGGGAAACCCTTATTCACTATCGCTTGGATTATGAACATTTTTTAGCCCTTGTGGAAATAAGCATGGATAATAGATCCAAACATACTACTTTTTCACAGAACTCAACTCCAAATGGATCAAAAGACATCAACATAAAACCGGATACACCAAATCTGAAAAAAAAGGTAGGGAATTGTCTTTAACTCATTTGTACAGAAGAAGACTTTCTGAACAAAAGACCATTAATGCAGGATGTAAGATCAACAATTAATAAACACCTTATGAAACAGAAAAGCTTCTGTAAGGCAAGGACACCATCATTCATACAAAGTGGCAGACTTCAGAATGGGAAAAGATTTTTTTCTTTATCAACTCTATATCCAATAGAGGACTAATATATAAAATATATAAAGAACTCAGGAGATTAGACATCAAAGAAAAGCAAACAATACAATTAAAAATGTGATATAACTCTATAAATAGAATTGTTAGTAAAGGAAACTCAAATGGCTGAGATACACTTAAATGTTCAACATTCTTAGCCATCAGGGAAATGCAAATCAAAACTACTTTGATACTCCAACTTACGTCTTACTTGTCAGAATGTCTTAGATCAATAATAAAAGTGATATTTTATGCTGTCGAAGATGTAGAATAAAGGTAACACTCATTCATTGCTTGTGAGGATGCAAACTCGTAAGGCCACTATGGAAATCAATATGGCAGTATTTCAGAAAGTTGAGAAGCAATTTATCTCACAGTCCAGCTTTATCACTCCTGAGCATATACACAAAGGATGCTTCATCCTACCACAAGGACACTTGCTCAAATTACATTCAATTCACTCTAACCAGAAATCGGAAACAGCCTAGATGTCCCTCAACAGTAGAAGGAAAAAAGAAAATGTAGTCCATTTATACAATGATGTATTACTCAGCTGTTAGAAAAAAAATGACATAATGAAATTTTCAAGGAAAAGGGTGGAACTAGAAAACATCTCCCTGATTGAGGTAATCCACACCCAGAAAAATAAATAAGTTCAGGTCCTTATTCAGCCTTCATGAAAGAAGCTTCTTTCTGCAGCAGATGGAAACAAATTCAGAGACCTCTAGCCAGACATTACATTCAAACACAGAGGGTGGATTGGAGAGAGAAAGAGAGAGAGAGAGAGAGAGAGAGAGAGAGAGAGAGAGAGAGAGAGAGAGAGAGAGAGAGAGAGAGAAACACTTTTGGCACTCATACCTTACAGTTCTAAGTGGGATAAATGGGATATCCTCATCAAATCGCTCTCCCCAGAGCTCAGGAAACTGCACAGAAGAGGAGTTGGAAAAAGTATAAGAGCCAAAGGGGATACAGGACACCAGGAGAACATGGCCCTCTATATCAAGTGGGAAATGCTTGTATAAACTCACAGAGACTGAAGCAGCAGGAAGACAGCCTACTTGGGTTGTACCAGGTCCTCTAAGTATATATTAAGCTTTCAGCATATTATTTTTACAGGACTCCTGATGCGAATGTCAAGCAGACAAAATTAGCCAGCATAGGGCTTTACTGTGAATTGTGGGGCAGGGAAATAGAAAAGTAGATGAAGCAGGAGGGACAAATCACTCTAGGTGTGTTTGATAAGGTCATAGAGAGTCATACCATTTTGTTTACCTAAAGTTATATATATTAAATTATAATTTACAAGTTATATATTATATAAATTGTAATTTATAAAATTATAATTATATTTCAATATAATTGTAAAGTTATTATATATATATATATATATATATATATATATATATATATATATAGTCTATAAAGTTTCTCTCTATATATATATATATTTATCAAGACTATCTGACACAAATTCAATTACCAGGCCTGGGAAATTTGCTATTAAATTGTTGGTCAGGGAAGTCCAATATGCTCTATGTGATATAGTCTCTTGTTATTTTCCTTGGTGAACTTCCACTATTTTAAGGTAAGTCACTTTTGCTGCAGATACCATAATTTGGACACAGAACTTGGGAGATTTATGGTAGATCTTACTTGTATTGAGAGGTGCTATGTCAGCTATTAAGGAGGAAAAGCAAATAATAGTCATACATGCCTGCAAAGTCTATGAACCACAACAGTGATCAGTCTAGCATGTTATCACAAAAGGAGCAATAGTAGCACTTACATTTTGCAGGTTACCAACAGTTGTTTAAATGCAGTTAAGATCAACCCAATAGGAATGAATTTATTCCTGATAGTGTAGCTTGTAAATCCAGGGAACTTATATGAAAATTTACTACTAAGACTGCCTATCTAGTACATCTTTATTGATTGACCTAATTAGACATCTGAGAAATGAAGGAAAGACAAAGACATAGACACACACAAAAGCTGAGAATTAGGTCATCTGGAATCTGCTGGAGAAACTCTAGCAACATGGAGGTTTGGCAAGAAATGGTATTACTGTATAGAGCTGATCATGGAGACAGCCTTTTCACAAACAGATAAACAAGGAGACAGAATCAAGGAGATGAGTTTAGTTAGTCCTCATGGAAACTGTCTCTGTTGGGGAGCAGTTTTCTATCCATAAAAATTTGGGAGGACAAAGATATGGTTATCATTTTCTACACACACTTTCAACATTCACACATGAATCAAAAGGGAATTCTTTTCCACTTCCCTCTGTGGTTCACTCTAGAGGGGAAGGCTTTGCCATTATCTTATGGGTCTGAAGCTAGGATCCTTGAGATGTCTCACTCTTGTTAACAACCCATATTCCTTCAGGACTTCATACACTCTGGGCTTCCTTTAATCCTCTCAGCCACGTCCTAAAGCAGTATAATTTTTTCCTTATACCCACATATAAAGATCATTCACACTCCTTATCAAAAAATCTTCTTTTTTGTATTCTAAAAATCTATAACTGGCCAAAATTATGAATAACTGACCATTGGGTGCTCAGCCCAAGTGGAGACACATACAACATGACTCCTACATGTGAGGTTTAGGGAACACTGAAGAAGAGGAGGAGAAAAAAATTTAAGAGCAGCTTCACCATGATGATCACTGTGATATTATGTACTTTATATATGACAGGGAAGCTATACCCATAAAATCTTAACATTATGGTAATTTAAACAAGACACAGACAATGGCACCTCCACTTTGTGTGCCAATGTGAACCCTAACCTAACCGTAACTCTTGATGAAACAGATAAGTAATGATTGTTGAGAATAGAAAAACCAGCCTTCTCCATGGATGAAACCCCTAAATGCTTATTGAATTTCAAGGTGAGGAGAGGAGATGCTGGAGGATATGACATGTAAAATACAGTATTTATATATGAACTTCTCAAAAGGTATAAACAAATATTTGATTAGTAATTAAAACATAAGCTAAAATTTAAAACATAAATGTGTATCAAGTGAAACTGCTAACCTATCTTCCAATGCTTACTACTTTATTCTTTTTACTCAAAAGATTTCTCTTTCCAGAACTATTTGCATTTTCATAAGTGGAAATAATATTAAAGTTGATTTGCATTACCAATTTCCTATCTGAAACTGAAAGTTAACTCTAAACAAACTAAATGGAGCTATGAAAAAATTAATACTTATTATTAGAACTTGAAAACACAACATAGATTCTAAAAATTAAAATCATATAATATTATAGTTTAAATCCACATTTCTGGGTCTCTTTCTAAGAGGCACATTAAATTTAGGATAAAGGTTAATGAGTTGTTTAACACCTCAGCAAATATCATGCTAGTATTATGACTATAAAAGATAACGTTTATTAAATTAGGAAGAAGTTGAGTTTCTGACTCAAGAAATTGTTTTGTTCTGAATTATAATTACATCTAAGTATATATTGAAAGAGTATTGAAATAGTAGTGATATCAGAGAAATATTTCCAACATGTATAAAACTATGATGGAAACTGTTTTCTTCAGAATGCTTTAAACATGGTAGTGAATATCTAACCTATACCTACAAAAACATTAGTAATAACCTCAAAATGTTGTTTTAAAGAAAGTAGATTATATAATATTTAACACATTACTCTAAAAGTTCTCAATAATTTTATTTAAACAATGAATAATATCAGTGTTTCTCTTCTGACATCAATTTGCATGCTATTAAGTATTTCTTGATAGCTTGGCAGTGATGGCACAAGCTTTAAATTCCAGCACCTGTGAGGCAGAGGCAGGTGGATCTCTGTGAGTTTGAGGCCAGCTTAGTCTACAGAGTGAGTTCCAGGACAGCCAGACTTAACAACAGAGAAACCTTGTCTTGAAAAACAAACAAACAAAAAGGTATTTCTTGTTATGATTGCTTTTAGTCCTCAGCTCATATATTGTTTTATATAACAGAGACCATTGAAAAGGCAACATTATTTTCTTAGGCAATTTAACATATGAAATTCTTGGTATGTTTTTATGTTTTTGAAATAGTAATATAATTACATAATTTGTCCCTTCCTTTTCCTTTCTCCTCCCTCTCTCATACAAATCCTTCACCATCTCTATCATGTATATATATATATCCTCTTTTTATTTGTTTTTTACACATACATATTTATGTAAATATAATGTTATTTATATATTAATATAATTAAATATATCTCTAAACTTATATATTCTTAAATGTACTTATATGTATATATTATATATAATTATAATTATATAACTAATACATAAATACAAGCTACTAAGTCTATACACTGTTTCTTGTATGTTTATTATCTCAGGGCTGACCATTTGTTATTGGATAACCAATTTTAATTCAATTATAAATACTAAAATTTATATTTATTTTTACTAAAACAAATTACACAGTGTGATCGTATATCCAACTTAAGTGGCTTTGTCAATAAAAATATTTTAGGATCTCCCCAAACCCATTTTCAAACTAGCTATTGATAACAAACAGTTTGTATCTATCTTCATTTTTTATCTATAAAATCAACCTGAACATCATCATCATTTCTTTTATATAATTTTGATATAATTAATTTTATAAAGTGAATGCATTCTATTACCCTAAAGTAATAGAAAATGAGAGTTAGCAGATATTGACATTATTCCAACATTGTTAAACTTTTGAGCATTATGTTGATGTATGAGGGTTTCATTCATTCTGTTCTGAAATTCAATATATAGAATGTAAACATATGAGACACAGGCTACATAATCACCTTGTGTGATATAATGGGTAGACATTGTAAATTCATTATATTTTCAAAGACTTAACTTGGCAGCTTGTTAGCAAATACAGGAACTATGATGAATCAGCCTAAGGGTGAGGCTTGGACTTGCCTACCATAGTAAATCAGCTTATCAACAGCTCACACTAATGCAGTAATGTAAGCGAGAAATAAATCACAGCCTGTGCATTAATTATGGTCAGAAAACCAAGTAACATGCTTTCTAATTCTGACATCATACTTGGTTTTTAATGACAAATGAAACAAGCTGAAAGATTGTAAAAGGAATATATGAAAGATATTTAATGTATCTATATTTTCCACCTTAATTTCAGACATAGAATTTGTCATTAATAAAGTGGGAGTTGAGATAAAGGATGGAAGCTAATAATGGTGTTAATTTGGTAAGGGGTATATTGCATGCATTCTTAGAACCAGATAAAAGCAAAGAAAAATAGAACAGCAATAGTTATTTTAATTATTTTACCTGTAGTAGTTGTTTCCTAGTATATTATATTGAATATTTTAATGTTCAATACTAGACATTATATATGTGTGTGCGAGAACACACATACACACACATATTCACATATATATGCATGCAGATTTAACTGTGAACCAAATCTTAACTTAAAGTGGAAGAAAAGTTGGAGAGTACATCATGCATGAAATCCTCAAACAAATAAACAAAAATTCCAAAATTAACAGTAAATGTAAAAAAGTGAACGGGACAATGAAAACAGTTTGTGAATACTAAGTGTTTGTGTATTTGCCCGTGTGTGTGTGTGTGTGTGTGTGTGTGTGTGTGTGTGTGTGTGTGTGTGATTATGAGTGTGTGCTTACTATACCTGAGTAACCATTTGTTTATTTAAATGTCCGTGTTGGTATTGTTTTGTAATTGGTGCAAGGTCTGTAGGGTCAAACACCAACTCCAGTCCAGAGAGTGAGGTGATTATAGTTGCCACATCACCAGAGGTGATGTATGACTTCATGACACAGCATGAAGATGCACTTATGAACTCATAATGATTGTGACAACATGCATAAGACCTGCACAAGAACCAGACAGACAAAAGTCCCTGCAGGAAGAATGGGATGTAGGCACAAAGTTCCTCCTCTAGCCAAGGAACTACTGGCATCTAATCACTCCTGGGTGAATAAAAGTCATTTTTCTTCAATGGTGACACAATATATAGACCACTCAACCTACACTCTACTCCTAAGTAGTATGCAACACAAGTTGGACATCACAGATCTTGGTATTTGTATTTAGTTTTTAATATTTTATTTGTTCATAGGGAGAAATCATGAAATTGGTGGTTAGGTGAGGAAGAATCTGGAAGAAGGTGGAAAGGGCCTGGAAGAACTTATATGACCAAAATATATTGCATGATATACTCTAAAGAGTTTGATACATTGAAATATCAGATAAAAAACGTTTAAAAGTTGAAAGGGAGGAAGGATGGAAGGAAAGGACAACAACTCAAATCCACAGAAGAGACTATTATAGTGGTCACATGAAGAGAAGCAAGTACAAGAAATCCATTTAATACATGCTATGTCAATGTGAATTCTGTTGGCTGACAGAGAGCAATACAGTCACAGTTCCATGTTTAATCAAAGAGCTATTGCAGCCATACTTGAAATAAAACTTGAGCTTAAGAGTGTGTGATCACTTAGTATGTATATTTCTCAAGAGTGATAGTGTGCTTACAATTGCTTCCAAAAGAAATAGTAACTGTCATAACAAATAGTTCTAGAAAGCTTACCCTGGTTCTTCATATAATATATGAACCTGCAATGACTATATGTTGGGATATGTATTTCTTCGTAACTTCAACTTTATATAGTATTATATTACTATATAATTCTATCATGATGTTCAAGAATTCAAGTCACAAAAAGATTAATTAACTTTATGTATTCACATTGCAGAGAGAGCATAAAATGAGTTATTTGGCTCTACCCTGTGTATTCAACCCATGTACTATATTGGACTAGGAGAAAGAGCATTCTCGTTCATGCCTATTCCATTTGTGTGGTATTTTCACAAACACAAATAGGGCAATGCTCAAGAAAGAAGGTCCTGTATATGGACTGCCCTGCATTGATTCCAAGGGCACTAAAGATTTTAAATATTATAATATGGTTTTAAAATCTGTATGTGCTTCACTTTTCTAGTCATTCAAGTGAGATAATGATAGTCAATTTATAAGAAGAGTGTGAATATTGAATGTGATACTGTTTAAAAGAAGTTTCATGCTGCCATCTTGCTTCAGTGCCATTAATACTGGTGTACAGCCCTGGACATGTGTATTTAATCCACTACACATTGTAGCTTCATATTAAGAACTGCTAGAAGATGTTTTCCTTGGAAGTGGACTGTGGCCATCTGGTGATTAGTGGCTTAGGATCTCACTGGTGTAACTCTGGGCAACGCTGATGTTCCCATCTAACAAGATTTGATGGAAAGCATATAGGGCTATAGAGAATTACCACTACTTTGGAAAATGGAGAGTGATTATGGAGCATGCTAAACAAAACAGTTTGTGACATTACTTTGGAAACTTTACATTACAGATATGTGTAAATCTACACTTTGGAGTAGATAATTTCAAAGAGGGAGAGGAAGATGTCACAAGACCATTATGTGTCATGTAAGTACTAAGATTTCCCAAAGAACAACATATTATGGAAACACACACACACACACACACACACGAGAGAGGGACGGGTGAGGGAGAGAGAGAGAGAGAACCCATGGGATATAACATACTGTGGGTATACTAAGAGAGCAGTGTGTAGGAGAATAGTGAGGAATGGAAAAGAGAAAAACCATTTTGTCAGATACACATATTGAATAACGCTGCTTGAACATTCAGAGGCTTGCCACGTAAGGGGACAAAGCAAGCTCAAAGATGCTAGAGTGGTGAACAACGACAAAGAAATAGGCCTTCGGAGATAAAGTTATATATTGCTACAGTATTGCAATGTCACGGCAACCCTTGCAATGAGCAGCACACATAAAGGTCTTTTACTCATCCCTAACAAAATTTTTTAATTATTTGTTTTATTTCATTTTTTGAATTTATAATAACATCATTTCCCCTTCACTTTCCTCCCTCTAACCTCTCTCATATACCTTTCCTAGCTCTCTTTCAAAATTATAGCCTCTTTTTTCAAATATATAATATATATATATAATAATTATATTAATATTTATATATTCTATATAGTATGTATTTAAGAATATTTTTATATATACACACATATATGTATATATAAATACTTAAATTAAACCTCTATACAATGCAACTTGTATGTTTATGTTTTCAGGACTGATCATTTAATATTTGATAACCAGTTGGTATGCTCTTTCTTCCACACCAATAAAATAATATTTGTCCCACCCTTCCTTAGTTGTCTGAGGGTTTTTTTTTTTGCTTTGTTTTGTTTTGTTGTTTTGTTTTGTTTTGTTTTTGTTTTTAATAGAGCTGAAAGCTCCTGAGCTCTGGCTGGCCCTGGAAGAATTTTTGTCTGTATTGAAGGCTCTTCCCTTTCTGTTCCCTCTTTGTTTCTCCTCCCTCTCTAGCTATTTTGACAAAGAAAGGAAACATTTTATTAGCTTGTACTATTCTCACCTTCTGGAAATCTCCCTATTGTTTCTAATATCTATCTAAGCCTGGTAAATCTCACTGGCGATGAGCTCCTTGTACAAGGACTGAGGAGTAGAAAACTAAATGGATTAAAATTACTGGTTCAGTAAGGACGAATGTGTTCTCTGGTTTAAAACCCTCAGGTTGCCTATTATGACCCATAATCATCAAAAACAGGGATATAAAAATGTTTTGTTATATTTTAGAACTGGATTCTTAACCAGATAAAATATTGATTTTCTTACTCAGTGCTTCCCAAATTTTCTGTCTTATAAATCATGTGCAGAGTACAACAGTTGTCTTACACCAGGAAAATTTTCAGTAGTATGTTGCCTAAAAGTAAATAGTTGATAGGCCTTGGGATGGTTTGTTTAAATATTACCTTCATCCCATAGTCTTAATATTTCAATTCTTTTGCCACTTTTTACATTTTTAATATTTTTCATACTAATTGCCAAGCTTATATATAAGTACTTTTTGTATTATAATAGTTCATTCCAATTAACTTATCCTATTTTATTTTCTTACTATATTTTATCTTTTCTAAGAAATATATTTGGATATTTAGATAAATGTATTTTCAACGACTTTTTAATTTTCTGTATCTTAAATTTTTATGTATGCCTAAATATTGAAATATATATATATTCAATTATTCAAATATTTATGAATTATTCATTAATACAGTAGTACACATATTTTATTATTGTCAAATGAATGCAATAAAACTTGCAAAATAAACTATATATATAATTATGGATTTCACTTGTGTTCCTTATTTCAGAGTAAAGAAAAAGGCGTTTGCTTAATGGCAATAGATACATATTTATACATAAGCTATGATGAGGAGCGTGAGTTTACCAGTAGAACTCCCCCAAACTTAGAACAGTATGAATATTGTTTGCTTGCTTTCTGATATATGGCACCAATGCTCTCCTTGTTGCTTTTACGCTATTCTACTAGAGAAATTATTTGTATAATTATAAAGCACAAATGAAAAAGTGTTTATCCCATCAGAAGCAATGAATGCTTGCTTCTGCCTATGACTCAGGGACTAAGTCTGCCTAAGGGAGTCTACACCAACCATCAGGGAGTCAGAGTAGAGTACCTGACCTCAATTTTGTCACCTGAAAACAAGGACAAGGGTTTAACAGGCTTTTCCACCTGTGATTTTTTTCATTTTGAGAGTAGATTATTCACACTGAAATGATTTTCATAGATGAACAATTGGAGAAAGGCTTTGAATATGTGAGTGTCCAACCACTTACAATTACCCCATCTTTCAAGCTAGAGCTGATTGGGAAAAAAGGATTAGTTTTCATAACATACTAACAAACACTGTGAGGGAAAGCTGTTAATTTATTTTGGTGAGTAAAAATAATATGCCATCCCAATGATTGTATATTCCTGACAGTTTTAAATACTGGAAGATATTTAAATACTGGTGGAGAAATGGTGCGAAATTTAAAATGGCAGCTGCATTGTAAACTCTGATGATGTATTGAGTGCTTTTAGTCTTTGGTTCATGGAAACTAGACTTTCTTTTGAAATTTTATGTAAATCTCGTGTGGATGTGTGAAGCAGGGTATGAGTTTGAGGAGCTGTTTTCTATATTACTTATCAGATGTATGTACGTTCAAAGTTGAAAATAGAGATTCTCTAGTGATTTCGTCAAAATAATTCAGAAGCAAGCAGCTGCACATTACCACAAAAACTGCAAAAGCTCTTCAAAAAAGGACCATGCACTGTGTACCTCCAGTTTGTAATGTTTCAGATCAACATATGCAGCTCATGGCTAAGAAATTATAATGTCTTTTAGGTAAACACTTATTTTTTCCTAATGTGCAGTTTTTATTTAGTGGCTACACTGACAATTAAAAACTTACCTTCAGCAGCACATAAAGTCTACAATTTTTTGTCACATTTGAAACACAAAGCACATAAGCTCATTTAACTTATTTTAAACTGCATATTACATTAATTTATATACTAAAATTATTTCTTTCATATTTTTATATACACACTTTTTTAACTAGACAGATAAGATCATTTGACAAACCTTGATGCTTCCATTTTGCATGTCCAGGAACATCTGTTCATTGATGAGTTTAGGTTCCTTCTGATTCACTAAGGCTGAGCTCGGCCTCACAATCTTCCTGCCTCAACGTTCTTATTGGTGAGTTTACAGCCATGAACACCCCTGTCCTGCTGAAAGTTGGGTTTTGGAATAGTAAATATGGAAGGTCACACCAATTGGAAGAACAGTAGAACAACATTTATTTAAAAAATAATGTTCCTCATTGGGTCAAAGTATTAATTTATGACCAGAAACATGCTCTTGGAAAGTATGTACCCCCCTTTCATGAAGCAGAAATATGACCATTGGATTTTGTTTTTAAAAAAACTCCCCTCAGATCACTTATCATTATAATAAACAAATTAAAATTGATTTTGAAATTTTTTAAAGCAAAAGAAAATGCAATTTCTATAGAATATGAACCCTGCTTTTAATGGATGAATCATATGCTTTAAATATGCAAGACATATTTAAAGAAGAAAATTTTCTCTTTCAAAAATTAGTCAGTTATTTCCATCACTTACTTAATCAATTCCCATTTGAGCTATTAGCCTCTTCACAAAAATGGAAAATTAGTTTTTAATGTATATCTAGAAGCTTACCATTTGATAAGGATATTTGGCATAACTATTAAGTGTTTAGAATATATAATTTATACATTTTTGTACAAAGACACTGATCCTTATAACATCTAGGAAAAATAGTATTTGGTACATAGAATTACTTGGATGTCTTATGTTTAATATGTCTTGTCCAGGCTACATAGTACAAATGCCACCTGGGTAGAGAGAAGTTTAGACATTTATTACTTTATTAGGATGAATAGAAAATTTGCCTCATTGTGTGTGTGTGTGTGTGTGTGTGTGTGTGTGTGTGTGTGTGTGTGATTAAATTTTGCTAGTTGAAACATTGCATTTACCTCATTTTTTTCATAAGGTTAGAATAAAATCAAAGTTGTTTTGCATGTAATGTTTTCTTGTAAAGTAATATTATTACTCCATCAGCACTCAGTGGGCAAACATATTTTTCAACATTCCTCTTTTAATTAACTTGTCTTACAAACAAAGGCTACCAGATGAATACAATTTATCCACAGCGTGTATTTTCAGCTAGGAGGCAGATAATTATTGCTCACTGCAGAAATAATGTTCTCCTACTTGCTCATGTAAAACAAACTTCAAATGTCATTTTGTGCAATAAAGATTCCACAGCACAGAGCTGACTTAAGAGAAGACAATTACCCAGAGGAACTTCTCATTAGCCTGAAGGTCAGGGGTGAGACATGATCACCAGCTCTTGCTAACGCAAACCTAAATTGCCCTACTCTAAATGTAATGCCCTCATAATAACACAAGTGGGGACAGTAAAGACTAAACAGTTATTGTGATACATCTCTAAATGGAACTGTACATTATGGGAACTGGCTTGGTCCTGCCACCTTGCCACCTGTGTCTGGGGATCAGAGCATGTTGCATGAAATAAAGAGACTCTTGGAGGGAAATGCCTCTTTTAATGAAGTAGCAGCAGCTTGGCGACATTTAAATGTATTGTTTCAATTAATCACAGCAATTGTAGCATGATCCTTAAGCATTAAAGGGAAAATTACACTTTCAAGCAGAACATCTCAAGCCTTCCAAACACTCAACTTCATCGGGGAGTTTGGGGGATATATCTGAAATCAGGAAGCCCTAGGAGAAATCACGCTTCCACGTTTTAGATTATTTTCCTAAACTGTATGGTTCTTAAACCTTTTCTGCAATGCTACATCATCTATTCTCCTAAACTGACTAACACTGCTCTAAATTATAGAAAATAACTACATTTTTACATAATGTCCAAGCAGATAAGCAATGCCACAAAACAATGAAATTTGATTCTTCTAATATTCTGGACTGTAAAGGAGACAACAATTTAAATAATAGTTTTCAAGGCTAGCACAAAAAGACACAATATTGTATAAAATACATTTCCCAGTGTTCCAATAAGAAGGCAGTACTAAACAGTTCTGGATCATGGACATTTGCGGGGACTGGTTGTTCCCTAGAAGCAGATTGGCCAGGGATGAGGCTCTCTAAGATAACAGTGTTAACATATTGTACATGACAGCATTGCACACCAGTGGGAAAGGAAAACTTCCAGTTCCCACAGGAATTATGAACTTTTGCTTAATGTAAAGAAAATTGGTTTGGGATGGGACCCAAAATAAATATGGTAGATAATTTACCCTGAAATTACATAAAGTTGAGCTTGAAGTCAGAGGAAATATAATTTGACCCTCTGGTAAGTGTTCCGCAATTCATTGATCTATCAGAATAGTAATATGAATCAGGAGTATTTTTAATATTATATTCATTTATCAGAAAAACAGTAGTAAGCTCTCCACTGCAGAAGTGGTACGTGCCACTTATTAAAACATTTTTAGACCACAAATTAGAAAGAAAAGACTAATGGGAGAATCTGTCTTTCCACACTTGAAAGTGTAGAGGTTAACTATTCCACTAATATGACCTTACACACGTTATCCTATTGATGTTCATGAAAAATCACTATGGATGGAAATCTCTAGATGATGTGTTTAAGTAGGAGGTAGCATAGCAGTTACATCAAGCTTGAATGTCCTCAGTCACAGTCATGTGATGTCATGAGCCTCTTCACCAGCCCTAAATTTGTGCAATCACTCTTTTGCACAGACTCAGGGAGCACCCATAGTACGATGGCATGCCCTGACAATATGCAGCAGGTACAGCGGGTGTTTTATAAAGTACTTACTTCTTTGTGGAGATTTTGATGTTCCCTAAATTGCAAACTATTTTATATGATATAATTGAAATCATGCTCTTTAATTTATGGAAAGTTATGAAAGTTTCATTTTACTTTGTTTTGTAGAGGAACTTGAATATCATTCTTTGTGATTTTACAGAACTTTGAATAATATATGGTAGATTGTTTCTCAGAGATTCCAATATATAATTATATTTTAATTTTTCATGAAAATTGCATTGGCCCAATTTTTCTTAATATCCATCTTTGGATATTATACATTGTTAATGTATATGAAGCCAAATTGTATAAAAAAATCTTATTTAAATTTGAAATACACAACAAATAATTTAATGGAAAAATGATTATAAAACATTTTTGTCTGTCTTCATGTCTCCACACATGACACAAAAATACAGTTATTGGCTTTAAAAATAAGACATATAATTTGATATGACACTAGAATGCATCCTGGAGTGAAAGAAATTAAATGTAATCCAGCACAGTTTTGAGCTGGTTCTACTTAAACACATCTGTACATATGTAATGCAATGATTCTGCCCTTTCCTCACACATTTGCATGCTACGGGATAATCTGAATTTCTAAAAATATTAAAGTGAAATGCATTGAAACAATTTCTCCTTCAAAGAACCTTTTTCCACCTCTCTCCCTCCTAGGGAGGACAGAAATAAAATTAACTGAGCAATGAAGGACAGGTGTAAAACATGAAACATGACCAGATAACACCATCCCGTGGTCAGCCCCTGCAGCTCACACTCAAGATGAAATGTGGAATTGTGTGCTTCACTTGTGAGGATAGACTCTGCTGTTTCTTTGGGCAGATTAAGTTGATTAATAATTTCTACTCTAAACAAACCATGCTCTGGTTGATTATGAGAGAAGTAAACTGTTGTATTTCTTACTGATTTTCTTTGCTTCTTCCCAGCTGGTTTTCTTTCTCATCCTGATTTGCCATTGTGGTTCCTCCTTTTCTGTCTTCCTTTTGTCTTTATCCCTTTCTAGAATTTCTTCCAATACTTTTAAAGAATAACTGTTAATCTATTTAATTTAGTTGAAGGGAAAGTTCAAAAGGATAAGAGCACAATTTAAATGTAGCCTTTATTTCAACTGTAAAGTTGATTAGCTTGTCTGTCAAGTAAGAGTAGATGTTAAAGAAATTTAATTTGTTAATTATGATTTTTAAATGTCATCAATATTCAAGTTCCACCAGTTAATGGACTTAATTACTTCATTATTGTATTTGTATGTACTTCTTAGGAATCGGTCTTTTAAAAATGTACATTGTGATTTTTATTTAGTGTTATATTGTTACATGTTACATAAAGAGGTTGAGGGGGGATAGTCTTATGATGTAAACTCAGCTTAGTCTGATATTCTTGATCCAGCATTTGAATCACATGTGAAATGTAGGTGCCCAGCGCCCATTCCTAAGGAACACAGACTTCACAGGAGTAAGAATTCGATTCTATAACCAGATTGTACTTAAATGCAGAAATACTTCAAAGCAAGTAAAGGCAGGAGGAGACATGAAAAGCATTCAGTATTCTTATTGAGCTTATTAGTGCTGTAATCCATCTCATTTGTTACATAGGTTCCATAATATATAAAGAATTTCATTATATGTAGCAAGTAAAAGAAGTCACAAACATTTTAATAAATGCACCTAAGAATTCTGTCCTTTTTTTTTCTAAAAAAAATTTAAATTTGATTTTCAGGCTTTTGCAACTGATGCAGATATCTGGTAAAGTTATTTTTTCTCTCTAGGTTATTGCTTTTGGACAATTATGATTTACGAATAAAACATTGCTTATGTAATACCAAAGAAGCATTTTCATGAGACATTTATAGTGCTGTTTTCTTTGGAGGATTAGAAAATATTTGTTTGAGAATCATTTATTGACAAACTGTCAGTACTGTCTTCAGTACTTGATGTTTAAACTCATATGGAGTCTATGAAGAAAGTTTTCTGCTAAAACTTTACTGAGAAAAAGTTTCAAGTGTTTGTTGTGTTTCAAAATTGCTCCTAAACTATGTTGAGAAGAAGCTACTGCTGAGCTTGCCTTCTGCTGCTTCTTGTACATGGACCAACTTGCACATGTGGGTTGAATCCAGTGAGCATTGCAAAAGCAGGGATTGACCACACATGTGCAGCATTCTTTTTTCCAAGGAAACTCCCAGTAATTTCCAAGATCATCAAAATGGTCTTCTGAGTTCCCTCCTAAAAAAATAAAAGTAGAGTTTTGTGTTAAAATTTCCTAAATTACTCCAATTAGTTCTTTTACTTTGAATAGTTTCTGAATCAGAAACCATATTTAATAATGACAAATTTTACATTCACTGGACATAATCATGGTTTATTTTTCTATTTTATGCAACTGATACTTAGTCATATCAATATTAAATCTGTTTCTATTAGAACTCCTTCAGATTTATCCTTAAGTAAAAAGAGACAATTTGGAGTTAAACAGATGTCTCAGTGATTAAGACCCTTTTATTTCTCTTCTAGAGAACCTGAGTTCTGTTCACAGCACCCACTTTGGGCAGCTCACAGCTGCATGTAACTCCAGCTCCAGGGCAGCCAACAGCTTCTTCTCCCCTCTTTGGGCATACATGCACATGTGGCTCACACAAGTATACAGATACACACACATACATGATAAAAATGACTTTTTTGAAAATTTTCTTTTTATTTTGTTTTCACATAATATATCATGATTATAGTTTCCCCTCTCCCTGCTACTCCTGGTCTTTTCCCATCTTCTTTCCCATCTGGATCCACTTCCTTTTTGTCTCAGAAAACAAGCAAGATTTAAAGGGGTAATCATAATGTAAAACATGATATAAGATGATAAACCCAAAATGTATGACATTGAAATTGGATAAGATAAAAAAGCAGAAGAAAAGGAGCTCAAGAAAATTCAGAGACCCATTTGTTTGAACGTTCAGAAATCATATAAAACATTAAACTGGAAGCCATAACATAGACACAGAAGATATGGTACAGATCCAGGCAGGCCCTGTGTATGGTGCCTCAATCTCAGTAAGTTCATATGAGCTTTGATCATGTTGACTTAGAGGACCTTGTTTTCTTGGTGTCCTTCACCTACTCTGGCTCTTACACTTTTTCCATCTCCGTTTCAGAAGTGTTCCTTGAGGCCTGAAGGAAAGGATTTGATGAAGACATCCATTCCAAGGTCTCTCTCTGTGTAATGTCTAGCTGTGGTCCTCTGCATTTGTTCCCAACTGCTGTAGGAGATGCTTCCATGATAATGGCATGGGAAATAACTGATCTGTGAATATAGCATAATTTCATTAGGAGTCATTTATTGCTACTTTGTTAAAATAAAAATAAATTTTAAAAGAGAGGAAGAAAAAAAGGGGGGAAAAGGAAAAGGAATTCCAGTCTTCAATATGATAGATGAATTTCAAATAAAGAACAACAAAACTCACATCTTTATAATATGTTATCCTTTGTTCATAATTTCCTTTCTTGCTGTTTTTTATTGACTGATCATATCTGCTTATCATGGTTTGTGAAGGTACAGAAAGATCATGCTTTTCCTATTTGTGTTTATTTATTTGAGTAAGAAAGTTGTGAAGAATTACTCATTTATGTTTTTGTCATTGACTCTTTTAAAGTGGTTATTTAATAAATCTTTACAAGTAACCCTAGACCTTAGAGTCACCTCTTCCTGACCCATTTCTCATTAAATTATATTTTCAGAACCAATTACGGAAGTTTCTGATGTTTCCTTCAATTCTCACTCCCCTCCTTTCTCTGTTATGTACCTGAAAGAACTTTTCCCTTCTAAAATAGTTCAGCCTCAACCTTACAATCCTTCAACCAATGGATGGATAATAGAAATTGTGGCACATGTATACTATAGAATACTACTCGTCTGTAAAGAAAAATGAAATCATAAACTTTTCAGGTAAGTGAGTGAACTAGAAAGATCATGTTATATGCAGTAACCCATGCCTAGAAAGACAAACATTGCCTGTTCTCTCTCACTGAAGCTTCTAGTCCAAAGTCTATGAATGTGGGTACATAACCAGAGTAACTGTAGAAACCAGCAACATAAAAAAGGACCTGTGCCACTGTGGGGGAGTCAGGGACAAACAAAAGGGAGAATAACATGGCTCAAGTGGTCCAAAGAAATGAGAAAACAGGTGGGAGGAGTGGGGGGAGATAAAAGCCCAAGAAGAAGTGGAAACTGAAACAGTGAGGATATCTGAAAAAGTAACAAGGGAGGAGAAAGTGACATGATTGTATTACAATCCAAAAAGAAAAGAATAATTAAAAAATAAAATAACTCTGTCAGTTTAAAGCTATTAATTTATTTTTCTTGTTTGTTTCTGAGAGAGGAACATTGTTTCATTTTTCAGCCCAGTTAAACTCCAACTTTATTTATCCTCCTGCCTCTGTGTTTCCTCTGCTGGTATTACAGGTATACACCACTACACCTGGCTAAGTAATAGAAGATTCAAATGAGCTTCTCCTGTATAGTCATCAAAAATTGCTGACATGTGGATGTGTTTTAAGCGTAAAATCAAAACATCATTAATTTGGAAAAATATTTAAAAAGTAAATATGTAAATAATGAAAATACGGTCTTTCAATTTCCAAAAATCTATGCCACTAGAAAATAAAGAATGATATACCTATTTTCTCATAGAGTGAAAAGAAAATAAAACCAGCTTCCAGCTATCTAACTTTGGGGTTTTAATCAAAATTCATTTTTTGAATTCTGTTATAAACATCAGTCTTGTGACTAATAATTTGATTACAGGGTTTTACGAAAGAATAATATAAAGAGGTAATATGAACTATTAAACTCATTCTGTTAATTTTTACAATTAAAGTTCTGAATTACTGCCAATTCGAAGAATTCTTGCTTCTTTTCAGCCAAGAACATGAAATTATACATACTGTAGGTGTTGAATACAGAATTCTAAATCTAAACAAGGTCAGTAAAACAGGGACATGATGCTCACATTCTAGAAGATTCACGTGTTGCAGCTTAGATGGCAGAAACTCTGTCCAATACCCCCTGGTTTCTTGTTTTTCTTGGTGAATTTAAGACTTACTTTTTATGTTGTCCTAGTGTAGTCTGTCTAGTACTCATAGAGCAGGTACATTGCACTCAATTATAAGGGCTTTCCTTCCTCCTTCAACTTCGAACATTTAGTGACCATCCAGAGCTAATATCTGACTTCCTCATGCTATTATGCACTTGGAGCTAATGCTTGGTAAATGACAGTGGGATGGATGGCACTCCATTTCCATTACAGTGATAGGCCTGAATACTTGTCCTCTTTTCCTGCAATATTCTTCTTTCATTTGCACTAAGCTAGCTTTTCTTGAACATTCTTCATAGTAAAGATCAAATAGCATCTGTAGTTTCTTTACTACAAATAGTCTGTGATTATCCTAAATATTGTAGTGCATATTGCTCTTTCTTATAAGTTCGTATATTAAGAATTACTAAAATTTTCAAAAAGTAGATTCCCTTAATTTCATATTTTCTCTCCATCTGAAATGCATGGAACATATTTTAAATGTTTGTCTGTTTCTATGTCTTAGCCAAATATATAATAGCTACTTGCTCTTGGTATCTGTTACATGCGTGAATGAAATTAATAAAATTGGTAATTTAGAAAACTAAATGAGAAACTTTTGGTTTAAGGCAGAATTGCTTTCATGGCAACCTATGCTGGTACATATTCATGAAGCAAAACCATTAAAAATCAAAAAAAAAAGAAAAGCCTTTGTGTACAAATGTAATGCATCCTCAGAAATGAAAAATCAAGGTGAAAAAGAGAATAGAATGTCTGAACTTATTATTGAAGAAGGTTATGAAGAACTCTCATAACCTTGCTTACAAGGAAACATCTACCTTCTATGGAAATGACAATATGATTTAAATAATGCAAGCCAATGCTTGTTCAGTTTACCTTTTAGCTTTGTGTCAAGGAGCACTGCAGCTCATCATCAGTGTTTTTATAAAACACTTTATGTTTCTTTTATCCAAAATGGAATTTGTAATGAAGACTAACACACTGAAAGCCAATTGTTCTGTTCCCATCTTAACATTGGGGAGGGTGAGCATCATGTGAAGTATGCAGGCCAGGGATACATTGAATGCTCTGGGAAGAAATTAGGGTAAAGATCACATGAGAGAAGAAACTTTACAAAAGGAAACCAAGCACCTTGTGTTCTAGGTTATTTAGAGATTTGAGTATGACAATTTGGTTTTTATCTCTTTCATTCTCTTCTTTGGTATTAGAATATATACTTTAAGATAGTTCCACCACAGCAAGACTGCATGTTATAGCCATTTTCAGTGCTATCTATGGTCATTTCTCTAGCTTTTGTCTGGATATGTGAATTAAAATCCATGTGTTCTATTTAGAGAAGGAGAAATGCATATTTCAGATGGGAAGACATCCTCCTATTCCCTTGCTAATCCCAACACATTTCCTATCATGTTTGCATGAAAAGCCTTGCATGTTTATATTTAGATTCCTAGACATTTTTAAATGAGAATTAAACCGTTCTGTAAACTCTTCAGTTAAATGAGAGGTCTGTCAATACTGTCCATGTGATGGCTATTCTTGCTTGTTAACTTGAGCACATCTGGATTTAACTAAAAACCCAATCAGCTGGGCACATGTGAGACGGATTTCTCTTGATTGGATCACCCTAAATCTGGGTGGTAGCCAGCCTTCTCATGGCAACCTTTATAAAGGACATGGAAGAAAGAAACTTGTATATTTTGCCTACTTGTACTCATTCTCAATGTCAAGTTTATATATCCAGTTACTGAGGCATTACTTCACTAGTATCAGAGCCTACTTCTTTGGGATTCTGATATTTAGTGAAGACCAACTGAGACATCCAGCTTGTGGAATGCTTAGCTATTGGATGTAACTTGCCATTAATAGACAGCCATTTAGACAGGCTCAACCACAGCATACACACACACACACACACACACACACACACACACACACACACAAACATAAAGTGTGTGTGATGTGTGTGGTGTGTTTATGTATGTATATATATACACATATATATCAGTATATATGGATAGAATGAATATTGTATATGTAATATATACATTGCATGTATATTTTCACATGCAGACACACACATATATGTAATATTCATTCAATTAGTTCTGTTTCTCTAGGGCACCCTGATTAATACTATCACTATTAGTTCTTCCTAACAGAGAGATGACAACTCTCAGCATTTCCAGATTCTTGGACACCATTTCTAGGGGAAAGATATTTCCACATTTTGATTCATTTCAATAAACTTCATTATCATGGGTCTCAGTAGGCTGATTTAGCTGTATGTCGATCCCAGATTCCACCACTCTGTTTAAAGGAGCAACCTTTCTGATTGTTCATGCCAATCATATACACTAATATAAATTATAATCCACCCCAACTACTAAGAATGTCTACTTTTTGATATCCCAAAGGGAAATCACATTTGTCTTATATGACAAGGAAGAGCTATAACATACAAAGTCCACTGCAGAACTTTCTACAATACTTCACACATTTATCACTTATTTTCAAATCTAAAGTTGTTAAACTCAGCTTATGTCCTTTACTACCTTGCTTTAGCCTTTCACATCTTTGAAATTTCTTTTCTGACAGATGTCAGGGAACTTTCCTCTTGATTGATTTTCTACATGCTTTATCTCTCATCCATCTAGTCCCCGTTTTCGCCTTTCACTTGAACTCCAAAATGTCAAATTTATTTCCTGAAAGCAAAGACACATTTTAAAAATGTATTTAATAATATGACCCCAATGCTGATTGTGCTATGGCACAAAATTCAAGTTAATATTAAGAGTTAGAAAACCTTTAGAAATAAAATAAATGATTACTTCTTTAGCATGCTTTCACTTTATTGAGATTCAGATCAGAATGGTCATGTTAGTCTTTAATAAGCATTCTTCATATAAGTGGAAAATATCAGATAATGTCTCCTCATTTGTACATGATCTTTATTTTATTTTTTTGCACTTTTCTCAAAATATTATAACAAACTTTGTGATATTAATGTTATTTTGTGGCCATGGAATGGCTACTATGCTTTTCAAAATCACTTCAACCACATATTTCTTGATCAAATATTTTTATATTGCCATGTTTTATAATTTTTTTCTCTTAAGACATGCCTCTTTTATTGACTTATGTAGCATCTATTTTCTCCTTAATAATTATTAAATATTGTGTGTTATTTAAATTACAATATTTAGTGAAACAAAGACAATTAGCTAGACAATTAGCTCATTTTTTCCAGCTATATTATTGACCAGTGCCAACTTCATTCTTAGAGAATCTCAGTAGATGCTTGCATTAAGAAGCTTAAAAACAGGATTTAAATTTAGAGAATAGATTTGACTTAAACATCAAATAGTATATTATGCAAAAGAGACATTGTACTACTAACATAAAACTAGTTAATGAAATTATTAAGAACAAGATATGCCAACAATTTTCATAACCTAGAACACATAAAAAATCCTTGCCTTATGTAATTTACTAGAATTATGAATCAGGAACAATCACAAATCAAATTAAGTGAACAGTAAAATGTGTCCCAATATACACCAGTATCAAATGATTTCAAAGTTAAATTCTTCACAAAATTAATTAATAGGAGTCAGCAAAATGGCTCCAAACAAAGGTGATTGCTCTGGAAGCCAGGTTACCTGAATTAAATCCCCAGAATCTATGTAAATTTAGGAGGGAAGAAACTCTACAAGGTCAGATGCTCACACACATATCAAGCACGTAATGAAAGTATTGCTAGTACTACTGCTACTATTACTAATAATTAATAGCAGCAGATAAATTAGTCTTTTATTTTTAGTGAACTAACACTGGTTCAAATTGAGTTATTCCCAGAAATTAAACGGGGACAAATTTTCCCAGTTGTTTCTATAGAACAGCATTAAGCCATTGTCAGAATCAGTATAAGATACAAGAATAAACTACAACTCATATTCTAAATAAATATATTTAGCAAAATATGAAGCTATTAAATTGAACAGTTTTGATTATTTAACATGATAAAACATGGATTATTCAAGAGATGTAAGGGTAATTCAATGAAGGCAAGTGAATAATGTGAAATGTCACATTAATTAAATGAAATAAAACCATACTATGCACAATTTGATAGAATTAGAAATGAGATTTGATTAATTTGAGCAACATTTCATGCTAAGGACTGTGAATAAAATTTATACACAAGAAATACTTCAACATAAGAAAGGACATTCACAGCATTCTAAAATTTAACATTACTCTGAATGGAGAAACCTGCACGCTTTCTATGTAAAATCAGGAAAATGACAAAAATTCAAGGACGATCAGTTTATAACTATTATTCATTCAGTCACTAAGAAGCCTAGACTGAACAATGTGGCAAGGGAAAAACATCAAGTACTGAAGTGAGAAGAGATGAAGGTAAACTACTACTGTTGCAGATGACCCTATCTCAGATAAAGGGAAACTCAAGAAATAAAAAAAAAATTAAAAAATAAAATAAAAACACTCTGCTAGAACTATTGAACCCCGTCTGCATAGTTGCAGAATATTCAGTCAACATGAAAGTAAATCGCATTGTTACATGCTAAGAGTGAATGGTCAAAAAGTGAAGAAGCAGTCCCTTTGAAAGTGCAGCCCAAATTATAACATGCATTAATAGATATGATCATAAAAACAACTGATATCTACATGTAAAATTAGAAACACTGATGGAATGAATTGAAGAGGGAAAATATGAAATCATAGTCCATACTCAAGTTCTGCAAATATAAATGTTAAAATGTCCATTTTACTCAAAGCAATCCATGCCAAAATATCAATGGATTTTTATAGAACTAGAAAAAGCAATGCTGAAATTTACATGGAATTTCCAAAATTACTGACTAGACAGAGCCAACTTAAACAAAAAGAACACACTGAGATTGATTGCAGTCATTGACCTCAAAATATACTATAAATATCTGGGGACAAAATCAGAATGGCATTGGTATTAAAACAAACACTGAGAGAAATATAACGACATAGGGAGCTTAAAAGTAAACCAAGCTAATGGTTTTTTTTAAATATATAAACATGTTAAGAACATACATTGGAAGAAAAAATTTTTCAATAAATGCTTTTGAAAACTTGGTTAATCATGTGCAGAATGAAGCCAATCCCACACGTCTCTCCAGTTACACAGAAGTACTCTAAACTAATGGAACACTTCAAGGCAAAAAACAACAAAATTACAAGAGGAACACATAAAAACACTGTTCAGCACATCAAATCGATGCAGAGATACACAGATGGTAAGCATATAAAAATTAAAGACGATGGAATTCTCAGCACTAAACGGGGCATGTATGTTGTATATTTCTCCTCAAAGCTCAGGAATATTAATAGAAAGGACAAAGTGACTGCAAGAGCCAGGGGTGATAGATGAATTTAAGGAAACAATGCTTTCCACACACAATAGGGTAGTTGCAAGTATTCAAAGTAATTGTGACAACATGCACAAGACCTGCTCAAGTTCAAGGAATACAAAATCCAAGCTTGGGTAGGATAGGAGAGTAGGTACAAAGCACTATCCCTAGCTGAGGAACTCTTTGCATTTGATAATTCTTGGGAGAGGGAGTGTAGGTTTTCTTTAAGGCCGTGACTCCTGGTAGTCCAATCATATACCAAGGAGGACCTCATACCCAAGATGAGTTGAACAACACAAACTGGACTCCAAGACTTTTCAAACCAAAGGTCTAATGAGTTGAATAGGTAGGAAGCTAAGAGTGGATCTGAATATGTGCAAACTACACTGCATGAAATTTTAAAAGAATTAATAAAAATACTGTTTAAAGTAGATAAGAGAACTAAATATATACCCTTCTAAAAAATTAAAGTATTTAGGAAACAGTCTCCCCTTTGCCCAAATGTAAGCTGAACATAGAGGGTACCAACAAACATGTCATAATGAACAGGAAAAACAGGGCCTCAATCTTATACCAGGAACTCTAGGTAAGTGAGGCAAGCTGGGTTTGGGAACAGTGGCCCTCATCAGGGAAAAATATACCAATTATTTTTCCAGTGCTAAACATTCAGCCCTGAAGACATTAATAAAAGTAACTTTATGTGGTCTTGACAGGTTATATTTGGGAATACATGTGTATACACAGATACATATATCTGTACAATAAAAATGGATGAAAAAGAAGCCATAAATTTAAGGAAGAGTTGATAGGGGTATATGGGATAAATTGGAGGGAGGAAATGGAAGAGAAAAATTTAATTAAAATATAATTTTCAATAATGAAAAATGTTAAAGAAAATACTTATTTATGTTATGCGTTTAGGTGTTTTGTTGGCATGTGTGTCTATACACCACAAGTGATGCAGTGCTCCCAGAAGCCAGAAGAGGGCATTAGCTCACCAAAAACTGGAGTTACAGATAATTGTGAATGATCATATGGATGCAGGGATTCAAACACAGGTCCTTTGGAAGAGCAACCAGTATTCTTAATCTCTGTCCCATGTCTCATAAATAGATACTTTTAAAGAAAAAAGTACACAAGCAGGGAGAAGTATATGAAAAGTGCTCAGGATCACTAATCATTGGGGCATTTCCAACCTAAATCAAAATGAGCTATCATTTCATCTTAATAAGAAGAGCCATTATCAAAAACTAAACAGGGCCAGACCTGGTGACTATGTGTTACAAAAGGAGTCCTTGCTTGCTGGTACAAATTTAAATTAGTTTGCCTCCCAAGGAGACTTTGTACTTTTAAACTGTACTGAGACTAAAACACTATGGAGACTTTACAGTTGGACTAAATCATTTATTCTCTATATTCAAAAGTCTAGGGAGACCAGGGAGTGCAATGTGGTGGAGTTGAATGAGAATATCCATTATAGGCTAATATGTTTGAATATTTGGTCAGCCAATTGGTTAAATTGTTTGGGAAGAATTAGAAGGTGTAGCCTTTTTGCAGGAGGTTTGTCACTAGAATGGACTTTGAGATTTCAAAACTTCACATCATTCCCAGTGATTGATATCTATCTATTTACTATTTATCTATCTATCTATCTATCTATCTATCTATCTATCTATCTATCTATCTATCATCTATCTATCATCATCATCTATCTATCTATCTATCTATCTATCTATCTATCTATCTATCTATCTATCTATCATCTATCTATCATCATCATCTATCTATCTATCTATCTATCTATCTATCTATCTATCTATCTATCTATCATCATCTATCTATCTATCTCCCTCTGTGTGTGTGTGTGTGTGAGAGATATGTCTCTGTGTAGGCGCGTGTGTCTTTGTGTGTAGGTATGCTTCTCTGTCTCTCTATCTCATTCTCTCTCTCTCTCTCTCTCTCTCTTTCTCTCTCTTTCTCTGTATATGTGTCTCTTGGTGTATGTATATATGTCTGTGTGTATGTTTTTCTGTCTTTCTGTCTCTCTTTGTATATATGTCTCTCTTTGTATGTATATGTTTGCATGTGTGTTTATCTGTCTCTCTCTATTTGTATGTGTGGTATGTGTGTGTGTGTGTGTGTGTGTGTGTGTGTGTGTGTATGTGTGCGTGCGTGCACACACGTGCTTATTCCTCTCTGTCTCTTGGTTGTGTCTCAAGATGTTGACTCTCAGCTTTTGCTTCTGTACCATTCTTGTCTGCCTGTTGCCATGCTTCCTGAAATGTTGGTTATAAACTCCAACCTTATGAAACTGTAAGCCCCTGATTAAATGCTTTCTATTATAAGTGGCCTTGATCACGATTTCTCTTAATAGTAATAGAGGAATATGTAAAAAAAACAAGTTACTCGGTGAATACTCAGGTACAATGAGATGGGACCAAGAATCTTGCATTTGCACTCACAAACTAGATGACTGTAGGTGTCAATGACTGACTGCACATTTCAAGGAACTAAAAGAAGACATGTCAAATTTACATTTATTGCAAATAAGTAAAAATGATCAAGAAGACAAGTGTTTAATCTGATTTTAAAATCACATAATATATACGTATTTTGGAATAATTATAAACTTAGCAACATGGATGGAGTTGGGTGGTAATCATATATATGAGTGGATCATTAAAGATTTTGAATAAGAATGTTATATAATTGACATAAATTCAGCAGTATTTTTTCACGCATGTCTTACTTTTTGATTAGTTTTGCTTTTCAGTGCTGGGGAATAAACAGATGCTCAGTAGATTCTGTATCATGAAACTACTTCACATATATTGGGTAAATGCTATACTCCCAAGCCATTTCACAGATGCTAGATAAGAGCCATTCCACCAAGATACTTTAAGATACTTCTCTACATCAGTAGTATTATTAGGAGAAAAAAAAAACCTGTGAAATAAACTGTTTGGTGACTAATATAATAATCTAGGCTGGTGGCAGTGATAGTAGAAAATAACAATTTGATATAGAAATTGAGTAAAAGAGACATATAAGATTTTGAATCCATAGATACAGAGAATTGTTGTGTTTATACAAGGGATGTATTACAATGATAAAGATGATGCAATACGTGAATAAATGTTTTCTAACTTCTGTGAGGATAATATTTCATTGGCTAATAAAAGTGGATATGAAAAATAAAGAGAAATAATTCAAAGCTTCTTAGAAATCCTTAACTGATTGCAAACAAAAGCTGAGAAGCTTTGATACATGGGATAAATAATATGTTAGTTAACCTTAAAATAATTCAATAAAAATATATAGCATACAAGTAAAGTAGAGATGAGAGTTAGAAAATCATAGGAATATGGGCCTGAGAAGTTACACTCAGGAAGAGAAATTGCCAACTTCTTGTGTAATGTGCATAAGGGCATCAATCTTCTCTGGCCTTACATTGTTTGCCCAAAATATCAAATCCTGGAGTCAGACCACTTTACACTGTTCTGGCCTATAAAGGGAATTATGAAATGTAAGGCTTTGAATTTTAGCAGCTATGGAGCTTACAAGAAACAATAAATATTGTAGTTGTATTTATGTTTTTTTAAAGATATGTGTTTAAGGCCCATTAGCTTGACATACTTAGTACTTAGTTAGCTCCCTTAGACAGGTTTTTAAATTATGTTTTCATCTTTAGACCTTTAAAAAATTAAACGGAGAGCATCGCAGATCTTACTAAGAAAATATTTTCGGTGATCAATTTTGATAAATAATTGAATTGTGATTTCCAGTGCTTCTTAGATTTCCTTGACTGTCAGCTTCTAATAGCTAGTGTGGCTTTGAAAATGCCAGTTGAATATGTATAGAACAATGGTTCTTGAATGACAAATACATTTAGAAATTATTATTTTATTAACAATTAGAACTTCCAATAATTCTTAAATAATTGTATTGCATACCTCTTTGGAAAAGAAATAGCATAAATCTGTCAGTAAGGCATACATTGTTTATGATGTATGGGAATATTTTCTCTGCTGTAAAATGAAACCATCCTGTCTTTCTCTTTAGATTATGAAGGTGTAACCACAGTTTGAACACCAGTTTGTGGACGACTTTTCTTTTCCTTTTATTTTACTTCCTCCCTCAGTGTGTTTTAGATAATTCATAATTTGTTAATGTCAAATGTCTTACTGATTCAGTTTGTGATTTCCATTTATGTGAATCAGTTCCCAAGCATATCCAAATTTTTTAAGGGACCAAGTTATTTCTGGGAAGACCATTTTATGCAGCATATATATGACACTCAAAAGAACCCAGAATGGCTTTTGAGTAGTATTCCATGTCCTAATCAAATCTTATAATGTAGTAAATGTTATAGAATATGCCAAAAGAAATGTTAAATTGAAAATGCTTAGGTACTCCATATACTTCCTTACTGGTTCTTCTGACCGGTCATTATCCATTTGGTTAAACTTTCCAAACAGCTCATTAATATTTAAATAGCTATCTAAATTATAAACTTCAAACTGCAGAAACAAAATGTCTTTATGCATAATTCAAAAGTTCTTTGCGGAAAACAATTTCTGGGTTGCAATTGCTCTCAAGTCTACCTCTTGAATTTCTACATGAGAATCTAGTGCCAATGCAATTCAAATCAATTCATTCATGGTTGATTTTAAAACTCCCTTTATATGAATGCTATAGTAGAAGCAACACTCTGAATTTAAACAAGAATCAATTACCAAAGCTGAGGATTATTTTTTCTGTGAGAAACATGCATATATTTACATTATTTGGTAGATTTTGATATATATAATATATATAGTATAAACAAATTCTCATAAAAGTTGTATCTGTATAGGTTGTCTTTAAAGGTTTAACCCATCTTCCCTTTTCAACTATCAAAGTTTGATGTTGTTTTATTTAGAATTGACCTAACATCAAATGAGTGAATTTTTTGAGTGATTGTCAATCTCAAAATAACTGGAAAAAGAAAATGATCATAGGTGAGTGTTCTTTTTTATTTTTCCTATTTTATGCTGGGCATCACTTTGTATTCAACTTTAAAGAATGTTAGCTGTAGGAATTAAATAAAAATGTTTATTCATGTATAACCAACAAGTTATCACAGTAAACTAATGTGAGAATAAAATGTATCCTGGTATACTATACTAAAATGTCTTTCATTCTCATAGAATATAGTTTTTGTACAAATGGATTAAGAGTACAGGCAGGTTATACAGTGGATTTTACACCAGATGATAGCTAATGGAGTCACAGTGATTAATGTTACCTTAATAAATATGGAATGAGTGAATAATTGCACTCCATTTATTTTAAAGCATTGTGTTCAGTACAGAATTCACATGAGTTATAGTCAGCTCACAATAATATGAAGAACTTAGTATACGTTAACAAAAGTCGGGAAATTCAGAGTTAAAATTGAAAGCATCTTAGAGAGCTGGTCTTTATAGCACATATGGTAAGAACTATCTATACTACAGATTCACATATGTAGGTCTTTGAGCTGTTATCATTCCCCAAGGAAAAGGAGGTTTCTTCTGAAATAAAAGAAAGAAGTCCCCAATTTATTCTTATTTGAAAAATGGCTATGTGTGAAATTTTGAATGCATAATGTGTACCATATATGTATAAAGTTTCTCTAACCAATGGCATGTGAGCATGCCATAAGTTAACAGTATTCTTTAACCTCAGCTGTCTTTTCAGAAAAATTTGCTGTGAAAAGCAGAAAAGAATGGATGACTCAGCATAATATCTCCCAGCAACTTGGAGACACAACAGCAAACACTAGTCTTATAGAGAAAGGCAAATGCATATTACAATGTATAATATTTAAACATACTCAGATATTTTCTAGCCTACAGATTTCTTCCAGACTATAAACAGGTGAAGTTTTGAGGAATGCTTAAAATACTGGTGTGCTTCAGGTGGTGTATTAATTACTTTAAAACTTACAATTTAAACTTTTTAGCTATACAATTCAAAAACATTATACATTTCAGTTTCTTTACCTATTTGAAACTGTACTGCTTCATTTTTTCTGTTAAATGTTTGGAGAAATGTGCTGTTTACATAAAAGTAATCAATATAACCTAATAAAAACGTATATGCTTATTCATTGTCACACATTATTTTGGAGGAAGTTGCCATTCTATAATGCACATAATAACTTGGAAAATGGTGTTAATAGGAACAATATTGGTGCAAGTCATTATGACTAATAAAATGAGAGAAAAATTTAGTTTAAGTATCAATAAATAATTGAACCATAGATAAACGTAATCCAATGTGTGGAAGCTAATATAAGTTTTAATAATACCACACACACACAATCAAATAAATGAAAAGAAAAAAACTACCTTAGTCTTTAAAACACAAAACACCCATTATTATCTGAGTAATGTACATTTAGTTCTCTAACTAGAAAATACTCAGAAATCATAATTTTCTAAAATGAATTTGGTCTTAAAGGAATTGAGCTATACATAATAAATAATGTTACTGAAATAAAACAGAATATTATGAACATGGACAATTAATTTCTTGAAATTTTAATTAAATTCTAATGAAATAAGTTGTAAATATTGCCAAAAGGTAGAAAGAGAGAGAGAGAGAGAGAGAGAGAGAGAGAGAGAGAAAGAAATGGTGACATATAGTGACAAATGTTGACACATAATGACATACAGTGGCACATGGTGACACATGGTGACATATAGTGACACATGGCGACACATGGTAAAACATAGTGACATCTGCTGACAATAAGTGACAAATGGTGACACATTGTGAGATTTTATATATATATATATATATATATATATATATATATATGTATATATATATATATAAAAGAGGGGGAGAGAGAGAGAGAGATAGAGATATTTCACTAGTGCATGAACTGTACAAGTGATCAATGACTATATCCACACACATGTGAACAGCATTGACTTAACTTAGCGGATGGAGAGGTAGAGGGAGCAATAAACAGGTGGCTTTGAGCACATTTCATTGTGTATATGTCTGAGAACCTCAAACGACACATAAGTAATTACTAACTAAAAATCAAAATACTAGTTAAATGGGGATGAATTTTATATTTTATCATTAGATTTAATAAAATTAGTACAGAAGCAGACATACAATCCATAGAGATTGTGCTCACAATTATATTGTGTGGACTGGGAATTTATTAATTACTGTTAGTAAGAATAATTTGGTGATGGATGAAACTCTCAAAAGAGACCAACAGATTCAGAAAAAAAAATTGAGCTAAAACAATCATCTTAGCTTTCATCTGTCTCAATTGCTTCCATGTGTTGAAGTAATATGCAATGCAAAGAAGCTCAGAAGACTAAACCAATAAGTGTCAGAGAACTATTCTGAATGTTTCCATCATGCTAAGGGTCAAGTCAGTCACACAGCTTGAGTCTCATTATGCTAATATAGCTTGGCCAGTCTTGGCATGGCTGGTAAACAAAAATGTGGTATCATTCATTAAACATTCACTGCTCACTATGGACCACCACTGTCCTAGGATGCAGGGCAAAGCAGTGAGCAGAAAAGTAAGCAAGTTCTCAGACACATAGTCATTTCAGTCAATTCATTTTATTTGGAAACATTTATTTACTTCAGTGCTCCTGCAAGTCAAGAGAGGTAGAAGCAGAATAATGCTTTTATAAGGAAGATTGGCTTAGGAATATGGATGAGCGTGAGTGTGTGTGTGTGTGTGTGCATGTGTGTGTGTGTGTGCTTGTGTGTGTGACAAAAATTAATGAAAAAGATGTCATGAATTCATGAATTTGAAAGATAGTAAGGAGGAGTGAGAAGGTTTGAAGAGAGAAAATATAAGGGGAAATGGGGCAATTATATTTAAAACATAAAGAAATAATTAGAG
The DNA here is from genome assembly GCA_026225945.1 of Cricetomys ansorgei. Lineage (NCBI taxonomy): Eukaryota > Metazoa > Chordata > Mammalia > Rodentia > Nesomyidae > Cricetomys > Cricetomys ansorgei. The sequence goes on along the minus strand of JAMJFZ010001360.1, from coordinate 2,319,748 downwards.
AAATAAAAAAAAAAAAGAAAAGCTGAGCAATCGATGAGGAGCAAGCCAGTAAGCACAATTAGTCCATGATCTCTGCTTTGGCTCTTACTTCTGTAATCTGCCCTTCAGGTCTTGGTTTGCTATTCATCAGTGGTGACCTAAGAGTCTTAAGATGCAATAAACTCTTCAACTTCCCTCATCTCCCCAAAGAAAAGGAGAGTAGCTTTGGTAAACCACCATGAGTAGGCCAGATATTCGAGAATATATAGGTAGCACAAATTGGATTGGATGGGTGCTAAATGCAAAGACAATATTTTGAGTTGACTGGGGAGTAGGGTTGATTCTGGGAGGATAGAAGGAAGGAGTGAATATGATAAATATACTTTGTATGGAATTCTTAAAGACAATAAAAGTACAATAAAATTAATGATTACAGCTCAAGAAAAAACACTCCACACATGTGGATATACAAGACATTTTATATTCATGTGACATTGAACACTATTGAATTATCATGTACATCTTGCTATGAAGTCCATGCTAGCTTTGAACTTGTGATCCTCCTGTAGACAAGGAGTATTACTTGAATTATTATTTTGAGGTAGCTATTTATTAAATGAAGTGAAATTGGTATATGATCATTAATTAAATTATTATGAATATTTCCCCAGAAAACATTTGTCAATATGTTTTGTACTAAAAAAGATAGTTTCTGATAATAAGAATGATTTTAGGTTCAAATGCAACTCATTATGCCCGGGACCACAGATTGAAGGAGCCAGAGACGCTCCTGTCAAAACCAATATTAGATACTATAGTCAAATTTATTAGAATGCTAGCATTGATTGTCACATCACAATGGTCAGAATAACCAGAACGAACTGACTAGATTTCCGGTGTCAAGTTTCCTTGAAAAGACTGTTTCAAAAAGACAAAATAATAATATAGAAAGATAATTTTTCCAGGATTATTAAAAAACAGATTCATCTAGTCATTAACAACATCCTAACCACTCAAGCAACGAAATTATATGCTATTCATGCTTTGTTTAAAAAAAAAAAAAAAAAGAAGAAAAAGAAGAAGAAGATATTCTTGCTAGTTTAGATTTTTGCATTGCTATAAATGTTGAAGACATTGATTTGAATGTGCTATCACAAAATGGCATAAATCCATTCAGTGCATTTATTTGATTGATTGCACATCACACATTCAAATAAACATGTACAGCATGATCTCAGATTCAGATAAACACACTGCATTTATTTAAATGTCTTCACATTCATATTGGATTGAGCATTCAAATGCATTTAAATAAGTCTCAGAATAAGTCACTGATGCATTGTTAAAAGGCAAATAAAATACTTGCTCATACTTGTCGGAATCTCACAGAATTCTGGAGATTGCCTGTTTATTCAAGGCTACTCTCCAAAGGATCAAGTCAAGACTACAGGTAAGTTTGGGAACAATGTGGCATGAGATATCTCAGTGGTATTATGCAGAGCAACACATCTGCCATTTCTAAGGAATCAAAAATCAATCTTTTTGAACTTCCCTCAGAGAGGCAGATAAGATATTGCAATATGAAATTCATTTTTTAAAAATGTGTATGCTTCCTGAGATCAAATACTAAACCAAATTTAGATATCAGTATATTGAAGTTCTTTTAGTCTCACTTAACTTATGAGGGTGACAACTGATACTTCTAGAGTATTTTACACATTATTATAAGATATTTTTATTAGCAAATGAAAAAGAGAAAACTAAAATTAAAAAAATTAAAATGTGTGATCCATTATGCTTGTTTTCAATATCTTGGAGAATATTCAAATAACATGTATTTATATTTAGATACAGTAAAGTGCAGAAAATTTGAAGATGTAAAATTTAATTGATATGCCAGTGCTAAGCAGATGAGCTTTTGAAATCTCAAAGTTCAAATTCCCACATCAGAAATACAACTATTTTAGATAAGAGACACTCTGTATTCTGGAGGAAAATATTTCTAACCATTGTTCTAAGCAATATCTTTTAATTTTTTTAAAATTTTTCCTCGTATTGAAAATAGCTTTTTTGTCACTTGGTATTGCCTGAATGTGGTTTCCTTTCACTCTACACTTCTAGCTTCTTTCCATGTCCCATACGATTCTGATCCATCCCATTTCCATCTCTCATTAGAAAACAAGCAGGTTTTTTTTTAAAAAAATGCAATAAAACAAAACAAATATAACAGATTAAAACAAAACAGAGAGAAAATACATTATCAAAATGCATAAACAATAGATACACACACAGAGATCCACAAATTCCCACACTCAGGAATGTGTAAACCAAGAACCTTTGTGGTAAATGAGAGGAAAAAGATCTAAATTAAATTTAAAATAATAAAAAAAAAAATTTAAAAAAAAAAGCTGTGACTTGACATCATGAGAAAGAGGATCTCCAATGATATCATGGAGTTCACATTATACTGGCCATCTACTGCTGAGCATGCTGTCTACCCTTAAGAGTAGTTTGCTTCCCAATTGAAATTCCCTTGGAGAATACTCAGTTTTCATTTGCAAGTTGTTGTGTATCAGATAGAGCTTTTGAATTAGGAATGTGGGCTAGCGCCCACATTTTCTTTTAGCTCTAGGACCATATTAGCTGCAGAACAGTGTCAGCCTTGAGCATGCTGTGTTGGGCTCTGTAAATACATATGTACGATAATCCTTATTTAGAGGGACTTGTATTCTTGGTGATCTCCATCCCCTCTTAGATTCTTTTTATTTCCTCTTCTGCAGGATTCCCTGAGGCATGAGGGGAGGGGTTTGATAGAGAAATCCTTTTTAGGACTGAGTGTTAAAAGGTCTCTCATTCTCTAAATAAAGTCTGGCTGTGAGTCTGTATTTGTTTCCATTTGCTGTAAGAGGAAGCTTCACTGATGATGGCTGAGCAAGGCACTGATCTATGAGGGTAGCAGATGTTGTTATTAGGAGTCATTTAATCACTATGTTTTATTAGTTTTTATTTTTTAGAATAGTAGGCTTGGTTTTTACCCCAGGTCTCTGGCTTTCTAGTCTCTGGTTCATGATCACTCATGTATCATCAGGTATGGGTTCTGTCTCATGGAGTAGGCCTATGTCAAATCACATATTGTTTGGTTACTCTCACAAGCTTTGTGTCATTATTGCATTAGTATATCTTTCAGGCACACTATTGTTGATCAAAGAGTTTATAGCTGCATGGGTGCTTATATTTCTCCTTTGGTAGTATGCAGAGTACTTTTGTAAACCAAAGATGCTAGCACATAGGAATGATGATTATATGTAGGTACCAGCTCCATGTTCATAGTTTTATACATGTTGTTTTCTGCAATGATGCCTTGCCATCAGTTTATATAGAACAACCCATAGTCTTGGCAACAGCATAGGTTGTTTGTGGAGGTATCCATGGGACAGTTTTGGTCAACAACTGACTTACATGTAACCCAATCCAGGGACTGGAAGCTTCATTTGGTGACAAAAAATGGCCAGTTGGGGCTCCATATCCCCCATTATTTTGCACTTCCATTTATATCTTCGTCATATATGTGTATATTTTATGAGGTTTTATTTTATTGGGGTCTCAGACTACCCTCCATATGTCCCTTAATTTTAGCTGTCTCTCCCCATATTCCCTGCCTCATCTCATTCTTCCCACCTACCCCACTGATGGACATGTTCCATGTTACCACCATCCATCCATAGCTGTATGATTTTTCCTTTTCCTAGGGAAATCTCTTTGTTGCCTCCAGCACCTTACTCTGTAGCTAACTCCTGTGATTCTTTGAATTGTAGTGTGGTTATCATGGACTTATACGCTAATATTCATATATAAGCAAATTAATACTGTATGTGTCTTTCTCATCCTGGACTACATCACTCAGGATATTTTTCTTTTTCTATTTACATCAATTTACCTGCAAATCTCATGATTTCTTTTCTTTTTGTTTTTAACGACTGATTAATGTCACATCTTATAAATGCACTACATTTTCTTTATTCATCCTTCCATAGAGGGAAATCTACATTGTTTTCAATTTCAGACTATTATCAATAGACTAGCAATGAATATGGATAAGCAAATATCTCTGTGGTAGGATGAAGCATTCTTTGGATATATGCTCAAGAGTGGTATAGCAGAATCTTGAGGCAGATTGAATCACTTCTTCCTAAGTAACAGCCACACAGACTTCCATGATGACTGTACAAGTTATACTTCTCCCTAGCAATGATCTGTGTTCCAGTTACTCCACCTCAGCACCAGCATGAACTTTCATTTGCTGTATTAATCTTTGCCATCCTAATGAATGTAAACTGCAAACTCAAAGTAGTTTTAATTTGCATTTCCCAGTTGGATAAGGGTGTTGAACTTTTATTAATTTCTCAGCCATTTGAATTTCCTCTGTTTAGACCTGTACCCAATTTTTAATTAGTTATTTCTTCTATTCATATCTAATTTATTGAGTTCTTTGTGTGTTTTGTATATTAGTATTATATCAGATGTGCTGTTGGTAATCTTTTCCCATTCTGTAGGTTGCTGCTTTGTTTCAACAATGTTGTCCTTTGATATACAGAAGCTTTACAGTTTCATAAGATCTCATTTATTTAAGGCTGATCTTAGTGCCTTTGCCACTAGTGTTCTGTTCACAAAGCCTTTCCCTATGCCAGTGAGTTCAAGGATACTTTCTATTTTTTGCAAGTGAAAGTTGCTGTTTGCCTGATTTCTTTCTCAGTTGATTTATCATATGTCTATAGGCAGGCTATTAATTTTCTTTACTTAATTAACAGAAAGTAGGGCCCTACTTTCTGTAACTAGTGCCCTACTTTCTGTTCTATCAAATTCAGTGTATCTGATTTTATGTCGAGGCTTTTGATAAATTTTGAACTGTATTTTTTGCAGTGTGATGTATATGTATCTATTTGGATACTTCTACATGCAGCCATCCAGTGTGACTACTACCATTTGTTGAAGATGCTGTCTTTTTTCCAGTTTGAACTTCTGCCTAAATTATCAAAAATGAGTGATCTAAACACTTATGTTTTATTTTGGTTTTTGTTGTTGTTGTTGCTTAGAATTTATCTTTAGGTCTTCAATTTAATTCTACTGATCAACACATCAGTTTTTCATGCCAGTACTATGCAGTTTTTATTACTATATCTCTGTAGTACAATTTAATGTTGGTGATGTTGATACCTCCATCAGTTCTTTAATGTTTCAGGATTATTTTTTGCTTTCCTGGATTTTTGTGCTTTCATATGAAGGGGAAAATTGTTCCTTCAAGGATTTGTGAAAAATTGTTGAAACTTTAATAGGGATTGCATTGAATCTGTTGATTGATTTTGGTAGCATGGCTATTTTTACTATATCAATATAGACATTATGTATGTTGGCCTATAGATGTAAATATAAATTCAGCACAAAATGTTGTTTATATGTGTGCCAATTCAATCCGAGATCCTAGTCCTGGAGCCCTGGAGCAATTCAGCCTCCAAACAATGCAATCTTAAGTCCAGAACTGGAAGTCTTCAGCCTCTGTACAATCTAGTAACTTTAAGCCTCTGAGACTTAGTCATGACTGAGCCACTCTGACAAGCTCCTTCTGAACTCAGAGCCATACTGAATTCAACCAACTTTTCTGGTTCAATTCAACTCACTCGTTTTTGTATCTCAAACTCTTCTCCAAGCTGTTGATTCAAACTTATCTTCTTCTGAGCAGGATGACTGTTTCTGACAGGATTCTTCTGACTCTGGCAGACTCTTGCTGACTCCCACAACTTCTCTTACTGAACTACTCTGCTCAGCTTCAAATTGACTTATTCTTCCCCTCGGATACTGACTTCTACTGCCAAACTGACTCTGTGTATCCATTTCAGACTCCTCAGATTGCTTCTGTGTCTCTGCTTCAGACTGTCACTGTCTCATACTGCCTCTGTGAATGACTGTTTACTTCAGACTCCTTCAATAAGCCTTTGTGTCTTCTCCTCTGTCTGCCTTCCTCATACTGCCTCTGACTGCTTTAGTCTATTTAGATTTTCTGAGCTAAGATCCTTCTTTTCTATCATGAGAATTGATTGTGTCCTGACTCTGACTCACTCTGTCAACTCTTACCTGATTTGTCACTTTACCTGCCCTTCACTCTTATCTCAAATGCTACTTTCTGTCTGAATCTGACTCCTTCTCAGCTCTGCTTCATGTCTCACAAGTGCAGGGATTAAAAGGATACCACAATACTGCTTTTTGGATACTGGGATTAAAGATGTCTATTAACATTCTTGTTACATTCCAATTGAACCACACAGGCCTCTGAGTGTGATCCCTTCATATAGAATCTTGGATGTGGTTCCTTCAAAAAGACCCTTAGATCCTAGTTGTCACACAGACATTTCAATGTGATCCTTTTCCAGAGCAGCCATGTTGCTGGACTAAATGATTAAATATTTATCTATATATCAATCAATTTACTAATCCACAAGCATGGGAGATATTTCTATCTTCTGATATCTTCTTCAATTTATTTCTTCATTGTCTTAAAGTTTTATTATATGTCTTGAAGTTGCTTGGTTAAAGGTACCTTAAGACATTTTTTATTTTTTGCAAGTGAAAGTTGCTGTTTCCCTGATTTCTTTCTCAGTCGATTTGTCATATGTTTATAGGCAGGCTATTAATTTTCTTTATTTAATTTTATTAAATAAAAATTTAGCTACCTTGCTGAAAGTGTTTAACAGCCGTAAGAATTTCGCAATGAAATTTTTAGGGACACTTATGTATACTATCATATCATCTGCAAATAAAGAAATTTTGACTTCTTTACTTCCTAGTTGTATACACTTGATCTATTTCATTTGTCCTATTATTCCAGCTAAGACTTCAAGTACTATAATAAATAGGGATGGACAGAGTGGATAATATTGTTTTGTTCCTCATTTTAGTTGAATTACTTTGAGTAATGAGTGAGTTTCTTTTCATTTAACTTGACGTTGTCTATAGGCTTGCTGTAACCTGTCTTTATTATGTTGAGGTATATCCCTTGTATCCCTAATCTCTCCATGAATTTTACCATGAAAGAGTGTTGGTTTTGCCAAAGGCTTTCTCTGCAACCAATGAGATGATAATTTTTTTCTTTCAGTTTGTTTATATTGTGGATTACATTTATTTACTTATGTTGAACCATCCCTACGTCTCTCTGATGAAGACTACTTGATCATGGTGGATGGTCTTTTTGATGTTTTCTGGGATTCAGTTTGCAAGTATTTTATTGAGGATTTTTGCACCCATTTTCATAGGGAAAATCATATTATGATTCTCTTTTTTTGTTGGGTCTCTATGTGGTTTGGGTTCCAGGGTAATTTTGGACTCCTAAAATGAATCAGCAATGTGCTTTCTGTTTCAATTTTTTAGTATAATTTGAGGAGCATTGACAGGAACTCTTCATTGAATATCTGATAGAATTCTGTGCTAAAATCATCTGGCACTGGGTTTTTTGTAGGAACACTTTTAATTATGACTTCTATTTTACTAGGAGATATAAGTAGGTTAAAATTGCTTATATTATCTTGATTTAACTTTGATGTTTGGTATGTATCAAGAAATTATTAATTTCTTTTAGATTTTCTTAGATAGTGGAGTACAGATTTTTTAGGATGTCTTTATGACTCTGAAGATTTCTTACATATCTGTTGTTATGATTCTGTTTTTATTTCTAATTTAGTTAATTTGAATACTTTGTCTCCAGATAATGGTTTGTCAATCTTACTGATTGTCTCAAAGAACCAATTTTTTGTATCACTAATTCTTTGTATTTTTGTTTATTTGTTGCTGTTGTTGTTTGCTTGTTTGTTTCTATTTTATTGATTTCAATGCTGGGTTTTTTTATTTCATGCCTTATCTTCATTTTGGTTCTAATTTCTTCTTTTGCTTCTAGAGCTTTTAGGTGTGCTTTTAAGTTATAAGTATGAGATTTCTCCATTTTCTATATAGGCACTTGATGCTATAAATTTGTGTCTTAGAACTGCCTCCATAAGTTTGTTGTATATTAATTTTCATTCAATTTTAGAAAGTCTATAATATCTTTCTTAATTTTGTCTTGATACATTTTTCATCCAGTAGAGAGTTGTTCAATTTCCATGAATTTGTCAGCTTTCAGTTCTATTTGTTTTTGTTGATATTCTTCTTCAATCCATGGTTTTTAGATTGGGCACAGGACTTTATTTTAATTTTCATTTATTTAATGAGACTAGCTTTGTGTCTCAGTGTTGGTATGGCCCTCCTGCGCTGTTGATGCTCCATCCCAGCCCACAGCTGACTGGGTCTTGGCCCGGTTTCCCACTCTGGCCAGGAGCAGGAAACCTGCACTGAGAGAGTACCAGGAAAGCATGGAAAAGTGGAGGCATGGGTTTCTCAGACTGGTTTTAGACTCTGACCCCTGCACCGAGAATGAACTCATGAGACACAATGAATCAGTCCCTGGAGCCTCTTCTGGTGGAAGCAGTACTCTTTTATGCTGGATCTCCCATACCTATATGTTCCCCAGGGAGGGAGAGTTCTGGGTACTCAGGGTGGGGAGTCTTATTTGCATATGAGGAGGGCACCTGGCCTCCTGGTCTCACAGAGACAAACACCTACCAAGTTAATTTCTTTTTGCTTCTGTGAAACAGGCAATATTTGATATTTAGCTGGGATCTGGCCAGGGCCAAAGAGGAGGATCTGTTTATGCCCAACTCTCTCACCTTCTGGGAGGATAAGGTGCTTCCCTGCTGCTTCAACCTGCTCCACAGCCCCATGGTGGTCCCACATCTCAGTATGTGATCATTTGGGAGAAAGTTCTATGAGGTGCTTAGAGGAAGGAATATTCTTTTGTGTTTTGATAAAATGTTCTGTAAATATCAGTTAGGACCATTTGTGTATTTCATCAGTTAGTTCCAGCATTTCTGTATTTAGCTTTTGTCTGAATGGCCTGTTCATTGGTGAGACTGAGAGACTGAACTCACGTACTATCGGTGTTCAAGGGTCAGTACGTGATTTATTGTGTAGTAGTGTTTCATTTATTAACTTGAGTGTCCTTGTTTTGGTGCTTAGATGTTAAGAATTGCAACGTCTTCTTGGTGGATTTTTGATGAGTGTGTGAGTGTGTGTGTTCTTCCCTATCTCTTCTGCTTAGTTTTCATCAATTGTTAAATGATCTTTTACAAGATTCATAATTAAAGTTTATTATGTAGTCAATCTCTTTTTGTTTATAATTTCACTTAGATGTTTAGATACATACTAATTTTCAACTTCTTGCACATATTTACTTCTTTTGAATTGTTTGCTCAAATAGTCTCTTAATGTACTTGCTATTAATGAAGCAGCTTTGTTGCTTTTAAAGGTAGTGTTCAGTGATACCATTCTGCTATTCTTTTGTCTTAATCATCTTTATGTTTCTTTAAATAATCATCTAAAAGAGAGAAAGTATTTGTTTGGCCTATGAACATGGACATTTCAATCTAAGATCAGTTGACTCCAGTGCTTCTGAGATAATGGAAGCAAGGTACTCCGTGGCTTGATAGATATTGTGTAGCACAGCTTCACAATTCATTATATCAAGAAATAAACCATGTTAAGGGAAAAATCTATAATTTATTTCATGTGCATAGTAGATTCTTTTAAAAATATGTTTTGAAATTAAAATATAATTCAGTATCTCCCCCCTTCCCTTTCTTTCTTCATAATCTCCTAATTCACACATGGCCTATTTTCTTTGATTGTTCTTGACAGGTTAAAAAAATAAAAGATAAATCTCATTTGGCATTCTAACTAAACAATGAACTGTAGACAACTGGAACGTCTGAGAATGGGAGAAATATTCTTCCCTGGGGTCAAACCCCCAAATTGTTTATCTAATACTAAGTGGTCATACATGAAATAATACACATTCAAAATTTTTTTAACAAGTTATTGTATGTGTTTATGTTTTTCCAAGTCCTATTATATTGCTGATCTTTACCTTATAGTTATATCATATCATTACAATTCTCATTACTTTTTGATCTTTTACATTTTGCTAAATTCTGCATATGATACTCATATTTTGCATGTAAGATATTTTATTTTTTTTTACTATATTACTGCGCATTTCAATTTTTAAATATATTTTGAATTTAGAAACTTTTGAGAATTTGGTACATAAGTCTTATGTGCAACCACATCCTCTTCTCTAAGCTATTCTCCTCCTGTCCTTCCACCTCTAACTTTCTCTCATATTCATTACCTTCTTTGCTTATAAAGAACAGATTTTTTTCTAGTGCTTCTGTGAAATGGCATAAGACCTTCCAGCAGCTCGACTCTCTTTAAAGACTCCTGTGCATCCCAATAGTAGTATAGACTGATCCCAAGATTCCTATTATTTATTTATTTAGTGTTTATTTGTTTGTATAAGACAGTATTTCTCTATTATAACTCTGGCTGACCTGGACTCACTCTATAGTCCAAGCTGGCCTCAAACTCACAGAGATTCACCTGCCTCTGTCTCTGGAATGCTGGGATTAAGGCATGCATCACCAGTGCCCATCTATATTCCTACTATTTAAGACCCAAACTACAATATATTTTTTCTTTCTCCTTACTTAGGAAAAGATAAAATTACCTTTTTAAGTGTTAGTGTAGCAGAACATTTAATCTTTTAATCCAGCAGCATGGCTGTTTTAGCAAGGGATCACTTTCAGAGTCCTGTGTAATCCAGCTGGATGGCAAAAAGACTGTTAGTAAGGCTAATCTTGTCCTCTGTGCTAATGCTAGGTAAAAGGGATTTCTGTGGTCAAGGCAACATAGTACATTCTTTAATCCCAATTTAGAAGACAGTGGTAGCACATGACTTAAATCCCAACACAAAATTCAGTGGACAGTTTATTCTTCACTAAATCAATCCCTTATCCTAGAGGGTTTCTTAAGGCAAGACCTAGAAAGCTTCAGCCTCCAAACAATCTAATCATCAAGATTCAATCCAAGACTTGAAGTAGAGAAGAAACAGGTACAACAGGACAGCCCAAAGAGAGAAGCAACAAGTAGAAGCAGAGGAGGGATCAGACAAGAAGAACAGAGTTCAGAGACAGAAGAGAGGTGGGAGCAGATGGGAAGCAAACAAGAGGCAGAGCTCAGAGAAAGAAACAGAGAGTCAAAAAGTTTTGTCATCTAACAGACAGTTCAGTTCAGAAGGAGATGCCAAGAAAAGCATAGCCAGTCCCATATAAGTAGAGAGAAAGCAAAGAGTCAGAATTATATGGTTTACAATTTACAGTTCAAAGTTCACAGTACAACTCAGAGTGAAAGAAGTAGTTTAGAAGATGGCTAGTCTGAGTGAGCTCAGTCAGCAATAAGTCTCAAAGGCTGAAACATTCTAGGTTTAAGATATCAATTGCATAGAGGCTGAAATCTTCTAGGTCAGCTTCCATCTAGATGATTAAATTATAAGGAACCTTAAGCCTTCTAAAATTAGGTTTAAGATTAGATTGTATTGATGATAAAACTCTCTAGGATCAGGAGTTGATTTAGCAAAGAATAAACTGTTCTCTGCCATGAACCCATGAGAATAATCAAATAAATCAATGCATGCATCTATGCTTACATGTTCATGTTAAAGATATAAAATTTCAGGTTTTTTTAAATTTAAATAACTTGAATAAAGATCTAGAATCCCTCTGCCTTAGCTAAGACTAATAAGAAGCCTTATATAAGAGTGACACTCATAATTTTGTTTTGTTTGTTTAACTTATATTTTGTTTTTCGTTTCCCTTGTTACCTTTTTCTCTTCAAGGTTTTGCACTCATATTAGTGGCATCAGTTTATTTCAAGTGAACATAGCAGTGTTGTTCTTGAGGATCAAATTTTCTTTGCTATGGTGTTCTCTGAAAGAGTGCCTTGTCTCAATCTGTGTTCAAGCTAATATGTTTATGTTGTGTGGGAGAAATCAGAGGAAAAACAGGAAGTCCCTTATTGTTTATTGATCGCTGGGTCTCCTCCCCTTATATTTTCTTTTGTGCCGGGGGACTGATTTACTTCAGTTTGTCACAATCCAAAACTGAAGGAAGTCAGGGCCTGAACTCAAGCAGGGCAAGAACCTTCTCTTCTGGTGGCTGTGTAGTCACAGGCTGGATCAGAAGATGTCTGTCCTAGTTGCTGTGTAGGACTCGGGCAAGTGGAGGAGCCCCTTACTCCTCTATGACCCATGTTAGGCAAGCTGTTTCTTTCTTTTTCTTATTCTGATTGTCAAGTTCTACATGTCCAGTAGACATAACCAAAAACTCCCCTCCATTTAAGATAATAAACATTAATTTCTTTCAAAAATAAGAATAAAAATAGTCCTTAACTTTCAATGCCGACCCTTTGAATTTTTTCCTTCAAATTCAAAAGAAAAACAGGACAATGTTTCCCTTTAATTATGTTGAAAAAGGTATCATGTTAAAAATGTAGAATGAATATCTGTATTTGAAGTTCAGATAAGTAAAGAATAATTTTATCATACCTCTTAATATTTTGAAACTTTGCACAAATCACTTATCAGGGTCTTATTAAATTCGAATATGACTGAGAATACTACATTTTATTAAGAAATTCAGCCATAACATGTAAAAGAAAATTTTCCATTGATTATTCTACAGAAGAGTGAGAAAGAGAAAGAAAGACAGCAAGAGCATGCATATAATTTTTCAAAGTCCTGTTACAATAAATACTGACATCATTTATTATATAATTTGCTGTAAATTTGTCTTATTTTTGTTGACTGCAGATGCCATTTTTGGTCTTGTTCCAAGGTACCATGTGAGAAACAGAATAGTTACACTTTGTTTTCAAAATTATATTTCTAAATTCAAATTTGCCTTAAGATAAATGACAAAACAGTATCTATTACATCAATGCGTTGAGCAAAACAAAATAGAAAATTGTACATTGAAGCAGTAAGGAAACCTTATTTTTTCATAGCTGTTACTGAAATTAGAAAGGAAGTTCAAATGGTGTGGGTCAGAGAAATGTATAGATTTTAAGAGCATTTGTTGATCTATCAGAAGACTGCATTCAAATTCTATCATCTAATTTTTGTGGCTAATGACCACAAGGGATGATTATTTCAAGTTCTTATAAAAGCAACTTTAGTGCTATTGAACAATAATATTTGCTATCTGAAGACATTGGCAGACTTTTGAGTATGCATTTACATTATATGAGAAAATACATTTAAACATAGGTTTATATTGTCAAGTTAATGTTCTATATAATAGATATCTTATCCTCTGATTCTATATTTATACTGTATAAATTCTCCATTGTCAGCTTACCTGATAGATGATGAAAAATTAACTGTTTAATTTAAATTTAGTAAAATTCTTGTATCATTCCAGCAAAATGAATAAACACAAAAGAGATACAGAAACACACACACTCACACGGATATGTCCCTATATGTGACAAACACTGTGTATATTTACATATTTGCATACATATAAACATATATATATATATATATATATATATATATATATATATATATATATATGTACACACACACACACACACACATACACACACAGAAATGTGTCTCTGTCTGTCTGTCCCCCTCTCTGTGTGTATGTGCATGTATTAAGCAGTGAGGAGTGTAGGGACCTACTGAAGGACTAAGTGAATTTGTGTTTTTGACATGGATAAAGTCATATCAAGGACCTCAGTTACTCAAACCCATGGGAACTGCAAAACCTTGCCAAGGTGAGGATCAAGGTGAATGATGCCAAATCCCTTCTCTGTTCCAAGTGCAAATGTTAATGGCGTGTACAGAAAATGTTCACAGTAAATTTCTCACCTTGATCTTGATATTTAGGGCCTGAAGACAGCAACCCTATAGAAACTGCTCCTACTGAGACTATAAGCCTGCCTCCTTGTTCAGCTGTATATAATAACTCTGTCTCCTTGTTTATCTATATGCAATAACCCCATCTTCTTGTTTTGTTTTATTAAATCACCACTCTTCCTTGTTCAGATCTTATATAATAAAAGTGCTGTGTATCTGGCACCTTGCAACTTCTCATAAAAGGGCCCAGACTAACTTATTCCAGCTTTTTTGTACATGTCTCTGAGTATCTGTCTGGTCTGTATTCACTATCTGGTTGACTCTAGTTAGGACTCTAGAAATCAATTTATAGACTTCCACCTATAGGTAAATTACATAAAATCAGTCAGCAAGACTGGGGAGTACCCATTGTGTTGTCAATGATAAAGACACTTGGATTGGAAGTACAGGTATTAGTGTGCAATTAATATTGTGATACATATAATCTGGTGTGATGTAAGTCAATGATATGCATAACATTTAATATGCTTTACTGAGGAAGCATATTATACATCTCAAAATATTTTCTTCAATCAACACAACAACCTTATGATAAAAGCATTACTGTCCCTCCATTTGATAGCTATGTAAACATCAAATGACATGGAGCTTTGGTATTATGCAGGGATACCATACCGCAAGCTACTCTCTTCCTTCCCTCCTCTCCCTCCTGCTTTTTCCTCTCTCCATCCTCATTTCATTCTGTCTCCTTTGAGCTATTGCTTTTTCGGTTTAGAATATTCACAAGACTACTAAATCAATTTCAGTGAACATGGATTATGCATGTTCTGTAAGCCCCTTGCACTTTAATTTCTCATTTCAAGTTTTTGCTTCTGAAAATATTTCCACATCATAACCCATGAAGTTTACATATAATGTTGTTATTTTGTCTTTTATGTCAAAAGAACATGAATCTATCATAATTATTACATTTCTAAGAGCCTCATATACTAATTATGTCTGGTTATACTTGCAAATTTTGATTTGTGACTGTAGTTGAAGTGAGGATATAAACTGATGTTTCCTAATGAATTTCTACTAAGTCTTTAAATGCTTTGAACAGTTTGCTCATTTTCACTGATACTTTCTCTTTATGAATATTGTTTTTTATAATCACTAAAACTGTTGATAAGCTTGTTCCATTCAAATTTCAATTAACCTGCACATTTTCCATGGAAACGAGCACAATGCATCCCAGCACAGGCAAAGTCAATGGAAGCAGATTGTGGTACTTTGTGTTAGTTGCCAACCAAAGCCATGTAAGCCAATTGGAATTTGACGGTACGAATCAATTGTTCAAAACTCAGTTTCTTCCATGCATAATATAATAAGAACCCAATTACTTAAAAAATGAAAGTTGAGGTTTTTTTGTTTTGTTTTGTTTTGTTTTCCTTCTGTGGTCAACATGAGCACAGAAAACTGCAGGAAAAGACTACTGAATATTTTTATTGTTGTTATCTATAAATATTCCCCATGTAAGAAAGCATAAAATTCTAATAAGCCCTGGAAAAAGTGAATAATATATATATATATATATATATATATATATATATATATATATATATATTATTTATTTATATAATATACACACACATTCAGAACTTTTACACATAAAACTATATGGTTATATCAATATATTTGACATGATATACATATTTTAGTTACCTTATTTATTTTGATGAAATGTACGCTCTTGCCAATTTGTCTTAAATTCTAACTCATCACCTATTTATCAGATATGACTGAAAAATGTGTGTGTGTGTATGTATGAGTGTGTGTGTGTGTGTATATGTGTGTGTGTGTGTGTGTGTGTGTGTGAGTGTGTGTGTGAATGTGTATGAATGCAGATTGAAACACACCAGGACAGACTTCTCACACTAGAGATATCTTCTGGTATATGCATTTTTCTGTGTTTTTATGTGCACATTTAACTCAATTTTATTCTTTCTTACTATCATAGAACTTAAATGGTGCAAGGAAGCTTTGGTTAAAGTAATGCAAATAAGTAATTAAATAGTGAAGTTATTGATTGAATTATTAAAATTAAAAGTTTAATAGTGAAATTAAATATGAGAAGTTTGTTGAACTTGTTATGCCACAAAATAGAATGGCTAAGAAATTTGGATGAAAAATGATAAAGTAAATAATAATAATAATAATAAAAACTTTCTTTAAATACGTTAAATTCTTGAAGAGTCAGTTTTTAGCTTTCCGTGTGGTTATAAGCTGAGCAGCTTGCATCATATGTGAAGCTACCCACTAGAAAATGGTGTTGTCAAGCCACAAACACCTCACTATTATCAGCAGTTGTGACATAAATGATTTTTCCCTCACACTATCTTCCCAAACACAAAGACCTTCGATAAACTTCATTGATTACTGTCAACATATTCTGTTCCAGTTTCATTTGAGATAATCCACGAACTTACAAGTATTAAAAACCTCTGATACTGGAGAACTGCAAAGCTTCCCAAAGAACAAATTCAAGGGAATTTTAGAATACATAATTTAGGACAGTCTAGCCTCTGTAATAAGGAAAAAATAAAAAAATTAAAAGGTTCCTAATGTGCTTCTTGATTGAAAAGCAACTTATTTTTATAACTATCTAGTGAAAATTTTAATGACTGAAACTCAGATTTACAATTTCAAGAGAAGACCAAATTCACAATTGATTACATTAAAATAAGGATCTCTGTACATTATCTTGACAACAATGACTAAGAAGCAACTTATCTATACAATATATTTAGATCAAATGCAAATTGGTTTGTATATTTGTTCAGTTTAGTTTGTGGAATAAATTGTTCTTTAATATTAGGAAATATACAGGGCACCATCTACTTTTAATTTCTAGAAGGTTTGATACTTGTTCTATCATGATAAAATAACATCTTGGGAACAGGTTATAAGAAACAATTTTTAACTTCGAATTAAAACAAAATGTTCAAACCATATTGAAGTGGAAAATAAAATAGAATACAGTTAAAATAATAAATCAAAATAACTCATATCTTAGTCTGGATAACTTCAATACCCATGGAGTTTTCTCTTTCCTATTTGAATTTCCTTTGTCTTAAATGTGCTCTGAGGGGGAAACTTTTAGTATTAGTTTGCAAATGAAGAAACAGGGGGTGAGAGAGTGAAGTGGCTCCTTGTCATACAGTAAGCAAATCAGAGACTCGAATTTCAGACAGGCATAGAACTCCATGATCTCTTATATTTCCATCCATGCTAGCCAACAAACTCTGAACTTGAGATGTTCAAACAGAGTTGTGTACACCAAAACAGGACAACTGTCTTCTAATGCAGTTTTTCATACAGCTGCTTCCTAGAGTTGCTCCTGGAGATGATGAAAGGCACACATCTGTGTTACAGATAGCTTCCACTACAAGGACTCAGGCATGAAGCTCCTATGGAGAATATCATTGCCATGCCTGAGAAATTTCCTTGACAGATTTGAAGAACTTACGAACATGAACTTTTAAGTAGAGAAGGTGGCAGATGATGTAGTAATATGGAAAAGAAAGAGAATTTTGTCTTTAGAATTAGGTAGATATTATCAAAACAATTTACTTAAGCTTTGTAGTTGAGATCAAGGAATTTGTAGAAGGCAGCATTGCCAAGGTTGTCATGAGTACAATCTGTCACCCTCAAGAAAAGTGAAAATCAAAACTATTCAGAGTAATAAATATGATCCAAAGTGGAATTTTAAATGAAAGACTGCCCAAAGAGTTTTGCCAGTATTTTTATGTCTCAAGTACCAACTTCATTACTTTGACAATTGTTAATAGCCTGATGTCTCAATATTTTCTCAACTGAGGCTTTTAAGGTTTCTTTGAGAGCAAATTGGGAAGAACAATTCTTACTGCATAGCAGGGAAATGCTGCTGCTCAATATTCAGCCCAGTGGCTTGCTCTTTCCATTATATGACCATGGGCAGGTAAATGGACACATGTGCTAGCATGCAGGTCTCCATCTCCATCCTCTCTTCATCTTCATTTCTCTTAGTCTTAGTTTTCCTACTGTTATTATTGTCCTTTTACTTAGTTGATTTTTAAAAAGTCATCTATTCTTCAGCCTAGGCTGGCCTGGAACTTACTGTGAAGTCTAGCCTGACTATAAACTTGACCCAGTCCTCATATGCATGTGTCCCGTGGGCTTTTACACACACAAGATACTACATGTAGCCTTTTACTGTCTTATGTGTCTGTTTTATTGTTTCTATTATGAATATAAGAAGTATCTGAGGAGACACAATGAACTGGTCAGCCTTGTTTGCAGAGTAAGCCCTTTCAAGAAGCAAATGAAAAGAAAATTTGACCTTCTGCCTATAAAGGGCAACGAGCAAAATTAAACAGCTGATTTTTCTTCACACATTAGTATAGTAGAGAGAGCAATTCTTGCACACAATACCTGGGACTTAGCATTCTGAACTTGCTCACATATAGTACCAGGGCAAGACTTAGAGCTAGAACAGCAGATCAGTCAGTGCTCCTTATAAATGTGCTATTATTATATCATTGAAACACATTCCTAAAATGTGACATTTCTATGACATCTAAGACTATGATCATTTTTCTAGTCATTTGTCAGTATTTAAATTTACATTGATATTATCCACAAAGATGACAGTCACATTCCTTTAAGGCAACTGGTTAGAAAGATGAACTAATCCTCATAGCCAGGTCCTGACGTCTAAGGTTTTTCTGCCATGTTTTTTACTCAAGTACAGGCCACAGCTGTGGGAATGTAGGGACCAGTAAGAAGGGAGTGTTTTCATGTGTTTCAAGGACTCTATAAGTTTGAAATTATTGCTTTAATTTGTTTTACTTGATAGTTTTTTCAAGTGAATGTGTATAACAGAGCAAAATAACGTTGTCTGTGAACACATACAGTTAACTTCTAATGATAATTTAAGATGCAAGGCATAATGGGACATGTAACATAACAAGACATGGAAAATTTTTATGTGTAAATATAGACTCACTGCACAACCTACAGTCCATACTTGAAACTTAAAATGGTTTAGATCTTTGCAAATATTCTTAGTAAAACCACTTTTTTCTCTGGATTAGTAACTGTGACTGCAAGGAGGATATGCTAATGAAAGCATATGGATTCTTTTGTGGCCCAGAAAGTTTAGGTCTGATTTGTGTGAGATTCTATTCAAGACTAACTGTAAGATTCACGACCAATTCTGTAAGATACATTACACAATTACTAATCAACACGGGTGAGACTCATAGAAAAAAATTAAATATATTTATTTAAAACTTTATCCTAGTAAAAGAGTTATGTTTCTATTGGATGTGTTGTTTGTGGAGTCATCAAGTACCATGAATCTTAAGATTTATTTTAATGTAAGTCAGTACAAATAAAAAAAAATAGCATTCTTTATGGCATATATGAAGCAATACATATTAATAGATCTCTATTTCTAGATACAAATCCATATACAAATGCATGCACTGAAGCTATCAGCTGCATAATTTGATCTTTGACACCTAGAACTCAAGGACAGTTGCATACAATCAAAAGATGACTGCTGTTATAAATGCAAAAAACAATGTTTCAGTACTTTTTTCAGCTTGAAGATGATATGTTTTTCTAAGAAGTCCTATTCTCAAAGAAAAGAATTAAATCAATAGGTGTTTAATTTCTCATGGGAAATGCTTCTCAAACTGCAGGGTCAGCTCAGAGGATTAGATGAGTCAAATATAAAAGAATATAAACTCCTGGAGTGGTAGTTGGAAAACCTTGTTAAATGGAATTGTTTGTTAGGTTTCCTGAATCTAAATGAAAGGTTGAACAGATCCACAGGCAGAGAGCAGAAGCAAAGACTTAATGCAAACCCCTGTGCTTGCGAAAGAACAATTTTAAAAGAACACTCCGTTCTCTAATTCTTGACAAGTGTGACTCATTTTCACTTGCTTTAGATGGATGCCTTACAGGTTACAAATGGTTTTACTCCTCTGAGAATTTTCGAAAGACATGCGGACTCCATTATCTTGTGATTCTTCCCTCCCCATCCATTAAAATAACAGAAGAAGATAATAACTGAGTGGCAAGACTACACTGAAAGGAATGATTGATTCTGAACCGTGTTTGTTAATGCTACCGCCCAAACAGCAGGTAGCTATTCTGTTGTTTGATTCTTTAGCAAAGTATTTTTTTTAGCAAAGTATTTTTGCATGCATGTCATTAATATTCAAGCACAGGCACATTAGTGAGCCATCCCCAATCTCAATTTGCAAATCTCTGTCTAACTTAGATTTCCAGAAGGCACAATACAATTTACAAGACCTATTTAGTACCGGGTCACTAAATCTTTTAAAAGAAATATGAAGATATGTAAATGGTATATATATTCCATTTTCAATGAAAAATTTAAAAATCAAGTCATTTACATGCTTAACTATTGTGTTTTTTAAGCTCAAATTTATTCCATACTAATAACTAACTCTTATGCCAGAAATGGATTCTCTGATATTGTTTTGAACCTTATTTCTGTTAAGCTTTACACCTTCATAATCCCTCGTTTTCAATTCTGCTGGTTTTGCCAGAAATGTAAGAGCTTATGACATCAAAATAAATACCCTGCAAAATTGCATCAAACTAAATAAAAGGCAGAGTCTGCATAAGTGTAGAAAACAGTAAAGCATGAGACATGATCCCAAAGACATTTCATAAATAGGAATAATTTACCATCAGAGTTCATCGAGAAGCATCTCTTAAAACCTAACCTAAACAAATATTATATTTTTAATAAAATATTTTAATGTATCCAAACTACTTCTCATTATATGAAGAGCTTCAGATCATCTTTATCACTTAAACTTCCCTTTGTCCTCAAACCTTGTGTTATAGAGACCTCGATGGTACTCCTAATAGTCCACCTCAGAATGGAAGGAGAAGGGAAGGAGACTACTGACAAAAGAGGACTGAGCATTTGGAAATGATAGACCTCAAGGAGGTTAAAAACAGTGTCTTTCCAGTCTTGGAGAAGATGAACATAAAATCTTGCTCTTCCTTTAAGAAACATCCAGACTCAAGGAACAGCACAGTACCTGAGAATCCAACCTTTTGTACCATCCCAGTGAGGGTAACTGGGTTCAGAAGGAAAGAGAGATGACTGCTGGGAACAGACAGTAAAATGATGCAGGTTTAGATCCACATCACAAGTCATCCACTTAACTAGACAGAAGTGGTTAAATCAAAATTTATATTATTATAGATTTATTTTATAGTTTCTAAGTGATTTAAACAGTAGATCCTGCTAGATTGAAAATGATAAGATTTTGTCTGGCTATGGTGGTTTCTGTTAATATGTAGACACAATCATGTTTCTGTAAATTAAAGTTGAAGATCTATGTTATTTAAGGGAGAAAAAAATAACAAGAGTAGCATTTAAAGCATATCAATCTGCTCAATGTTGAGCAAAACTGTAGCAACAAAAATTCCAATCAAATCATTTTCTGCCCAGTAATCATTACATAATCTAGTAAAATAAATGGACATCATGATTCTTAGCCAAACATTCCCTCTCTCTCTCTCTCTCTCTCTCCTCTCTCATTCCCTTCCCCTCCCTCTTCTCAATGCTGTTGTGAAAAGTGGCTATAATCTCATGTAGATGAGATATTGATCTGTTGTCGATGTTCACAGAGAAGTCAAAGGGGAATCACATTACCAGCTGCAAACTCCATCAATCATAGTCCCCTTAATAACCTTACTTAAACGATCTCTCTTGGCATTAGCTTATATTGCAACCATGGCTGGCATCCAGACTTCAAAGAGAAAAAGGTTCATTCTGAAGGGTAGGTTCGGGGCCACCACAGATAATTTGAATGAAAGATCTCAGACTTTCTCTAGAATAGTGAGCTTTATTAAATTGGAAATAGACCAGAGGATATATGAATTTGCTTATAAATATCAGATTATATTCTTAATAGTCAAATTCAATATTTACAAGTGAAGCTTCAAAGTGTCCATAGAACCTGAACCTGACTATATGGATTTTTATACCCACATGAGTTTGGCAGTTTTCTTTTTTTTTTTTTTTAACTTTTGTCTTCTTCAGTCCTTCCTACTATGCAGACACTCAAAAAGTTACTAGAAGGTAAAATTATCAAGAGAGAAGAGGTGAAATAAGGGGTGTAATAAATCAATAATTAGAGATTTGTAAGCTATCATTATTTCTGAAAATCCACCAGTTTTTGCTTTGGATTCACTAATGAACCATTGTTTCAAGTGCTGAGCTTCTTTCCTGTAATCAGCTCAGCTCTTTCCTTTGGCACCATGACAGACTAGGAAATTGAAGGAAAACTGTAGCAAGTACAAGAGGCACTTTCCTCTGGTTCTCTTGTGTGTGGAGACTGACACCATATTCAGAAATAGTACAAGAGAAACACATCTTCTTGCTGTCCAGTTCCACCTCTACTCCCATGCTAGCTGCTTATATTTGTTCTGTTTCAGATTACATAGCTGAGTTTACAACTCAGTTTCAACATTGAAATGCAAAGTAAGGCTTCTGGGCATAGTTCAGCTAATGTTACTTAGATGAGATCCTCTACATGTTATTCATAACAAGTTCTAGGAAATAGGTCATCACAATTTATAGAAAATTATTTGATTGAAAACTTTATGATAGCTTATTGGGAAAAGGTGCCCACCATAAAGCCTAATGTTTTGAGTTTGATTTCCCAGGACCCACACTTTGTAAGGAGGAGACTTATTCTAACAAACTGACATCTGACTTCCACATGTGCACATGTCATGTCTTCTCCTACTCTCAGGGCCCCAAGCACACAGACAAAAGGTAAATAAATAAAGTATTTATTTTTAAATGGATTATTTTATGTGTACATGTGTTTAGTCTGCATCTATGCCTATGTTCTCACTATGGCATGTCTGTTGTCTATGGAGTTCAGAAGAGGGCGTTGGGTCCCCTAGACGTGGTATTAAAGACAGATGTATACCCATGTGTGTGCTAGAACTTGAACTGAAATCTCTAGAAGGGCAGTCAGTTCTCTTAACCACTGAGCAATCTTTGCAGCGCCTAAAAAGATGTTTTCAAAGAAAATTGTTCGGGTCAAGAATGTGATTACCATTATTCTTATATTACTAACGTTAGTGCGCCTTAATTTTCATCTAGTCAGTGTTATGTATTAAATGCTTTCAAAGCAAAGAGGGCAATGTTTCAGTTTGTTTTCTAGAGCTATAATAAAATAGCATAAGCATCAGCAACTTGAAGAGAAAAAGATTTGCTCCATCTTACATGCCCTGATCACCAAAGTCCATTACAAAGGGAATTCAAGGCAGAAATTCAAGGACAAACTCAAGGCTAGAGACCTGGAGGCAGGATAAAGTAGAGACCACAGAGGAACATTACTTACTGGCTTGCTCAGTTGGCTAATTGGCTTTCTTACATATACCAAAGCTACCTGTATAGGGTAGTTACTACTCACAGTGGGCTGGGGTCTTCCATATCACCAAAAAAGAAAATGCTACACAGACTTGTGTACAGGCCAAACTGATGGGTGTCCTGTCTCAGTTATGGTTTTCTATTCTCAAGTGACCTTAGCTCATGACAAATGAAAAAAGAAAACAAAACAAATAAACCTGTACTGAAGGAATTGTTGATTTTCTTCATATTATATTGATGTGAAAATTATTGCTACTTAGTAAAAAGTGATTATAGAATCAATAAAAGCTATGAATCAATGAAAAGAACTTTTAAAAATAATTGGAAATTCTACTTAAAATGTAAAAATATTAGAATTTTAGAAGTGTGTGTGTGTGTTCTATTTGTTTAATAATGAACAAAATAGAATATTATTGTTCAAATTATATCTTATAAATTGAGCAGAACCAACTATTTATATAATATTTTCAAAACAAGTATCCTTGCCTATCAAATGTAAGGTAAAAAAGGGTGTCCTAAATTGAATTCTGTAGAACAATAATGTGTTTAGGTGTGTGTAGGCCATGCTGCAATCTATATCTCCAAACATACTGGCATGGTGGAGATGGAGTTTATTCATGGCTGGACAGATTGCTCAGTGCCTATTAACATGTTCTGAACTCTCACAGGCCCCTGGAAGGTGATCGTTTCCCAGAACCTATGTTAAGCAGCTCGCTGGGAACTGCACTTATAGTCATCCACCCCACATACCACCAGACATGTTTACATAATTAAAAATAAAATAAAATCTCAGAAAAATAGAAATAGTTACTTAATGAAGTGTTTATATCCTTTTTGTACTATATTAAATATCAAAAGAAGTTTATTTTGCTTTAGAATAATTAAGAAATACAATTTTTAACTTTCTAACATTTAATCCCTTTGAAAATTTGGTTAAAGAGTTGCTTTTATATTTACAAAACAAAAGATATCTTTACATGTGTGTATGTATTATTATTTTAAAATATATTAGACAAAATACTGATGAAATTATGTGATTCTGTGTGTCATACATCAAGCCATGTTTTTGGTTAAGAATATAATATTCTCGCTTGTGTCAGGTTGTATGGTATGTGTGACTCTATGTGTGTGTGTGTATTTTGAATGATTCATGTATGTGAAGTTTGTAGATATGTCCTCCTATGTGCACTCATGTAGAGGCTAAAAGAAAAGGTTGATTTTTCCTCTATCCATCTCTGCCTTATGCCTTTAAAACAGGAATTCTCTTTGAACCTGAAGTTGGCCTCTCTAACTAAGATGGGTGGTCAATGAGCTATCAATATCTACTTGTCTCTGCCCCCAATGCTGGGACTACAGACATGTATGTGAGTGCTTGGTATTAAGAATCATGTCTTCATGCTTGGAAAACATGTACTCTTATCCACTGAATGATCTCTCTAGCCCAAAACACAAATCGTGTTAAGTTGTTCATTATCATTTTATTTTATTACTTTTATTCTTCTTAGATTAGTAGTATAATTACATCCCTTTGCTTTGCCTTTCCTCCCATTAGGCCTTAATTTATTTCAAATTCATGGTCTCTTTTTTCATACGTTGTTACATGCATGTTACATGAATGAATGATGTGTATGTATATGTACATATATTTCTAAATATAACCTGCTCAGTCTGTAGTCTGTACAATGCTAATTGTATATGTGTTTTCAGGGTTGATAGCTTGGTATTCGATAATCAATTGTGTATTCTTTCCTGGGGAAGACTGTCTCACTCTGAACACTCCTTAATGGTCTACAGATTTTTGTGTACAGTTCAGGTTATATGGACTTTCCTTCTCTTTTGTATGTCTGTTGGCATCACCCTTGTGCAGCACATGTGTAGGCAGTCAGGTTGGTGACACTTTATTGGTGTATTTTCTGGAATTCCTAGAATCTACAATATCATAGAAAAGTCCCTGACACTCAGGTTCTTAACATTTTTTTCTTCCTCCTTCTCTATAATATTCCCTGAGCCTTAGATGCAGGAAATTTTTTGTAGATATATCTGTTGGAACTGGAATCCACAAGTCCAAATTTTGATGTTTTGGTTATTTGTTTAATGACATTTGCTTTGTTGTCTTTAATGGTCTCCATCTGTTGCAAAGAGATGAACAAAAGTTAACACTAATTGTTCAAATATTTGATCATAAGAAGCTTAAGGATATTCTTTCATTCTTATAGTTCTAACATATTCATAATTCAGTATATAACACAAGGAGAAGAAATAAAAGCTCCTAAATATTTTCAAACTATAGGTTAACATTATGCACTATCCCGCACAAATACGTGTAAATGTATGTGTGTGTGTGTGTGGTTGTATGTATGCATGCATACATATATGTGTATATACACATATATGTATAGCAGCTCACAAGCTGCTGCATCCTAGGCTAGTTACTCATGCTGTATATTGTTCAGGTTTTTTAATGCATAAATTCATTGATAGTGTAGAGATGAATAGATGAATATACCACACATATAGAAAAATTACCACATAGAAGAATAATTAGCATACCAATACAATGAACACCTGTAACTCTTATTGTTGGTTGCATTTCCTGAGTGTCATGTTCTATAAAGCTTGTGAATCTGTCTCAACTTACTTGGCTGAGTGCCTTATGAATTCTGCAGGTAATCTGGCCTTCCAGAACAATCCAGCATTGGTACTTTGGGATTGTACCTTTCTACCCTCAATGCTCACCATTTATCTATGAGAGGTGATTTGGGGAATGGAAACTGAGCTATTCATAGGCAATTCTCTTTTGTCTGTGGGGGAGACAAGTGGAATCAGGTGGAGGCAAATACAGTAGTTGAGCCTCCAGAGCTGGATAAATAAGTTTTTCAGGCTAGAAGAGGAATCTGGTGGAAGCAGGTGGTAAGAAGGGGTTCATCTCAGCATTCACTTCACCTATTATTTTCTTTGCTTCTATCCAAATAAAAGTGAATCATGTTGTGATGTGTTTTCTTTTACTAAATCTAAATTCTACAATGATTTTAGAGGCAACTGTGAATGTGAATAGGAAGACCAAAAAAGGAATTGCAATCTTTCTCAAAGTCTTTAGATCCCTTCCATTTAGTGCTTATTTTCTCTGTTTGCTCCTTCTGCAAATGCTACAGGCATGTAAAAAAAATCAGACATATTTTATCTGAACTATAGCTACTGTGTGTTTACTCAGCAGGAATGTTTTGTTTTTGTACCATTTAGAATCTCTTTCTTTTCAGTTATCATAAAAATTATAGTTTGGGGAGCTATTTCTAAGGAATTTGTATGTTCATATGGAGCAATAGTGATAATTTCTATTAGACCAGAGTCAACATTGCTCACCCAAACAAATCCTGATTTTAGAAAATTCAAATGAACTAAATAGTAATAAAAAGTTATCAATTCTGTATATTAATGTTATTATTGTAAATGCTCTGTTCAAGACTATATAATTCTCTTAGCTTTTAAAATTTGGAGATGAAACATTCCATAGTATATTTTAATGAATATCTACCTAAGATTTGAGACAGAATTTTATATATCTATATTTAAATTTATATGACATGATGTATTCCACATTATTCCAGTTAGTCACAACAAAGGTTATAAGATATGAAGAATATGTAACTATATAATATTTATGAGTTATTTTATTATTCTCTTTAAATTATTTTCAGAACATAGTAGCTCTTTAAACAGTATTATTAAGAGATAAAATTATGCTCATATGTATTACATTTGAAAATAAACCTAGCAATGATTTTTTATAATTTTGAACAAAAGGCACAATTAAAATCTCTACTATTTTTGTCCATTCTATATCTGAACATATCTTTATTGCTACAATTAAATCATTGAGAAGATACTTTTCATTACATTCTTTTAGATACATAAAATTGCTTAATATATATTAGAAATACCAAACAAAATCTTCTTCATGTTTCAGATTCTTTCTCCATGCCACCCCTCCAAAAATATTCATTGTAGAATTTGGGTCATAGAATTGAATATTCCTAGATGAGAAATCTTGTCTTAAATTTCCTAAAGAGATAGTCTTTAAAGAAAAAAAAGAGATTTCTAAGGTAATGATCAAGCGTGAGAAAATTAATTTTATTTGTCAAGTTTTATTCATCTTTGAAATGTATAAAAGGTCCATTTCGACAACTTCACAGGTAAAAAAAAATGCCTGATTAAAATATTTCTATGAAAGACTTCTCCTACCTACTGCTACAGAAATCTTAGGGCAAATGGCAGAGAATTCGTGGCTGCTGGTTATGATGGTGGCACAGAGTGTAAATCACACATAGAACCAATAAAAATGTCTTATGCTTTCTCAGATAAAATTATATTGAGACTCACATTTATTTAGTAAGAATGTCCCACTTGGAATTCTACACATAAACAAATGCAGGAGGGTTGAAGATTTTGTGACAGGAACTGCTGAGTCAATTATGTTTGTCTTTCTCATTTAATTCTGCAAAGTTGAAACCTGAAGTATATATAGACAGTAAAATCTAAGCTGATAAACAAAAATGGCCTAAATGTTTGATATGTGGTAATATATACTGCCTTTTAACATATAATTTTATAAGTTAATTAATAAATCTATTGTCACACATTAATGCAGATGAATGAAACAAAATCACATTGTTTAGATACAGACATTTCATGGAGGAAGAGGATTCCATAAAATGACAGCCAATTTACTCTATCTTACTACCCTTTATCTCTATGAACCCAAGGAATCAGCAAATTTCTTATTGTTTTAACACTAAATTACTTTGACCCTCCCCGAATTTTATTACCAACTCTATTTTTGCCTTTAGTTTTAATATCTGTTTAACTCTTACTTATTTCCAGGCATTGGTTTGGCATAATGAAGCTGCCTTTACATCATTATTTACATTTTATATTTTAAATGTCTCCCTATCATATAACAAAAATAGTCAGGCATTGTTTGACTTCACTGTATGCTTCTCTTTGCTGGTGAACATTTTAAGTAACATTTTCTACAGCAGTTCTGCAGCGGGAAACTTAATAGAGATGCTGTTTCCATAACAACAAATAGGATTTGAGCAAAAACACAATGCTCAGTGGTTACTGTTCCTCACAGCAGGTAAAGGCAGTTATTCAAAATTACAAGCAGCATGACATTGAAAAAAAATAAATTAAAGCAAGGAGTGCTAAGAGCTCTGTTCCATATTTAGTAAATGTTTAACTCATAAATGCTTGAGGGGGCAGCTGTAAGATCCCATTTTAAGCAGCATTTCCCTTCAAATCATGACCTAACAATGAAGACTAGACATGGACATTCATTTCACAGACATTAAGAGTCTTGTGAGGCAGGGAAGTACTGATGGTGGCATGTTACAATATTTGTTAAATTAGTTGGCCAATTATATCAGATAATTATTTATGTAAAAATTTACTTCTCACTAGTAAAAATAACATGCGCAAGTTGTCTTTTATTTAATGTTCTTCCTTTAAATTATTTAATAATAAATATGTTTCTAGGAATTAAAAAAGACTTCTCAATAAGTTTCTACGTATCACAACTGAAGACAAGAACTGAAAGCTGATCTGAAAATTTCAAAGCTTTCACAGAGTACAGTAGGAGCATTTTTTACATCATGGTTCCATATCTTGGTTCAGTGGGCATATTTGTTTAGAAATTTACATCTTTTTAGCAATAGTAGATTTATTTGCTCAAATAAAAATAAGATTTCATTTTGGAAATAGAAGAGTATTAAGGTAAAAGGGATGTTATAATGCATCAAAATATCTTGAATGTTTTGCAGTAACAAATTCATAGGAAAAATTTCATAAGATATGTAAGAAGAAGGTTTGTCTACATTTAAAAATACTGGGCAGTGGTGGCACATGCCTTTAGTCCCAGTACTCTGTGAGTTCCAGGCCAGTCTGGTCTACAGAATGAGTTCCAGGACAGCCAGAGTTACAACTGAGAAACTCTATCTTGAAAAACACAAACCAAATGAACAAACAAAAATTTTAAAAAGATAAAAAATAGTAGATATCATGCCTTCAATAAACCATTTCTTTCATTAGAAGTGGGAATTCAGATCTATGACTCAATTCAAAAGTTAGTTTCACTATTTAATATATGCTTTGCCATTAATAGTAATCTATAATTAGAGTTTTTTTCCTTTCAATGTGCCTAATAAATAACCAAACTTTTCTCTCATACATTATCAATCCTTTAATTAAAGGTTGGAATTTCTGTCCTTTGGTTATTCCATTTAGCTCAGCCACAGGAGCTTGAGGCATTGATTATCCGTATACCAATCAGTCTTTGCCATTTATTACATGTCCATAAACTTATCAGTCATATTTCCACAGAGTTAATTTCTGGTCTTTAATTCTGGATCATCAGTGTTTTTTTGTATATCTAGCAATAGGTCCAACTGATTCAGTAATTTAATAGCAGATATTGTCCAGCATTTTTCTATATGTTGCCTTATTTATACTTCCCAAACATCCATTATTAATGATGAAAGAAGAAAGATACCCTTCCTTAAATTACCCATCAAAGCTCATTTAAGTAGAAAGTGACAGGTCTGATATTCATTTTCACATATTTATGAAATTGGTGCCTGAAATTCTGTATCTATTTTACTATTCATATGGGAGTGCATCCACATGTATAGTAAAGTTTAAAGAATGACACATTTTCTCTTTCCTTTCCACTAAACAAATCTCATGTAAGGTGTAAATTGGCATCTTTTTGCTAAAGGAAAAACACCATATCTTACTGACTATAGAATACACTGGGTATAAAATAATGAGCTATAAGAACAGAATTAAAGTTGATCACAGAATTTCCTCAAATAAAATACCAAGATCATCTACAGTGTTGCAGAATGCTCTCTCTGATTTTGGTTCCTGCTGTCCACCTCTGACAGTCTCATTCCTTCCAGCACAGTCAAAGCCTGTGATTTCTCAACAATATATTATGGCAATATGAAAGGAATTTAAAGATGTAATCAATTACTTTACTTTGTCAAAGTTGAGTTAGCTCAAAAGGATATTTCCTGGCTCAGTATTATCCAGGTGCTGGGGCCCTTTAAATCTAGATAAAAACAACATATGATGGAAGAAAAACAAAACAGAAGAGAAACTCTTCCACTGCCTTTGAAAATGAAAACAACTGATGTGAAGGACTTATGTAAAGAGTATATGGCAGACCACTGAGGAGAGTAGGGAGATGCTGTCAGCTTCAGTTTTGTACCTACAAGGAAGCAAAATCTGCTTCAGACCATGTATACTTGGACAGAGTAACAGTTTGACTGAATCTCTGAGCAGAAAACTGAACTAAGTCAAACACAGAATTCTGACAGATGAAGGCTGTGAGCTTAAAAAAAAATAAAAGAAAAAAAGAAAAGCTACTTTTTAATACTTGTGGCAGTCAAAAATATAGACAACAAGGCAACCCAAATCCTACTTTAGTATTTCTTTAATAATACAGAATTTTTTTTGGTCACTATAGGTACCTATGTATCAAATTGGAAAGAGCATAACATTCCCAGCTCATTATATTCTTATATATTTAGCAGTTGATAAGGTCTATGGCATAAAAGTGAATTTAATTGGATAATATTGACAGAAAAAAATCTTTGGAAAACATAAAGTCATCCAAATATAAGAAGGAGAGGAGAAGAAATGGACTGGCTGTTATGTGTGCTTACTGCTCTATTTGAAGACTGGAGCACAGATCCCAGTACCTACATTGCGCAGCTCACAGTGACTGAAGTCCAGCTCTAAGGGATCTGAAACCCCCTTCTGAACTGGACAGGCTTGCTCCCATTAGTAAAAATTAAAATATATATTTTAAAAATGTAAGAGAGTTTATTACCTCAATTACCAAAAAATCTAATACTCATATTTCATTGAATTATAGTAAAAATATGTAATTATATCTCTATATAATTTTCAATTAATTATTATCTAATATAAATATATATCATCTAAAAAAAAGTTCATACAAACTAAAAATATCACTAAGTACATGTTAAATGTTTAAAATATATGCTGAACTTGGAGATAATCAAATTGTGTCTGGAGAAAGATTTGTGGAGTAGCACCTGCATAACAACACTTATTTTTAAAAACTAAACAGTATTATGGACTGATATTTTTATCCAAAAAAGGACACTCAATCTTAGAATTTCTTAATTGTCAAGATGACTTACATATGCATCATTTTTTTCAGCATTTAAGAATCTAAGTCTCTTTGCTCGTCAACTATTCTATGAGAAATAGAACTTCAGTTTCATGTCAGTGATCAGAAGAATGTTCTTATAAAGCATGGGTATGCATAACACAAGAATTTTCTATAACATTTGAAACAGTAGAGTTTTGCACTGATCAACATTGTGGCAGTATGGATGAGAAATATTCACCTTAGATTCAGATATTTGAGCCCTTGATCCCCAGTTGGTGCCAGTATTTTGGAAGGTGTTGTAGCCTTGATGGAGGAGCTGCATTACTGAAGATTAGGACTGAGATTTCATAGCCTCCCCACACATCCTGTTCACCCTGCTTTGTGTTTGAAGTTAAAGGTATAATCTCTCAACTTTCTGATTCAGGAATCTGATATCATTTTTCCATCACCATTATGTACTCTCCCTCAGGAAATGTAAGTCAACATAAACTTGTTGATGAGTTGGCTTGGTAATGGCATTCATCATAAGAACAGAAAAGTGAACAATATAAACATGAAGATTTGAAAATAAGGCCTCAAAAATACAACAATTTAAGGGATAAATTCACTGTTCATTTGAATACATATGTTCAAACTTCTAAAGATTGTATATTAGCTATTTTTGTTTTTCCAAGAATAGACATAGTTACTGAAACATGTATTTGCAGACAGTCTATTCTGGAATAGTGTGAGATATTTAAACGTTAAGACAATTCAGATAAGTTCCCAGAACAAAACTAAAACTTGATATTATTAAACTAAAGGCAAATATATGATAAAATGTATTTGACTTTAATCAACCCTACCATATGACTTTCACAAGCCATATATTTTTCTTAAAAGCAAACAACACTGCAGTATCCAAAGGCTATCTCCAGTGTTACGTCCTCATTTGTTTTGTGGCGAAGCAAACTACTGTAAACTCAAGAAATACAGCAGTGTGCACATCCTTGAGAACAAGCTTGGAATAGAGGTTTCATAATTGCATCGGGGCAGATAATTAGGCAATTAGAGCTATTAAAAGTTGACAAAGCACCAAGCATGAATGACGTATAGTTCTGTTTTCTAAAAAGAGAAGCCACGGGAAATAGAAGATCTCCAGAGAATTTGTTCAACAGCTTTCCCAGGAAGAAAGTTGTGCTTGAAGGACAAAACATGGGAGGTGTGACTTCTCTGCTGCCATCCTCAGGATTTAAGAAGGGATTGAATTTTCTGGAGAGATAAAAATCCCATATCATTTCCACAAAATTATTGAACACATTAATAAGGTTAAATTAACTTTGCAAGATATGTAATTGGATAAAAACATGAGTTGAAAATAAAACAATGGAACTAATAATTTAATTTCTAAAAAGCAGCTGAGGCCTTGGCTTACATCAAACATAAATCTGAAGCAAGGAAAAGAATAGGTTAGAAAGATGATTGTATTTTAATATGCCACAAACACAGCAAATTAAATTGAATTGTGTAAGTGAATAATACAAACTAGAAGCAGGGCAATCCTATGAACCTTTAGCTCCCTGATCTGCTTGTTAAATTCAGGATGATCATATATGGCTTTAGATTATTGCAGCTTCTCCAATTGACAAATGTAATTGCTGAGAGTGATGAAAGAGAATATTGGGCTGCTGCTTTGGATTCTATTGGAAAGTGCTTAGGAGCCAACAGATGGTGCATACATTCTGAGGTTGAGAAGGGTAAGAAGGTAATGAGATTGGGGACCAAAAACAATTACAGTGTCTTAAGTCTCCGACGCAGCATAATTGTGGTTGTAGAGTAGGCAAAACAATTGAGCTTAATGTATTCATAATGTTGTCAGAAGTTCAAGAAACAAAACCTGGGGGTGTAGAGTCTGAAAGAATAAGTCAAATGATGGCAGAGCATTCTCTCCATTCAGTCACTAGAAAATTCAGACAATAGATATTTATTTATGCAAAGTGAATAAGCATTACGTCACTGATAATTTTATCCACAGGATCTGATACTGGCAAAAAGAAAAATGTGTCGAACAACAAAAAGTGATGTCATTTTCCTTATGAATGTAGTTATAGAAAATAATCCAATTGGAATAGAAATACTAAAGCTTTGATTATGTTTATTAAAGTGTTCTTGATATAGTTACTAGGCACTGCTGAAGGACTATGAATGAGAAATAAATTCTTAACAGGTAGGAACTTTAATTGATACTGAAGAACTATCAACACATTTTGAGACAATACTGAAGAGATTCATATATATATATATATATATATATATATATATATATATATATACACTGAACTGTGTGTGGTCTGTGTGTCTGCATGTGCCCTGTATAAAAAGAATAATGTAACATTTTGCCTAGGACATTTCTTTGTAGTAAGTCATTTATAGTAAAGAGAATCTTCAAGTTTAATATCCTTAGAAATGCAGAACACATCAAATCCATTTTTACTTCACCACAAAATTGTATTGAAAGGCATGGCAAATATCAGTTAGTCTATACATGCAACACAAAAATAATTATATAAAACAAAGGTATTACTTGTCTGTTAAATATCATACATATGGTAAATTTATGTAATAGGATAAGATTTAACAGAAGATGAAAAACATTTCATTTCACTGTCCCAAAAAGCAACTAATATGAAGCTTTCCAAATTGCTCATTGTAGAATTGTTTACAATGTTCTTTGTGATCCAATCAAATTCTTGTTTATTTACATAAAGTCACAGCAACTTTTCTTGCCAACACACAAACATCCTCTTTAAAAAGCATGTGTATAATTATGTTTCTATTCTTTTTCTCTCCAAATGTGGTTATCCTAAATGCAATGGTATAAATATTGTTTACATCTTTTTAAATGACTTGTGGGTTTAAAAATATGTTATTTTGTCATTTTTAAAATATTTCTTTATTCTTAAGAATTCATAAATGTATACAATGAAATCTGATCATATATACTTGCTTTTACCTACAACTATCCCTATAACCTCAAAATTTCATGTCTCCTAATTTTTTATAGCTCACTAAATCCAGTTAGTGCTTCCCTATGTGCTCAGGTATGGAACTGTGGTATCTTATAAATAAACTTTTTTAAAATTTCGCACATTATGATAAGGTCCTTAGGACAATTAAAAAAAATACATCAATTTGTCATTCTTCTTTGACCTGAAATAGTCCACAGTGTGCCAGCAAGAAGTAATTCAATAAAAAAAAGACCTGAATTGTGGGTCATTTGTCCAAAATAATTCCTTTCTTTTTAGTTTCACCCGGTGAAAAAGGTAAGACTCTTAGGATGTCATACAATGTACAGTTTAGTCTTAGAAACAAACCTTCCTTTCAGCTATCTGGAACACTCTTACTATAATATTCACAGGATTAATTTACACATTCAGTGTCTTTTGTGAAATACACTCTGTCTGGAAAGCTTTCCTTGTTTAGGGATTTTCTTCTTATCCAGTTGCATTTATTGTCAGGTATTATCTACCATAAGGTTACATTTTAATTAGTTATTATCTCTCTATCATATAAGATGATCTAATATCTGGGAATCATGTAAAGAATTTGGGCACATAGTAATCCTCTCAACTTGAAGAAATCTAACAGAACCATTTGAAATACTGGTACTAGACATTTATTCATTACAAAGTCATTTATTGTTTGTCATCAGACTCACCCAGGTGAGTATCATGAACACAGTCTTTATGAGGACTTTCAACTTCATTTTCATGGAGATGCTTTATCTGTGGCATTAGATCAATTACTATGAATAGGAAATGATGGTAGTTGGTCTGATTGCTAATTTACCACAAATGAGAATCACCTGAGTAGCAGTGTCAACTAAATTGTCCTGATTGGCTTAATTGATGATTGAAGACCTATATCAATGGATATGGCAGCTTCTGGTAGCAAAATAGAATATATAAGTATATATATGATAGATGGATACATTAGATGATGATAGATAGATAGATAGACAGACAGACAGACAGATAGATAGATGAATAAATAAAAGGACACAATAATGGAAGCTTATTGCCTTTAGCTGGTTTTCCCTTCTCTCTTGCTCACTTGGCCTCTCCTTTGCTGCTGGCTTGTTTACCTTGCTGCTTCTGCTGCTTCCATTGCAGATGTAAGGATCATAATTTCCAGTCTTCCATTATTGATTAAGAACCAGTAGCTCTCCTGACACTTTCAGCTTTGCAGCACCAGATTAGAAGATTAGAAGTGCTGAGGCACCTTGTCTCATGAACTGAGCAAATGCTGGGTTCTCAGTTATCTCAGGTGTGAGACAACTGTTGTTAGCATTTTAAAATAAGATGATTTAATGAATCTCTCAGAAACAATTTTTCTCACCTGTAAAGTTTGGGTTAAACAATAGCAAGATAGGCAGAGACAAAAGTATATCACAGGACATTTCTTCTTCTTAACACTAGTTATGGAACAAAGATACTTCCTAAGATCAAACTTGTTCATTGCTGTCAACAGTCTCTAGATAAATGGTATAATGAACTGATTCAGCTCCTTTGCAGTTTAATTAAAAATTACTTAGTAAATCATCAATAGCAAGTAGATTCCCTAAAGTCAAGTTGAGAGTTTGACTTAAACCACAGTATCCAACACTGTTCAGTATATTTGTCTTGTGTTTCTCTATATTATATACATATATGTAAAATGTAAAGTTCTTATAGCATGACAATCTGATCTGACTCCTATTTATGTACTTCTCTTGTTGTTGGAATACCTACATGCAGCTTGAACATTCATTTATGATCTAAGCACATTGCACATTTATCATAAAATGATGGATGTAAGAGACTCAAACTGTCCACTTTCCTCTCCTCCTGACATTCTTGACTCAATGTTGAATCTGAGAAAGTATTCACCATAGGCTGTAAGTGAGCTAAGCTAAAGATCCTGTCTCTGAGTTACGAAGAACTGTATGCATAGCTGTTGCCACACTCCTCACTATTAGTTTCATAAATAAATTCTAGTTGATTTTTTAAAAATATGCTTTATAGCTGGTTTCAAAGAGCAAAAACTTCCTGACTTAAAAAGGAACATTCTTGCTTATGGCCCCAAACTTTCACATGACACACCCTTAGCTTTACTGAATTGGAACTAAACTCATGGAGGAAGTGCTAATGTCTCAAAAATAATGAAGGTCATTGCTCACTTGTATACATACTTTAGCATTCTATCCACATTCTTCTTTCCTAGGTCTCTACTGTTCTTCCTTGCTACCATTACCCCTTATGTCCCTCACTCATGTCATAAACAATAAGCTACACAAAGTGCTGTGGGCAGCATTTTGTAGCAAGGCTTTATCATTCTAGAATTTACTTGTCCACCAGAGGTAGTGGCAGAGCATATAAGAAAGGCAGCAAATTAACTCCAGTTTTATGAATGGATCTTTAGAGCAAATTTATCAAAATTCTAAGAGCAACTGAGACTATAATTATATTCAAGTTAAGAACTGCTTTGGAGATTAGTAAGTGAATAAACCAAAAATCTGACATTTTGTTTTGAATGGAATGTGAAGGAACGAGAAATGAAGATTAAGTTAAGATATGTTTAAGGGACTGTGTTTACAATTTTTTAACTTACATACTGTAGTCTAATTATTTATTTATTGTTCATCATTCCATGAGAGTTTTGATGTATCTGATGTTAATATATGGTATAGAGATGGGAAAAATAAACAAAAATGCTAAGCACTAAAATGGATGATTTTAATTGAGTACTATGTTATATAAGGCTTGTACTTAATAATATGCGAGAATCAAGAGTATTTTAAAATTGAAGTGAGATTTTGGCTTTGACTTTCTCAGTAACCAAATCAAAGAATATAAGAGTCGGGTTACACAATATAGTTTCTATAGAAAAATAAAATTAAAAAAGAAAGGATCTCCTCCACAGCTACAACGACACTGGGAATAGAAAACTTTCTCATAGATCATATTAAGATAAACATATATTTTAAAAATTCATAGTGAGTAAAGAAGGTAGAATATTGTTATAAATCTGAGAAGGTTAACAAAAAAATTAAAATTAGACTTTTATCCAACTTTCACTGACTGTAAAAGTTAAGTAATCTAGAATCTGTTGTATATTTGATCAATTTTAGTGATCAAGGAAGAAGTAGATTAATCAAGAAAGTGTACTTAACTTCTATGTTTCCTTATTTAAGCCATTGCCTGAAAGATGATAAGTGGTACAGATCTATCTAGACACATAAAATTTTGTAACCAAAGAAGTCTGTCCACGAAATGATTTGATGCATGAATTGGGATTTAAAAACAAAAAACAAAAAACAGTTGATTGGAAAATATTAAGGGATGAAAACTCATAAAAAACAACACATATAATAACAAAGTTAGGTTTATTTTAGGGCCCTGAATATTAGAAAGAAAGAGAACAGATGATTTTCTGTATGTGAAGATCACACAATTAAACACTATGTTTCTGATAGGCAAAACAGACTATTTTTGCAAGCTGTAGATTATTTAGACTGTCCTTTTGAGTATGACTTGATGAGGAAAATATTGATCAATATCACTGGAATGAATGGTAAATGCTTTACTAGGCACTAATCTCAAAATAAATAAGAAAATACATATGTTTTAATATTTGTGTACGGGTCAAATATACAAAATATATGTATATTTTGCACAAAACAATTGGGAGAGTGTCTTTAAAATAGATATAAAATTTTCATATACTTGAATGTTACAGTCTATCAATGTCAATTCATTTCTTATTAATAACGTTGACAGTGCTGTTGTTTACTCATTCTCCTATGAACACTGGCATCTCATGGATATGGAACAGACGGAGAGTGTGGCCCATCCAGAGTAATAGCCTAGATTTGTTTCCCATTTTCACTGTGACCTTAAAGTTGTCTTAAAACAGTGTGGCAGTCTGCCATTCCACTAGAGAAAGATTATTTTTAAGGAGAATACAACAACACAAAGCAACTCTTTGTGCTCCAGATGATCTGATGGACTGACGTTGACTGGATGATAAGAAATTTTATTTCCTTTTGAGGAACAAAGTGCATTCTGGAGTTGCAGAGGAGGAAACCCACAATTAAATCAAAACCCTCATGTCCATAATGGCGAGAGCATTATACTTTCATTGAATAAACAAAAACCACATATTCTACCTGCTTTCCTTATAATGATTGTGGTTTTCTGTTTTTCAGAGCTTTGCATGTCAAGTTGTGGTTTCTTGATGAAAAGTTACTATAATTATATTGCTTTTTGTTTATTATCTAACAGTGAGTTTAAATTCTTTATTAAATAATAAATTAAGGCTTTTAAAATAGGCAAGTCTGGAATAAAAGCAGTATCCTCCATTTACTTTATGTTCAAATGATTTATAAGAGGATGTCTAAATTTAATATCAGCAATCATAATTTATGTGTTATTGGCATTTTATTTACTTTGGTTTGTTTCCTTTATATTTTACAGAGAAATACACAATCTAAAAATAGCTTGTGATCAAACATATTATATGCTCAATAGAAGTTTAAATGATCATCTTTGATAATTCATATTTTATAATAAGCAATGCTTTAAATATGAAAATTGTACTTTTGTATAAATATTATTTTCTATATATAAATATACACACATAGTCTTAATAATCATTTCTTATCTGGACTGATAGGGCTACCTCTAAGAGCCATAGGCCAGTTAATAAAAAGCCAAGTATCAGACATCGGAAGACCTCTGTTGAGTTGTTAGCCAGGACCATCCAAGATTCTCCTGAAACAAACAGCCTATTCCTGTTGCCCTTGGTTACCTCCAGAGACTGAAGATACCATACTCTTCAGACACAGAGCCCAGAGACCACTGAACTGGAACTCAGTTGAGGGCCTACTTCTGAGGAGTAGCTTTCATGACACTAGATGGCTCTTCCAAAGTAAGGGGGAGCCAACAGTGCCACCCATCTACAATGCTTGTGAACTACATTAATGATCAGCATGCCTTGATACTCTAAGTGTGCATAATGACACCTCCTTCATGGCAACTACCTGCTTTCTGATTATACTTAAGGCCTGCTAAATAAAAGGAAGACCATGTCTAGTACTGGAAAGCTAGTTAACTACTTACTGCTAGAGAACTCATGGTTATTGGAGGAAAATAAACAACCACTAATTTACTAATGCACCATAATCTGTAACAAAAATCTATCAACATTTGTTATTATACCCACAGATTATTGTAGTCTTCAGCTTTCATCCAGCAAATATCTCTATCTAACACATGGAGAGCACTACTGAAAATTACAGCCAATCAAATTGCAGAGTTGTGAAACCCAGTTGTAATGGATTCATCTACAAAACAGTCCAGCATTTGAGGCTCAAGAAGCACTGAGGAAGAGGGAACGGAAAGACTGCAAGACCTGGAGGGAAAAAGGAGTTTTCTGTGAGATTGTGTCTCGTATGATGTCAGAAGCTACACCTATAAAGTCTCATCAACATGATTGCCCAAAAATGAGCTGAACAAGGAGGACACCAATCAATATTTCAAAATGGACAGGGAAAAACTCATGAGGCCTCAACCCTATTCAAAGAACTGTAGAGAATGTAGAGAATTGAGTAAAGTTGAGAGTGGGATAGTTGATATTTCAATGGGAAGAACACATCAATTGATTTTCCAGAGCCAAATGGTCAGCCCTGAAAACATACATACATGTAACATTATACAGACTAAACAGGTTTTCTTTGGATATATATATATATATATATATATATATATATATATATATACACACACACACACACACACACACACACACACATACATATACATATATATGCATTTAAAAACTATTAAAGAACGAAGAGGCCAATAATTCGCAGTAGATGGTAGAGAAATATATATGAATATTTGAAGGGAGATATGGGAAAGATATATCTTGAACAATATTGTGGACTCAAAAGTAAAATAAAAAATAAAACTGTGTAGAAGAAAAAGCAAGAACACTGAAATAATTTTTATAGCCATTCTCAGGAGAAATAACAAGATGAGCTAGTAGAAGTAAGAAAATGGCAATCAGAACTGATTTTTGACACCAGTTATTCATCACCCTACTAGTCACAGTGCTCAGAGCCATAGTTGCTTGCTAAGGACAAATGAATTCTACTGAATTTCTGAATCTCCTTAGGGCAGTTTTTGCCTAGGGTCTCAAACAAATGTTGAACTTCTCAATAATGAGGAAAATTATGATGAACATCTGCATCCTCAGTTATCAGAGCAATTTGTTCACACATTAGATACTGAATGGTTGTTCTTTATTCCTGATATCAAACAATAATGGAATTGGCAAAGTGGAAATGATAAAAATAGGTAGGCCAACTCTAGTCATCAATGCTTCATTTCCTGATTTGCATATGCTACTGAAAATAGTTGTGTGGTTTGCACATGGATATGACTGACATTCTTTGCATTCCAGCTTTATCAATGACTTGACCTCAGATAATCTCATTTTGCAGGAGTTCAATGATGTTACTATGGGTTAAAACACAATTCTGTTTAAATTCGTTTAATACATGTCTTAAAATACAGGCTTACCTCATTGTTTCTTTGCTGGACAGCTTAGATTATTTCATTTTCCAAAGCACAATTACCAAATTAACTGTTTTATAAATGCAGATGTGTATATTAGCTCAGACTTATCCTGTGGTAAATGCTTTAGATTAATATTCTAAATGTTCTAAATATTCTTTAGAATACAATTTTTCTCTTTTTACAATTAATTAGCAGATAACCTTTATTTTAAAGAAGAAAAGAAAAACCAACTTTGTCTATTGTCACCACATTTTTAATAATTTAAAACCAGAATTATTGCAAAAATAATATCAAACTAATAATCTATAAATGTTACTTTGTCATTTTCCCCGTTTAGATTTATATATCTTAATTGTAAATTATCTCAGGGATGACCTGTTTACCAAGATTTTAATGTACACCTTTACATTTTGCTTATTATTAATTTTGCAGTTGCAATACAAAATAATGCCTCCTGTGACATATTCCCACTTGTTTCTAATATTACTTACCTCTCTGTTCACAGAAATTCCTCACAGTATACTCCTTGGTTTATCTCTCACATTCATTTAATAACATTTTCCTCACTTACTTCAGATCTTGTGTGAAATATACAAAGCCCAGTGAAAATCAGTGTCATTATTTGCATGCAATGTTATTGATAAACTCAATATGTACTAACTATATCATTCACAACCTGGATAGATATCACAAGAGTCACATAGATTTGCTCATAATTTATACCACAGATATAACAAATGAAAGTTACTTTAAATATTTTTTTTCTAGTTTCAATTCATGATTTCTCCACAGAAATAAGTTGTTTGTTTACTCTTTTAACGGAAATAGAATTGCACCAGTTGCCCATTCCTCACCAACGCCTCCCCGTTGCCTCTCTCGAACCCCACTTGCCCTCATTCTCAGGTCTATAGCCTCTTTTCCTTTACTGTCTTTGTTAAATATACATGTGTGTGCAAAAGTATATAGGAATACAGCAATTTTTCAAATTATTGGAAGACAGAAATTTAATTCATTCTGAAATATGTTTAATACTAAAACCAAGATCCAATGAGAAAATAATTTTAAAAGTTTCAAAACTAGGGTTTCTTAAATTTTTCATTTAATCATTTTTTTTTTTGCCCAAGAAATAGTTACAAAACTCTGCACACTTAGATATCTAAAATAGAAATAAAAAATCAAATATTTACTGATTAGAAACCATAATGGAATTTATTTTAAAATAAAAATTTGTTAGTTACAGAATTATATCACTTCCATGGCTATGAGATGCATGTGTTTGTTTGTTTGGCACTTGAGGGTATAAACCATCATCAGGGCTTTTCAGAACTGACAGATTTTTTGACTTTATAATCAAAGATATACAAATTTAATTTTTACATACTGATAAATGATAATTTGAAGCATTAAAATACTCATGGCCCACCAGCTACTAGTGAGGACCAGTAAGGGATCATCAGATCTTGATCACTAATCTCAAACTATTCATACCTGCCCAGTTCTAGGCTTCAGAAGGTAGGTGATCTCTATGCATGTCCCACTCAGGCCACCAGCATTGAGTTCCATAAGTAAGAGAATCTAGACCCAAGCACTTGGCTCAGAATTTTCCTGTCTATCCAGATCTTGATGTCAATAGCTAAGGGACCTCCAGACATTGACTTTTGTTCTCCAGCTTCCGCATTCTCCTGTCTTCTATGCTGAAAATTTAGTGGTTCTCAGATCCTAAGCTCCAAGCCCACATTCCCACATAAACAACTAACTCTACATATGGAATTTCCACTTTAAAAAACGAAAAAGAAAATCCTCCCGAAGCCTGTGTGCCTTGGCTCTACCCCCTCGCCTGAAGGAGCCGGTGGTCGCCTGAAGGATCCGGTGGATGGATACAAGCAACATATGGCGCTACAACTTGGAGCTCTCTACCGGTGGGGGCTTGGATATTGAGTATGCTTGCTTCAGGATCTAGCTGTTTCTTCTTGAGCCCTTACATCAAACGATGCTTGTAGAACTACGTCCATCTCCGGGTCTCTTCTTGGTCCACGGCAATCTGATGTGATTCCTGGCACTGGAATGTGTCCTGTTTTGGTATCTCTCTGGTGAGTTTACCCCCTCGGCTCGCATAAGGGTCACCACTGAAGTATCCGAGGGAGTTGGCCCCTTCTGTGTTCTTTGTCCTTGTGAGTGGTGAGTGTAAGGTGCTGTCTTTCTCTTCTGTTTGTTGGTTTGTTTGTTTGTCCCCCTAGGCAGATACACTGGCTTATGCTTTCGGTTCACCTGGTGTTTCCATATGAGGGCTGACAACTCCCTATCACCACCCCAGCAATCAGAATCACGATCAGCCTTCCCAAATGGCTTTTCTCGACCAGTGAGATGGTGTAGGCATAAGGTCGTGGCATACACATCTTTCCTTTCTCTTTGTTGGTCTTTTCTTTAGTTTGTGTGTGTGTGTTGTCAAAAGCAAGGTCCCAATCCTCCAGGGGATGCCCTGGAGGTCTAAGAGTATCGCCAAACTTGCCTTGCTCTCCAGTGCTTTCAGCAGCCTTGCTTGTGCCGGCCAGGCTCGTTTGGTATCCACTCTAGTCCCAGAAACCCAAACTCGTGAGGCCGAAGAGCGTGCATGCCCCCGACGGGGCTAAGCAGCAATCGCCTTCGGTCTCAGATACCGGGGAGACTGAAAATGATGTCCCGGATAGAACGGGTGAACCAGCCCAAGTCGGAACAATCAGTAGTGGGAATTCACCTGCCTGTTGGGCATGAGGCTTCTGCATGCTGGGTTCTACTGGCAGAAATGGCAGAGCCACATGGGAGGTGCCTCAGTGGCTGCAGGACCTCTGCCCAGGGGGCTCGGCACCTGTGGCTCAGCTGGGCCTGGTGGGGCCCTCGGGGGCTTGGGAGCTGGGTGGAAAAGTGTGCGCAAGCTTCCATGGCTGCAAGTCTGCCCAGCAGATTCCAGAACCTACTGTCAGGCCTGGGAAGTGTAAGCGACCCTCCCCGTCCGGTGAGGTTCCTGGTGTGGGAAAGGAGCCTATCCCAGGCCCTGCAAGTCTCCTTACTCCTCATAGGAAACAGACTTAGATAAAGATGTTAGGGAGCACTC
This sequence comes from Cricetomys ansorgei, assembly GCA_026225945.1. Classification (NCBI taxonomy): domain Eukaryota; kingdom Metazoa; phylum Chordata; class Mammalia; order Rodentia; family Nesomyidae; genus Cricetomys; species Cricetomys ansorgei. The sequence continues at coordinate 2,275,588 of JAMJFZ010001360.1, read as the reverse complement.
AGAGAACCTGCAGGTGCTCATGGCTCTAAAATGCCCAAACCATCACGGGTCCACCCAAAGTGGTGATTCCGGCCTGGCTCTCAGAAATCCATGAAGCCTCTGTTTGTAATAACAATTGCTCAGGGTCACACTGGGTTCACAAAATTCTTCCTGTATTAACCCTGGCACCCAGGAGAGGGGATGTTTCTTTTCAATTCACAGGAGACTGGCATGCCACCATGAGCTCCGGATCCTCTGAAACAACTGTGAGGAGAGCTGTGCCTTTTTCTCCAAACTATAACTGGGTACACACCTATCTCTGAAGATCTAGTGCCTCTTATTTTTTTCTTTCTCAGGCCTGATTAATTTTGTCTTGGTGATCACAAAAGTCTTAATTTTGTTGTTCTGTTTCATGCATATGAATGGTGTTTAAATGTATGAGAATGTATATATGCTCTGTGTTCATTTAAATATCACTATCCTAGATGCTAGCTGGCCAGATCTGAGACAGGGTTCCAAAATGGTTCCATCTGCCTGCCCCAGTGGCTTCTACTGATTCACTCCACGTGCTTGTATGGCTGTAAGAGTGGCTTTTGGAGGATACCGCACCAAACTGTCCCATTTTTTGCTTGTGTTTTTCAAAGAGCAGGCAAACTGTAAAAAGAAGTCTACTCTCCTTCCAGGCCTGGTTTTCTATGTCTTAAAGGTTTGTCTGTGTGTGTGGATGACAACGAGTTCTTTTTGGTACAATGTATGAATGTAATGGTAGATACCAAATGCTTTGTGTGACTGAATGTGTTAAGTGAATGTGCTCGTTGTTCTATGGATATGGGTATAAAATCAGCAAAACTGCATATGCATTATGGTTATTAATTTTTCTATGTGTCCAAACACATTTATTGTTAAATAACTTCCTTATGTTTTATTGTCAACAATTTGTCTTAATCTCTGTATGTTGACTCTAATGTATACACTGATATAAGTTACTGATGCCTTCTGTCAGTCAATAGTTTGTTACAACATTTTCTTGGAAATTTGCCATATTAATTGTTTGTTTGCCACTGTTGATGCTTTTGTTCTATAGATAAATACAGTTATAATGCTTGTTTGACAGTAATTGATTATAGATGTGTTCTTATTTTGAACTCATTTGGCTATCACAGTACTTGTCCTGGGTTTTGTGTTATGATATACGTATTCCTCCTTTATAAAATACTTCTTCAGCTCCTTTTTGCAGATCTGAGCAAAGTACATGCCCTCAGGCTCCAGGTTCAGCTTTGAGCCAGTTGATGCTAAAAATGCCAGGCAGCTCCCAGAGAAATTGGTCTGGTTTACAGGGACTTCCTCTACAATGAAGATTGATCCTGATGCTGATGCTGATTCATGGCATTAAACTTCAAAAATAATGTTTGAACTCCCCGCCACCATAGGCTGGGTAGCCAAAGATGGGTAAGAATTCTCTAGGGTGGAGTCAGCCTAAGGCAGGGCATGAATGTAAGATATTAATGTACCAATGATGGGTGGTACTCATGCCTAGTTGGGCCGCCCAAGACAGGCACAGTCATCTGGTTCCTTTAATATTATTATTAGAAGGGGGATATGTGGAGAGTGGTTTAGCTAGACCACAGCCATGTTGATTTAGCAATGACCTTACAGTTTCTAAAAGAGCTTGCCTGTATAGGTTAAAATTTCAGTGTGACTTCACAGCCCACCCACCTTAGTTCCCACGAGAAAAAATAAAAATAAAAAAAGGGTAAATATGTAGGAGAAAACTGGACCTGCCACTGGACAGAACAAGGCCTGAGACCCATGTGAACATACATAGAGACGGACCTGCCTGGGTATGCCAAGAGACAGACCTACCTGGACACACCCAGGGAGCAGCAGCTCCAGTCTGGCAGCTAATGGGATGATGGGCCGAGTGGAGGGTATAATAGGCTTACACCCCTATAATAAACTGAGTCTGCCTTTTGCCTCTCACAAGACTCTTGCCTGACTCCAAGAGCCTGTGTGTCTTGGCTCTGCGCCAACTCTACCCCCTCGCCTGAAGGGTCCCGTGAATGGATACAAGCAACATCCTCCCAAAATAATTAATTTTGTAATAGTAATAGATCCTAATAAGAATGGCTCAGGAAAATCTTCCAGATTTAAAATTTAGAAAGTTGTTTATAAATATATTCAAACAACTCAAAGAATACATGAATATACTCTAAGAAAACCAAAACAAATTAATGACTGTAATAAGGAAGTCTATATAAGATATAAAACAGAATTCAATAAAGATATGGAATTACTGAACAAAAAACCAAACTGCAATGACTATGAAAATTAAAACTCACTAAGAAAAAACATAATAATTAATATTAATAATAATAATAAACTATCAGTGGAAAGCTTTTGAAATACCATGAAAATACCTAACTTTTCAATTGTGGGCATAAAAGAATGAGAAAAGTATCATACCATAGGCATAGAATATATCTCCAGTAAAATCACATAGTAAAAATATCAATACATAGGCAAAGAGATGTCCATGTAACTACAAGAAGTCTACAGAACTCAAAATAGGATTAGAAAAGAAACATCCAATGAAATTTTACAATAAAAATATTAAAACCATAGAATAAATTTAAGTCATTTGTTGGTGTTAAACATAAAATTACATTTTCAAAATTTTGAAAACACACAAAAATGTAATATATTTGTTTTCCATATTTCTTCAGACCTTTCCTCTTATACATCTAGAAACTTCTATGTGGCTCAGGTGAAAGGAATATTTCTACAACTGACACTGTATTGAATTTTCCTTTGCTGCACCCAAAAAGACAAAACTTTCAAAACACATAAAGAGATTGACTTCTTAATTCTTTTGCTTCCATTCCTATATCTCATCTGCTAAATGAACACTGAAGGTTAAGTGTAACTTTTGCTATTTGCCATTGTCTCTGCCTTTTTGTGGAAATGGCAGAAAAAAATCAAAATGAATTCTGCACTTTATAAATAACCTCAGTGCTCCTGATTTCAAATGGAGTGATTCTTTGTTTTGTGAGTACAAATGTCAGCTATTAAAATGGGATTTAGACAATACTCTAATATCAAGGTGAGTTTGGGCTTTTGTCTTTTGATACTATCTGAAAATTTTAAAATTCTATACTTCATACTCAACAGAATGTGATATTCAATTTACGTTCTAAGTTTGCTTCTTATATAATTTAGTATATTTATCTATCATTTATTGTATACTGTACACTGTTGTTCAAGTTAATCTTAGCATCCAGCATTTGTAAAGGCATTTTTTGTCCATAAATGGGAAACTTTCCTAGTGTTCTTCACTATGCAAAGGATTCTCTTTAAAGTGGATCCTAAATCTAGATTCTGAGCATTTTCCTGATTCTATGCTCCTTGTTACTCTCAAGTTAGGATTTAATCCCCATACTTCACTAGAACTGTGAGTAATTCATGCTACTGGTTCTTAATGTAAAATTAATTGTTTGTAGAGTTAATATTAATTGGATTCATCGGTCTCATTTTACAAAATTAAATTAAGCAATTAAATCAGTGTGCAAATGGTAACATGTGTTTGCAGCATCAAGAGCTCTACTAGTTCTTAATCGACTGAATATTAGTAAAATAATCTGAGAAAATTAGATTAAAGGAGTCCCAGATGCAGTTCTCCTACAATGCTCTGTTTTTAATAGGATATCAAGATTTCAAAATGTGTTGAAAATGAGAAACAAATGAGAAGAAATTAAGTTTTTTTTTTCCTTTTATAAGGCCCCTAAGATATGCAATTGAGAGTAACTAGTATCTCTTTCACAACTGAGCAGGGTGTGCCTGCCCGTATTCATTCTCAGGGTATATTAATATTTAAGAGCCACCTCATAGGTGACTCAAAGGTCAGAGTGTTACAGAAAAACACTCTTAATCCAAAAGCCTCTGGTAAGAGATAACACATGGAAATGTTTTTCTTCAGTTTCTCACAGTGTTTGTGTGTGTGTGTGTGTGTGTGTGTGTGTGTGTGTGTGTTAATTCCATCACAAACTGAAATTATGAAATTTTGTTACTTGATTGAATAAAGCAAATAAACATTAAATTCATAGAGAAATTGTTACAGAATTATGGAGTATAACTCTGAAAGTTATACCAGATTTAATAGTTTATTAGTAGTTTCATCAGGTCAATAAGGTACATAACAGTCTCAAGTCACTAGCTAGTGACTAGTGTTGCAGACAATTCCTAATTCATAGTAGCAGACTACAAGCACCAGTCTATTACATTAAATGATCAAAACAAATGTACTACAACCTGGACATTTTTTTGAAAACTGAAACATCTACTGAAAGAAGAAATTCGAGCTGAATTAAAAGAACAAGAATTACAAACTATAACCATTATTATAAACTAAAGTGGCAGATCACAGCACAAAAATACATGCAACATGCAAAACCAAGAAAAATTACCAATTCATACTAATAAAAATGATGAAAATTACTTCGAATTTGTATGCACAATTCAAAGGAATAATTATATATACATGGTGAAACAAATCAAAGAGGACACTAATATTTTCCAAGAGAACACAGAAAAGAACAAAATAACAAAGCCAATATAATATGAAAATAAAACTAAATTCTAGGATAGAAATACTGAAGAAAGCCCAAAACAAGTTAATTATGGATGAAAAACATGAGAGATCAAGTGAAAAGTTCAGTAGAAAGCCTCAACAAAAGAGTGGATCATGTAGAAGATGTAATGTCAGAGTATGAGCACAAATAGAGCAAGAGGATTATTCAGCCAACTTTAATGACAGCATTTTTAAATGTTATGAACAGAACATATACAAACGCTGGAGCTCTATGAAAAGAGAAAACCAACGTATTATAGGTATACAGGTAGAAGAATGAGAAGAATAGAAAACATCTTTTAAAAAAAAGAATTATTTTGTAATTAATTATTCTTCTCTCATATAATACATACCAGCTGTGTCAGTTTATTTTTAGTTATATTTAAAATAATTGTTTTTCTACATAGTTGAAAAACGGATGCATAGGCCTTTACATTTGTATGAAAGGCTACAGATGTTGGATTTCTGTGAGGGATGTTAAATCGCTTTTGATCTGCATGTAATATCAGTAGAGTACCTAAGGAGTTCTGAAACAATAAAATACCTGAGCGTAGATGCTTCGGGTTCCACTGTTGATGGAGTATGGTGCTGGCTAGAATGGTGGTTCCCTATGCTGAGGTCTGGCAATGTTTTCACCTATGAAACTGCCTCCTTGTCTTCCTAGCTTAGCTGCCACAGCAGCATACAGATACAATATTGACCCAACCCCTACACTCCTTCCAGCTCTCTCTTACCATTTCTCCTCTCCTCCAAATCTACCCTTCCCACCCCACAGACCATCCCCACACCTATTGCTCCTCCCTCCCACTTCTCTCCCCGAAAAAATCAGTCCTCCCAGGGTTATTGCTCAAACAGGGTACAACAAGATGGAATAAGGCCTGACCCTAATTCCTACATCAAGGGTGTACTAGAAAGCCCAGCAGGAGAAAATGGGATCCGAGGTCAGGAAAAAGCATCAGAGAACCCCGCACAAAGAAACTCTATCCTGTAGGACCGCTTCACAAGCATCAAGCCAGACAACCACAAGACATAACTAGGAGACCCTGCAGTTTTCATGCCTGCTGCTTCAGGATCCATTGGGACTCAAAGACTGTTGGTCAATTTGACTCCATGGGGCTTGTTCTCCTGATGTCCTCAACTCCTCTGATCCCCGCAATATCCTTCCCCTCATCTGTAGGGTTTCCAGAGCTCTGCATGGTGTTTTGCCCTGGGCCTCTGTATCTACTCCCATCTACTGCTGGAGGAAGCCTCTCTGATGAAGATTGGGCTAGGCACCAATTTGAGTAGATCAGGATATCATTAGAAATCATCTCCTGGTTATCCAGTCTCAAGTTCCTGGCCTACACTGCAGAATCAGGCATAGGTTCACTCCTTTGACATGGGGTTTTGCCCTTCCATTGTTCTAGTGGGACCTGTATGGAGGATAGATTATAGGTCGAAGATTTTGTGGATGGGATGAGTTCCCAGTCTCAAAACTGGGAGCCTTGCCTAATTGCAGGAGATAGCCTGTTCAGACTCCCAGTCCTCTAATACAAGAGGTCCTGGCCATGGTAAGGGGGGGGGGATTCACTATCCCCATAGCTGTTAGAAAGATTAGTTGTGGTAGAAAATTACTGAATGAACAATAAACTTAGGGAATTAATGTACATGACACACAGTAATGAAGTATGTTTTAAAAGAATGAAGCATGCAAAATATATTCCATCTCAGAGAAACTTGCAAATAACTGCACATTTTCATATGCAGGCAAATCATATATATATATATGTGTCCAAAATGTGAGAACTTGAATTGCAAAGGATGTCATTGGAAGTACAGCCAAGAGGCTCTTCCAACTTTGAGAAGTGAGTGTCTCCATTTCATGGTGGAATGAATTTATTCTTCAGTTATCATCATTATTAATTATTATTATTTTAATTTATTTTTGAGAATTTCATATATAAGCACCATATAACATTTTTTTCAAACCTCTCACTCCCCTTTCCAACTCCCTCCATGTTTTTCTCCACTGCTCGAATTTATGACCTATGACCTCCTATTTTCAAATTACATATATAATTTAAATATGTTTAAATTTATAAATAAATACATATTTATAAATATTATTTAAATAGATGTATAAAATATGTTTATATATAACTTAAATATATATTTACATATGTAAATATATGTACATGTATATACAGTGTGCGCGCGCACGTGTGTGTGTGTGTGTGTGTGTGTGTGTGTTCCTCATCTGTTCATGTGTTTAAGGCTGACTACTTGGCATAAGATTACCCATCAGGAAGCTCTTGGAGAAAACTGAGTCACCCTCTTTCTTCAGCTATTGGTTGAATATAGTTCTTAGTTTAGAAGTGGACTGTGGTGAAATATCTCTGTCCACAAGGGCAAGTAATTGGCATTGAAGCAGTGAGGATGAGATAATGTTGTTACAGTTTATTTAAAACAGAGAATCTCAAATAGGCAGCTGTAGGCCATAGGATTGGAGGTTGTTGAAATTATCTCCTATGCCTCTCTTACTCTGAGTCTCTCAGTATAAAATTCACAGAAAAATAAAAGAAATATAAATGTAAATATCCCAGGTCAATGAAGAAATACATGAGTTTCGCTCACGAATAAATAATATCTGTGGTTTTAACCATAGTAAGTGGAACACATTGCTTTGCTGAATTACGGAGATTAATGTGCACACAGACTGAAAATCTTCACATTTTCCTGGTCATTGATGTAACTGATACTAAAATGAAAAACTTAGTAATTTAGAGAATTTTGTACACTACCATTCTGCTGTCCAGTTGGTCTATGAGAAATGGTGTATCATAAGTATGAAGATGATATTCACCACATTGAATAGGCTCTTGATTTTCCTATTAGTTACTATATGTATTTATTTCAGCTCAAAATGGAAATAAGAGGTTTTGAACCAGTAAAATGCTTTTTAATATCTTGGCATATATGTTGTTTTGAAGTCGTTCTGTTCAAATAATTTTCTTCTGCCACTATGCTTTATTCTAGATGATGCTGATTCTCAAAGGGACAAAGGAAACAAGTAAGGAGTTAAAGGATTTAAAGATTCAATTATCCTTGCAGAATTATTTAAAAAGGGTTCATTTTTAAAATAATTGTATTATAGTATTTACTAAGTTCCTGGATTGTGATCTGACAACTTCTGTGAATGCCAAGCAAAATTTTTTCAAGTTTATTATAAAAAAATAAAATAAGCATGACTATCTTTTAAAATGAAGTTTGAACATTTTCCCCCTTTAATTACAACTGATTTCCCACCCCCGCCTTGCTTAGCTTTTTCTTAGTAGTATTTTTTAGAAAGAACAGTATAAATCGTATGTTTCAGAGAGGAAGCTAGGGTAGTATTTCTAGCTGATCAAGAAGCAGAAAATGCAGGAAATCTAATGAGAAAGCTTATTATTATGATTTGCACAGCTCAGCTTTTGCATAATCAAGCATGTCAGTGTGCTCACACATTTGCAAATGCCTCTCAGAACTGCACATCTGAATCTTTTAATGTTTCTCCATTACCATTCCCTTTGCTGCCCCACTCAGGAAGCCGTCATCCATGACCCTAATTTTCAAAATGGGCCAGCTAAAAACAACGGCTGTATGTGTTGACTAATTCTATCAAGCCACTTTTTATTGTAAAGAAGAATGAAAACAGGTGGTGTTCTCAATTTTTAAAGGAGACAAATTAGGATCTCTAATCTGAATATGGTTGACATTATCCAGGTAGTGGTGTTCACACGAAATTTTTAGAATTTTAGAAGGAATTTGTGCTACTCATGTGATGATTTTTGCTTTATGTTGTGATTTTGGTCATTTAATATCATACAGCCTTTTAGCTAATGTTATGTGAACACATGTTTCTATTTGTCAATATGATGGAGTCATGGATATTCATGAGGGAGGGTGTCATGACCAAGGAAATAACATTTACATCCTTCTAAGACAACCGATGTGAATAATAAATATCCCTCATTCTTTTCCTCACCCTATTCTCATTTCCATATTTAAGATTCAGATTAAAACATCATGAAATTGTCAGACAGTGTCAGATTTTGTTCAGCATTAGAGTCTAGAATATTTCGCAATTAAACATAAACACATAAGTATGTACTTTAATGCTGTTATTCTTTCTACAATTACTCTTAATTTAAAAGATTTATTATGTAAATGTGTAAGACAATAGTTCTCAAGAAGAGATGAATTTTAAAAGCACAAGTGACGTCTAAGCATGGCATTACAATTAATGTTTATATTAGTTATAATTAATGTGTGATGAGGCCATTAAGCCTTTTTGCCTTCTAAATGAGAGATAGCACAAAACCATGGACTCTAATCTGTATTCTAAAGAAGAGTGGGAATATAAACTGAGGCAAACAAAATGAAACACTAAAATTCTAACAAAAGCGACAATCACTTTGAGCTGTTATACAATCAATAGCGATGATCAGTAGCTAAGGTATATTTACTCAGTGTAGTCATGAAAACACCCCTTATATTCTGGACAGTAATTATGATAATACATTTTAAATGTGTTGAGAAACTAAGTGTACTAACAGCAGAAATGTTATAGCAAACTGTCTCTGAAAAAAACAATATTCTAGGAAAACTATCGATGCAAATATTCATTTTAGGAAATATAAAATAATAATTTATTAGGAAATGTAAAACGAACAGCAGAAAGATAAAGGACATTACACTTACAAGGCTCTTGCCTTGTAATAATTGTTAACTGTAAAAATCTGTTAATAATTAGTATTTTTGAAAATTTTAAAATAATATTAACTTATTCTTGTCAATATGTATAGCAGCTATAGGTGCGTGCATGTGTGTATGTGTGTATCTGTGTGTTTACAGGTTTGAAATAAAGACTATTCAAACAGATTAAGTTACATGTAGATGGACTCATTTAATATTGAGTTAGACATACAAGTTTGCCAATGAATACAGGAATGAACTGTGAATGAACCATGCAGAAACAAGTAAAGTTGCCTGGTAACTAGGTAGTCGAACACTATTAACTTGTTGAAATTAGTCAACCAAGTTTCTCTGCATTTTGATAAATTAAAATAACTTTATGTCTTAATAAGTAGTGATATCAAAGTTATAACAGCAATGGTTTTGAGTGTTTATCAGAAGTCATTATGTCACATGTGTTATGTCAGTCTTGATAATGAGATAAAGCATGAAAACATGTATGTACAAATGGTGCTCTGAGTGTTTCATGCCCCTTCTGAAAGCAGAAGTGTCCAATAATAAACATATGTTTAATGAAGCTTTAGTGATTTTCTCAATAAGATGTATGATAACAGTGTACAGTGTATGGAATTTTTACGGTAACAAGTGGATATTTCATATTATCTCATAAACAACAAGTTAGCAATTCATAATACATTAACATTTAATGCCATTTAATATATAGATATATGCAGAAAATGTAAAACTAATTTTTAAAACATGACAATAATTTTGTTAGAATCACTGAAATAAGGCCTGGCTTCAATATTAAATTATTTAAAATATATTTATAAAAAAACATATCTGTCATTATGTATTGTTAGAATATCAGCAGTTACATACTTCACAATCTTCATCGAAATCCATACCATCTTTGAAATCTTGGACATTAAAGCAAGTGATTAAAATACTTATTCATTTATTATTTATTTTACCAGGATGACTTACCAACCTCGCATGGGAAACATGAATGTGAAAGAAGACTATGGAATTACTGATATTAGTTTTATGAAAATATTAAGAGTACTCTATGCATAGCCTAATAGCACAAATCTTAATGCTATGCAAGATTGGGACAGACCCAGAGCTGAGCATTTGGGAGGAATATTTTGTGGAGAATCTATAAAGTGCCACAAAATATTTTGGAAAATATTAAACAATTTCAGCCAGAAGCAAAAGCTTGGGAAACTATATAATCCTGAGAAGGCCATTATTTTGAAAATTTTTTCCAATACTTTTGTTGTAATTATGGCTATAGATGTAGCTAAGGTTTCAGTCCTTGACAATTCTAGAAAGCAACTTAACATACAAAACATACATGGTTAAAAGAGGCTTCATTTTATCTTCGTGAGAACACAAAGGGGAGAAGAATCGCTCACATTGTGGTGGCCAGAAGTGTGTGTGTGTGTGTGTGTGTGTGTGAGAGAGAGAGAGAGAGAGAGAGAGATGGAGACCGAGAGACAGATAGACAAACAGAGTGAACTGTACTATGATGACTTAATCAGCCCCCACTTTTCAACTGCATCCCCAAGCCAACAAAACTGCCTCCAACATTGAGAATTTCTATTTCCCCACTCTAGAAATTTCCCATTTCAAAAAATGCCCTGACTGACAGACTCAGAGTTATGATCCAACTGTAGTGCAAATTCTCAATCCAGTGAAGCTGACCTGACTATCTGTTACCACACTGATAGAACGGCAGTTAGAGAGTAAAGGAAAGGAAGTCAGTTGAAAACTGGAGAAAGAGCACATAAACCACGGGGAGTCACAGTAGCTCAGTCCCATTGCAGTATTCTCAGGCTGCTCAATCCTCCAAAGGATTTCCATTCTTCAACTCCTTCAACTAGTTGTGTAGTTCTCTGGGAGCCTTTGCTTCTGTTTTAACTCTTGCCCACAGACTGAAGATATTTTCATAACCAGCTCCCCGGCCAAAAAGTCTTCTGCTAGAGAGTCACATGTTTGACAGTGAAAAGCTGTCTGAAAAAAAAAAAAATCTGGTGAGCTTGCAAAGCATCTGATGCACATTTCAAATTTGCATTTCTTAAGACAGGATTTGTTAATAAACCTATACAATAAATAGTCAGTATTTTCTTTTTATAGTACTCTGATTTTTAAAGTAATTTACATACATTCTGAATGTGGTAAATAAATTTTAAGTTTGTTTGTTATTTGATGGCTATTGTGACTAATGATTCTTTTTTTGATATTTATTTGTTTTTATTCTATGTGCATCAGTGCTTTTTCTACACTTATGTGTGTGGCAGGCTGTTAGATCTCCTGGAACTGGAGGTTCAGACAATTGGGAATTGAACTCCTGTCTCTAGAAGAACAGTCAGTGCTTTTAACTGTTGAGCCATCTCTCCAGCCTCAACTAATGCATCTTATGAAGAGAAAATTCTGTCTTTGAAAATTAATCAAATGTAAAAATTAGCCAAAAACATACTTTAAGAATGGAACTTCAGATTAATTTAAATATAACAATATTTGGGATGAGTTTATGCCCAGGTCCATGTAAATAGAATCTATTGTGATGAACTGAATCATGCCTCCTCCACAGCAAATCTTTATGGTAAAGTTTTAATATCTAATATATTAGAATATCTTCTTCTTATTCAGAAAATGTGATCAATTCAATTAAAGTAAACTCCTACTGTAGGTTCTGAATTGAAGCAATCTGTATACTTTCAAAAAGAACGTTGAACAAAGAGACATCTCTCAGAGAAACTTCACCAACCCATGAAGTCAAAGGTCTATAAACCAAGGTATACAGTGACTGCCAGTAAACTACCAGAAGTTGTAGGAAAAATGTACAAACTAGCTAATTTTCCACAATTCTCAAAATAATTTGCCACTATCTATACCTTACTCTCTCAAGGGGATAGTCTCAATAATTGTGAAGTTGCTCAGTTTATGGTATTTTTATGGTTACCATAGCAAATTAATATATATATATATATATATATATATATATATATATATATACAAAAGTAAAACAATACCTGAGTCTTAGCAGGCAACATCAAATAATTTGGCTTGACAGGAATGCACAATTAATCATTTAATATCCTATTAAGCTAATATTAATGTTGGATAATTAATTTTATAGTTTATGAGTATTTATTTACATATTATTATGGTTGGAGAGTAGCTATATGCATAGGGTTTTTATAATTATGAAGTGATTTTGTTTTTAATTAAATATAAATATAAATCTTTATGGAATACAGTGTGATGTTTTAATACATACATACACACTATTTAAAGATCAAATAAAATCTTTAGAGTATTCATTATCTCAAATATAAATTTACTTAAATTTCACATTTTAATAAAAGTAGCTAAAATTAAATACAAACACTTATTTTAAACATTTATAGTCAAAAGAAACACAAGCTGTCATATCATTCTTCCATAAGAATGGCATTGCACGTTGGATTCAGAACACGTAAACTGGGACACTCAACAAATGATTCCACAACACAAGTGTAACATGGCATGGTTTGTTGGGGAACACACTGGAAACCTGAAAATCAAGGAGGATTTGGAAAGGGTAGTGTTTAGTTTGGTCAAATTAACAAAGTTAGACATATCTGAGAAGAAGGAATCTCAGTTGAGGCATTGCCTCCACTAGACTATATTTGTCTGTGGAGCATTTCCTTGATTCATCATTGATTGGAGAAAAGTGTGCCCTCTGTGGATAATATCAACATGGGTAGGTGGTCCTGAGATGTAAAGGAATCACTTTGAGCAAGCCATGGGGAACAAGTTTCTAGGCATGCAGGATCTCATATCAAACAGTACATAGTATCCAACAAGAAGAGCTTCACCCCAAGTCTTGAGCCTACCAGCCTATCTCTCTGATTTCTGATATATGTCACCATAACCTCATGAACAAAATTCAAGAAACTTCTCTTGAAGTTTCTGTCTTCAAGTTTCTGCCTTGAGTTCTTGACCTGAATGTCCTTAATTGTGGACTTTAATCTGGAAGGCAAATAAACTCTTCCTCCCTTAGTTGCTTGTGGTCATGTTATTTATCATAGCAATAGAAAGCAAACTAATACAGAGGAAAATTGTAAGTTATCAGTATTTCTATTCTAAGCAGAGTTTGAAAGCTAATAATGATAGAGCAGCCTACATAACATATCCTTGTACTTAGCCCAGTTATAAGTGATATGACATTAGATTAACATGAAGTTTATTTTCTCAGCTGGAAATCCTGAAATATGTTCATTACAGTAAGGATGTAGGACCTTTGCAATAAATTGGTGGATTAATTTTATCATTCATTTTACTGTAGACGCATATGAATGCTAAACTAAATGACTGGCCTTTATTTCTTGCCTCTAAAGGATTGTTCTCACTCTCCACTATAAAAACAAGAGTCAAGATCTCAATTCAAGTAGTACATAGGGGAAAGATTTTTGTTTGAAATGTAAACCAATTGGTTGTAACATTGAACTATTTAGACTTTATGTATAGTGAGGAAGTATTAAATTTTCTAGTCAGTCATAACATGAGAGGAAGAAAAGGTATTGATTGGAATTCTACTACTGTTCTACCTAAGTCATCTCTGTGCAAATCTGTGGAGTTGTAAGAAGAACATGACTGTCCTGTTAGAATCACTTGATCATGCACTAAGTAAAAAGAAAATTTATTTTATGTAAATACAAAGGTTGGAATACTATCCTAAGAGCGTCTTGCATGCATACTTGACGAAGAAGGCACAAAAATACAGAGAAAGGAAATAAAATTAAAGTTTGACCTTGACATTTTTTAATCAACAAAAGAACACAAATGGGCATGATTCCCTTTATTTTGAGGGGAAAATGTAGTCTGTTTAAGATTTATTAAACTGTTGACTATCAATGTATACCACTAAGTGGCTTCATATAGCTGCTATTTTTCTAAGGTGATATTTATACAACATAGTAATGAACTTTAGGCCCAATTTATTTTATCTGGTGAATTCAACCCATACTTTACAAGTTGTAGTACAGATTGGATGATATATAACATATACAGCTGAAACCATTCCTTGATTAGATTGAATTAACCTAAACATACAATATGCTGAAACATAGTTAAAATCAAATAAATACTTAAACTTGTTAAAGTCCTTTGTGTATAACATTTTATGAATGAATAATCAAGTCTTACAAACCACAGTATATTTCTGAGCCTGGCAATAAGAGCAAAAGCAGGTCAACATAGGAATAATAATACCAAAGTGTTTTTCCTATGAATGTGAGTAATTTTTCATAGATCTTGTCAGTGTTTGAAGTGTGTGTGTGTGATCAATTCTAGAAAATGTTAAGATTCTTTTAAGACACAAAACTCTTCACTTCTATATTTTAGTTTTTTTACTGTATGACAGCATGTTTTTTGTTTTTGTTAATATCGTAATAAAAGTCTTCCCTATTTCATTTGAACAATAGCACAAGGTAATAGCACATTGACTTATATGTAGGAATATGACCATGTATAGTAATTTCTCAGTTAGTTCACATCTACAGGGACTCAAAATACAAATGTTTTTTTCTTAAATGCTAAATGACATGTATATTGTGTTGCTAATGTGCTACCTACTAATTGTCACTGAAAAAAGAAAAAAAGAAACGTGACATTTCTAGGCCTCATTCTCCTTGTGATATTGTGAGATATTGTGAGAAATGAAAGGAAGATCTGACACTTAAGTTAAATGAAATGGAATTTAATTCTAGCATAAGTGCATTTTGAAGTAAAAGCAAAACAGAGTTGGGGCAGTCAATATCTCAATTGTTCACAGAATAGCCATATCTACTTTTCCATGCAAAGCTAATTTCTTTCCCTACTGTCAACAAAGCAGTTTTTAGAACTAAAGCTTTGAATCTTATTATATCCATTTCAATAACATCCAAACTTTTAAAGTTCATGTATAGTTTTTTTTTTTTTTTTTCCCAGAAGAAAATTCTTCATTTACGGGTCTAATACTAAGAGAATAGACTAAGAAACTTAATTTAATTTTAGTTTTTGATCAAAAATTTCTCTAGTTTTTACTTATGGTACCATATTACAGGCATTATGAAAAATCTATTCAATTAGCTAATTTTTAATGAGGTCATGCTTTCAAGAATAGCAATGAACACCCCCTATTTTCCACAATGTACACAATGTAATCTTAAACATTTAAGTTTATTCTCTCTCTTAAGGCATTTTATTTTCACCCATCATATTTGTTTCTACCTCTTTTATTTCATATCTAGCTTAAGTAAGCCATAAATAACCAATTATTATCATGCCAGCTACTGAGCACTACGGGTATACTGCATTAATAATGCTGTTACATTCCAACTGTTTTTTTGGTTGCTCAGGGTAAATGATACTTTAAGCAAGACTGCATGACAAGAGTATTAGTTGTTGATGGGCTGCCCCAGCAACATTCAATCTCTATACTGAATAAAAAGCCAGGGCATTTTATAATTGTTATGATAATATAACATGAGGGAGTTTATCTGTTGGTTAACCTGTTTTAAATATATTTATTATATGGCTCCATTATTCATTTGCTTTGATGTAATTGGCTTTTTTAAATAGTTGAAAAGGAAAACTTCTTTTAAAAGAAATTAAAAGCTAATATTAAAGAATATCAGTGAAGTGATATTATTTTTAGGCTGTTTTAATAGGAACAATATTTTTGTTTAGATAATATTGTAATGTAATCATTACTTGATAATTCCGATGTTTTCTTATTCTAAGATATTTCTGCTATATTACCTTTTCTATTCATTTTCTTTCTTTCATTCTTGGTCAATCTGATGACTACTTTATTTCTTTTATTGAGACTTTCTGAATGCAGTAACGGAAAGGACTTATGGTAAAAGATGCAACTCTCTCCCAGATTTACAGGGAGATCAGACTTTAGAGCTATTGGTAAGGTGAAAGTGGTGAGGCCAGAAACACTAGGAATAAAAAATAAAAGTGCTTGCAGTTGACTCTGAATGAGCCAAAAGGACCCTGTGAGAGAGACTCTGAGAAGCAAGGCCAGTGTTTTCAAATTTGTTAGCTCTCCAAGCATCATATACTTAGCACTATTGTTTTCATTTTAATACATTAGTTCCTCTAATTTAACTAATTGTAAAGAGCACCACCTACTTCAGAAAAGGCATGACAGACCCTCTGAAAGACAAGGGTTTATCAAAAATCAACCACCGTAACTTCTGGTAGCTACAAGAGCGAACAGAACATCTTATAAAGTGAAACTCCTGAAAGACCAGAGAATTGCAAAGCCAGGCCAGTGATTATCAGCTAGTGTAACACCACGGAAAAGGATCACAGCCTCTTACATACCCTAAATAGAGCACACTAAACAGCTCTTGCTGACAAGAAGCTGTAGGACCATCCTCCCATGTATCACATGCACAACTATATCTAGAAAACTTGTTTATATGTAAAATTCCTGAGTCAAAAATTTTTTTTTTCTGGGAGCATGTCTTGGCTTCATTAAATGAAGTCAAAATTTAAATTAAGGAAAATATATTATATGTAATAATGAGAGCATAACATTTTGCTTCAAAAGAGTTGACACCATAGATAGGCCACAAATGAAACTTAGAATGTAATATATAAGATGGTAGTTGT
This sequence comes from Cricetomys ansorgei, assembly GCA_026225945.1. Classification (NCBI taxonomy): domain Eukaryota; kingdom Metazoa; phylum Chordata; class Mammalia; order Rodentia; family Nesomyidae; genus Cricetomys; species Cricetomys ansorgei. The sequence continues at coordinate 2,258,616 of JAMJFZ010001360.1, read as the reverse complement.
CTTAATCACTGTTCTATTGCTGGGAAGAGATAGCATAACAAAGAAATTCTGGTAACTATCAATCAAATATATGAGCACATGGAATTATTCTGATACAAACCACCACAATAGTTTTATTCTTGCTCAACTTTTAAGGACAGTAATAATCTGTGGTTGAATGCTGTAAATTGTATTTTCTAAAAATATTTCCTGAGAAAGTATATATATCGTATAAGAAGTTTATGAAAAACTAAGAATAAAAATTACAGTGTAAGCAGAATAATAAAATTATGATATAAAACATGCATGTAAAGAGGATCTGGGAAGAGGTGGAGCAGGATAAAGAATATGATCAAATTATGTTGCATGAAAAAATTTTTCAATAAAAATTCTGCAGATTCTTTTTGACATTAAAGGTACTTTTGGTGCAGGAGGAAGTGAGAGAATAGAAAGCAGTCTCAACATCACTTGATATGTGTGCTTTAAGTAAACACAATCTAAATGATTTTAGAGATGAAATTTTAAAAATTCATCACAAATTTTATATTTTATATATGTCAGAAGGGGAGATGTCATGTCCTATAAAATCAACTGGGAGTCCCATTTCCACTGCAATATAGCTTGATTCTTTCATATTAGACAAAAGAATTGTGCGAAGAGAAAGGATAGGAAAGAAAACACTACATATCAGGTTAGCAAGTGTGACTTCTAAATTTTCTCAGATGTCACTGAACATAGTACAATCACAGGTAATACAGAGAGTCATAGAGCAAGGTCTAGCAATGTCAAAGAAAATACTTGGCTTTACCAATAGGTTCAACAGCATTCATGAATGAGACAATTAAGGGAGAGTTAGAAGGTACAGGGAAAGAACTATTTGTCAATCATATCGACTTCCAGTTCACTGAGAGTGCTAATTATAATTAACAGCCCTGTGTAAGGTTATGGAAGAATCACATGAAAATAAAGATAATGTTTTCCACTTTTGTTCAATGTAAAATTTTCCTAGAAATAACTAGGAAGTTACAAAAGAGGATATCACAAGAATTTATCATTCATTTATTTTTAAAAAATTGAAGCACAGACTGCACCCGGATCTACTGCCTACCTGGACTATTTATACCTGTTGGATAACAAATTTATTGCACTTACAGACTATTAGTGTATATATGATATGATCTTCTATACAGATTAAACAATTACTGAAGTGAGTGATGATGGACTTAAATCATTATATTATTTGAAGCACAAATAATTACATCCAACTTATTTTAAGTGTCAAGAAAAGTAATACGATATGTTGATTGATTATTCTTCAATTACACTAATTTTTCCTATGGTCAAGAGAATGAGATGATAGTAAAACATTCAAGTCATATATATATTATGGGTATGTAACTTCTGAAAAATTAGCTTCAAAGGTAATAAAGAAAAATAATAAGTTAATAACAATCAGTCTCTCTAAATTTCCTTATAAAAATGGTGTGAGATTACTTCAACACCTTGTACATTTTTGAAGATTCACGTCACTTGCATGTTTGAAGATAGTATTGAAACTTAAGAAGGAACTGATTAAGTTTAGAAAATAATCCCCACATGTAATTTCACATACAGTTCCTATCTTTAACTCAACACCTTGGAGTAACAGAGAATATAGGCATGAGATACAGGATGCAAAAGATTTAGGCATTTTGCCTTGTTTAGTTTTGAAAAAAATAATATTAGTTCAAATGTGGTGAGTAGAATACGCAGAATCATTCACTAATATAGACTTTATGATATATTTACTAAACTGATACTTTTGGAGAAATGAGTCAGACATATAGAAGAAAACAGAATAATTTAATTGCGATACAAGTCATTCAGTCTTCAAAGATGCATTTTTGATGTTCTGTAAACAAAGTCAGAGCAGAAAATACACTTACAGAAAGCAAAAAGCAATGTGTAATCCAATAACACAGAGGATATAAAGCATGCTGAATCTTTATATCAGAAGATTAACCTGGCACCTGTCAAAATTAACCTAGTATGATCAATGACAAAATATGAGTAGAGAGTAGATTTCAAAGAAAAGATTAAATACTCGATTTTACCATGTAAAGGTATCTAATAACTTAAAGATTAGATAGCAAACACCACCACAGAAAGAGAATTACAGCTTTAAACAACTGAAAATTTGTTATGTAATGATTATGTATAAATTTTAAAAATAAAGGAATTATAAAATTTATGTTTTTCTATGTTTTTAAAGTTATCTGTAAGAATAAAATATTTTTAATCCTGTTATAATACAACAGAATTAATAAATTTTGCTCCCTTTTTTTCTTCTTGGTTAACAAGGGGATGATTTCTATAGCATACTGCCCATTAAAAATTCCAAACACAAAATACCTGTCATTTTATCATTCATATGAAGAAGGTATATGAATATTTACATTCAATTAGTAAGCAATTGCCTGCAGGGACACTATGGCAGCTGGTTGGGATGAGGGATAGTGGAATGAGGTAACAGAGAAGAAAAGAGAATGATGCATCTCCATGTACAGCATTTTTTATCTCTGACTCTTAAAGCTGCTAATGTTCTACTTGCCCTTCTTAACTTCTAAAATAGTTTAACAAAATTTAGTACAGGGGCATGAGATAACAGACTTTAAATCAGCTTATTGCCAAGTCTAATAAATTGAACCTGCATAGTAAACATAAAGAACTGACTCCCACATGTTGTCCTATGACCTTCACGCATGTGCCATAACATGCATGCATACACACACACTAACATACACAAATACAATGTAAAGGAAACCTTTCATATTTAAAAAATCAGCAAGGAAAAGAGATAATCCAAAGTGGAATTTATGTCCAGAAAATGAGTTTAGCCATATAAAATAGTAAGTTGATGAACAAACTACTCCCTTAAGTAACTTTGGGAAACAAAATCCTGATGGTATACTGTATGGATACAGGGAAAAGATCTAGATACAAATGCTCAACTTTAGTTTGTAAATATTTAATAAACATAATAATAGATACATGATTCAGCAGTTCTGAAGCTACCTTATGTAGATTTGATCAAAACATTAAAAAATATATTGTTGGTAATGAAGCCTATGCTTCTTATATTCCAAAAAAAAAAGCGCAAGGCTAAGATACCCCCTCTCTTGTTAGATTTATTTATAGTTATTGATATAAACACAGATATTCACATATGTCTATGTTATCAACATACAGCATATGAATTTTTACTTTAAGTGCAAGCAATTTATATAAATATGGCATATATTTCACTTATACAGTACGTATAGATACACCTGGTGTTGGCCCAACAACTACTTTATTTTGTTTTAGAAGCATTATTTTTCTATTAAAGGAACCAGGGAATAATGTTGTTTTCTGGTTTTGCTGGGACTACTGTACATAAATCTGCAATTAGAACAACAGAGAGCTCTCAAGAGAGGTGTGGTTATGCTGAAGGAACATGGGGCTGACTAAATGTCACTGAGGGTGAAGCTGGGGCAAATTAAACACTGAATTTTATCACAAACAGAAGGGAATATATGTATTTGTGCAATAATGTAAATGTTAATCAAATTAATAATTAAATAGTTGTGCAATGTTGTTCTTTCTATATTTCATTATCCATTCATCAGATGAAGGATATCTAGATGGCTTTCATTTTCTAGCTATGATAAATAGAGACATAATAAGCACTGATGCACAGGTATCTATGGAGTATGCTCCCAACAGCTATCTAATTGGATGCAGGCCACCTATCAGGAAGGAATTCTGGCTTGGTACTGTAAACCTCACCAACAACATGTGTACAGTGAGACCATGAAATTTGGATGACCTATTATTATTGTTTTCCTAAATCATTCTAATTTCTACCTTTACTATCAATACTTTCTTGTACATTGATAAGTATGTACCTTAATTTTCATCAAAAAGCTTTGTTTTTCATCAGAAGGAATCCATCACATAAGGCTACTACTAATTGGATTCTCATACCTAAAGGCTGTAGGGATATCTTGTTAGAGGGGGCAGGATGATTGTATGAAACCAGGATGTCTGCTGTGAGACTGTGCTTATAAGTGCAGTCAAAACTGAACTGTCTCAGCAGGTGGTATTTATATGTTGATTCATGTATATGTATATGTATATATATATATATGTATGTATGTGTTTGTGTGTATGGGTATGTGTGTGTGTGTGTGTGTGTATGTACATGTAACAATAGTTAAAGAAGTGGAAGACATGGATTTGGTGTGAGTCTAACTTGGGAGGGTATGAGGAATATATTGGAAGAGAAAATGGTCTAATTATATTTTCATTAGGTAAGAATAAATGAATAAAATTAAAGTAGAATAATACACTTTTTAACAAAAATTCCAATTATTAACTATAGAAACATGAGAGAGATACAGAATATAATCATTAGTAGATACTGTTACAGATAACACCTATGCATGTTTGTTAAAATTTGTGCGAGTATAAGGGGCATATTATTATATATTGTCAAAATACCTTCATAAATGTTTTATTAAATTACAAATATCAGTGTCACAGTCAAATTACCATAATGAACATTATTGTTGATAAGATACATCAACATAATGGACACTGTGCCTACTATGTCACACAAACAAAGATATGACAATGTGGTATTTTCTTCTGCTTTATAAATTTATCTGGTTGTCTGAGGCCAATCTGGTCTACAGAGTGAGACCCAGGATAGCCGAGTTACAATGGAAAACCCTGTCTTATAAAACAAAAACAAAAACAAAAATAAAACAAAGAAATATTCCTCTCCAACTAACCACTTTTAAAGGCTCATTCATGAGACAGAATCCATATGCAACACTGTCAAAGAGGGTCAGATCCTGAGATTAGGCAATCACGGGCTCTACAGGAAAACCTACAACTATTATTCTACTTAAGAAACAGTAATAAAATGACTTCTAATGAGTTGTAGATCAGAAAATCATTCAGCATTCATTAGAGAAGCTTCTTCTTTGAGGAGATAGTAATTGACGTAGAGATTCACAACTGGAAGCTGTAAAGAATGAGGTCTTAGAACATCCAACCCTAAAGAGGATTTGTTTATCAAAATAATTCTTCAGTGCTCAGGGATATATTCAGAAGAGAAGGCATAAAAATTGTAAAAGCCAGAGGTGGTAGATGACTTTCAAGGAAAGAATGATTTCCAGATATAACAGGATTGATATAAATATGAACTCACAGAGACTGTGATAGCATGTATTTTATGTAGGTCTGTACATAATAGGTTTTGTTTCAATTTTTTACATGTCTGCTCACAATACACTTTTATTATTTGTAAGTCAAATATATGTAGGAATAATGTGGTTTTAAGTTGTTGACTCTAAAAGATATTGTCAAAATAAGACTTTTTTCATTAATACATACTTTCAGGCTAATAGTGAAATGTATATTTACTTCTTAATAAAAAATCAAGACTTGTGCTACCTTTGCAGACATATGATTATTCAAATTAATTCTATACAATATCATATGTCTATTCTCCTTGAATATATCTGGAAACAGAGGGTTAGAAGGCATATGTGTTGTAATAAATTTTAGAATCATTAAGCAAGAGGACACAGATCTGTAGCCCCAAGTAAGAGTTGAGATGCAAAACAGAAGAATCAAAAGTTACAGCTTGCCAAGGCTACATAGTAGTACTCTGTCTAAGAATGAGTTAAATAAATAAGTAATAAAATAACAAAACACTCAATTATATGATCTAGTATTACCTTAATAGCACTAATACTGACTTCATACTTTTAATTTATATCTCCTTTTAAAAATTGTATTTTCTTTAGAAATGATATCTGAGAAGGGTTTTGTGGCTTACGGGGCTCTATATTCTGTAATCAAATATTTCTCATTTCCCATGACATTTTAATCACTGTTGTAGCTAAAATTCCTCCTACCTAGCGTCAGTGAGGTGGCTTCATCCCTTGGAGGTCTATGAGAGACAAGTTTCTTCTGCACTTTCTTGTTCTACTGAAATTTCTTCATAGAAATATTTACTCTTGTTCATAGGACACGAGAGAGTCAGAGATCACCACATAGAAAGAGCATTGCTGATCTCAGAACCCCATTATTGTCCCTCTTTATCTTATACAATGATTTTATAGAAGGAAAAATAAATCAAACGTATACCCCGAAACTTACCTAATGCAAACCAGTGTAATACTGCTACTAAGAAGATTGACATTAGTGTATGGAACCCTAAGTTACTAAATTTTATCAACTGACACCATTTTCTCTGTACCTTTATTTTCTTAGTCTCCAGGCAATGTAATAGATGAGGATTAGACTGGTTATTGAAATACTGAAGTTAGAATAATTTATAAGCAAGTATATGGTGGGTTTCTATTACTCTCCACAGTGCCTACTGACAAATTACCTTTAGGATGTGTACAAACTGCTATTCTGAAGAGAAAAATGATTTTAAAATGAAATATTGCATTCTTTGATGGGTTCAATCACTTTGAGATTTGTTTGATTTCAGATTCATACTCATTTCTTAATTAAAACAGTGTGTTAAATATCTCATAGTTTAAACAGGGCATTTGAGTGACAAATTTGTTCAAAAGGTACCAATATTGGTTGTAATGATAGTCAATTGTACTTCCACACAAAAGTGAAGATCAAATATGAGATTATGAGAATTAAACAAGACTAAAACATTCATGGACTGAAATACATTTCCATGAACTGAAATACGTTTACTGGATTAAATACTGAGCTTCTTTGCTTTAAGTAATCTATTTCATGTTTGATAATCCTTCTGCTTAATTCTCAATAAGTAAATTTGTCAGGCAATTATATAAAGTTGGCTTAATTTTCTGCTTACCCAAAGAATTTATCCGTAAGTTATTCTCATATCTAAATTTTTAGAAATAATACTTTTTCTTTCACTTTGATAAAATATTTAAAAAAATTCTAACCATTATATCAGCTTTTAAATAATTAACAAATATAAACTTCTACAAAGACTAGGTAATAAAATAGTAAATTTCTAACACTTCTCAATTTAATTAGTTTGACAAATGAGAGAAACATAATTATAGTGCCAATCTATAGCACTTAGTCTTAAGAAATAGTTCTGGAAACTGAAAAATAACCTTCATTAATTGAATTAAAAACATTCAGCAAGTCTGACCCTTTAAATCTACTCTCACAGTTTTGTGGACAATTATTTACATGTCTCAGAGGAAAAACCACACTCCAGTGCAACTTCTCAGCTATTGCTCCAGTGTCATGACTCTGCTTGCTGCCATGCTCCTCACCATGAACAACATGGACAATAGCACTCTGAAACTCTAAGCCCATTAAATTATTCTTTCTATAAGTTTCCTTGGTCACAGTGTCTCTTCATAGCAAGAGTAAATAACCATGACTGTCTATAATGATTTTAACCCAATGCAGAAATTACCCGTAAGCCTAAGTTAATATTTGTTAATAAACGTCCATTGTTGTTTGTAATAAAACTATTTATTAACACATTATATTACAAATCTCAGGGGTCCAATACCCCGGGCGGCTTAGGCAGAGAGCTTACTCCAAGGCTTCCTCACCCCATGCTCTCTACTTGGTTCTCCTCCTAATCCTGCTCTGCCTCCTCCTCCCTGCTCCCTTCCTTGCTCCACCCCTCACTCCCTCAGGTGTTTTTCTTCCTGTTTTCACACAGACCCTCAATAAACAAGGGGGGAGAGTGGAAGCTGGGAATGGCACAGAAGTGTAAACAAGTAAAAAGAGGATCTTAACTAAAATATTATCCACAACTAAAACATCCCACAACAAATATTCCAGAGTTTTTACTCTGCTATGGCTTTACACGACACTATCAAAGTTACATGAATGGACTGACCACTGGCATCAAAATAGAAGTATGTTGATGATCCAAAATACGAAATTTTAACATACAGAGACAAATGTATACCCATTGAACTATCAAAATGTCCATTTTATCATGCAAAATTACTGTAATTAAAATAGCAAGCAAATTTAATGTAATCAATTTGACAGATTGAACGTGCTAGAGTATAATGTCACCTCCTCACATATATATCCTTTAGATATTACAAAAGGAAATAGTAGTATATTTTGTCCTCTAGCCATGGTAGCTTTATATTGTCAAAGATTGTAAGCACTGCATTGTTAAAGTCAAATGCCATTTTAAAATGAAAGGATGGAAAAACATGTTCCAAGAAAATAGTATCAAGAGGCAAACAGATTTTGCTATTCTGATATCTGACAAAGTAAGCTTTGAAATAAACTCATCAGAGGAGATAAAGATTACATTTCATTGTAATCAAGGTGACAGGAACACATAATCCTAAACATATATGTATCAAAACCTGGCCTATTATTAGAATTAAAGACCCAGATTCACAAGATAATGAATTTAGACTCTCTTAAGAGCATTTTACATATGTTAAATTTTTATTTTAGTAGAAGGTGAAAGAAGTATATGTTACAAAGAGAAAGGGAGAAGCCCATGAGACTTCAACATTACCCAAAGCACTTTCAGGTAACTGAAGAAATTTGGGAGCAGAAAAGGCATTCTTTTCCAGGGAAGAGCTCACTAATTGGTTGTCAAGTAGAAAATTATCATTTCTGGAATCATATATAAAAGTAACAACATATAGTCCGAGCTAGTTATTAGGAATATATAATGTATATATATATATATATATATATATATATATATATATATATATATAAACTTATATGTAAACAATAACAAATAGTGAAAAAAAAGCCATGAATTTGTAGGAAAGTAGTGGGAATGAACATATGGTAGGCTTCAGGGGAGGAAAGGGAAGAGAGAAATGTTCTAATTAAGTGGTAATCTCAATAATTAAAAATGAGGTTCAGATTTGTTTTATGTTTGAGTGTCTTTTCTGTATGTTTTTATGAATGTACACCATGTGCATACCTCATACCTAAGGAGGTCAGAAGAGGGTTCCCTGGATGTCCTGAAACTGGAGTTATGAGTGTTTGTGAACTACCATGCTGAAGCTAGGAACAAGACCTGTGTCCTGTGCAATAGAAACAATGGGTATTAGATGTTGAGCCAACTCTCTAGCCCAATTTTGGTATTTAGAATATCTAAAGTGATCAGCCCTGAAAATACATATGAATAGCATTATATATACTAGGCACATTATATTTAAGAATACATGTATATATATATATATATATATATATATATATATATATATATACATACATATATGCATATGACAAAGATTAATGTGAAGAGAGGTCATGAATTTCAAAGAAAGCAAGGTTACTGTTCAATTTTATAATACAAAAAGTGAGTATAACTCATTTTCAGTCATGAAGTCAAATGAAAATTGGGAAGATAGAAAAAAAGAATTTTTTAGTATCAGACTAGCTGAATTACTGTGTGTCATATTGTTTTATCGCTGTATTAAAATCAATTCAAAATCTATTCACAGCATTTTATGCTGATCACTCCCAGGCTCTGTTGCCCATTCTTTATACTCAGGCCTTTTTTATTATATTTTACAATGGCCTATGTCTTCCTGTTGGCAGAGGATGACAGTGTGATGTGTTTTCACTTGCACATAGCTACATCTGTGAATTTTTAAAATAAGATTTTTTTTGTAAACATCATCTGCTCACAGAGAAAATTATCCTTCTGGGAACTAAAGGAATAGGAAAATTAATAGAAAACATACTGAAACAGAAACAGAATTAACACTTATCACAGTGCTATGCAAACTTTCATCAACTTCATACTAGATTTCAGAAATTTCCATCTTTATTTTGAAGTAGAGCATTAATTATGTGATGAAGTGAATGAAACTTTGGGCATCTCATTGGAAAATCTTCTTAAAATGATCATTTTCTCAGCTAAGTAAACTGAGAATGCATTATCTTGGGAAGCAAGAGTTCCCACTCAAGGGCAGAGCTCATGGAGTCAAGGTTATTAAGCCTTTTTCGCTGGTAGAACTCACCCTCCTTATCATGTTCTTTCTCTTCAGTAATCATCCAATGTTATTGCAAGTAACTCAAAGTATAAATACAAATTGTGTAGCTACAAGCACTCTTTCTCACTGTGTTTAGTTCAGGTTAACATGTATCTGTACATAACTGAAAGATGATCAAATATATTGGCATCAGTCAGAGTTCAGTATTTCTATTTCTATGACCTTTAGAAAGTCATTTGGCTTCATGGTTTTACATTTTTCCACATCTGTCAATGTAAACAATGTTTCCTACTGTGGTTGGTGTGAGGATCAAATCAATATCTGTGTCTAAGGACTTTGCAGATGATTATGCTCTATACAAAACAGAAGCATGGTTAAATTGCTTCTCTTTCACATTCATGGAAGAGCACATTTAGATGTTCTAGGTACATAAGCTTGATGCCTTCTCTGTCTAGAGGATCAATGCTAGACTTGAGTCCCATGTTGTACAGCTTTGCTTTTCTTCTTTTTTCTTTTCTTTTCATTTCTTCTCATTTCATTTCTTTTTCTTTTCCCTCTTCCAGTGAAGTGTTTGTATTTGTCTTGTTGAATCTTTCATATTTATATTGTAACCTTAATGGTGATTGTAAGTTCAGAGTTTATTTTATAACTGCAAGTATTGAAAACTGAACTAGCACAATACATCATTGTAGCTGGTGATGATTGTTGAGTACAAGCACAAAACTAGTCTATCACTTTTTTCTCTATAAGAATAGTCTAATGTTCACAAGGATTCTCACTTATTAAATAGTTTTGGTCCTCTCTGAGCACTCAGATGTGGAGTCAGCATATTGTATATCAATGTTATACAAATTCAATGAGCAGATCAGATGACTTTTATAGTTAAAAATTAAACTTCATGTTTATTCTGAAAAAATAGTAAACACAGTAGAAGGATGGTACTGAGAGTTATAGGAGTGGAATACTGATAAAGTCTATAATACATCAAAAACATTGGCACTTCCAAATTTTAGTTTTCATCATTTGAAAACTGTGTGTGAAAAACTGGGAGTGGAAGCTAAGTTAACCAAACATTATAATTCACTTTTATTCACAATTTAGAAATAGATTTCATTTCCAAAAGGTTGGGACATGGTGCAGTATTTATAACATGGCTTTTCTTTCAATAAAATGTCTTGATTCAATGTAATTTTCAAAGGAAAGAAATTGAACGTGAGGTCTGTCTTCTAAATGGCTGCTTCTAGAATTGTTTCCAGCTGACTTGTTGTTGTTTGCTATGGTTGTTGCCTCTTTGTTTTATATAATGGTTTGTCCATTAATTCTGCCATGCTGCCCTGTTTCACTTTTCCATTTGGTTCTTGATGTTGTGAGGCTGGTGGATCATCTCCCCACCCCACTTTCTTACCTGGAATAACTCCGTACACATTTCTACCACCACTGAACCAGCCATATTTACCCTGTAATTTAAATTTATTCTATGTGAGAAATTATAGATAAGTTTGTCTTTATTATGCACATTATATCATGCTGAGGCATAATTTGATAAAAGTTTCAAATAAATCGATGAAGACTTTTTAAAGACTTTCCTATGTCTTTATACATTATTTTCGTGAAAGCCATAATTTTAAAAATGAGCAAGTGATAAACAGTTACTGTGAGCAATTTTGAAAGTAGTAATACATTATTATTAATAATCACTTTGTAGTATAATGGGTCCCAGAAAACATTTTCCTGGTATATTAGAAAGCATACGATATGTGTAAATGAGCATATCTAAGAGTATGGGCTTGGTATATGCATATGTGCTGGATACGCACATTTGTGTGTAGATATGCATGTCCCTCCTATTTACTGTGTCTGAACTGTAGCTGTAAGTGGTCAATGTTTTATGATTCTCACATCATTGTATTTGTTCTTCTACTCCTGGTTTGTTTTATTTACTATAATTGCCAAAGTTTCTATCCCATCTCTTTCTTATGACATAGTTTCCTTCTTTCTTTTTAAAAGAGTTCTTGTTACTTCATTTACGTATGTGAGTGTGTATTCAAGTATGTATGGATGCGCCAGAGGCCAGAAGAGGCATCAGTTCCCCTGGAGCTGGGAGGTTAAGCAGTTTTATCCCCTGTGCTTGTGCTAGGAGAAGAACCAAAGTTCTCTGGAAGAGCAGCAATTGATTTTAGCAACTGAGACATCTCTCTATCCTCTTTTCTTCTTCAAATCTATATGAAATTATCCTGCACTAATAGCATGAAATTCTTAATTTCCTTTAGTGACTCTTTCTATAATTTATTTATAGACCAAATACGTATATTTGATCCAAGTAACTGTTACATACTTATTTTCTGTCAAATAAAAGCAAGTTCATTTATAATAATAAAATTGCAAAGTATTCACTTAAGTTCAAGGGCAGAGATATGACTTGTAGTGTTTTTCTAGTTTGGTTAAAGTCATATTTTCTGTTGCTGCTTATAAAATAACATTCTATAAACACTGAGCTTTTAAAATATTAGAAGGATGTCACTTTTAGGCAACATTCTGGTTTTATTCTCTAAAATGTGATCTTCAATTATACTTTTAAAATTATAAGATGGGGAATTTACTACTTTCAATATGTTGGTTCTTGAAAAACCATTTTTTCCATTTTTATAATTATTCTTCTTATTAAATTCTCTTGGAACAGTACCAGATAGAAAAATTTTAAATGGAAATTGCTAAAATATGTCAGTACCAAGAACACTCTCTTCAGAACTGGAACATGGCAGCTGATTTCTTAGCTTTTCAAACAGCCATTGAGAGTCTCTTTCAAAGCCAAATAGAGAACAGGAGTAGACAGGAGATCAGGAGAACTTCTGCATTTATGCTATCAACTTTCCTTACATCCTCATTACAAAGAGTTTGAGGGGACACTAATATGGTCAGCTTGTCAAAATCTAGACTCACCTAGGAGACAAGGCTCCGGACACTCTTATGAAGAACTGTCTAGGTTAGGTTAACTGTGATGAGTTGAGCCATCCTACTTATTTGTGACACCTTTCTACAGTTTGATTTCATAGAATGAATAAAAATGAGAAAGTGAGCTGAGCACTGACATTCATGGCTTTCAATGTCCCCATTGTGAACATCATATGACCAACTTCCTCAAGCTCTGTTACAAAAAATCCCCACCACAATGGACTGTGAAACCAAATAAGCCTTCTCTCTTTGCATGGCTCTTTCATATTTTCACAGCAGCATGTACTCTTAATTACTAAGCCATCTCTCCAGCCCCTTAACATTTGTGTTGAACACACACATTTTAAAATTATTAAAATTCTACATTCTACTAGCATTTCCCAGAAATATTAAGAAAATCAATCAGTAAATATCTTTTTGGATTTGAAACAGTTATAAAATGCATTGATAATTTTACCTTTATCTTGTCAGAAAAAAAATGATTTCAATTGGCAATTGTTGATTCATGGATTTTTATTTACAAATTTTTAGTCTTTTCAAACTCAGTATCAGAATACTATAAATATAAACACAGTGTTTCAGTGCTTCATCAGTAAATTAGACATCATAGTAGAAAAATAACATGAAATTAAAGAGAAAAAGGCACATATAGAATAAGCAAACAAACAAAATTTAAATATATAAATATCTCTGGTGTCTTGTAATATACCTGTATTAATTAATGACATTTTGCTCTCCTTATTGTTTAACTCATCTTCTAATTCATAATAAGCAACATTTTAAGATCATTCATTTTCAAGTCATAAACAACCGTTCCTTGCCTCCATTTAAACACTTATTTCTTGTTCTATTACATTGTTCTCTATTATCACAGGCTTAATAAAACATTAAAATTTTCAGTTCATATCAGTTGTGTGAATATTTTTCTTTTCTTCTTGATAGATTTATTTTTTCCAATTTCTTAGTATCACACCATTAGTTGACACAGTCTGTGGTCTTTGCTCTTCATGGAATGTACATCCATTGAGAGCAGAGGACTGGCGTAACATACATATATCAACCAACTAAATGAAGTTCCAACACTGTTCAACACAAACTAACTCCTACAAACTGACAAGTGGGAAAACAAAGTGTGGTATGGAAGTAAAAATAAATAAATTTCTGGAACTGAAGATATTCTTAGTAGTACGGTGTTTATCATGCATACGTAAAGTTCTGGGGTTCATTCCTGGTACAAAAAGAATCAGAGTCTACCTGAGAGGGACGACCTCCAAAGAAAATGCACGAGACTTAGGATCAATGCAACTGCATGAGGCTTTTAATATTTGGTGCATTGGGGTCCACCTTCTGTGAGTCTCCATGCAGGTAGAGTGGGAGGTGAACCCTGATTCCTTTGTCTTTTGGCATTTTATGGCATGCAAGGGAAGGGGGCTGGGGACAGGGCGTGCACAACTTTGATTGGCTCAGATTCCCACACACAGGAATCTGACTTTGTTATCTCTTAAACTGATTGGCTCTGCTTGTCTGCTGCAGGAGGTATATGTGTGTGTGTAGGGGGGGCGGTGTCCCTTACAAATACATGACAGCTAACACCTGGGCAATGAAGCCTGAGGAAATTTGTTGCTTAATCCTGAGACTCGAAGGGGTAATCATTTAACTCAGGAATCTGATCCTGGTTCTGAATTCTGAATCTGAATCTGAACCCCAGGTTCTCAGGCCCTTTCAATGCAACATGTTAAAATATATTTGAGCCAGAAAACATAGTAAACAAATGACTTGCACAAAAAGAGTCTATTGTTTGCTTATGTTCATACACAAAAATTTCAGAGTTAAGGAGTCCGTAGCAATCAAGATTAGGGCTGAGTTATTTGAAGTAGAGAATCAATATTTCACAGAGTTTCTTTTGGCACTATAGAAATATTTGGGAGAGATTTTAGCAAGACTTTTTTTTTGTTTTTTGTTTTTTTCTTTTCATTGTCTGCAACAGTGATAGGAAAAACAAGGAGACACAGAGTTGCACTGTGGTCTGAGGCAGCCTGTGTACTTGCATTCTAGAGTTATCTCTACAAATATGGAATTCTCAGTTTTGCTAAAGGAAGAATTTGAGAACAAGTCTCAGTGTGAAGCTAAGATGGAGTTTATTAAGGAAAAGTTTGAACAGAGATTTTTATCACAGACTTTATGGAAGGAGAGGAGTATGAATATGATTTTAATAGCTTCTGAAGTTCCAATGTTGAAATGGTTTCTAAAGAAATTCCATCCCTTCCCTGTATTTTGCTTGCTTTCTTTTTTTTCTATTTTATTTAATAAGACAATGCAATGATTCCTGAGTTATCTTGAGGAATATTAAAGACAAATCAAGTAGAACTATCACTCATAAAATGTGAAAGAATCTTTAATAAATCACAATAGAATGGGTACAGATGTTTTTTACTGAAAACAAAATGTATAGTTATGTGAGATAATCAGAAAAGTGCACATATGCAACTGGAAAAGTATTCAGGCCAATGTCAACTCTTGCATATATCTCAGCCATAAGCATGGTTCACTGATAGTTTAAAACTCTAAATTGAAATACCTATATATAAAACAATATTGTCTTTGCAAAAGTCTACTTAGGAAAGTTTGTTAGTTGTCCTAAAATTTTGACTCTCACCTGATGAGAGGTTGCAAACAGGTTCTGAAGTGAGGCAATCCTTTCCTTTGTGTCCTCTTAATTTTGCTTATCTTTCCATCCTATATCATAAGGACTCTAAAACCACTGAATCATATATTACGTTGGTTTATTTTGTGGTATATGCATTGTATCTCTATGTCTATTTTTTAAAGCGGATAGAGCAATGAATCAATAGAAACCTCAGAGCATAATCTTGTCAAATTAACCTTTTTTAAAGTAAAACTGAAAGTTGGCATCTTATCAATAACCTTGACAGTCTTTGAACACTAGTTTCTATATTTATGTAACTTCTATGGATAACAACAGTGATTTATGTAAAAATATATAGGTGTGTTTTAGAGGAATAGACCTGTGTGCTTACTAGAAAGGGTCTACATACCTGGTGTCTATAAGATGGAACTACATTCAGAGGTCTCTGTGGTCCAGATGGAATGTAGGAAGAATGTTAAGAATGCTGGTACAACCTTTAATCCCAGAAAAGCAGTGGTAGCAAACATCTTTAATCCCAGTATTCAGAAGTCAGTGATCATTCAAGACTTTAATCACTAAGACAGAAACAGAATGTGAAAACAGACACAGGTGGCAGAGCTCAGGAGTCAGTATCAGATTGGAAATAACAGATGAGTTAGAGTGAAAGACAAGCAAAGTGACTAATCACAGGAAGATTTAACAGAGTGAGTCAGAGTGAAGACATGCCCAACTGTCATGATAGAAAGGCAGGCTTTCAGGACAGAGCAGAGTCAGTTACAGAAGTCAGTTCCAGCAGGTAGTATGAGGCAAGCAGTCTGAAGCAAGAAAGTTGTAGGAGGGACACAGAAACACAGAGGCAGCTCTGCAGAAGAAGTCATTATCAGACAGGAAGAGTGTCAGTCTGAAGCCCAAGAGAGCAGTTCAGTCTGAGGCAGCTAGAGTCTGCTGAGTCAGAAGTGTTCTGCCAGAACCTGTAAACCAGCTCAGAAAGGTCATTTTGAATCAGGCAGCTTACAGAAGTGTTTGAGCCAAAAGAAGTGTGATTTGAACCAAAAGAGTCATAGTTCTGAAGGAGTGCTAGTCAGATAGTGATTCAGTCAGCAGTAAGTCTCAAAGGTAGACTAGATTGTACAGAGGTTTAAATGTTCTAGATTATACTGAAGCTAAGGCTGAAGCCTTCCAGTTATAGACTTAACACTACATTGTAAAGACACTGAAAAACTCTAGGGTTCCAGGCTAAAAACCAGTGATTAATTAGGAAAAAAAAAAAAAAAAAAACCCTTTGCCCTGAATTAATGTCTACATCTGGTGAATCTAAATTTGCAGAGTGCAAAACTTGAGATTTGTCTTATTTTCAGTCCATATGACTTTACATAATTAGCAATGTTTATTTCATTATAATGACAAAATCTAGATGATATTGTAAGCATATTCTTGTTTGTCAGCTTGTGATTAACTGTGCTAATGCAGACAAATGCGCAGAAAGGAAGGTAGAATCATTCGTATTTGCCTTCAAAATAGCTTGCTTTCTGTTTCAAGAATTTTTCTAGTGTTATAACCAAGCTGTTTAAACTTCCCTAACCTGCGAGTCTGAAACCTCCTGCCTGCCTGTTGGCTTCCCACAGCACACCCACTCTTTCCCACTCCAGACAGAATTAAGCAGGAGGATTAACCAATATGAAATAGATTATTTAAAATAAAGAGGCTCAATTTTTAATCCAGAAAATTTATTTCAATTCATGATTCTTTTATCCACTTTACTCATTTTTTTCTTGGTTAAAGATTATCTTTTTCATTGACCTTGGAAGTATAAACCTGCAGTTCCAGCCCCATATGAATGCTGACAGGGTAAAAAGTTTGTGCTGGTTAGATTTTTACAACTTGACAAATGTAGACATATTCAGAAAAGGGAATGCCAACTGAGGCATCCCCTTCATCATCTTGTCTTGTGGGCAAGTCTATGGGGCATTTTTCTGACTAATTATTGACATGGAATCACCCAGTACACTAAGAGCAATGTAACTTCTGAGCAGGTAGCCCAGGGTTTGAATAAGAAAGCACACTGAGCAAGCCATGGAGAGTAAGCCAGAAATCAACATTTGGCCAAGGTTCTTAGCTCTACTCCTGCTTTAGTTCCTTGCCTGACTTCCCTTGATAATGGACTGTGATCAATATTTTTAAATAAACCCTTTCCTTCCCAAGTTGTTTTTTGGTAGGGGTTTTATCTCAGTAATAGAAAATAAGTCAGTCTATATTAATTATTTTTACACTTGTGTGAAAAAATGTAATGAATAATAGCAACTTATGGAAGAAAAACTTTATTGCTTATTCAGTTCTATAAAGATAAACATTCATCATGGAAGATGAAAGGCATGGCTACAGGAACAAAGCCATTGTGTCTTTAATAGCAATCACTGAGCAGAATGGACTAGAGGTGGGGCAAATTTTATAATCTAAATGATCACAACTAAGAATATATCTCCTTAAGTAAATCTGCATCTCTTAAGACTCCCCTAAGAGTGTCAACTGAAAACCAAGTTTTCTTTTAAATTTATTTTTCTTCTCTAGTATAATACGTATCAACAACCCTCCTACCCTCCCTCCATTCCTCCCAGCCCCCCTTTTTCTTCTCCCTCCTCCTAGTATATATCCTCCCCAATCCCATCCACTCATCCCCACCCCTGCTTATTCTCATAAAAGAGAGCAGTCCTTCCAGTGTTAATGCTCAAAGAGGGCACAACAAGATGGGACAAAACAAGGCACCAGTCCCTACATTGAAGGTGAACCAGGCAATCCAGCTGGAAGAAATTGGTCCAAAGGGCAGGCAAAAGCATCAGAGGACCCCCACATACAGTCTAGCTTGCAGGTTCTCTGCAAGAACACCAAGTTTTCAAATGCCTGAGTCTATGGAGGAAAATTCTCATTCAAACCATCATTCAGAAATTCAGGGGTCAATGTATAAATTAGGCTGGTGTGTTAGCCCCAAAGGAAAGTAATTACTTTCAAAATTGTGGCATACATTGTCTTGCACTTGTGAATCCTAAAGAAGTAGAAACATAGCCTTTAATTGGCAGTTTCTATTATTTTTTCTTCCTTTCCTTATGGAGAGATATTAATGGATTCCTCTACAGTGGTGTTTTACTGTCAGATTCTGTTTCCTCCCCCTCACTATAGTATAAACAATGCCATGTATCCTCCAAGTAAACTCTCCTTGTTCTGAATCCTTTCTTAAAACTACACTGTAATACAAATGATATCTTCAGTAGTTTCATGTTACAGAGGAAGAAGTGATTCTGACTGGTCACGCAGTTTCATAAAACGGTTGAAAATTCTGACCCTTCTTTCTTCCTCATGACTTTTCCCAGATCTTACCTCTTCCTCTTTCTTCCTAGGTTCTTTTATGCAATATCAAGTTTATTGGATAACAGTTATGATACTGTAACCCTCCCTGGATGCTTTTGTATGCCCCTCTGCTGCTATAACTTGTTTTAAATCAATAAGAATTCTTTCCGTTCCCCTGCCACACTTATACAGTATTGCAAATGACTTTCTCTTATTTTGCTTTGCATTTACTTCCTTCTCCCATAGATTTTTCTCAGCAAAATGGAAATTAAAGAGAGAAAAAAAAGAACCCCAAGTAAGAGAAGATAAATTCTTCAATTCTCTCCACTACCTTAAAGTGCAACATAAAAGATGGCACATATGCATTTGATTTAATTTAAGAGTTCTCCGAGTTGATGTAGACATAAAAAAGAAGCACAAAGGGGGTTATTCGTTGCTGCTGTGTAATTAAAATATTCCATCAATGACTGTATGTGTGTCTCTCTCTCCTTCCCCTCTGACTCCCCTAACCGGTGTGTGTGTGTGTGTGTGTGTGTGTGTGTGTGTGTGTGTGTGTGTGAACTTTTGTTTGTCTTCCCTAGTATTGTAATGCTAAGAAAATTAATTATCTCCATTTTCATTTTATTAAGAAGATTGTGTTCCTGAATGTGGTCATCTGAAAATAAATTTCCTATTAAGGATAACAATACAAAACAAGATAAATTGTATACAATATATTATTCATTCTTAGAGGTTGAATAGTACAGAGTTTCCTGCCATCATTCCAATTATACTGTCTCAAATGTGGAAGACCTAATTTTGTAAGAACTCATCATTGTATAAGTTATATTCTATGGAGTTCCATTTATAATTATGAAACACTACTTTTATTCCTCTGTTAAGCTCTTTGTTTATAAAACAGATACAATAAAATATGTCTTTATATAGACAGCCAGTGAAATTATAACACTAAAGTTAATTGTATAACTATGATCCTCATCAACTCAAAGTGGATATGAGTGTTTTATATTTAGATTCTTGCTATTGATTTGCTTCTTTCTGAACCTAGTCTGTATGCATCCGTATGCATATGTCATCAAAAAAATGAATTAAATAAAATTATAGAAATTTTCATCATTATAGTCGATAAGAATTTCCTAAAGAGAGATATAGTTCTCAGAATAACAAATCATTTTATGAGATTTTTACAGTGAAATTAACAAAATAGTGAAATGATGTGGGTTTGATCTCAATTCATAATTATTTATCTTAAATATACTTCTTATGAAATTGGTAATAACAGTTGCTCAAATTTTATGACTGAATAATTAATCACAAAGAATTGAGACATTGAATGATTATGTGTTATAGTTTCAATGAAAAATAAATGGACCTTAAAAATGTAAAACATGAACACAATCATAGACATACAAAGGGACCAGTAAACATGTCAGAAATTTCCAAAATATAGAGAGACTAATTTACTTGAAGATGAATTAGTTATATAGTGAGCAATAATAATAAATAATAGTGGGATTTTACATTTTAATTATGATTTTAAAGCTGCTAAAATTTTTAAAGTTGGAATTTCAATGTTTTATAAAATATAATTTTAAATAGTTGACAGACTTGAAGATAAGTGACAGACTTGAAGTAAGTGGAACAATTAGTAAATTTCATTATTTAATGTGTAACGGTCTCTGATGTGGACAAGCTTGTTTCTGAGTAGCTGAAAACAACAAATCTACAACAAGCAGCTTAGAGTGTATGTAGACATAGTTACCTTCAGTGTAGTAAGTTATTTACTGCAAAATGATGACTATTAAGAGAAATGACTCCTGTGAACAACTATGAAAGGCTGTTTACTGGAAATAGAAAGATAAAGATTGGAGTTAAAATCACAAATGCTGCAGACCTTGATAATACATGATAGAAATTCAAATTTTATACATGTGTGTGAATTTAGGTCATCCTTCAAGAAAAAATAAAAAAAAACATAAAAAAACCCAAAACTAGTGCATTATTTCATCGGACTTTAAAAGAATTAATTTTAATGACATTCATAAATACAATTAAGAATATATTAATGAAGTAATAAAAAAAGATTAGGTGCATCAAGTTAGGTCCCAATGGCAAGTCACTATTCAGAAAGACAATCGACATCCATAATAAAAAGCCTTGGTTCCCTTGATCCTAATTTCCATGATCCTATTCCTTTTTAGCTTGATGATTTTCTCTATTTTTACTTCTATTTGTGCTATCATTTTCAGCCCCTTCTGGCAAACCAGCTTCTCTTTATTATATTTTATTTTGAGGTGTAGTAAAACTTCTTTTCTTAACTCACCATGTTATTGAAAGAAGGACACAAGAATCCTCTTTGCAAATCCTGTTCTAATATTCACACATCAGGTAGGAGTATGTTCCCTCTACACTTTATATTTTGTTAAGAGACAGGTTTAACTTTCTCTATTTTGTAGAAAGTATAAAGAACTTGTTATGCCATAACAAATAATTGTTATGCCATAAATATCATCTGAGTCAATTACTGTTTAGTGAAAATGTTATGAGACAGAGAACAATGTTGAGTAAATCATTCATTTGCAAGCTACCGCAACATCGCAGATAGGAATGTTTTTATGTTATTCAATAAATTAGAAGCATAAAGAAGTAACAGCAATATACTGGTTGACGGAGGCCAGGCTGAGTGATGCACTGCAGTGAGTGATTAGTGCAGTGACTGGGTATGTGAAATTCAGAGAGTAGCATGAGAAAGTAAACATAAATTCTATTAAAGTTCCAGTAATACAAATTTAAAACAAACACATCGATAAAACTGTTCTGAATTTAACTAAGAGTGTCTAAGCTATGGCTATTTAATATGCTTGATGAATGCTTTGGTGGTTAATTTTATTAACTGCTGTTTAGTGACTGAAAATGTCACTTGCTTATGGAACGTTTGTAATTCTTTGATGATAAAAATGGTTTTCAAGACCTTTACAATAATGAAACCTGATGATTGACAAAATATACCTGACTAAAGGAATTGATTGATGTATTTTCTGAGCTCTCCAAATAGATATTTTCCTTATTGCAAACTTCAAGTGGTCACCACAGGGAAAGTGACTTTATGGATTGATCTGCCAAATCAACTTCTGGTATTTCATGCTGTCTTTCAAGTATATGAAATACTATACATTAAGCATGAAGCTAAAACATGCAGGGAAAGAAGACAGGAATTCAAATTCAAAATACTTGAGTGAACTAAAGAAATATGAAACTCTACCTTTTACAATACTGTGAAATAAAGGACACGAGGAGAGGCAACACATGCTTGCCCTCCAGTGTTCAAAATCATGCCATGCATGAGCTCAACTTTGACACACTTGTAGCAATAAGAATAGTAATACATTTAAAATTGCTGTTTGTTAAATGTTTTTATTTCAGTTATATGAGTAGAATCAAAAAGTGTACATTGGAAAAAGAATTAAAATAACAACAAATTGCACTGCCTAGATTGAATAAAAATTATCCCAAAATTTTAGTTACTGCAACTGAATTACAAGGAAATAGAAAATGTGAATAAAGTAAAACTGTGCAAGGGGTTACAAAAACGAAGACTTCCCATAAAGAACAATCCAGAATGAAATGACCTTAAAAGGAATGTCTACCAAACATGAAAAGAATAATCACCAGTTATTTAAATTATTTTGACAAAATTTAAGAGTGTCAATACTAAACTAAGTTTAAAGCCAGCATTTCTTTGATTCTAATGTTAGAAAAAAAATCACAAAATAAGTAATTAAAATGCTCTCTTCTAACTATTGACTCAAATACTCAATAAAATTAAACTGAATAATAAATGGATTACACACTATGAAAAAATGGAACTATTCTTAGAATACAACATTGGTTCAACATGCAAAACAAAGAAAATAATGTCATATAGCCAGCATCTTACAGTTTCAAATTTTCAGTCTATGATACCAAGTGGCATGCATTCAGTACAAACTATGCTTCAAAGTTTGTGTTGTGATTCTTGCTTAGTTAGTATTATAACACAAAGCACAATCTTATAATTCTATGATCCCACAATCAGCCACAATACTGCAAGTAGAAATACCACGTGATCACAAATGTACTATTCTATCTCTAGGTTATGATGCATTGGGGGTTAAATATAGTTAGCAATGTTGTACTAATATTTTCAACTTATGATGAATTTCTTTGTATATAACTCTACTGTAAGTGGTAGAATATCTGTCTACTCTTCATACATAGTGAAGGACAGAATGATTAATTTAATCAACAAAGAAGAAATACTAATTTTTAAAACTAACACAATATTTATACTTTCAACTAAAAGAATAAATAAGTTACTATAACAATGCTTACATATAAAATATCAACAATTGATATCATATTCAATGAAGTAAGATTCAAAGCTTTCTTTTAAAGAACAGGAACAAGACAATGATGCTCATTTCATGTACATCTACTAATATAGTACTAGAAATTCTGCCAAAGCAAATATGCAAGTCAAACAAAAGTCATACTAATTGGAAAGAAGAAGGTATTGTTTTAGTTTATATTTCAGTAAACAAGATTGATATAGGGAAAAATTAGTTGAATTTCTAATCTCTAATAAAAAATTTAAAATGAAATTAAAAAACAGTTACATTTATAATAGTATAATAACCATAAATTGCATATGAATAAAATTAATCAAGTAAGTGAAAGCTTATAATTTGTGGACTAGAAAGAGTTGTGGAGGAGTCAAAAAGAAACATGATCAGTGTTTGTAGACCACAATTACACAACGAGTCAATCTAGACATTCATATAAAATGTCTTGCTGGGAGGTGGTAGTGCATACCTATAACCCCAGCCCTCAGGAGGCAGAAGCAAGCAGATCTCTGTGAGTTCAAAGCCAGCCTAGTCTACAGAATAAGTTCCATGACAGCCAGAGTTACAACAGAGAAACCCTCGAAAAACAACAAAAATGTATAATACAATACAGAAATCAAGGCAATATAATATTGCTCTAAAAACAAACCTATAGACCAGACACATTTATATAATCAAGAACTTCAACAAGTGTGTCAGGAATTTGAGGAGATGTGAATTTTTTCAGCAATGGAGCTGTAAAATTGGATATCCACATGCAAAATGAAAAAAAGCAAGATATTCATTCTTTATCATGTAACAATATACTGAAAAAGAAATCAACTACATTCATAGACATGCTGACATAAGATACTCAGACTAAAGCCAGATAAAATCTTCATGATATTGAAATTGAATTAATTTAATCAAAACCACATTTAAAGAAACAAATTAAAAGGGAAAATTATACTTAATCCAAGTTGAAAATATTTTGCCATCAAAAGAAAGTAAAAAGGCAGAGACACATGCATATTTGAAGATAGCATTCTCCAAGCACTTGATATAGGATTAAGACCATGAATGTATGAAGCACTTCTATAATAAAAGTGACAGAAAATCCAGAAAAATTAAGAATCCTACCCTTCCCAGTGTAACAAAATTATTAATAAACTCACTCATTTTAAAGTTGTTTATTGGTTTAATAAATGATGAGTTATGGACCTCCGTGCAATTGGAATAAAGTTATTATTGTAGAGAGACATTAACTAAAGGAAGCATGTGAATACATAAATACAGAAAAAAACTAGTATCACCACCAATAATTAGGAAAGCAGATCAAAATGGTATTACAATTTCACAGCACATTGCGATGGATATTAGGAAACAAGATAAAAGATTCTGAAAAAGTCATTAGTAGAGATATGTGAAAGTCCAACACCTATTGCAGTGCTGTTTAGTGTGTAAGAGTATAAGGCTGCCTCAAGAAAGTTCCTTAAAATTCAGCGTGGGATAAGCACATGAGCAGTGTTTCCATTCTGAGTATAGTCGTAAGAATTGTTGTTCACAGTTTTCACCAAGGAATTGATGATAATAATAGAAAGCAATCAGTCAATATATGCAAATGTGAACAAAATAATACATTTAATATGGCATATACATACAAAAAACTTTAATGTGATACAAGGACAACGGGGTCTTTTTGCTCCACCATCTCCTTCACCACTGAGTCAACAATGAATCTTATAAAAGCCATGCAATGCATTTATTCAACTGTGAAAATGAATTAGAGTTAAATATGATCTGAACATTTAGTACCTGATGTCCAGTGAAGTATACCACACAATTAATATATGCTAGTCTTTAAACAGCTTAGTGCTTTTTCCCCCTTGTTTTTTTTTTTTTTTTTTAACAAAATAAGTTTTGAAAACAGCATGAATTTGTTATGTTAGTCAGAATAGTGATGGTAAGTGAAGAAGAAAATAGGGTTTATGACATTCTGAGTAAGGCAGGAGAGATGATTTAGACATTAAAAGCTAGGCCTACAACTGAAAACATCCTGGATAGAGGTAATATTCTATGTCCGTGGTGGAGGCTTGTTCAATTAAAAAAAAAAGTATGTCTGTTTGTATTCTAATGATAGAGAGAAAAACGGGGTTGTGAACTTGGGTGGATGGAGAAGTAGGGACTATCTAGGAGGAGCTAGAGAAGGGGATACCTAATCAGAGTTTATTTCATTAAAAAAGCATTTACAATTAAAGAAAGAATTGAAACACCTGTGTTCCCTTTAATTTCATTCTGTGGTGGCTAATGCTTATGTCAACTTGTCTCAAACTGGAGTCATTTTGACAGGGGGAACTTCAATTGAGAAAATGCCACCAACAGACCAGCCTGTGAGACATAGTCTTGATTGATGATTGATGGCACAACACTCGGGCTGGTGGTCCTGTATGTCATAGACAGCCAGCTGAGCAATTCGTGAAGGGCAAGGAAGTGAGGGCCTCAACAGCCACTGCATCAGTTCCATGCATCCAGGTTCTTGCCTTGGGGTCCTGCCTGACTTCTAAAGACTTTGGATTATGAGATGCAAACTGAAATAAATCCTTTCCTCTCCAAGTTGTTTTTGGTTATGGTGTTTTTACCACAGTGATAGAAACCCAGTCTAAGAAAGACTCTATTCAAGATACCCCAAAATATAAGATTTTCAAACTGTAACACAAAATTCATAAAAAGTCAACACAAGAATGACGTTTTGCACATAAATCAGCTTTTCTATATAAATTTAAAACTACAAAGCAAAATATTAAGAAAAAGGAAGAGTATGTATTAACATGTTTTAAAACTAGTAAAAAAAATAGTTATGAGACATAATTTAGCAGGAGATGGAAAGAGAGAAGGAGGAACAGCCACAGATGACTTGTGATGGCTTCATAGATTAAGAATTGTAGGTAAACTGCATTGTTGTGGCACATGCCTTTAATCCCAGTACTCAGAAGGCAGAAGCAGGTGGATCTCTGTGCGTTTGAAGCCAGCTTGGTCTACAGAGTGAGTTCCAAGACAGCCAGAGTTATAACAGAAAAACCCTGTCTCAAACAAAAAATAAAAAATAAACAAAAGACAGAATTTTAGACAATACTTTAGGAAGATATTCATTAAGCAGAGAACTTAAAACATTCCTTAGGGTGTGAGCTCGAGTTAGTAGGTGAATGAGTACTTGAGGGCCTGAGTTAAGATCTCCAAGATTCATATAAACCTTCTTGCATAGTTACACATCTATAATTCCAGAGCTTTTATGGTGTGCTCAGTGGTACAGACAGGCAAATATCCAGGATCTGAAAGGCTACATGGCTTGGTGAAGGCTGAGGCAATAACAAAGATATTATGTCTCAAACCAGATGGGGAGTAGTAGCCAATGCCCAAGAGTATCCTCTGCCTTCTACACATGTTTTATAACAGAACGGTGTTATGGCAGAAGCACATGTGTGTACATACACATATCTGAGTATAAACATCACACACATTGTACAAAATGAGAAAATTTTAACTATAGAAAGTCTCTAAGAATTAAAAATAAAGAACCCAAGAAACATGGAAGTTTAACTAAGAAGGCCAAGATAGTCACATATCAAAAGGGAATATATAGAACAGATATAGTATCCCAAAAATTTATTGGCATAAAGACATGTTTTATAGTGTGCTGTTTAGTTTTTTTGTCAATTTTACAAAAGCTTGGGTCATCTGGGAAGAAGTAACCTCAACTGAGTAAAATGTTTCCATCAGCCTGGTTTTCAGGTAAGTATTTGAGCATTTTCTTAACTGATACAAGAGAGCCCAGCCAATTGTGGTTAGTGTCAATCAGAGCAAATGGTCCTGAGTTATATCTTAAAAAGCAATCTGAGCAAACTATGGGAATCAAGACAATAAAAAACATTTATTTAGGGTCTCAGCTTCAATTTGTGCTTCTAGACTCTTCCCTTCAGTTTTAGGATGGACACAAACCTATATGCCAAATAAAGCCTTCACTAGTAAAATTTATTTTAGAAATGTTGTTTCATTATAGCAATAAAAAGTAACCAAGGTAGAAGTTGGTATCAAAGAATGGGGCTATTATGTTACTATGACAGAAATGATGATGACTTATTTGGAAGTATTAAGGAACTAATTGGAAATTAAGACTGGGAAAACCATTGGTGAGCAAAATTTATTGGGTTGTTCTGCAGTAACTCAGGAATGTAAGAATTCTGAGCAACATACAGTACAGAGACCTACTTGGCAAGCTTCTGGGGGGAAATTGAGAGTCCCTCACAGTCTCTCTGGTGCTATTCATATAATATATTGCATTAAGAATCTCTTCTTTCTGGTCAGGTGAAGCTGAAGATTCAGCTGTGATTAACAAACATTCAGCACTACTATAAGTAACACCTTCACTTTAGTGGGACCCTTGACATGAAGTTGTGGAATGGAGTCAGCTTAAGCCTGTATTACAAGCTATGTGTGTTTTGGGTGGAAGATCAATAGCAGTGGACAAGAGAATATTGCGAGCATATCAGAAACATTGGATAGTAAGTTATTCACAAGTTCGGTTTGATTTGGTTGTGACTATGCCCAGGCCCTTCTTTTTGAAAAAAATAAGAAGTATGTAATTTAATTTTAAAATATAAGATCCCACATTTGAGAGACTTCAGACTTTTACAAAGTCATTTTGACATATTAATATTTTAAAGTGTTTAAATTTTTAAAGTTCATGGAACTTTTTTTTTCCTTTTCTTTTTCAAAGCAGGGTTTCTCTGTTGTTAACTATGGCTGCCCTGGAACTCACTCTGTCAACCAGACTGGCCTTGAACTTACAGAGATCCTTCTGTCTCTGTTTCCCAAGTCTTGAGTTTAAAGGTATGTGTCACTATCACCTGGCCTAATGGAACTTTTAATGTCATACTCTGTTTCATATTGTGATACTGATATGATTTGAGGGAGAGGCAAGAAAGAAAGCTTATGGCTTAATAAATAGTGATGTATTTGTGTCTCAAGTTGACAAGGGGTCAATTGTGCTGATTAGATTTTTGTCAACTTGGTAGAAGCTCTGATCGTCTGGAAACCTCAACTGAGAAACATGCCTGCATCAGAGTAGCCTGTATGCAAGTATGCAAGACTATGTGGGCTTTTCTTATGTAATGATTGATGTGAGATGGGGCAGCCCGCAGTGAGTGGTGCCACTTCTGTGCAGTATGTCTTTAGTTGTCTTAAAAGCAGGCTGAACAAGCCATGGAGACAGAGTCAGTAAATAGCATTCTTCCAGATGCTAGGCGTTAGTTTCTGGCTCCAGATCTCTGCATTGGCTTCCCATGGTGATGAACTGTAACTTAGTATCCAAATAAATCCTTACCTTTCATGTTTTGGTTTTTTTGTCATAGTGTTTTATCAAAGCAATAGAAAGTAACTAAGATACATACTGATCTTCTTTTTTATTGTTTTCAATAATGAGAATGGTTTCCATAATTTTACAAAATGAAATGATAATATCAAATAAATAATAATTAATTGAAGTCAACAACAGCAAGTTCATTAGCCCAACGTGCAACCTTGTATTTTAGAATATAAACTTCAAGGCACAATCTTATTATTTATGTAATTTAATGCTAATATTATTTATGGCATATTATTGAAATTTGGAAATTTATTTTTGCATGTGAATTTCACTTGTCAAATATGAATGTGAATGTGTTCATGTATGTGTATAAAGAAATACAAACAAACAGCATCAATATAAGATTGTTATTTATATGTAGAAAACATAATATAGAAATACATTATTTTATTTGTTAATTTTACATTTTACTCTATCAACACTAACATCCACTAGTAGGAACATGACAAATTGGAAATGAGCATTTTCAATTATTTTCAATCTTGTTTTTTTCTCTCAAAATTTAATAAGCTTTCAGAAGCAAACTTACACTGTCACACTTTCTCTCCCTGTTGAGTTCTCATTTTGGATTCCTCAAAGGTGAGATAAAGGAAGAATTATGCTTCAGTGGAAAACAGAGATATTAAGGAAAACACATGCTTCCTTCTTAGAACCCCTTCTCTTGGTATTAATGAATGCTTTCCCTTTGAGCTTTTCCTGCACCATGACTTCTGTATTTTATTAATGCAGTGATCTTTTCCATTTCAGATTTAGGAATTTGAAATTAATTGTATATGAAAACAAAATTGTAGAATAACTCTGGTTATAACTTTTAAAATAGTTTGCAATGAAAATGACAACTGTGTTATTTATTAATTTGTTCTAATTTGTTGTTTCAAAGCTTAGTCAATACATTGTGTTGAATATTCTTCATAATTTGAAGTGTCAGATAAGTGTATACACATAGTTATTCAGATCAAGTTTTGCACTGATCAGAATAAGAAACACACAGTTGAGAGAAATCTTGGAGATTTGGTATTGTGATGCAAGCTTAAAATGAGGGTAATGTAACTGACATGGGTGAACTTTGAGACTAAGTAGTAAGAGAAACCACTCCAGAAACATTGACTTTGAGCTAAAGCTGAGAGGAATTCGGAGCAAATCATACATTCATCTCTGAAGTCATTGTAGCAGATGGACAAAGTTCTGAAGGCAGAGAATACTGTTTTAGAGAGAAAAAACCAATGTTATTCCTGTCGAATACTGGGGAAAGTGTGTGGGAACTAGTGAAGATTTTGGAATAGCTTCAGTGTGCTGATGAGTTCTGCATAAATCCCTAAAGGCCAACTGCAAACAGGTTTGCAGAACAATACAATTGCAATTTGTCAGCTTTAGTTATTGGAAGATCAAGAAATATACAGTCTGTAACCCGCAATGTACCCCAGGGCAGCTTTCATGGCACCCCATTATAGAACTGTAAACTTAACGTAGAAATGTGTGAGCTTTTGGTGTTTTTAGTGATGAAGAGACACTGTGCAGGACTTAAGCATGAACTATGGAGATTTCAGTTTCTTGTAACAATGACAAGAAGTTAAACCTTCCTGGATGGAGGCTGTTAAATTTTTCAAAACCCTAAAAATTAGATATCACAAATATGTTTATGCCCAAGGATTATATAAGCTTCAGAAGCACATGTCTTTCATATCTTTACTATTAAATTGATTGTCCTATTCCTGAGAAGTGAAAACATGTAAGCATCCTACAAGACTGCAGCTATCCTACAAAGTATGATGATAAGATAAACATCATTGAGATGTCACAAACTAGTTCCCTTGCTTTCTTCCAATTTTAACTTACTAACTTTTTATCACCATACAGCTTATAGTAATGTGCACATGATTATGATTTCAATATGTGAAACATTGCTCTTTCAAGCTCTCTGAATATCATAGCTTCTTAAAAGTTGGTTGATGTGGGTATTTTTTTTTTCTGAACTTTATCCATTAACGTACTCTTACTACTTAAGTTTACTGATAATAAGACGTAACAGGAAGCCATTGGAGGGTTTCAGCGTGAAGAAACATATAATCCAACACTTGTTTTGAAGAAAGTGTAACAATAACAGTGGTGACCACATAGGATTTATGTACAATAAAGATCAGGACCAGGAATAAAGGGATTAGAAACAGATTGGGACAAATGGTGGTCAGAGACAGGATACGGACTAAGTGGAAGTATAACACTATGAAACAAAATAATGAACACATAGCATGTGTCTAAACCTGAAGACTGATTTCAAAATTTGATGCAAAAAACTGTATGAATATGTATACCACTGTCTAAAAAGAGCTGTACTGCATGAAAAATTAGCTTAGATATTGAAATATTTACTTTAGGGTACTTTATGATCTGGGTTCCTAGGAAGACACAAACATCACAAAGGTATTTGGGTGGAAAACTACAGTTTCTTGTGAAACTGTGAGCCTGAAATCCTAAATTTCTAAGGGATTGCGTTATAGGTATTGTCTTAAATCGTGAAAATGTTGTTAATGGTGGCTAAGAAAAGAAAATATTCACATGCAAATCAGTATTCTGTTTCAGACACAAAGATTCAGCAAACAAATTATTCAGAAAATGGCTTAGATGGAATGTCCAATGAGATTAACACATGCACACACACATATACATACATGCGCAGAAGCTTCATAAAAAACACATTTCAGCAGTGGTCATTTTTGTTTTTCGCTGTGAAAAGAATGTAGATTACAAAGAAAACCAAGAACACAATATTCTAGAAGCCAATGCTGAAATGCTAAAAATTGTTAACTACCAGTTAAAGTTTAAAATACAGTATCAAACTACTAGCATTATTTAGTAAACTTATTAATATTGATACATGTATTATTAAAAATTTTAAAGTTCTCTAATACGATACTCCTTTGAAAAAGTTTATTAAAATTATTTCTTTGATCAATTATTTTCTAGAAACTTTATGTGTTTTATGCACCATGTGGATTCACACAATTTAAATTACCTTAGGAAAGATTGAAAAGTCCTACAATTTGGTCATTCTAAACTAAGATTCACTTAGATATTTAATCATGAACTTTGTGAGTACACACTAAAACTTTGCTGAATCGCCATCTCAATCACTAATATCATTAGTATTCAGGAAAGTACTGACTTCATGAGGTATTATTTCTCTGACAGGAATAAAAGTCTGAATATTAAGTAAGGCTTACTGTCACTTTGTGTCCTCTCAGGGCACAATGTCTGTTCATATATGTGATTAGCTTAACATTTGTGAAAATCTAAGAAAAGTGAAAAGTGAAAAAAGTTCACAAGATTAATTTAGTTAACTTGAATTATCTGTGCAAGAGAGCACTTCTAACACCTTATGTTTAGTTTACAGAGCACAATATACTATAACATCCAATACCTATTCATATAAACAACACTTTCAAGTTAAGGAACATGAACATTACTCTTGAATTAAAAAACAACATATAACGTTCACTGATAGTATCTATAGAATTTTGTTAGGGTCCTGTTTCTGAGCTTCAAGAGGTTTAAAATGAAATATTAAATCAGCACTTGCATTTTATTTTTATCCCCTGGTGTTGAGGATTGAAATCATTGTTTCTAAATGGTCTAACAATCACTACGTATATCTATTACTGTGGTTATATATTTTACTTTGGTTTTGAAAATTACTTTCTCTTTTAAATCTAAAGAAGTCCTCAAATATAGCAAAAGGAAGGCACAATTTTATGCATCAGTGCTGTCTGTCACATGGGAATGCTAATTCCTCTGTATTTCCTTCAAACAGAAATAATCAAGTTTTTCTTTAAAGCATCCATTGGAAAATCCATATAATGACATCCTCCACTCAGGGATGGAAATGATAGGATAATATCCACTTATTACAATAATGGCTTTCAATAAGATAGCACTTACCAGATTTAATGGCTCAAGCGAACATTGAATGTATAATTTTACAAGCAACTATATAGCTTCAAAAGAACAAGTCTATTCAAAGTACACAATGTAGCTATTGCATTTACAACACAAGACAAAGCAGCAGTTGGATCTTCAATATTTATAAAGTATACATAATGACATAATTTAGTGAAAGCAAACAATACCAAGTAATTAAAATAATTAGTTTTGTAATTATTAAAAGTTGTAAGTGCCTCATAATATATGTGTTTAATCCCTGTGTATAGTATGCATGAATATATCCATGTATATTACATAATTCATATAATTGGAGAACACTTCTATTAAATCCTTAAAATGTATATCATATAATATATATTACACATTAAAAGATATCCATAAAATTTATATTTCAAACGGTTGGCAAAAATTATATCATTCTACAGAGCTTCAAATGAGTATAGTAAATCTCATGGTTTATATATTTAAGTTCAATGTTTGTTCTTTGACTCTGATATATTATAATTTTATTAACAATTGATAACATTATATTAGCACTTAAAATATGCAATTGTATAAGTTGTATGCTTGTATACTCAGAGAGAATTTGACTTCCATGAAGTTTGAGCCAAGTACATAATTACCAACAAAAGACAAACATATAGCAAATTTTAAAGCATTTCAATCTTCAATATCTTGTACCAGACTTCAAATTAGGGAAATGTAAAGGTAGTAATGTCCACAGTCTATGCAGTTCTGTCTATCTGCCACACTCCTATCTCTTTTTATATATCTATGTTTATCCATCTAACTTTTACCAGGTGAACTGTTTGTGGTATTGATACACAGCCGACAATTGACTTTCAAATTTTTATGCACATCTCTAACTTTGTTTTTCAGCTATCTTTTTATAACTAAGTTCTCATTGAGAGCTAAATTTTATTTCTTTCATGCCATAAATATACTTTTCAATATTTTTCAAATCATAGTAAAATCATCTTACTAATGTGGAGAAATAACAAATTTCAAATATTTTAGTATTTTTTGACAACTTTGAAAACAAAAATCCTGCTCATATACAGAGAAAAGTTAACAGAAAAATACTCTATAATCTGTCATAAGTCAAAACAAAATTCTTGATTCCATAGGAAGATCTCTGACTACCATAGCCTGCTAATAATACAACTATTAACTTATAAATATTAACTTATAAATATATTAGAAGATAACAAAATAGAAATTCAACCAATATTTGCAAATAACTATGTGAGATACTAAAATGATAGAAAATTAAATTAGATAAAATTGATACATTTTGTCCTAAATACTGTTGTTTAGAAAGGAAAGCTAATTTTTCCAGGACAAATCCTATTCTAATGTAATAGTATCAATATTTACTCATATTACTATATTTTCTCCAGCGATCAAAATTCCCAAAACTTATTTGTTAGCACCTGCAGAAAGAAGAGAGTACTGTCTTGACACAAACTGTAGGTTGAAGATTTATGTGTAGCAGCACAAACTGACAAACTGATACGAAACACAGTTGTTTGAAGGAAAAACATCATCTTTTGCAGAAGGGAAACTGATCTGGTTACCCTGGTTACCCAGTGCCTGGGTCCTGAGCAAAGCATAGCACTATCACACTCCTGTGTGTGAAACACATTCTATGTTTCACATGACATACAAATTGCACATCTCAGTGTTATGTAACCCTTTCATCAAAATAACTTAATCATTACTTAAATACCTCAATATTTTGCGATATATTTCTTTATTATCATTCTTATTTTGCTATTGTGCATTTGTCTTAGGCAAGGCCTCACCATCTACCCCAGGATTATTTGGAACTGGACATCCTCAACCTTTCAAGTGTAACATCACAGGTGTGCCACATTCCTACTCCATTTAAAGTATTTTAAATGTATAATTCATTTAAAATTTTGCAAAGTCAGTAACAAAATATGTCCAGTGATTTTCTTCTTTTAACCACTTTTCAAAACATGATAATTTCACAATAAGTTGCCTTATGAGCTGAAGTGACATTGGAAAGTCACCAGTTTCTTCTATCTGTTTTGCATTTGCATTAAGTAAACAGAAAAATAATTCCCCAAATTCTACTTACATTGGGGTCATAATCAGAAAGAAGTAATACAAAGAAGAAACAAAATCATTTACAACAGAAAAATTACAGGGAAATGCAATCTGTGAGCAAAACTGAGCAATGTCAGTCTGTTCAATTTCTCATCATCAAAACATGGTAACCATTTTATGTTTCAGGTTCAGATGTAACATGCAATTTATTTTTCTTCCCCAGATACTAAAGTTAAAGCACTCACTCTATCTACAGGGGGTAAAAAGAAGTCTAGTCTACACATTTACACTCTAATGTTTATGAGTCAATAAAAATGAAAGCCGTTTTCATCGATATTACTTTCACTTTATTTGATTGAATTACTCCAATGGCTTCTTAAAACTTTACAACTTAACCGACAGATAAAATATGATGCAATCTTCAGCTCAATAATGCCCTTTCATTTTAAGGTGTAGCTCTGCTTTTGTGTAAAATCTTCTTGCCTGTATTGTTTTGCCTTTGTTCGTGTATTTCTATAAAAATAAGACAATAAATATTTTGAAGAAAGAATGAGTCTAAGTCTGCACAGACTGTCTACCCACATTCAACTCATTTGAAATGAGTGCTTAGTGAGCTTATATGGGCCACCTGAGGACTGCATTTTCAGATTAATTTCAGTCTCTATTTTTACAGAATTGAAATTGAATAGAATAGCTTCTCTTTTGTGTGTCCTGAAATTTGTTCCACCTTTCTACAATAGAAGAATCTCATTGTACCCTTTATTTCAACCTAGAGGGCAGTAAGTCACTCCCTTAGGTGTAATAACCAGGGCTCTAACTGTGATTCAGTTAGCAAGATGGTGATAATGATAACAATATCTCAGAGTCTCTTCCCCTGGAGACTCTCAAAGACACCACCAGCACTCACTCTCCCATGTTATGAGTTTCATGAACTGTACCTAAAGGTTTAAATGTAGCCCTAAGCTGAAAAGTATTTTTAAAAAGTGGCACCTTGTTATTATTATAGCACACATCTGTTCTCCTTGTGCCTTTGGAGTTGTCTCTGCTTATGACAACAACAAGTTTTTACAGCTGTCAATATGAGTGAGAAAGAGCAGATGAGAAAATCTTGTATTTCACACGTCGATATTGCTACCCATAGTTCTTTGCTGTTAATTGTCATGGAGTAAATATATAGCTAGTAGAGTTAAATATTTTCAGGAAAAATAGATCAGCATCATGGGGTGGGGAGCAGAGAGGGCTTTTTGCTGTCAATTTTTTATTTCACAGTATGCTATTTTTACTCAAAACACTATGCTTTTTTAATACCTAAAAATAAATTGTGGACTTTTAAGCTAGATATATGTTCATACTATTTACAATTGGTTACCTTTAATACTTTTAATGTTTTTTGCTTACATAATAATATAGGAGTTATAATTACTTTGAAAAATGGAAACCTGATGCTTGAAATAATACAAATATATGATCAAAAGATTTTTTGTTTGTTTTGTTCTTTGTTCTTGTTGTTATTTGTTTTAAGAATGAGAATTCAACCTAGTGATGATGCTTGCTTGGCATGTGAACGGCCCTGGATTTGAAAATAAGAGGAGAAATACTCTTGAATCATTTCATGAATATGTCATTGTTGATGAAGATAAAAGTAGAGGGAAATATAATTTATTTCAGATTTATACAATATTTTAAACTTATAAATCCTTAATAATATTATGTGTAAAAAGTTGTTTAAGAGCATCATATTGAATGATTTGGGACTCTTAACTAATGGCACACCTTTCAGAACAAGCTTTTGCTTATCTATCTACTTCAATCATATGTAAGCTGCCATTGAAATGACAATTTTAATCTGATCAATTAGCTCCAAGTGATTCCTTTTAAATTTATTTTTATATCATTCTTCACAGATTGCTGGTCTAGAACAGAAGTGTATGA
Source organism: Cricetomys ansorgei (assembly GCA_026225945.1). Classification (NCBI taxonomy): domain Eukaryota; kingdom Metazoa; phylum Chordata; class Mammalia; order Rodentia; family Nesomyidae; genus Cricetomys; species Cricetomys ansorgei. Next base: position 2,221,983 of record JAMJFZ010001360.1, on the reverse strand, counting down.
ACAGTTCTCATCTATCCAAGTGTTATTTATTCAACCCTCTTCTCACAAGAAGCAAGTCTTTATGTAACATTCAAAATGTAGAAAAAGATATCTTCTGGAGCATCCCCTTACCATTTACTTTCCCAGACAATGTCTGTGTATATGTGTACATGCAAATGCATTTGCCCATGGTGATTAGGATAGGCATTCACTGTCTTCCTATATCACTCTCCATCTTACTTTTTGAGATAAGGAATCTCAGTGAACCTGGACCTTAACCATTTGGCTAACATGGGTGTCAAGCCCTCATGGTTTTCTTATTCCCTCCCTCCTAGCACTGGGATTTAAAACACACTTTGCCACATCTGGCTTCTACATGGATGCTAGAGAGACAACTCAAGTCTTGTGTGTTTGTAGCAAATGACTTAACTGAGCCATCCTACAAAACCATACAAGACATTTTGTTTTATTTTTTTTAAAGGAGGGCTGCGGTATTTCTGAATAATCTCAAATGTAACCAGTTGCAGGACACAATCTTTAGGGATTTTACTGTGTAAAAATTAACCAGTAAAGCTCTTACTCTAAATCATCTCCTGCTTTGTCTGTGTATCTTAGAAGGGGAAGCACTAATTAAAGGCTATTCAAAGTACTGTCTCACATTTTCATTAGCTATTTATTTAGCTATCAATTTATTCAAACTATCACTTTTTAAGAATTAATAGACCTGTTGCAACAACCGAGTATTTTAGTATTTCTAAAGATTTTTGGCAGATTTTAAAAGCTACCATAGTTTACTGGATAAAAGTTAATACCTGTAACTGTAAATATGATAAGAACACTTGGATTGAGAAGTTATTCCTTCTTAGTAAGAACCTATTATAGTTTATTTTGCTAAATAAACTTAGTAACAAAGTGTTCTCTAATAGATATCCATATTGCAGCTTTTGTGCCTCATCAGAAAAGCTTCTTCCTGTATTGGATAGTGACTAACACAGGGACTAATAACTCATCAAAATACAGAGAATAATTGTATGTGGAGTGCTTACCCTCAAATGCAATTGATATCTGTATCATTATTTTATCCCTATCCCAATTCCCAGAGTCTGTTACAAAAGATGGGTGGAAACATTGGAAGAGCCAGAGGTAAGAAAAGAGGCTGGATAAGAGGACTGCTATGCATAATTTATTCTATATACAACTAGGGCATTACAAATACTAACTAGTTGCAGTGGTGTTTGTCTGTATAAAACCTGCATAAGAGAAAGCTTATCAACATTCCAGCGTGGTTATAGAAGAGGTTTATGAAGCCTCCTAGTTGAAAGCTTTTGGCAGATGATGGCTTCTGTAAAAGAGACAGTTTTCTTCAGGGATATGGCCTCTGATAAGTTGTCTATGTTCCAGTGGATGGTCCTAGACTCATGTACTTAACAGGCAGTTTTAATTGGACTCAATGTATTCATGAGGAATAAAACAAAGATGTGGATTTGAAGTTAGCAGTAGGATGTGAAAGAGGAATGTAGAAGTTGTAGAAGAGCTGTAGATGATAAAAATGTTATGTATATGTCCATAAAATTCTGAAAGAACAGATAAATAAAATCAAGTTAAATAAAAACAAATATCTGAGAATAAGGATTGAAAACCAGAGTCAATACACTCATGGCATATCCTAAGATTGCCTCTATCTTTTACATAAATAATATAAATAAATCTGTTTTTCTAGCTAAATGACATTTATATTTAAACATATTAAAGGACACAATTACTTTAAAAACTAATCTAACTAAATACACTATATTTTTGTAAACTTAATATAAAGTGTAGTATGTTCATTTGAACATCATAAATAGCTGGGTGGTGGCACAGGCCCTTAACCCCAGAACTTGGGAGTCACAGACAGGAGGATCTCTATGAGTTCGAGGCCAGGCTGGTCTACAGAGTGAGTTCCAGGATAGCAAGAGAGAAACCCTGTCTTGAAAAACAACAACAACAAAAAACAGTTTCATAAATTAGTCTTTTTTTTTAAAATTACTTTTTCTGAAATATTATTGCAGGTGAAATTTATATAAAAAAGTAGGTATATGATGGAAATACACACACAGAAAATATATTTTCAGAAATTACAGAGCAAAATATAACAATTTAGATGATATCAATTGAGAGGCTGCTTAATAAAGTAGGTTGCACTAGGAAAGCAGTTCAGTCAAGACAAAATGTCCTTCTAAAATAGGTCAGAGGTTGTTGACACTACATGATGCTCAGTGGTATTTTATTTATTGTAGTGCATTGAGGAATATGGAGTAATAGCAAACTTTCCTGGATTCTCTGAAGTTTTCTCTATCCCATTGTAAAATGTCAAAATCCTCTTGCCTTCTTTGAGACAGGTTATGTCAGTGACATAACAATCATTTACTTATTGTATGTAGTCAATTATGCTGTGATTACTAAGAGGGAAAATTAATTAAGAAGTTATTCATACAAAGGGATGTGTTTCCATATATAAGTTCTCACCATGCCTGATTTATCAAATGGAACTATGTGAGTTTGATGACTCACTCAGTTTTCAGGTTAAACTTTATCTTAAATTAATTAGCAATTATAAAATCTTTGTTGTCTTTTCATCATAGTCTTTTGCTGATTTAAAATAAGTCCAAATCTACTGACAAAGTTAGGTTGGCTATTCATCTAACTGTGGTACACAACATAGATTGAAAGTGAATATTCATTGTTTTCAGTGAGTTATTAATACCTTTCATGTATTTTCATTACCCCCTCTTAATAGAGCCCACTAAAGCATTTCTCAGACATGAAAAGTAGATTTCCATTATGACATTTTCAATGAAACTTAATATTTCTGTTGTATTTAGGTTATTTGTATCATGTTTATTTGATACTCTAAATCATGACTTGTTTACTGAGAAAACCTGTTATCTATTTCATTATTGGAGCAGAAAATTATCTAGGATCTGGTTGAAGGTAGATATTGAGGAAGCAAGGGAAAACAGCATGAATTCAAGTCAAGCCCAGAATTGTACTGCTGAAGAAACTATAGTCAGAAATACTTTTTTTTTTTCCATTTCTATATCTTTGTCCATGATCATGGACAAATAACCTACTCATTACAAGCCTCTTTTTCCTAACTCTATAAATAAGGGGGTTGGACAATTTGACCTCTGAACATGCCCTTCAGCCCTACAAACCCAGAGTTCTGTGGCTTTCAATAGATTGACTACACAGAGAGAGGAACACCTTTGGAATAATTCTCGCAGCCTAAAGGCCAATGATGACACGGTGCTGATGTTGGATGGAGGTGATAGAAGATGTTTGATCCCATTGGTTTGGAGTTCACCAACTGAGATAAAGGAGCAGAGCTGAGAAGCCTTGCAACATGAGTGTCCTTTGTCTCTTTGTGGATGACCCTTTCACATTAATATCAACATCAGAAACTGAATTCAAGAAAAGAAAGAGAAAGTCACACATTCTTTCAAAAATCCTTTGTCAGTGAACATTTGAGCACATCAGGAAGCCAAATCAGACATCACTTAAAATAGTTTTTGGGTCAAGATTACAAAAAAAAAGAAGACAGGAAAGAACAGTGGAATCAGCTGGAGTTTGTCCCCGAAAGTCGCTTAAACTAAGTTGGAACACAACCTGCAGCAAGTTAGCGAGAGCACTTCTCAGTGGGATCACATCCACAGAGGGGCATTGACCAGAAATTGATCTCACAAACCGTTCCCCTGCAAAACTGAAAATCACTTGGGAAAAAAGATACTTTCTAAGGAAATTTTAAATAAAGCACACATGCCAACTCTTACTGATTGCAAAATGCATAAAGAAATGAACTGATCACCATGTTAAATTCAGAAAGATTAGTTGAGTTCAAGATCATGTGCATGAGAACTATACAGCTCTTCTGTTTACTACAATAGTACTCAAGCTTTTACAAATGAATGATGAATAAACAGAAAAAATAATAAGAACCTCTCTATTATTACTTAATGATCTGCATTTTGTAATTGAGATCACAGGTGATTTTAGAGTCATAATTATGATTGTATGTCAAAAATTAAAAACAGCACAGAGTGACTGACGTGCAGCATGGATTTGAGTTCACACAATGAGAAAGAAAATGAATTTTCAGTGCTGCATGGATCTTTGACACTTCTCTCATAATCTTTTTGGCATAATTCACATTTTTCAGAGCTTACCTATTCATTTCCCTCTGTCCATTTCAAGTACCCAGGTTATTTGTTTTCAAAATGTCTATCAAAACTGAGAGATATACACTGAAAACAAAATAACATGGTGCCCAATATTTTCTTTGTCAATTAATTCAAATTTCGATTCTAGATTGAATTTTTCCAATAGTGTGAAATACTAGAAAATGGTAGAAATAGTAGAAAATGTTCTGTCATTCAAAGAACATAAAAAGTTTATTGATGAGATGATATTTAATACTAACCATACCATTTGATTAAAACAGGTGTCAATTTTCTTTGTTCATAGAATTTGTTAAATAAAAGACAATGTGAACATTTCATTCATTTGATTTTATTTTCTAAATTGAGTGTTCTTCACTGTATTTCTGTAAAAAGGAAAGTTAGAATCCTAGTACTTTGAATAAGTTAGTGAATTAAATTTTGCATTTATTGTTTTATTTGTAATTAGAAAGTTATTTAAAACAACAATAAGATTTCCTTTATTTATAGAATGTATTCTATATTTAAAAATTGAAAGAAGCAAATTAAGATAATATTTCACAACTATCAGTAGTCCAAATTGAATCTGATGGATTTTATTGGTCTCCTTATATTTAAATTTGGATATGGGCTTTTTTTCATGTAGTTTCATAAGCTGGAAGAAATAACTTCTAAATTTAACCCGTCAGAAAATAGTGTTATCCATGCAAACAGTGTCCCATCAAGTTTGCAACTTATATAGCTAACACGTACTCTACTGTCCCTGCTTACACATAGAGAAGCAGCAGAGGTTCAGTGCTATGCCCTGTCTCTCTGCCTTCATGGTTTTTCAACATGCTGTTTAGTATAAATAACTCTGAGTTTATTTAGTCATTGTTAATTCCCATGTTACTTAGCAGAAACTTCAAAAATTCCTTTGTAATAATGATATTCTCTTGCTTTATTATGTAATCCTATTTGTAAAAGAGGTTTTTACTTAAGTGAAACTCCCCTTAGAAAATTGATCATTACGTTGACATGAGATATGAAAATAATAAGTATGATTTCCATAGTGCGTAGCACTATATCAGATATGCCTATTAAATGGAAAAATATACTTTAACACAACAGGATGGATTACTAATAAGAAAATGGAGATTCAGTGCCACAGGGTTATGTTTTACACTTCTCTGAATATATGCTATTTAGCTACAAATTGCATTCACACATGTTCAAGTTAGTATGTTAAAATACTCCTTTATCTGTTGCAAATTAATTCTAAAAAATGTAATGATGTAAACAAGATTTCTTAAATCTCATTTCAAGACTGCAACTTAGCTGATAGAATTTTAAAATATACTTGTTGAGTTTCCTTAAAATAAAAATCTTGTGTATATTATTTAAACATTGTGAAAATAGTTCTTGTCTATTCAGCTAACTGTTTTTCCTGGTGATGGAGTTCAAACGAGAGCTTTCTCCATGTTAGTCAAATAATCCAACATTGAGAAACAACTCCAGCCCCACACGCTAACCAATTTTGAAGTAAAGTTGCAAATGAAACTAAATGGTCATATTATTAAAAGTAAGTAGACTTTGTATTTTATTTTCAAAAAATAATTGATTATTATATTGACCAAAATTATCAAAATTATCAGTGTCTACACAGAATAATCACCTTGGGAAAACAAACTTTAATAATATATTAACTACCTATCATAGAAGAGTCATCTCACATTTGATCATGTTGCTTCTTCCAGGGATAACTATGAAATGTAGCAGTGTAACAACAAAAGATTCCTGGAGGATGTTAGCCATATAAGACTTCCTTGAGTCCATGACTGCCATCAAATTTATATTCATTCCTCAAGGAATTTTACTTGAAGCAGCCCTAAGGAGTTCATTGAAATAATATGTTTTAAAATGAATATTTTGATTGGTTTTCATGAGAATCTCTTAAAGTACTCTCTTGATTGTTTATTAACACTTGTTCTGTCTTAAATTGTGTTATTGTTGTTAACCAAATGGTTTCTTCACTTGTGTTCTGGCAAACTTGTTCATAGTTTTAATCTAAAAAAAAAATTATCATAAAACGCACTAACACATTATGTCCAGGAGTAACTAAGGATTTACCTAGTGGTCAGCCTTGAAACCGCAATCATACAAGCAGCATTAAATAGACTCAGCAGGTTGTATTCATATAGTTATGCATTTTTTTATATATTAACAATAGTAAAGAAAAAGGGTATGAATTTGGGAGGGAGGAGAGGGTACATATAAAGGGTTGCAAGGGAAGATGTAATAATATTTTAATAAAAATATATATTAAAAATTGAAGCAAAAAATATCATTACAAAAACAACAAAACACTTCTTTTTTTAATTTATTTTTTCTTCTCTTGTACAATATATCTGGACCCCAGATTTGCCCTCCTCCACTCCTCCTAGCTTCTCTGGCCATCTTCTCTAGGCCCCCGATCCAAGTTCTGCCCCACCATCACTTTCCCTCAATGAAAGAGCAGGCCTCCCAGGGTTATCAATGGAACATTTCTTAATGTGTCTAACTACATTCATAGAAAGCTAAAAATTCTTATACATTCAACTTTGACCAGTTATATTTTACCTGATAAGCTTGAAACCTCTTTATCTGAGTCATTTTGTTTAATTAGTAGAAGCTATTCATCCTGGATACATTGAAGCCGAGTTCTGCCAATAAATTGTAAGCTAGATCAACGTTCATGGTAACATAGCTTCATACAAGAAGTTGGTATTTTGCAACCCAATGAACCAGCCAAGGGAACTCTAAAATCTAAGTGTAAAATCTCAGTTTCTGTTAGACGACCAGGCCAAGACTTCTGAAGTCAAGTGGTAGAGAATCTACCATGGCCATACCAGAATCTACTCTGACAATCCTTTACAACTAGGAAAACTGCAGATATGATTTCATACGTTTTCTGATGTTGCACATGATAAATAATCCATTTTTAGAGAGCTCAAACTGATACCAAAATATTCACTAAATACAGATTCTTAAGGAATCTGTTTTCATGGAGGAAGATACTTGTAGATTCTACAAGTAATCTAAGTAGCAAAAACCATGTTATCCATGAATTTCTAAATAATTCACTTAGTAAAACAGAAAGACTGATGCTAGATCTGAGATCCTCCCTATTTATATATTTCTAAAGACTAATATTTTCAGAGGGAATAATGTCAATTTTCTTCTATAAAATATTGATTTATAAAAAATTTGAAACCAGAATTATCATTAGAGATAATGAAATTGTGTATAAATTATTTTATTTTTATTTTATACATTTTATTTAAAATATAGTATTGAAGAATATACCCCTTTAACTTTCCTGGTATCCTGACTCTTCCATTTTTTCTCATCCCTTTTTTTGTGATATTCCCAGAGCCATTCATGCAGGAGGTGTGATGTAAATTTATCCATTGGTGTGGTGAGGGTGTTGATTCATGGCAATAGTTAGTTTATTCTTTGTTAATTCAATCCCTGGTCCAAGAAGGTTTCAATGTAATCTTAGTACAATGTAATCTTAAGTCTAGACCTGGAAGGCTTCAGCTTCTATACAATCTAATCTTCAAGACTATTGCTGGGACCTAGAAAGTTTCAGTGTCCATACAATCTAATCTGCCAACATAAACGTCTCAGCCCCTGGGACTTACTATTGATGGACTCACTTTGACTATTCCTTCTGAACTCAGAGCTGTACTGAACTAAACTGACTTTTCTGGTTAGCTGATTCAACTCACTCATTGTTTCGGCTCAAGCTCTTCTCCAAGCTGACTGCTTCAAACTGACCTTCTGAGTCAACTGACTGTTTCTCACTGAACTCTCTGACTCTGGCTGACTCCTGCAACTTCTCTGATTGAACTGCTCTGCTACACTTTGATATATAATAAATAATTATTAAAATAATATTAAATAATATTATTTATCATTATGACAGTGATAAATTAATAACGAGCCATGACAATTCTCGGGGATGCAATACTCAGGAAGCTTAGGCAGAGATCTCATGCCATAGTCTCTCACACCACTCTCCTCATGGTTTTGCTCTGTTCAGCTCTTCTCAATCAGCTCCTCTCTCTGCTTCAGTGTCTAGATGATTTATGCATTCAAATCTCCCTCCTGTTTCCACATAGGCCTTCATTATATGAACGGAACCTAACACTTCTCAAGGTCTGCCAGCAGACATGTTGCCTAACCTGGTGGGTGTCCAAACTGGGTGTGAGTCAGAGTCTTCTCTGATAACCTGGCTGCAGAACATTGAGGGTGATTGGGAACCTGCATTTGCATTAATGTAAACAAATGACCTGTTCATATGGAGACCTGGGGGGCTACTTCATCATTTTTAGCAAAGAGGTGTTAATAGGTATAGGAAGCCAGTCCTTTACATGCTGCAAGGCATCAGGAAGCACCCTTCCCTCATACGGCATATCCACAGGAGTATGATGCCATAATACCTGTAACATATGTAATTCAAAATTTTTCACAACAAGGCTTCAAACTGACTCTTGCTGTCAACTGACTCTTTCTCCCAAACCCACTCTTCCTGTCTGACACTGAATGCCTCTGTGTCTTATCTGATAGATTCTCTAACTGACTGCCTCCTTCTATATTCCAGGAGTTGGGATTAGAGGAGTGTGCCATTATTGCCTTCTTAGATGGGTTGCTTAAAGGCCTGTGCTACATTCCATCTAGATCACACAGGCCTTGAATGTGATCCTTTCCCAGAGCAGCCATGTTTCTGGATTGAAAAATTAAATATTCCTCTACAGGGTGATGCTCCCCATGATCCAATGATATCAGCACTGTGTCAAGTTGTGGTGTTTGGTGATTTTCTCCATTTGCTGTAAAGAGAGGCTTTATTGACAGGTTTTTGTAGCTTATCATTATACCCACTAACCCTTTGTGTATAATAATAAGATTTAGAATATATTAGGAATTATATTTGTCTAGCAAAATGGTGGTATGAGAATCTTATCCAAGATTCATGACCTTACTAACTCCAGAAAATAGGTTGTTTTTCTAGAACCAGGTATGATTTGCCTCCTGTAAACTGTGCAAATCATGAAAGTGAAAAGCCCAGCACCCCTATTGGTGAAGGCACTAATCTCTCCTCATTTAATGTCAAGTGCTTGTTTTCCCATAAACCTCTCTGTTTAGTGGCAAGTGCTCACTTTCCCAAAAATCCTTGTTGCCACATAGCATTTAATGAGCTAATCCAGCACCTGGATCCTGCCCAATCATAGAGATCCCCTGCTCCCTTTAAAAACCCTTGCAGGAAGCTGCTTGGGGTTGCCCATCTTGTGTGGTAATGCCAGACCCCAATGCATTGGTTTGCTTTGCAGAATAAAGGCTCCTCCTTTTGCATCAGAACTGGTGGTCTCCTGGTATTACTTGGAGAGGAGGGAGATTTCAAAAACTGGGCACAACATTAGCACTTCAACATTGATGGTAATAGACACCAGAAATCTAGGAAGCATATATCAGTGAATAGTCAGATTCATAAGCCAAGAATTTGAGGAAGAAATTCTGTGGTTGTGAAGTGTTAAGTGTATAAATGAACCACGGAGGAAATATTAAATTCCATAATTGTCATAGAGAAGAAAAAATGAATTTCCATACAAACACAAAGAAAACAATTAGGAGAATTAAGATAAGAGATGAACTGCAGTACTTGAGAAGTTTGCTCTTAGATACACAACAATGTTTTGATTATATGACGAGAATCTACTTGGAATATGATTAGGATAGAAATTTGGAATATAACCAAGATTAAGAATAACTGTGAGGCAATGCAGATGTTCATGTTAATAAGCTGATTAGCAGTAACCCAAATCTCATTATACTTCTACATATATAATCCTGGCTTTGTCTGAGTTGGAACATATTCACTGTAGTCTTGATATTAAGGTCAGTCCCAAATTAGAAAGGGAGAGATGTACCTTTGAATTCATTTAGAAATAATTTGGAAGGTCCAGATAGTCTCCCAACTCAAGTTGATTCATATAATACTTGCCATTAGCATTTACCACAAGAGGATAGGTCCAGATCAAAACTTTGAACCATTGCCTCAAACATGCATAGACTGTATCAGAGACTTTCTGAACTGTGCACATTTAAATCATAGAGAAAACTGCTTAACACCATAACAGAACTATTTGCATAGAGCTTTCTAATCATCAGAAAGTATTTTAGTTTATAATTATGAAAATTAGAACAACTTGCATTTTCCTTGGGATTTTAGACTTACACATTGAAATACAGCATATTAAGAGGCGTCTCTGGGTTCTCATGATGACACATGTGTGGTACTAGAATGAAATGAATATAGAGGAAGAATGCTAGTAGTGTCTTTACCTGACAGAAATTTGCAACAGCATTTATTGGTTAACTTTGTTATTTGACAATTTCATATATGTATTTAGGTTTTCCTCTCTTTCTGCTCCTATCCTCAACATTCTTCCTTCTTCACTACTTTTTCTTTCCCAGATTCATGGCTTTTGAGGTTGTTTTGTGATCCATTTATTTTAAGCAGGCTAGCTATATGAACATTGGATTGCAGTGTATGAGGTTATCATTGAGTACTAGTGAAGATAATGATTCACACCTTTGAATCTTTCTGGTGATAATAGTTCAGAAGTGGGGATGGGAACCTCTAAACTCCTCTTCCATTCACAGCTAACTCTTGAAAAAGCCTTATAAAAGCCTAGGGCAGATATCTGCCCACTTTGTCTGTCTCTGATTGTAATAAGCTGTGTGTATATGTAGATTCACCAGATGTAGTCCTAGGTTCAGGGCAAATGCTTCTCATTCTTTGTCTAATTCAATCACAGTTCTAGCCTGAAACCTTAGAGAATTTTGTGTCCTCTGAACAATCTACTTTTAAGCCTACAACTGGAAGGATTCAGTCTTCATACAATCTATAAAATTTAAACAAGCCAGCATCTTGAAGGCTTTATCCATAGCCTCTGAGACCTACTGCTCACTCTCCCACTCTGACTAGCTCCTTCTTATCTCTGACTCTCCTAGTTCTGGTTCAAATTCTTCTCCAAGCTGTCACAGTTAGCCTCTGCATTATCCTCAGACATACTGTTTCATTGTCTCTGTATCTTGACCCCTATCTGTCTGCTCAGACTGCCTGCTTGAATGACTTCTGTAACTGATGCAGCTATAACTGACTCTGTAACTCCTGACTATAATTGAGCTGAGAGCTTGCCTTTTCTATCCTGAGAATTGGTCACGTCCTCATTCCGCTAACTTTCCTCTGATTAGTCACTCTGCCTGTCTTTCACTCTGATTCATCTCAGACATCACTTCCTGTGTGATATTACCTCCTTACTGAGCTCTACATATTGTCTGGTTTTGTCTTAGGGATGAAAGGTGTGGATAATCATTGCCTTCTGAATAGTGGGATTAAAGTTGTTTACCAACATCTATTTTACCCCACAGAAGCCATAATGATGTATTAAAGGATTAAATATCGTCTACAAGCCACACCTGACCTGATAGTCCTGTACAGCTGTGTCTTTCCCAGAAAAAGACATTTCAAATCTTTACTCCCTGTCTTTTGGATCAAACATTCCTTTTGATCCCTCTTGTCTATAATTTTACCTGAGGTTTAGAGGTAATGTTGCATGTACAGGTAATATTCTGATATAAATGGAACAGACAATGGTGGCATGTATGAGCAAGTATGGAGTTATTCAAAGAAAATGGTAAGAGAGAGAGAGAGATTAACCAGAGCACAGAGAACTTGACAGTTCTAAGGAATGGTTAACATAAATAAACAGATAATAAATAAATAAATAAATAAATAAATAAATAATATTTTTTAAATAGCAATGAAGAAAATATTTCACAAAGTAATTAATATTCAAGAATATTTGTTGTAAAAGAATTATACAGAAACTTCATGGGATGTGCATGTTTGTGATCATATTCATGTGATCTGCAAGTTTCCTTGTATGTTTAATTGATTTCCTCTTCATAAGATGTGCAAGGATATGGACACAAACTTAATAGTTCATTGGATTGTCATAGGAATTAAAAACATACTGAAATGCCTTTATTGTACATGTATACTATCTTAGGTAAAAATCTTTTTAGAACAGTATGACATGTAATGTTCTATTCTGAAATGTATTTCTGCTCAAAAGAGATAATTTACATTATGTTTCATTCTCATACAGAAAAGACGTTAAACAGTATAATATCAACATGGGACATATTACAACTACTGGTTTAGAAAGGAACCTTTTGCCAGAAGTGATTAAAAATGCATAGCTGTGCAGTGATGTGTGGGAAACAAGTGGCTAGTCACTGTCCAGCTTCTACTTAACAGGCATCTACCTCATAAAAAACACCATCATAATCAGCACTTACTGGCAGCCTTATTGTAGGGGTGAGGAAAAGACAGAGATTATGTTTGCTTCTCATCTCTGTCATGTAAGACTCTTTGGACAGTGCCTCTTCATGATGATTCCATGTTTTCCACTGAAAAATATATCTCTGCAACAAATTTGAGGGCTTATGAAGCATTTCAAGAGATTCATACTTTCATAAATAGAGTAATATCACTATAAATACTGTAAGAAGTAAATCTTGGACCTGTTATAAAAGGTGGTTTTTAATGAGAACCTTTAAAAACATGCCCTTTTAAGTCAACAATTTTAAAGATAGATATATGTTATCTACACAGGAACCTGTTCTACTGTTTGAACAACAGAGAAAATTTCATTATACCATATCATTAAAGGATCACACTCAAAACTAATCATGATTTAAGAGGTAAAATCTGAAGCTCTACTCACTACTGATTATTTGTGATACTGGATGTTATTCTGTCAAAGAAAAAATATTTTTCCATTCCTACTAAAATATAATCACCTAAATTTCATAGGTTGAGACTGAAATCAAATTACAAAGATATAATGAGTATATAATTAATTTACAACTGAAATATTCTGAAAAAAATCTGGTTAAAAATGTTTTGTAAAAAGAATCACCTTTTTAATAGCTATATTTTATATTAATAAACATTTGTTTATAAATTTCCACTTGGCTGCTCTCACCATTAAAAGATGTTTAATGTGATATTGGGGACCTATTGATGCCATATAAATAGATTTATGTGATATTCAATGCAAGTTTTACTAGCATCTCATAAGAGGCAACTGAGCTATGGATTTGAATGAATGAATATCACTAATTATTACATTATGGCATTATTGACCAATAATACTTTTTGACCAATATATTGACCAAGTCACTTTTACAAAAACAGGAAATAACTTCATAATGAGTGAAAAGCATACATGAGTATATTAATACTTTATAGAAAAATCTAGAAGCAGATGAAGAGGAAGTTTTAATCTTTCAGTCCAGCAGTATGGTTGCTCTTGGGTAGAAAGAATGTTGGTGCACACCTTTAATCCCAATATTCAAAAGGCAGTGGTAGCACACACTTTTAATCCCAGTACTTGGGAGACAGGAAGCAGAGATTAGTCAGTGTCAGACAGGAATTCACATCTGGAATGAATCAGAGTAAAAGGCAAGCAAAATGAGAATCAGTGGAGGGGTAGCAGAAAGAGTCAGAATGAAGACACGCCCAACTCTTACAATGGAAAAACAGCCTCTCAACTCTGAGAGTCAGGACAAGACAGACAGTGAAGCAGTATAACTGAGAATAAGGCAGAGAAGTAGAAAGGCTGACTGAGCAGTATGGGACAGTGAGAATTCACAGAAACACAGGCAAGTTAGCAGAAGTCAGTATCAGACAGGAAGAATGAGTCAGTTTGAAGCCTAGCAGAGCAGTTCAGAAGAGTTTGGTCAGAAACAGTCAGCAGGTCCAGAAAAATGAGTTTGAACCAGTCAGCTAGGAGAAGAGTTTGAGCCAGAACAGCAAGTGAGTTGATTCAGCCAGCCAGAATAGTTCAGTACAGCTCTGAGTTCAGAAGGAACTAGTCAGGGTGGCTCAGTCTGAAGTAAGTCTAGGAGACTTAAATGTTCTAGATTGCGTGGAGGCTAAGGATGAAGCCTTCTTCTAGGCTTAAGAATAGATTGCACTGAGGCTGAGTTGCTTCTGGACTAGGACCAGGGACTGAATTAGACAAAAGAATAAACTGTCTTTAATCCCAAATCTACATCTATAAGCAGAGAGTTTTGCAAAGGATCTTGTTCAACACATAAACTACAGATAAAATAAATTACATTTGCAGGCTTTCAAAGAAAACTAAAATTTTAAATTATTAATGTATACCCCAATAAAAGTGCCAGCTTGACCTTTCTGTGTAAAATTTTTCAGCAAATTAAATATTGAAGATAGACAGTGAAAAAGGGAAATATATTCAACTAATATATAAAATAAACATATGCTGTATGATTGAACTCATTTTTTAAAATATTGAAACTATTGTGTTTTGTGGCTCTTTCATTCCTTTTATATTGGTTTGTATTTGCTCTTAATTTAAACCTAATTTTTTTTAATTTTCAAGAAAATTAAATGGAATACTACTACACCCATTGAAATTGTGAAATTGAAACTAAGTGAAGTTTCATTTATTGGCTTAAAATTTTCACATTGCTGTTCCATTCAAGGAAAACAGGCAAGTTGAAAGATAAAGAAATTTCAAAAGTACAGCTTTGTCAAGCCAGAAATATTACACATTTATAAATGTAGACAAATGTCAAAATTAGTACACATTCTTGGAATTTCTGTGACTAATAAAAAGTAATTGTCTATAAGATTGTTATATTGTGCTCTTCTTCATTTGTGACTGTAAAATAAATTAATCATTTTGTGTCTCCTTAATTGTTGACTTCATGACCACTGACCATCTGCCTTTTCTAAAGAACTGAAGCCATCTTTATCTCAGACAATGTATGCATAATGTTAGAAATCTAGGAAGTATTTGAATTATTTCAAATTATGTTATGACCTTGTGTGTTGAATAAATGTACATTAAAATTATCAAAATTGACAAGTGAATAGCTTGAGCTTTGGGAATTTGGGGCAGTGATGTGGTGTGTTTGAAAAAACTTTAACTGAACATCCTTCCTCAGTTTAAATAGAATCAATGTACATATTTTTATTTTATATTGTACAGAAAAAAAAACGAAAGAATGATATGTTTTCTGACCATCATTGTCAATAATTCACATAAAGGTAAACAAAGAAATAAAATGCACTTGCCTTTAAAATTATTCTTAGGCACAAGAATAGAAGCACCTTTAAAAATTCTATTTAGATAAGTAAGTATCATTATTTTAAAAAATAAATAACTTTGCTCTAATAATAAAATGAAAGTTTTATATAACTTCTTATTTGTGATTGGTATAAATTACCCTTTCTATTATTGGTGTTCCTTTCCTTATTTCACCAATGTTCTCAGGATAAGCCATATGTATTTGCTTTATTTGAGAGTAAGGTTAGGAAGCTATTTAGGACACTGATATATATAATGGCTAACACTTAATACAATTCATAAGATTACATCATCATTATGTTCTTCAGAGTTGTAGCAAACATTGTTTTCTTTTAACTCTAAAAGTGATGCAGGTCATCTGACTTTGTCTTCTTAAGAATATAGAATTAACAACTTCTTGATATGAGCATTAGCAGGTGAGGGTAGCTAGTATACCCAGAGATGAATTTAAAACCCTACAAATTTGTATAAATTGTGAATCTGATGTAAAGCAATAATGGTCCAAAGGTGATGAGTTCGTGGTTTTAAAACTCCCTTTGTGACAAATTCTTTGTTCTTTTCAATCTTTTAATGTTGCTAAATTACTGTCAATATTTTTATCTGAATGTCATTTTATGTGTTGCTGATATCTGAGACATTTTTGTAAGTGGGGGATATTTCAAAGTATTTTAAAGGCAGCTGAGCAAAATGGTACGTTTGAAATACTTCAATTTCACTTCTTCAGGCTTGTTTTGCTCTCTGCCCAAGCATACCTCAACTGCTGCACTATTCTCTGCTATCTCTGCAGTATATCCTGTTACTCCTCAAACATTATCACCACCTGTCAAACCTGGCATGAAATAGCTTGCAAGGTTTTTATGTTGATTTTAAGGAATTAGAGGCACCAAGCATGTTATTTATTCTGGCTTTATCTTCAGTGATGTTCACAGTTACCAGTAGCACTGGGCTGCATCCCACATAATCTTTTTAGGATTGGCCACTGAAGTATTATATTATTGTCTGGATTATGGCTTGCTATATACTGTACTGAAATTTACTTTCATTTAGAAATACTTTAAGCTTTTAAACTCAGTCAATAAGAAATGGTGTTGCTCACAATTAATATTTACAAAGTTGCCTCCCAAAACTAATACAGATCATTTATCTTCTTAGTATTGTGTAGGTTTACTTACAAAGTTATATTTTTGTCTCTCCCCAAAATTGTATTAGGTAAAAATTTATTATTTCTCATAAAGTAAGCAAGCACCTACATAAAATTATTATAGTAGAATTTTACAAAATGATATTTGGAATTTATTCCAATTTGATGGACATACTCTGTCAGGAAATGCCTAGAATTAGGGATTGAGCAACACTAAGAGCGGGGCAGGGAAAATTGGTGAAGCAAACTGGAGACCAAGGGAAGAAGTTTCCTCAAGCTTTCTTCCACAGCTTGCCAGGGCTCTTGCTCTCTCTAGATCAACTATTCATTTCTTCAGGCAGTATACACCCCTCCTACCTCCTGCCAGAGATTAACAGAGACTCTTCAGACAGGCACACACCTAGACACACACACACACATGCACACACACACACACACATACAGACAGACAGACACACACACACACACACACACACACAAACATACAGCACAGCTCACCATACCACACTGACCAAGGGAGAGATGGTGAGAGAGAAACACAATTTAGATGACTATTAAGTCTATGCATAACCTCCAAAATAAAATTCCAGATTCTAGATTATTGTTAAATATTATGTTTCATATTGTATGTGAATAGAGTGAGTTCTTGCTTAATAACAATAATAGTGAGACATTTGGTCTATTATTTCCTCTAATTGCTGATCTTCTATGTTGAGTATTCATTTAAGCTTGGAGCTTTAGCAGCTAGAACAGCTTTCATGCGATCTTCCTCTCACTATGTGCCTGGGCAGATACCTAAGTCGATTACCTCTCCTTGTTTTTATTTCATTATGCTTTATGATCATCTTGGGTATTAACTCACTGTGTTGCATGCCTTTAGGAGTGTGTGTGTGTGTGTGTGTGTGTGTGTGTGTGTGTGTGTGTGTGTGTGTGTGTATGTGTATATTTAGGACGTGTAATTAACATAAATAACACTTACACCAATATTTGTAAAATTGTTCAAGCTCTGATACACAATGTTGGGTATTTTTTATAAATTCACACATATTTATAAATATATAATTCATATTAATTTTGGTGACTTTTTCAATTATTGAAATCCCTTATGTCCTATGAACAAAAATAAGTTATATGATCTAATTTGTGCTATAACATTTTGTGCATGTTCTATTATCTTTTCCTTGTATTTTCTGTATAAATGAAAGAAAAGAAAAAAGGGAACTTCATTTCTTCACAGACACAAAGCAGTATCTGCTCTCTTGTTTTAATAGCATGAGAGGAAATATTTCTCCTATTGCTAATACTAATATAACCAACACTAAAACTATTGCTGTGGAAGATTATTCTCAACATCCATCACTGCACCATTACAAATTCCCATTTCTTTTCAAAAACATATATCAAGCTCTATTTAACATGTGACTACCAAAATTTTTGTATGTCATCATTTAATATGCTTTTAAAAGGCTTCTTCTTACTGAACTGTATCCTAAATCACATAATAAATTTGAAATTAATTTTTGTAAACTGAATATAAAAAATAACATATTTTTGTACACACACTCTTTACCAGCTGAAATAAGATAGCAGTTTAGATAAGACTCAACTGAGAATTGTTGTACCAGGTGCAATTTGCTTCTTAACCCTAATCCTAAACATCTTTTTTTTCATTTTCCTCATTCCTCCATCTGTGAAATGTGACAGATAAAATATCATTTCTGCTAAACATGAGAACATTTATTCTCAATATTAATTTCCCCCTCACTCTTATATTTACTAGGAAACTAAGAAAAATATAAGTGTGATTGAAAAAAGAAAATCACCATCACTTTCTTCTTAGTGAAACAGAACTTTTAAGATTTGTCTTTATAGATTAACTCTCATACTACGTACATGTTCTCCATTCCCAAAACAGCTATTATATTCAGGATGCACTTCACTCGTTTCCTACAGCCAACTATTTAAAAGTCCTGTCATCTTGTCTTAATTTTACTATTCAAATGTGAACTACCCACTTCCTGACATACTCATACAGTCTGTCCTTTAGATTCCATGGTGTGTCAATAGCATCAATCACCATTCGCACCATCGATCATGCAGCTCCATGTGGTTGGATGACATCTGCCATATAACCCTTCTGCGTTACAGATCTGCACTTGAATTTTGATGAAAGAGGATATTGTTTGTAGACTCATAATCAATCATAGCATCATTCAAAGCGTCATAATCAGAAGATATAGCAGTGTTAATCAGATATTCTTTGATTGTGCTTGGTTCTGCATCTAACAGAGTTCTACATTGTAGGCTAATATTGAGTAAACAAAACATAATTTGTAATGCTTCTTACATCTGCCAATAAATTAGTTACTCTAAGCAATATAGTTCTTTTAAATTTTTGTCCTTTGTCCACATACACAACTATATTAATTTTTAAATTAAATTTTATGTACAGTTGGAGCATTACAAAACACAAAGTCTAAAGACAGATCTCATTCCTGATATCAGTGCCATTTAGTATACTGTAGAGGAACACTTGATTCTTGATCCAGCAGCATGTCAGCTCTTGGAAAAGATTACCTTCAGGGGCCAGTGTGATAGGCATTTTATCACTTATCCTTCAGCATGGCTGCTCCAGGGTAGAAATAATGTTAGTCAGGCTAATTCTGTCTTGTTTGTACTAATGCCCAATGGAAGGGAATTCTGTGGTTCCTCCCCAGCGACTAACATGTAGACATGAGGAACATCCTGTGTCTCTCAGTCTGAACTTTGCCTAGGTGCAGCAAGGTTGACTGACTTGGCATTTTGGAAGTGAATTGAAGAATTATTTTCATTAATGCAAACTAAGACTTTGTATCCGAAAGCAATACTAGTTATGAAATTTTTCATTTAAAAGTCCAACTGTTGTAATGACTATAAACTATTAGTTAAAAGTAGAAGCTTTAACTACTAAAAATGAAAACTAAATTACTAAAACTAAAATTAAAAATTTCAAGGCCATTTAAAACACTTCCAGCTCCATTATGCCTATCCTGAATTTCTTTATTAGTGAAGTTTTTGCTGGAAGTTTTTCTTTCTATACTTATATATTATTATTTACATTTGAACATTTGTCTTATTTTATGCATTTTCATCCCTTTATTATATCCTGCAACCGTACACTATGTAAAACAATTCATATATAAATCTATTTGCTTATAATGAAATTCAAAATATTTCTGAGTAGTTTTCTTGTTTTGGAGGTTATATAAAGTTAAATCACAGTGCAAGAGAGGTAGCTTTGTAGTTAAGAATGAGTGTATCTTTTGTAGAGGATTGATACTTGATTCAGAGTACCAATGCTTGATAGCTCACAATTAACAATTACCTTTAACTCCTGATATAGGACATCTCACTCCCTTTTCTTGTTTTTGTGGGTACTTGTGTTCAAGTGTACACCCCCCCCATAAACACATACACACACACAAACACACTTAATAAAAGAGAATAAAAATATCTTAAAAATTCATGGAATTCGTCTAACTGAAAGTTCTTCTTACATATAGATCGTTAACTTAATTTACAACATAATCCCTTGAGTTTTAATCTCATGTTATCAGATAATGAGGTGTTCTTATTAGATGAACTGCTTATTAAATACAATAAACAAATATATATATATATATATATATATATATATATATATATATACAAGTATGTATGTATAAAACATTCACACATATGCTCACATTAGTGCTGTAAATTCTTATCATTCCACAAGAAGACGCATTACATGAATTTATCACAATCCATGCTATGTCTAGTATCATGCAAAGGTATCCAAAATAGAATTCAAAAAGAGACCACTCCAAGTGTAATGTGAATAATAACATATAGATTTGACCTCCACTTTATGATTTTTCTTACAAAAGTTTACATGAGTCAAGATCTCATGCCTTATCCAGCACGCCATGCATTTCTGACTTCGTAGTATAGACCTCAAACAAACTGTAAGCCACAGCAATTTCTATAATGAAAGCAACCCATTATCTTGGGGAGGAAAGAACAGTTTTTTTGCTATATTTTGTTTTGCCTTGAAATGAGATACATAAACTCAGAAGCTATAAAATGGAGAGAAAAGTGAAACAAAACCATACTCTTCCCAATACACAACTCTCTTGTAAAGATCAGGGAAGTTTGTCCTGAAGGGAAGGTAAGCTCTGCACCATGGTATGAGTATCAAATTATAATATAATTATACCTTAAACATTTGTATCCTACTTTGGAATTTGAGCTGGTAATGCATATTCTTCTTTCTCTATTCCCAGCTCCAAGCTCAACCATAGAGCTTGTAGGTACTCTTAAGTGAAAGAAATGACAGTTCATTTAAAATATGAATCACTGAAATGTTCTACTTTCACTGTGACTCAATACAACCAAAGTGAGAATTTTTTTTAAAGTTACACAGAATGTGTAGCCTGAGATTTCTTCTGAGTTGTAAAACTATTTTTGTTCATGGGGTTCAAGGAAGAAAACTTAAGACTCTGAAGAATATGTATTTAATTCTAATTTCAACCATCTATGTTTTGTTTTTCATAAATTAGGAATAACATTAAAATCAGAACAATATTACAAGATGTCACTAAGTCATACCATTAGAACTGTAGTTTAGTTTTGCTATAGCTTTAGAGTAGTAGTTTAGTAGTTCAGTAGTAGTTTACTACAGCACTTAAAATTTCTGATGGCACATCTATAGTTAGATGTGGTAATTACATCACAGGGTTACAGAGTTGAGACCAGGAATAATGTGAAATATCCTACAATGAAGGGAAAGACTTCAACAAGTGTTTGCCCTTTTAAACTGTCAACTCATCACAAAGAGTTCTAGAAACTTTGATTTAGAAGTACAAAAGAAAATATAATAAACACTACATGTCTATGTTTCTGAAACGGTTCCAGGACAAAGAAATGGCCTCTACTTTAGGTGTTCACATAAAACTTCCAGAAATATGTGAACTTCACATATGTTTCAATATCGGATGAAATGATAGGTGTGAAACCTGCTATGGTTGACACTTACAACAGGTAAAATTTCATGAAATAATATTCTAGAGTGATAGAGTGGTCACTCCAAAGATATAAGAAATATTTTTTACAATATGACATGACAACACTAGCCTTATGACAGGCAGTCTTTCAGTGGCATAATCATGGAAATCAGTTCCATCTTAGAGAAAATTGGAGTCAGTAAATGATTTTAGAAGAGAAAAATAGTGAAAGATATTTGAGTAGTCTTATGAAGATCATGAAGAAAATGATTTGGGGAGTAAATTAAAGTTGAAGAAGTAATAAATGACTAAAGATGGGCAAGGTTTCTTTTACAAAAAAATGGAAGACAAATTATCATTATTCAATCTAGCGATGGAGCAATGATAATGGATTAAAAGAACGAATTTCAGAGCAATTAAGCAAATCAGTAAGAAATAATTTGTAAAAATCAGCTGGGAGGTAGAAAGCGATTGAAGAGTTGACATTGACTCCAAAGGTTCTGCCAGGCCATATTAATCAAACCTCAATGGAACCTTTAGAAAGATAAATGCAATAGGCCCAGTGAAATTTCTATTTAACCCAGGAGCCGTAGGCAACATTGAAGCAGAAGTGTTTAGGCAGTCTAGGCTGGAACTAGAACCATATAGATTACTTTCTTTATTTCTCAAGGGAAAAGCATCAGAATAAATGGATAAAGAACCAAAATCAACCTCAATACCATGGATGAGAGTCAGTTTCTAAAATTTCAAATAAGTCTATGGAATAAGAGTGAAAAAGAGTGAACACGGACATTGATAAACAGATACAAGGAATTTTGTATCAAAAATGATCAAGTTATGTTTACAATAACATCAATAAATCTCTTAATAAAAGTGACAATAATAAATACATAGGAATGTGATTTAAGCATGTGCTGTGACATGTTTACAAATATTGTGAGTACAAGGGATAGACATCTATGCTAAGAAACAAAGACAAGATGCCCCAAACACTAGATTCATAATTTAAATTAAATAAAATTAACAATGGATGCAAAGTTAATGAAGGTTTATGAAGATCTGTTTCCTCTGCTTCATTTGTAGCATTTAAAACATCAAAATTCTTCTGGAAACAAGAAAAAAAACTGATAGAGTAAAATCACTGAAAGGGGGTTGGTAGTTATAAAGCTCTTTTAGAGCTGCCTTCTTTCTAAATATAACTTCATTTTCTTTGACTAATCTCTTCCCTAACACACTCACTCTGACCCATAGAAATCATCACCCAAATTATGTTTCTCATTAGTAACCCAATTTGTCTAAACTCTAAACTAAGTTTCTTTTTTCTTCCATTTGTTCTTCCTTTTTTCTTCTTCATACTGTCTCCAAATGTGGAAGTAATACACTAATACACTCTACTCCACAGTGTCAGGCATGAGTCAGTTTCCTCTGGCTGTGGTAGCAACTCACCACTTTTTACCATCTCAAAGTCATGCATCATCAGTTTCTCTCAGAGTTAGATCATAAGTGTGAAGTGTCAGCAGTCTGTGCAAGCCTCTAGGAGTCTCCTGGGAGACTTTTCTCTACTTTTGTCAATATGCAACATATTCATATTGTTTAGAACATGGCCACAAATTTTGTATTTTATTCTAGTAATATAGCAAGTTTAAATTCTGCATCTATCTCTCTGTGTCTCCTCTTTCTCCTCTTCTCTGTCCTTTTCATGTTCACAATGTGTGGCTTTGATCTTCTGTTTTTCTTCTTATAAATAAATCTTATAATAAATAACTTTCATTCCAATTAGAAAATCCATGAGCTTCCAATTAGGCAGAGAGAGAGATAGAGAGAGAGAGATAGAGAGAGAGAGAGATAGAGAGAGAGAGATAGAGAGAGAGAGAGAGAGAGAGAGAGAGAGAAGGGAGAGAGAGATACAAAGACTGAGACAAAGACAGAGAGAAAGAGAAGGGTGCAATGTAAAAAAAAATTAGTGATACTTTATTATTTTGCTCACCATAATAAGCATTTCATAACTTCAAATCTAAAACTCTTAATATAGTACTTTAAAAATTTAATGATGTTTTAGTGTATATGGGCATGTATATGTTCTCTCACAAATATACTTTGCATATGATATATATAAGCATATGCATTTATAGTACTTAAAACATAAATTAACTTGTAAAATAATACCAGACATATGAAATATTAAAATAGTTGAACACGTATTGTTATGTGTTACAACATGTGAAATATTTTCTAGCTTTTATTCAAAGCTAATCTACCAGAGACTTCTGATAAGCTCATGTATTTCTCAGTGTTATAAATCATTTTCTGATTATGTACACTCCCAAATATGTTTTTGTTCACTGACTTAGCAAAGGCTCTATTTAATGTTTTCAACAGACAATTTGATGATGCTTTCATTTTTAAGTAGCATGTACAAATGTCATGCCAAAGTAAAAAAGCATCACGTCAATCACCTCATACTATACATCCTTTACTGGAGAACGTATTATTCTGCCGCCAGATGGTACTGTTACTAATTCTGGCTTAGTCTCCAAAGAGCCTGTTGCTTTTATTTCTTCAGGATTTATGTTTGAGTTCCTTCAGCTGTGAAATAGATATAGGAAGGTTTAAGCATATTTAAAACAAACTAGAGAGTAGATTGGTTATCTGTCCTTTACAACTTATTTTTTACTAGAGACATGGAATTGAATTTTTAAATGTATCGATTTTATTTTGTTTTGCAGTTATGATTTACATTTGCATTCATTTAAGGACATATCTGACATTAAAATTATAATCTTGACATTTGTATTTTATTATTTATCCCATTTACATATTATTCAAAATACTTTCCTCTTTCTTTTCTTTTTTTTTTTTTTTTTCTTTTCTTTTCTTTCCCCCTTCCTTCCTTCTTTCTTTCTTTCCTTCTTTCTTTTCTTTTTTTTTTGTTTTTTTTTTTGTTTTGTTTTTTGAGAGTAAACCAGGCTGACCTCAAACTAATGAGATCCACGTGCCTCTGTCTCCTGAGTGCTGGGATTAAAGGCATGAGCCATCACCTTTTTTTCTAACCATTATTTTCTTTCCTTTCCCATAGTTTACTAGAGAGTTAAATAAAAAGAAAACAGCATAGATCATCCATATTATCATTACAAAACTCAAGATTTGATACTCACTTATAATCATTTAAATATATTAGATATTTCTCAATTTAAAATGAAACTATTTTATAATATATTCATCATAAGAGGGAAATAGTTATTTTCTAAATATATTTACTACATTTAGCATCGTTGAAGATCATCTCTTTTTTATGCTAGGGCTGTGACTTACAATGAGTTTTGGCTTGTCACTATCCAAAATATTAAAGAAGTACTGTGAAAAATATCATGTAACAAGAAAAATTATCAAAATTTGATAAATAATTTCCACTGAATATCTTTTACAATTATGAAGTCAAAAATGTATATAAAGCTAAAAGCATATGACATATATGTCTATATGTATTTTGCATGGCATAGCTTAAAGACAGGTTATATATAATTATGTTGTAAACCACAACTCAAAGCATGGATGCATGTAAGTTAACACAAAATTAAATACACATTGACAATTGTGCATAAATCATATATATTTATATTATTAGTACCAAGTGAATACACATATATAGTAATGCACAAACTATATAAATCTATTCATATCTCTAAAAATGGGCAATAAAATGCAGAAAATTCATTGTTTCTTAAAAAATTCATAATAGTATATTTCCTCATGTATATATAAAACATAAGAATCTGACCTCGTGGAAGAAGACACAAAATTTTAAAAAAGTAGTTCCCCATGGCTGAGTAGAGCATGGAGAGAGAAGGATACAAACATACTAGTCACTCTGTACCATGGTATAAAATTTCAGTGCTTAGTAATGTTGACTTGAATCTTTAAAGAAAACAAAAAGAGAGTTTTATATTTTTAAAGTTTGTCCACAAAATTCTCTGAATTTTCTCAATTTTTGTTGTAATATATCCATTTTCACTTCTAGTTTTTATTGATTTGAATGATATATTTGTGTGGTTAGCCTGCTAAACATTTGTCAATCTTGTTAATCTTTTCAAACAAACAACTTTTCATTTCATTGATTATTTGTACTATTTTCATTATTTTTAGGCTTGATTTTGTTTATCACCTTTTGTGTAGATTTTTGGAGGGAGTCTGTTGTTTGTTTTTTCCAAGGCTTCCTGCTATATCGTTAAGTTATTAATTTGAAATCTTTCAAAATGTTTTATGTAGGCACTTGTCTTAGTTAGGGCTTCTTTTGCTTTGAAGAAACACCATGACCACAGCAGTTCTTATACAGGGAAACATATAATAGGATTTGACTTACAGTTCAGAATTTTAGTCCATTATTGTCAAAGTGGAAAGCACAGTGGAAAGGAGGCAGATATGGTGCTGGAGAGATATCTGAGAGTTCTACATCCTGGTGAGCAAGCAGTAAGGGAGAGTGCCACATTAGACCTGGCTTGACCATCTTATACCTCAAAGCCTGCTCCCAGTAACATACTGCCTCCAACAAGCCCAGACCTGCTCTAACAAGGCCACACCTCCTAATAGTGCCAATACCTATGATCTTATGGGATCCATTTTTATTCTAACCACCACCTTTCATTCTCTTGTCCCCATAGGTTTGTCTTCATATCAAAATGCAAAATAGATTTAATCCCACTTCAAAAGTCCCTACAGTCTATCACAGTCTCATTACTCCACAGTCCATAGTCTCTGATACTTATGGCAATCTCTTGACTATTATCTGATGTAAAATTAAATAAAAATGTAGAACACATACTTTCAACATACAGTGGAATGGGATATATATTTCTTTTCCAAAAGGGAGAAAAGGGAGCATAGTGAAGAAATACTGGAACCAAAGCAAGACTGAAAAACAGCTGGACAGACTGCAAACTCTGTCTCCATGTCTGATGTCTAAATGCTCTTCAGATCTCCTTGTTGACTGCAACACATTTCTTTCTCCTGGTTTCACTCCCTGTAGGCAGTTTTATTCAGATGGTATCCCATGACTCTGACACCTCTAACATCTTGGGGTCTTCAAGGCAATCCAGGCTTCACATTTACAGCTTCACCCGTGGCCAAATATTGCTGCTTGAAAGGTCCCATACCTTGTATAGAACCTAACTATTACTATTCTGCAAAATGCATATAGTCTTAAGTCAACTCCCAATGACTTATTGTTAAACCCCTAGATTAGTGAATCTGTCAACTCTCATTAGAGAAGCTTCTTCCTTCAATAGATAACTTGATGACACAATAGATTGTGTGTGTGCATCTCTAGCATAGTGATTTTGGCATGACAGAGAGGTAGAGCATCTTTCATCTATGACTGGATAAACAAGTAAATAAATGAATAAGTAAGTGCACACTCTAAGGCTCAATGTTTAAAATCACACACTATCACGTACTGTGAATAGAATAGAAATGAATGTTTCTTTTGCACAGTGCATGAATATATTGAGTGTAAGGCTACATACTTTAAGCTATTCTCCTGAATCTACTCCATGACAGAGAGATTTTTATGTATATAGAAGTAAATGCATAAACTGGAGTATTTAATTGTGGATTTGTAGAATTTAAATTAGTTAGATTGTAATATTTAAAATGTAGTCTTTATTTTCTTTATTCTTTTATCTCTATTTCCAAACATTATTATACTATCATAAATTATATATATATATATATATATATATATATATATATATATATGACCAGTGTACACAGTCTACCATCTAAATATTATGTAACTACCTGAAATTATTAACCTATTTTTCAGTGTTAAACATTTCAATCATTCTGTTTTTTACCGTAATAAATGAGATTATCATAAACATCTTAAATAGATTTACCTTCATTACCCACATATGTGTGTGTGTGTGTGTGTGTGTGTGTGTGTGTGTCTATTTATGTGTGTATGTGTATAGTAGTTGTTCCCATCTCAGTAAAAAATTATAATGGCTGAATTGCAATTTTTACATCTAAGAGTTAATGGAAAATTATCTCTAAAATAATTATTAACACGTTTACCCATATTTAAAATCAAAGAGTTAAATGTTATCTTTCAAAACAAATTTCATTTTAATAGATCTAAATATATAGCCATTATTCTTCAGAGTCAGACAAGATTAATAAATTAGGCAATTGGCAAGAAATGATTCATCTGATTCACCTTGTATTTGGGAGTAGAGAGTAAATCTAATTGCCTTTAAATGGTGTTGGGCAAATCTATTGTTTATTTGGCTTCAAAAATAATTATTCTAAGAAACTGTTCATTGATATTTGGGAGTTATATCTTTAGTTGTAATATTCAATTATGTAATTGGCAGTCAGAAAATAAACAAGTGAGTGCTAATGTGAAAACATTATTTCTTACCTTGTTTAAATATAGAATTTATATTCAGTTGGCATGAATGCTAATATGCAAAATATCAATAAAATGAGCATATTGGAAACAGACTGAACATTTGTACTCCAATTCAAGAACCTCAGTGTTCTAATTTATTTCGGAAATAATTGACCCACTATCTGGAGTGGACTATATGGAGGTTCAGATGAGTAGTTACTTGCCTACTGATATATTAAAAAAGTGTTCTTTTCTACAAGCTAATGCATTTGACATTTAAAAACCTATTTATTTAATTATTTCATTTTACAGTGAAATCTCATTGGTAGTGAATTGCCTGTTCTTTTTTCTATTTCTCTCCATTTTTATTCCTGGCAACCATGAGCCCCAGATGCTAAGCACTGGAAGATATTTCTTCCAATAGCAGCATCTGGCATGCTGGCAAGCTCCATAAGCAATTTTGTTTTACGGCTTTAAAGCAGCTTCTGAGTCTATTACATGGTTAATCTGATGGGCTGTCTGGGCTGACTTGTTCTCCTGGATGCCATATGCCAACAGCTAGAGATGCAGTGAACTGTCTGCCCATTAGGATTGCTACAAAGAGCACACCTGAAAAATATCAGCTGCAAAGAGTATGTTCTGCTTCTGTTCAGTCATTACAGTACCACTGATGAGTGACCTAACTAAAATAGTATTTAAACACTTGCCAAAAGTGTGCAATGCTCTCTAACATCAGGGAAGACTAGAGAAATGGAAATAATAAAATATTCAGGAAACTGTTGTGTCACTTGATACTGAAACACCGTCTGCCTCCATTCAAGAAGAATAGGAAATGAGAAATGGAATGTTGAGAGTGAAAGATAACAATTTGATAGTGGGCTTCTGTAGCAAATGTCTGATAAGAGACTGAATTATCTGATGTTAAGTATTACATCTAACTTGTCTTTATACTGCATGATCAGGACTTATTATCGTACTTACACATATAAAATGAAGTAGTGGATTTTAAATGAAAAAAAATAAACTAATAAAACTTGTAATTGTGCAATACATTCTATCATTTTTAAAGTCTTTTTCCTTTTAAGTTTTTTCTATCATTTAGATGCTACAACAAATAACACTTCTTCAGAGAATATTATTACCACCCAGAGAAATTGCATCACCCATCAAAATATTCTACAGATCTTCCACTTCAGGAGCTCATGGGATTCATTGGGGCATTTCAAGAAAATCTCAGATACTTTTTTTTTTTTTTAACAAATGTAACTTATAATTAATTTGCAACATTAAGTAAACAAACATTTCATTTTTTTCATGTAAAACAATATATTCAGTTATCCTATTTAGAAAGCATGTTATACAAACAAGAAGACCTCCTTGGCTCACAGCCTATTAATATTAAAGAAAAATTTAGTAGTGATTTGATTATGCACCCTCATATGATATAATGAAAAATCAGACTCTGAAATCTGAAATTATAAACCCAAAATACTTAATGAATGAACCAAGGACGATATCCACTCTGCCGGCATATCATTTAGTATGCCTTATACTCTATGATTCTCCCTCAACACCTGCCTTTGTTAAAACATAAAGAACACAAGACTGTTTCATAGATTATCTGACATTTAATCATATACAAAGAAATAATTATTAAGATGAATACAATATAGTAATGATCTTTATGAAGTTGGTGTGAAAATGAAAGTTAAATTTTATGAGTAAATGCTCTGCTTTATTCTAATGTAATATAATTATATAGTAAAAGCAAATTTATAATGGTCAAATATTGGTGTTTTGCTGGTAGCCCAAATAGCCTGGCAACATGGTTGAAGTCTGTTGACAAGGTTCCAGACTCCCTGGCTGATAATTTCGGCTTACCAGTCATTTTGCCCCTTTCTCCCTTTTGCTGTAATGGCAACAAAAGCTCTTCATTATGTCTGTATGGCCTAGTAATACCTCAGCTGGCTGGTGTTAGCTGAGAAGGAGAAGCAGCCAGTTTTTTACTCAAAAGTAATTGTCATTGTAAAATATCTTGCAGGCTTCTAAGTTCTGGCATGTGTAAAACTACCTATTCATATTGATAGTACATTGTAAAGGCTATTCCTAGAATGGGTGTTGGGCCTCCCAGGAAGAATCAAGCCTTTAACAGATAGAAGCAAAAAGAGCCTAAATAGAAAAAAAATAAGTATGCACCAAAGAGCTAAAAACCATAAAATAAAAACCTTCTTTGCCTATATGGCACCCTGCTCTGTTTGAGGCAGATGGAGATATTATTCAGCTAACAGTAACATTCAACCAATTATGGGTTGAGTCAAATGTTCTTTCAGAGCAAACAAGATGACCTTGAAATTTGTAAGTCCCAGGAGGAAGGACACCCAGCTCCCCCGTGGGCATGATCTAGGAGTGACTACATCTACATATGAAACCGGCTCCTCTGAAGGCCTGAGCAACATCTACATACTCTACATACTGCTTCTTGCCAGAGCAGTCTCTCTCTCTCTCTCTCTCTCTCTCTCTCTCTCTCTCTCTCTCTTATGGGCCTCTTCCCCTAGTAATGTACACTGTCAGTCTCTCCCTCCTTCTCTTCTTGGTGTGGGTTTTTCCACTGACAAGGCACATTGTCAGTCTCTTGCCCATCTCTTTCTTAATATGTATACTGTCAATTCCCCAATTAAAAATGCTACTGCATTTTACTTCTAAAACGTGTTCCACATGTCATTTTAAAGCGCCATTGTGCGTTCCATTCCTTTGGGTCCCATAGAAAGAACAAACTACTCTGTTCATTTGTCATTCCTCATTTTTCCTGCACTCATACTCCCTCCTGCGTAGAGTTCTTGTGAACCTATTTGTGGAAAAGGCTGGTCCCTCCCCAGTGTTTCACAAATCAAATCGAAAGTATAATTTCTTTGTGTTTGATTCCTAGAATGTGTATAACTTGCTCTTCACATATGCGTCATGCAAGGAAGAATAATGAATAAATGAACATCCCCCAAAATGTGTTCTGCTATGTCTTTCCAAATTGAATTCACTAGTTCCCAATCCATGAAAACATTAGGAAAACCTACCAAGATAAAAATTTCTATCCTCAGAAGCTTCTCATTTATACTGGGAAAATGTAATAGACAAGTGAAGTCTTTTAGACAGGAATAGCCAGAAAGTAAAACAGTTGAAGTTGGTACATGAGTTTTAGGAAAACTACTGCTCCAGAATTTGTGTTTTAAACTTATAAAGGAGAAGAATCCTACTCCTTTACTCCTACCAAATACATAAGTAAAATGATTTATATGTCTATATGCGAGCAGATATACAAGACCAGTTGAAAGACATATGAATTATCCGTATGATTGGATTTATATTTGTCAAACAACAAAATTCAATGATAGCTACATAAGTCAAAATGATACTCAGGAAATACAATTTAAAATACTCAGTCATTTCTTCCTAACTTCTTTTCAATACCTCACAACTCTTCAGTGGACAAGTGCTCCAGAGGCATCTATGGTTGGCTGGCTCTGTGGTTTTGGCGGCAGTATCACGGCAGATTTGTTGTCACTCTGGAATTCCAGTTGTTCAATTGCTGAAATAATACAGAAACATTTTTCATACGTATGTATGTATTTTCAAAGCGTATTTATGTATCCGCTGTTCTCAAACTGTGGGTCATGACCCTTTGGGAGGTCAAATGACCCTTTCACAGTGGTCACCTAAGACCAACTACATATCAGATATTTACTTTATAATTAATATTAGTAGTAAAACTGCAGTAATGAAGTAACAACAAAAATAATTTTATGGTTGGGGGTCAACACAATATAAGTATATTGAAGTGTTGCAGCATGAGTAAGTTTGAGAACCACTAGTGCATATAAATACTAAACTTTATATTGCCATCCATTTTCTCTTATTGTGTAGGTTCTTCTCTGTCATTGTGAAGTCAAGCTAATTACATTATTCTTACTGATAGCTTTTAGTGTCCTTCGGTTTGTAAAGTGGTCAAACAATGTGCCAGTGATTTGTTTTTCTCATTTTTTTCATAACTTCATATATGTATACAATGTGTTTGGATTTTGTTCACCTCTGACTCTTCCATGTAGTTCAATTTAGATATACATCCACCCTCCCAATCTCACATGCTTCTTTTAAAAATAAAATCTTCCAGATTCAATTTGTTTAGCACTGTAAGACCATCTATTGGAGTATGTCAATTTTTGATAGGATTCATCATTAAACAGTAATCACTCTTCCTGTTCCAGAAGTCATCAAATGGCTGTAGGTCCTCGTCTAAGGGTGGGGTTTCATAAGCACCACTTTCTTCAATGCTAAAAGGCTGACTGGCTTGATCTTGTGCAGTTCCTGTGCTGGCAATCAAGGTGTTGTGAGTTCATATGTACAGTGGTTCTGTCATTTTCAGAAGAAACTGTCAGGCTCAGATTTCACCTCAACACTAGCTTTTACAGTGTCACATACTTACTTCCAAAATAATCACTGTCCCTTTGGAAGGATTTCATTTAGAGGCGGCATTTGTGACTGAATACTCCACTGATACTTATTCTCACCTTTGACTGTTATAATATCAGAATGTATATTTCATATTGCAGAACATGGAGAAATTATTTTGAGTAAACTCCTTTCAATTCATGGTAGTTTTGGGTTTATAAAAGTTTCATTTCTGGTCAGCAACTGCATCTGAAATGAGAACTGACATCCAAGAGATCACATGACCTTGTTTCAAAACCATGTAGAGGAATCCATAAGTCTGGCCGAAGACAACACAGTTAATCAGAGACAAAGATGGTCAACTTATTGGTCACAGAAATTTTCTGGAAATATCAAGACTTAAGACACATCTGAAAGATTAAACCTGTTTAATGCAGGTTTAGTACCTGATATTTCTTTCATGGTTTACAAACTCACTTGGTTCCTTTAAAAACAAAACCACTCAGATTTCTACAAATGACTGACCATCAGTTGACTTATGATTTTTCTCTTCTAAGGTGTTTGAACTTGGATTCCTTCCTGTTCTTTTGTGACTACACAAGATCTACATCAAGATGTCTGCTCCTCTATAAGATTCGTCATCATTAGAGAAAGATTGCATAACTGCAATCTCCAAAACCAGTGATTTGAGCACAAGAGAGCATGTTTTCTGTGAAGTTCCTTCTTACTTCAAGGTCCATGTTCTTCACATGTCTCTGTTTTGTAGAAATAGTGATTATGTTGAGAACATGTACAGCAGAGCGATTTCTTGTTCTAATAAAAATTAAGGGCTTGGAGTACAGAGCAGCAGGAGAGCCCTTCCTCAGCATGTGCAAGGACCTAGATTCAAAGCTGTCCACTTTACCGAACAATGTGTAACACATTTCAGCAATTTCTAACATACTTTGTCTCAGTGTAATGATTTTATAGAGCCATCTATTACTCAGTGGTTACAGAAAACAATCTGTTTATATATATTTTAATGTAGACCTCCAAAGAGTGGGTGCAACACTTTTTGGCAATTTTCTTTCTTTTAAAAATTATTTATATGAGTATTTTAGTGCTTTGCCTGGCTATATGGCTGTGTACCATTTGCATGCCGGGTACTCATTAAGGTAAGAATAGGGCATCTGATTCCCTGAAACTGGAGTCACAAATGGCTATGATCTGCCACGTGAGTGCTAGGAATTGAACTCATATCCTCTTTTAGAGCAGTGAGTATTCTTAATTCCTGCACCATCTTTCTAGCCTTTATTGGCTATTTTCAAATTACAGGCATAATACCCCCAAACAATCTACCAGATACCAGTTGAATTTATACTTTCACAGAAAAGTTGTGTTCTAAGGAAAAAACAAGGCTGGTATGTTGCTTTCATGGCCACTACTGTGAAGGCTTGGCATAACCCCTATCCGAAATGCAATCCATAGTCAATTCAAGAAATAAGGACACAGAGAAATATTTGTTCTCATCAGGAAAAAATTACTCATGCACTTTCATTTGCCACGTTGACTGAGTTCATTCCTCGCTCTGTGCCAATCTCAGTTCTTTTAGTTGTATATCTTTTTATACTGTCTTGACACAAGGAATGTACAGAGCATCAGGAACTCTGCTTCTGTGTCCATCTCACTTTAGACTTTCTAACTGGAAGCTATGGGGAAACTGTGGCCTTGGTCCAATACCATGATTGGAGGGACTGGCTGGCAATGAAGCCAGCAGTGCAACAAACAGCCTCAGATTTCCTTATATGGCCAAAAAAGCAAATGATAAAAAAGGGATATTATGAATCATTTAAATAACTAAATGAAATATAATCTTCTTAAATAAAGATCAGCACAGACTACAAAATTGGCTTGGAGGCTGAAGCATGTACTCTACTACTTCTTAGGAGGACCAGAATTTTGTCCAGCACACATATCAGGTGGCTCACAATTGACTGTTACTCCTGCTCCAGGATATTCAATGATTCTGGATTTCTTAGGCAACTGTGTTTACATGCAAATGGCCTCCCCAAAACACATAAACATACATACACATCATTAAAAATAAAATTTAAAAATATATTAAAAAATAACATAAAGGCCTTCAGGATTGAGTTTGATGATGTTGTTTGCAGACAATGAATTATGCTTAAGGTATTCAAATGACACAGCTGAAATGGAAAAACACTAATTTTAAGGCTCTTCTTTTAAATTCAGATGGATAATTAGGAATCCTACCAATTCCATGTAAGCATGAAATTCATGCTAGACATATCAGAGGCTCACATCTGTATGATGAACTCAGAGGTTGAGGAAAAGATCCACATCTGTGGAAGAACAAGCCATAAAGCTGCTATCCTGTGAAGACGCTAGTAGCTGGCTACATGATCTTTCCCTCTGGGTACATCCTTGCTATTCAGAATTTGCATTTCTGAATTTGCAATTCTTCAGCATGGAACTAATTCTTTGTTGGTTGAAGGTTCTGGGATTGTTTCTTCACACATAAGCTGACCCTCAGTGATGGAGAATTTATTGCCACAGGGGAAGGGGTTGAAATACATCTCAGAATCTCATCACTGTAAAAGACCATCATGGTCAGGTAGAAACCAGATTGATAAGCCTAAAACCACTGGTGTTGGGCAGGCTTGTCCCCCAATTTCCTATACCCCCTTGTCTCTTCATTTCACATTAACTTCTGAAGTGTTCTCTACTCTGTTAAAATTCACAGTTAAATTTTAAATGACTATCAATTAATTGAAATTAAAAAAGGGGTTTGAATTTCAAAATTTACCTGAAAAGAACTCCTTCAAATTAAAAAAAAAGTAACCAAAGTACCAAAACAAACAAACAGAAAAACAACAAAGTAACTATCTTATTCTAATCCTTTATATTAAAATATGTTAAACAAACAAAAAAACCTGTGAGAAATCTATCTATGCTGTGTGTGGTATATACCCAGTGGCAGCTGTTAGATAGTTTGAATGAGACTTTATGAAAAGTTGTAAAGGTTTCCATTATTTTTTTAGTTATACAATATGAGAATATCCTTTGAAGCCAATTTTATGGGAAATTACTAAGATATATAGAAAACGTATGTCTTTGAGGATCACGGATAGAGTGCACATCTTGTATTACAACTCTCACGCTGTGCTTTGCCTGTGATTGGTAGCCCAAAGGCATCATTTTGAGTGGAGTCATATTGTTTAGGAGTTGTGACTCATGCTGTTCCACTGCAAAGCAATCAGTAACACACTGATCGATTGGACAGGCAAGAAGGAAAAAGAAAAGAGGAATGGACACTATTATTTTTGATATTAAAGACATTAAAATGGGAGAGATTGAGAGTGGTCTGAGTGGAAATGACATTAACATTTTACAAAATGTCTTTATCTTATGTATACTTAGTCTTATAAAATGAAGTAAAATGCTTCTTTTCAAAGAATATATTTGATAAAATATGTTTATATTTTTAACAATCTAGTTAAAGTTAAACTGAATAAAAGTTAAACATAAAAATGTTTCATCACTTTATTAAAAGTACCTTCAATAATATTAAATGATTTCCACATATGTTAGATTATGCTTGTATCACAAGAACAGCTGCTTGGTTATTTTGCTTTGTTCTTCATCATTCTCAAGTCTTTAGTTATTTTTAGCATAGACTTGAGGAATTACATTAGAAATGGCACCTTGATGAACATGAACTAAGATCGAATCACAGAAATTAAACAGTTGGGTAAAAATAACCACAGGATTTGGGGTTTTTGTTATGTATCCCATTTTGACCTCAAACTCACCATCATCTTGACTTTACCTCCTGGGTTCTGAGATTACATTCAGGTGTCACAACACTCGACTCATTTTTGGAGAGTTTTAGGGAATCTTAAATCACACAGAATGAAGAGCAGTTTTAAACGAAGTATAAATGGAGACAAGTCTGCAAACCAAAGGCCTCAGCTTCAAGTCATGACTCTAGCATCTATAAGTATGTCTCTGTGTCAGTTCCTTAAAAACAGTGGTACCATAGGTTCTTCTTTTTAAAACAAGTTTATATATATTTACGCAACCTATGTAACGTCCTGGTATAGAATGCTAAATTTCTTATACCTATTTACTCATCTGAGTAACCTGCATTTTATAAGTATTATAAATACACTAAAAATTGACTGACAGTGCCTGATTATATAATTACATCTCAATTCCTGAGTAAATTTTAACACCAAAAACAAACAAACAAATAAACAAACAAAACCACAAGAAAATTGCTGTTTGATTTTTAGAGGAGTAAGTGGATATTTTCCTATTACTTGTCCATCTATGGTAATTCCATCTGTCTTTCTATTAGCTAATCTATTATATATTATGCATTATTTGCAATATACACATCCATCTACATTTTATTTTTAAGTTTAGACTGAGGCTACATCAGTCATCCCTTTTTCCAAAAACTCACTTTTAAAAACAGCCACAAAACTTTGTAATATATAATATGATTAAATATCATCTTAACCCTGACTGTGTCAAGCTATTTCCCCTTCTTTAAAAAAAAATGACAAAACGTAGGCTCCAACTTTTGGATCGGTTTTTGTACCCCTAATCACTATAGGGTGAGGTATAATCCTACTTTGCACCCTCACACAGATTAAATGATCCACAGGGATTTCAGAAAACCTAATTCCTCCATAATCAGATCTCTACAGTCCAAGGTTGCTTGTACCTTCTCTCTAGATGTTGTCTTCACACTGTGCCCAAGGAACATCTCCTGTTTGGAAAAGAAAATAACAGAGAATGGCCATTCATCTTTAAGAGTATAATTCATTGGCCATTATTTGCCATCAGATGTGTCTCTGAGAATATACAGCAATTAGGGCTCTGCACTGACTAGTACTCTCATGAAAACTGGCTGTAACCGCTTCATGAAGGGATGGCTTTGAATTTAGTAACTAGTTCTAAAATGTCTTAATTAAAGGTAGTTGTAAATTTTCTCAAGTTTCTACTTGAGAATTTCTACTCCTCTCATTTTCCAAATTCTCTCAGTTAGTAATATTCATAATGAGTAATTTCAATTAACTAAACTCTGTGTTGAACTCATTTAGATCAAAGGCCCCTTTGAAGTCAGTAATACTGAAAGAACACTTGAAATACATTCAGTTGTGTTTGGAGTTAGTACCTGTTTGGCAAACCTCTATTCTATACCTATGTCCCCTCTCTGATGTGGATGCATATTATTATTTGGACAGACTAGAATGTGTTCCTATACTTTAAATATCTTCTGTAAAGGGGGGTGTTGATTCTATTGCCGAGCTGTAGAGATCTAATCTTCTTTTTGATGTTTCTCAGAAGAGGTTGCGTGTTTAACTATTGTCTTTATTTCTTAAGCTCTCACTATCAAAGGAATCTTCATGATTCCAAACTGCTTGTTTAAAATAACATCAACTAGATAAAAAAAAAAAAAAGCTACTCAATTCTTAGAATCTTAGACGTTGAGGTTTCTAAGATCAATATGGTAGCGTATTTAGTGTTTACCAAGGGCTGCTTTGTGGTATTAGATGCCTATCTTCATTCCATACTTCATAGGTTGGAAGAGAACAGGAAGCATTTTGAACCTCTTTTATGAAAAGAATGATTTCATTCCTGACAGTTTTTTTTTTTTTATTTAGAGCCTGTTTCTCAAAAGTTCCACTTCCAGATACCATCACCTTATGATTCAATTTCAACCTAAGAAACTTGGAAGACAAACATTAAGCCTATAGTATATATTGCATGTATATATGTACATGTGATAGTTGCAGTCTGATATATAAGAATTAAAATAGATTTTAATGTTATATATTTAATATTAACATATATTGAACAATAGAAATGGATATTATCTATTACTGTATTGGAATTTTCTTTAATTTAATGTGACTGGTAAAATGTGAAGAGATTAGAACTAAGACATGCATAGAGGTCAGATTATGTGATATCAGAAGAAGATAACCCTCAAATGCTAAAGGAAAATTCTTCCTAAGAAACTACATGCATTTCTAGTATCTAGCATATAGTGGACCTCTACTTGGTACCAGTGGGGGAAAATCCTTCATCCTTGTTATAGCATACCATCTTTATGGAAGAAGTCTAAAAGGAATTGAAATCACTCTTCTCAGACTGTCAATGAACATCACCATGAAGTACATACTTGGGCAATGTGTTTATTCCTTTAGAACGTCAACTTATGTCATTGATGCTGGGATCCAACATCACTGTTCCTTAAATTCGGCCTTATCCAATACTAGAAAATATGTCCAAATTAAAGTCAAACAAAAACGCATGATGGGTTGTCTCAGAAAAAAAATCCTTCATTTCACAACATTGAGAAATCTTCTTATGCCTTGTAGGACTCTTTGAAAGCTTCTTTGACTGCAATTTTTTCTTATGTCATGATTTTATTGTTGTTTTGTTATGTTTTATCTTCATGTATTGTATAATACAGGAATAAAAATTGATACCCACTATCTGGTAATTTCTGGAAATAAAAATGCTCAGCATATCTAAACCTTCTTATCTGTTTGCTTTCTATTCCTCAGATAATGGAAAGTAGTACTGTCTCATAGTGTCCTGCCCTTGTGGTACAGGGTGAGGGGTACTTAACACATGGTTGAGATAAATGTAAACATTAGGCACACTGCCCTACCAGGCAGTTGTATGAAAGAATACTGGGGAATGTCTACCCTTCCCTACCAATGCAATCCTTTATATTTTAATGGGAAAAGAATGTTTGGATTTCATAAAAACTGGGAATGTTATTAAGCAATTGGAGATGAAGAATTTCAATGGAATATTACCTGTTCCTATCCCTTCAACAGGATGACTTTGATAAAGGGCAGAGCTCATAGACTACTACAATTGACTAAGATTCACACAACCATCATAATAGAAGGTGTTTATTGTTAGTATTTTTATAATTTTTTCCTTTATTAAATATATATTCTTTTCTCATTCTAAAATATCATAATATAATCTGAATATAGTTTCCTCTCCTCTACTCCTCCCAAATCTTCCACATCTCCTCTCCCATCTGGATCAACTCCTTTCTAGTATAGAAGAACAGACTTCTAAGAGATAACAACAAAAAATAGCAAAATTAAATATAAGATAAAATGAAAAACATCATATCAAAGTTGAACGAGACAAGTCAACAGAAAAACAAAAGAGCCCCAAGAGAAAGCACAAGAATCAAAGACTCAGGCATTCACATATTCAGGAGTCTCGTAAAAGTACTAAACTGAAAGCTATAGTATATGTGCAGAAAATCTTGTACAGACCCGTAATTGCTGCTTCACTCTCTGAGTTCAAATGAGTAATGATCAGTTGCTGTAGAGAACCTTTTTTTCCTGGCATTTCATCTTCCCTGCCTCCCCAATTCCTGCTATCTCTTCTGTGGTGTTCCATGAGTTCTCAGGGGAAGGATTTGATGGAGACGTCCATCCCACTTAGAGCTGTGTGTTCCACAGTGTCTCTCCCTCTCTCTCTCTCTCTCTCTCTCTCTCTCTCTCTCTCTCTCTCTCTCTGTATAATATCTGGCTATTTGTTCCTACATGCTGCAGAAGGAAACCTCTCTGATGGTATCTGAATAAGGTACAGATCCATGAATATAGCAGAATAGTATTAGTACTTTCTATTGCAGTAAGTTTCCATACCACTTTTCAAATGTCCTTCAATTATGTCTCCCCCTTCATTATTTTCCTAACTGCCTCTCTCCTCCCACTTCCTACTTGATCCTTCTGTTCCCATTTCCCGTCATCTTTCTATCTGAAAAATCTATTCTATTTACTTCTCTCAAGGAGATCATTTCGGCAATCCTTGTCCCTTCCTATATGGTTATCCTCTCTGGGTCTATGGATTTTTGCATGTTTTCATCATTTATTTACAGCTAATATCCTGAGGTAAGTGATTACATACCATACTTGTCTAGCAGGAGGTTTATAACAGTAAGTGGCCTTACCACTATATCTTTGCAAATTCCAGAGCCACTGTAAAAGAACCTTCTCTTGGCCAGAGAACTGTAGAATCTCTTCTGTTACAGAAGGTTGGATAAAGGCATGCAGATATCTGCAGACACTAAGGCCTCTACGGAACTATCCTCATATTATTTCCAGTTTTAGATATCACTAATTACAGCACAAGCTGCTAAGAAAGGAACCAAAGAAATATCAGCAAAATCCTTTATATGTAAGTGAAATCTATATTACATTCAATGATAAGAATGAACTCAACAGTTGATAAAAGGGTGGTTCAGTGCTTAAAAGATTTTGCTACACAAGCATTAGGAATTCAAATCCCCAGCACACACATAAAAAGCCATGTGTAGCCTACAGATGTTTCTATAATCACTGTGCTGTGACAGGTGCAGCCAAAGAGATCAAGAACATCAATACAGGCAGCTGACAACCAACATAGCTCCAAGTTTAGCGAGTGTCCATGCTGCAAGAAAGTAAGGCAAAAAGTGACAAAGCATGTGGTGGCTTAAGTGAGATATGCTACATATAGGTGCACATATTTTACCACCAAATGATAGCTCTTTATTGGGGTTGTTATGGAACTTTTAGATGGTGCAGCCACACTCTTAGAAGCACTTTAGTGCAAGTAGGCTTTTGCAGTTCATAATTTGGTTCCACTTCCAGTTCACTCTTTCTGTTTCATGTATCAGATTGAAGATGTGTTCTCTTAGCTTCATGTTCCAACTGCTTATTAGCATGTCTCCCTTTCCATTATGGACTCTACCATTGGAATTATAAACCATTTTCTTTTATAACTTGCTTTTGATCATGTTTTTCATTACATCAACAGAACCATGACAACTATGACAGAGCAGGACACCCAGTGTTCCTCTCTGGCCTGAACAGGCATGGGAATGCACATGTATGGATATATTATAGACACACACACATGTGCATACGCACACACACTTGCACAAACAGGTACACACACACGCACACATACATACACAGAACAAACTCAACACTAAAACTCATTTGCTAAAACAACATAATTATTCTTCAGTAATAAGACATGGTTTAAAAATATCAACAAGAAGTAGGAAAGTTCTGTCAAATGCAAAGTTATAATTTAGTATTTAGGCCTTTTGGTGATATGTTATCCAGAGTCTAAAATTCACCAAATAAACAATTGTTTTATCTAAATACAGCCAATGCTGAAAGTCCTTGGACAGCACGTTTGGTATTCTATTCTATTTTCTGGCTTTCCTTCTTGCTTAGGCTTAGATCCTTGCATATACCTTACACTGACAAAATACATGTTTTTACTCCCTGCCTGAAATGAAAGTTGATAAGTATTAGCACAATCCTTTACCTTTTCAAATTAATGATTATTTCT
The DNA here is from genome assembly GCA_026225945.1 of Cricetomys ansorgei. Taxonomy (NCBI): domain Eukaryota; kingdom Metazoa; phylum Chordata; class Mammalia; order Rodentia; family Nesomyidae; genus Cricetomys; species Cricetomys ansorgei. The sequence continues at coordinate 2,180,212 of JAMJFZ010001360.1, read as the reverse complement.
TTTCCCAGGAGGCATTCTTAACTCCACGCTTTGATCGTCCAGTAAGAGGTGAGCCACTTTTCAGAGTCTTTTATACACCACCATTACTTCCTGCTCTGTGTTATTTACTATGCCAGCTACAAGTGCTCCTTCCCTATTGCTACATACTCACAATGCTCCCTTGTCATAGTAAAATAATAGTGAATATATCCATCAACACAGCTAGTACAATGGCTACCTTGACCCAAGGGTCATGTCAAGATGTTGTTGCCAAAAATACAAAACCCATATTTTAATCATACTTTTTAACTCTGCTAAAGTATTATAAGAGATCCTCACATTCTATATCTATTTTTTAGCTAATACCATATAAGGGAAAATTTGATGGTTGGCTTGGAGACTTAACTTAGTTCTGTATAAACTAAAATGTCTAAATTAAAGCTTTACATTTGATTTCCAAACTCTGTCTACCACTTTTCCAGTCTTTCACACGATACTTCTTCCAGTTGTAACTGCATGATGAGAAAAATGTGATGAGTTTTGTCTTCTGAGTATCAAAGCTTAGGTGAAGTATCTGAAAAAAATACGTGGAAAATAGGAAGACAATACATTTCTGTACACGTCGAAATTATGCTGTTATCTTCTTTGACACTGGAATAATGAGTAAAGTGAAAACTGAACAGAAAACATAGTTTTGTTTTTTTTTTTTTAGTAAAAGCTTTTATGTAAGTTTTTAAATTTATTTTTTAAATAGATTGTATTTTGAGAAATTAAAGGTACTTGTGATATAAGTGTATTGCCTGTTTGTCAACAATTTGTATTATATTAGGAGAACCAGTTCTCTTAACTAATTAAAAAATCTTCTTAAATATAGTAAATTGAAGAAACTATTATCACAATAATTGCCATGATAAATGAATGATGAAAGTAATCAATAGAATTTATTGTATAAAATACAGATTTTGTACACATATTAGCAGCATAATATTCATTTTTCAAAATTTAACACATATTAAGAGTAATTAAAGGACTTTTTAAGTTGAAAATAGATTCTTCTCTCATATAATACAACTTAACCACAAATTCCCCTCCCTCCCTCTTCCCAGCTTCCCTCTACTCCCTTATCCTCCATATTTACTCCATCATCATTTTTTAAGGAACGTATTTCCAAAAGTTAAGAACAAATGTTTGATGCAGTATCAGAATTCAAAATAATGTACCTGACAAAACAGGCGAAATTTGAACCACAAAAAAAAAAGGAGGCATGCAATTCACATCCACCTGACCCTCCAGTAAATGTACAACTGACAAAACACAGCTAGATGGTCCCACTCCTGACACACCCCTGGTGTGACTGCTACCTTTTAAAATAATTCCAATCATTAATGTATTAAATAAAGTGGGATTCTCATATGTTGTGTCCTGTATTTAAGAAACTCCAGAACTTCCAAATGATACCTTATCACTTAAAATGATATAATATCATTCAGATATCTTATCATTGATAACTGAATCTTAGGTTTGCTTAAACTCAAATGCTGGAGGAAGACAAATAAGTTTCTTTCACCATTTAGTACTCTAACTTTAAAAGTATTTTTCTAAAACAAACATTTCCCCCATCATTTACATAAACTATTATTAACAAGAAGTATTTTCCATGTCTATTAGACTCAGGCTGTTTTAAAAATGGAACGTGAAATCCTAGAGATCCAATGAACTAAGGCATTCATTAGAATGTAATCTGAAAGCAATTTTCTGCCTTTAATTTTTATTCATTTTTTGAAAGTTTTATACATGAATACAATGTATCTTGATAATATCCACCTTTCATTCCCTGTATCCAATTCCATCTAGGACCTAAAAAAATCACATGTCCTTCCCAACTCGAGATGTTGTTTTATATTTATTTCTGTATGTGTGTGTGTGTGTGTGTGTGTGTGTATAATATATATATATATATGTATATGCATGTATGTATGTATTCATTTATTTATAACCCAATTAATGTTGCCTGTGTTTGTGCATCAATGTGGGGTCATCCACTGGACCTCTGGAGTATAGAAAGCCTATCAGTGACTGTACTCCTAAAGAAAAATGTATCTCCTTCCCTAGCAGCCATCAAAAGTAGGTCTCAGAGCCCTTACCCTATCCATATTGTAATTTTGAACTCTCTTGATCTTGTATAGGTCTCCTGTAGACAATTATAGCTATGGTGAGTTCATGTGTGTAGTAGCCATGTTATGTTCAGAGGACAGCATTTTACAGCAGTCCTCACTACCTTCTGGTTCTTCGTCCCTTCTCCTTGTTCACGTAGCCTTGGCAGCAAGTATTGATACAGATGTCTAATCTCTGACTGAGCACTCACGTTCAGCATTTTGAACAATTATGAGTCTTCATAATTAAGTGATATTCATGGAAATTGGAAGCTTTATTGATCAAGGTTGAGAGCAGCACAAATCTACAGATATAAACAAAAGGATTTAGAAGGAAGTTTAGCAACATGAACATTTACCTAAACAACATCAATTGCCTTTAAATTTCTTAGCTATAGGCTTTGAACACCTTTATTTACTGAAGCTAATTTGGCACCTGTATTGATTACTCATTTTTTTTTTGTACAAAACAAAACAGAAACAAAAACAAATTAAAAAAACCAACTAACCAACCAACCAACCAACAAATAAACAAATCAAAACACCAAGATCAGACATGGAGGCAGGAACAAAAAGCTAAGAGCTTTCATCTTAATCTTCAAGCACAAAGCAGAAAGAAAGGAATCTGGAAGTAGGTAAACCTACCCTCAGTGATATATTCCTTCTAAACAGCACTACCAACTTCCAAGAAAGTGTCCAAATGCCTGAGTCTATGGAAGGCTTCATACCTAGAAATTCTACTCCTTAACCCCCTTAGTCTCCTGAACATATCATAATTCAAAATTCATGCAATCCAACTTCAAAAGTAGCCAGTGTCTTTCATAGTCTCGATGCCTGTTTAGAAGACTAGTTTCTTCTAAGACTCAAGTCAATTTATTAGTTTAATCCACTAACAAATTAAAATTTATTTAAATAATTTGAACACATAATAGCATGGAATACTCACTGTTTTTCTAGGCTCTGACTTTTAAAGTGTCTCTGTGCCTTCAAAACAAACCATGCTCTGTTCCATAGCTTCACACAATGGCCACTCAGGGTCTTTTGCTCTCTCAGGGTCTTCATTCAAGAACCATACCCCTGCCCCCAATGCTCCTTGGTCTCAGCGACTGTCTGACTCTAGAAAGGAAGAATTCACAATTCCTGCATTTGTGCGTCCTTCATGCCTCTGAAACTGGAAGTATTTAGACAACACAGCAAAGTTTCCATGTTATCAGGAATGGACCCTACTCACCTTGCACCAAATTAGCCCAAGCTGTTGATTTTTGTTGCTTTTGAAAAGGATAAAAAACTCCATAGGCAATATTTTCACAAGTAGTAAGCTTAACTGGGTGAGGTTTGAGCCTTCATTACAATGCAGAGCAGGGGGCCTCTCCTTAATGGTCCTAATCTCTATGTCAGCACAAGTCTTGGCTACAACATTAAGTTTAGCTTTGCTTCTTCTGTTCAAACAGTGCATTTTGTATTTCTTTCTGCTCCATTTGCTCTTTTTCATTGTAGATCTGCATAGCAGTCATTCATAGTCATAATAATCAATTCCTAGACTCAATGTTATGCTGCTTGAAATTGCCTCTGCTAAAGAAATTAATCCATTACTTTTTAATTTAGCCTCAGACAAGTTCTTAAGATAAGAGAATAATGCATACAGCCAGACACTTTGCCAAAATATTACAGGAATGGCCACTAGCCAAATGCTAATATCATTCACCCCTGAAACTTCTCGAGCAGAAATTTCTGATTGCTCTTAGTATTCCTGTTTTCTATGCTCCTACAAGGACAATCCTTTAAACTCTCTTTACAGAACTCAACCATATATATATATATTATTTTTTTCCACATCAATGGCATGCTCACTGATCCCAACCTCTGTATCATTTACTATTCTGATATCATGATAAAATATTATGACCAAAATAATTTATGAAGAAAGAGTTTTTTTTGTTTGTTTGTTTGTTTGCTTGTGTTTGTTTTTTTTACTTATGGGCTTATGATTCCAAGCCTTTACACTCTATATCAGCAGGATCCTTATGGTAGCAGTTAGCAGGCGCGGCTACCAAGAAATTCATATCTTAATCTGAAAGCACAAAGAGAGGAAGCAAACTGGGAGTAGATGAGACTTTTTCATGTCAAAATCTGCCTCACAGTGACATCCTACCTCTACGTACACTGTACCTCCTAAACCTCCCCAAAACAGCACTGGAAACCAAATGTTCAATTGCCTGAGGCTATGGTGGGCATTTCCCATTCAAATCTTCACAGATCAATAATTCCACATCATAGATTTTGGATCATACTATAAGAACAATAGTAATAAGAGATTCTGGTATACTATATCTGATATGACAGAACAAACATGAATGCTTGGAGCCAAGATTTACTTAGCTATGAGGACTGGTATTGTGAGGGGAGTTGAAGTTGATTTAACTAAAACTAAAGAATCTTTATGAAATCTTACTTATCTGCATACTAGTTAAAATAGGTTTTAAAAAAATATTTGTTTAACATGCTCCCCACATTAAGAAGAGCTGCTCCCATGACAAGTGGGCTATTAAATGAAAATTTGAATGTCAGACCCTAGTAATCTCCCTATGAATTATTAGTTAGAGAGGTAACAGAGATGCCCAAGTTAATAGTGATTATTACCATTGCTCTTGGCTGTCCACCCTTTATGTTTACCATAACTAGATGGTAAAACCACATTACTGAAGATTAGGCAAGCTTTCATTTTAGCAGAAATCTTAAAGTCAATTTCATGTTTATTTGTTTTGTTTCATGAGACAGAATAAATCTTATAAACACCAGAACAAATAGTCTATATAAGGCAATGAAATCATATCTGCACAATGATGTAGAGGTTTTTATTTTCCTTAGTAGACGATAGGTTATCAAATCCAATAGGTTAAATATCAACTCTTCACTTTCAGTGTATCTTAGTTAAGATATTGGAAACATATAAGAAATACAAATCATTCTATCATGTAATTTATGATTTCATACAGGAGAAAATAGTGAGTCTCAATGCTTAAAATATTTAAGAAGTAAGGAAAAGAAATTGATATACATTTTCTAGTCAAAAATAAAGATAACTCATAAATAAACTTTATTGCTAAAATAACTAGTTCTTATGCTAATACTCACTGAAAGTTCTTGTCTACCAAGGGTCTTCAGTGCATTGTTTTGTTCTAGAAGCTTCCGTGTTTCTAGTCTTAACTTAAGGCTTTTGATCCATTTTAAATTGATTTTTTGTAAAAGGTGAAAGATATGAAACTACTTTTAATCTATGCAGGTAGACATACAGTTTATCAGTACCATCTATTGAATAGACTCTGAAACACAACTGGCCCCTCTCACTGCACAACCCTTTTCCACATGACTATTCTCAGTAATCATATTTCTTCAGAGCCTGTGACAACCATTTCATAGCAGCCCCCTGACCATCATACTCTAATTTGAAACCCTGCCTAGGGTTTTTTTTTAACACATATTGCCATCAACCATATTATAAATTCCTTGGTTTTCTGTCTGTTTTTCAGTTTCAGAATGAAAAGCTAAAAGCAGGTAGTTTGCCTGGCACCTACGTCCCCAAATAGCATACTGCATCCCACAATGTTATTGTTCAATATTTATTGGGCAACATATGGCAGGGCTGGTAATCTTAGTACTTACCATACTGAGGAGAAGGATCACTCAAATTCAAAGCCAATGAGGGTATATAATGACTTTCAGGGCAACTACATTAAAAGATTCTCTCTTTCCCTCTGTCCCTTTTTGTATTTAATGTCTCTCTCTCTCTCTCTTTTCATATTCTCCCTCTCTCTCTCTCTCTCTCTCTCACACACACACACACACACGCACACAGATAGTTTTTGAAATTAATAGTGCAATAATTTATATAATTCTTTCAAGTTCTTAGAATGTCCAAAAACTGAACTCCATTAAGAAGTTTGGAGCTGAAAATAGACCCCGTGTACCCTGGAAAATGGTTCTAAAATGATTCTGAAAACATTAATCATTACAGTACTCAGAAGAAAAATTTAAAGCATCATAAAGTTTTTCAGTCATTTAGATTTCATTGAATCATACATTATTGTTAAGAAGACAGATAAAATAATGTTATTATCTACTATCTAAATCTTATCACTATATATATGTCCTGTGATAAGATTTATGGCACTAAATATATTTCCATATTTACTGAAAGACAGAAATAGATTTCATAATATCTGTTGTTAATTATATAATCTGTTGTATCTTCACAGATAATTTTAATAAACATTTTACAATTGGCCATATTAATGCAGAAACATTTTCCATTTAGTTTTAAGACTAATAACAAAAACAGATGTAAAGTAGAGCTAAAATTCTTTAATTCAGTTTCATGTTAGATTAATTATATATGTACTTTACAATGGGAACTGTAGAGTCAATTAAGTATTTTTCAACTTTGGTAAATAAAAATATAAATTTAACTTGTTATTTTAAATTATGTTCACTATTCACATTTTAACAGAATGACAATCTCATTCATCAATTCAAATATAAATATTAAAATATAAATGTTATTATGTAGTTTAAAATTCCTCCCAGGAATTGTTGTTAAAATAAGATTTGGGTATGTGGCATACACCTTTAATTTCAACACTCCAGATGCCAGCAGATCTCTGAGTACAATGATAGCCTGGTTTACATACTGAGTTGCAGGACAGCCAGGGATGTTTAGGCAGACCATAGGTAAAAAATTTATACATTAATCTATATATAAATAATATGTTTGTGTGTGTGTGTGTGTGTGTGTGTGTGTGTGTGTGTGTATCCATATGTATAATTATACGGAATTCGTAAGATATGTATATATATTATATAAATGTGTGTATTATATATATATATATATAAATGTGGGATTCTTAAGATATATATACATGTGTATGTGTGTATATATATGCATATACATATATGTATGCATGTATATATATACATGTGCATATATGTGTATATGTGTGTATACATATATATGTGTGTGTATGTAAATATATATATATTTATTTTTACAAAATTCCATATAATTTATAAAATAAAAGTGTTGTGATAAATGGAGAATTAAAAAGCAGAGTAAGGCAGTACACAACAGGTACCCAACACTTAGGAGGTAGCATGAAGGGGTTCACAATTTTTGAGCTAATCTGAACTGCATAGTAAGACTCTCATCTCCCATCCCAAAAACAGAAGATAGGGCCAGAACTTCAGAAAGATATCACTTTATATTGACAGGATATAGGAAAAGCATTATATTAAATTTATTCAAGTGGTTCAATAGAATAATATGTTTCTATTGTCTATGATCATGAATTTTTAAATTAATAAGATAGCAAGGCTTGTAGTTAATCATACAAATTCTATCACATTCTTAACGTCTTTAAAGTTAAAAAGCAAAGCGTATTAATTTTATAAAATTATGTGTTTCATTCTGACATTTTCATGCAGCATATAATAAAGTCCTTTAATTATATTCACCTCCTATTGTTTTTGTTTCTCTCACCTCTTCCCTCTCCTTGCTCATATAAGAATTCTTTTTCCCTTTCAATGAAAAAATATATATACTTTCTAATTTTTAAAATTGAGAATCTCATTTATTAAAATAATAAATCTTTTATTCATTGAACATATTATATTCTCTTTAAATTTCAAATAACTAAGAACTTTACTGTCTCATTTCAATTAAACAAAATAAAAAGTATTTAGTTCATGTATAATCAGAAAAATCTTAGGACAATATTGAGATGCACCTTGATTTAAGACTTTAATGATAACACCTTACTGTCTAGCTGTATTTTGTAAGTGACTAACTGTACACAAGTCATATTGAAGTTGTCAGAAGTATAAATAAAAATCATTAATCATCACATTGAAAATCTAGTAACTACACATAAATACTGTAAATTATTTTTTACTTGTTATCACTGACGCCTTTCTTATTTGCAAGATAACAACTGCCAACACTCAGGGCAAAATAAGTCAGCTATAAAACTCAAAATATGAGAAAAAAGAATGTTCTACTACTCTAATCAACAATCTTGAAGGTCATTCTCCTGAAGATGATACCTTAGTCCATTTGTGTTGCTATAATAAAATTTTACACCCTGAGTTATGTATGAAGAATTGACATTTATTTTCTCACAATTCTGAAGACCCAGAAATGTAAGTTTAAAGTAGTTTTAGGTTTCATATCTTGTGAGGGTTATTTTACTCCTTCCAATTCAATGTACAAAGAATGAATTCTTCATCTCATGTGAGAGAAAGGATGTAAAGTTTAACCCATGTACTTATTCATATAATCCCTTCTATAAGGAATTACATCCTGGTGACTTAATCACCAAATAATGACTCCACCTCATTATTCTACTGTTTGGCTATACAGTTTCAGCATATCAATTTGGGAGTACATATTCAGAAAGTGAAAAATGATTCAATTATTGCTGTGTACTGCAAGTGAATTGTGCATGCAAAATGTTGCAAAGTTAGTTAAACGTCATTTGCTATTTCACTGGACCTATGAATTTATAACCATACATTGTTTGAGATGCAATGACTAACCAATCATTCAAGCAGTAGGAAAAATTAGAAAATCCTTGATTATTCTCGGCTTCTAATTTCCCTATAAACTACCAGCCACTCTGTAGTTTCCAGGTCATAACAATTCCTTTATTCCTCAAATATAGCTATCTTTGTACTTTAGCTGAAATCTCACTCCAGCATGATGTCATACCCTCTCTTTACAGGATTGTACAATTCGGATGATACAGAAAGAAAATTCTTTAGCTGTGTGATACAGATCACAAGCAACCATTGAATGTGACCTGCTTCATCTTTGAGGTCATCATCATCTTCCAGACATAATTATTATTTTGTATTTCTTTTGGTATAAAATTGCTTCTTATTACATGCTTAGTCCCTCGTCAAGTTTTTAACTGTGACTAAGGATCTTTCTCTGTGTCAGGATTATTTCTACTTTCTACCATGCAAAATCACTTTCATGATTAGCAATTCATCTGAATTTTCACTTAGTATTAGGTTGAGTGCTTTTACACATTATATGGATATTCTCCCTATATCGCTCTCCCTTTGATCTCCTATGAGCCATCCTTCCTTTCTTAAGTAAGACGGTTGCCACTTCTCTGCTTTTATACAGTCATGTATAAAAAGCATCTAATAGTGTAACAGCTGTTTTTTTTTTTACTTTTTCTAAAATTTGACATAGAGATTGTTAATATTATTGCTATATCATTCATCAAACTGTTGATTTATATGAAGTACAATGTTCCAAGTAATGATAGAATGCCTGGCTCTCTGGCTCCTTCATTTAAGAAGGAATCATGTAAAGAAAGGAGACAGACCTGCCTGGCTTTCTCCAATGTTCCTCAGATTCAGAGAGAAGCAGTGAGAATGAGGTGAGAGAAGAAATGAATGCTCAACTAAGGTGCACGAAAAAGGATGTATTCATAGGCAATTGTCAAGATAATTCATACATTTATCTCCAGTGAAGAGCTAAGATATTTTTGTCTGAGCTCAAGTATACCAGATGCCCAAATTACTTGTCTAATAGATCCATCTTAAAGAGTCCAGCAATTACTTATCTTCCTATTGAAAAATTGAATCATTTACTTATATAACCACAGCAAATGGAATAAGCTCTTCCAAAGTGCTCACTTTTCTCTGACAAGGCATTGGGAACAGGGAATCATTTTCGAGGAATTCACTGATGCCTCACTACTCCCATGAGCTGACATAATCTATCTTCACCATACAATAAATGGCATGAGGAGCAGTGCTGTCTGCATGTGGAAATTGGAGCCTTCATATTTCTATTCACAATAATTTCATGCTGACTTCTATCTCATCTATGAAACAAGATAAAGTCAATTTCAAAAAATAATTTTTTAAACATAGCTTTTGGTTATGTCAACATTCTGGATGTGGAGACAGAGAGATTATGAGTTCAAAAAAGCCTAGTTTACATATCAATAACCTACATATGAAACTAAATAATAATAAAAATTATTAACCATGCTACATTTTCTAATGTTATGAAATCTCTTATATAGCTGTTTCCTGTTACCCATGTGTATCACCACATGGTAGTATACAGTACAGGGATGTTGTTGTTCACATTGACATATGGTTTTTCTTTCCTCTAAGGACTGTATACTACATACATGATAAAATTATGTTCACTTTCTTCAATGTCACATTTCTAGTTATTTACTTTGTGAAACATTGCAAAGTAAGATAACCTGTTTTGTTGTTTTTTTTTTCCTTAGACCAACAGACTTCTTTTAAATATTTGATTATGTATTTGTGGAGGAACTCCATAGGTAACTATTCAGTTTATATCTTAATCACTTTTAGTCATGAAATGAATTATATTAATATCCATTTCTCCAAGTTTCCCTTATGAGTTCTTTACTGTCATTATTTCAAGGGTAAATGTTTTGTATAGTTTAACCATGGACCATCTGAAATTGTTTAGAAATTATTATTTCTAAATAGAATTATTTAGAATCAAAACAATAGAATTATTGTTTTGAGAATGTGTTATATATATTTCATCTTTTAGTTCCTTTTTGTGTCTTTCTTGAATTGAACATTTAAGTAATGTGTTTTCAATTTTATATAAATAATTAAATTATGATTGTCAAGTTGTGCATAATAATCCCAATTGACTTTCATTATCCCTGATCTGTGTGTGAAACTCCCCCTTCTTCTAGACAATTGTAATATGTATTATCAAATTCTTGTTTTACTCCTGCCCACAACTAGCATACAGACGTATGTACAGAGTAAGATTTATATTTACCAACTTAGTAATTGAGTGAATATTTGTTCATTTTTATTTTCTATTTTCTCTTTCAGAGCAGCCAGTTCTATTAACTGCTGAGCTGTCTACACTGTTATTTCATAATGAATTTTTTTTCATTATTTGACATTAATCTCTGACTATACATTTCTAAAAGCCTACTTTTAATTCTTTCTATTAAATCATCAATGCATTTTAATTCAACCTTCTTACACATATTTACAATTGCAAGTATTTATCTATTCATTTGCTTTTAATTTAGTTGTGCTTGTATATAAAAGTGCATCTATCATGTGTGTGAAACTCAGCTTTAAATGCTCCACTGCTGAGATCTCCGCACAATGAATGGGCTAAAATATTTCAGATACTTAGTAAATGAAACAAAGATAACATTATAAAAATCCATCATTCTGTATAATGAATGGACAGTAAAACATTATTTAAAATAAGGTTATAATAAACAAAAATGTATAGAAAATGTACTAAGTGGCAGGCACTGGTATACGTAGATTAAAATATAACATGTTTTCTTGGTGTCTGGATTCTAGACAACTGGAAAACCCTAAATTCTGGAAATGTCAAGTGTTGTACCTAAAACGTAACAAATCACTACTGAAGATACAAGCTTCAGACCTTGCTCTCCTTAATTAACAGCCAGATTCTCATTTACAAATATGAGTTACAGAAAAGTGAGGCTGTGGTATCCTATGGAATGTTCACGCCACACAGTTATGGGTCTAAGAGGAGGCTTAAGAACCAGCTCTTATCTTAGAGAGCTGGGGGTAGTTTAGCCCCTCCCTTCTGTGCTGACAGTCCAGAGCAATAGCAAAGTTCCAAAGTTCCACCTCCTTCAGGGAGCTGGCTGCTATTGGCAGAATTGCTTACCTGTTTTAACCAATGCCCTGAACATCATAAATACACTATGACCCTTGCATTAAACTTGAGAATGTTCCTCTGACACACCTCCCAAGTTCCTGTTCTCTAGGGCTTAGGGACTCCCTTCTATCAAAACCAGGATAGGTATGCATGATTCTTGACTCCTGGCCAAGGGCAAGAGTGCATGGGAGAAATTTATTCCAACATGAGCATCAGTAAGGATCCACTTATCTGGAATTCAAAATTTAAAAATTATTAAATATGTTTTGTCAAACTGAGTGTCCGTGGTTATGGACATACTCTATACACTAGTACTTTCATGCTGTATTTGTTTTAAATGTAGCAGTATATGTAATGTATATAATATATACAATATAATGTATACATGTATAATGCTTATACCTCAATAATATCTTCCTGAGTTTCTGTCTACTCTCATCTTCTCAACAACTTAATCTCCAAAGACTTCTTGATATATTTTGTCTCAGAACAAATATGATGTTCATTTACAGTCTTCTCTTACAGGACAATGCTAGGCAAGACTCCACTTGGTAGTCTACAGAGGACTGTGGTTCTGTATTAACTTTTGTCTAATGCCTACAATGAGATCCCACATAGCAATGTTACATAGATTTTTCTGGTATTATTAACTTTAGTCTATCTTGGGAATCCTGGAATGCAGCTCAAGTTACCAGACCTTTTGGCAAGCATTTTGCCAACTGAGCCAACACACCAGTCTGAAACATCATTATTTTAAGGCTAGAGTGGAGTATTGGAGGTGTTTTACTTATTCTATTTATATATTGTTAAGTTCCTTAAATTTCTGAAAGCTCTTAGAGTACAATTTGCTAATATTTTTTGCGTTTGTCTTCTCCATGACAATATTGTGTTGCCGTGCAACATGGAGTGTGCTACAAATCACAGAGAGCACTTATTATTTTCATGTTGCTGATGAAATTTTATAACCTTTGTCTTGATTTCTTCTACATAGCCAGGTACCTAAGGCACTCTTAAAATTTATGGTATGCTTGTCATCTTTTGGCATACTTTTCCATTTGTAAGTCTATCACAGAAAGAACATGGTATAGCACAGTATGTCTATATCATCTCCTTTTAGCCATTACTAATAAGAAAATAAACATTAAAATTCATGCAGCACAAAAAGGTGAAAAATAATGAAAGCTTTATTATATTTTATATTATATACTAGATTTAGAAGTATGACTGTGTGCCTTGCTTTTTTCTCCAGTTAATTATCTCACTATTTCTGTTAATTAGGTCTTATTATGTTCTTCTAGAACTTAGAACATAAGATATTAAACTGCCATCCTTTTTTATTTTTCTATTTATTAACATAAGAGCAACTACTTTCTGTCAAAACTCTACCTTCCTTGAATACTCAGAGAAATTTTTTAAACTCCATCATAAGCAAATAACAACAAAAAGGCCCTTAGAAAAATTACACTCAATACAAGTGGTTACAAATTGTTTCCCAAAAGCCATGGGAGGTAATTTGCAATTTCCCTACAAGCAAACGAATTCTTCTCTCTCAAACTCTAGTTTCCAGGGATTTGCTGTCAGTGAGTTTCACTGCACTGACTAGAGATATATAATGAAAGGGAGGAAATAAAAGGTGATTTCACTTACACTGATCAAGAAATAAGACCATATTTTTGTGCACCACTGCTATTTCTCAGCAGGTTACACATGTACAGGCTCATATACATCCCAGATCCCACAGGCTATTGAAACCTGTAAGACTTCAGTGTCCTTGGCCTGCTTATGACTTACAAGAGACACAAATATGGTTTGGGGATTAGGACTAGAGGCTTTGCCTGTTGCAAATTTTAAACTGTCAATTAAACAGCATCCCTGAGTCTTGAATAGAAGAGCCAAGGGCATGTTCTTCTGAAAAAGAAGGATTAACACCGTCTCCATTGACAACTACGATACATATCTGTGAGTGAGGACACTAGGGATCAGTATCTAAACAATGTGATCACATTTAAAGTACTGAAAGCATTTTTTTTTTCTTAGTAAACACAAAAATCCTCCATCAAACAAAAGAAAACTCTCAAGATGTACTTAACTTTGGAAACCATTTGCCAGCAGTCTTTGCTTTCACTCTTCATATGTGCAGTGTTAGGATACAAAAGAGGTCCCTTGGATAGCATAGTGAATACTGACATAGAAGAGAGCCTGCTGTCTGCATGAATGTGGCCTTGAATGTTTGATTTTTATGATAGCAGAGATTAACAAGTTAAAATGAATAAACTTTTAACCAAATGACGGTAATGGAGTGCTCCATATGTCTAGTCATTTTTCATATTAATTGTGTTTCCTACTACAAAAAGTGTTTTCTTTTTCCTCAAAACAATAGAAATGCTAAAACACAGGTTAACTGAGTTAAATTATTGTCACTAACAGCCACGTAAACAAAATATTTTCATGGCTAATCTAGAAAGACAGCAGCTATGAATGATAACATTTATAAATAAGCATAATTATGACAAAACATAGAAAAATTTTTGCATAAAATATTAAAAGCAATTGGGATATTTGGTATTGATAGATATTATCCTTCAAAAGTATTTAATTCCAATTTTTGTTTTAAATATATCGTCACTGTTTTCAAGTTCCACAGTGTTACATATTTTACCCTGGTCTTAATCCTAGCTCCTTCATGCTTCATGTGTACATAATTGTACTTGCCTTTGACCAAACTGTCTTCCACTCATCATTGATTCTTGTATATTGCTTTGAGATTCCTCCATTAATATTCATGCAGATAATATGTCCCTTGTTCTTCTTCCTTGCTCCTATCCCCCCTATTATGGTATTGAGCCCAGTGCCTCTTATGTACCCTGTTTAAATATATATCTATATATATATATCTCCTCATGTTTTCAACACAATTACTTTACGCACTGATCCATCTCTTGAGAACTTATGCCCCTACTTTACCACTAAATAACATCCTAGCTATTCAGCAATTATTTATTAGGGCATTTGCTTATTTAACATTTAGAATTGTGTCCACTTTATGAGATGATACAATCTAAAAGCTGTCAGGTCCAAAGGGTACCTCATCACCCCACACCACCAAAAAAGGGCATGGTCATTGACTCAGTGTAGTAATATGCCTATGGGGTGGCATACCAAGGAAGACAGGGAGGCATATTCATGCTAGCAAATGCTTCCAGACCTCAGCAGAGGGAACCACCATCAAGGCCAGTACCATACTGGAAAGTGGAATCCCGAGCATCTGAGCTCAAGTGTTTTATTGACTCAAAACTCCTCAGGTGTTCTGCTGATACCACATACAGGTCATAAGCAATCAAATACTCCCCACATAAATCCGATACCTGCAGACAATACAAAATGCCAAAACCTAGGCAGTTGCTCATTGGACAGTGCACAAAACAATTATTTTATACATAACTAAAAATAAACTTCTACAACAGCTCAGTCCAAAATTGAGTCTAGTCCGTCGTCTCAACCTTGACTATGAGAGGATCTCTGGAAGTTAGATGAAAGCCAGCTTTCCTCAGGAAATTGTGAAACTGGTTCCCATCTGCCAAAAGGGCTCACTTACCTTAACTCTGGCAGAAGGGGCCTATGGGTCTACTTACATATATCTGTGGCTTTGTATCAAAACTCATGCCAGCCTCCAAGCTACCTCAGGCCCGTCACACAAGTACCTGCTATACATTTCAAAGCCCCACTCCAGTATCCTGTCCCTTCCATATCCCCAGCTATTGACTCTCCTGGTAAACCCCTATTGCTCTACTCTACTGTTCCTATATTTACTCTTTCTTGTTGCTTTGCTCACTCTAGCTTCTTTTACTATCTTCTCACTATGTTATCTCTCACTGTCTCCACTATTCTCTCTCACTCTCCTGCCGTGTCCATTCTGCTTTCCTTTCTTTCTGCTCTGTACTCTTTTAATGCCTGTAGATATTATCTCTCTTATTCACAATAAAAACCTTACCTAGTAATGGAGCAGTCATGTCAGCAGGTTTTTCTGTGCCTCCCTCATCCAAAATCCTATACAGGACATAATATATTTTTTTTGTGTGTGTGTATTATATTTTGTATTATAGAAAATAATATATACAATAAATATGTGTGTGATGTTATGAAAAATAACATATGTGTATGTTTACTTTTTTACCCCTAAACAGGTGTCTTCAGAGTAGGAACCTTCTATCTGTAAATAGGAGAATTTATTTCCTGACTATACCCTACTTTTGACCTAAAATATTCCAAAAGTACATATTTATTCGTTTTTACTTTTGCTTAAAAAATTTTAAAAGAATGAAAGACAATGGAAAGCTAGTGCATTTAAATGCACATTCAACTTTAGAGTTGAATTTCAAAACATATAAATTGAGAGCCGTCAACCCAGTGCTGGGGATAGTTTATAATGAGGTCAGAAATTTCATGGATTTAGCATCCAGCTACTCTAGTCAAAAAGGTGAACACAGTGGGTAGAGACCAATACTGTCCTAATAGCCAAGATGGAGAATGATATAGGAACACATCCTCATCAACTACTGATCTCCCCTCATAAGCACAAGCACAGGCACATGCACACACACACACACACACACACACACAAATGGTCACACAAGAACATACATGTGAATACAACAACCCCCTAGAGAGTTTTCATCAATATATGTACATGAAAAGTACATTATTTTTAGAAAATTGTACATATTATACTCAAAATATAATGGTCATGTAAAAATGTTAGATTATTCAAAATCATCTAAAAGATTTTACATAGAGAGAAGTATAGCTTTCTTTAACAGTTGAGTTTCATAGCATTCACTTTAACCCATACAATCATGTTTGTATCTTCTATACCCATAAATAACAAAAATGAGACAAGTTATACTAGAAATTGATGATCCACATCTATACAACTCAATTCAAAATCTCTTACTAGAAAAAATGAACCAATATTCAGTAGCATGTAGAAGACACAACACCTGTTTGACCTCTCTGACATTTTCAGAGCCTCACAGCTAAGAATTTCATATCTACTCATGTACATTTGAAAAACTTAGCAAAATATTCCAAATTCTGTCTTGGCATATACAACATTGTAAATATTTGTAAGGGTATAGAATATGTTATGTTTTCTTATGCAAATGAATCCAAGTGAGAATCACATCTTCACCAGTCACATGATCTGGACCTACTGATATATTTTTTAAGTTGATTAATAAATTATATAGGGAAATCTTATAGAGAATATTTAAGTCAGTTTATGGTAAATGCAAACAATATTATCAGAAAGCATACCTGTGTGACATGGCTAACATAATAATTACATCATAATTTGTGTGTTTATGATTGAAATGAATTTACTAAATATGTACAATCAGCACTAAAATAAACAATCTACCTAAAGCAAGAGCAATCAGAAAAAATAGGAATAATAACTCTACGATTATGTAATTTTTAAAACAGAGAGAACATGAATATAGGAAAAAAGTCTTTTCATAGTAAGAAGGCAATACACTTTATCACATTCTACCTCTACTGAACAAAAAGCAAATTTAAAAAATAAAAGAATGAAAAATAAAGAGAAGTTAGTGTTCAGATATGCAACACACATTGTACTTTAAAAGGTTAATTTGTGAATAACTCTTTGGTAATAAATTCAAACTACTTAGATGACAAGAAGAAATTTTTGCAAAAAAAAAAAAAAAAAGTTGTCAATGTAGCCAAAATTTTTTAAAAAGCATAATTGCTCACTTATTTTTTTGTAATTTTTCATTTTCATTTTTATAATTCATAAAATCTATTTTATCATGTTCACCTCTACACTACTCCTACTATATCCATCTCACTTACCCAACACACCTATCTACGTATGACCTTTTTTTTTTAAAAACATACGAAGTTCTAATTTGTTCTGTTTATACATTCCCTTGGATGTGAAGTCTTGACTGGGTGTCAGGTCACCTGGTACTGTATCCTTAAAAAATCTGATTCTGTCTCTATAAGTTTTAGTTGTATCAATTGACAATAGCTCCTTAGTTAGAGTTCTTGTACCCCATTAATGATGAATTATTTTATTTCATATGCTTTAATGCATCCTGTTAATTGTGTTATAAGTTGCTGTGAATTCATTTGTGGATAAATTTTTCCTGCAATTTGTAATATTCCAATTAGAAATATTCTGAGTGCAAGTGTATTACATACCAAGTGTATCCTTATGG
This sequence comes from Cricetomys ansorgei, assembly GCA_026225945.1. Classification (NCBI taxonomy): domain Eukaryota; kingdom Metazoa; phylum Chordata; class Mammalia; order Rodentia; family Nesomyidae; genus Cricetomys; species Cricetomys ansorgei. The sequence goes on along the minus strand of JAMJFZ010001360.1, from coordinate 2,162,120 downwards.
AAGAAAAAAATAAACATCAAAACTCCACAATACATTTCAAAATATATAAAGGAATTAAATTTCAGTTCAATGTATGGGGCGAAGGTAAATAGATATCAAAACCATATTTATTATATTTTTCTTCATTTCTTTGAAAAAAATATTTCAAACAATATATTCTGATTATGGCTTCCTCATCCCCTCTAATTGGAATCTACATGTTCTGTCTCTCTTTAGAAAATAAACAGGCACCAAAATAGTAACAATGAAGTAGAGCAAACAAACCAGAATAGGACAAAACAAACAAGAAGAGATCTAACAAAAAACCCTGAGATATGGTTTCTTTGTAGATATAGAAACAAACATGTAGACACAGAGGGAATGCACACAGATATTCCCTTACAACACAAAACCAGAAGCTGTAATATAGATGCAAAAGACCTGTAAGGTTAAAAATCAAAAGAGACCAAAAAAAAAAAAATGCCCTGACCAAAAAAAAAAAAAAAAAAAAAAAAAAATGAGACCATGGCTCTCCAAAGATATCACTGAGTTCTGTTTGTGTTAGCTACTTATAATTGTGGGCCATCTTAAGGGGCCTGTCCTTGGAAGTGTTTGTATACTCAGTGAGACTTCATTGGAGATAAATGATCTGTAATTTGTGAGCAGTTATCAATTGGAGATGATTTTTAGATTAGATAAGGGGGCTTGTTTTTACTTCTCTCAGTGTTAGAACACCATCTGGCAACAACCCATGCCCGTGCTGTGGATGCTGCCACAGTTTCTGAGATTCTGTGTGTAGAGGAATATTTAATCATTTTATCCCAGAGCAGGCTGCTCTGGGAAAGAATCACATTGAAAGGCCTATGTGATAGCTAGGAAGGGATCAAATTCAAGGGTATATATGAAGGTATCCCATCCATAAAGGGGTCACATTCAGAGGCCTGTGTGGTTTGGATGGAATGTAGAAAGAATGTTAGTACACACCTTTAATCACACAGTATTCAGAAGGCAGTGTTGGTGCAAGACTTTAATCCAAACACTTAGGAGACAGGAAGCAGAGCTCAAAAGGAATCAGAGTAAAGGTCAGGCAAAGTGAAGATTTAGAGAAAGCGTTGCCAGAGTGAGTCAGACTGAGGACAAGCCAAACTTGGTATGCTGACAATTATATGCTAAAATCTATAAACTATTTGTTTTTACTTTTTAGAGGATTCTCTATCTATGACCCAATATTTTTGTGTTCTTTGTTTTCTGGCTCTACAGCTTTATGAGAACTGATTATATTTTGGATATTAGCCTTCTATCAGATGTATACTTGGTAAAAACCTTTTCCCATTCTGTAGCCTGTCATTTTGTCTGAATAACAATATCTTTTTCCATACAGAAACTTTTTGGTTCCAAGAGGTCTCATTTTCTAATTGTTGTTCTTATTGCCTATACTATTCAGAAAGTCTTTTCCTGTGTCAATGAGTTCAAGGCTATTCTCCACTTTCTCTTCTATCAGATTCAGTCTATCTAAACTCCTGATTTTACAAATAACAAGAAAAATGAACTACTATAGTTTTGTTGGTCACATATTTAAGCATTCATAACAAAATTCTAGCAAGTCTAATAAGCAACATATATTAGAATATTCTATGAATGAGCCATGTTATTAATTCAACAAAACAGAAGAAACATTTGAGTTAAATGAACATCATACCATGATTTACCCAGTTTTACATACTAACAAGAAAAATATAGTCAGATATTTTTGTCTACCTGAAAATAAGCATATATGATTGTTGTAAATTCATTTTTAATTGTATTTGCTAAAACTGAATTTACATATTTTTCTACACTAATTATTCTTAGTGCTCTCAGAGAACGATGTTTTTTAGGACCTAACTATATTACTTAATGTAGAATAGCAATTGAATCATTATGCTTTATGATGCACTAAAATTATGAATCACTCATAATTATTTTACAATCATATTTTATGGAAAACAATGATAAATAATGCAACAATACGAAATTATTTGCTTACACACTTAAGAACTGAATAATAGATTTAGCCTTTATATAATGTACAATCAAATATCACAGGTGTAGAAGAACAGCCCTGCGTGAAAGCTAGGGTCTGCATTCTGAGGCTTGTGTGGTTGGGATGAAATGTAAACACAACTTTAATCCAGTATTCAGAACTCAGTGGTATCAATCACCTTTAATGTTAGTATTCAGAAGGCTATGTTGGTCCAGGCCTTTAGTTTTTAGCAAAAAAGAGTGGAAGCAGATAAGGGAAACAGAACTCAGAAGGAGTCAGTGTCACACAGAAAGTGACATCTAGGATGATGAGTCAAAGTGAATGGCAGACAAAGTGACTAATCAGAGAATGAGTTAGCAGATTAAGGACATACTCACCTCTCATGAGAAAAGGCAAGCTCTCTGCTCAATTAAAGGAGAGTTGCATTGGAGTCAGAGTCAGTTAAGAAGTTAGTTGAAGAGTTAGTTACAGAGGAGTTATAGAAGCTGAGGCTATAGTAAATTGCACAGCAATTCCTTAAAGCAATCAGTTACAGAGACAGGATGGAGCAGAGAGAGCTTAGGGAGACACATGGACACAGCAGAACTTGGCAGAAGAAGCCCAGAGCAGAGAGTGAATTGAACCAGAAGAGTTAAGAGTTCAGAAGGAGCTAGTCACAGTGGCTCAGTCAGCAGTAGGTTCAGAAGACTAAAACTGAAGCCTTCTAGTTCAAGGATTAAGACTAAATTGTAAAGAGAGCAAAATGGTCTAGGGCTTCAGGGCTCCTGGCTAGAACTAGTGACTTAATTAGACAAAGAATAAACTGTCCTCTGTCCTGAACCAACATCTACATATGAGTAAATCAGTGAATCAACATCTACATCCACATCTACAACTACACACAAGTAAAAACTTTTAATATTTCAGATAAAAATAGCATTTACAACCAACTATAATGGAGCATATATCTCAATTTTTTGCTCTAGTAGAAACTCAAAATATCTGAAAGAAACAGTTCCTCTCAATACAACCACATTGAGGACTATGATTATGTCCTTGGAAATCTACTCATGCACAAAAAATAGTATTTTCTTGGCCTACCCTGAAGCTACCCCTTAATCCAAAACCACAAAAACTGATACATTGCTTGCTTTGTTTTTAAATAACTGATTCAATGTAGCCATCATTTTTCCTTTTTAAATTCCAACTAGAAAACCTTGGAAACTTTAGTTGTCTCTTCTAACAGATCCTGATCTTATATTCCTTTACATATATCCTATAGTCTTCTGAGCTCTCCATCCATGGTAAAGAGCATTTTACCTTTCATTCCATGGGATCCTAAATTCTTATTTTAAACTTCTGACGAGATCTTAGAAATCAGGAATTTTACATTATCATAATTTCTAAATAAGAAAGCAAGAATTTAAATATTTGTGAATAGTACAACAGATGAAATATGACAAAACAGGGCCCCAGGGAATCTGCAGTGAAGTAGCTCTGACATTCCCAGCATTAAGCAAAATCATGTCTGGTCTCTTTGATGTTTACCTTTGAGATGTAATTAATGTTTTCATTCAAACACTTTTCACATGATTTAGCACAGCCTGATGTGCAACTCTAAATCCATCTGTACATGACACAATTATTGTAACCTGATTTCCCCAATCCAAGTCAAAATATAATGTGGTGATGTTTACAGAATATATCTTCTTGTTCCTGAGACATTAGTTTCTCCATTTACCCCTTTAATAACTTGATTACCAGCTGAGAGGGAATTTTATACACTGCAGATAATTGAAATTTAGAAACTGACAGGTGAACAGTTACACTTGTGAAAGGCAGGGCAGGTATTATGAGGAAAATGAAGTATCTAGAATAATCTATGGGAAATAAACTCCATTACTGGATTCTACATTTTTCCAATTAATTTCTACTCAAAATAAAAGTCATCTGTAGAGGTTGCCTTTGGAGTTGAGCCATGTTTCATATGCACTGTTCTGGACAGGGTAGTTGCAACAATGGCACCAAGGTGTAGGATCCCCACTGAACCTGCAAACTGCACAACAATTCATGCATGCTCTGTCAGGATGCTACCATGAGTCACCAAAAAAAAAAAATCAGAATTACACCATCCCAGGGCCCTTACATTGACAAGAGGCAGTCAAGCCTGACAGCCCTTTCCCTCTTGTCTGTTATCTTGAAATCAATTGCACAGCCTGATGCACAGAATAATGGCTGTGGGCTATCCTGCAGGACTTGGCCCATCTGGTCACTAAGGAAGACAGCATTGGCGGCTTCCTATCGATCTGGGAGGAGCATGCTGCTACACAGAGGTGACCTCCATCTCTCCACCTGGCCCTGCTATTGAGGAAATCAGTTTCACAAGAGTGCTCTTTCAGAAAAGGAATCTCTTTGTACCAATGCATATTCATCTTTGCTTTTAATTCCAAGTGCATAGCCTTTGGTTGAAATAGTTGGATGTATGCAAATAAAGGATATGAATTCTGCCTATCAGAAAATGTATTTTATGTAATTATTTTAAATATTCAATACATAGAACAATGAAGTTGCTTCTTTTATTGACTCTCATACATGTTACCTTTGAAGAAAATTCTTATATTAGTGGCATTATTTTATTAACAAAATGGTTACTGCTAGGATTAGTATTTAATTTGTTGGTTCTCACAGGTAAATGATTGGTTTATACTTAATTGTCTGAAGTTGATTACAAGCTTGTCTGCATTAGATTTTAAAAGAACTGTATTACTGGTGAATTTTATTCAATGGACCTGAAATCTATATGAAGTTGAAAGTGTTCCTGACTCCTGTATTAGAATAAATAAAAATGAAAGCAACAGAGGAAAAGGAAAGTAGGAGTACAATAATTAAGGAAGCAAGGCAGTAAATAGCATATGGGCAAATAAGAAAGGAAACAGAAGTCTCTAAATATTGTAGTCAAATGTATGGATCTTTACAATTTACTATTTATTTGTTGCAAAATTTTAGAGGACATTTAATTATATAGCAGTTTTTGAGGAAGAAGCAAAATTTTCCCATAAACCTTCCATATCTGTAAATGTATTGCCTCAACTGTTGTCCACAAGGACCACACAACTCAGTCCCCATAACTGTCAAGTAGCACATTTGTTGCAATTACTGAACCTGACATGAACACCACAGCCACTCAATCTCTGTCTTACATTACTAATTATGCATCCAAATTCCAGTTAGAGACTGTGGGTTTAGCCAAATGATCATCCACCATAAAATAGTCACCCAGAAAAGGTTAATTGCCCCAGAAATGCTCTGCACTCTAACAAGTAAATCTTGGCAGTCACAAAATAATAACCCTTTCAAGTATCTCTGGCTTGTATACTTTGGCAAGTATCCAAAATGTCATGTGGATATACACATATATAATACAAATATTTTAAGTTAGCATCTTTCATGTGGCAATCTGTACTTAAGTTTTCTTTGTTTTTTTATGACTATATGGATCATTTATTTTTAGCCAAATGTAAATTGAGGTACTTTAAATATCCTTGGTTCAGTAGCTATGTTGACGTAAAGTTTAAGCTCCTGAGTTTAGAGGTTGTTTCAGGTTCAAAGGTTGTTTATTCTTTTGTCTAATTCAATCCCTGGTCCTAGTCCTAGAGCCCTGGAACATTTCTACCTCCAAATAATCTAGGATGTTTAAGCCTAGAACTGGAAAGGTTCAGCCTCAATCTCTGTACAATCTAGAACATTTAAGCCTCTGAGATTACTGCTGTCTGACTCTGACTAGTTCGTTCTGAACTCAGAGCTGTGCTGAACTCAACTGTCTCTTCTGGTTCAGCTCAACTCATTCACTGTTCTGGCTCCAAGCTGACTGGTTCAAACTGACCTTCTGAGCCTGCTCATTGCTTCTAATTGAACTCATCTGACTCTGCCAGACTCTGGCTAACTCTGCAGTTTCTCTGAGTGAATTGATCTGCTTGGCTTCAAACAAATGATTTACTCTTCCTATCTGATATTGACTTTTTCTGCTGAACTACCTCTGTGTCTCTGCCTCAGACTACTTTCTTTGCCTCTGTGTCTTGTCCATTTCTGAGCTCTCACTTCTTCATATTGCCTCAGTTAGCCTCTCTGCTTCTCTGCCTTATTAGACCAGTCAGATGTCTTCAATGTCTCTGTGTCTTGTCCTCTCTCTGCCTCTTATCCTGACTCTCTGAGCTGAACTCCTGCTTTTATATCATGAGACTTGGGCATGTCTTTATTCTGTTAACTCTTCCTCTGATTTGCCACTCTGCCTGCCCTTCAATAAGAAGTAACTTCCTGTCTGACTCTGACTCCTTCTGAGGGCTGCTTCTTGTCTCCCAAGTGCTGAGATTAAAGATGTGTGCCACCACTGCTTTCTGAATACTGGGATTAAAGTGTGTACCGATGTTCTTTCGACCCTAGAGAAGCCATACTGCCAGATTAAGGGATTAAACAATCCTCTACACCTGTGAGAAGACACCAAGAGGTACTATACTGGATCTTGAGGTAAGACTATACTGAGCTTTGGGCTGGAGACATAGCTAGGGGGTAGAGTGTTTGCCTAACATTCCCAAACCCCCGAGTCCTGTACTCAGCACCACATAATGCTGAATGTGGAGGTTTATGCCTGGAATTTCAGAATTCAATAAGTGCAAGTAGGAAGATCAGATGATAAAAGGATGTTTGGGGCCATATAGAGAGGTTGCCATCCACGTGTAATACATGAGATGTCAAAAAATGTATATATTTAGTTTTGTACAATAATCCAGAACTGGCTTCCCAAGTTTTCATTCCATTTTGCGTTCATCTAATCTCAAATGAGTATGGATATTATTTTGAAATCTTGCCATTATAGGATGGACAAAATCCACAACTGACAATATATTCTATTTTTATATTTTGAAGTTTTGACATAATAATATTTAGAGTCAATTAGTTTTCATTTATGAAATCTATGCTTTTTGGTATCTATATAGCCACAGCATTCTATAATCAAACATTGTAACAGGAAATATTTCATTTGTTTTTCTATCATTTTTGTCCTTCTAAAGCACATTCAGCTAGCTGGTCACACCAGTCTTATGGTAAAATAAATGAGATTGTGTCTCGTTCTAATTCAAAACCTTCCAATAATTTCCATGTTTCTCTCAAACAGTGAACCAAATTTCCACCTAAGCAACTAGTATAATTAATTTCTGCCTGTTTCTCTTATGTTTTCATTTGCCAATGTCTACCCAGTTCACCACACTCTGAGTAAAGTCCTGTTATTTCACTTTCCATCCTCCAATTGTACAGAGGTACCTATAGCTTGTCTTCTTGTTGAGGCCATGTCAGGCTTAAATAGAATTTTATCTCCTTGATGGAAAATCTCATGGAATGTTACACAACCTACCATAGGAATCTGGGGTCAAGACGTCCCAGGTAAGTTATCTTAGGGTCTTTTAAACTTGCTGCTTGTGCAGAACCCCTCTGGGTAACCGCTTATTTTAGCTTCTGTTAAACTGCTTACTTCCATGAAGCCCCCACTGCAACTTCCAAGTGCTACACGAAGAAGTCCTTTTTTTCTTAAGAACTTTCTTGCTCTGTACACTCCAGGCTACACATATGTCCCAAATAACTAAATGTGGTCTCAGCCATCTGGAATAAAGACTTTTAATTAACTTCAATTAACCATAAACTGTGTCTGAATAGTTATCTCTGGTAGGTTACCTACAAACTTATTTGTCCACAGGATACCTACTGAAACACTTAGTATTGCCTCATATATTGAAAAGATTATGAGGTAAAGTCTTTTATTACAGTACTTTGGTACCGAATTTACCAAGTGCATAAATACATGTCCAATTAATTAGTTAATCATTTATTGATTTTAAGTGATTTCTATGATTGCAAAGCAAATAAGTGATTATATATGTTTTATTCATTATTATGCTGTTACTATTAAGTCCCAATAACTGCCAACCACAAAAAATAAAAAGCAGTCCCATTGACTATGCCCCAAAATGACAAATGACAATCTGGGATTTGCTAGAGAATAAATCACAACATACTTTCAACATATGTTAAGTCCAGGTTCAAACTTAATTAATGACACAGGATATATGTTTGCCTCAGACTGAATAGGGGTGAGAGATACCTGGGTAGGGAGTGGGAAATAACCAGACAGGAAGCATGTATTCAGGAGATATATAGGGAGGACATATGTCAGGATGTGTTCTCACCCCTGATTAGACCTAAGGGGAAACGCACAGACTTATGGGGTCTGCCTTTAAAAATCCCTGTGAACTAAAAACTACAGCTCAGGCTATCTTGGAAGAACCCCAGGCAGGGACCTACAGGTGGTGCTGGCCAGGATCCACTGTTACTGGCCAGTATTAAAGCTTGCTTAAAATCAACTCAAATTTTATGGCAATGGTCTTTTTCTCTACCTACTAAGGATTAACACATTCCTCAGAAATCAGTGAAATGGGCTTCTGTCTGGCAGAAAGAGTCATTTTGCTTATCTCCCCTGACCACAAGCAAATGGGGACATCTGGTATTATATTGGCATATACCTGTGTTATGTATCAAAGTCAATACTAACCTCCAGGCTCTTTTGGTCCCTATTAACATGTGCCATCGGTGCATAGCAAGCCACCAGGATCTTCTGGCCCACAAGCCTCCACGCTAGCCTCCTGGTTCTTTTTACATCTCCTACTCCTCCTGTACTATCCCAGATTGTTCCAGTTTATAGCCTCCTCCAGTGATACAACTAACTTTTTGGCTTCTCTTGGTTCCTGAGAAGTAGCCATGACAGCACTGGACTCCTCAAAAGCCTTGCCTATTTTTTCTCCACCACTCAAGAGATAGGCATGGGACAATTTTATATTTACAATAAACTTGTATTAAGACACCTGGAGTGGTCCAGTATGGTGGCTTCACTGTGACCTCACTTGCAATATTGTTGTAGATATGTCTTGATGGCAGGATTTACCAAAGAAATGCTGAATAAATTCACTTAAGAAAGACGATCTTTCAATACAATTGCAATGGGATACTGGGATAGAATTCAAGATTCTTACAGAACTTCCAATAATGCATTAATTTTTACATTGGCAAAAAAAGTAGAATAAAAATTAATATATGTATTCACAGTTTAGAGACATTTTAAGCTGATATAACTCTGGAAGTAAAGGCAAAAAAATGTTTTATACTTGTTATATCATTATCTAACATGTATCCCTGTCATATATTATCTGCATGATCTTAGATACATTAAGTTAATTCATTGCCTTTTGTATTCACAAATAATTATGCAAACTATTTCACAGTAAGTAGAAAGTTCAGATAAAGCACTTATTCAGAAGGCTTTTAAGGAAAAAATATATAAATAAAATTGTAATAGATGGTATAGTTTCATATATGAATGGTTATTATTTGTATGCTCCAGTGATATAGAAGTGTTTTGGATGCTCTACTGGTCCTATGAATTTCCAGGTTCAAACCTAGTATCTTCTTTTAGATACATGAGAGGAATGAAAGGTTAGACTACAAAGAGCAAAAAACAGAAATAAATTCCCAGTAATACCAGTACTAATGGGATTTTGTTTCCTCCTTTTCACTGCTATTATTGAATTTTTGATGAATTGTTGAATGAAAAGATCAGAGAACTATAGAGGACCTGGAAACTGGAAAGTGTAATTTAGCAACCTGAAAAACTTCAGAAAGAAATAAAATACTCAAATACATTCAGGCATGCAATGAAAATTAATGCAATGAAATATAATTAAAAAAATAATGAATTTAAAAGAGAGGGAGGGGAATATGAAGATGTTTGAAGGAAGAGGAGGGAGAACCGTAATTAGATTACATTTTCAAAAATAAACAAAAGTATATGTTGTACCTCATATGAAAATCTTAGCTTATAATGTGTATATATAAATAGGCTAAAGTCTGGAATGTAAAATAGGAAAATGCGATAATGATAGACTAAAAGAAAAAAAATATAGAATATAGGTACAATGACTCATGAATCATGAAAGATAATGTACAACTAAATAATCCCTTACTTACCTGATATAAAATGTGTAAACTCAACTTTCTGTGATTGAAGTAGCAAGAATCATTGTAGCATGCCAAAGAGCTCAGCAACTTTTTCTTTGAGGCAGTGATTGTGAAAATTCAGCTTGCTTTTTAATTCCATTGACCATTATTACACTAGGAATTAGTCAGGATTAATCACTGAATACGTTTGTCACATTGACCTATTCAGATTAAGATATTTTTTATAATTAAACTTTTGTATAATACATCCTGACCCCATCTCTCCCCTTCAGTCCTCCCAGCTCCCCAGAAATATATTTTTTAAATGTGTACTTTTACCCACAGATAAGTATAGTCTTTATCCTTCATCAAAGAAAAATCTCTTTGTATTATATGAAGACTGCTACAGAAAACAATAACCAATCAGAACTCAGATTTTTGAAGTCTAGTCCCAGTGGATACATCTGTAAAACACTCCCAAACTTAAGACTCAAAGAACATTGAGAAGGAGATGGTAGAAAGATTGCAAGAGTCAGAGGATCAATGAGTTTGATGTGCAATTGCATCCTCTTGTAATATCAGAAGTTACACCCATAGACTCTCACCAACATGATGATTAAACATGAACTAAACAAGGATGACAGCAGCATATATACCAAACTGAGTGAGCTATAACCTAGAAGACTCATTCCCTAAGAATATACTAAGAACTATAGGCAACCAAGGAAGCTGGGAGTAGGAGAGTTAGCCTGCCCAGAGAAGAATACATCAATTGATTGTCCAGTACTCAATGGTCAGTAACATATATACAAGTAACATTTCAACAGACTGAGAAGGTTATATTTGGGAATATATATGTATGTATGTAGGTATGTGTGTGTGTGTGTGTGTGTGTGTATATATATATATATATATATATATATATATATATATATATATCATGCATGCAATAACAATTAATGAAAGTAGAGGCCATGAATATGAAGAAGAGTGAGGAGAGGCATAAGGAAGAGTTTGGAGGGGGAAAAGGGGAGAAATGTTGTAATTAAGTTTGTCTAAAAAAATAAAAAAGGATACTGTCAATAACACAAAATAGCAGCCTACTAAGTGGGAAAAGATTTACATAAACTCTCCTTTTGATCGAGAGCTAATATCCAAAATATGTAAAGAACTATAGAAACTAGACATCAACAAAGCAAACAATCCCATTAAAATGGGGTACAGATCTAAATGATTGAGAAACATTTAAAGAAATGTTCAACATCCTTAGTCAGGAAATGCAAATCAAAACTACTCTGAGAGCTTACTTCTTGATTTTCAAGTTCAAGACAGAGGGGTAGCTAACTTGGAAAGGTGTAGGCTTTTGAAACCTTAAAGCCCAACCACAGTTACACAGTCCTTCAATAAGGACACACCTTCAAATCTTTCCCAAACAGTTCCAACAACTGTGGTGTGTGTGTGTGGAGGGGAGAGGGAGGGCAACGATTATTCACATATGTGAGCCTATAAGGGATATTCTCATTCAAACCAAACCACCACAGTGGCCAATGCATTCAGTAGTGTTGCATTGGTGTTGTTTCTATAACTAAACTAGATGCATTCTGTAGAATATACAGTCTTTGCTGTCATTCTCACTACTACCAACGGAAGCTTCCATGTCAACACCAGAGCATTGTGTCCCAAGAAAACGGGAGATGGACCTTGGTATCAATGACTGTTATAAAAGACTGTGTGATAACAAAATGTTTAGATAGTAAACCAAATGTTAGTTTAAAATAAGATCCAGAAGATGCTTTGTCTAAAGAGGTTAAAATGGAAACAGTGGTTTGGTGTTTATTGCCATGCAGAGTGTTTTCATGTATTACTTAACAAATTACTGAAACCAAATATATTTCAGAAAGAAAACATTTGGTGGTAGTCCCTAAAGGAAGTTCCAACATACAGCAGTTACCTAGCAGTATGCCATTGTATATGTGAAGTAGATTGGTGTTTATTATTCAAAAATCAGCTTGTATCATCCTTTCTGCTTGTGTAGTATTATGGTTGGAAGAAACTTCTTAAACTCTCCAAGAACTAATTAATTTGGTCAGTCAAGGCATTTAATAAATTAAGAACATTTAGACAAAATCCATAATGTCTGTCTAGAATATGACTCAATGGGCTTTTTGTTTGTTTGTTTCTTTCTTTCTTTCTTTAGAATTTCTAGCACACCCTTCAAAGACAACTATGAATCAGTATATTACAGAAAGTCACATCAATTTCTCTTTGAAGTTTTAAATAAGGACAAGAAATATTTCCATACAACAATCAAGTTAAATTTTCAACCTTTTATATTCAGCTCTTTATCAAAATAGTGAAGCAAATGAAGCAGGGAAGGAGTAGATAAAATAGAATTGGGAGAAATCACTCTTCCTACTTGCTTGTTATGCTAATGCAACATGGGATAGGGAGTCTGACCAAGCCATCTTCTGTAACCAGGCATAGCTTCCAGTGATGGGACTGAGACACCAACTCAGCCACAAAATTTTGACCTATAACCTATTTCTCCCCTCAAAATAAAAGGCTTTATAGAAGAACATTAGAATGATGCAAAATATGACAATGGAAAATTGAGGAAAAACTGAAGAGCATTTCAGAGATGATATGTGATATAAGAAGTACATTTGGGGGTGTGTGGAAAGATGGCTCAGTGGTTAAGAGTGATTGCTCCTTATTAAGTGGCTATAGTCTGGTTCCCAGAAGCTACATTTGGAAGATTACAGCAACCTGTAGCTCCAGTTCATGGGATCTGATGCCATCTTCTAGCCTCTGGGTACCTACATGAAAGCACACATGTAAACAAACATAAATAACTAATAAAATAAGTCTAATTCACAGGACTCATACTTATTCAGCTTTTGTATTTAGTATAACAAAAACATGGGGAAATGGAAGAGCAAGAGAGAAAGGGAAAGAGAGAAAGAGAAAGAAGAGAGACAGAGACAGAGACAAAGTGCAATATTCACATTGAAATGATGTTTGTGTTTTGAGAAAAGGTTTACTTATAACATTTCTAGGGACATCTTATCAACCAAAGAGGATGCTTTGCTATCTGATGAAGTCCTGTAAAAATCTATAATGAGAAGAAAAGGTAAAAAAAGGAGGTTAATTGATGGAAGAAGACAATTGTGGAAAATATTAAGATAGCCAGATCTTATAAATGTATAAACTCTGGGACAGAAAAGTCCAAATATTCACTCCAATAAAAAAATTTAATCACAAACCATGTAAGAGAAAGGACAGATGGGGTCATGGATGTCATAGCAACAATACAAAAAGGGTTAGCTTGCCTCAATCCTCAGTGAACCACTTTTACTGCTTCTCCTGAAATCCCTTTTCTCATTAAATCTTGCTTGTCATCTGACCCCAATAAAATGTGGAGGAAATGAAACTAAATACTTTCTGAGAATAAGACATAAGAAGACATGTAATCTCTGCTTTGTTTTCTATGAACAAATTGTTTCTGTGTAAGAAATATGACTGTTTTGGATCTGCGAAGATGTGAGGAAGAGCTAGATGCTTTGAGATTACATATAACAAGGCATACGCCTTTGTCAGTTCACAGATGTCCTATTTGTCTCAGTTGATGTGTCAGCCTGTTGCAGGTGAATGGAGAAGAAACAAGATACCCAGGAAAGCCAAAGGAAAAGTTCCTAAATATATGGCATTGGTGGAGTACATAGCAATCTCTATTCATTTCAACTGGAAAACAGAAGGGTAAGGTACTATAGATTACATATATGCCATTTGGGTATCCTGAAATTCACAATCAGAGTAATTACTATCTAAAAACAAAACAAAACAAAAAATCCCCACCCTAGTTAGGACACTAAATATAAGGATTCTTCCTCCTTCAGGAAAAGGAAAAAAATTGACAATAAGTATAGACCCAAGGAAATGCATAGAACCACAATAACACCCTGTTAAGTTTTTAATTTTTAAATATCAAGTGACAGAATCAGCAAAATTATGATGATGTTTTATTTTATTAAAATTAACATCAAATGCTTAATTTATATTACAAATATTTTACATGCAAATACATGATGCTAAGGAAAGAGATATTCTTTCAGTAGGACAAAGGTGACCCTGATTTCATTAAGACAAAATGGTAATTGAAAAACACCAAATGATTTACTTTGACTGCTTTGCCTACTGCAAACTAAACGAATTCTGAAAATAACAATGGATAAAAACAAAAGCAATGTTTTCCTTTAGAAAAAAAAAACATGATCTATCTATATAGTTCTCCCTCTCTCTCTCTCTCTCTCTCTCTCTATATATATATATATATATATATATATATATATATATATAACCTATTAGATTTTTCATTAATAAACTACCACATAAATCACCTTATTACATTAATATTAGATTTGTATTAAGAAACATATCAAACTTCAAGTAAGAAATGAGAGATGGCTTGGTAGTTAAGAGCACTAACTGCTTGCTCATTCAGAGCTCATGAGTTCAAATCCCAGGAACCACATGATGGCTCACAACCATCTATAATGGATTAGAAGCCCTCTACTGGCAAGCAGATATCCATGGAGATAGAGCAATTATATAAATAAGAATAAATAGATCATTGTTGGGCAGTGATGGTGTGCACCTTTAATTCCAGCACTTGGGAGGCAGAGGAATGTAGATCTCTGTGAATTCAAAGACCATCTGCTCTACAGAGTGAGTTCCAGGACAGCCAGAGTTACAACAGAGAAACCCTGTCTCAAAAAACAAACACAAAACAAAAGTAAAGAAAGAAAGAAAGAAAGAAAGAAAAAAAGAAAGAAAGAAAGAAAGAAAGAAAGAAAGAAAGAAAGAGAGAAAGAAAGAAAGAAAGGAAAAAACATAAGATTTCTACTGAGATAGAAATAGCTTCTTAAGCATGACCATTAATTTTTCATGTGGAAAATTAAAGAACTTACATATGCAGAATTAAATTATATGAAAGATGTGAATTAAATGCATGGTTTACTTTTTCTGAATAATTATGTTATCTTACATATAAATGAATTACTTACTTTAAGAATAAAGAGTAGGTATTAATTAATAATTAATTAGAATTTGTTATTTTTATTTTAATTACCATAGATTAAGGAAAATATTTCTCAAAGTTTTTCATGATGTATTCTTTCATTAACTTTACTCATGGCTGGGCATTCCACAGTGTACTCCAGAATCAAGACATAGATTTGAATTTATTGTTTTGATTTTAAAAGAAAAATTATGTGCTTGGTTGTGAGATTCTATATAGGTACTGAGAACCAAAGTCGGCATCCCCTAAAGCAACAAGTGCTCATAATTGCTGAGCCATCTCTCCAGTACCCAGAAATAAGTTTTTGAAGGTGTGTACTGAAAGGGTGACAAAACAGAATATTAAATTGATATTTCACATATCAGTAATGAGACAGAGGCTAATGCTCACAGAGGATAACACAGTGAGAATAGCTTTCTCAAGGAAAATTGCAAATTGTGAATTTCAGGGCATATATTCCCCTCCTCCATACCCACAATTCCACACTTAGTATTCTACAAACCATTTAAACATTAGAGTCCACACTTTTGAATTAAGCATATTTTAATAGTCAGAAACATTTTCAATTTCAACTAAGTCATCAATACATACTGTATACTCTGTAAGTGATCAGCCTCCAAGATGAAACAGTGCAGTCTCATAAACCACAGTAGATGTTTCTTGATGACTATGATAAATGTCAGAAGATTGGTCAGTTATAGAAATTCAAACATTAGGGCAATGGAACAATGGTTGAACATAAACCAACAACATGAAACAGAGCATTTAAAGGTAACTTTTCTGACGTGTAGAATTAACCTGGAACATGTTCCTTAGCAGATTAAATACTGGATAAGGCTCAAGAAGTTTGTGTATATATTGAATTCTTTTTGTGAACCAGCAGATTTACGTCCTTCTTACAACAAAGAATATCAAGAAAAATATTAACATCAAAATACTGGGTGCATGACAGAACAAGATAATTAAGAGTTACTGGGCTAGAAACAATGAATGTTAGCTTTCAATAACACGATGAACTTGGTGTTTACTTCCTCATTGGTGTTGTAAAGCTATTCTATTCTCTTTTAAATTTTAGATGCTTTAGTTTTTATTACTTATCCACAAGAATGTGTTTTGTTATGACATTTTCATGCATGTAAGTTATTTTAGATTTTTAATTGATAATATTGCACATTTATATCATGAACTTTAGTCATTTTTCTCCCCTATCGCTGCTCATATGTGCCTCTGTCCCTACTGAAATCCCTTTTCTCAATAAACCCTGCTTCTACTTTCATATCTTCTTTTTGTATGTGAGGCTCAAAATTCTTCCACGTGGCATGAAACAGCAATATGTCTGAGTGATTGATTTGTTCCAGTAGGGCTGGGCAGAGGTCAGTTTTTGGTATTTAGCTGGATGGTGACATGTTCTTGGGATCTAAGAAAACCACCTTCTCTTGCTTGTCAAGTTGCTAGTGGGGATATCTGAAAGGCTCAGAGTTTTGGGCAATGTAGAATGCAATGCCTGCTCTTTCCTTTCCTGCATAAAGGTCTTCAGATATTTATCAGATGCCTTTAATTATTTCTATAATTCCAGTTTAGAAATATTTCCCTTTATATGTTTTGAAAGAAAAATCTTAAAGAGACTACATGTGTTGAGATACAGACAATGGAGTTTCATTTTATCTTTATTTTTCTTATTATCTGGTGGTACTTGAGACACCTAAAATAATTCAACATGTTACTCTTATTCATGCATTCTCTTCTTGTCTGTTTTGTTTTTATAATTTTTTCTGTGCTTTATGATTGTTGCTTTCTTAATTTTTAATCCTAGAGTTCTATAAGACATCTATAGACATCCCTAGACTCATTATGACATTAACAACAAAATAGTTCAGAGCTATAATTTCAAATTCTTTGTGGTTTGAAGAACCACAAAAAAGCATGAAACACGAGAACAACTAACAAGAGAAACTGATCTAGTAATTCCTAAAATGCATGTTAGAATCAGATATGGACTGTGATAGTGCAAGCCTTCAAGTTTAATTACAGGAAAACTAGAGACCAGAATGAATAAATTACTAGCTGTTCCAAGCTTTATAACAAAAACATGTTCTTGCTTTGTAACTTAATATTCGCTATGTTCATGCGAATTCGCATCTGTCTCCAAAGAATGTGGTATAGTATAATAGTTAGAAACACTAGGTCGCTTTCATCCACAATAAGAAACATATACTAACAGTTTTTAAAGTGCTTCACTCACAGGATAACTTGAAATAATCTAGGACATTCATTTGTTCACTTAGTTATTCTGCTTGCTGTAATTTAAAAATAAAATCATCTCCAAATTAGATCAACAAGCTTGTAATTATGAAAAACATGAGAGGTACTTTGTTGTTTTTATTTTAATAGGCTATTTCCTTCAGGAAACGGCTTTAAAAATCACATATGTGTTGGGTATAGAATGTACAGCAAACTTGACAGTTAATAATATCTGATACTAGACTATTATTTAAAAATTATGAATATGTTACAGGTTCTGGAAGAGTTAAATTCCATTGTAATCACTCGACTATTTTACTCAGTCAAATAGGACAGTGTGTGACAGTGAGTGTGTGTGTGTGTGTGTGTGTATGTGTGTCTGAGTGTTTGAGCAAGTATGTGAGTGTGCGGGTATGTATGCATGAGCTTGTGTACGTGTGGTTTTTTTTCTTTTTTTTCCTTTCTACTGATTGAGGTCAAAATCGGGAAGAAAAAATGTTAGTGTATTTGAATCAGTAGATACATATCAACACTACTTTGCATCTTTTTTATGATCTTATAACTAGAAAAGATCATGTACTTAAGAATTAGAATGTGTCCATGCTAGTGATTATGCAGGTGTTCTCTTGTAGAATGGATTTTAATTTGCAATCTAGAGCCACTCTAAGTCCTTTATTGTAGATAAATGAAAAAATAGAATAAAAATAAACTTTTAAAATTTAAAATGACTAAATTTTACAAATTCTATGGAAAGTACAAAAGCTCTGAAAATTCCTGTTTTAAGGGGACAAGGGGGCAGGATCTATATCTTGTTTAATCTGCATCTCCATGGTGATATGGAAGGCAGATGTCAAGAAAGAAAGCCTGAGTACAAAAGAAGGGTAGAAACACTTTGTATTTCAATTTCAAAACAGAAAATAAATGGCCCTCATGAACCACATGCTTTCACCTTCTACGTTAGAATGTAGCATGGAAATCCAATATGCTATGATAAAATCTTGATGTTTCTGCTTGCATTTCTCTATGAAAAATTTTAGAAATTAATTTAATAGTCTCAAACTTTCATATTTTTTAAGAATAAGACTAAAACAAATTAATTTATAAATATTACATATTTTTTTTTTGCACCTTTCAAACTTTGTGGTTTGTAAGTCTAATTGTTATCTAAGATGTTCTGACTACATTCTAATCAACTGGTTGAAATATTCTCTTTGCTATTAGCAGCCTAATTAAAACAGTTGAATTAAATAAACAAAAGACACAAATTTTTATATGTTTCCCTTTATAAGTACACTAAAGCTTCAAAGTTCACATTTTAAAGAAAAATAATAAAATCACATTTAAATATCATTAAGATTTAAGACTTTGAGTTACAGTGTTACACGGAGTAGAAGTTTGTAAATTGTCAAAATAATGATCTGTCTTTTGTCTGAAGTTTTTTTAAAGGACTATAATGAAAATGTTTCACAGTCATGACCTTTTATTACTAAACTCTCAGTGTATTTCCTCTTTAGTCTCAGAGAATAGGACATAAATCACTCTCCTTGGCATTTTGCATGGTCTGCCATGCAGGCAGCCAACTTTTACAGATGTCCTTCCTGGCTTCAAAGAGCAGAAGCCTGCAGGTAGCAGAAAATGCCAGGTTTTTCCTCACGCCTGAGGAGGTTCTGTGTGCTGCAGATGAAACCTGTATTCCGTGATAAATGCCACTGTGCAGAGTCAGCATGGTGGGCAGTTTAACTCCATGACCTTCTGCAGGTAGACAGCCTTTCCCGTAGATTGTCTTTGAGACAACCTGTAATGTAGAGTGTACACACCAGTCGCACAATTGGGATCTGTATTCATTTTGCTCTGAAACAACTGCTTCTAGTTGTAGAGGTCAAGTGCCTCATATTCTGTAGAATCATTCTTACACTTCATCTTTTTCTTTAGTTATTTATCCAGGAAAACTTATTCTACAGAAGTCTTTATAGGATCACACTTATTCTGTCACTTTACATCTCACCTGATTAAGTGCTCTGAATCTAGTTGCTAGTGTCATTTTAAGGAAAAATGTTGTTACATTTTCTGTCTTCATACAACAGAGCAACTCCTTGGTACCATTATTGTCACTGTTATTTATTTAGACTGGCTGGATCTTATCCTATCCAATTTTTGCAGCTGGCATGCAGAAGAAGTGGAACTGGACTCCTATCAAGTTGGAAAGAAAGTAGTGATCTCTGTAAATAAATTTTTAACCTTAGGTTTTTCTTCTTCCTTTGTGTGTTTGTGTGTGTGTGTGTGTGTGTGTGCGTGCGTGTGTGTGTGTACAAAATAAATTTACCTCTGAAGAACTTTCCTCTCCCCTTTTTATTATCTGTCTCTATGCTCCCTGAAACTGTTTAAAACAAAATATATCTTATGTTAAAATTAGATTTAATTCATTTTTACAATGTCAGTAAATAATGTGCTAAATTATAGCTAAACTATGTACATAAGCATGCATACTTATAAGGCAGTTTTATAGACACAACAAATATATTCAACAACAACAAACAAAAAAAATTAGACTTCTCATTAGTGCCTCTGATCCACCCACCCCCAGCCATTGGCTCGAGAACTGGTGTCTATTTGTAGGTATAAATTTTCACCTGCGGAATTGGCACCCAATACAGGAAGCAGTTGGTTACCCCATTGACAGTCATGCCACTAGTGCACATCTCAGCTGGAAGTCAGTAGGACAGAATACAGTGTTTAGAGAGGTAAAACTCTCAAAGGCATGTTTCCCAGAAGTATGCATAGCACCGTCCTGCACAATGAAAGCCAGCAGAAGAAGCATCCATAATGCTTCCAACTTGATGTCTATACATTCTGCATGTTGTGTCTTCAACAGAAGAATCTTTCATGTTAATTCTGTTAGGAAACAAAATCACTGCAAAGAGTAACAAAAGAGAGTAATGAAGGAATGAATATAAACAAAATTACTGTTTAAATTCGTTAAATGCCATAACATAATCCATTATTCAAAATTAATATATTCTATTAAAAGTCCTTATATCCTCATGCCACTTGCATATATAACATACCATGTCTTCATGCATTTAACTTTATTTTGAAAAATAAAATAAAAAAGAACACTCTCCTCTAGAATTCTTGAAGACACTTCACTTAAATTTTCTGTGTTTTAGAATAAAAATAAAGAAGGCCCATCCTGGACTACATGTAACATATTCACTCACCTCACCTTCTTCTCTTTTGTATGTACTGGTTCTTTCCACAGTTCTCATTACTGTACCCTATAAAATGTATAGTCATTTTCATTTTGGGAAGGATGAAAGGTCTTGTTTTATGCTATAAGTTAGGCCATATCAAAATCATTTCCTTGATTGAATTTCAAAATGTTGTTAGTTTATTTTTTTAAGAAAATATTTCCATTACTTATGTTATTGTTTTGTTTTCTATTTTCATGTCTTCTTCCCAATGCCAGTGTTGAGGATTAAATTTAGCACTTACAGCTGCTATACAAATTCCCTATCACTGAAACAGCTGTTGAAACAGAAAGATTGTTATCTTCAGACCAGCCTGTGGCACATACTGAGTTTAGGATCAGCCTGAACAATACAATAAAGCAATACTTTAACTCTAAATGGATAGATAGATAGATAGATAGATAGATAGATAGATAGATGATAGATAGATGCTGGAATAGAGTCATCCTTATTTTGTTAGTGAAATTGACTCCTTTCATTTTACTATATACTAGTTGTGTAAATACATTGAAAACTGGAAAAGCTAAAACCTCTCTCTCTTCTCCAACACACACACCAACACGTACACATACACACAGATACAACTTTTTCCTTCAAAAAAAGGGATAACATCTATGATTCTTTTTGTTATGAAGTTTATGAGTTCTTAATGGCCAGATTAATAATACTGAACTTTGATATATGAGGAAATTTGAATGTTCAGCTTCTAAAAAATGGTACTGGAACCACTCTGCTGCTTTTGGTGGATTCCCTCTGGTGTACTACATACATAAAAATGTATCTTATACAATAAATCTGCTGATTTAAATTTGATCTATTATTTTTGTATTTAGAGTACTTGGGAGGAAATGTAAGTAAACAAAATTATGAATGAAAAATGTATGAAGTAGGACTGAGGAGAAAACAAAAACACAAACAAAATGTTCTTAGAATTAAATTATACATTGACTTAGATGTTGAGATGTTTGACTAGATTTTGAACTATTTACAAAGAAAAAAATACCATAATTAATTTATTATAGATCCAAAATTATTAAATATATGCATCCAGAATTAATGAAGACAAGAAGGAAGGGGTGAGGGGGAAGGGAAAGTAGATAGGAATAAGGAAACAGAGAAAAGGATCTGTTAATATGATAGGATATAGGAATCAGTCATCTTTCTTGGGCAATAGTCCTTTCTCTTTATGAATTCAGCCAAGCTTCTATAAATTAGGCTTTTAAAACCTTTATATGAAGTTTTCTGACACTGATCAACCAAGTTCTCTGAGAATAAATAAATGGAAATGTCTGAATATGAAATATTGATAAAAAATACAATTACTAAGGATAATGCCAGGATCCTAAATTTTTGTGACTGAGTAAAAAAGAAAATCAGACATTATGCAAATTGATTGAGAATCAGTATAAACTGACTTTCCCTCCAACCCACTACTTACACATATAGACTCCATAATGCAAGAATGGAAGGACTGCTGGGTAAAGTGATCTGTTTAGTATCTGAGACATAGACAGAAATTATGGGTTCCAGAAGGTATGTACAAAAAGGACAGTAATGGAAGGGCGATGCTGAAGTATAAAAAAACATTACTTGTAAACAATCGAGTCCATCTTTGTAACTAAAGGGTTATATTCATATTGTTCAATAAAATCAAGACCTTGAGCCATCAGAATCACCAGAAAATTTAGTATCAAACATTAACTCACTTCTCCAGTTTATGTTAGCTGTACCATAAAAGAGAAGATTGGGTGTCTTCTCCTTTTAACATAAATGTATACAAAGTATCAATACTGAATTCATCTGAAAGAATTTTAGTTCTAGAAGGGAGCGTTAGTAGTTCAGGCACACACATGCATACAGACCACTGCATAGAACTGCGACGTCTGCCATGCTGCAGTTATTTCACCATTGCTACCGACTGACATCACTGAAAATATATAATCTAGAGTAAGGTTAACAATGTCTTTCTCCGGGAAACTTTATGAGTTGATGTCATAACTTTGCTCTCATTCCTGCTAACTCTATTGTTCTCTGTGAACTTTCTTGCCCTTAGAAAGGGCCAAAGTGATTAGGATGAATGTACAGATTACTCCGGCCACATGCACTCCTATTTCTCTTGATTTTCACTGTGAACAGAGCTCCCAACTGAAGTTCTTTTCACTTTTAGAAAAGTAAGAAAATATTAATACAATGAAATTTCTTTTAAAGTTCTATTCTAAAGTTCTTACAAAAGATGTTCTTGCATCAGTGCTCAGCTAGAGACTGTAACCCTTAAATGATAAAGCATTATTTAATAGTAATTGATACTGTTCACAATAAAGGATTAAACTAAAACAATGCAATCCTTTCTCTAAAAATAATGTTGATGCCCATCAAATTATTATTCACAAAAATTACAAAACTAATCACCATAATAGCTGATAGTATAATTATAATTATTTAAGCATGGTATCCTCAACTTAAAGCAATTCAGAATTAAATTTATAGCAATAAAAATACATTAAAAGTGGCAACTGTCCTGACATATACCTGCCATTACTGCACTCAGTAGGATAAGGCAAGAGAATCACAATTTGAGGACAGCCTGGGCTACATAAAGAAACTGTCTCAAAATTAATTGGCAATTTCTCTAATATTGTTATATATGTTATAATG
Organism: Cricetomys ansorgei; assembly: GCA_026225945.1. Lineage (NCBI taxonomy): Eukaryota > Metazoa > Chordata > Mammalia > Rodentia > Nesomyidae > Cricetomys > Cricetomys ansorgei. Next base: position 2,138,878 of record JAMJFZ010001360.1, on the reverse strand, counting down.
TCATTGTAATCTTCAGATAAGTATGTATCATTTGGAATATTCATAGTAGTCAGGAAATCCTAAGGGCTCAGGGGGCTTTCAGTGAAGGGAAGAATGAACACACTGGAATTGATGTTTAAAAGGACATAACAAAACAGAAAGAATTAAATTTTGATCCAAGAGAGGACTGTGAGTGGTCACTGGGAGGAATAAATAATACTAAGGATGATTTGAAAGAGTCATATGGAGATATGCTACTGTAGAAACTTACACACATACGCATGCATATATGCACATTATATAAATACACAGATACAGATAGATATAGATAGATGATAGATAGATGTGTGTGTGTGTGTTTGTGTGTGTGCGCGCGCGTGCCTGTGTGTGTGTATACAGAGCATATAAGAAAGAAGCATTGTCCCTACTAGACAACAGAGGCCTATAAAAATAAAGTTCAGTAATAGTAATACGTTATTTCTTTTGGAAAGAAATCAAGTAGGTACTGACTGGAAAGCTATAGCTCTAAAGTCAAACTTTCAGAGCACTGGAAATTTTTACCAAAAATAAGTAATCAAATAATCATCAATCTTATGGAGATTTGAACCCTGTGAGTTATAATAACATTCTCAAGGGACAATAGTGGCAACATCATGGGTGATAAAAAACACTTTTTGACTCTGTATGAGATGTATTCTAAGTGATGAAACTCATAACTGTACCATTATCCAACCAAGAATTTTATAACTAGGTAGAACATAGGGCCTATGAGAGATGCTAATATTAATCTGCTAAATAAGCATCATATTAAATGGACTTTTAATAATTTAGTTTTATATCCCAAGATTAGCGATTGACCTTTAGTGACTTGTTTGTAAATCCACAGATTTGTGTATGTCTCAGTGTTCACCATAGAAGCTTCTATTTTCAGTAGGTGATGATCAATACAGAAACCCACAACTAGACAAGGTTCAAATAATAAGAAACTGGGGAAGGCTTAGCTCCAAATGAAATATGAACACCTCAAACTCCTCCCAAGATTCAGGGGTCATTGTTGAAGAGTAGGGGTAAAGAAAGGGCAATTACTACAAGGAAACTGTTTTCTGAACACAGCAGGACAATTGCTCTTATCAATTCATAGAGGATGTGACAACATACACAAGGGCTATGCAAACTCAAGCCAGACCAAATACCAGCATGAAGAGGGAAATTGGATATGAATCCCAGTTTCTATTGCCAATTGATAGTTCTGGTGGAGCGATTTTTCTCTAAGAGTATAGCACCTGGTAAGTAGACCATGCTCTGGTGAAAGGCCAAATACCCAAGGATATTTGGGCAGCCCAAATTGAATTTGATAGCTTTAAAAATAAATGAACACAAATTTTAGTGGGTAAATAAGAGGAATAGATATGAGAACAGTTGGAAGAAGGGGTGAATATGCTCAAACATGTTGTGTAAAAGTCTAAAATAATTAATAAAACTATTTTAAAAAAAAGAATGCATTCTGTGAAAACTCAAGAGTATCTGCAGAGAACAGCTAGTACAACTAATGGGATTTAGGGAGGCAACAATTTTTATCGTGTTTGATATTGTATTTGTTAGGGTTTCTATTGCTGTGACAAAACACCATTACCAATAGGCAGGCTGGGGAAGATAAGGTTTAATTGGCTTATTCTTCTGTATCACGGTTCATCATCAAAAGAAGTCAGGACAGGAAGTTAAACAGGGTAGAAACATGGAGCAGGAGCTGATGCAGAGGCTATGGAGGCTGTTTCCTGGCTTGTTCTCTATGGCTTGGTTAGCTTGTTTTCTTATAGAACACAGGACCACAGGGATGGCGATATCCACAATGAGCTGGTCCCTCCCCCGTTAATAACTGATTCAGAAAGTGTTCTACAGGATTGTCTGCAGCATCATCTAATGGAGGCAATTTCTTATGTGACATTCTCTCCTCTTAGATAAATTTACCTTGTGTCAAAGTGACATAAAACTATCTAGCACAAAATCTTTAAGAGTGTAAAGATACATATATTACTTTAATTTTTATTGGAATTATTGCTTTATTTCGGTTGAGTCTTGTTTCTTTTCACTGTGAAACTAAATGTAACTGGCTAAACATCTTTATTTTGGTTGTTGGCTGTTAGATGCAAAAAAGAATTTTTTTTCCAGACATTTCACATATGTCTGCATACCTGTTGTGCTCTATAGTTATGCCCCTTTCCTTTGCTGGTTTTGCTTGCTTAGTGAAGTGGAGAGTTTTATTCTTGTTTCAGTTAAGCTTAGCCTTCAGATATGGCAAGCACGTAACTTTTGTCAATTATGTTTTTGTGATTCTAGTTTTACCATCCAAATCATTAACTGAAATTTCTTTTGTTTGAGTCCCACGAAAATTTCATAGGCAGGAAATCGCTCCCATTTCTTCTATGGAAATAAATGTAAAAATAACAAAACAAACAAACAAACAAAAAAAAAACCAACTTGAGTAGATCAATTAAAACACAAAGACAGGGGGGTACTCTTTCCACAAGTTCTAGTTCAGTATTTCAGAGTAAAATAAAGGTAATTATTAAATAACTCATAAACAGCTTCAAATCTGCAAAAACACTTTCAACTGATTTCACCAGTTTATTTACAAGACAAGTTTAGGGAACTTTTATAAATAATATTAAATTCAGAAAGCATTGGATGAAGAAAGTCTAAGACAATTGCTTTTTATTGAATGCTGATATCTGTACTAGACAGTGGTTCCTCCCTTTAAAAACTTTGAAATAATGCATTTCAAAAAATCTATTGAAATAGTGTCAAACTGTGGCTGTATTTTAATAAATCAAGTTATCATCTTTTCTATAAATTATTTTTTTATCTCTTTCATTTATCCAAAATATTTTAAAGTTAACTAAGTCATTTGCCTGCCCTCTATGTCAAATCACATTATAAAAATAAGGTAAGGTATTTTCAATTTATTTAATACAGTCAAAGCTTAACTTATAAATTTCCTTACCTATTTTATATTATTATCCTCACTTATCTTAGTCCTTTAAGTCTTAAAACATCATGAATTTTAGTATACATGTTTAGCAATATCAAATATAATTTAAAATAAAGATACACTCAATACATTGTTGACATTAGAGGATAAATTAAGATTATGTAAGATTAATAATTATTCTATACCTTATGCTTTCTAGTCTAGTCACCTCCTGTGTAGTACAATACTATGTTATGGTTAGGAAAGAATCATCCCACTGTATTGGCAATTGATAATAACCCCACTGTACCTATCAAAGGATTTTTCAGACCTATTGACAAAACAGGATTTATGAAGTTTTTCTTGCTTTATATTGTTTTGACCAACAACAATTTCAAGAAACGACATATGTGTTACAATCAACATAGAGGAGATAAATAACTATATTCAATGCCAAACAGATCCACTTCTAAACCTTCTGTCTGGTGCTCTCTTAGAGTATTTATAGCCTGAAGAACTTGAAAATATCATTGTAAAAAGTATCATCAAGTGATTTGAATATTTCTCATCTTAAGCATAAGTATTTAACGTTATCCACCTTTATACATGAAAATCACTTGTATAGAAAGCGAGCAGACATGTTTCCCTCCGAGCTGTCCATGCCCTGTGCCTCTCACGTAATTGCTAAACCCCTTCCCATCCCACATCACTGCATTTTCAGTCTGAAAGATCACATGGTTGGAAGGAAACCAGAGTGCTGATGAAAGAGCACAGCCCACAGTGCTGCTTCAAACTCAGGCAGTTACTTGAAGATCAAAGTCCCAATCTATCTTAGTAGATCTTTGATCTCAAAATGGGCTCATTTAGTTTGTTTCCTCATGGGTCTGGGAGGCTGGTAGCTTAGATTAAATTGATGATATTTTGTACTGACATATTTCAAAACTCCATTGCTTTTCTGCTGGCTACTTGAATCTCAGACAAAGCTTAATATCACTGTCTGTTTCTTTGTTTAATATCCTACAGATATTGACAGAAAACATTAATCTAGATAACAGTTCTCAACTGGTTTCTGTTTTTATTTTTATAAAACGGCACTTATTTACAATTAGTATGAAGTTTTCGTTCTAGACAAACCAACATTGTTCTTTGCAAATACTTTTCTTTTTTTCCATGTCATGAGCATATCACAACTTTAAAATCTTACATTGAATGTTAAATATGACTTAAATTCTTAAGATTTCCAATATTTTAAAAACACCTTTTGGTTCCAATTTTTCAGGTAAGTAAAAGAAAAAAGAGTAGTCAAGGCACTTTTTCAGTAAATGTGCTCAAAGATGCACAATTGAAGATATTGTCAAGATCCTACCCATTGCATCATAAGAAAGATCAAAGGATTTAGAGAGCTAGGAATAGTGCCACTAGTCAGAGGTGCCTTGAAATCCATTTCTAACAATCTGGAAAATTCTCTGTTGTACAATCAAGGACACATCTGCTCTTATCTCACTTGCAGAAAATTATAGTGCAGTAACTATAGTGCGACCATTAAAAACAGGTCCCTTTTATATAATATACATGTAAACAGACATACACACACACACACACACACACACGCACACAAACACAGAGAGAGAGAGAGAGACATTTACAAATATATAATTTTAAATAATATGTTAACTTAATCTTCATATTAAAACATTAACCTACAACTTTCACAAACATATTGACATCCGTGAATCATTTAATAACATTTACATAAGAAATTGAATTCTCCTATCCCTTATTTAAAAACTTAACATTCTTAATATATACTAAATACTTATATAAATAACAATTTTCTTGTACATAAAAAAGAAAAACACTATATAAAATTTCAACTATCCAGAGCAAAATAATACATTAGCATTATGGTGCATAGTTTTTAAGCTCTCCCTCGTATTGATACATAAAAAGGATTTTCTTTCTTTATAAAAAAGTAATTTTATATATAATATATATATTATATATTATAAATCACATATTTTTACATAAAATATCCCAAAGATTATTCTATACCTTCAAATACCATTTTAAACATGGCCTAATTAAAATATTATACTGTAATTTATAAAGCAATGCTAACTATCCATTTAAAAGTATCTTTATTTTTGAACACAAGTTGATTTCTGTGAACTAAATGTACAAGGTATTGTCAATAACTGATGAAAAAAGTGAAGCAATTGCATTTTTATAAATACTGTTTTCTAACTTTTTAAAAAATTTATTAGTTTTCATTTAATACTTTTCAGATAAATACAGAATCATACAAGAATGTAAGGAAATTTACTTTTCATGTTAAATATCTACTCTAACCCTCTTTTGATTTTGTGGGGTAAATGGCTTAGAAAAAAAAATTATAAAAAGAAAATTAAAAAATAAAATAAAATAAAGAAAAAGAAACTAAAAAGGATAATTACTTCAAAGAGTAGAATGAGCCTACTTTTATTTATTGCTTCCATAGGAACCAAATCTGATATCTTCCCTGATGTATATACATCTGATTTAAATAGTTCTCCTTGATTATAACATAATCTGATATCCTGAGAAACTCAGCCTCTTCCATTTAAAGTTATTACATCTTCCATCCAAGAATCTCACAGTTCAGTGAGAGTAGCCTTTGTCCCTTTCCAGTCATCTCCTGTAATCCTTCTGGGCAAGTTAGGATAACGTTCTGCAACATGACATCACTGATATATGTTCCAGATTCAGAAAGCACTGACTCGCCTGGCTGAACATGCTATTTATTTCTTGCAAGGACTTTTGTAATTCAGTCACCTGAGCAAGCTCAGGTTCACCTGTCATATTTTGCCTATTTCACCTTTTCTGTTTCTCTACATCAAAATGTTGTTGCTGCTGTTGTGGTTTTCTTCTCATCGCTGTCTCTGGGTCACACATGAAATTATCTTTGTCAGTGTGGGAGTGTTGCTACATGGTGAAATCCTTTACTGGTCTGTATGTACAAATCACCGATTTCAATCCTCACCAACACACACACACACACACACATTCTTTAGTATTGAACTCAATTTAAGCAAGCATTCAAAGTAGACACACAATAAAATCCTTTTTCACTCTGTTTCTATTTCTAAGCCCACACTTGTTTTTATCATTATTTTATGGCTGTTTGAATGCAAAATGTCCCCTATAACTTAGGTGTGTGAACATTTGGCTCCCAGCTGATAGTACCATTTTGAAGATTGTGAAATTTTCAGTATGTGAATCCTTACTCTAGGAAATGGGTCACTGGGGCAGAGCTTGAGGTCTGGCTCCAGTTCCTGTTGGCTCTATTTATTTATGTCTTCAGACAGCATTTAACCTGCTGGCCTCCCTTGTCCTTCCCCATGAAAGAATGTGTCCCCTCAAGCAATAACATGATAAATCCTTTCTCCACTAATGTTAAATTTCCCCCTAAATTGCTTTTTTACCATAGTAATGAGAAAAGTAACTCACACACACACACACATACACACACACACACACATATATAAAAGAAAACTTTCTAGCAGCTTAATTTCCCAGAGACAAACTCCCCTGTTAATATTGTGTAATATTTCATCAATAATATGTAATGGATTCTTTGTATATTCTGAAATAACTAATTTTAGGTAACTTTGATCTCATTTCTAAATTTTAAATACCTACCTTACAGTGGTAGACTCCTTTTATGCTTTACTTCATTTAGAAAATGTTAAGATAGATTTACATAATGTCTAAAAATATAGTACATTCAAGATTTTCTATTCAAATTCAGATTATCCCCTACAATTATAGTTATAAGCTGATGACATCATTGTGATCATGAATTGTTTTGATAAAACTTATGCTCTTAGGAAATAATGTTATCATCTATGGGAGTAAATATTAATATTTCATATGTTTCTATAAGGGTGGCAGTAAAACATTTTATATTTTAAAGGTCCTCAGGTCACATCTCTTTATTTCTTCCTGGAATTTGCAATGGCTCTGGCACAGGGTGGACAGCAAGGCTGATATTCCAGGTAACAAATGAAGCAGGATGATTACAGATGCGAGATAGAGAACAGATGGGATCTTAAAGACAGAGAAGAGAATCAGTTTCTTCTCCTTCAAGATAGACAACAGCTTTTGCTCTTCACCATAGTTATCTTATACAGGTCTCTTGCCCTCTGGCACAGAAATCATTGTGGGAGATACAAATATAAACTTCAGTGACAAAGATAGAATCACTGACATGGAGGCTGTATAAAGCCTGATAAATTGTTGAGTATACATTCATACACAGCTACTAACAGTGTGTATGTGTGTGTGTGTATGTGTGTGTGTGTGTGTGTGTGTGTGTGCGTGTGTGTGTGTGTGTTATATTTCAAAGTAGTAGTATTAGTAACATTGCTTTCATTTACATAAAAGATAATCTGTGAAATTCTATGGTATAGGAGGTGCAAAATAAGTTGATGTTATCTGAATTTTGTAAGAGCATTTCTTTAAGTCATCTAGAGATGTAAACTCCAAGTAGTTAAATAAAATTTATTTTTGTTCATTTCCTTGATTGCACTGACTTTTGGTAAACCAAATAATCTAATTTTTGCTTACTATTCAGTTACAAAACTGAAAATTTGTCAAAACATTAATATTTATAGGGATTTAATGATTATACTTAACAGTAATTTGCTAACTGTTCATCTTGCTCAATTTGAATTTTATTTCAAAATGTCAATAGAGCCTAAATTAACTTCCCTCATCTGTTTAATCCCAATTTTAAGGTCAATATTGTCAAAAGAGTCCATAAAAATTAAGTTTTATACTATTTTTCTCTTGTAGTAAGACCCAAATTTAAAGATATATACTTGCTGTGTAGCAAGGTCATCTGGGGAATCTGTGAAAACACCACTCTCTCTTGCTCCCTCAGACCAATTAAGTCAGAAGCTTTAGGAGTGGATCTGGAAATTGTGACTTGTTTTTTTGTCTCCACAGGTAATCCAAATGTGCTGCTGGATCTGAGAACTCTCAGTGAACACACAATGAAAACACTGTGTCTCCTTCCAAAAGAGAGAAAAGAAAAGAGCTTGGCAACCGTTAATTAAACAAAAGCAGGAGTTCAAAAAGACAGCAGTTGGAATGCTGAAAACTCCCAATAAATAGAGTTACAAAACAAAACATTATAAAAAGAACTCTTTCAGCTTTCCTCCTGTTACTGAGAAATTAAAAAAAAAAGAATAAGAAAGTCTATAAAGGATAACTAAACACACTCTATAAATATTGCAAATGCTGAAGTAAGGGGAAACACTGTTCAGAATAATGTATAAACGTATATGTATCCATTGATTTATTAATTATTCTCATGGGTTCATGGCAGAGGCAGTTTATTGTTTGCTAATTTAAGCTCCAATCCTAGGGGCTTTCAGCCTCCATACAATCTAATCTTAAACTTTGTCCTAGAAGGCTTCAGCCCTCATAGAGTCTAATCTGCAGACCTAGATAAAATGTTTCACCCTCCAAGACTTACTGCTGACTGAGGTCCCTCTAACTAGCTGTCTTCTGAATTACTTCTTTTTGCTTTGATCTGTATTATGAACTCTGAACTGTAAATCATAAACAATATGCTTCTGAATCTGCTTTCTCTCTGCTTATACTGGACTGGCTCTGCTCTTTCAAGGTTCCACTCTGCTTCTACCTTGCTTCTTTCTCTGTGATGAACTCTCCTTCTATTCCCTGAGCTCTGCTTCTCTCTGAATTAAATCCCACTCCTGTGAACTCAGAGCTGTAGAGGAATATTTAATCATTTAACCAAACAACATTACTGCTTTAACAAAGGATCACATTGAAAGGCCTGTGTGATAGCTAGGAAGGGATCAAGTCCAGTGGTCTATAAGAAGTGATCACATTCAGAGTCCTGTGTGGTTTGGATGTAATGTAAAAAGAACATTATTACACACCTCCCAGTATTCAGTAGGCAGTGGCGGTATATGTCTTTAATCATAGAACTTAGGTGACAGAAAGCAGAGCTCAGAAGCAGTCAGTGTCAGACAGGAAGTGACATCTGAGATGAGTCAGAGTGAAGGGCAGACAAAGTGACAAATCAGAGGAAGATTTGGCAAAGTGAATCAGAGTAAGAACACATTGAACTCTCAGGATAGAAAAGCAGGTTCTCAACTCAGAAAGTCAGGCAGTCTGAGGAGTCAGAGGCACTATGAGGAAGGCAGATGAAACATAAGAGACCAGAGGAGAAGACACAGAGAAACTGAGAGGCAGTCTGAGGCAGTCTGATGAGTCTGAGCAGAGACATAGAAGCAGTTCCACAGAAGGCATTGTCAAATGGAAAGAGTGAGTAAGTCAGTTTGAAGTCAAGCAGAGCAGTTCATTCAAAGAAGTTTCAGGAGTCTGCCAATCTGCCAGAGTCAGAAGAGTTCAGTCAGAAACAGCCAGCTCAGAAGGTCAGTTTGAAACAGCAGCTTGGAGAAGAGTTTGAGTCAGAACAACAAGTACTTTGATCAATACAGCTCTGAGTTCAAAAGGAAATAGTCAGAGACCCTCAGTCAGCACTAAGTCTGAAAGGCTTAAACGTTTTAGATTATATGAAGGTTGAGGCTGAAGCTTTCCAGGTATAGTTAGACTTAAGACTAGATAGTAAGGTAGCCAAAAATCTCCAGGACTCTAGGACTGGGAGCAGAGATTGAGTTAGACAAAGAATAAACTGCCCTTTGAACTTTGAATCAATGTCTACAGAGAACCTCCTTTTATACTGAGTGTTGGGATTAAAGGTATGTACTACATTGCCTTAACCACAGAAATCCCTTTCACCTAGCATTAGCACAGAGGACAGGATTAGTCTGACTAACATTCCTTCTGCATTCCATCCAGATCACCCAGGCCTCTGAATGTATCTCTCTCTGAGCTCTACTGTCTGCCCACACCTCACTTCTACACAATGCTTCTACACTCTGAGCTCTCTGCTTATTGTCTACTTCCATCCTTTTCTGAGCTCTGCTCCCTGTCTCTGCTTCTACTCCCTGCTTCTCTCTACTGAGCTGGGATTAAAGGCATGTGCCACCACTTCCTTATAAATTGGGATTAAAGGCATGTACTAAATTGCTTTTACCACAGAAATCCCTTTTACCTAGCATTACCACAGAGGACAGCCTGACTGACATTCTTTCTGCATTCCAACAGGACCACACATGCCTCTGAAGTTGATGGAGCAGACATGCTGCTGGATTAAAGGATTAAATGTTTCTCTACAGTGATGCAAAGCCATGCTTTAGGTACTTGCAGCTCATTTCTTCTGCAGGTCTTGGGCTGTATTTAGAATAGGCTGTAACTATGTATGCATGTTGCTAGTGCCTTGTGCATGTTGCTGTACAACTGCACATCATAAATAATGAAAAAAGGACAAACTGACTTTACAGATAACATAATTACCTACTTTAGGATCAATTAAAGCAGTAAAGATGTTAAATTTACCTGATGTTCCTATTAATTTGGTACATGGTCCCGAACAACTAAATGCCACTGTACAAAAAAGATTCAATTTGCCATATGTTGCAATTCTAAAGTAATTGCCATTCATCACTAAGTCACATTCTCTTGCTTGGATGATCAACAAGTGAAGGAGCATTCCATTATTATCCAGTCAGTCCCAGCCATGCACAGAAGTATGTGAGGGGATATATATATATATATATATATATATATATATATATATATATATATATATATGGTGAAAATGGTCTCTTTACCTATTAGTTTTCTCTTTCCCCAAATTTCTTTATTCTAATTATATCTACTTTTATTTTGAAGCAAAGGAGGTAATATTTCTTTCTTTGAATTTTTGCAACCTCTTTTAAATATAGGTTTAAAAAATAGTGGATATTAATGAAAATATTTTGTCTCACAACAATAGTGGGGTGAAACAGCTTATCTACAACTAAACTGTACTCCATTTTAACACCCATACACCAAAAGCTCCTGGGGGACGGAACCAGTTTAAGCGGCTTGTTTAGAATGAATGACTGCCTCATATGTCTATGAAGAAAGCAGATGGTCTGCTAAGACATTTTACAAAACTCTAAACTGAGATTCTGGAAGTTAGAAGCCTTTGTTCTTCCACAGAAGATTTTTTTTTTTTTTTAATTTCAGGAAGTTGTTGTGAGTACACAGTTGAGAAAGCCTGTCTGTCAGCTCTTCTGTCAGCATTGGAAATGGCAACAGCAGGGGCAAGTGACCAGTCACACAGTTTGAGCAAGTTTGTTCTTACTGGGCTCAACCGAGAATTGTGAAGCTTTCTGTCATCAGGTAGTGTGGGAATCCAAAGAGTCCTGCCCAAGGCCAGCTGGCTTCACTGAATCGCCCTGTGCCGGTAGCAGCTGCTAAGGAAAAAAAAAAAAAAAATCCTGGACTTAACCTCTGTTCTCTAGCATTAAAAAAGTGTCGGTGTAGGATTTTAAAAAGAAAAGAAGGAAATAAATGTAGCAGACTGTTCAGCTAGCCTCTAACAGGTCAGGAGGACCTTTGCCGAGGTCACTAAATCCCAGAGCTATTCCTGGCTTTATAGGTAATGAAACTCAGTTTCGTCGGTTCACGCATGGATGATTCAATGTCTCCATTCCTTGCTTAAGTATAGGTCCTCTGTTTCAAATCCCTGTAGTATTTTCCTCCTTCAAACTCTCACAGTCTTTGAAGTAAGAGATTGCAATGCCTTTTCTATTGCAACAGGTCTCCCTGCTTCAACAATGTCTTCCTCTTTATGATTTTGTATGATGCAATCATGATAACCAATCTGAATTTCAAACCCCACCCTACCATTTGACTGTATTTCTGACTTTGTTTCTGGATACAGGTCCAAGATGACATGGCTTACAAGGGTATCCTCTTCTCCCACCACTCTTTATTTCTTTCTGCCTTGCTCTATTTCACCTAAATATGTATTTCCTATTTTCCAATCACAGAATATCTTTCCTTAGACTTCACAATTACCCTTGGCTACTCTGGTCTCCTATCATCTGTGGATTCCCTACTAACCTTTCTCATTTTGACAATTGTTACTGTTGTGTAAGTTTATTTTTATTTATGTTTAAAATAATTGTTTTTGTGCAGTATTGGAAAAAGGAATGCATAGGCCTCGGCATTTTGTATTGTCTGCAGAAGTTGGATTTCTATGGGTGATGTTTAAATGCTTGTGATCTGTACATGGTATCAGTAGAGCACCTAAGGAGTTCTGAATCAATAAAATACCTGAGTGAAGACTCTACAGGTGCCACTATCGATTGAGTATGACACTGGACAGGGCAGTGGTTCCCTCTGCTTTGGTATGGTAGAGTTTACAATTATGAAATATGCCTCCTTGTCTTCTTTGGTAAGACACACAGCAGTGTACTGCTACAAATGGCATACCAACGTGGGGCACCACATCACGCCAGCTAATCAAACATGGAGTTAAGGAAGAAGAGAAAGAAAGTCCAGACTTCTGTGAGTCTAGTAATGTTCGCTTAGAAAAGCTACCAGAGGAGAGAGATTAAGATATTAATTGAAGGCTCCTGAAGGAAGAGGAAAGAAAGAAAGGAAATAAGCCTCTATGAAGAGAAAAGTTTGAGAAATTAATTAATAAATGAGGAAAAAAGCTCTGAGGTGAAAGCCACAGAATGGAGGCTCTTAGAGATAAAGAATTCAGCTGGGAGCAGGAAAAAGCAAAGTTCTACTGCCTTTCCTGTTCATGGATCTGATGCTCCCTCCCACCACTGATGGTAGCATACTGTTGTGTTTTTTTGATCGCTGCATTGTGTGTGTGTGAAGTTCAAGATTTGTTTGAGGTCTTTGGAGAAGGGTGTATGTTTCCCCTTAGTGGTTGTGGGGGAAAAACACACACACACACACCCCAAATGGCCAGAATGTTTCAACTAGAGATTCTTCCCACCAGTACAGGAGCCCCTGCTGTTGTAGAAGCCATGGGTTAGAGCCACAAAGCCACTTAGTTAAAATGAACAATTTTTTTGTTTGTTTTTTGTTTTTGTTTTTTTTTCTGCAAACCTGACTAAGGGAAAGACCAGTTGTCAAGATATTGGTGATGATGTGATGATAAGAACTCCACACACAAGGAGACCCTTACTTCAGACTAAGTGACCAGTTAATTTTCCAGCAAACTAGACTCTAGCACACAGAAACTGTCTTCCAGAACTGGCCAAGGTTGTATCCCATGCTAGCAGCTGAACTTGATACTGTAAAAGTCACCCAGCAGGTGCTGGTTTTGAAGTCACAAAGGGATCATGGAGAGCAGCTGAGGTTTGGCACTTTAAGAGGCTAGGAAAGGCCATTGGTGAAGGTACAGCCTCAGTAGCAGTTGAAGGCCCAGAATGAAGGGGTCATGTAAAAAAGTTGAGGGTTAGCACTATGAAGAAAGCTCAGTAGAGGCCATTGGTGAAGGTGCAGCCTCAATAGCAATTGAAGGCCCAGATTGAAGGGGTCATGTAAAAAAGTTGAGACTTGGCACAATGAAAAGAGCCCAGGAGAGGCTATTGGTGAATGTGCATCCCAGTTAGAGCAGAAGACCCCAACATTTTGAAGATGCCAGTACCATAGGATGACCACTAAGAGCCAGCCAGAGCCTGGAGAACAAGCTGTGTGTGCTGCAGAGAGCAGAGCCAAAGAAGTGGCCCAAGCCCTTTGGAGGAGTCCGGAAGATCCTGAGTAAATTCAAGATAATTGGACATTGATAATGTTTTTCTGTTGTCCAAAGTCATGGTGAAGGCTTGATAGATATTTGCTTTCATTTGGTCCTGTGCATTAGCAACCCTCATGATTTGCTTGTGTAGTGTAGTGTGAAATTATGTTGTAAAGGTAAAGCAATTTCTTATACAGAAAAGGCAGATTGTTGTGGACCTTTATTTTTAGTTACATTTTCAGTAATTGTTTTTGTGCACTGTTGGGAAAAGGAATGCATAGGCTTTGGTATTTTTTATTGTTTGCATGTGTTAGATTTCAGTGGGGCATGATTAATTGCTTATGATCTGTACATGGTATCAGTAGAACACCTAAGGAGTTCCGAATCAATAAAACACTTGAGCAAAGACACTCGGGTTCCCACTGTTGACCAAGTACGGTGTTGACCAGGACAGTAGTTCCCTCTAATGAGGTCTGACAGGGTTCACACCTATGAAAATACCTTTCTGAGCCTCCACAGCAGTGTACTATTTCAGGAAATTAGTTTCTCCTGCTCTATAGCGTTCTCCAGCTCATTCCCATGGTTCCAATTTTGTTACCCTGCTATAATTGTGTGTTTACGTAGTGATCTATTTTAGTAATCTAGAAACTAAAGCAACAAATGATTATGGTTAATGATGAACAAAATATTGTTGAAAACCCATATGATGAAAGAGTTTTAAGTACTTGATAATCCTACAAGAAATTTGTATATCCTATTTGTTAAAATCGTTTATCAATATGTTAATAAAAATTAGCACCAGTCAGTCATTGCATTATGTAGAATTAATTCTTTTTTAATCAGTACAAGCTTTCAATATCATAGATTTGGAACATAAAATTTGTTTTACAGAGACAACTATCATATGCAATTTATTTTATTTTGTGTTCTACAGATTTAACATGAGATTTAGTTTTAATTAGTTAATTGTTGAAAACACACTGGTAACTATAGATTGCATGCAAATTAATAGAAGTGTCAAATATTATTTATCTACTCTGTATTGTAAACTAAGCTTGCTTACAATTTTGATCTGCTTTAAATGGTGTCTGAATTTTTTTTTCTTGTGTTGTTGATATTTAGTAAAATTTGTTTCTTAAAGACGACAGCATCATGGTCTATAACTTAAATTTCTGCAATTTTTTTTGGCAAACAAATTGTCCTTCTACATAAGAATTATTTAGATTTATAAAACTGTTTTGTGCCATGTAGCCAAGAATTTGTTGAAAACTTCATCCATGCTTTTAAACCTATTCCTATGATTCAACTGATAGGGTATATGATATCATTTCATATGCTCACTCCCCTGTGCTTTTATACACTGCTTAATCCAGTGTTTCAGATCTATTGAGGTTTAATGTTCATATCATGAAGTTTGAAAGAAGTGCATGTAAGCATTAATGAATTCCCTAATTAAAATACTGGCACAAAGCTTATCCTATTACGCATTCTTTGAAGTAAATGTAGAGTCTGTCAACATTATACAAATACTGTGTTTCATTTTTTTCACCAAACTCTGTAGTTGATTTGTCTTGAAAGATCTAAAATAAAAATATAAGTTTGCATTTATTATAACACTTCGGGGCTATTTTAGATACTGAATCAGTGATTTCAAAAGTATAAAAATTTTAACAGAAGAGTCCTTTTGAAAGAGTGAATATTTCCACATTCTACTTTCTTGTTGGAAAACCAAACATGTTTTATGTTAGTTTGAGCAGTTTCTGAAAAGTATTCAATAATCAAAACTGTCAGGTTAATATATTACCCATTTACAACTCAACAAGTCAGAATGGAGCCTATGTCCCTTAGTAGAACAAGTACAACATTTACATCTCATTTAGTAATAGTGAATAAAGTGACTTTAGTAATAGTGAATAAAATTATTGAAGATAAGTGATACTTTGGAGAATATTCTTTGCACTCTCAGTTTGCAGTAGCAATATCAACTTTACACACATCTAACTAATCTGCTGTGAAACATAACAAATACTTCAAAGAAAGGATAAATTGTATGTCTTTTATAAATGCTGGGAGTGGGGGAAATCTTCATGCCAGACTTTGTTTGTATAAAGATCTGAATCAGAAACTCACCATATTGTCTTTTTCTTCTATTATCACATAGTTGTTTGCATTTAATTTTAGATTGAGGCACAGAAGATGAATTTAATATTATCAAATGCTTTGTGTGCCTTTGCTGCCCCCTTAAGACAAGTAAACATAAATAAAAAGCTCATAAGTGTCTGCTATTCCAAATCTCACTTTTCAGAGCTTACATTTCCGCTGTGTCTTTACTGATATGCAAACACACGTGCACGTACATAACAGCCCAAATGAGATGTTAGCTGATTACAAATAATTAGAAAATTAAATTAGAGCTTTTTCTAACTCTGAATCATACCCAATGGAAATGTTATTGGTGTTCAACTAAACTGCTATAACTAAATATTTAAGTATTTTATACTGACTGAAATTTAATACTTATTTTTATCTAGAACAATTTTCCGGCAAAGTTTTCTTGAGGAACATCTAAAAGGAGGGCACACTTGTTTTCATTTTATGCATTCCTACATATAGTGCATTGAAATTATTAAGATGTTATAAACTTTAATCGTAATAAACTACATGGCTCATAGTGTTTATTCTAACAACTACTAAGGAGAAGAAGCATAATGATTGAGATTTTACATGAAGCAATGCATTATAGTTTAAAAGTAAACTTCTTATTTAACGCCACATATTTTTATATTATTCATTTTATGGAATGAGGAGTTTACATCATTCATGTGGAAGCTATAGAAAATGTGCACAAGTCAGTTCCCTGCCGGGGCAAACCCCAGTCATCAGGCTTGAATGGCAAGTACCTTTACCATCTCATCAGCCCTGATCCATTGTGATGCTTGCTATTTATTGTATTGAAATGTAATAAACTTTGAGTAATTCTCTGAACAATTAGATTTTAAAGTAGATTTTTGCTGTAGTGTGTATTAATTTTTAATGAAAATTACTTTTTGTTTAGGAAAATCAAATAAATATTAACCAAGCATGTATATTTTAGAATGAGTTACTATAAGGCATTCTTGCATTTACAGGAAGACAAACCAAATTTGAACAGACACACAATTGTTAAAAGGAAATGAAAAATCTAAGAAATTCTGAAATATTCTATTATCAGTCTGTTTAAACGAAAACCAAATTTTTCTCATTTTTTTTTCCCTTCGGCTTCAATAATGTAGTCTATTATTTAGCAAAACATGAATATTCCATGACCACCAATATTATTTTGTTCTCTTGTCACATTTTTGGGGGATATATATATATATATATATTTACCATGTATTTATTAAATATATATTGTACACTCTATCAAGGGATAAACACAATATTTTTTGAACGTATATTTTCTAATACTTCATTAAAGATCCAAACTTAAAGGCCATCTCACATTACATTTGTCAATATGAATCTTTTGTCATCTTCATTCTATTACCAAAATAATTGTCATGAGTTCATACAATGCATGTGATCTATATTTATTGCTGAAGCTAAAGTGATGTTGAAATGATTCATTCTATGATTACATACCAAAAGCTGAATGACTTAAGAAGAGTGTATGTGTGTGTGTGTAGAAAGGTTTGTTATTTGAGGAATGAGTACAGAGAAGCAGGTATTAAGGGTGATGTGGGATTTGCCACAGTGCAACACATCCACACGAAGGAAGACCTCTTTCATCTATCACAGGGACTGGCACTAGAAACTGCTGGCAGTCTAGGACAATTCTGATGCATGCTTGCGATAGAGGCTGATGATGGAAGTAAAACCAAGAACAATTTTTTTGTCTCCATGATTTTCTGACATCCAGGTTCAATCACTGTGCTGAAGCTACTATCTCCTTACTGCTCTTGTCTCCTCTCTCTTATCACCTGCAAAAGATTAAAGAGCTGTCAGAGTTGGACATGCCCAGTAACCACAGGCAAGCTTTGACTGCAAGGAAAAAAGCAGTATCAGTCCCTTTTTGCATCTAAATCAATGGCCAGAGAGCAATCAGAAGCATCAGCAGGAAGCCTCACCTCTCTGTGAATGGATGGGCTGGTTCAAGCAGAATGGTTCTTGCAATGTCTTGCCAGGAAAAGCAGGGCAGCCTGTGTGCTTTCAGCTCCTTCACTAACTTGACATTTCTCAAAATGATCGGTCAGTTCTTTAGAGGATATTTTGCTTTCTATACATAAAAATTGAGTGATTTGTAAAGGTGATGTGGTGCTACACAAAATTTTATTTTAATTCAGATATCCATATGGCTATTGAAATGTTTATGGATAAGTTTAGAATATGGGGAGTAATTAAAATATTCTTTAATGATTTTCTATGATATAAATTCTCAATTATCTCCAATTAAATAATAACCACCACATAAAATATTCACTAACAGACAATAGGCAGATACCAGTCTACTGAATCCCGTGGTGTTTGAAATGTATGTTTGTCTTTAGCTCCATTTTCTATAAAGACAGTCTAGGATCAGTTTATACTGTTCTAAATGCAAATTCAGAGTGCTAATTCTGTATTTGATAATATTTGTATTTCAGTAAGATAAAAAATATATAGATATTTCTTATAATGAAAGTACAAAATATATCATGTAACTTTAAACTGACTCTAGAGTAGAAAATATCACTCTCAGAGTTACAGGAAAAAATATATATAATGTCCCTTAATAGTGTCATAAACAATGACCCTTAAATAGTGAATTCTGATAACACATAACTGTTCTTTTTCTACTTTCATGTTATGTGTCTGTCACGGGCCAATTGTATCTTTCATTCTGGTATTAAGACATTCTGACTGTGGCATCCACATTATTACTGAAAGAAGAAAAAGGAACTGCTAGCTGTCAAATACCCTCCTTAGAACTCACAAATTGCTTTCTTTTTCATATTTTCCTATGTTCACAAGTGTGGTGATTTGCATAAGAATGTCTTCATAAGCTCCTATTTCAACATCTAATCCTCAGTTGGTGTGCAGTTCAGAGAGACAATGTAGCCATGCTGGAGGAACTATTGCACTGGGGAAAGGCTGAAACAGTCCATAATCTTACCATACTTGTGGTTCACTCTGTCTGCTTCTTGCTTGTGGTATATTATCACAGCATCCAAAATGTTACTAGTACAGCAAGACTTGCAGACAAAGCTGGTGCACTGGGATAAGTTAAACATTACCCCCAAGGGGAGGTATACCAAAAGACATGCTCTATCCAGGCCAGGTTTGATATCAACAAAGCAATAAATGATAATTTTCACAAAGAGGAAATAGAAGTATTTTAATACAATAATACAATGTTCTACTATCATGAAGATGTGAAGATGGTGAAGAATTAATTCCTTAGTTCATCAGTCATGTGAGTGTAAGCTTGCATTTGGAAGAAAAGCACCTGGACAATATTGTTAAATTCTTGTCATAATTTCCAATCTGACTCAGACTTGTTAAAATAACATAAATATGAATGGAATTTAGATGCAAAAGGGGAAACAGAACAAATAATATTTCAAAACTATGCTTTGGAAGTGCCATTGGTTTATAGAATTGTGATCCATACCTAAAGCTTACTTATTTCTTCACTGTGCTTAGTGAAGTCCCTTTGTGTTTGTCATGTGCCTTCTAACAAACAGATCAGCATCTGTGAGTTTCAGTCACTGGCAGACAGTTCAAGGGTAAATTTTGTATCTCAGGCAACAGGCTGGTTAATGGCAGAGCACCTGAGAAGAAAGGCCTTGAGAGCAGATACTTGAGAGTGGCAGCGACAGCCACTTATTCCTGCTACTCTATTTCTGGCAATCCTCTTTCCAGTGTGAAACATAGGCAGAAAATGCAGGCTTTATTTTATCAATAGTAGCAGAGTGTGCTTACACAGCCTCAGGGATAGAAGATGACCTGGTAAACACATTCTGAAGATTCATAATTTTAAGCACAGTATTTTATTAGCTCTTCACTTTTTTTTGAATTACATTACAAAAACAGGTTAATAAAAGGTGCACCGGTATTTTACATCCACAGTAAGTTTTAGAAGATAAGAGATTGACATTTCCAGTTCATGTATAGTATAATCTGGTCAGACAAAGTCTCAGAAAATAGAATTGAAAGCCTGTTTGTTTTTTATTGTTGTTGTTTTGCTTTGTTTTCTTTTTGTTTTTTAAACATTACTTCCCCCCCATTAGAAATAAATTCAGATTTTTATTGATTTCATGCTCAAAGTTCCTAGAAACCGTGACAATCACTTTTATCATGGTGTTACTGCTCTGAGCTCCCTCAGCACAGGTTATTCCACTCTTATTTTCACTAAGGTTTAATCCTCTTTTGATACTGTAGCTGACCAGAATGGAGTTCATAGAAAATAACCCTGGGATGGTCTGTGTATGACTCACACTGAGGAACATAATTGGGCTTGGCTTTTCATACTGACCTAATTATATGTATTCAATGTTCCTTCAGCTTGGAAAGTGTGGAATTCTGAATCATAGATGTTTCACCAGAAAGACAGATGTTTCATTTGCACTCACATCATGATAAAAATTGTGTATGCTTCTATGTCATTGTATTCCGAAGGAATACTGTGAAACTTTCAAATGCTTTAGTCAAATTGATGTTTAAAATATTTATTTTTAATATACATCTTGTGTATGTGTCTGTGCATGTATTCATGTACACATTAGTGCGAATGTCCACAAAAGCCAGAAGAAGGCATTATATCCACTAGAGATGGAGTTAAAGGTAGTTATGAGTCATCTGTAATGGATGCTACTGACGTGGTCCTCTGAAGGAATTGTCTAGCCCATAGTTAGTTTTAACGACAGAACATGCAAGCTTTGTTAAAATTTATGTCACTAACGAGAAAAGCAATAAAAATGTAAAAATTTGTAATTTCTACTTGTACTTTTATTCTTTTGTTTTTCTGAGTCTGCATTCAAAAATACTCCAAACGAATTATTTCAGTGGTGCAATTTAGAGCCCTTAACTCATTAGTACATGTTTTCCAAAAAGAATCTGGTCTTTGTAACATTTCCCTAATTCCTGAAACTTTTTTTTTTTTTCCAAGTGAAGCCAGGGCACAGTGAAACCATTAAATCTACTTGGTGAGTAGAAATGAAAAGTTTATTCAAACTACCGGAGTTATCTCAAGGTGGGGTTGGGGTAGAACAGGGGTGCACGGAGGATGAAATGGCAAAGAAACTTTTTTTTTTTTGCAAAAGTTATATTGCATCATGAAGTAGGCAAGTTGACTAGAACAGCCTGGGAACTAGTGTGGAGCTCTGATCCAACCGATGCTTGTTTGAGTTAAAAGTGATTTAGATGCCCTTTCCAGAAGTAGTTGGTGTACAGTATATGTGTCTGTTTGTCTATCTGTGTGTGTATGTGTGTCTGTCTGTGTGTCTGTGTGTCTTTCTCTTTCTTCCTCACTTTCCCTCTCTCTTTCTGTCTCTGTCTCTGTCTCTCTCTCTCTCTGTGTTAAGGAAAGTAGAAACCTATTTTATAAGGTTTCTAAGAAAAAATGATTTTATGTAGCATTTCATCTGTTTACCTTGTCAGATTCCTTCCTGTGGCGAACCCAGACTATAACCCATGACATGGTAATTGGTCTTCCCTTTTGAAGGCATTGGGGTAGGGGACACTTTAGACTTAACACCAAGGACTTCTTTAAAACAAAACACACACACACACACACACACACACACACACACAAAAAACATGTTTATAAACATTATTTAGAAAACTGTCATATCCATCCACACTTTATGTCTACACTCAATAGTGTTCCTCCAAGGCCAGATTGAGCAACAGTTCTAGAGATTCAGTTAAAGACTTGTCTATGCAAATGTAATTGCAGGTATAAACTTTGGTTTAATATTCTCATGGATTCATGGCAAAAGGTAATTTATTATTTGGTAATTCAATCCTTGGTCCTAAAAGGTTTAATCCTCCATGCTATCTAATCTTAAACCTAGACCTAGAAGGTTTAGCCTTATACACTCTAATCTGCAAACTTAAACCTAGTATGTTTCAGCCTCTGAGACTTACTAGTGATTGGGCTCACTCTTATGAGCTATCTTCTGAGCTACCTTGTTTTACTCTGATCTGCATTGTGAACTCCAAACTGTAAAGCATAAACAGTCTGCTTCTGACTCTTTCTTTTCTCTCTACTTTTCTGGACTACCTCTTCTCTTCTTGGCTTCTGTCTGTGAGCTGATTGTGCTAACTTTCTCTTCAACTCTCTACTGAACTGAACTCTCTGAACTTAACTATCTGTGAGTTGAGAGCCTCCTTTTATATTCTGAGAGCTGGGCAAGTCCTCACTATGACTTCATTTTAATTCTATCTCAAGAGTTTGGGATTAATGGTGCTACTAACCTTGCCTTCAGAGCATTTCATCCATATCACATGGACTTCTGAGTGTGATCTCTTCATACAGGCCTTTATGTCATCCCTTCCTAGCTATCACACAGTACTTTCAATGTGATCTTTTGCTAGAGCGGCCATGCTGCTGGATTAAAAGATTCAGTGTTCCTCTTCATGCAAAATTCTGTATCTCAGAGAAGCCATGGAGTATAAGGTCTCGTTCAATATTACTGAGAAAGTCTAGAATAACAGACAGGAAGTATTCAACTGGAAATTATATTCTGGTATAGACAAAAAGTTCTTTCAGGTTTTTCTTCTAGCTTGCTTATTAGAATTGACTCTTCAGATGCAGGCCAGATTTTGAATTCTTTGTTGTTCTTAGTGAGGAATGATCCTGCAATAGTTTGATAGGTCAGTAATTTCTACACCTCTTTCTGCTTCATATATTTTCTCAACCCTGATTGCTCATTAGGATTTATCATATGTAGATATTATATAACAATTCACAGAGCTCGTTAATTCCCTCTGGGTTCACAAAGCCTGGTTTACAATCTAATTCCAAGATTTATCTATTTTGTGATAATAGATGTGTTACTTCTTTAATGTGATTTTAGAACAAAATTGTCTTATTGCCCTACGTTTTGAATACCTGGTCACAGTTTGTAGTGCTGTTTTTGAAGACTGTAGAACTTTTAGTAGGTGGTGAATAAATGGAAATGGTGGATCACTAGGGCCAGGTCTTAAGGTTTTATTGCTAGGACATATGTGATAACCACCTGATTTCTGACTGCTGTTGCTATATGACTAGGTACCTTGGCCCTATCACCAATATTTTGCCTGCTTTCTTGGACTTCTTCAACTGTGAGCCACAGCAAACTCTCCTTTCCTGAAATTGCTTTTACTGGGCTTCTTGTCATAGCAATGAGAAAAGTGACTATTATATTTTGTGCCTTCATCCACACCCAGTGTGTGTGTGTGTGTGTGTGTGTGTGTGTGTGTGATGGGGGTGGTGAGTAATTCCCAAAAGGAAGCATGGCAAAATGATACATGAGATGGGCAAATATCATAGCCCTCCCTAATCCTGAGACAAATCCTAAGTACAATTCCTGAATGTATAAAAGTATAAACTTGACACCTAGATGTAATTCAATAGAATAAAACAAACACCAAACGCAAATTCTGCTATGATGTCTTTATTATTTTGATATTTTAAGGGATAAATATTTTCATTTTCAAGTTCATTTCCAACATGAATTGTCTGAAGCCAGAGAAAATTACTGTTTTGAAAACAAAAATTACAATTCATAAGTAATTCTGACTTAGAGTATGATTTTATTCATATGTCTATCTATCAATTATGCTCTATCTATACAATTTGCAGATTATATTTATATACAAACACAGGAAAGTTGTAAAAGAAATAACCTAATAAGCCCTAGCTTTATATGGATACAGTCTGATCAGCTGTTAGCTTGTGATGGACTGAAGGTTCACTATTAGGATTGGCAGAGGCTTTGTACCTGTGTTACAAGGGTATACTCTTAGTTTAGTGTGTATGTATGTGACTGAGTATAGTTTGAAAGCTGCGTTGAACAGAACTATTGAATTTAGTAGTACCATCTCATAACTGATGGCAGTCAAAAAGTTTGTTTACGCTTCAGGAGTGCAAGTACTATTACCTGACATGCCTGAATAACAAAAAATGGATGAGTTGAGGACTTGTCAAGTTCAGCTATATTGTGTTTGCTTATAAGACCTGGCATTGATTCCAAAGTCCTTAAACACATTCTTTGTCATCAAATGTAAGAGTAATTCTCACCCTTCATCAAAGAAGCTTCTTTTTGCAGAAGGCAATGACCATTATGAAAAACTACAACTGATCAAAAGGCAGGGCAAAACTGTAGGATGCCCAGTCACAATGGATACATCTACAGCACAACTCCTGCACATAAAGCTCAGGGAATTTTATGGTTAGGAGGCAAAATGACTGAAAGAGTCAGAGTCCCAAAGAGTATACTGCAAGTTTGTGTCTCCTAGAAATGTCAGATACTTCAAAAATATGGCTGCATAGAGAAGACCTGAACACTGAGGACTCCAACAGAAATTCTAATGTGGAAAGGGGAAATGTCATGTCTCAAAGACAAAGAAGTACAGGCACTTAATGACTTCTACTGACAGAGGGGAAATTAGTCTTTCCAAGGAAAGAGCCTCCTAACTAGTGATCCAGTATTAAGTGTTGACCACGTAATATGGTCAGAAACCATATTAATAGAAGCAGTATTGAAGAGATTAAGCATGATATCTATATCTATATCTATATATCTATATCTATATATATATCTATATCTATATATATATATATAAATATATGTGTATATATATACACACACACACACACACACATACACACATACAGGGAGAGGGGGAGCAAATACAATAATCAAAGTAAAAGAGTTCATGAATTTGAGAGTGAGATGATAGGACACAGGAGGGGTTGGACTGAGTAAAGGGAAGAGAGAAATGACACAATTATATTTAAATTGAAAATTTAAAACTAACCCAAGTAGAATAGACATTCTGTAGAATTAGAGTGAGATGTTTGTAGAACTAGTGTAACACTAAAGAGAAAGATATAAATATTATATAACATTATTAGGTATTATTCAGATGTTTAACAAGTAGATCATGGAATATGAAGAGCAATATTGGAAGAGATTTAATCAATTCACAGGAACATTTTCCAGCAATACAGTTTTACTTTGAAGCTACCTTAAGCTACTTAGATTTTAAAAATGATTAGTCTTTGTATATGTGAATGTCTATTTTGAGAAAATAATATTGGCATAATTTAAATTAAAGGAATAAAAATTTGGTTATTTAATAAAAATTCTATCAATTATTCAGGAAGTAAAGAATTGGGGCAAGAATTAAATCAGTGACTAGATAGAATATGAATAACCATATTAATTATATAGAAATATTCATGAATGCAATCTGAGTTATAAGAGCTAGTAAATAGTTATGTTAATTTTTTATAGTTTTCAAATATGACAAAGGAATTTGTGTTTTTTTATTTTAAAAATATATTTTCATTTTAAATAAAATAATACCACTTTAATCCTCTCACTTTCTTACCTCTAGCTCCTTCCCCTTTGTTCCCTCCCCACACCCAATGGACTTAAGGCCTACTAAACCAGTAGGAAATCATGTCTTATCCTGAAAAAATAAATAAAAAAGTTCTTTCCAGGGGTAAAATCATTGGTATTAAAAAAGAATCTACTACCTGAGCTTTGCTATACTAGAAAAAATCCTTACTACATTGTATAAGATACACTTTTTCTTTTACAAGTGAGAACAACATTTATTAGTGACCAATTAATTAGTCTTGCCAGATATTCTGTTTTCATGTACTAACTTTATTTTGTTAAAAGAATTCATGGTATATTTTTCTCTTTTTAAGTAGAATGATCAAAGAAATTACTTCAATAAATAAAGTTCTACAAAATAGTATATTGAACGGTTTAATATTCTTAATCAAATCTAAATGACCTTGTTCAAGGTGTCTTCCTGTTCATTGATCTATTAATATTTAGATTTTTGCTTTGAAGCCATATTTCAAATGTATACATAGATATTCCTCTCTCCTTTCTGTTCCAATGACACCATTAGGACATGAAAAAGGACATTAGTCAAGAAAGAAGACAGGTGATAGTTTAAAGCCAATTTTATTTTCAAGTCAGTGTTTGGTGTCATTCTCCCTCAATGTCCTTGGTCCACAAGAAAATACCCAGGTGTAAGAGAGAGAAAGCACATGGGAACGATTCAATGAGCCTGTGGAAATTCTGATGTGCATCCACCCTCAAAGATGTAGCCAGGTCAAGGAAACATAAGCTAAGGCTACTCAGAAGAAGACTAAAATTTCACTTTTTTTCTTACTTATCTTTAGAGTCATTTTAGCATAATAGCAAAATCTAGGGAAAAGGTACAGAGGTATATAAGCTGCCTCTTGTCTCCCTGTTATCACACTGATAAACTGATAAAGAGTGTCAAATTGATAAACCTACATTAACATACCACTGTAACCCGAATATCACATTTTATAATACACTCTTCTATTGGTGTTGTGAACTCTGAGTCTGGACAAATGCCAGATCACATGTATGTACTATGCTAGCATTACACATTGCAGTCTCTCTACCAAGCATTTCTCTATTGTCAGTTAATTAGATTTATCCCGCCTCTACCAAAACTTTGACAACCACTGACTTTTATACTATTCTCTACAGCTTCTTTTCCAGGATATTGTGTAGATGGAATCTATAGTATATAATTTTCTAAATAGTTTCTTTTACATAAAATTATGCAATCAATGTTTATTTTGTCTGTTTACAACTTAATGGAGTATATCATTTGTATGTCTAAAAAAATACCCTAGTATCTGGATATACCACAGTAAATTCATTCAGTTATTAAAAGACATTTTGGATCTGGTCCTTTTTTATTTGGAAGAAAATAATGGATATTTTTAATTTGTTTGAAGAAGTATCTTCTCTTGCATGACAGCCAAGCAAGACTGGAAATTAAATAATGCATCTGGGAAAAGGCAAGGAAGCATAAAATACAACTTTACTATACTTACTATTCCCATCTGCTTCTGGATAGGATCCCTACTTCAAAACAAATATGCCAAAAGACAAGACATACAGGCTTAATCAATTATATTGGTAGGTTTTTGTTTTGTTTTTTTTTTTTCTCAGCAGAATTATGTACTGATTCTGGTAGCCTGTATGTGTTAATGGAACTAAGGCCATGCCAGACCTTCCACTTGTTGCTGGGTTAAGTTGCACACACATTTCCCTGACAAAGACAGTGATGCCAATACAGCAAATGGAATGCTGCAGCAATGTCTGGGCACAAGTCAGTTGTTGAGCAGGTTATGCTAGAAGACAAGAAGCTGGGTGTAAGTACATGAGGAAAAATTAAAATTAAATTTTTTTTATTAAGAATGTTTACATTGGCACATAATTTGCATAAAGGCCCTGACAGCCAGTTAGTATTTGACTAAGTCCTGGAACTTTTATCAACCTGAAGAATTCTAAAAATGACCCCAAATGTAAGATATGGTAGGTGCTGCCTTCTTTAAAAGAAAATATAATGATCAGATTGTGTTATTTTTAATGAAGCAAGTGTTCCAATCTGTTTTTAGATACATTTTAAATATACTAAATTTTAAGAGAATGTAAAAAAAAAAAATTCTCTTCTAATCCTGAAATCCCAGATCTGTTTTACCATAATGTACTAGAAAATTCAATGTGGTTATATGGGCCTGTGTTCCAGATGATATTGATTTTAAGCTGAGACTATGCTTATACTACCCACAACTTTATATCTGGTAAAGGTTGCCCCTTGACTTCTGTGATTAATCTACTCCAAAAGTAAGTGAGCTCAAAGATATTGTGATCAAAATGTTTTCTCAAGTTATGCTATTGCTCCCAATAACCTTGGAAGAAAAATACTATAATTTAATTTAAAACTTTAAGAGCAAAATTACTTTAATACTATTTTCAATTACTTTGAAAAAAGGATGTATTTCTGAACAATATCTGTTTTTAATATTTTATATCTAATAGTCATATTCCATTATAAAGCAACACGGATCAAGAATTGTTTACAGCTTAACCTGTTTTAGTATCATAAATGAACATGTTATAGTTATTTTAATTGGAAATAATTGTTCATTCTATTTCTTTCTATTAAAAATTTCACTGTTTTGTATTTAGTTTGTAAAGTTGACCAATAAGATGACAGGTGAATTTTATTTATTTTAATGGTAAAAATGTTGTTGTTAAGTAAATTATATCTTGACAAAATTCACACTTTTAAAAACTAAGCCCAAGAGTTAGGATTTCTTTAAACACTTTACTGCAAGAAGATTTGAGTGACATTTATACGTTCCATGCATTTTTGTTGTCTCTGCTCTCTTTGGAAAGCAGAATTCATTTGAGAAATTATCAAAGCATTTCTTTCACCTGGGTGATCATAGCATTTGGACTTAGAATGGATGATAGAGACCACACACATCCACAAGGACATTTCACAGCAGGTATTATTTAGGCTCAGAAGACATTACTGATCAAGTGGTGTTATGTAAGTGCCAGCAGTGACATTTCAATATTAAGAATTAAAATGGAACAGATATATATCATGGGAATAATAGCATTGTCATCTTTCTTGCCCTAGGTTCAGAACAGAGGAAGCAAAGAATAAAATATTAAAGTGATGTTACTTTTCACACCACTACACATGAAACTAAAAATCTATACTGACCCAAGAATCATACAGAATACTAACAGGTTTGAACAGTTTATATTAAACCTACAGGCAAATGAAAAGGGGGCAATGGAATACATAAAATGATAAGAATGTCAGACTTTCTACGACAGTACTACAGTGGGCTAAGTCTGAGTTTATTTTGGTAACATATCATGAAGAAAATCCAAATATGTTCAAGTTTTCTCCTTTTTGCACACTTTATGCATGTTATGCATTTGGTTCTATTAGCATATTTTAAATTCTCTGCACTGTAATTATCTAAAATGTGCTATAACTCCTAATCATTTCCTTGAGTAACATATTTACAATTTTTGCTTT
Organism: Cricetomys ansorgei; assembly: GCA_026225945.1. NCBI lineage: Eukaryota > Metazoa > Chordata > Mammalia > Rodentia > Nesomyidae > Cricetomys > Cricetomys ansorgei. The sequence continues at coordinate 2,110,190 of JAMJFZ010001360.1, read as the reverse complement.
CTTTTTAGAGATAAGAACTCATGCAGTACAGACTGGTCTGAAGCTTAATACATATCTGGGATGACTTTGAACTCCTTTTCATGCTGCTTCCACTGTCCATGTGCCAGGCTTTATAGGTATAGGCCACCATATTCAGATGAATTTTTTCATTGAACATTTTATTTTCAGAGTTACTTGTTTTGTAAAAAAATAAAAGAAACATTATGTATCTTTCACCCAATGTCCAATATACTGTAGAAACTGCAGTCTTATCACAATTAGTTATTTCACAGTCAAGAATAAGACAAAGATTTGTCCTATTGTCTCATAAAGACACCTTTTGTCCTTCTCAGTGTCCCTAATCCTTGCCAATCAATAGTGTGTCCTCCAATTCCATATTTAAATGAATTTTTAAGAGAGGCACAGTGATAGAAATACCTTAAAGAAAAAAAAAACACTTCTAAAGTAACAAATATCATACTGTTCTCTCACTATATGAAATTCATGTTAATACATCCACTTAATACATTTAGTGTGTTTTAAGATTATTAATCAATGTATAGTTATCCTTTGATATCCCTTTACATATTCTAGATAGAATAATGACAATTTAAGGAAATGTGAGGAGCAGTAGCAATAGTTCAAAGTCTAGGAAGCTAGTGATAGTATTTATCACTACATCATCCTTAGAAACATTAATAATGAACATTCTAAAAGTTTCAGTGATCCTTAAAATGCACAGTTCTATTTTATAGTTGGATAAAATTATTTATGAACAAGATATTTTATTATTTTTATCCAAATAAACACTTTTTATCTGTATTACAGCACATCAACACATAAAGAATGGTGATAAATTTATTTTAAATATGATTGTGTTGATACATTATTGATTTGCCAGTACTAGCAATGACCATTGAAATTAAGAAACATGTTCTTTGTCTGGACAGGTATTATAAGAACCCACACGTGATTTACTTATTGGTTTACTGAAGAATCTCCATAGAATTCTATTCCTAAAAAGAAGGTCAAGATAGTTTCTTAGTAGCATTGTAATGACAAGTGATAGGATTTAAAGATAGGTTTCACAGCATTTACACCTGTATCTTTGCAAACAACTTTCATCTCTTTCCAGCATAGAATGACAGTTTAACTGAAGGAGGTTGGGTTTCCGGGAAGCAAAAAAGTAAGTGATATACTGGACTAATAACCATATGCAGTCGCCCTTTATTTGTTCATGCTAAAGGAGACCTAATATGTAGATATTTTTGACATGCTTGGAAATATAGCTGTGAAAAAAGCAGAAACAACCTTCTGTTTTGAAATAACCTGTACAATTCTTCAAGAACAACCTTAGTGTGTTAGTTATGTGAAGAAAAATAAAGCTGAAGATGGAAAAAAGAGAATGATCTGTATAGTTGTATAGAAAAAAGCAAATTAATTTCAGCCCCCAGTAGGTAACCATGTGATTTCTTGAAAATTCAATGACACTTTGTGAAACACCAACAGCATCAGGGATACTCTTCATGAGTGTAACAAGAAAGACTATAATATACAGCCAAAGGAATTATAATGAGAGGATATAATTTAAAAGACCTAGGGCTTCAGGAATATACTAGTATGCACTAATTATAGTAGCAGAATATGATGGGGCCTACGCAGTCATGTTAAGAAATTGAGTACTATTCAATTTGAAATACATGTAAAACCCACATTAGAGACTTAACTTCTCCATTTAAAAAGTCTGTTAAGTTTACTGGATAGCAAAACACTACTGATTCCATTACCATTATTAAGGCATCCTTTATTTTATCTCTGTCTACCATGAATAAATACCATGATCTTACATTATTATAACAAATAATTCAGTGTTTTCTTCTTTGGGGCCTTTAAAGCTTGAGAGTCCACTCATCATTTTGCCAAGAACATTAAGTGTTAGCATTGCCACAGCATTCTCCACCCAATGATGATATGATGTAGACATCTCCCAGCCTTTCATCTTTCAGAGAAAGTCTCTAAAGTATGCTCCACACTGCTCCTGAGTGCTGTTTACTGTGACCGAATCCTAGCTGGAAAGGGAAGTAAATAATTAATTATATATTTCATTCTCTAGTTCCTTCCTTTCACTTATTTCTTCTTTGGATGACCATCCTAACATTACTTCATAATAAATGTTCTTTTTAGGAGGAGCCTAAACAAAAGGTGGGATTTATCATTAGAAGTAAAATGAGAACTAGTGAGATACTATTTTAGAAGGTCTATTCAAATTGGGTGTAAGTTCAGTGAGTTGTATAGACTTGGTTCCAGTTAATTTGGGTGCATGATGATTTTGTTTATTGACAAGTTTATTCATAATACAGTTTATAAATTCAAAAGTATTATTTTCATTCCCATACCATGACTTTATTCATATTCTAATATTACAGAATAATAACTCAAGAGTCTAAGTGATCTATCAAAGTGTATTTCTCCCTTTAGCTACTGTGGGTAAAAAAAAAAAAAATTGCAAATATTGGTGACTTAGGAATTTCGAAGGATTTAATAGTATTACACATAGTATTTCTCTACAAGCTATTTATATTACATGGACTGTTCTTGATCATGAAGCCGTTTTGCAGAAGGGATTCTAGTAAAAATACTGTAAAAAGTCAAATACTTCAAACTTAGAATTATGACAAACTGCTTGCTACTTATTGGGCGTGTTTGATTTAGACTAGCCTATGTCTTAACGAAACATCAAATCAAAAAGTGAAGATGTTTATATTTTTATGTAGCATCTTATATATGGTCAAATATAATTGAGAAAAATCAGTAGCAATATATCATCATGAAGAATACAAGTAAACACTTTGAAAGTTAGTGTCAAAATGGGATATTTGAACTACATTTTAAAATTTTTATTTTATTATATTAAATTAAACAATTATGTGTATGTGTCAGTGCCTGTTCTGCGTGTCTGCATGTGTCCTGTGTGGTGTGTATACAGCAGTGGGAGGCCCACACAAGTCAAACGGTCTATATACTTTCTGCAGCTGTACTTTTAGTTAGTTGTGACGCCTAGGACATGGGGCTGTGAATGGAACCCAGATTATTTGTAAAAGTAGTAGGTGCGATTAACCTCTAAGCTATCTTTCTAACTTGTTAAGTTACAATTTTTTTCCTTTATGCATTTTAAATAGTAATTTGGTGGGATGTTAGTATAATTATGTCATTTTCCACCTTCATTTTCTCCCTCCAACTATTCCATTATATTCCCCAACTTTGCTGTCTTTCAAATATATATATATATATATATCTCAATCATAGGGTACATCACAGTACTCTATCTTCTACTGGACTTTTATCTTACAAAGGGCTACTGTGATGGCTATCCTTTGTTGTCAACTTGACTACCTCTGAAATAAATTAAAACCCAAAAATAGAGGAGCCGATTTGTGATAGGTTTTTGCTAAATTTGAAGTAGTAAGGTCCACTTCTTCTTCCTCTTCCACTCCTCCTCCTGCTCCTCTTACTCCTTCTTCTTAGAGACAAGGTTACTCTGGCTGTCCTGAAACACACTCTGTAGACCAGGCTGACCTCGAACTGATAGCAATCTGCCTGCATCTACTTCCCGAGTACTGGGAATAAAGGCATGTGCCACCACCACCCAGCCAGGAAGGTCTACTTCTAATTTGGTTCTTCCAGATGGGCAGACACACCTTTATCCAGATCTTTAACCTAGACCTAACCTGGCCCGTACCTTCTGTTAGAATTCTGTATAAACACATGGAGGAAGGAGCCCTTAAATTCTTTCTTCCTTGATCTCCCTTGCTACCAAGTCCATTCCTTCAGTGGCATTTGAGACTACTTTTTCAGTTTATACTGAAGACCAGCTGAGACATCCAGGGGCTTATGAACTGAAAACTACCAGACTCTTGGTTGGCCCATCTATAGGCAAGCATTGTTGGTTTACCTGGACAACATCATACACACACACACACACACACACACACACACACACACACACACACACACACACACACACGTGAGAGAGGAGGGGGATCATTTCTTTTTCCTTCCACTTCCATTTTCTTTCTGTCCTTTAGTTTATTGGATGTGGCTGAAAGCTATAAACCTGCTTGGCTTTAACTTAGAGATGGTTTCTCCCTGTGAAGATGATCCTCAGATCATTGTCATTGTTCACTTGACTCCTGCAGTTTGGGGTATTCTTTAATAGAATGAAAACTGAGAGATGTCCTCGCACTGGTCTCATTTATTTCTGTATTTTTGGTGAACTGTTTAAATTCCATTAAAAACACATTTGGAGTCAAAGTATTCCCAAAGAAGTATGGAATTAGTAGTCTAAGACAAAGACTGTCAAAAGATAATGATATAATGACTCAATCTGAGTCCTGTCAAGCTAGAAATAATGTTATAAATTTTGATGCTACTTGAGCAGAAAAATAATAATCACCATTTACATTATCCAGTCTGCAAAACTGGCCTGAAAATGTAGAAGTTAAATTCATATGTAGAAGAGTTATATTACTACAGGTAACCTGTAAATTTGAGAAACATTTAGAACCAAAAAGAGGAATCCATAGCACTTAAGACAACTTAAATGAGAAAATGAACCTTAAGATAAGGAAAAATAAATGGTGAATGGCAACAATGTAGCAATTCTTACTTATCTTTTATCTTCTGAGCTTGGTACAAAGTATATGCTTCTCTGTTTCTCTGTTGTAACTCTGGCTGTCCTGGAACTAGCTCTGTAGACAAGCACAGCTTAACTATAAACAAAAATTTATTAAGTCAATGTTAAGTTATAAACAAGTGCTGGAACAAATAGATCAGGCTGGCCTCAAACTCATCAAGTTCCACCTGCCTCTGCCTCTGCCTCCCAAGTGCTGGGAATAAAGGTGTACACAGAATTATTCTGTTTTGAGCTTTAGGGACTCATCTTACTGTAACATTTACAGGAACATTTAGTCATCTTACTATAACATGCACAGATAAATGCTTGGGAATACTGGTAAACATTTGCTCAACAATACTCAACATTACCATTTTGAACATAAAAAAAATCAAGTATGATTTAATTGTGACTTTGGTTGTTTAAAGCCATTTGACAGTTAAAAACGAGTGCAATTACAATTTTTTTAAATTTTACTCAAATAGTTAATGTATACCAATTATTTTTGACTTCTAAACATGCCTGTGTGGCTACTGAAGCTTTGCTCTCAAGTGCTAGTGTGAAAACAAGAAGTCAGTGCAGAAGCCTGATGAAACAATACAGTCCTGAGTGTAGGACTTCCAGAAAAACACCTTACATTCTTTGAGGACAGCACAATCTGAGAGTCAGCTTTTCTCACTTGACAGCAGATCAGCATAACCAAAATCCTCTTCAGAGTTCTGCGAAAATAATGGAAAAGGCGGCCATATATTTACCATACTGAAATAGGATATTTTATAACAACACTCATTTTGAAGCATTGCCAAAGCTTTTATAAGAAATAATGGAAATACTGTGTTGATATGAATAAGAAACAGTGATTCTCTCCAGCAGTAAAATGAATGAGAGAGTTCTTTATTGCCCTTGCCAGAAAATTTATACTGACAAGTATTCCCACATAATTCACGGTGTGACATAGAACATTGCATTGTCTTGTCAAATGAAGGAACACTTTAATTTTAAGACAAATTGTACTTCATGAGCTTGTAGAGTCTCCATAGATCATTGGTCAAAATACTAATCATTAAGATTGAGTTTTAAAAGCTAAAAATGAGTTCTCAAATACTTTGATTATTTTTAAAGTTTTAACTTTAGCTATGTCTTATGATAAAAATTATAAGAATGTAAAGGTGAGATTCTTGGATAACATTGGTTCCTTAATGTTTAAGGTGCTTCCTGTGAGACTGCTTAGTTTATGGAAAAAGTAATTTTGACGTGTCACTTCAGCAAGATTTCTACATGAAAATTATGGTGTTCGTGGAGATATTTTAATCATGCCTTTTACCTGGATCATGTAATGGGAGCTATTAGTAGAAATAGTTCCCTGAACAGACTCACTGGGATTTCAATAGGTTTGAATCAGCAAAGTGTGATTTAAAATAACAAAGAAATGCTAATGTAGACCAGTTATCATTTTACTTTTTTTTTAATAACACTGGAATGAGTTATTCAAGCATAAACATATTTCAGACAGCTACAATAACTATCAAAATTGTATATTACCTTCAGGTTATATTTTTGGCTATTAAGCAGTAATCAGTGAAAAAACGAAAGCATTTTTAAAAATTAATCGAAATGAACTTTATTATAAATATAACTTAAAATGGTGTTTATAATGTCTTATTTGTTTAGCCATAATTATTAACTTAAAATATTTTTTAAAATCATGAGATGTTTATCTCTCTCTCAAAAACAAAATGAGCAACACTCTGGAAATAAACAACAGAAATACTCTCCAAACTAAAAGTAAAATCAAGCAAAGATAATCAATAAGAAAAAGTATTAAAACAAAATAAAAAGCACACACACACACACACACACACACACACACACACACACATTAAAATCAAGGAGTCCATTTATGTTGGTCAGCAAGCTTGAACTTGTGGCCTGCTCTGCAGTGTGGATGATATACTCAGTGACTTCTGTTGGAAAAAACTGATTTTTGCTTTCCCAGTACCAGTCACAAATAACTTGGTTAGAGGTCTGACTTTTTATCCACTTCCCTTTTTAGTGCTGGGGTTTTGTCAGGTTAAGGAATTGAGGAGGATCTGAAGGCTTGGGGGCAATATGATCAAAACGTATTCTCTGAAGAATGTTTATAAAAATAAAAAAAATTGAATTAAGGTTATTTGACAAACAAATTTTATGATACAGATACAAATGATGTGACAGTGTGGATTGGAGAAGTATCACAGGTCTCACCACTAAATGAAGAGCTATCAACAACTAATGGGGCCCAAAGGAAAAGAACAAATTTAGTTCAGGGATGAGTTCCTGAGAGGTTACCCAACCCCAAGTAGTTAGCCTTAAATTATACACATGGGCAACACTAAATGAACTCAGATATGTATGTATAGAAACACACACATACACTCACATGTCTGTATGTGACAATAAGAATTTAAGAAGTCATGAACTTGACAAGGTGTGAGACATGAAGAATTTGTAGAAGATCAGAGGGGTGGAAAAATGATATAAACAGAGAACACATGTATGACATGTATGGAATTCTCAAAAGAATTAAATTAAAAAGGTATATTTTCTTACACAGAGAAAGGAATTTAAATATTCTAAAACTGATATCAAATCAAAATAGAAAAATATTATAGTTTAAAATATTATGTATTAGTTACATTTCTATTCCTGTGAAGAGAAACAATGACCAATGCAACTTATACAAGAAAACATTTAATTTGAGGCTCATGGTTTGAGAGGGTTAGAGTCTATGACCATATGGCAAGGAGCATGGCAGCAGGCAGGCAGGCATGGTGCTGGAGCAGTACCTAAGAGCTTACGTCTGCTCCAATAAGCATGAGTCAGAAGAAGAGGGAGAGCTGTCTGGAAATGGCATGAGGTTTTGAAATCTAAAAGCATACCCCAGGATATACTTCCTCCAACAAAACCATATCACAGAATCCAATAACTGTTTCATCAACTGGGGACCAAGCATTCAAACATGAGGTAATGGGAGACATTCTCATTCAAAGCTCCACAAAGCCCATTTCTTTAAGACTCCAATGAGTATTTTAGAAATAATGAATTTTGCTGTGGTGGTTTGAATAAAAAAATGCTTCCCATATGTTCTGTGTATTTGAAAACCAGGTGCCCAGTTTGTGTACTATTTGGGAAATTGCAAAACTTTTAGGAAATGGAGCTTTGTGGGAAGAAGTTTGCCACTAGAATGGTTTTGAGTGTTTACAACCTCACCAAACTTCTAGCTTGCCTTCTCTGTTTCTTATTTGAAGTTGAGGATATGATCTCTCAGCTTCCTGCTCAAGCTGTCTGCTGTTTGTCTTACTCACCATCATGAACTATTCCCCAGGAACCATAGCCCAAATTAATTCTTCCATCTATAATATTCTCCTGGCATAGAATTTTATCACAGTAACTAAAACATAACTGATACAGAGATTTGTACCAGAAAGTGAGCTATTGCTGAGTACAGTGCTGGTTCTAAGCCTGGGCTCAGTGACCCCTTTGGGGTTTTAATGACCTTTTCATAGGGGTCACCTAAGACTATCCACATATCAGATATTTACATTATGATTCATAAAAGTAGCAAAATTGCAGTTATAAAATAACAACGAAAATAATTTTATGGTTGGGTGTTACCAAAACATGAGGAATTGTATTTAAGGGTCATGACATTAAGAAGGTTGAAAACCACTCATACTAAAACTGCTCTATTTTTCATAAAAGACTTTTTGTGCTAGACTATAGGAATAAAGAAGAGAAAAATAGTTGAAATCTCTAAGTAGAGCTCAGTGGGTCATTCTACTAGATGCCTGGATGGACAGTGGTATTGAAAGTAAATCAGACTCTGCAGGCATGGCTCATGGGATTTCAAAGGGAAGCAAGGAATTTAACAGCAACTGGGCTCAAGGACCTTCATGTGGTATGTGGACAAATAATTTGCCTGCCTTCTCTCTATGTGCTAAATAGAAAAGTAATTAACTAATTTATTTGATGAAAGAAATTTCAAGTCAGTGTAATATGATTATGTGGCTGATTATTATTGATAACTATTTTACAGATCAAAAATGGAAAAGAACATATAGTATAAACACATTTTTTTAAAAAAAAATTATACAACTTTGAGTAAAAAAGAAGAAATTGAAAAGGCTTAATGTTGAAACCAAGACATGTGCTGAAAAAAGATCATAGTTATTGAGGATATTAGCTTCATTAAGGAGAAGTCTCTTGTTCTGAACTGGAACAATGAGAAAGGTATCCTCAGGGAAAGGCTCAACACAACTAACCATCCAACCTGTGAGAGGAAAAGGCCTAAAGTCTTTTCTGCTCCCCAAACAGCAGCATGCAAGAGCTCCTTCTTTTGTGATTTTAAGGGTGTAATATCCACCCCAGTTAGGAAGCAATTTTTGCAGTATCAGCCACATGGCACTGAACTTTGGTTGCATGAAAGACGTAGAAGTGAAGGGATCATGGATTCTTCTTCCAAGGTTTCAGAGAGCTGCTGAGGCCATGAAGGTCCTGAGATAGCAGAAGATGCTATTGCTTAAAGTCATGAAGGTGAACCCTGGCTTGTGGTATGGAGTACAAGATTTTGGAGAAGTCAAAATTATGAGAAATCTTCCAAGGAGAGCTGCACACAAGGAATGAAACAAGCAGGAGAGAGAGATTTATGTTGCTGGCCATGGACCTGGAGAGGCAGAGTCATCTAAATCCTTTACGTGAACACTGAGCCATATGATAGTACAAGCCATTCTGGAGGTAGGTTTTGCTTTGATCCAGCATTTGCTTACTGACCTCATTTATTCGTTTTAATATTAGAATGTATATATCGTGACACTCTATGTTAGAAGTGTGGAACTTCCTTTTTGATTTTATAGGGCATCTGTTCCACTAATTAGATTGCCTTGATCTTAGTAGAGACTTTAGACTTTCTATCAGTGTCAAGTTAAAAAGTACTATGGGAAATAAATGTCTTCTGTGTACTGACATGGTTCTGAGCCTGGACTGAAATCTGATGACTTGGATGATAAATGCCCCCCATATACCCAGATATTTGAATACTTGTTATTCAGATGGTGGTGCTCTTTGGGGACCTTTGGAGGTAGATTCTTGCTAGAGGAAGTAGGTTCTTGGGAGTGAGCTTGAGCATTTACGCTTACCTCAATCCAGTATTCACTGTCTGCTTCCTGTTTCCATTAGACAATGTGATCTCACGGTTTGCTGTTCTGCTTGCCTGCTTCCTTGCCTTTCTTACTATTGTGAACTATTGCTCTAGACCATAAGTCCAAATAAACATTTTCTTCTGTAAGTTGCATCCAGTCATGGTACATTATCATAGTAATAACAAAGTAATTGATACAAGAGGAATACAGTCTAACCATTTTGTGAATGTCTTTGTGCATCAATGTAGATTAATTCTATGACAGTAACATTCATAAATGGATGGACTAGGGACATCATGTGAATAAAAATGGGCCCAGTAATTTTTACTTCAAAATTTAGGACAAATATGGTGATACTCAGTTTCAAAGTGGGGAAACATGGTGTGGATGCAATCACGTGGTTAGCTGACCTTAGAAAGACATTATTCTGGATCCCAGTGTAATCATGTGGGCCTCTGAGAATTGGAAGAAGTAGATATGTCAGTGTCAGAAGGTCATACTGGCTTTGGAGATGGAAGACTGGAAGAGGCACTGAGCTGTACTCCCCCCCCCCCCCCCCCGTAGCCTCTGGGGAGAAGCTCATTCTGTTGTTCTCTACCTGAGGCCAGTCATATTGTCACCAATTTCTTTTAACAGATAGGTATGAGAGTGTATCTGTTTTATGTTAATGTTTTCCACCAAAAATGATTCACTACAACAGCAAATAGCATGCTACTATCTGTAAGTGCATCAGGAGCTATATTTTCATTTAAACTGATAACACTAAATTTTTTTCTGTCCTAAGGATTTCATATCAAGTGATGTTGTTAAATATATTTTGCAGATAATTGAGGTTTTGTTTCTCTTTATGTATTGGTAAAACTTAAATATCACTTCATACTCAAGAGTATTGAATAAAATATTCTTATGAAAGATTATGTCAGAAAGACCTTTAACCATTTACATTTTAAACTCCCTACAGAAGTTGTTCCATTCTACATATGAGAGAAGGGTATTTGTACTTAAATAAACTGTAGTTGGTTTGGAAATATGTGGATGTTAAGATTAGAATTAAAATGTATTTGGTATTAAAATTCCTCTGATACTTGGGTGACTCTGAAGCATAAGGAATTGATCACAAAAAGCAATACATAGAAATTAACAGAGGAACCGTAATGAAGAATCCAGATAACTTTTATTTTAGCAAAATGACTGTAAAACTCAGTCTGCAAGATTTATGTTAATGCTCCTCTAAAAGACGTGTTCACCCATGTGATATTTCATTATAATGCTGGATATTCTTTGGTATCTATTGTAGATATACCCAAATCACTAAGGCAACTTCTCATTGGCTAGAAACTTATATTGGAAGGTTTTGCTACCATGCAGTTGTGTGTTGAGTTAGACACTTGACTAATTTAAATCATACAAATCTTCATGGTTTGCTGAAAAGTAGACCCACACTAGGCAAGTCACTGTTTTTCTGTTTTAGCAAAGTAAATTATTGCTACATCATTTAACCCTTCTCTTTCCTCTCTTGAACTATTTCCATACTCTCTTAACCCCTCTCAAATTAATGGCCTCTTATTTTATTATTATTGTTATTATTATTATTATTATTATTATTATTATTATTATTATTATATGTATAAATATATTTAAATACAAAATAGTGAGTTGGTTTAATGTAACTTATGTATATATTGTTTCAGAAATGACTACTTAGTATTGGATAATCAATAAAATAACTTATCTCTGAGAAAAAATAACTCTGGATCTCTTGACTCTCAGTAGTGGCTAGTAGTTCATAGTTTATTGTAGGGCCTGTGAAATTACCTCCTTCCATATTAGTGTGTCTATTAGTGTTGTCATTGTTCAGGTCTTGATTATGTAGCCATGTTGTTGAGGTGTTATATGTATAGCTGGCTGGACATTTCTAGGAGGCACAATCTCACAGTGACTCACTGGTCCTCTGGTTCTTACAGTCATTCTGTTTCTATATTCTATAATGTTCTCTGAATCTTAGGTGCAAAAAATGCATTGTAGATGTATTCATTGGAAACAGTCATTCCATAGATAATTATTTCCTAATATGACGAGTTGTGTTTTTCTGTAGTAGTCTCTGTCAGCAATACAAAGATGCTTTTTCAAAGAGGGGTGAGAGCTATGCTTCTCTATAGGTATAAAAATAAATATCTATAATGAAGTTGGGGAATATATTGGTCTAGTAATCTGGTAGCAGAAGATTCTTTGATCTATGATGTCAGTAGTCTAAGTGCTTGTCTAAGTTTCCAATGCTATTTGTGTCTTCTCTCCTGTTGAGCCACTAATTGTCACTACTGTACATTAGGGATACCTTGCCATGCTTGTCACTGTTTTGTTCATAGATGCCATAGCTGCATAGTAATGTTTATTACTTTTCTCCTTTGGCATCTTGAAAGCTAGTCCTCAGGAAAGACACTATCAGGTAAAATGTAGCTTGTATCATCTGTGTCCTATTTCTTGAAATGTGTGTTGTCCTCATCAATAGGGACTTACTTCCAGTGTCTGGAAGGCAACCAAAGTTAATAGTAATAGACTATATTGTTTGTGGAGTCACTTCAGATCTGAAAAACAATTCAAAAGGAGGTCTTTCATGCATGGTTCTGAGTTTTCTCTTAGATGATGTATGGCCTCTGAAGATACCATTTTAAGCTCAATTGGCATAATTTCATTTAAGTTGTATGTGTATGTGACTATACTTATATGATTTTTATGTAATTTTAGATATAAAATAATATGAATATATAATTCATTATTAAAAATACTTAGTGTAATTAATCCCTATTCCTTCCCTCTCATTTATTAACATCCTTATCCTCTCCTCAACTAAAGGGTTATTCACCAATATAAATTCCCTTCTGTATTAGTCAACCTTTTCTAGAGAACAGAACTGACAGAATGAATACACACACACACACACACACACACACACACACACACACACACACACACAGGTTTATTAGAGTGGTTACAAGCTGTGGTTCATCTGTTCCTACAATCGCTGTCTCCCAAATGAAATTCAGAGTCCAACAGCTGTTCAGTCCATAAGACTTGATGCCTAAGCTGGCTTTATGAATATGCTTGAGTCCTGATGACACAAGTGATAAAATCAGTGAAAGAATGAGCTTGCCTGTGAGAAAGAGGACAAGTAGGAAAAAAAAGAAAAACAAGAGCTCCATCAGTTTTCCATTCCTCCATGTCTTTCTATAGGCTGCCACCAGAAGGTATAGCCCACATTTACGGTGGTAGATCATCCCACCTCATGTGGTCTGGATTTAAGGTAGTTCTTCCCAAATCAAATGTTTCAATCATGAAAAATCCTTCGGCTTTTGGCTTATTTGACATGGAGTCAAGTTGACAACAAAGAATAGACATTACACAGAGCAGCATTAACTCTCCACTGGACATGAACTTAGACTTCAGTGCCAATTTCCATTCTGAAAACTTTGCAGGCCTCAGAGGTTAACTTTCCTTGGTAACTATAGTTTTACTATTGTTTTCTGATATCAAAGATTCCTCTTTTTCTACATTGATTTTACATTATTCTCTCTTTTAATTTTTAAATACTAATTCATGCTACAATATAAAGTAATATGTCAGCTAGATTTATGTGACAATTTCCTGCAAATGTCTGAAAAATGTGTTTTATTTCAAAATGATATGATATAGAGAATAATCACACAGGATAAAATTCTACCTTAAAAATAATCACCATGCTGGTTGTTGGTGGTGCATACTTTTAATACCAACACTCAGGAGGCAGAAGCAGAGGCAGGTTGATCTCTGTGAGTTCCTAGCCAGTCTGGTCTATAGAGTGAGTTCCAGGAGAGCCCAAACTTCAACAGAGAAACCCTGTCTCAAAAAGCAAAACAAAACAAAAAAAAAAGCAAATAAAGTACCTATCTTAGGTGAATTGGAGAATCTTACATATCATTTTGAATTAGTAACCTCATTTTATGCATGTTCCTCATTTTCATATTTTCCATTTTATATCATACATATTCTGCTATTGTCCCCTCTAAGGCTATCTCCTACCATGATTTCCTTTACTCTTCCTTAATAAAAGAATGGATAAGAAATGTGGTATACACACACACACACACACACACACACATACACACACACACACACACACACTGAATATTATTCAGCAATAAAGAATAAAATAATTAAATTTGCAGGTAAATGAATAGAGACTAGAAAATATTATATTGAGTAAGGTAACACTTATTTAGGAAGACCATAGCCACAAGTGCTCTCTCAAATGTGATCCCTAGTTCCAAGTCTTCAGAGGTCAGTATATAAACTGGAGTAATTGCAGAAACCAGAAACTCATGTTTTTATAAACAGAAACTCTATTGTGTGCCTCTGTTCCCATGTCCCACTCTTTAATTTATAAACCACAAGTAGAATTCACTCCTAGATACTGGGAATAGGAGATTGATTCAATGGTTGAAATTGTGAACGGATTTGATTAATGTCATACAAGGGAGAAATATGGGGAACTTTTCTCATCAGTAAATTAATATAAAATTGAACTTGGGAAATAAGATATACTGACTTAACTAAACAACTATTATGTCAGCATAATAACTACATTAGCCACTTGTGCAAGGAGAAGCATTTTTCTCTTTATATTCAATGAATTCACGCATCATACACAGAAGGCTTTTCACCTTCCAACTGTTATCTCAAAATAATTTCCTGAGGTAAAAAGTTTAAGAAAAAGTATGCAATTTTAAATGAATGAACTAATTCCATTTCCTTTCCAAATTAGGGCTATTTGCTTATTGTCACATAATTTTGCAATGTAATTGAATTTTCTTCTATCTTCAGTCAAGCTTTGATATATTAATTCAGATTTGATGATAAAAAACACATGAACTCTTTCAAGACACAGTGTTGACATTTAACACATTGTTTATACACACACACACATATATATGTGTGTGTGTGTGTGTATATATGTATATATATATATATATATATATATATATATATATATAATCATTCTCTATTCAGATGTGAAGGACTCAGAGGTATAAGTGGTCAATTATCATAAAATTAAACAAAAAAATCATAATTGTTCCAACAACAATTTAGTAAAATCAATGGGAAATGACCAGACACATTTTTTTTCTCAAAAATAAAAAAAATAAATTTTTATATTTATGTTGTGATGTACAGAGAGCTAATTAGATCAGATTCATCTTTTTCTGCTTTACATAATTTGATGTCATTACACACACTCTCACCTGAAAAAAAAAACAAAACAAACATTGAATACAAGTGGTCTTTAAAATAGCCTATCGTGACGCTGAAGACAAGGTATCAGTTGGAATGGTATATATTTGGGCAGTCATAACTATGACATTAAAGAGACAGCCCAGACTTGACCTGCTGTTGATATAACCACAGGCTGGCAGCACATTCCTTAAGAGCCTCACAACCTTCCATCATTCAAGATTTGTGAAGAACAGATGTTTTCCATCAGAGTGATAGTATTTTTACTCTGCTTTCATTAAACTGTCATTTTTTAAACTGCTTCAATTTCAGGTCCCTTTTATCGCTTTGTTAGCTTTAATGTGTCTCTCTTTACCTTGGATGACAGAAAGGTTGCTCTCACTTTAATTGTGTATATCCTTGCCAAAGATTGGGCCCCGTGTCTTACAGTAATAACTCTCTTTAGGATTGTACATAGGTGTAAAGCAAAAACAATGTTGAGACATAAAGCAGCTTAGATATCACTAGATACTTGAAACATGGAAACTGAGAACTATAAAATGCTTTGAAGTGAAACATTAATGCAATTTGCCTTGGAAGAATCAATAACCTTGATATGTTAATGTAATGGAAACTATAGTTCATTTAATTCAAAATGGGTGTGGCCCAGAAGCATAATAGGTATTTCAAGATGACAGTTCCCTGTATTGCCCAGAAAACACTTTTAATGCAACGTTAGCTTTTGTAAATTATCTCTTTAATACAATAGATTATGGTAAAAAATTGCTTGGTATTAAAGGATGATTTATTTTTTGAGATTGTAATATACGTACATCTTCTCTGCCTTCTCTTTCTCTGCCCCCCACGAAGCCCTCCAATATAGCATGTCTTCCTCTCTTACAAATTCATTGCCTCTTTATTTTTTACTAATTGTTGCTATACTCACACATGCACACACACACAAACACATACACACACATAGACAAACACATATACACACATACACAAACACACACACACTCACACACACATATACACACACACATACACACACACACCCAAAAATATAAATACAACGTGCTCATTCTATATAATGTTACTTCTATACATATTTTGCAGTGAACATAAACTGGGTGAGAACAACAATAGACATGCTAATGTGGACTAAAGAAAGCCAAGGATTTCTCAGCCCTACACACAGAACCACAAAAAACCAAGGAATGTAAAGAGGGGGAGAAACAGTCTTCCCCACAGACCAGCACAGTAATTGGCATTTTCATTTATATGTTTTTTTTTTTCTTTTTGCTTGCATGACTTGTAAGGAACCACCATTGAGGCTTAGTTCACACAGGGGCTTGTAGAGACCTTATTTGTCTCTTATCAGGAGCGCAGCAGTCCCATCTCCCATGTTTGAGAGGAACATCTGAGAACAGGCCCTGTCTGACATCATCTCATCCTAATTTTACTCTAATTTTCCACAGAAAACTGGGAGAATGTATCTAAAATAGAAACTATGAAGTGGATGTTTTAAAATGAAATGACAATGTTCTGAATTTGTGGTTTAAGCATACATGGCTTAGAGAACTACAAAAAATTAAAATTAAGAGGTGACTAAACTTAAATGTTAAACCTCTACATTAGCATTTCTGGAATTCATGTTAAGAGGAGAAGTATACCTTTTGATCTCTGCAAAGATTATTATAAGGAGGTTTTGCCCACTGAATTCACATCCTTTCCAAATCACATTTTCAGCAGTTATTATAATAATGAGTGTAGCTGGCTATATGGTTTCTGATTCTTCTGTAATAAATCTGTATTCTATTAAAAGGAATAGACAGCCAATGAAAGGTCAGTTCAGTTAGATATTATCACTTTATGAATAAGTGTCTTCAATTGAAATTCATTTCCTAATTCATATTATCTTTATAGTAAAGGTTACTTATGTAAGTAAAACTATCTGTTGTGATTACTGTGTATTTTAATTGTCCACTAAAGATTTAATCAAGAAATTATCCCAAAAGATGGATTGTGCCTCCAAACTTACTAATGTACATATTATAATATAATTTAAATAGCCAACAGCAATAATTTCCAAAGTTGGTAAAAGATTGATATCAGATCACCAAAGCTTAAGTAAACAACATTATCCACATATATTGTTAATAGATAAACTCAGAATTGTGGCTTGATATTTACTATCCCTACATTATAATTCTTTTAACTAAATGATAGTTATTCAAATATTATACATATTTATCCAAAAATCCATTTATATCCATATGTATCGATATATATATATACTACAATATACACATATTAGCTAAACTCATGTGATTTATCTTAGTTTTAGTTATGAATATCATCAACAATTAATAGAAATAAAATGTGTTTCCACATAAGAATAATTTAAAATGTGAAATTTTATATATATTTTATATAGCCATTACCCTATAGTATATGAGGATTATAAAAGCTATTTTGATATATGTTCTCTGTTTAATCCTAAAGTCATTTTTGGAGTATCTGAACTTAAACACAAATGAGCAGATTTTCAAATTTATACTGACTTTTTTTTTCCACTTTAACAAAGATTCCATGGCTATACATCTCCTAAAATCTACAGGAAATAAAGTAAATTTTTTTCCTCCATAGATAGTACTATGCTGGATTTGGTTGAGCACTTATGAAATGACTAATAGTTCGTGAGAATGTATAGCTGCACTTAAAATTTTATTTTTCCCTTACATTTACTTCTTGTATTTTCTCATTTTTATTATTTGAATATGATGCTCAATATTTGAGTTCTGAAATTTTCTGTATTTTATTGTGCTAGGATAAAACTATAACATTTTGACCTACTTGAAAATATTAAAGCATACTGCGTTACAATTCAATTTTTCCACATGTTTAGGACATACCGTTTCCTTTATATACTGTGAAGTCTGCAGTTATGTTAATACAGTGCCTTCTAGTTAAAATTTTGATTTAATACTAGTTATTAAAGAGCTCAACTAGGTATGGTAGTGCTGTCCAATAATAATGAGGAAGCAGAGGCAGTAGGATTGTGGGTTTACTATTGGTGTATATAGAATGTTCAAGTTCAACATGAAATATCTATCAAAAGCCCTTCACATTTTTGTGACAATTTTTATCAGCAATAGTGACTTAGAAATTTTTATATAAAATCTATTAAGATTACATGTTTTAGGTATCCTAATATTAAATGTATTCTATTTTAAGAATCTACTGCAATATTTTACTATTTTCCCTTCAGTATAGGGATGATTATTTTTGGATGCAGAGGCAAATAATATCAGGCATAATCTAAATATTGACAAGTGATAATATATCCTATATTTTAATGAGTAAATATTTAAAATATAGTTTTTGTATATGTAAGAAATTGATAGTAGTTTCTCATGTTGATAACATATTATAAACATTTAGCAGATTTTTATGACCTGTTTCATTTTGTTTTTTCTGACAAGGTCCCTAACCCGGTCAGGCCCCAAGACTCCTGTGGCTGAGGATATCCTGGGTCTTGATTCTTCCTCCACAACCTTTGCTGTGCTGAATTTACAGACATAGAGCAACAGGGTAGGTCCATGTGGTGGCAAGGATTGAACTCAGGGCTGGTTGCATCCTAAAAACATACTTAGCAAACAAAAATACAGTCATAGCCCTTGTGTGGTATCTTCAGTTGTTTAAATGTGTTAATGCTGGGAAATCGTACTTTTGATTTTTTTTATCACTTTTAATGAAACAAAGACATCATGCAATTCATTTTTTCAAACCAAAGGCTAATGTTAAAAGATGCAATGTTGATGTAAAAATATGAGACTAAATATTCCAGAAATAAGTTTATGGCCAAATTATTTTTTATTTTAATTTCAATTTTCACATTTTTTAATTGCCATTTTTTAAAATTGTCTACTTTTTGATGGAAACTGTTGAAATATTCTGTCACTATAAGAACTATAGATAAACATTTTCATTTCTTGATTCATATTTTATTTAATTTTAACATTGAAAATTCCTTTCCTTATTAGATAATAAGGCCTGATAGATACACAGTCGAGAGGAAATGTTTATTTCCTCTGCTAACTTTTATCTCATTCAATCTACTCAATAGTTTGATACATGTTAAGTTGCATATTTATTAGAATATTTTTCAATTACAGTGAAATGAGAATTAATAGTTTAATTTCCTAAAATCGGTGGATATGAATAATATAGTTTATATAATTTCTCAAAACTTGATACAATTTGCTTGATATCATAAACCATCATCACTTACATGAAATATCTAAAAAATTTGCAAAAAAAACTATAATCACTCATTATTTCATATAAATATCATTACTTTAGTAATTGTTAATTTAAGTAATTAAATTACTTTAGTCCAGTTCTCCAGGTTTAGACAGATAAGGACAGTCAGAAAAAGGCTGTGAAGATGTCTTCCTATTTCTCTATTTTTAAGGCCACCTGCAAGAGTGGTGAAGAATTCTATCTTTCCTGAGCTAGTGAGGGTAAAATTAAAATTGTAAAAGGCACAGTTGGGAATCAGTTACAAGTTAGGAATCTGTTACAGTAGCAGGTAGGGCAAGAGAAAAGGCTTCAGAATTCAATTAAAAGCAGCATTCCAATGTGGGGCAAGAGAACAGCTTTCAGTTATAATTGGAACAGGAGAACCAGGAGAGCAGATTTCAGTTATAAAATAAGCAGTTAGAGGTCAGTTACAGATTTGAGTGGTGAAGTGGGTACAAGTCACACCCCAACTTAAGGGGCTATTGGCAGTTGATACCTTCCAGGAAAGGGAGAGTATTTGGTGAGTTGACTACTGTCTAGTGAAAGTCACATGTTCAAGCATATATGAACAGCACAATCTTCTTGATCAGGTTAAAACAAGAAGATATGAAGTTTTGCGGGTGGGAGAAGGGCTGTGGATCGGGGATGAATACGACGAGGGGAAGATGGAGAGTATGATACAAATACATATACAGAATTCTTAATGAACTAATGAAAATGAGAAAAAATAATCCCCATTAGAATATATTTTTCCACAATAAATAATCAGATTTTGTCCTGTTTCCTGCATTCAAAACTCACTATTAAATTGTCCATATCTGCCTTATCATATCTCAAAAAGTAAAGTTATCATCTTAAATAGAACATGTTTCCACATCTTTCCCATCACCTTTGTCATAATAACTAAAGAAAATTTTCCATGGTATGTGTATAAATATGAAAAATTATCTTGATGCCTGAAATTAAATTGTATAATATAATCATTGTAAATAATAATAAATTAAAAATTGTCTTGAACATTTTTAAATACCTGTATCTAGAGTTCCTGCAAAATATTTATTATTTGAGAAGCAGGGATATGTGATTTACACATCTAGCTTAAACTGGATGCTTCATGAAAACTTTACAAAGCAAAACACATTCTGCAGTATCTTAAAAACTTTCTTCAGAGATACATTCTATAGATTAATATCAATTCACGTTTTAAAAATTATACTTAATAATTGTTAGTGCTTTCTATTCCATTTAAAAGCACTCAATAACTTACTTTCTTAGCCCAAGCTTCTAACGTCTAAATATGGAAGTCCATAATCTCCTATGTGTGATGGTCATATGCAAAAGTCATAAGACACACTTTAGAATCACAGTAAATGTTAAATATTAATGTTTGAAAGGGTCAGGATTATGATATCTGCCCAGGCACCCAGTGATGGGACATTAAAAATAAAAACTCATCAAAGGCCTAGAAGTGAAGAGCACCAGTTGACTTTCTATACACTACTGACATCGGTATTTCCCTTGGCTGGAAAATTATAATATAACGTGGAAGTGAAAATCTCTAGTCTAAGAATTAGTGAATATTAATATTTTTTAGTCTGTCCTTAAGATCGTAAAAGGTAATTTAATTTTTAGGTAACTACTCTAATCCCTAGGCCTTTTCTTCTTTTCAATGGCATCTGTCATTATAATTAGGTGTTTATTGTTCCATATATATCATATTCATTATGTATATGTACAATTGTACAGAATTAATTTGATGTTATAAACATTTCAGATAAATACTTTTTATAGTCTATGTATGTGTCTTTATGCATTATTTTGTTCTTAATCTCAGCTAGATAGATGCTATCTTTAGAGTCTACACTTAATACGTATGTCAATTCATCATACCCTCAAAGTGCTTTGGAGACTTCTATTATTTTACATTATATATTTTTTTCTATGTGTTATTTTACTATTATTTTTACTTTACATGTGATCAAGGGAACCATAGGAAATGTAAGCTAGAGCTGTGAAGGAAATAACATAACCACTCCATAAAGCCATGTTTCTGACTCCAGAACCCATACATGAATCACTTAACCTTCTGCTCAAAATTAAAATAGATCACATGTTTTATTCATTTTGATATGTATGAACAAATCAGCTGTTTGCAACATTTTACCCTTGCACACAACACTAAATGAACATCCTTTAATATGTCATCTGAGTACCATATAAGAAACACATTGAGGTGGAATGTCAGTAAATTTAATCTCAGGGTCGACCTGTATCTGTCACAGCCAGTCTCACAAATGGCTTGCTCTAATAGACTTGGTTTCAACAACAATGTGTACTTGACAATGTTACCTTTATTTAAAAATCTCTGCAGATTAAACTGCGTGTTCAGTAGATATAGCGTCCTTAACATCTCATGATAAAATACACTTAGCCCACAGGAAACTTAGTAATAACTTCTTAGATAAAAAAAATAAATCACTTGTTAAATCTGAATTACTGAAAAAAATAAGGTGTTAATATATTTCATGGAATTGCTGTACTTAAAATGATTTTTTATTCAAATTAAATATAGTATGTTCTCCCCCCTTAAATTTGTCATTTCATAGAAAACAAAAGAAAAACAAAAAAACAAACCAAGAACAACACCAAAAAACTCACCCTACTTAGGTACATTGAGTATAACAAATTATTCCTGTACCCTAAAATCTAACCATGAGAATTTCTTCATTGTCTTTCAGAACTTAATATTAATATTTTAGTATATTTTTAGCTAAGAGGTTATAGGAAGATAATGTATTAGTACACTTTATTTTTTAAGAACATCATTATACTCCTGTCTACTTTAAATTAAGTGCTTTAGTGCCTTCCACAATTCAGGATGTTTTGGCATCAACTGACTTTCCCTGTTTTCCTCCTCTGTCCTTTGTCCACATCTGCTTCCTCTGTGTTATAGAAATTCAAATGTATCCTGTGCCAAAAAAACTCGGAGAACACAAATATGCCACCACTAAGTTAGTGTGGCAGCACATTGGATAATAAGGAATTTTCAAGCAGGAAATTGTATCGGATCAATCCAATATCTTTCTTTTGTAAATAAAAAAAAAAAGAATTAATGCAAAGTGAATCATCCACTCTAGGAAATGAGACTCTGAATAAAGAGAAACAAAGGATGGTCAATGGGTATCGGGCATTGCAGCTGCCAAAGATGAAATTTCTGCTCTAGGGCATATTCATTCCACTAGTTGAGTGCTACTTGAACTAATAGCAATTTCTTAGGTGAAAAGAATTTTGATCCTTTTCCTATTTTCCATTATGGACTTTTGGCATCTCATCAATTGGCAGATCCCACAACACATTGCTGAAATGTATCAAAGGTTTAACACAAAACATGGAAAGATGCTTTTGTCTCAAAAATGAACCATCAGCCAGACTGGATTTTTTTTCAAAAGGAGTGAAGTTGATTACTTGGCATCAATCCCTTCTTCATAGATACCACCATAGAACAAAGGACTGAGGGGAAAAAACTGAAGGACACTAAGGCCCATGGGGAAATAATAAAGTAAGTGCTGCAGAGAACAGCAATAAATGGAATAATATTTCTCTTGTGAGGACCTCAATAATAACAAACCATGAGTGATGGCTTTATTGCAAATGGCAAGGGTGTTGTGGCAGAAGAACAAAATAAACTACACTGCAAAGAACAGTTTCACATGCATTACCTCCTTATCTCTCTTCACAGATCATTTGAGTTCTTCTTTTCAATATCCGTCATTGCAGACAACAATAAATATTCATGGAAGAACAAATATAGCCAAGAACTTAAAGAGGGATATAAATAGAAGACAGGGTATCTGACTTACACATATTCAAAGTTCTTATTAATAAGAATAATTGCAAAGACAAATATATAAATGCAAGTGATATTGGCATGTGGAAAATTAAGAGGCAAAGAGGTGACTTTAGGTATGATATTAGCCTGGAAAATATTTACAATATGTTGCAATACAACAATATACATGCTGTAGTCTAGCATTTAAGTATGTCTAGGTGAGAAATGAGAAAAGAAATTCCCAGTAGGGAAGATCAGCCCAAGATGTATATGTATAGATGGAAGTGAGACAATATTCTGTGGAAAGATCCTGAGTAACACTACAGAACAAATATCATCGTTATTTAAAGCAGGAAATAGAAAAGAGTAAGGCTGTGTAAGGCAGGAATGTATATTTTTAGTATCACTGTAAACACTGGAAAGACAAAGACACTGGCAGTAATTATATAAAGAAACCATTACAATTATATATAGACATACTAAAGTTCACATACAACCTTGATAATATGGATGAGGATGGATTATTTATTAACTGTGGAAGGTGAATTAGTAGTATTTAGTTATAGGTTGGATTGTGTGAGACAAAAGATGAAAATCGACACACAGACCTCTCAGATTTTATTCTTTCATAAATTAATATTAATATATTAATATGACTCCTTGGCAGATGGAGAAGGAAAATTGAGTAAGTGTTGATTATAGGAGTAAAGCACATCTATGCTCACTTTAGGTTACTGCACATTCAACTCCATATAGGATCCATACAAAGACCAACAGTGGTGGCTATACATTGATTAGAGGCAATATATTGAGGTATGTACCCTTGAATAGAGGTATCTACAATTTAGGGTTTTAATTTCAAATCTCCTGTTTTTAAAATATTTTCATATCCCTTTTACTAGATCAATATAGCTAATTCAGTATCTACAGTGCATCACCTCAAAAGATCAGAAGATTTAGGGTGAATAGCTTCTTACCTGGATTAACATAGTAGAAAACTCTATTAATTGCTAAGAAAAATATATTCTTACAAAATTTTAAACCAATTTACAATAAACAAATATTAAATAAATATAAAATTAGTTATATTTGGGTCTTTATTCCACCATTATTGTACTTAGCTAAGCATGACCTTTGAGTTACTGGATGAAATTCAGAGTATAGAAATTTTTTCATGAAAATTATTTTAAAATTACTTAACTATCTATTATAAAGTAGAAAATATTTTGAATAAATATTTTTGTATAAAATGTAAAATATTAAAAAATGATCTTAGGGATATGACTAATTAAATAATAAAGCTTGATTAATGAAATAGGTAGCAACTTTATTTGTGACTAATTCTAGCCTATTCTAGCAATTTAAAATAATTCTGAATGTATTTATTTCACTATTGATCTTATTAAGTTTATTGTGATAATAGATTTTTCTAACTTAATATTTTTATGAAATGTCTACAAAATAGTACCTAAATAATAAAGGCATTGGAAGTATCAGAAAATAAAGGCACGTGTTTCAAAAGGTTTTCTAGAAGAAATAAGGAACTTCAAAGACATGGAAATCAGAATGGCACTTGAAATGGATTTCCAATTTGGTCTTATAAACTAGGGAAATACTTCTGACAGAAGAAAATAAAAATAAAACAATAAAAAAAAATAGAATAAGCCCTGAAGAAGATGCAGAAATGAGGCTTGCATTTATGGTACAACTTTCAGTTTGATGAAATCCTGCAGACATAGTTTGTGTTCATATTACAGCAATTTTAATTTTTGTTTGGTACAAGATCCAGTGTATTTTTTAATGATTTGCCAAGCAAAACATTGTTTTCAAACAACATCCTGTATGAAAGCCTAACATAGCAGAACATATTAAACTAGAGAAGCCTCTATCTAAGCTAGAACATGCAGCTTGAGTGCTTTTCTTAATCATGACAAATGTGATTGCAATCAAATAAAAACTTTTATACAAAAAAAAAATCAAAATCAAAACAAAAACTCAACAGAAGAAAAAAATCCAGGCTTAAAATAAAACTCCAATATGATGGGTTATGTATCAAAGATATGAAATTACTTACTTAGCATAGAAACACATGATGGCTACAAGAAAAGAAAATCATCTCTCAATAGCATAAATGCATAAAGGGCATAGAATGGAAATTTATATACATTTCATGCTCTAAAAAATTATTTAGATCCTATTAGTATAAAAGTATAAATTAACAACTTGTAGGATTGTGAAACATGATGTCAATAGGAGCATTTAAGGGTAAGGGCTTAAGAATTTAAGATGGAATCAATCTCTTGTTCTTGACAAAAATGAGACAATTAACTTTTTAAGAGTTTCTAAAGAAAAGTAATCTTTCACATAAATTATTTCTCATTGTGTTCAATATTGTGATATCTGTAATTTTAAAAAGTCATTAGTCTACATAAAATTATCTATCATTAAGTTTTATAGGTTATGTATAAATATTTCCTTAGACAACTTTCATCTTACTTGGAGAATATGAACATGGGAATATTTTTTTAATTTAATTTAAATTTTTGATATATACTATGTTTGTATTTTACCTTTTCTAACTTTTATATATTTGACTGGTACATAGAAAACACAAAATGTATATAAACTAATAGAGTATGAAGTAACAGTTAGACATACTGTATCTTCCACAGCATTTAAATCAAGTTACATTGATAAACATGTAAACAGATATTATCATAAAATGTTTTCGAAACACTTATTTTCTAGTTTTTGAAATATGTCATATACTGATGCATATTATGACCCTATTTTGTATTAGTGTACAAGAAATGCCTATTCATATCAAATTGTACCTTGGATCTAGAACCCTTCCCTACTTCTCCCTGACCTCTACTAGTCTTCAACTTTATATGACTCCACATTGTGGAAGACAACATGGTTCTCAGCTTGTCTCACTTATTACAGACATCTCTTGTAGAGGACTAGGCCTATGTAGAAGCTAGAAACAGTTTATCTTCCAGGAGTTTGTATGAAGGAATCACATTCAGAGGACTGTATGGGCTGGATGGAACATAGAGAGAATGTTAAAAATGTTGGATCCCACCTTCAGAAGATAGTGGTGATCTACATCTTTTATCCCTAAGAAAGAGATAAAATGTGGAAGCAGACACAGGAAGCAGGGCTCAGGAGTCAGTGTCCCACAGCAAGTGACTTTCTGAGATGAGTCAGAGTGAAGAACAGGTAAAGTGACAAATCAGATGAAGATTTAGCAGAGTGAGTCTGAGTGAGGACATGCCCAGCTGTCATGATAGAAAGGCGGGCTTTCAGCTCAGAGGAGAGTCAATTACAGCAGGGATTATGAAGCAAGCCATCTGTGGCAGGAAGATGGAGGACAAAACACAGAGACAAAGAAATGGTGTGACTAAGGAACAGAGCAGTTCAGTGTCTGAAGAGTTCAGTCAGAAACAGTAAGCCAGCTCAGAAAGTCAGTTTGAAGCAGGCAGCTTGAAGAAGACTTTAGGCCAGAACAAGTGATTTGAGTTGAACCAAAGGAGTCAGAGTTCAGAAGGAGCTAGTCAGAGTAGCTCAATCAATAATAAGTCTCAGAGGCTTAAACATTTTAAATTGTACTGAGGGTTAAAAGTTCTAGATTGTACAAAGACCGAAGCCTTCCAATTTTAGGTTAAAGAGTAAATTGTATGGAGTCTGAAGTGTTCAAGGGCTTCAAGTTAGAAGCATTGAATTAATTAACCAAAGAATAAACCACCTTTGACCTGATTTAACTTCTATATTTGGTGAAACTACATCTACAATCTCTGTTTCTATCCAAACTGATTGAATTTCCTTCTTATCTCTGACATCCCATCATGCATATGTAGCCTGTTTTCTTTAAAGTATCATCAGATGATGAACACTTGTGCTGACTCTATTTCTTGGCTATTGTGAATATGTGATTCTATGTGTACCTTTTGATACACTGATTAATTTCTTTGGATATATAACCATGGGATTTCAGCATTAAATGGTAGTGACATTTTTATAGTTTGAGGATCCTGCATTCGGTTGTCTTTAATCACTCTACTAGTATTCATTAGGATTTGTAGTATTTAGCCTTTTTTATAATAACAATCCTTCCTGGGATGAGATGGTATCTCATTGTGCTTATAGCTTTGACTTTTCTTACTATGATTCGCAATGAACAGTTTTACATATACTTGTGACTCATTTGATTTCTTTTGAGAAAAGTGCATTTAGATATACTATCCATTTAAATTTTCATTTCTCTTTTTATTTTTATGTTTTGGAATTGAGCTTCCTTCTATATTCTAAATCCAACTCATTGTGAAATGTATAATTTCTAATGTTTTTGCCCACTTTGCTTTCTGGTAATGCTTTCCTTTACTATGAAGAAGTCTTTAGCTTGTAATCCTGTTTGACCATTTTTTTCCCTGAACTTCACTTGAGATCATTATTATAATTATAGTTTTTATAACTGAGTGAAAAGATAAAGATAAAAATTTAATGATTCCCATAAGGATTACAATAATCCCCCTCCCCCTACAGCATACCTGCTTAAGTATAGAAATCATTTTTCCTTAATTATAGATATCATAACCACCGTGTATAAAACTTTCTTTTAAATTTGGAAATGCACTGTTTTCAAGATTTTTCTTGATATACAAACAAAAACAAGAAACTATAAACATTTTGCAAAATCATTTCATAATTGATTAAAGTCATAAATTTTCAAAAATTGGGATTTTTCACTTGGTATTTTCAATATAAGCAATCATCAAATCAGTAAATAAATAATAGTTTCCCTATATATTCCTTTTATAATATAAATAAATAATTTTATGATAATAAGTAAAATTCTATAAAGAAATAAGGATAAGGCACTTCTTCATTTTAAAAAGTTTAAGTATTATATATAAAATGTTTGTGTACCTACTGTAGAGTAAAAGTAAACATAGCAGATAACTTTACTTGGTCTCTATATTACCTAAATTAAGTTATAAAATATTACTCTATTAAAATTTTCTGCAAAGTATGGGAAAAGCCAGGAGAAAGAGGTACTGTACTGTTAGAAATACTAAAAACAGAATTTCAAAGAAGAAAAACAGTTGAAAAATGTTAAAGGAAAATTACGGAAAATTGAGAAAATTTCTTTTTTCTTCTCCCTCCTCTCTCCTTCCTCTTCCTCCTCCTCCTCATCTTCCTCCTCCTTCTCCTCTTCCTCCTCCTCCTCCTCCTCCTCCACTTCTACTTCTACTTCTGTTTCTTCCACCCCTTTCAGGGTTGATCATTTTTTATATACTTTTTTAAGGGAATATAATGTAATTGTAATATTTCTCTCTTGCATTTCTTCCCTCCAAACTCCTCTTTATATTTCTCCCCACTTCTCTTCAAATTTGTGGCCTCTGCTTTCATTAGTTGTTATTGCATGCATATATGCATATGTATATACATATAGTTTCTAAAATATAACCAATTTAGTCCGTATAATGTTACTTATATTTATGTTTATAGTCAATATGGTAGAATGTGTCTTTTTTAGTGATCCTGATACTTTTCCATGCTCAGTGGATTCCTGGCTGATCATTTGGAAGTGGACAACCAGTGTTGTCCTGGGAAGCAACTGAGCATGAAAGAAGCCAGATCCAGGATCAAGGACATATACCACCTTACTGATTAAATACATAGATTTTGGCTTTGAGTATTTGACAATTTCCTGGATGATTTTTTTATTGCTCCCTTGCTTATTGTTTGCATTTTTTTTAGATTCATGTACACAATAAAGTACCATTCAACCCATCTAGGATTTTCTTAATAACCTTCACATATTTTAGCAATAAAACATATTCTTCAAAGTCTTTCTCTTAATATATTGTCTCTGTCTTTGTATGTATGTGGAGGATATTGTTTCTGGAAGGAATCCTCATTAAGGTAACCTGCTTCTATTATGAATCAATTCAATTTTATAGATTATTATCGTGCTGAAAGTGATATAGTTAAAGAAAAAAATCCAATACTCTGAAACTTAGTCATAACTTGGTAAACTATAGGAAGTTTACTGTCTCTTATTGCATGCTTCAACAATATTAAACAATAATTGTTTAGTAAATATTAAATTATTTAATAATGACACATGATTATTTGTTTCAACAGTGTGCCAAGTATCTAACCTTGGTCTTTGCACTTTAGTAATTTTAGCAACTATGTCTACACAAGGTCTTTGCTTTGTTTTATTTATTTTATTTGTTTTGAATTCCATCTTCTCTCCAGAAAATACAATATTCTTACAGAAATAAACTGGAGAAGATTTGTTATCTAGAGGTGAAAGTTTTAAACTCAGAATAGACACAAATGAACAAGCTTGAATTTTTAAGGCTGCTCTTTTAGATTTATAATTACAGTTTCTTTACTGTAGATTAAAATAAGAAATGTAGTGGCTGAATGCTGAGCAAGTAGAATTGAAAATCTTTATGACTCATAGAAAATTTCCATTGATGTTCTTGTAAGCTAATAATGAAGCAAACAGAGATTCAGACTTAAAAATATTTGAAGAGGAACATTCTTCTTAAATCTTGGAAGACAGAAATAATGATTGTGAATGACAACTGATAAGTCATATTTCTGACAGAAAAGATCATCAGACATCTTAACAGAGAAAAACATATCATCAACAACATGGTTCCTATTCTCTCATGCCTAAATTTAATGTTATTAAGATTCAAAAATATATTTTAATTGGAGCAAAACACCAAGACAATTGAATTTCAATTTTCCCAAGGATGAAAGAATGAAGACCTCCGAAAATTTCAGGTAAGTTTGTCAATTTAGCTAAATATTTTTTACAGTTAATTTCTTACCTTCATTGTGCAGAAGAGTTCTCATGAACTTGCATTCATGCATAAAATATAATTGCTAATCCAGAATAATTATGTACAATTCTCCAATTTATCTAAGGTAGTTTACTAATTTTAAGGTAGATGTTTATCTGTGTGATTTTTCTCTACATCATATCATTTTGAAATTAAACACATGGGTTTTTTCTTAGATATTTGAATGAAATTTTCATATAAATCAACCTGATATAATTTATTACTTTATGCTATAACATAAATTATTATTTAAGAGGAAAAATGAAGAGAAATATAAAGGTAAGCTTGTAAAAGAGGAATCTTTGATGTCAGATAACAAGAGCAAAGCTCTTTGCTGGTTACCTTTTACTGGTACTACAGCCTCCTTCTTTTTGATTCTACTCTTTACTGAAGACCAGCTGATTCACCCAGCCCCATAGAGTGAACGGAGATTGATTTTTGGATTTTCCAATGGGAAAGAGCCATTGCTGGAAAAGTCAGACAATAACCTGTATGCTACTCTAGTGAATCTTGTTTTTATATGTATAGGTTCATTCTATCAGCTCTGTTATTCTAGAGAACTCTGACTAATATAATGAGTCACAAAAAATCTGATTCAGTAAACATGTATTTTGTATTGTAGTATTCTGAGAGCACTTTCTATGTTTTATATTACTGCTAGACATTGGTTAAAGATTTAATATTTAAATAACATAATTAAATCTAAGAAAGCATTGAGAACTTAGGTTCTACAATTAAAGTTCTAAAGGAAGCTAATACTAATTTTAGTATCTGATCATCTCTGTAAAATATGTAATTGTAGAACAAATTAAATTGTACATATTTTCCCACAGAATGGAGTCAAATATACACTATAATAAATATAAGTTCAAAAGTTCAGGAATTGAAAAATAAGGATATCTTTTGAGCAATGTTTTCTAATTAGCAATAAATGAATGGAATGCACATTTCCCATCACTAAAGTTACCAGCTTGCTACAATCAGCATACATTCGGAAACCTGTTCACCATAATACAACACATTAAGTGAATAGTCACTGAGTCTATGGTTGTTTTCTAGATTACTGACATGAATTTTTAGGCATCAAATATTCACATTATATTTTTTTTGATACTAATATCTTACAACATTCTAAATGCTCTAAAATAAAGTTCATGAAAATGACAAATTTTCTTGCCAAACTGTCTTTAAGTTTTCATAAATTTACATGGGAATATTTTGTGTAATAGTTGAAAACAAAGAAAAGCACCTTCAAGTCAGATGGACAGTAACTAAATATCAAAGATGCTTGGACCAGGCACTGACAGACATAACCTGCAACTTTTATTTCTATACAGTTTTGTTTGTTAACTAACTTGGTTTTAACATAAAACATAAAAAGTAAAGAGACTGCTTACATTTATTCTATATCCTGTGCTAAATAATACATGATTATGCATACACATTTCATTTACTATAAGATTAAACTTGTGTTAAAGTAAAAATTTGTAAGATTTAAAGACTATATTTCATAGCACTAATTAGGTCAATACAAAGTGAAATTGTAGATTTCCAAGTTTGACGCCCTAAGTTAAATCCTGGGAACACACGTGATGGAAATGTAAAGCTGTTTCAGGCAGCTACCACTGAACTGCATTTGTGCATGATATTCCTCCTCACCTCATACACATTCACATGAATGTTCATGCCACACACATAAACAAATAAATATCAGACAAATAAATGCAATGAAATGAATTTTTAACAGTTAATATATAAAATCAGAGTTTAATATATAATTTCTAAATACATAAAGGAAACTCAATAGAACACAGTTAAGAGAGTGAGAGAGAAGTATGACTATATCAACTTTCCCAGCTGGAGACTTTAACAAATACTTAGAGCAGAGATAAAAGAGTTAAAATTAATCAGTATAGAAAATTTTCAAAATAGAGTTTGATAATTCATGATGATGGATGCTTAGATGTTCTCTAGTCTGCCTGAGCAATTTCAGGTCTTGCACTGTGAACCTGATCAAAGCAGAGCTGGAGAGTTTTCAGGTTCTATAAGTAAAGTCATTTCTGTTTGCTTTAATGAGCATATTGTCAAACTCTCATCTAAATATTTATGTTTTATACTCATAGAGTAGTGACACTCTCACATTTGGTCAGAAAATTGTATTTTTTTCAGTGAACAACAGTCAATAAAGAGACTAGTGGTTTGTCAAGATGCTAAGAATAAGTCATTGTGTGAACCCAGCCCTCAGAGGAACATGGGTATATAGCCCTTCGAAGGCTCAGGATACATGGAAAAAGCGAGGGCTGAAATAATGTAAACTCAAGACAATGGAAAAGAAGGTTGTGAAATGCTGTCTTCTAGACACAACAGGGTCTTGATCACTGCACCTATGAACTTATAGCAACTAAAGTTACCTGCACAAGTCCTTCAGAAGACAGGGCTTGTCAACATTCAGTCATAGACTAGGGGATCTCAGGGAACACAGTCCTTACCAAAAAAGCTATCAGCAGTTGATGACTGCTGGGGGAGGACAAAGAAAGTTTTTATTTTCAATTATGAAGCCAGTGGTGAATTACAGCTATCCCACTGAATGTACCCATATGAGTGGCCCTGGTTAAACACAGTGAATAGTAAAGCCAAAACATTCTGGAAGCTGAGGCAGGAAGGTGAAATATGTCTTACTTGCTTGCTTGTCTGTTTATTTGTTTTTTTACTCAACCTGACACAAGCTAAAGTTATCTGAGTAGAGGGAACCACAGTTGAAAAAAAAGCTCTGTAGGATTGACCTGTAGGTAAGGCATACGTATGACAATCTTTTAATTAGTGTTAGTGATTGATATGTCAGGACTCAGCTATTGTAGTACTCTGCTGCTAGGTCGCTCAGCAAGAAACAATGAGGCATATTTATATGTGCAAACTCTGCCAGACCTCAGCAGAGGGAACCACCATCATGGTCACAGTGGAGACCCGAGTGAGCGTCTGAGCTCAGGTATTTTTATTTATTCAGAATTCCTCAGGTACAGATCATAAGCAATCAAACATTCCCCCACAGAAATCTGACATCTGCAGACAATTCAAAATGCTAAGGCCTAGTCAGCCCTTCCCCCAACAGTGCACAAAACAATATTTTAAACACATCTAAAATAAACTTCCACAATACTCCCCTTTTATGTATTAAAAAGAGTTGTTTTACATTTATGACACAATTTAACACTACACGAGCGAAACTATTACAAGAACAATTATGAGGCTTCTAATGCATATGAACTAATGATACCGAACATCTATCAAGCTTTTCACAGTGTCTTTGGAAACCAGAAAACATTGTCAATGTCTAATTATCTGAAATTCACTCACATTCTTCTGGGCTCCTCCAAAGTGCTTGGATCACTTCTGTGGCTCTGTTCTCTGCAGCACACACAGCTTGTCCTCCAGACTCTGGCTAGCTCCATTCTACCACTGATGATGTTCTTGGTGGTCATTGTATGGTATCTGGCATCTTCAGAACACTGGAGTCCCTTGCTGCAACTGAGCTACACCTTCACCAATGGCGTCTCCTGGTTTCTTACAATGTCAAGCCTCAGTTTATCTGCATGACCCTCTCATGCCTTCAAAACCAGCTCCAGCTAGGTGACCCTTATAGTGCCAAATTCAGCTGCCAGCATGAGATACAATCTCAGCCAGTATTGGAAGACAGTTTCTGCGTGTTGGTCCTGAGGAAACACTTTCCAGGTTTTAAGGTAAGTCTCGTTTACTGAAAAAATAACTGGTAACCATGTCTGCAGGAGGGGTGTCCTTGTGGAATGCAGTTCTCATCACTGTCCCAAGCATCTGGACTGCTTGTTTTTCTCTTAGTCAAGTTCGCAGAAAAGAAGAAAAACAAAACAGGTCAGATTAACTGAGTAGCTTTTTGGCTCTAATCCAAGGCTTCCATAACAGCAAGGTTCCTGAGTCAGTGAGAAGAATCTCTGGTTGAAACATTCTGGCAGTTTGGAGATTTTTATCACCACTGCTCTGGGGAAACATATACCCTTCTTCATAGACCTCAAACACAAGACTTACTTGGGCTTCACACACACAAAAGCCATAAACAAATTTGGTTTATAGAACAGTGCATTCTGGTTTGCCTTTCCAGTGCCCTAGCTACTGCCAGCAGCAGGAGGAAGCATCGGGTCCATGATCAGGTAAAGCAGTTAGAACCTTGCTTTTTCCTTTGTTCTCAGCTGAATTATTTGTTTTTATATGAACATGTCTTTCTTTAAAGGCTTCTATTCTATGACTCTCACTTTTGAGCCTGCTTTCTAACTTAATTTTCACAATTTTCTCTTCACAAAGGCTTGTTTCCTTCCTTACTCTCCTCTCCCTTCAGAAGATTTCTACTCATTATTTTTGCACATATATAATCTCTGCTCTCTAGGAGCTGCCCTGAGCATATGTTACTGGACTCTGTGAGGTCTGGAGTTTCTTTCTTGTTCTTCCTTGCCTCCATGTTGGATCAACTACTATGAAGTTATGCTCCTCATTGCAGGTGCCATTTGTAGTTATTAGCTGGTGTGTTTGCTCACCAAGGACAGACAAGGAGGCATAATCACAGGTGCAAATGCTTCCAGACCTCAGCAGAAGGAACCATCATCATGGCCAGAACTGTCTTGGATAATGAGTATCTGAGTATCTGAGTTCAAGGGTTTTTATTCATTCATAACTCCTCAGGTACAGATCATAAGCAATCAAACATCCCCTACAGAAATCCAACACCTGCAGACAGTACAAAAACCCAAGGCCTATTCAGACCCTCACCCATGAATTCACAAAACATTATTTTAAAAACAACTAAAAATGAACTTCCCTAAGACTCAACAGTTGTGGAAGGACCTCTAGGCAGGATGTCCTTAGGTGAAAGGAAATCTTGAAAACATGCCAATCAACAGTGTTCCTCCAGGACTTCTGCTTCAAAGTTCCTGCCTGGATTTCCTGACCTGTCATTCCTTCATGATAGACTGTTATTAGGTTGTGTAAACCAAAATAACCCTTTACTTCTCAAGGTAGTTTTGGCTGTAAAACCAGAACAGAAACAACATACCTTGAGCTAAGGTTACTGTTTGTAGTTAAGAATAAGTTCCTGTTTGTCCTGGCATAAGTCCTTACAAGTTAAGGCTTCTATTTCTACATAGGAATAGAGTCCTGCTCCTTAAGATCTGATGTAACCACTAAAACACATTTTTCAACCTATACTAAACTTACAGCCTCATTCACATAATGTAAAACCTTGTCTTTGTTCTTTCTGTAGCAATGTTTTGACCTCATTTATACTAGCGGTTTTAATAACATTATGGTTTCTATATATCCATAGAGGATAACCTCTAATGTTTAAATAAAATGTATACAGTCATTCCTCAAACAAAACACAGGGTTATTATTTCCCATGTACAGACTCAGTGTTGAGGGCTGTAGAAGAATGGCATCGTTAGGGCAAAAGAGTTGTTTTTAGTAATTGGGAAACAATTCAATAATGTATCTTCTGCTGAAAAATGAATATTTTTAAAGTAAGAAGAAGAATGAAATAATAATTAAGATAATTAAAAATATTTGAAAGCCTTTTACTATACATCAAAAAAGCAGTCAAATCTGAGGACATAACATCAGCCATAGGTTCACATTTCATTATACAATATCAAAAATGACAAATTCAGAAAGGGGAAATCATAAACTTGTATTTAAATGTCAACCTAAGTGTTTTAATTATTTTGTCAAAAATGGAATGTCATACTTTCTCCACTTACAACATACAAACCATTGTTGTCTAAGAATTAATTCAAGCTGAAACATTGAACAAATTCTTTTCCATATTCTATGTTTTCATGGGGCTGAAGCTGCACTAAGAAGCAAGAGGAAAAAACCAACTGTAAAGGAACTCTCAGTGTAGAGAAAATGAGTTTTGTTATTACCCCAAAGAAATTACAAAAGTAAATAAATGAAGTTACTGCACTCTTTCTATATTTTACTAATATTCTCTTTCTTCACATGCTCAGTTAATAGTTCTAGGGGAAAAAGTCTTTGTGATAATTTTCATAATTCTACAAGGAAAAGAAATATACTTACTTGTAGAAATACAGGCAAAATGATATTCAATTCAGATACTTGAAAATGATCCACCACCAGAACCAATTTATAGTCTACCTGTAGGAACCAAAGAGATACAAAAGAATACACAGCAGAACCTGAATTAATCTATAAACTTAAATAATGTGATTCTGCTTCATATTTTTCCTTAAGAGTGAGACTTGTCAGTCGCACAGAGACTTTATCCTCTCTAACTTTGCTTTTAGCCTTTATAGTTATTCCTTATCTCTTATAAACTATTGTGTGAAATCTTGATGCTTTTAGGACTCAGGAGGAAATTTTATAGCAGACTTTGCTTATAAGTACAGCTGTCAGATGTGACAGGATACAATTGTTAAAATGTCTGAAATAAAGCCTAATAAGAATCTACACGTAAAGAGCTATTTTCTATCATCTAAACAAAACACTTTTTTCAATCCCCATACATATACATATTTTTATATGATATGAAAAGTATAACCTGTATCATATTACAGCTATCAGTTTAATTTGGAGCATCATTAATTAAATATTGGGGAAATTATGTACCTAAAATACAGTGCAAAAGTATTTTTTAAGATAAGCATTATAATTTTATTGTTCCTATGAAACAAAGTTATTTCACTCACTGAGCACATAGTATTCCCTTTAATTGTATAATGTGAAACTATGCTTTCAATATACATATTTTAAATTATATACCCTTTACCTTTCTGTTTCAAAGAGCTATATAATATGAAACCAAAATATTACTCAAGCAAGATTTTGGCAAATAAAAAGAATTAAAAATAAATTTTAAGGACAAAATACAATTTTTTAAATCATTTAATAGGGACATTTAGTGTTATTGAAATATAAACAAACAAGATCTGCAAAAATGGTATAGAACAGCATAATAAATAAATAAATAAATAAGGGCTCAGGTGCCTGAGAAATGCCACTATGTCAACACAAGTAGAGAGAAATTAGACATCATAAAAATGAAAGAAGGTAGGAAAACTTCTCCCTTTGCTCTAAACTTCAGAACAGGTAGGTGTGACCAATCAAAACAGCTCTTAGTGCAGAAAATATGTACAAGTGTTCAATGTCACTAGGCACAGAAAGAAGAGACATATATGCTAGGCTTTTTGGAATAGAGCAATAGTTACCCCTACATGGTTATATTTTTTTAAGAAAGGAAAGACAATTTTCCTAGAAGAGAGATGAGGTCTACACTTAACCTGTGAGTGCAAAGACAAGTATTTAGAATGTAGTTAGCATAATCATCCCTAACTACATTCTGATAAAGTGGTTGATGTAGATTCTCTTCCAAGATCCATAACCTCACGTGGTATTTGGCCATGTTCCAGTACTAGGGATGATTTTCATCTTGTCAAGGAGGTATAAAGTACAAGTGGATAGTGTTGGTTACTCTCAAGGTGTGCATGACACTACTGCACCCTTGGGGTTATCAATCTCTAAAAGCATATATGCAAAGTAAATTATACAGACTGACCAGGACTGACCAGGTTATATTTAGGAATAATCATGTAACAACAATTCCATGCATTTAAGAGATTATTTTTTGAAGTGGAAATTAAGTAATGAATTGGAATTAAGTAATAATATAATTATATTATAATCTAAAAAAAAAAGAAATTGGTAAAAAGGGAAAGGAACTTAAATATGTCATGTAAAGTATAAAGTCACATTCTAAAATTAGAGGCAAATTTAAAAATCTGCCTAGTTTGTGACCTGTTCCCTGTAACCTTTTATAATTTACATTATATATATATATGTATATATATATAATATAATATATAATTTTATATATAAATATAATTATATTGTATTTTCACTTTAAGATTTACAAAGTTCAGATGAAGAACCCATAATAAACAAATACAACTACATTGACATTATAATTTTAGTAGCTTCCCCTTCAATTAGATTTTTATGCTATATGTGTGAACAATTTTCCTTAGGTAACCAACTGCATAAAGACATTTAATTATCTAAAATAACAGTATTCTAAAAAATTGAAAAAGCTGAATTTGAAAATTCACTCATATTTACATATTCCAAATTGAAGTACAAGCATGTGGCTTCTCTTCATTTTCTTCCCCTGCTTTGTTCCTCTTTAAGTAAGTCCACACTAGAGTTTTGGAGAAATGAGAGAAAATAAATCACTAGACATAGATATGGGTGGCAAGTTCAGAGAAAGCAGAGATAAAACATAAGCTATTGTGGAATACTGATTTCGAAGCGCCACTGCAGCCACAACTGAAGAGTCTCATTACTTAAGAGCTTCTCACCTCATTGCAGAGCTTCAAGCAAATAGTTGAATGAAACTTCAAGCGAGAATGGGTACAATTGCCCATTTTTTCCACTGTTGTTTTATTTTATTTTTGTTGTTCTTGTTGCTGAAAGCCTAGGTTTTGATGCTTTGGACAGGAATTGATATTTCTCAGGATAATTCTCTCAACTTCTCATTAAAATCCTGTTCCTTTCTAAGGTGCTAATCTCATCAGGACAACCACTTCAGTGCTGCAAGGATGGTTTTAGAGATACAGGCTGTCATAAGCGAGCAAGTATACATGAAGGAGGGACTTAGAAAGCACATCTTAGAAATGTGGAGCATCTTTGAGTTTCACTTTTTTACAGTCATGTAATACCTGGAATATGACAATTATTTTCAAACTGTAAATGCTGATGACAAATTACAACATGCTGCCTAGAAATCTTGAGACTCTTTCACCAGTGTGCACACACTATCCATTCTTCCCCAGCCCCAAGCAACCAGCTTTATCTATGCCACCATAGTCTCCTGTAAAACAGTCCTCATGCTAGCTCCATTACTATCCTATGTCTGTATAATTTTGCTTCAAATCTACTCTCAACTCAGTACTCAAAGTAGTTCTATCAGCATACCAGCGATGGTCTTCTTATTAAACCAAATGATATAGTGGCTCCTCTTTTGCAATTAACAGAGTTACTACACTAGATGGCTCTATTTCTATTCTTTCTTCTACTCTTTATCTTCCCAGTCTCCACCTCTGTGTTCTTCAGTACTAATATCTTTTCATGCAGTGATCTTCATGGTGTTGACATTTTCACTCACTAATACTTCACAGAAAAGACGTATTCATCTTGGTGGAAGTATATGTTACAAGTAATAGTCAATGTTTTTTACTAAATTTTTAAGGGCAAATTTGTTTTCCCAAATATTTATTAAGTAGTCACATAAAGTTAATGGTGCTAAATTAATCTCATGTAAAGCAATGATTATGTGGTCACAAATCACAACACATCTGCACACATGATTGACCTGTGTTTAAGTGTATACTTCAATCTATACAGAACGGTTGATTTCTACTAGCAAATCTAAGTGCTCAAATATCCAGGTTTCTAGTTGAAAGCATTCTTTTGTGGTTTACTTAACAAGTAAGTTTTCATTTTACTCTCTCAATGAATTTAATTTGTGATTGTCATTAACAATGTTTCAGGTTTAAATTCCTTGATTTCCAAGAAAAACGAAGGTCAAGCAACATTTGAACACTGTGCAAATTCATTCCCATAGAAAGTTAAAATACAGTTTTTATTTGCTTTGTAATTAAAGCATAAACAGTGTAATGGATTCATGTGCCAATTAGTTTTACTTATAGGGCACACATAATTGTGTACAGAATATATTTCACAAATACTTATTTGGTTCTTATATTAAAGCATGCATCATAAATGGTTGAGATTCATACTTCATAGCAATTACAAACTTTCTCCCAGCTATACCATGCTTTTTACAAACAAGTGGTAATTTCAATTTTTAAAGCAGAACCTATCATTTTGAGATTATATTTTAGAAGCTAAATGAATGGCAACAATAACAGATTGAGATATTTAATAGTAATAGTTTTATTGGTTTTATTCATTTTAATACACTACCAAAATGAAAATCCTCATTTTTTTTTCTTCTTTCAGAGTGCTACACCTCCATTGGCAATTCAGAAAATTGTGAGTCTATCATTGAAATTGAAATAAACTACCAGATGCAAAGCTCTTTTATGATACTTCCAGATGCTTTAAAAAGAAATATCTATTTGAAATCACTGCTGTTATCTGTAATTATTTCACTCAGAATGGATTATTGAATGCCAATTATCTTAAATGTGAAATATAGTTTTCAAAAAAATTGCTAGTGTAGTTAGCATACTTTTACTGGATGATTTTTATAAGGTTTTCCCCTCTGAAGACAATTATGGGTGCTTCATTTAGCTATACCTTCTATTACTTTTTAATAAGAAAAGCCTATAATTGTAAGAAGAATTAAGAGTGCATGTTGGTTAAGAACAAGCATCTAAACCTAGATGTGGATGTAACAAGGCCCTCACTCCATATTTGGAGAAACAAGCATGGACTGAGTCTAAATTGCTACCCATTTTTTCAACATCCCGGGAAGAGATAAATATAGTGATACACAGTACTTGTGAAAAACCTTCAGAAAGTAAAGCTGCTTCGTGAAAAAATGAGAAATTTGGGAGGTTGCACTTTTCATCATCAACAAAAAGCTATTTTTTGCTGACCAAAGAAGAAATGAAAAACTTTTCATTTATTTAGCTGTTCGTGGAAAGGTTGTAAAGGTCCCATCATGAAAGACGTAAAGGAAGAGCAGTTCATAGAACCTTTGAAAGAACAGACATCACAAGCACCGATTCACATGGTCCGTGGAATACTGGGAAGGTGAGGGGGCAAGAGCACCAGGATAGGATTCCAGAAAGAGGAGGCTTGTCTGTGCTGCTCCATTGTTCCTACCACCTTTATCCTTAGCTATAGGTATGTGCCAGTTTAATACATTATTGGTGAAAATCTGTGTTGTTGGAATAGAAACATAAGTAAGAAGACATTTTCTTAAAATTTAGTTTTATTAAAGTATAAACCACGGGCCAGGTTTATGAAGGAGTTTTTTTGGAGAATTTTGTTTTGTATTTTTGGTTTTTTTTTTGCATGAAAACTCTAACATAACATAATTTATTTATATAAAAAGGGTAGTTTATAATGTTGTAATACATATTTTAAGAATGTTTAAATCAAATTAATATTGTAATACATATTTTAAGTATCTTGGAATCAGATTACAGATATGTATCTCTTTAAATCTCTTCGAACATTTTAAAATCCCACATGATGAAACTTTGAGCACACTGTCTGATTGCTTTTCAAAATTTGCATTACATTACTTGATTGTAGCCAGTGTGCCACAGTGCTTACTCTACAGTAGCACATTTGAAGGTCTTGTTCCTTTCTGAGCTTACCTTAGCTACTATTGTTGAGCGCTTCCACAGATCTCCCAAATCCTCCCACTTCAGACTCATAAAACAATAGTGTTATAATTCCAGTGAGGTAAATGTAACAATCAATGTATAATCATTGATGAAGGGGATTGGTTCAAACTTTACTTGAGTAGTATTATAATGACATTTATCTGAATTTATTGAAGATATTAACAGATAATAACTAATTTTAGAAAGTAAAAGTAGCCTTTGTTTTAATTGAAATAAAATTAGATTCCTTCCCCCAATGCCTTTTCTCCCTGCATACCTTCTTGGGTACCTGTCTTTGAATCTTTCCCATATTCTCCCATTATTGCATTTATTGCCTCTTTTTCTTTGATTGTTGTTACACACACACATACACATGCACATGTGTGGAAATACATATTTGTTGTTTGTGTATATATGGTTTCATGGTTTCAGAGCTGACCACTCTTACTGGACCGCTCATCCCTGGGGCCTTCTGCAGCAGTCATTAGTCGGCTGTCGTTCTTTGGCTTGGGGTTGGACCGATGAAATTTTCCCCTTTTCACATTAACATATCCATCTCAATGACAATCTCAATGGATAAGTTTATGTGAAAGGGGGAAAATGTCATGGGGTCTGACTGCAAAACAAAGAACAACAGCCAACTAGTGACTACTGGAGAAGGAGGATTACCATCCCCCATGGATGAGGGCCCTTATTGGTTGTCCAGTGAAGAGTGATCAGCTCTGAAACCATAAAATAATATATACGCAAACAACAGAAATGGACACAACAAGTTGTATTTACACACACACGTGCGCATGTATATACACACATTATGTATGTATTTGTGCATGTGTGTGTGTGTGTGTGCAACAATAATAAAAGAAAAAGAGGCTATAAATATGAGGATGGGTGAATATGGGAGGGATTCAATGATGGGTACTGAGGAAAGGATGCAGGGAAGGTATCTAATTTTATTTCAATTAAAACATATTTACTGTTTTAAAGAATGGTATAGGGTT
The DNA here is from genome assembly GCA_026225945.1 of Cricetomys ansorgei. Taxonomy (NCBI): domain Eukaryota; kingdom Metazoa; phylum Chordata; class Mammalia; order Rodentia; family Nesomyidae; genus Cricetomys; species Cricetomys ansorgei. The sequence goes on along the minus strand of JAMJFZ010001360.1, from coordinate 2,067,721 downwards.
TGATGTAAAGATATTTTTGTGTGTAAATAATCTAAATATTTTCCTGTGTATCATCCAGACAATTAAAATTAAAATTAAAAGTTTCCATACTACCCAAATATTTCACTTTCATAAACTGGATTCTATTTAGGAGATAATGGGTAAAATAATAATATTATTTAGTCATATATGTAATGGTAATGGTAAAATTAATATAAAACTAATGCTTAAAACAATTGTTTACTAAAGTTTCATCTCTCACATTAATATTTCTTCACTATAGAGATAATATTCCTTAATTGGCATTACCTTTTACAATTGTCAGTCCACGTTGTTTGAATCCTTTATTCTCTAGGATTCTGTTTCCCACTGATATTTGAACACTGATATTTGCTGGTGGACATAACCCACAATGTGTAGACTCAAGTACCTGCTACGATTTGTAATGACATGATTATTCATTTATATCTGGTTAAACTACTGCCATTCATTTTATATGATTAATTTAAGCTAAAATTTTTGAATATGAAATAGGCTATCCATGATTTATGTGTCTTTACTATCTTTCTAAACAGTTTACCTTCAGGAGATAGGTGAATAGTGAGAATAAATATTTGTTTTAGTTTACCAACCTATCAAAAGTATAAGTATATAGTGTTTATGTGATTTAAAATTATAGCTGATTTTAATGTGATGAGACAATGTTTAGTAAAGATGGATTGCAATGTAAGATTTTCAGGACTTTTCACACACACACACACACACACACACACACACACACATTCAAATTAATTTAGTATGATTTTCAGTTCTAGTTAGAGCCTTTGTCCCAAGGGCTTGTTAATCTTGTATCCCATTCCTGCCCTGTTACAATTTAAAGATTGTCATAAGAAGGATAAATTTCATGCCATTTTCTGTTCTCATTACAATCTTCAGATTGTTATGAGAACGGATTAATTTTGCTCAATTTTCTGCCCTCGTTACCGAGTGTTATGAAAATGGATTAATTTTATGACATTTTCTTCTTTCATTATAATCTTTGTTATGGGGATGAGAATATGTAATGAGAATGAGAGTATATCAAGCATTAAAAGGTCTGTGTGAGCTCATGACAGAGATTGTAACAAGAAGAGGAAACGGCACCCAATCCATTCTTGTGACAATTTTAAGATTGCCAAGCGAACCCAGAGTGACACTGCATTTATCCACTCTGAAGACAAAGATTGTTGAGAAAATGGGAAAAGAGCAAAATTAATCAGTTCTCCTGACAATCTTGAGATTGTACTTAAGCTTGCAGTACTTTTTCTGTGATACAGTACTTACAAGAAAACATGTGCACTGCAATTAAATGATACTTACTGGGAGAAACAAATGCTTCCATAGTTTTTTTTCTCTCTAGCTGTCTCTTTTCATTCTCTGTTTGAGTTGATTTATATTATGAATTATATTCTATAAATACTAATTCATTAAATGGGAATTAATGCTTCCTGTAATGTATGTATATGTACATATGTGTGTGTGTGTGTGTGTGTATATATATATATATATATATATATATATATATATATAGACACCCACACATACACACATACCGACACACACATACCCCCCCACATATATATAAACATACATATATGTTTATATATATATGTATATATATTTATATATATACACAAACACACGTACATACAATAAAATGATAAAATAAAATAAATAAATGTTAGGGTAAATCTTCTGTAGCCATTGGTTGTCATTTCAAATCATTTGTGAAAAAGAATCATTGTATTATTAGTATTATCTACCAAATACTTGACTTTCTGCTGATATACCCTTCCTAAAACTAAAGGAGATATATTTACCTTTGTCTGAATACCATATATATTCTCACTTAATTGGAAACAATGAATAATTTGAATGAATGTATATTGATTTCTATGTATTCTATTAGGAAGTTCCCAATTTAAAAAAATATTTTATAAATTTTGTCATGAGTAATATTCCCACTGATGATACTTACCAATTTGAAAAAATGTAGAAGTCTTTTTTGCACACCTAAAAATGTGTTTCTGTTTCTGGCTATCTACTTATATACCTTTATATCTATAGTCTTTTAATCTGTGATCTTACAGTAAAGCCATATTTGTAGATATAATTTCATACAAATTTCAGGTCAACTCCTTGCCCCCCATCATTTGCTAACTTTCTTCTATGCATCATTCACTCAAGAAAAGACATTCCTGTGTGTCATCTTATCTAATTATAGAACAATAACCCTCTGACAAAGTGTAGTTATAATTCCCGCTTATAGTTGAAAGAATTGAGAAATAAAAAAAAATTATATATCAGTCTTGAACCTAAAAACATGATTATGAAACCAATTTTTGAAGTTCTATCAGTGTACACAAGCATAGAAAGCATCCTACATACACGTTACAATTCCAGAATAAAGCTCTTGATTTTGTGCAATTAATTTACACCAGGAAAGATGAAAATATAGGGAAATCAGTGTACATTCTCATTTTCAAATAATTATGCTTTTTATGTAGTAAATAACACACATATTTCTGATATATAATTGGATATTTTATATGGATATGTACTATAACATAATTATATCTATTGGTTTAGCTCTTCCATCATATTACATGTATTATTTTATGTGTGATAAGAGATTTAGGGTATACTCTCTTAGCTATTTTCAAGTATATGAAACATCAACACAAACTTTGTTATTATGCTGTACATCAGATTTTCAAAACTTATTCATTATGTTGCTAATGCTAAGGCTTATTTTCACCTTTTGCATTTTACTCTAGGCTCTGGAAACCACCCACAATATCTTCTGTTGTTTTTTGTTTTTGTTTTTTTTGCTTAAGTTTTGTTTTGTTTTTTTTAATTCACAAGTAAGTAAAGTAATGCAGTAATGCCCCTTCTTCATTTGAATTAATGTAATATCCCTTGGTTCATTAATTGTATTGCAAATTAAAATATATTTGTTATGATTAAGTCTGAGTGGAAGTTCACTGTATTTGCATGTTTTATTTAGATATGATTCCTCTATCCATTGGTCTACCAATGGACAGAGGTTAATTTAATGTCTTGACTGTTGCTTATAAAATAGAAAAATTGTAATATTTGTAAAGAATAATTATAAAAATTTGTAATACAGATATTCCTTAAATATATATGTCATTTCCTTAGGACATATACACAGAAATGGAATTTTTGAAACATATGATGATGTCACCTAAATTTGTGAGATCAAAATACTATTTTCAACAATTTCTATGCTAATATACATTCCAAACAATTGTTTATCAGTATTCTCTTTCTCCACATTCTCACTAACACTTGCCATTTTGTTAAAAGAAATCATCCTAAAAAGATTAAAGCTATATATTATTGTGGTTTAGATTTGGATTTCCATGATGACTGATAATGTTATATACCTACTGGCCATTTGGAATTCCAAGAAATGTCTACTAACACTAACACCACTTGCTCAATTTTTAATCAGTTTCTTTACCTGTTATTGCATTGAGTTCCTATTTCATATTATATCAGAATGGTTTTAATTCTAACATCATGCATAAAACCATAATCCCTTAAAAATCTTTGGAAAATGCATGTAGACATTACACTGCTAATAAAGAAAAATATTTAAATAAGTTGACTTCTGATTTACAACTTTCTGAGAAGAAAGAGAAACAATTGACAGAGTACAGAAACAACGTACAGAAAAGGAAAATATATTCTTAATATTTGTATTTGATGATGATCAGTATTCAAAATATGTAAACATTATATGTCATAACAAGAAATAAAAATGATCAATCTTTTAAATTTATGTTCCCATAAGATTCTTAAGCATACAAAGGCAAATTATATACTGAGGATAACTTATCACATACAATTTTAAAAAATCACATTTTTTTAACTTTTAAAGAAAAACTATGATCTATGTAGTAGTACTGGTCATCCAATATAATGCACACACTTCACTTTCTTTGCATGTCTGTTAGATACTATTCACCACTTAAATTTTATTACATGATTATTTTTTACTGATATCTATATGATTGGCTAGTTTAGTTGGAATAAAAATATCATATATAGAACATTATAATTGGAATCATTTAACTACATCTTCATACGTACAGAGTCATTGAAAAATATGCAGATTTGGAAGACTATAGTTCTGGAAAAGAGGAATCCTCTGGAAAACATTGATCTGGGCAAGTAAAGATTTACCTGTCAACTATGAACTTTTAAAAAAGTTATCAAGAAAATGTGAATGAGACATCTGATTGATTACATGACTTAATTATTTGCTTTCATACCACAAAGTCTTAGGGGGTTTTTTTTGGCTGATCTCTCTCCCTCCCTTCCTCTCCCTCTTCTCTCTCTCTCCCTCTCTCCCTCCCTTTCTCTCTCTCTCTCTCTCTCGCTCTCTTTCTCTGTAGATGTGTGTGTCTTTCTTTTTCTGCCTCTCTGAATTCTCTGAAACCTTGCCAAAATTAAAAGGAGAGTAGGAAACACAACAGTCTCTAATCCTTATCCTATCTAACCTGACATTCCTAGTGCTATTCATGCTATTCCTTTGTTTGCCAAGATCGATAGATTCAATTGCAATGCTTAATATTTATTTGTTATTCTATAAACTACCAATAATATTAATATGCACACAAAAAATCACTCTAAACTCATAGGTAGATATTAACAGCAGCTAAAATAAACATACCTAGATTCCCTGAAGAGAAAATCTAAAACGTTCTCTTTTCTCATGCTTGATATTGGTCGTAAAATTAATAGTTCTGTTCTGAGGTCAGAATGGGAAGAAAAAGATCAAAATGACCTCTGGGAAATAAAGGTTATTTGACATCCTTCGTATTATCAGCTGAAAGCACTGGCAACACATCAGAGTAAGGACTTGACAGGCTGGGGAAGACTTCATTTTCCACCAAGTTAAATATCAAGGCAGAAGCTCAGCTCCTACCTTCCCTCCATGAGAGAAGTTTGTCGAAATCAGTAGCCTTGATCGATGATGCATTTTCAAAATCTAAACAAGCATCAGTGTCTCCAGCCCAGTCACATCTTCTGAAGCTTCAGCTTCCTGAGGGGATTTAATTGCAGTGACATTAGACTCCAGACAGCAGACACTTCTCAAGGCTACTCATCAGGGCAGGGACAAAAATCAGTGTGATAGTGTCAAAGCTGTTAGACACAAAACCTGTTAAAGATCCATGTGAGTAATTGTCCGCCTCCTGATGTCAGCAGTAAAATTTAATGGTTCTTCTATAACTGCTTTAAAAATACCCCAGCATCATTTGCTAGCCATGGAGAGGATACAATGTTTTTATCTGTTAAAATCTTAGCGGTATTTTTTTCTATGCTTTGAAATGCACTCTGACATAAAATACTATGGCTTTCTTTTGATATGTCTTTGTCATCATTTTATAGAAAGACCTGGAAGACAGAAGGTTATCTTTTTGTCAAAGTCTTATTGAATCTATAGCCAAACTTGCCACACTGTGATATTATGATTTTCTAATCAAATCAAATAATAAAAAAAATCAGAAAAAGACAAAAATAGCAGTTTTCATTTTTAGTAGTCATTTTATACTTCAAAAGCACATACTTCCTTTTAAATCCATCTCAAAGACACTTCTCCCAGGTGAATCATTTTCTTTGGAAGCATATAAGCTAAAGGATGGTTGTCCATTGCTTTACTGATATCACAAAAAAAAAAGCAAAATGAAAGAAAAGAAAAAGAAAAAGTAGGAAAATAATAAAAATTTAATGGTAAGAGCAATGTAAGCTTTGGAACTTTGAAATAAATAGCAAAATGAAAAATCCGTGGTAAGATATAATGTAGAGGAGCCTCATGAGGTTGGAAGTAATTTTATGGGTTCTCAGTGAGACTAAAAGAATATTTCTTGGTACTGTTTAAAGTAATTCAAAGTACTTGGATAGGCTAAAAATTGGATACGGTATATTTCTTTCTTATTGGAAAAATCTCCCAGTATATCTTCATACAACATTATAAAATAAATGGCAACTTTTACATTACTCTGAATGACTGTTTAGTAATATTCATATTATAAATAAATGTGTTACTATATTAAAACTATAATGATAGTATAAATATTGAGCAAGTGTCATAGCTATAAATTTAGGTACTCCTGTCATGTTCAAGATTAAAAAATTGTTATGTGTATCTCCTCATTTGACAATTCTGCAAATTTCACAAATTATTCTAATTGCTGTACTATTGATAAATACATTCTTTTGATTTGTTAGGAATCCTTTATCTAGGATCTGAGAATGGATGGGCTTAAATACCCATAGGGTTTGTAAGTCCAATATTCTTTGTCCACCATATAGTGTTTTTAGTATTTATTTCTAAGTATTGCCAGCATCCCATGCATCATTTTTACTACTATATTGCTGCATAACAAATCATCATGCATGTTTTATGATGAAAAGAAAAACATTAGTTATCTGTCATGATACTCTCTGTACAGCAGCACATTCTGTTTTCTAACCTTACCTGATGTCTTTGGGGTAATGGAAAGAGCTCAGACTTCCAATACTTTGTGGTAGAAGCATTGCTACTGAAGCTGAGGCTACTGGCTGAGACTCTTTCTCCATGCATATATAATATCTCTTCATCCTTTTCCTGATGGCAAAAGACTTATATCTAACAAGCATATTCTAAGTAGTAAAGGCAAAAGGAATTTTTTAAAACACAACATAGGATCTTATCAAACTTAAAATTGTATTCTACTGCTCAGAGGTAAAGAAAAGACATGGTCTCCAATTATCCCTCTTCTACTTGGGTCAGTGTGATTTCAACACTTTAAAAGTTTTGCTATCAGTAAGTCATATTGGTGAATTAAATATGAAGATTGGTGTAGTGAAACACTGTCCTCTAGGCAATCAAGAAATTGGAGCAGCTATGATAACTCTCATAAGGCCCTCCCAATTTCTATTCATTAACAAATTGTGAAGGTCAGGGAAGGCTCAGCAGTTAACACCATAAGCAAGTAGGCATGTAATAGATTAATAATTTCTGTGTGGAGTAGACTCTTCTTCCGTGATGTGGCTGATGTATACTATCCATATACCTGTGAGCAAGTCCTTATCCATGAATCTGTTAGCAATCTTATTAAATTCATTGGTTCACAAACTAGACCTGAGTGGAAACTTTTATTTGGTCTATTGTTTATCTACATGGTGTGAATAGGTGTCTGTTCAAATGCTCCAGAAAACAAGGAAAATCAGACAGCAATTGGTCATCCACCATAGCCTAAATTAAGATGGTAAAGACAGGTAGCAGTTTTAGAAGACAAGAAATATTTACTCCACAGTGGGCACAGAGTCTGTGTTGCTGTTCATCTCTGAAAACAAAATCCATTGAAACTTTTCCATTTTGAAAATTTGTCTTTCTTAGAGTTAATATTAACTGGAAAATCTAGAAAATCTACTAGGTCTGTTTAATTATTGTCTATACATTTACATCTCCAATGTACAGTTTTATATTTAGAAACCTGTAAAATGCAACGCTGAGCAAGGACTATTTTCTTTCTTCTCTAAATCCAATGATGTTATTTGTTCTTCTACTGCTACTGCTGATCTTAGGTTCTTCTACATGTGAGGCATGTAAATATTCTAGCACTGAACTACATCCTTACCTGCACATTTTTAAAAGTATTCTATTTTTTATTTGTTTATTTAGTGTGTGTGTGCATTGCCAAATAGTCCCCCTCACAGTTCTCACATCATAATATTCTTTAGCACAAAAATGCACAATGAGAATATATAATATAGTCAAATCATCTGTCTGATAGATATCAGCAAGATGAAGATATCCAGAAAAATCCACTTTAGCGCCCATTAACAAACAGGAGTCTTTATAGGAGGACAAGAATACACCACAAAGATATTAACATTTTGTAATATCAAAAAATTTGAATAGATATTACAGAGAGTAAAATAAATAATTTCACTTTAACCATGCAACTTCATTTTAAACATGCCTTCCTCTCCCAAGACTATATAGCTCACTGTCCAAACACACACTTGTCCTATGAATCTTCCTATACGAGACAACTACAGTGAAATAAGTATCTATGCTTAGCAAAGCTACTCCTTTTCAACTTTCCCCAAACCAGATAGAGTTATCACAACTGGATATACCAGAAAATCTAGGAGTGATTCATATTGAAGAAGGTTTACATCATCTGATTCAGAGATCCAATTGCTTTCACCATAACTCTTAAGAATACAGACCCACCCAAGAATGAGCTATAGGGTACCTTTTCACCTTTTCAAAAGCCCCTCTCAAAGACCTGACATAGTCCTCAAAATATGAGGCACATTAGGTATACTTTATCACACAATGCCTGTGCAAGCCCATGAAACACAGAGATATTAGCAACTAGGAACAGTTGGTTTTTCATTAGGCATGGCTACTCTGAGGTTACCTATGTTCCATTGTAGTATTCCACAGACATGTGCATATGAGTAATGCTGAAATAGTGTGTGTGTGTGTGTGTTTTTTTTTTTTTTAAAAAAAGACTTAAACCTAGAAATGAACTCTATTAGGAGGTGTAACCAATGAGAGTCCAAAAGAGGAATTTGGGGTAGATATGATCAAGATGCATATATATATATAATATGAAATTGTCAAAGATTATACAAAAATTATTATATGTTCTTAAAAATATTAAAATATCAAAACTAATAATTTTAATATATACATATCGTCTAATTTCTATTTAAAAATTGAAAATCTTTCACACATAACTATGGAGCTTTCATGTAACCCAACAGTAGCCACAGAGTAATACACATCTGAGGAAGCAACTGAACAAGAAATATTATCAGAGATAGATAGATAGATAGATAGATAGATAGATAGATAGATAGATAGATAGATAGATGGAACTACAATAATCATAACAGCATTGTACTTGTATAAGATTAGGAACATAAATCAGAGAGACTTGAAATATTCCAACACTTAGAATAACAAATCTTCAGAAACATCAAAGATGACTCTTCAATACATAGAATTGGGATATATTTCAATGATGACCCTCTAGACAGAAGACAAGAGCCAACCAACAGACAGAAAGTTGTGTCTTAAGGACAAGCAAAAGGGCCAAGAAAGAAAATAAGCAGGTATTGGACAAACAGTATCCATATACTAAAAAGTTCAAATGAACCATTTTTTCAAAATTAATTCAAACTCCTAAATATAAGGCTAGAAATTAAATTTTTCAAATACATTTTCTACCCAAAATAAAACATTTCAAACTACCACTAACCCAAAAAGTAATTCTTTTTTCATAGCATTGATTTATTACCATTGAATGGACAATTTTGTCCAAAATAGATACTTATGTGTCTGTTTACTAAACAAGGTTTCATTTGGCCCAAGCTGACTTCAAACTCACTAATGGTGGACTCAGGAGCATATCTAGGTCATTTATTCTATGTCCTCAGCCATCATTTCCTTAGATTTTTTTTTCAATTCCTTGATCCATCTAGAAGACTATTAATGTACTATAAACATAAAATCCCAGACTTTTTAAGAACAAACTCTTACAAATAACTTCTCATAAAATAACAACCACACCAGGATGTGGTGGCACACTCGTTAAATTCGTGCACTTGGGAGGCAGAGGCAGATAGAACTCTGTGAATTGAAGGCTAGCCTGGTCTACAGAGTGAGTTCCAGGAAAGTCAGAGTTACAACAGGGAAACCCCATGTCTTGAAAAACAAAAACAAAAGCAAAAACAATAACAAAGCAAAACAAAAAATGTGGAGATAAAATTATTTCCGGGGAGAGAAAAGTGACCTTCTTTCTCCTCTTTTGTACTTAACATCTAGACACATTCATCTAGAACCTACACAGGCATATCTGCATGTTTGGGATAGCATGTTTTTCCCTAGATTACCACTGTGCAGCCCCCTAGATTCTGCCCTGAATGAGAAATATCTCCTACTATTACAGAAGCAAGCAGATCTGAAAATATGTTTTATCAAATCACTAAGTACCTCAGGAACTTGTCAACACTTATCAAAATTTCTGTTAACTCATCTAAAATTATCATTTATTGCAGCTAAATGACCTCCTCTATCTTAAGACAAAATTAGATAATTGACTTATCTACTAATGTTTGATAGCTCTACTGGGAAGTGAACATGTGAAATTTCATGATATAATTATATAAGCCCATTTAAAACACCATTTGTATCACAAACTATAGAGAACATGTCTTTCATTTAACTATCTAGTTATCTCTCTTCATGCTTCATATAGTGATCATATATTTCTATCATCCATATTCTCTAGTATTTAATCCTGTTGGTTATCTATTATGACCTTGTATCTACCACATTGTGCAATACATTTCTGTGCCTGGCACTTTCACTCATCTATTATTTAGTTATTGTTTTTGTTTGTTTGTTTTGATCTATATACATAATGAATGGCAGTACATGCTAAGAGAATATTTGTGCTTAAATAACATTCATACTATTGCACAGTTTGGATCCCCACACCCAATTTCATATGAACTCGATTTTAGATGAATTACTGTTGGAATAATTTCTTATAAATTGTATACAATTTTGATAATAGCATTAGATATTCTTGTGTATATAACTGCCCATCCTGTGTATTTTACCAAAATTTTGTAATGTACTTTGGAAGACAAACAATGTCATGTTACATGTGACTGTTTGAACAACTTTCAACACATGCTAGCATAAATTGACAACAAAAGATTCTTTAGTTTAAGTTGAACAAAAAAATATCTTGTAGGTTTAGATGAGATGTAAGCCTTGATTTATTTTATTATTATTCTCGTGGGTTCACAACAATGGACAGTTTATTCTTTACTAACCAATCCCTGATCCAAGAGGGTTTCTGCCTCCATGCAATCTAATCTTCAATATTCTAGTTTGGATCTAGAAGGCTTCTGCTTCCTCCATACAATCTAATCAAACCTAAACCTAGAAGGTTTCAACCTCTGAGACTTACTGCTGACTGAGCACATTCTGACAAGAGTGTCTTCTGAACTCAGAACTGTACTGCACTCACTCTACTAGTTGACTGTTTCAACATACTTAATGTTCTGGCTCAGACTCTTCTCCATATTGATTGATTCATACTGACCTTCTGGGACAGCTAATTATTTCTTACTGAACTCTTCTGACTGGCTGACTCCTGCAAATTCTCTGACTGAACTGCTCTGCTAGGCTTCAAATTGACTCTCACTGTTAGCTGAGTCTTTCTCCCGCACTCATTCTTCTGTCTGACACTGTCTCTTTCTGCTGAACTACATCTATGTCTTATCTGACAGATTCTCAGATGGCTTGCTTCTCTAAACTGAGAGCCTGATTTTCTATTGTGAAGGTTGGGTGTGTCATCACTCCGATTCACTCTGCAAACTCTTCCTCTGATTAGTCACTTTGCCTGCTCTTCACCCTGATTCATCCCGGATGTCACTCTGTCAAGTCTTCACTCAATTCCCTCTTAGACTTGGGATTAAAGGCCTGTACTCACTCTTAAATTCAATCTGCCTCTTACTTTGTGCTTCTCAGTTGACTAAAATGCTCTGATCTTCTTCCATTTTCTCAGTCTCTACTGCTTCTCTCTTAACTCTGAACTGATAGTGAACTCTGAACTGAGAACCATGAACTGAGAGCTGTGAACTGAGAATTGTAACCTACATCTTAATTGACTACTTCCTTTTACATCCTGAAAGCTGGGATTAAATGCATGTGCCACCACATTTTCCAAGATTTATCTAGAAATGTTCTGTGTATTCTATTGTATGTATCACTGTTAACAGTCCTTAAAATCATTAAATGTATAAAATACAACACAACAAACCGGAGGTGAGGATTTAACATTATAAATAGTATTATTTCTGTGTATTTTAAATCATAATGCCAGAAGAACAACAAGATTTTGGTATTCACATAATGTAAATATAACATGTTCATCTTATGTGGATGGGGGCCTATTCACACAATGGGGGAAATATAACAAGGCCTCACCTCTAGATGTAAAAGTATAAGTAATTAATAGATGCTCAGATTGCATGATCTGTAGACACAGAACCCTTGTTTGTCCAGTCCCAAGTGATCAGCCCCAAATACATTAAATACAGATACATATAAGTTAAGAGTAAATGAGCTTACCAGTAATTATTGGAGAAGAAGGTTGGAATGTGGGGGAGGGAGGCACAGGAGGAATAGACACGGAATAAGGAATAACAAAAATGATGTAAGTAGAATACTTATGTATTGTTTTTTAAAAAAGAAACATATTCAATATAGGAATTTTAAAGAGAGACTTCGGAGTATAATAGAAGAACAAAAAGTAACACTATGCGATTTACATTGTAATAGTAAAATAATAAATTTAATAAAATATTTTTGAAAAATACCTCCACACGGTTATAACATAAAAATGAGTAAAACTGATGAAATACTGAAAGCATTTCAAATTTTAAATATAAAATTATATGAATATAATACTACTTACGTTTGTTTAATTTGTTTTTCATTTGGAACATGGTAGATCTCTTAAGAGGGAAGTTACATTTTGTCTTTGAAAAATAGATTTATTTTTACTATCAGCAAATAGCTTCTCTCACTTCAGATAGCTTAATGTTGTCAAAGTGAACCACAGGTATGATTTTACTATTTTGTTTAAATCTCTCTCTCTGTCAATCAGTGATGTAGATGGTACCATTGATCAAAATTCTCTGAAGAACCCACAATTATACAAAAGAATTAACAAACTAGTTGATGACTATAAATTTGGGATGTGAAGAGAGGATATTTAACAAGCTGAGAAACATTATTATCTCAGGGTATCATTAGTTGTTTTAAATAGGCATATCACTGATTTCACATCTGAAACAACATCCTTGTGATTTTTCTAGTAAAAAAAAATTTCAATATACATTAAACCCTTAGTTTCTAGCTTCCAGTAATGCTAAGGCTAAAAAAATCATACAAGATGCCATCTGAAGATGATAAAAGAATCCTTTCTAGTGTAGCTGTGAACAGGTGCCTCTACCATTTATTTAATAAATAGCACTGAATTGTGATGTTTTGTGTATTTGTTTTATGACTTCGATAGTTCATGTGACCTCTTCTGTGGAACATGGTGTCCATGAGTCTTGATAACTCTTATTTGGCTCTAAATCAATTACATTAATCCTTGGGGGCAAAAGCTACATTTTGTATTATGAAAGAAAATTGCTCCGATAGTTGGATATAACTATTTTCTAATGTACCGTACTATAATATATCGTATAATCTCAGCTTGATACCAGTAAGCAACTGTTGCCATACAAATACCATATTTTTTTTGCATTAACAGTATCAATGGTATGATGTGTTTCATGAAGAAAAGTGAAATAAACTCCTGATCTCTTTTGCTAGGTTCTGGAAAAAAATGTCCCTTTAGGTCATTTAAATTCTATGTAAGAATACATTAATTTCTTCTTTTTAAAAATAAGACTTAATTTCCAAATAATGTGTCTTGTCAAGACCTGTTTTGTTCTCCAATAATATATTTTATATACTGGAAAAATACAAAATTTGAAGCAACAAAATTTCTGTCTCTCTTTGTCCAAAACCTATTGTGACTTGTTCTGACATGCTTGGGTTTAGATTGGAAAGGATCTACTTTCCATGTCTCAAAATAGAATTAATTGACACTATTAACACTAACTCAAAGATGCCTGGCTGCATTCACTTGGGATCATCATTTTGCCTTGAGTAACGTAATAAAAGAAGTCAGAATTGGTCCCCATGAACATCATCTATGTCATCTGGTTGACGTGGAGTCTAGACAGATCACAGATTCAGTAATTGCCCAAATGTTACTCATAAGATAACATTTATTGAGCACCTACATTAAGTAAGGCATTGAATGTAGTCAGTGAATGGAACAGATAAAATTACCCTTTTTCAAGGGTTTTGAGCAGACCACAGGGACCATATGGGTAATTATAATAGCTGCAGTATTTAATCAGAGAAAATGTGAAGTATAGTAAGGTCATAAACGAAAGCAGGGAGTTTGCTATATGTTGAAGTTCTTGATTTGTAGCCTATTTCTTCATGAATATCAAAACCTGGAGAGTAAAACCAAAGTCTCTGAGAAGAGGTATGAGGATACAGGAGAAAATTATCGCCGAGGATATTTTTGAAAGTACAGTAATTGGTTCATCTAACAAACTACACGTAAGATGAGAGAGAGAGCAAATTGGAATTGTCTGTCCTCAGCAGACAGATGGAAGCAGCAGATGATATTTAACTGTGGTGCAGCATAGGGAAAAATTGGAGACAGAGTCCTATGACTCACCCTACTTATCCCTTAAAAATGTTGATTTAGAGACAGGGGTGGAGGGGGTGGGGGGGATGGAGGAGGGTGGGAGGGTCTGGGGTAGGGATTGCAGATTAGAGACTCTCAGCAGTTCTCCTTTCTCCACAGGTGAGAAACAAAGCATCTAGCAAGTAGTTGAAGACAAAGCTTCTTGGCATGGGCAGGAGTGTGACAACAACAATAAATAGTGGATAGGTAGCAGATATTGAAAAAAAATATTAAGCTTTGGATTTGTAGTAGAAGCAGTATTCTGTGATAGATGCCATGAACATGTCCTGAGATCTCCTGTTGTTCCTCGCTTGCTCACTGGTGCTGTAGTAGAGACATGGCTTAAATATGGCCTTATATCCAAATCTTTCCATTGAGAAGAGCAAAAGGCCAAACACTGTTCAGGTTCTGTGTTTGAGATGTGACAAGGCAACACAGTGCAGAGGTTCCTCCATCTTGTGTTCTTGCTGAGGCTGTTGCAGGTATAACTAGAATTTGATCTCTTTAATAGAGAATCCCAGGAAAATTATCAACTCTATTATAGAAACCCATGGTCAAGATTCCCCAGCAAATGCTTATCTTACCTTCTGTCAAGCTGTTTACTTCTAGAAGCACCCTTATCAGGATTTTTCTTTCTTTCTTTTCTTTTCTTTTTTTCTTTCTTTTTTTTTTTTTTTTTTTTTTTGCTTTCAAAACTCTGTACTCTGGACACTTGGTGCTACACTCAGATCTGGAGTACCTGGCATGGCTATAAACCATGTCTGAATGTCTATCTCTAGTGGACTCACCTTTACACAAAATCCTCCTCCCATGGATACAAAGTGATCACTCAAAAAAATCATTAAGGGCCTAGCAACTAGTTGCTACTTGTATACAGACTTGTGATAATTGTGGTTGGTAGTAAAAGCAACTTTATATTTAAGAAGCAGAGTATACTTACACCTGTGCCACTACCTCTAGGTAGAGGAAGGAGAGAATCTAGGTGTCAGTATTACTGAAGTTCTTAGAGTGTGATTACAGTGGCTGAGTCATGCAGTATCACTCGGTGTCAACATCTTGCCCCACTGGTACCAATAGCATTGGTCTCATTGCTTTCCACATTCTGGAAGCACCAAGTATACATGTGGGAAATGTAACTATTGCCTAGAAATTCTCAACATTTTTGCTTATGCTGTAGAATGCCTTTTGTAGGAGGGCATGCTTAAGGTAGTTTCAACTCTCCCTTGTGGCTAGGCCTGGTTTCTTATAGCTCTTGCAAGGAGTGAGACCCAAAAGGGTCAAAGTAGCACTTGTGCACCAGGAAAAAATAGCCCCTTTTTCAAACTTCTTTGGTCTTCAAAGAGAAAACTATTCAAAACCCCCTGCCCCTATATCAAGAGCAAAATCATAATCCTAGAAAAAAGAAAGAGTGTCTCCTTCCCTCATCTCTTCAGCAAGGCAGATGTGTAGGTAGGAGGGTCTCAATATTTGTTGTACCATGTTACCCCTCACCATTATCTACCTTTGTTACATCGACATCTTTCTCCTTTCCCATCTTGCGCTCATTTATCCTCTTAGTCTTATCTACCTTTTCCATAATTGCAATAAGTAAAGCTTTACCTTCACTAATTTTTAAGATCTAAGTTTATAGGAATCCTAGTTCATTTCTTTTCTATCATTATTGTGGGAGTAGCTAATGTAAACAATTTTTAATTGTATCTAAATCGCTTTTATTTGATTACTATTGCTATTCCTTTCTATTTCTCTCCTCTGGATAGAAGATAGGAGGATTTGAGATACCAAAAAGAAAGGTTCTTATTTGTTAAAAGACCACCATTAAACATTGAGAGAATTATTCAAATTTCTTTGAAGAAAAAAAACATAAAAATACATGGCAATGTATCTCTCTATTATCAAGGCAGAGACACTGATATAGTTGAAATGCTAGAAGAAAATAATTTAAAAGCCAGATTTGCAATGATCAATGACCTCAGAAATTACTGAAATAAACAGGTAAATGAAGTTACAAAGTTAATTCAAGATTTAGATGAGATTTTAGCAGTGCTGGGTAAGGTTTTTAAACCCTTGTAGCTCCACCACTTGAAAGATTCAGTCAAGAATACGAATTCAGTGCCAGCCTGGTCTTCTGTGTATGTAAAAGGTCACACAATTTTATACTACAAGATCACTCATCAAAATTTAAAAAAAAAAAAACCTAAAAAGTAATAATCATGAAGAAATGCAACAAAAATATCATTAAAAATCATAGAAATTGAAAATATAAAAATTATGAACTCAATAAGTGAAACAAAACCTGGCTAGCAATTAGGGTAGAGAAATCTATCATTACCATATTTCTCAGGAGTTGTGTCTTATAATTCTGATAATCCTTGGGTCAAAGGATCATAAACACAAATATAGTTAGTCCATTCAATGAAACTGTGGGAAAAATGTTCTCTTACCTTAGGACAGAGAAGAGTAAACAAATTTGGAGGGTATTTAGAACCTCAAGTAGAGAAGACATTAAATAAAGTTTCCAAACCACATTACAGTTAAATTGGCAGGTGTAAAGAAGAAAGACCAGGTATTGAGAGCTGCAAAAGAGAAGCAATGATAATATAAAGAAGTAAATTCATCAAACTGGTATACAACCTTTCAGCAGAAATCCTAAACCAAGTATTAAGATTGACACACTGCAATTGCGGACCTAATTTGCTACCAGGATAAATTTCTATATCTAGTAAAAGTATCTTTCAAATAATGCAAATAACAAATTTCTAAGTAATTACAAAGTAAAGTAAGTTATTACTACCATATTAGAAACAGTGAAGATATTTATGACATCTTACATGTAACTGAAAAGGAAGCTTCAAGCATGGAAAGGATATCATGAGATGCATAGATGAGCAAATTAATTTAGAAAAAAAAATTAAATTTGTTCAATCCATTAAACTAGAAATATTCTAACACAATTAAGGAAAACAAAATTCCAACAATTTAAATGAGTTATAAAATAGTTGTTACAATATCCAAACGTGAAACTAGCTTTAACATTTCAACTAAAAGAAAATTTTCTCCCAAAACTTTACAGGATATTGTTGTTACCCTTGGTTGCCCTTCAGATGTATACAGTAACTCCCTATAGCTGAAGACACTATGAACTTCAGAAACAAAGCCTAGAGACCCCTAGATTGAACTGACTTGTAAACTTCCTTCTAGAGGACTTGCTTTCATGGTATCAATAGTTTCAACAAGTTCCAAAGGATGGAAGCAACCAACAGTTCTCCCTGGCTGAGGTACCTATGAGAAGCCAAAATTGACTAGCATGGCACAATAACTATAAGGGAACAGTAATGACATCAAACCTTGACCATAAAAGACAACTCTCTTGTTGGACTTACATACCGTTTAACAAAAGATAGAACAAAGTTCTAGAAACCTACCTAACCACTCAGTTTTAATAAAGTCATGGTTATTGGAAGAGAACTTACAGCTACCATTTGACTAAACAAGTATATTCCCTAACTCCACTAAATATTTGTCCATATACCCACATATAAGTGTTGTCCCTTCCTTTCATTAAAATTTATTTTTCTTCAATGGGGAGGGACCTTTATAGATCATTTTAAAAATGAAAGCGCAGTATTGTGGAGACAAGTCCCAGTGGATAAATCTACAAAAAATGTCCTGTACCTGAGACCCAGGGAACATTGTGGAAGGGGTAATGGAAAGAATCTAAGAGCCAGAGGATCATGTAATTGACTGTGAGATCATGGTTCATAGCAATGCTAGAAACTACACCCATAAATCTCAACAGTATGACTACCTAAACATGAGCCAAACAATACAGCAACAACAAAATTGCTAAAGTGGGTGGGGAAAATACCATGAGGCCCCAAACCTACAAAAAGAACTACAGGAAACTAGATTTCTCCAAAGAAAGTGCACACTAATTATATATACAATACCAAATGTCTAGTCATGAAAATATAACATACTAGTAACTTGCAGATTGAGCAGGTTAAGAATATTTAAGAATATACACGTATATTCATGTAAGACTATAAAAACAATTAATGAAAAAAGAGGCTATGGATTTGAAAGAAAGCAAGAGGGGGCCTATGGGAGAGTTTGGAGGGAGGAAAGAGAAGGGGAAATGGCATAATAATCACAAAATAATACAAAATATTTCTTTTAGAAAAGAAAAACTTAAAACAGTGGAAAATAGTTTCAAAGTGCATAATCATTCTAATAATGTGATAAATGAAAATTAAACCTATAGTGAAATAATAAAATAAATAATATAGTTTAGTAGAGTGGATTTAAAACAAGGTATAATAGTTTACTCTCTGCAAGAAGCATACCCCAATGTAGTATAGAATCTCACCCACATGCATCCGTGGCTGCAGCTTTCCTTGCCCAGTGGAGCTGCCATAGCTGCCCCGGGCTGGTAGCTACCAGGTGGAAAGCGGCATGGGAATGCTGCATGGGCTGTGTGATCCTTCAGCCTATATCCATCTGTCTTTGGTCAGAACTCCTTGAGTAAGTGAGTGTAGGAACATGGGAGAAGGGGCCTTCAGAGGCGTGTTCTTTCTTTATTGCAGGGGTTAGTGTACACTTATGGGTATAGGCAGGGCAGGTCCCCCCAGTACCCAAGGATGGGATCCATTGGTTAAGACAAGGATACTGGCATAGCCTCATCTGCATGCGGAGCTCAAGTCTAAGTGTCAAGGTCCTGCAAGGGCACCTTATCAGTAAAAGAGCTCATCCTGTGCTTCTCGCTAAAGCGCCCATAAGCATCAACCAAGCCACATTCCTTTGCTTCTGTGAAGCGAGAAATATTTAATATCTAGCTAGATTCTGATTGGGACTAAGGTAAGGAGCAGTCCAGTTCTTACCACTCTCAAGGTGAGAAATCAGGGGTTCCAGGCTTCGACTCTAGGACAATCCCACACCTCACTGACAAAAAGCACCAAGATTGAAAGGAAAGTACTGAAAATCATGCACCAAACCACCAAAAATTGAAAATGGTCTGTATAGACTTAGAGAATTAAAGTTTAATCAGTCAAAATATACTAAGAAGGAGACCAAGCTATCAAGAAAATACAATGATAAATATTAAGCATATAAATCCCAAATCAGTGCAGCTGATTTCATAAAAAATATTTTTACTAGGCAGAATATGGAAGCCTATTACACTCTAATTGATAAAAGATATAGTAAATTTTTAAAAGATATAGTACTAGGTGATGAGTTTCTTTGTAGAATTTCAATAGTTAGGAAATAGCACTATTGACAAATTGAAATATACTGAATTTTAAAACTCCCACTTTAAAAAAAAAATTCTCATTACACAAATATTCTACAAGACAGAAAATACTTGCCAGTTAATCTTCTAATGGGAAATTAACAACCGTAATATTTAAAGAACAAAAATTATTTACCACAAAAATGAATGCAGTCAATAAATGGACAAATGGCTTGTGCAACCAATATTGACGTGAAGAAGTAAAAATAGCTAATACATTCTTAAATACATTTAAAAAATTCATCTTTATCAAGGAAATAAAAATGAAAACTATGTTGGAATTCTCTCTCATCCATGTCTAAATGGTTATCATTGATGAAACAACAAATCCAGTTAAAGATGAAAGAGTATGGATGGAACAATATGTATATACCGTTAGAAGAGATGTAAATTAGAGGGGCCACTATATAAATTATTGTTAAGGCTCCTCATAACATTATAAATAATATGATACAATCCAGTTTGCTAGTTTGATCTTATATATATATAGGTCATGTGGTATAAACAGCCTCGGCTGTGGAGGAATGTTCCTAAGACACCATTTGGCCGCAGTTGTCTTCCATTCGTACTGTTCCCTCTGTCTCTGTGTTCCCTGAGCCCTGTGGGATCTGATGTGATATTTATGTCTCATTTGGGACTGTACAAGCCACAAGCATCTGTTCTCAGAACTTTGACAAATTGTAACTCACTGCACCATTCACCAACTTGTGAAAAAAGAAACTTCTGAGTATTTAGAGATAGTCTTACACATGAAAATAGAGGTAATTATTTAGAATTCAGCTTGATACTGTGTTGATTTAGCAAAATAGCAATAATAGATTCTCCTTAAACCTATTTTCTTTATTTATAGTTGTTTTCTTTACCTAGTTTTGCTATCAGTGCGATACTGGTTTCCACAGAACACTTTTGAAGACTCCTTTTTCTGTTTTATTATTGTCAGTTCTTTGAGTTCTTTTAGAATTTGGAAGTGAATCCATTTGGTTCTGAGCTTTTTTAGTTGGAAGGTTCTATTACTTTTGCTTCAATATCCTTCTTATTTAAGTTATTTATCATCTTGGTTCAATTTTTGTCTGTCATAAGCATATAAAATTTCTTTAGGTGTTCCTATTTAGCTGATTATTGTTTTTAAGGTATTTTTCAAGATATTCTTAATTTCTCTAGTGTCTGATATAACAATTCCTTTCACCGTTAAATTTATTTAACTTAAGACTTCTTTCGTTCTTTAGGTTAATTTGATTAAGAGTGTGTCAACCTTTATCTTTTAAATAATCAACATTTTATTGATTCTTCACATTGATTTTTCATTTCTATCTCAATAATTTTGTTCTGTTTCTTATTATTTCTTTGTATCTACTGGTTTTGAGAGTTTTTTTTAAGGTTTTAATGTGAATAATAAATTTATGTGAATTCTTCCTACTCCTTTGATATAAGCATTTAGCAATGGAAAATTTCCTCTTAGGGCAGCATTCACCATATCCCATAGGTTTCATCTTACATGTTTATTTTCATTTATTTGTAGAAATTGTTTTGTTTCCTCATTGATTTCTTTAGGGGTTTATTCTTTATTCAATAGTATGTTATTTAATCTCCCTGAGTTTTGTACTTTCTGGAGGGTTTATTACTATCAATACCTAGCTTTATTCCACTGTGGTCGATTAGAATGCAGGATGTTATTTCAG
Organism: Cricetomys ansorgei; assembly: GCA_026225945.1. NCBI lineage: Eukaryota > Metazoa > Chordata > Mammalia > Rodentia > Nesomyidae > Cricetomys > Cricetomys ansorgei. Next base: position 2,046,368 of record JAMJFZ010001360.1, on the reverse strand, counting down.
TTTTGCTATAACTGTGGAGACTTACTTTATGTCCTAATACATGATCAATATTGAAGAGAAATGCATGAATTATTTAGAAAAAATGCATACTTTATGGTATTTGTCCAGAATAGATGCCTTTAGATGCCTTTTATGCTAACTTGATATATAGTGTCATTTAATGCCAATATTTTTCTGTGTGTTCTTTCAGATGGCATTTCTCTTGCTAACAGTAGAGTATCCAAAAATCCCCTATCATTCTGTTGGAATTAGTCCATACCTTATAGCTACTAGTGCTGATCTATGTTTAGTGTGTGTATGTTTAGCACTATATCTTCCTGATGGATTGTGCTCTTAACATGTATGAAGTGACTTCATTTTTATCTCGCTATGCTATTTTGTGAGATACTATAACTACACCTGTTAGTTTCCTAGTTCAGCTTGCTTGGACTATTCTTATATACTGTTGGTGGAAAATCAATGCAGATAATTCTCAAAAGAAAATACCTTGAAGTATAGCCATCATCTGACCCAGCTATACCATTCTTGGGCACATACAAAAAGAATTTTATATTATTTTACAGAGGCAAATTTTGCACACCAATGCTTGTTGCTTCTCATCTTAGTTATTCTTTATTTGTTAACAAGTGAAGAGAGAACTTGATTGAAGAATTGTCCGGAGTGCACTGCCTTCTTGGAATATCTGTTAGAAACTGTCAAAGTTGTTAGTTATTATAGTCAGGACCCTGACTTTATTCAAGTGTTATTTTGGTTGCTTAGCTTTAAGCAAGGTTAGATCTGGCTGTTCTCTGCAAGCTTCTCTAATTATAACCAGAAGAAGTGAACAAAATCCAATTTAGGCTTGGGATAATTAAAATTTCCTGGTTCTTGGTTAAAATATTTCACAAAGGAATAATATTATTATTACATCTAGAACTAAAACATGACTGTGAGACAATTTCTTAATCCATAATCGATATAGAAGCGCTAAGATACTGTGGGATTTCCTTAGGTAGGTGGGCTTGGTCTGTATTGTATAAAAAGAAAACTAAACAATGCAGGCAGGGAGCAAGCCAGTAAGCAGAATTCTTCTGTGTTGATCTCTACTTCATTTTGAACCTCAGTGTTCTTGGCTTGAGTTCCTTCCTTGGCTCTACATGGTAATGGACTGTATCCTGTAAGCCAATAATCCCCTAACTCTCCAAGTGGTTTTGGTCCTGGTGTTTATCACAGCAAAACAAGGCACACTAGGAGCACTAGATATGAGAGGTCTTAAAGAATTTATCTTTATGTGTCTAGCTTTGTCAAAACACCCTATTTATGTTAAAAGTAAATATTATCAATATTATTCCTTTGTGAAATATTGAAGATGTAATTAGCACTAGCTTTGATTTTAGTACAGGTCTATTGAACCCAGCACTGCAGAGGAACAGAGGACGCCAGATCAGCATGGGTTGTCTTTAATAAGCACTGGAATAATTAAATTTCCAGTTATGAAGAAATTTGGAAAGCAGGCTTACACTGTGGTTGCAATATGAGAAAAACACTGCTATTGTGATGTAAAAGTCCCACCCACAAACCCAAAGTAAACAGGTGTCTTTAAGATCTCTTAATGCAACTTCACAGATTTTACTTGGGCTTGAATTCTCTTTCATAAGAACCTGTGAGAAATGTGAAATACAGTACAGGTAAAGTATTTAAAAGTTTCTGGCATTGGAAACTGCTCTATGAAGGTAACTAAGGTTTAAGAATAACTACTACAGATCTTTAGTTGTTCCTACTGCACAACTAGTTAATCTTCCAGAGTAATGCAGAGTAATTTATTTTGCTAACATTTTTCAAGCAATTAACAACTTAAATTTTTCATAATATTTACTAGATCTACTAAGGTGTTCCAAAAGCACATAATCCTAAATTTTTAAAAGATATCTGAAGTCACAGCTTACTGTCTGCTTTGAGCTTAACAACTACAGTTTCTTTCTACAGCTTTGTGGGAGTCATGTGGCTCCCTAGCACTCAGTAGAACTTGTCTAATCAGGAATATGAAGCTGCCAATGGAAGCTCTGGGCTCTCTGGCATGTCAGAAGCTCAACCCTTATTCCAATGTAGCCCTAGGCTTTTGCTCCCAAAACCCCATGCATTTGGAGAGTCTGCCAAGAGTCTCAGTGTTGTGGCAGATAGTGAGTCTTGACTATCAGGGCACTACGAGTGATGTTGCTGAAGACTGGAAGATAGCCATTGATAGAGAAGTTTCTAGATGTAATTGTGATGGTATTTCAGAATTAAAGAAATAACCACATATTCACATTAGTAAATGCTTTATTAGTCATGTTCAAATATGCTTTGTCACACTGGTTTAATGATAGAAATACCTGAGGCCTAAAAATAGTTTGTATAAAAATAATGGACGGAGCAGACTGACAGACAGACAGACAGAGGCTGTGAGAGGGAGAGAGAGGAAGAGAAAGATAGACAGAGACAGAAGCAGACAAAGAAAGAGACATACAAAAAGAAAGTTGAGTGCTCCTAAAAATATCTTCCTTTGGGGGAAAAAAATCTAAATATAGACACAAAAATATAATTGCTGTCTACAAAAACAGCAGAGAAATACTGGTGCATTTCCACAGATTGAATCAAGATTATATGCCAGCTATTTGGCTTCGTGTCCTTTTAAAAATGGCATTCCATTGCTTTCTTATGAGTTTGGAGTTCTCCCAAGATTTCCTTTGTGGCCAGTTTACACCTATGAATTCTTGGTGATGCTGAGTATGAGTTTATTGTCTAATGGATGGGCAATTTAATTTTACTCCAAAGTTATTGCAATAATCACTGGAATTTCACAAAAAGTTCATGTTGGTTTAAACCACTTTATTCATTTTTCCAGCAGAAATTAGTGAGAGAATGATTTGGTGAGCTTAAAAGTCACCTCTGATTTTATGTTTTAGAAATGTGTTAGAAATATAATTGTTCAGCCATACAAAAGGAATCTAATGTCTGGAAAACAGTGAGTTTAACTTAAAATCTTGCACGAAGTCAAGGCCTACTGCCTTCTATCAATCTAGTGTTTCTCCTTTATGCTACATTGACTGTACTTAATAAAACACTCTTAAAATAGAGTGGTAAAATTTAACTAACCTATGGCTATATGATTTACTAGGACATGTGACTCTTTAGCAGTTGAATTTGAACCATAAGATATCTGGTATTCTAGATAATTTTTACAAGTAACATTTTGGAGTCAAACTGGAAATCAGAATGGGAAATCTGGTTATAGTCTAATCCAGTGAAGTAAAATTAGGAAAAACATTTCATAAGAAATGTTGAAAATGCACAATTCCAGATTATAGAAACTTATGTGTAATTAAGGGATTACATGTTCTTATGTAATATAAATGGAAAATCATGTTCTTATTTAAGCAAGCTAAGGACAATATAATATCTACAATGAATATTTAATATATTGTCATACTTAAATGAGAATTAGATTGATATATATTAGGTATAATTTTAAAAGAAACTATTTCAAGTAACAAATTATTATGTGTCATTGTACAAGAAAGTTTAAAACTAAATGTACATCTGTATTCCTCTATTCTTCAGTTAATATTACATTCTATTAAATCTTTATAACAAAAGTAGTGTTCAAATGACTATACAATATTTATTGTTCTACTGTGTATAAATCTTCTTGGGGTTATCCTTACTAGTGTCATGTAAAAGAAATTGCTTTATCAATAATTCAAAATTAGCCAGACAGTTGTGGCACACATCTCTATTCCCAGCACTCAGGAGGCAGAGGTAGGCAGACAGTTGTGAATTCAAGTCCAGCCTGGCCTACAGAGTGAGTTCCCGTGTTGTGCCCAGTTTTTGAAATCCTACTCCTCCCCAAGTACCACCAGGAGACCACCAGTTCTGATGCAAAAGCAAGGTGCCTTTATTCTGCAGAGCAAACCAGTGCACTGGGGTCTGGCATCACCACAAAAGATGGCCGACCCCTGAAAGGCTACCTGCAAGGGATTTTAAAGGGAACAGGGGATCGCTCTGATTGGTCAGAACCCTGGCACTGGATTGGCTCATTGAATGTTACATGACAACAGTGATTTCAGGGAAAACAGAGAGGTCTATGGGGTAGTGAGTACTATAATGAGTACTTACATTAAATGGAGAGGTTAGTGCCTTTACCATTAGGGACGCTAGGCTTTTCACCCGAACAACCAAAGTTACAACAAAGAAACCCTGTCTTGCAAAAACAAAAAAAAAAGTAATCACCAATTCTGTAGATAAAAACTGATAGTGAGGAAGAGTGAAAGAAATTTTTCATGTAAATATATATTCAACTTTTAAAAAAAAATTCATGCATGAGAGTGTGTGTCTGCATGTGCATATTGGTGAGAGACGGTTATTGGAATCTCCCACTGTCACTGTATGAGGGTTGATATGTTATTTAAGCTGTAGTAGTTTTTATTTTATGAACTCGAGTGTCCTTGTGTTTGGTACCTAGTTGATAAGAATTGCAATGTCCTCATGATGGATTGGTTTTTTGTTTTTGTTTTTTGTTTTTTTTGTTTATTTGTTTTTGATGATTATATAGTATCCTTCCCTATCTCTTGTGAATAGCTTTGGTTTGAAGTCTATTCTGTCAGATATTAAAATAGCTACATTTCTTCTTCTTCTTTCTTCTTCACTCCATTTGTTTGGAATATATTTCCATCCTTTTACCCTGAAGTGATGTCTTAATGTTAAGGGATGTTTCTTGTATGCAGCAGAAGGATGGATCCTGTTTCACATTCACTCTCCTAATCTGTGTCTTTTTCTTGGAAAATTGAGGCCATTGGTGTTGAGAGTTAACAATGAGCAATGTTGATTCCTGCTATTTGTTGTTGAAGTGGTGGTGGTAGTAGTGTGTGTATGTTTGTGTGTGTGTGAGTGTGTGTGTGTTTCACCTCTTTTGATTTTCTGGTATTGGAGTATTTATTACTTGGGCTTTCTTACGTGTAGTTAACCTCTATAGAGTTGAGTTTTCCTTCTAGTTCCTTCTGTAGCTCTGGAATTTTCAGATAAATGTTGCTTAATTTTTGGTTTTATCTATTGTGATTGAAACTTTTGCTGGGTATCGTAGGTGAAAATATTAGTATCTAGGACAAGCTCATTCAGGGAACAGGAGATAATCAGGGTGTGTAAGCTCAACCCACTGCAGCAAGTCAAGCATCTCCTGAAGTGACCAAGAGCTCCTGGCATCTAGGTATTTTATTGAGAAAAAGCACCACCCACTGATACAAAGGTCTTACTGCTTGTTGAATAGAACTTCCACAGTGCACCAACCCCCAACTTCAGCGAGCCAACCTGATGCCCTTTAGTGGGCCAGTCAAGATCCTGGCAAGATATTCCTTGATGGGTGCTTAGGCTGAGAGAGGAGACTATAGAGTTCCTCCATTAGCATTAATACAATGGGACTTTCAACACAAAGACATCAGTGGGCAAAGTCAAATCTGAAAAACAATTACTCCATACATAGGCAACCTGGAAGATAAATGCTGGTGCTAAAAAGGAACATTCTTTCTGCATTCCATAATCCACAGTCCAGAAGCTAGTTCCAACAGAAGGTGACCTTCTGACAGTGATTCTGGCTGCCAGATACAGCAACTGTTATTACTGCACAGAAGCACATATAGCTTTATAATACTGAGAATGAGTTTCAATACTTCAATACAGGTTACAGTAGTTTGCCTAGCATTTGTGATCATTTAGAGTATGAAGAACATCTGTCCAGGCCCTTCTGTCTTTTAGAGTCTTACTTGAGAAATCAGGTATAATTCTAGTAGGTCTGCTTTTATATGTTACTTGGTCTTTTTCTCTTGTAGCTTTTAATATTCTTCCAGTTTTCTGAATTTCTTTTCTGGTATAGTCTATTTGGTGTTCTGTATGCATCTTATACTTTGATAGGGATCTTGTCCTTAAGGTAGGGAAATATTTTTTTATGATTTTTATAGTAGTAGATGTCATATATTGATTTTGATTCATTCAATGTAGATGATTAGTTTGAGAAGCTCATCATGGCACCCCCTCATGATGGGTAGTGGGCCCTGACCACGGCTCTGGAATTCTCAAAATCCCCAAAGTCAACTGATGGCTAATTGGAGCTTCTTCATGTTTTCTCAGCATGTCCCCATTTTCTGAGAACCCCTCACTTCCTTGCCAGATGTAACAAGCCAATCCAGTATTCAGATCCTGACCAATCAGAAAGATCCTCTAGCCACCACCTGTTTGGTTTAAATGGCTCCCATAGCCAGCTTTCTGGGCTGCCATGTTTTTTTTAATTGGTTAGCCCTGGCATGTCAGTAGGTATCCCTCAGAAAACAAACTGCTTTAACTTTAAAATGGCCATTTTTCTCTCACTGTCTACTTGAGCTATTTTGCAGAGCCAACAAGTTCACGGAGGAGGACAGTTAATTCTTTTGTCTAATTAAATCTTTGGTTCTAGGCCTGGAGCCCTGGAGCCCTACAGTATTTTGGCCTCTTTACAATCTACTCTTAATCCTTGAGCTGCAAGGCTTCAGCCTTAGTACAATCTACAATACTTAAACTGCTAGCCTGAATTTAGAAGGCTTTAGCCTTAATGTTCCAAAGCTTACTGCTGACTGAGCCACTCTGACTAGCTCCTTCAGAACTCTTACTCTTCTGGTTCAACTCATTCTCTGCTCTGGGCTTCTGCTGAGCTTAGCTGTGCCTCTGTGTCTTACTCTGAGTTCTCACTGCCCCACTCTGCCTCTGTAACTGACTGCTTCAGCTAACTGCTCTGTAACTCACTATTCTGTTTGCATCTGTTAACTGACTGTTCCAATTTCTCTAACATACTCTTCTGAATTGATTGTTAACTGAATCATTAGGCTGCTTTTCAATAGACACTTCTGAGTCTTCTGTCTGCTTCTGTTGTCTCTGTCTCTTCAACTCCTGTGTAACTCTCCTTAACTTGGCTGAGAGCCTACCTTTTCTCATAACAGTTGGGCATGTGCTTACTCTGCTAACTCTTGCTCTGATTAGTCATTTTGTCTGTCTCTGTCTCATCTCAGATGTCACTTTCTGTGTAACACTGACTTTTTCTGAGTACTGCTTCCTGTGTCTGCTTGCACTGATTATTTTCTAAGGATTAGAGGCCTAGACCACCATGGCCTTCTGAATAGTAGGAATAAAAGTGTTTGCTAACACTACTTTCTAAATACAGGATTAAAGGTGTATCTACATATCATCCAGACCATACAGGCCTCTGAAAGTAATCCTAGAATGTAGACCCTAGATTCCAGACAGGGCCATTCCTCTATATATTCTGTTGACACAATTTTTTTCTGCCTTTCACCTAAGTGGCTTCTCCTTCCTCTGCTCCTATTTTCCTTTGATTTGGTCTTTCCATCGTGTCCCTGATTTACTGCATGTTTTGTGCCAGGACTTGTTTTAGCTTTAACATTTTCTTTGAGAGCAGTGTCCATTTTTTGTATTGTGTCTTAAATGCCTAAGAGTCTCTCTTCTGACTCTAGTATTCTGTTGATGAGCTTGGCCTCTGAGGTTCCTGTGTGAATTTCTAAATTTTCCATTTCCAGATTGCCTTCAGTTTGTTTTTATTTTTGATTCTGTTTCTACTTTCAGGTTTTGAACTTTTTTATTCATACTCCTCCATGGTTTGTTTGTATTTTCATAAATTTTTTTGAGGGATTTATTTATTTCCTCTATAAAAGACATCTATCACATTTATTTAGGCTACTCTAAGGTCTCTGTCTTGTGCCTCAGCTATGCTGTAATTCTCAGAAAAGGAAAGTTGCATGGCACAAACCATATGGCAATTCTCACTTCTCAACAATGTTCCAGTGGCAATTCACATTGCTTGACAATGTTCCAGCAGACCCTGCCAGGGGCTGAAACCATTGTGCCACTTACTTTCATTTTCAATAATCACCTTGTGTATAGTTGTAAGTTTCCTGTTTTAATCCTATCAAAAAGTCTTCCTTATGCACTAAAGGACATAACTCCATTAAAAATGTTGGTAGTGACACAGGTATCTTAAGTACAACTTCCCCATTAGAGTCATCTGAGGAAACATGCCTGAAGTGCTGCTTGCAAGAAGATTGACATAGATAGATCCTCCCTTGCCTTACACAGGAGTGTATATTGATTAGATAGGAATGGTATGAAAGAATGAAAAGAGAGTTAGATATAAGGATTTGACTTTCTGTGAGTGTGTAGAAGGAGCTGGCCCATATTGTAGGACGAGGAAACAGAAGTCTGTTATATTTAGACAAGTAAATAATACTTTAGGAATTACTGCAAAGAGTGCACTTCTGTTTCTGCAATAAAAACATTATCTAAGCACCTAGTTTCTGCTTAAGGGACATTATCTAAGCGTCTAATAATCACATGTACCACTAACAAAGACATAGGCCATAAAAATAGTATGCTTCTATGATTTTAATGTTTATTAGACTCTGTAAATTTTTTCTGTAAACTTTTACTTCCTGATTTATGGAAAAATGTCCTCATGAGAATTTATATTAACCTTTCTGGATTAACCTTTCCCCTGGATGATCAAAAGGGAAGAAGTGGTTTCTAGGGGCTGTACATAATTAAATCATGTCTTGAAATCATTAATAGTTATTGTACTACTTAGTCTGATTCTTGTAAAATAAGAATTATACTGTCATGTTTTATAAATACAAAGGTTCTCTGGGCATTGAGAGAAACCATCTCATCACCCTCAGACCTGTGTCTGTCTCCTTCACTCTCGCTAACTCCACGCATCCTCTTTGGGACCTGAACCCTACAAGAGGTGGACTTGGGCAGTTGGAGGGTAAGATCTGTGTGATGTGCTGGAGATGAGCAGAGGGAGGAAGAGAGGCCACAATAGGTGGTCAACTACTGAGCTGGGGTTGAGACTAGGAGTTGGAATTGGATGAGAGGAGGGAGAGGTGAAGATCTGCAGTTAGTCTACCTTCCTTGGGCTGGATGGCAGACAGGCTCTCAGGGAATGCTTACTGGTCTGCTGTGTTGGTGGCTGAGATAATGGGATGTATGGCATCTTTTCCTTTAATTTTAGCTTAATTTAGTTTACTTTTTAGATTGAGTTATGTTTTTACTCTTTGAATTAACTAAGATGCCAACACCATTCATTATTTTCTGCAATTTTTCAGTTTAATTAAAATGACATCACATCATTTCACCCGTCTCTGCTCTCCTACCCCTCTCATTTCTGACCCCATAATTCATAACTTCCTCTTTTTAATAATTGTTGTAACATATAAATAATCATTTACATAAATGCAGCCAGATAGCTGCTTTATAAATATCTCAAATGTTATTTGTTCAAAATCTCATTCATTTTTTATTTCCTTGAGATAACCATAGTATTTTTCTCATCTACTAGACTTCTGTTGTAGTTCACTTTTTAGGTGACAGTTTACAGACTTCATATATTAACAGCTCTGAATGAAACATTTTTATCATATCTAAGAAATAAAAAAAATTACTTTGTAATATTCTGTAACTATTCCTCATTTTTAGAAAGCAAATTAACCTAATTGTAAATCTACTTCAAACTTTGTTAATTCCACAGATGCAAGGAGAAAGACCACCAACCAAAATCATCATGGTCAAATTAATTTAAGCAAGCAATTAAAGAAAACAATCCTTTTTTTCTTTTTTAATCCATGTAGTCAGGATTTCTCTCCCTAAAGGTGTGGTTCAAGGCATAGGTAAGTTAAGGGTTTTTATAGTTTAGGAGAAAGGACTTACAAATGGGGCATTTGGCAAGCAAATAAGCAGGGTTACAGAAACAGAACCTATGCGTAATACATTGGTCATAAAAACCTCTTAAAATGAAGACGTGGTTGCAAGGTGGTCCTAACAAGGTAGTAACAAGGTAGTCATAACAAGGTAGTTATAACAGGATAGTTATAACAAAATTTTGAAACAAAGGCATGGTTGTCATTTCCTGGAGCAGGCAGTACAAAACCATTTGTAGTAAAGGTTACAGGAGGGACACAGCCTAATTTTTGAGAAATAGATTTTTAATCACAAACAGAAATGAATCTAGTTTGACTTAACTATATAAGAAGGCTTCCAAGCCCGAGGTGTGGAGGCAAGCTGGTTTATCATCTTCACAAAGTATTCCCATTTCCTTTTCATCTTATCAGTATTTTTTTTATAAATTTTATTAAATTTACTGACAATTTTATTCAGATATTCTATGTCTTCTTTTTATTTTTACTTACCCTCTCTTATCTCTCTACTATCCCTTTAAAATCTATCCTTTGCACATCCCTTTCCATCATTCATGCCTTTTTGGGATACAATGATTTCAACTAGTTCCTACTATGAGCAGGGAGGGGCACATGAGCTCTCTACTCCCTGCTGGACTATTAACTGCTAATGGACTCTGGGTGAGAGACAGTCATAGTCTTTAGTTTTGTACCCACTGCTGAGCCCACCAGGATGTAATGGATTCTACTAACAATATTTTTGCTTAATTAGTTCTCTGGTTTAAGCTTTGCAAGGTTGTACACATCATTTTATATTTTTATAGTTTTGTCTAGAATCATTTCTTTATTCCCAAAGTAAACTCTTTAACATTTTAAAATGTGAATTGTCTACAACTAATTCTCAGTGGTTGTTTCTAAGAAAAAAAAAATTAAAAATGTCTCCCTTCATTAATTTTTAAAGGGCTTTCACACAGGACAAAATTATATGCAAATGGACTTCTTTGAAAACTCTGAAATATTCTCTAATTCCTTGCATTTTTGCCCTTTCAAAGTGATTTACCTAATTATTTTGTCATTTCTTTCACTTCTTTCCCTTGTCTAATTTTATAACCTCATGTGTACCCACAATTTCTAGAAAGTTCATTAAGAGGTGGCTAGATTGCTTTCCCCTCTGTTTGTACTCCTATAAAGAGTGGATGACTGTCTTCTGGTGTCTTCATATTGATGCATCTTGAATCCCATCTTACCTGGCTCCACTCACCTTTTACCAATGTGTGCTTAAGTAAGCAAGCATACCTATAAAACCTATAGATTAAGCATAAAGTTTCAGGGTTATTTTTTTAATTTCCTAGTTCTTCCATATTTTATCATATTCTATATTTTGTTAAGTATATTCAATACCTTTATTTCAATGCCAAAATTGTATAATGTGCATATATATAATTTCTACATATCCAATTAAGATACATCCCTCTTTTACTTCTATTCTAACAATTTTTTTATGCATTTGTCATTCCTGGTAAATTTGGCACAACAGTAATACTATAATGTTTCAGAAGGACATTGTACTTATCCAAAAAATTAGAAGATATCCAGTTCTTCCTAATGGCTATCATCCATCTTCTTAAGTAATATCCAGATTTACCAACATTTTCAGTGTTAAAGGCCATAAAGAGCTTAATGAAACAGAAGGGGATAGATCACTAGAGATAAGTTATCAGATACATCATTCCTACACATCTGTACTATGTATAGAATTTTTATAAAGTGAGTATTGTATTTTTGGAAGTTTCCATCAAATATTCCTCTAGAAAAAGATCTCATCCATAATAACAATTTTTATTATGTCACTTACCAAAGCTACAATTTAGTTAATGTTTCATAATCATTTATTACTTTGGCTACAGATAAAATATTTTTGGTAAATAATTCTTTCCTTAAGAGAGAATTATATATCTTAGAGATAAACTCCATTTGTAAAATATACTTTTAAGCAAAGTATTTGATATACTAACATATATCAAATATATGTTTATAGTAGCATAAATACATATATAGTAGAAATAGATACTAAACTACTGCTTTATGTGTTAGCAGCAATTAAGACTTTTCCCAGTATTAGATACTATTTTGAAGAGTGGAAAGATGGACAGACCTTGGCAGTAAAATGCTCTGGGATAGAAATTGTCTTAATGAGCAGAAGGCCAAGGATATACTAGAGTATTTAAACACATGTTGTCTTCACAAAGCTAAAATGTGGGCAGACAGCTTATTGCTGTTTTAATGGTACCTTACAGAGATGAAATTAACATTTGATTTACATGAGTGTCCTTGGACAGAGGCAATTGTGGCTACTCATATCCACTGATAGGAGCTGAATTAGTTTCAACCTCTCAGAGAAATAATCTTGAATGCATAATAAAAAGCTAAATGCAGATGTCCACTTAATTCACAGTGGTACTTCAAATAGTAAGAAAAAGATTGCAGTATAATACTATTTTATACGTATTAAAAGCCTGTGTCTTAAGGAGTCAAAGGAATTTATATAATTTTCAAATGCAATAAACTAGGGACAAAATTGTGATTTTATTGTTTTGAAAGTAATCTGTGACTTAAGACTCAGGAGATTGGAGAGTTAGGAAAATTCTAGACCCACCATCCAGGATGCCTTCAGGGACTATCAAGTTCTAAATATGCAGTAGCCCATAAAATACTTCAGGGAAGGGAAGGTACTATCATTATCCTGAGAGTAGAAATCTTGTAATAAGAAAATAAACTTCATTGCAATAAGTTATTACAATGGCAAAATATTATATTCACAAATAAAAAACTATGAAAAGTTACTTATCTTTTTTTAGTGTACAATTTTACTTTAACCTCTTTAGTTTAGCCCAGATTTTAGACTTCCAAGTGACTCACTCAAGCTTGATCATGAAAGTCCATAAAAATTTCTTGATTTCTGGTATTGCTATTAATATTTTATTAATCCAAAGCTATAACAAATTATTTTGCATTATACTTTCTAAATATAATATTTTATAACTAATTTTTGAGAATTTCCATTCAATGGATTTTGATAATGTTTTCCCCACTCTCACTTTACTAATTCACCCAAAGTTTCCTATTCCTTCCTAACTGCTTTCTGTCACACTTCCTCTCTCCCAACCCCAACCTGCTGAGTCTGTATACTTCTAGGTATTGTAAAGGGCTTTAAGAGGATTTACTACACTACATTTCTTAGTAACAGTTTTAGAATATCTGAATTAGAGAACTTTAAAGAAAAGTTTCTTTTAACCTAATATTCATTTAAGGTAGGCTGCCAGATGTTGGTTTCACAGGTTATGAAAACAAAGGTTCTTGGGGCTAAATTAATAATAATTTCTTGGCTTATTTGGAATGGAGAGATAGCTCAGAGATTAAGGGCACTGAATGGTCTTGTATATGTCCCAAGTTTCATTTCTCAGCATTCACACACATCTGTAATTCCTTACATAAAGATAAAAGCAATCATACACATGAAGCAATAAATCTATAATGTGGTCTGCCTATTTAGTTTATTTTGAAAATAGTGTATCATCAGAATAGTATCACTAAGATAAAATATCTCACATGGGTTTTCTTGGAGGTGAAGAGAAATGTTTTGTCCTACAGACTGGAAGAGTCTGTCCAGAATTGGGTGGCCCCATTATTCTCAACCTTTGGCACACTGTGGTAACAGTGAATAGTGAGGAAGTATTCAAACTTTGAGCCAGGAAACAGATAAACTAAGAAATTTCAATTCTATTTTCTGATCTGAGTGTGTGACCTCAGAGAATCTAAGGCCCCCTGAAACCTTCACTTCTTAGAAGCCATAGGTACTTCCCAGCCCTTTCAACCTGGACACCAGCAACTTACATCTGGACCTTGGAAGGGGTTTCATTCAATTATATCAGGTGGATATGTAAAATTTAGAATGTAGGGTCATTGGGTTCTTGGGCTAATTCACCATAGCCTGCAGTAAAATAGTATTCTAAAACTTTTATTCAGAGACTACCATTTTGGTTCATGTATATATGAGTATAGCCTACTGATGGCATATTACTTTTAAAATTATATGTATTAAATATTAATGGAATATGTATTTGGGGAAATAATTTAGAAATGTACCAGTTAATGTATTTACTGGTCTTTGATTTGCTGAAATTATAATGTTGATTTTCTACTTTAAATGCCATTGAACAGATGAGAAGTACAAACAATTTGGTAAATTGAAATGCCTTTCCAAATCTGATTGTTTTTCAGTTACAATTCAGTACTGAAAAAGATAAACCCTATACAGAAATTTGTAGTTTTGTTTTAGCCTAATACTAACTTATTCTGTAGGTTGAAGTTCAGTTATTACAGTGAGCATCATTGTTGGTGCCCAACAAAATCCCAGGTTAGCGCTCCTTCTTTTAGATTTTTCCAGCAATCCAGAAATGATTACCAACTAAAAACCATATAGTCTATTGTATCTCTCAGTGATGATTGGCTATGAAATGTTCAGTTATAGGGGTAGAGTAGTGGAAATACTGTACAAAGTAGCTAAGGGAGCCAAAAATGTCTGTCATAACAAACAGTAGTCAAATTTTCATAATAAAAAAATTAATCAGAAGTAAGAATAAATTAAGTCTTTACTCTGTGACATATTAGAGTGATAAAGTAGTACTGTATAAATTGTACTGTATTGGTAAAATTCTGTTTTGCTTAATTTCAATCTGTTTTACATTGAGACTGGTGACTTTAGAAATGAATGTGATTTGGTTTTTGCAGATATATTATTCTGAACAAGCAACTTTGTGTGTGTGTGTGTGTGTGTGTGTGTGTGTGTGTGTATGTGTATTTCTTTGTGTACAGATTCACATGTACATTTGTAAACATGCATATGCACATTTGCAAGTTGCATGTGTAGGCAATAGGACAACTTCAGGCAAATAATAACTAATACATGAATTTATATTGATAGTAAGTTTTTCTTTTAATTTCCAGACATATCCTCTCGACAGGCATCTGATAGTATTTATTTGATTAAAGAATCAGGTCATCCTACAAGAAGGAGAGAAACTGAAGACATAGAAAGCTTTTTTTTAAAAACTCAAATCCCTACTGGAGAGATTACAGAGCTCACAAGAACCACTTTCAGACATCAGATTAGGTCTATAGATACTCAGAGTAATGGATGGTTAGCTATGCAATGATGAACAAATATTTCTCAAGAATCATTAACCGTGAATAAGGAAAAATATGAGTACTCAAAATGCAAATCCACATGATAAACAAGACCATCTATGTGAAGGATTTAGAATGACACTTATAACACATTGTTTGATATTCAAATTATTTGGTGAATAATTCTACAGAGGTGGAGCCTAAAAGATGTCAGCAATACAATAAAACTGCTTGTATATTGACATACATGCAGAAGCATAAATTATTTTGAGGTTTGTAATATTTTTATATTAACAGATACCTTACTTTTTGCCATATGTATTGCTTGTTGGTTTAAAGTTAATTTTCACAAACACATTTCCTGATTTTATTCAAAAATCCAATTTAAAGCTGCACAAAACAATTTCCATACATTTGTATCATTGCTTTAATCATCTGCTTTTACTCAGAAGGGGGGAAAAAAGGCATCTTAAAATGTTTCTACCTTGCTTAGTTTGCTGATTCTCAGTGTCAAAAAATTTAACACAGCGAGAGTTCTAGATTTTCTTAAATAGTCAGTCTAAACAAAGACTTTCTCCCTTAGTTGCTTATCATGTATTTGGTGAATGCAGCAAAGAAACTAATGCAAATTGATTCTCCTAGATTTCTAGAGGTCAGAAAAAATCCATGTGAGAGAAAATCAAGGTGTTGGCAGAGTAGCATACCTGTTGGGGGCGCTATGAAGCTTTCCTTTTGCAACTTCTACTGGTTATGTGCACTTCCCGGATCTCTGAAATTCTCTATCAAAAATTCAACAGCGTCTGAATGACCTTTCTCCATAGTATTTTGAACTTCAACTTCTCAAGAGTCCTTTGGATGACTTTGGATATACCAGACACTATTTCTACTTTAAAGTTAGTAAATTAGTAACCTTTATCTATTTTCCGACCTCAGATTTCCTTTCCCACTGAATGAAATATCACACTTTATAGTGATTAGGACGCGGAGGGGTCCATTAGACCCGCACACATTACAGGAGACTGTGCTACTGTCATTGATTTTGAGTACTCCCCAGAAATCTAGGGAAAGACCCTATTCCTGAAGATACCATGGGCTGAATCATACTTGAAGAAATCAAGTGGAAATGGAAGTTTAATCCCTGCTGGCTGGCTTTCATGGTGCTGGAAGGTGCTAACCATGCTTCTGAAAGAGAAATGTTATCATCAACCTCACTCATCCCTGAACCCTTGAGCTAAAATAATAACCTACCTTGCAAGATACGTTCACTGTACGGTAGTGGATTGAATATTATGGAAGTCATAATGAAGTTCTTAATTAAGCTCATGTGATTCAATCAGATGTTGAAAACAAAAACAGCATAAAATACAATATAAAATTATTGCAACATTGTTAAGATGTGCAGTAGGATATTGAACAGTACAATAAGAAACACAATAAGAAAATATGACTTTTTTTTTAGGTATTTTATCCATTTTTCTTCAATTAAAAATAGGATTATATGGTAAATAATTTTGAGATATTTTTGCAACTTTAGAATTTTATGGCTTTTTAAAAACAATTTTGCTTCATGATACCCTATAAGCTCCTTTATCATAAGTCAATGAGTTATTTTATTAGAACTAATGTAAAATTTGTCTTAATTAAGTATAGTTTATACTTATGCTATTGTCTATGGAATTAATTCTTAGGGGACTCGTTTATTTTTTTTAAAAAAAATCTATTATAAATTTTAACTGAAATCAGTATTTTTAGCCAAAGATTTTAGAGATATCATAAAAATTAATATAAGTTCAAAAAAAGGAAAGAAAGAAAAATGGTGGGAACAAGCTTTCTTAACAAATTATCTATTTGACTTCCATTACATAATGATGATGAACTACTGATGAATAAAGAATTTCATCATATATATATATATATATATATATATATATATATATATATATTCATATTCATTAGGATCCTAGACTGAAAATTAACTTCAAAGGAAATATTAGACCAAACTACACCAAAGTTCACACAATTAAATTAAAAGATAATTTTTCACCTAATTTCACTACTGGAGGAAGACTTTTACTAGTTTCATACAATCTTTTATAATTAGGAGGAAATCACATGTATACAAAGCTTATAAATATAATGAAAGAATAAATCACTTGAAGTATACAGTGTTGTGGATGTTACAATGATTACAGTTAGACAATAACTGAAGTTCAGATTTAATGACATTTCATTTGTTTTGCAGTTGAAATGATTAGCTCAAGTAATTTTAGGGTCCATTTGTTTTAATGTGATAATTTATACTGCTTGGTAAAAGAATGGAGAATTGTTGGAAATAAGTGTCCACATTTATAAAATTTATTAAATAGTCCTTTTCAGGTGCTGAGATATTAATGGTAGTGTCCTGAAATATTTTTTTCCTCCTATTGCTATTTGTCAGAGACATGGTCTTATTATGTTGACCAATGGATATCAAAACCCTGGATTCACACAATCTCACCTGAGTCTCAATACTTAAGACGTGCCTCACTGCACTAAATACATTCTCAAAAAAAAAAAAAAAAAAAAAAAAAGCCCGTGTTGTCAAGAGTAATTCTTGAATCAGTCCTAATACTGTTATATAATTGTGTAAATTGCATTGTTTCTTGTTTCAACCTATTTTTTTTTATTCATTATAAACTGATTCTTTATTGACATTTTTACTGCAAGGGACAATAAAAAAAAACACATATGTGAAGAGAAAGTGATAGTGTGCTAAGGGTCAGTAGATTTAATTTTACTTTTCTATGTATTGAATTTTGCTTTGTGTGATTAGAGTGCTAATACTTAGCAATTTACTCAATAGTTTTGGCCTATATATTTGGTTTGAGGTAGATTTTTTTTTTCCTTTTATCAGGTCACTACAAATATAATTGTGGGGAATGAAGACACAGCATAATCGTACATATTCACAAGAAAAGGAGAAGCTCTTGCTTTGTGAGGCTAGAGACATGGCTAATTGGAGAATAAAGCTTTTCCTCAAGCATGATGACTCAAGATCTAATCTCCAGGACCCACAAAGAGGAAAGCAAGAACCAATCCTGCAAGTTCTCCTCTACTTCCTCATAATTTTTATACCATCCTAATTTTTAAGTTTAATTTTAATAGCCCCCAAACACACACTATAAATATATACAACGCTTTTTTTTTCCAGTAAACTGGCTTTCCATTTATAGCTAAAACTAGGAGTCCCCTTAATAATTGACAGTTTCAGAACTGCTTTGCAAATGCTCTTATGAAAATATAAATCACACCACAATGCTCAGAGTATACTTTAAAAATAAAATTTGACTCTGATAATGAAACAAAAATGGAGGCAAACAAAAGAAAACAGGGTCCATAAAAATCAGCTACTCAAATGTATATGTCTGTTTATATATGTTAATTATTTCCACATATTTTAAATATAACTTAAATGTGTTTACTGATTTAATTCATCATAAGGAGATATAACATGTATAATCTCTTGGGCTGATATTGGGTATGCATAAGAAAGCATGCCTTTTGCAAGCTAATATTCTCTTAAAGAAGATAGGCACTAAATCAGAGATTAATGACCACTGTACTAAATAATATGATTAAATCAGGCATTTAATTAGTTCAGAGAAATCTTGAGGGAGAGTAATGTTAAATTGCTCAGTTTAGCACTTTCATTTAAAATCTTCACTATTTATTCAGAAAAAGCTATATAAAAGCAATACAACTTTTGTTCATTTTTATTACATTTTAAGGAAACCAACTCCAGGGAATTCTTTAAGAGATAGTGGTTGGAATATACTCAACATCGTTAAGGCCTCTCATGCTTGCACTGCCATAGTTCTTATGCATCTGTAGACCTCCTGGTTCAGCTCTAGAAAGTCACGAAAACACTTTTCATAGCAACTTAATCACTTGCTGGGGCACTATGAAGAAAGATTGGTGTCAACTATAAAATTGCGCCCAGAAAAATACATGAATAGTACTATGTGCATTGATTCTAGTCATTTTGATTCCTTGTTGCCATGGACTGGCAATGGTATGGTGCTGAAATCTTAAACACATCACATATTCTTGTGGAGACTCCAGTTTGTGTTATTCTAGTGCAGGCTAACTAGTCCCCTCAAAGAAAAATCACTATTTGAATTGTACTTTTCCTTCAGTGTTTTAAACAATATAACTTTAAAATTTGCAATAAAATTAACTCCATCTGCCGTGCAATGGTAGTGCTTGCTTTTAATTCCAGCACTCTGGAGGCAGAGGCAGACAAATCTCTGTGAGTTCGGGGCCAGCCTGGTCTACAAAATGAGTTCCAGGACAGCCAGAGTTACAACACAGAAACCCTTTCTCAAAAATAATTATTAAATAAATAAATAAATAAATAAATAGATCTAAAATTTCCATCAGCAGATAAAATATAGCTAGTCTATTTAGAAGCTCTGGGGGCTCTTTTCTAATACATGTTTGCTCATATATTCATTATTGCCATGCAGAAACAAAGATTTAAAATCATTAAAGTATGCAAGTCTATTTTCCAAAATAGTAATAAAACTGTCAGCAATGTGTACAGGATATTTGTACATTCTATGTGTATTCGCTAAATAAATATGTATTTTTGACCCTTGTGATGTTTTATGTGCTTAAAAGTATTAAAATGTCTGAAATAGATATGAATGTCTGAAAATAGCTTGTGTTTGATGTTTTAAGTTTTCAGAATTCATTAATTACTAACTAATTCATCTACTGTCCTATATATATATCTATACATACCAGTGTCTGAAAGTCATTGTTATCAATATTAATGGAAATAATGTGTTATTCCTTCTAGATGAAGACATTGAAGAGACTGTACCAAAATCTGTTGTTAGGATAACACTTTCACATGCTGTATTGTTGATGCTTGCCAGAAAGATCTTCATATTGACAAGAACTAATAAATTTTGTAAATCTTCATCAATATATTCATTAATATAGATATATTCATAGATATATCAATAGATTCATTGCTATCAGAGTCAATATCGATACATATCATTATATGTCAATATATATTAATGCATTCATTAAGATAGTTCATTAAGTATAATTATTGGATGTTTACACATGGGCTATGAAAATTATAAAATCTCATATCTCTGGAAATATCAAAATATCTTTTCAAAAAGACCTTTCACTATGTTATTAAAAAAAGGCTTTTTTAAACTAAACAGTTGCTGCAAACAGCTTTGAAACAGAAAAATTAAAGAACAGTCATTCAAAGATTCATTAATCACCAACAGAAGGAAAATGTTTTGCATATAATAAAAGTTATTGAGAAATCTGGCCTACTAATAAGGACAGGAAGATGAAGATTTACCAAATTTCTCAGTTCTTGTCAATATGAAGACCTTCAGGGCAAACATCAACAATAAAGCCTGTGAAGGTGTTACCCTCACAACAGAGTATTTGATACAGTCACTTTAATGTGTACATGTAGAGAAAATGGCACATTATTTCCAATATTACTGATATCCGTGACTTCAGATACTGGTATATAGGGCAGTAGGTGCATTAATTAGTAAAACACAAAGCTATATAAAGTGGACATACATTTAGAGAAATGAACACTCCTTGTAGACTTAGTCAATGCTTTGAGAAAAATGCTCATGATGACATGGTAAGTGTACTAAGAACAGATTCCCAGGACTAACATCAAGTGTTCTAGCAGTGAGTCCCTTGTAGAACAAATATGGTAGCTTAGTGGTAACATTATTGCAGATGTGTGTGTCTTCACACTGCAGTGAAAAAAATACAGATACTTCTGGCACATATCCAGTTTGTGCCCTGATGTACCCAATTATGATGGGAAGAAGAAACCATATTAGTACTATATATCAATGTTTTACCTTAGTCTCTAAAACCATTTGGGGCATATATGATATTACAGTAAGTAGAAAGAATAGTACTCTGTTTGCTTGTTTGTTTTTTCATTCTCAAGTTGTTTATGTTTTGTTCATAAATTGTAAATGATAAAATAATTCATAAGTTAATGAATGAGCAAACACTCTCAATTGTGACTTATGAAAATTTAAGATAAGCACTTAACACTGAATATGATATACAAGTTGAAAATAGGAAAATCAAAGGAGCTTGAAATCATCTTTTATGGTACTTCAAAACTTAGCCATGTATCAAACTAGTCTGCTCATTACTGGAGTCGCTCACCACTACAAGATGCTTCTGATAACTTTCCTTTTGAACAATGCCATTAGCTTCAGTGAAAAACTCTGTATTTGTGCATGACACTACTTCTCTCTGGTAAATGTGCTTCAATTTTCTTTCAGAGAATTGAATGTCCCCAATGGATTCAGAATTGGTAGGCTGTCTTCAATTTTCTTGCCTTTGTCTGGCTATAATGTGGATGCAATGACCAGCATGCTTCAATCTGTCTGGTGAATATACAAGCTGAGCCCAGTGCATACAACCAAAGACAATAACAAAGAAATTCAGTTAAATGATCTGATCCTCAGGACTTTACCCAGTAGTTTATCAAGTTATAGACTTGTTTTTAGCATATATTGCTATTATTCACTTTGAATACATCCCATGTTAAATTGTATCTGTTTTACATAAAACATAAATTAGAAAAGAAAATGCTAATGATGAAGACACATAACATTTCACCATAGAGTTTAAGGGTGATTATTTCTTCAAATACAATCCTAATGGCTACGTTTCTTAAACATTAAAACTTTTCCCAGAATTACTGTTTTTCATGTATTCATCAACATTTTTTTCAAGTAAAAAAGTAACAAAATAATAAATGACAGAAGATAAGAGGATATTTCAAATGAATTGAGTGTGTGAGTTTGAGATACTATAAATTTTATCTTAATAAAAATTCTATAAAATTAGCAATCATAATATTCTTATTTTATATAAAATTAAATTTTGAAAACTAATTATGACATTTACAAAGAGATTGTTCAGTGTGGAGAAAGGTACCCGATATGTGCAACTAAGCAGCATTAACACAGGATTTGCTCAGATGATGGAGAAACCATCATTGTATCTCACCACCATGCAATGCTAATGTTAGGCCCTAGAGATTGGATATGACTCAACAGTAAAGGACACATACTGCTCTTACAGAAAGCATGAATTAAGTTCAAACATGCATCACAAACACCTGTAATCCCAGCTCTGGGATATCAAGCAGCCTATTTTGTACTCTGTGGGAAAGACTCTGTATTCAGACTTTCACAGAAACTGCCCCTCCACATCCATATAATTAGGGCAACTAAATTAAAGTCTTAAAAAATATTTGTTTTCTCCCCCCTCCTCTCTCTCTTTTTCTGCTTCATTCATGTGGTTGAGGCAGGGTTTCACGTAGCAAAGATAGCCTCCGTCTCTCTACATGACAAGAATGACATCAAAGTTCTGAGCTCTCAGCTTCAATTTTCAAACTGCTGGTGTCACACATGTGCATCACTATATCTAAACAGTGTAAGATTTTTTAAGAGATAAAGTGAATTACAGAATTCTCAGAGAAGCAAAAAGGTCCCCTGGGGTAGATCACAATGAAGGAAAATGGAGGCAGTGATTATCCCCAAGAGATGTCATTTGCTCAATTAGAACTTTGACCAATATTTTAGGCTTCAGACACCACTCTCTTCTGCTCATGAGAAGTGAAATTTCAAATATTATACTCTGGCATAGTCACTCTGTTGGAAAAAAAAATTAATTTCATCTCTTCCAGCAGGCATAAATGACAGTTCAATCATTTAATTTTACCCTAGTGGCTAAGCTTTCATTGATTCATCCATCCACCAATCCATCCATTCATTCTTTTTTTAATATAATAAGATAAACCAACAGAAGGAAAAGAGCCCAAAGGAAGGCACAAGAATCAGAGATCCACTCCTTTGAACACTAAGGAATCCCATAAAAACACTAACCTGGAACATAGTGTGGGAATGTCTTAAAGCTGAGAAGGAGTCGAAACTGGCCTTGAACCCCTGATTTTCTCATCCTGAGAATGTTAAGAGTTCGGTTGCTCCTCACTTTTTAGCCCTGGACAGAACCCAGCTAAATATTAAATATTACCTGCTATACAGAAGGTTGTTAGCAAGGAATATAGCTTGATTAGTTCTTATCTGAGCTGTAGCTGGACACATAGAGATGAGTCCATTTACTGAAGGTGACTTTCTCTTTCCCTGTGGAACCAAAAGATGTTCTTGCAAGACCTTGATGCTCAGACTTGACCTCCACATCCAAATGAGTCTACTCCAGTATCCTTGTCTTAACCAATGGATCCCAACCCTGGATACCAAAGACCTTTCCCTGCCTATGCCCTATAAATGTAACAACTCTCCCTTTAATAAAGGAGAGATATGCTCCTCTCTCAAGATTCTGATTCGCTCTTATCAATTCTTAGTCCTCCAATCTGGGACCAGTCAGGATGCATTGACCCATACCCTGCTCTTTCCTTCCCAGGAGCTGAGCTGATGGCCAATAGCTCAGCCATTCTTTGGGAAGGGAAGCAGGAGAAAAAGAAAACAACACTAAATTATATGAACAGAGGCCCTGATGCAGACTCATCGCTGCCCTGTATATGCTGCTTTGATTTAGAGGGCCTTATTTTCTTGGTGGCTTCTATCCCCTTTGGATTTTCCCCTTTTTCTGTCTCCTCTTCCATGAGGTTCCCCAAGCTTTGCAGGGAGTGATTTGATGGAAATATCCATTTAGGGCTGAATGTTCATTCCAAAGTTTCCCACTCTCTGAGTAATGTCAGGCTGTGAGTCTCTATATTTGTTTCCATCTGTTGCAGAATGAAGCTTCTCTGATGATAGTAGAATAAGATACTGATTTATCAATATAGCAGAATAGCATCAGAAGTCAATCTATTACTACAATTTTTTTTCCATTTTTTTACTCTAGGTTCTTGGTTACCCAAGCAGTGATGGACATAGGTTCATTCTTCTGGAGTAGATGTGATGTCTGACTTGACAGTGCTCTACACCTAAACAAAGATCCATAACTATTTAAAAACTCCTGGAAAAAGGAAACTTGTTTTTTACAGAGATGTACTCCCTAATTGATTATCTCATAGTAAATGCTTGACCTAAGAACATATATGTATATGAACAATATTAAATGGACTCAGTAAGAGTCCATTTATATATATTTGTATACTACTGATATTACTTATTATCAAAATATATTTTATTTATATATTATAGTAATTATAATATATAAGGAATATAATTTATAAATTATAAAATATAATTTATAAGGAAACCATAAATTTCATAGGGAACAGAGCGTACATAGGAAGTGTTGGATTAAAAAAAACTTACTTAAAACCTAATTGTAACTGGGTCTGGTGGCTCATGCTTCTAATTCCAGCACTTGGGAAGCAGGGGCAGGTAGACCTCTTGCAATTTGAGGACAGGTCTATGCAGAAATTCCTAGGCAAGGTAGGACTCCATAGTGAAAGCCTGTCTCAAAATGTAGACCTATTTCTTCTAGTTATCTGTATCTTATGAGACATATATATTTAATTTTGATTGTACTGCATTAGCTAAGTCCACATGGTCCTTCAAATTTTAAAATAAATATTAATAAATTATTCAGTGAATAATTCTGCTTTTTTTTAAAATTTTCACTTAATTTTTTGCCTTTCATATGTGTCATATTGTTAACTAGTATGAGACACTTTCCTAATAACTTTATTTAAACACAGTCAGACATGTGAAAGAACTTGTGTTCTTTAACTTTGTGGGATAAAAATCATTATAAAGGAGTTTTGAATTGTTTGCACTGGCAGGCAGGTTATGTGTTAAATCACCTTGTTATGGCTCCCAAAACTAACCATATGCATAATCTTAAAGCAAAATTACCATAGCTTATAAGGCAAAAATGAGGTCAGATATTTGTTTCAGTTTAGAATCATAGAAATATCCTTTTCTGAAAGTAGTCTAAAATAATAAAATGCTATAACCCCATTTGTTTTGGAAGCTTTGAGATAATCTTTGTTCTTCAATAAAATTTATTGACTGTAAGAGATCATATTGCTATACACATGTGTGGATCATCATAGATTTGCTGACCATTATAACATGTAGTATTTACTCTATTCATGACTAAACCAGAAGTGCTTTCAATTTTCTTAATGTAAATTTTATTGTCTCTATTTTACCCCTATAAGGTACATAATTCTACTTTTACTTTTCCTGTTTCAATGAAGGGATATCCAGTTCTAAGAAAGCAAAAACACTTGCATAAACTCATACAGTTTATAAAGCATAAGATCCAAACCCAATTCACTCTGCCTCTGAAGTCAATCCTACATAACACCCTTTTATTTACTATAAAACAGAACTAGACACGCAGGTCCCTTTACAGGCATGACCTGCCTAATCAATATCCAGCTTTTATTACATCTCCTGATTTACAGACCTAACATCAAAAATTTTATACACAATAAAAAGAGATACTGGGGACAAATTAGTTCTAAATGTTTGTCATTGTTGTTCTTTTAACAAAAGCCATTAAAGATGCACCATAATATAATGATCTCATATGAAATTTTTGGGCAAATATGTCAAAACTTGTATTCATTTATTATAATGTAAGATGTGTCCATCATCACATAACACACTAGTACTCTACTGGCAAATCTGTGACTCTTCATAGGAAGTGTAATAAATAATGATGATGAATGGCATTGTGTTAGTTCATGTCAGGCCTTATAACATGATAAAAACACTTTCCTTTATTGAGTTGCATACATTATGAAATTTTGGATAAAAGAGCTCATGAATCTGAAATAGAGGAAAGGGGAATATATAGAAAGATTTGGATGGAAGAAATGGAAGGGAAAATGATGTAATTATATTATAATCTGTAAAATATAATAATTTAAAATCATAGACTTGTAATTATTTTATTCATTGACATTATAAACAAAAACCTAAGCAATATGAGCTGCTAATCCTTAACTGCACTTTTCCAAATTTTAGAACTTAATTTTATTTCAGTTTATATAAGCTTATATAACTGTCTTCACTGCACTATTTTTAAGATTAAGCAAAAAAATAAGAGCTGAGAATTTTATCTAAACAATTTCTATTATTAAATGTATACATCAGTTTTTCTAAAAACTCTGACTTTGTATTAAGTATCTACAGAAGTTATCTGGATTCTTTCTCCTTGTTGTAACCTTTTTCTTTATTAGTAATTCCAGATTACCTGAAGCTAATTTGCATTTATTCATGTTTTGATTTTTCTTGTAATTTCTTATATAAAACTATACATCTCTTAGCAGATTATGATGATTGTTTTGCTTTACAGCAATTGTCTCCTAATGCTGGACATCACCTCATTATACTTTAGGCATCTATGTTGATCAATTAAAAATCTTCAGTCTCTTCAATAAATTCAGATATTTTGTAAAAATATAAAATGCAGCATTGCAATATTGAATTTATTTTTTAATATTAGCAAAGAGTTAATACTTCAAACTTAAATGGTCTTTTAGTTTGAGGAACTTAGAATAACTAAAAATCAAACTACCCTGGAAATGCATAGCTGTCTCCTGAAACTCCTAGACTTATATCTCATGCTGCTGACCTGCAGCCAATGAATCCAATCTCTTCTGAATTCCTTTCAGAATCTGAATATAAACTTTGAGGTTATGTTGTATTTTAATAATATCATGGGCTATTCCTCACTTACTTGTTTGAAAGTCTAAAGGCATTTTGTTTAGCTAACACGGGATTTTCATAAAATACTTAAGTTTCTGTTTAATCATCAGCTCTCTAACATAAATCATACCCAGACGCCACCAATAATGCAAAGATAGTCCTACACTATAGAGGAAATTTAACAAGAGAGGGGATATATACCATTTTGGTGGGGTAAACCACATGACGCTGAAATTTTATGTCATTGTATTCCCTATTCCTTATTATAACACATCATACATCAATACTGAGAACTGAAAAACACACAGTAATAGTAATAAACCCATTTGATGCCATTTTCAACAGTTGACTGATTAGAGATTTCATTTTGTTAGCTTAAAGCAAGACATATCCTTCTGCTGCGATCCCCTGTATCTTTATTTCTACATATTTATTATTCACAATATTCTCTAAAATCTAAATGAATACAACATTCCTAAGATCATAAGAATGTTAAGGTTAGCCCCAAGAAATGATTTTCTTCCGTATCTGAAATTGTTTTGTTTATCATTAAGAAAGATGGGGTGACAATAACACTATCATCAGTCTTAGGAATCCTAAAAATTATGTGACATTACATCAACCACCATGAAAATAGGTTTTAAAGCATCTAGCTAAATTATTCAGATAAAATGTATAATTTTTATATATAG
The DNA here is from genome assembly GCA_026225945.1 of Cricetomys ansorgei. NCBI lineage: Eukaryota > Metazoa > Chordata > Mammalia > Rodentia > Nesomyidae > Cricetomys > Cricetomys ansorgei. Next base: position 2,019,068 of record JAMJFZ010001360.1, on the reverse strand, counting down.
GAAAGAAAATTACTGTCGTAAGTATTCCTAATGTATCTACAGGCCTTGGTTTATTATTTGAAGATGATGCTATAGAATGATGATAGTCTTCTGAAACACTTTTCAAGACAATAGGAACTAATAAATGTGTTTTTTTTTTTTTCTATAGAGGAAACCTACAAACTGTTCAAGAGTCAGTTTAAGTGTTTTTAAATGGTTTGCCGTCAGAGTTTAATTTAATTAATATGAAAAATATATGAATATATCATCTAAATGTGCTTAATAGTTCTGGGGGATAGTTTTCATAATCAATATTAAATTTCTTATAAATAAAAAAGCCATGGTAGGAAAATAGCAGAAAGAGTCATCATGCTATGTGCTCATGAATAGCCCTGTTCCACTTGAGCAATGAGCTTCCTGCAGCATTGATTGTATCTCAGCAAAATAACTCATCATAAAACACTACACAATTGCCAAGAATGTTTTCATAGCCTTTGGAAATAGAGTACTTAATAACTAGACTCATTAAAGCTAATGGTAAATCAGTAAGATTAAATATTTCTATAAATCATTTCATTAATAAAACACAGGGCACATTAAAGAACTATTGAACTGTTAAGCTATAATATTTCAGAATCAACATTTTATAAACATTTCAATTAGCACAGGTTGACAACTTCCACAGAAGATAGTGCATACCAGTACCACAGTAGAAAAGCACTCACTGGCCAAGTGAATAACATCAAGACAAGTGCAATTTTGTTTAGTATATTGTAGTACAGAGCAACATTATATACAAATGAATCTTCTGTGGATACGTTATGTGCTGTAAATTTGTGTGTTTAAGTGTATATGTGTATACTTATATCCATAAATTCATTCTGTCTCTTACAGATTTCAACATCCATTTGAAAGATCAGTAGAACGCTACCAACAGTACTCTCTGTCATGTTAATATTTTAGATTAATCATAGGCAACTTGAAAGATATTTGATCAGATGATATTAAAGGAATACTTGAACCCAAAAGTGGCATAATAGCTTACAGTAGCCTCACCAAGAGTGTTCAATAGACATAAGAGATTAAAAACAGGAAAGAGAATATTCTACACAGGCACAAAACAGAATGCTCACAAAATACATCACATGTCAAAATATAAGGTCTTGCTTTTTTACCTAGCTTTTACTTTCGACTTTTTAACTGACTCCTAAGTTCATGTAAATTTCCGTGTGCATGTGTATGTATGTATTTAAAACTTTCCATTGTACATTTTGATGAAGGAGGGAGGGATAAATGGTGGGTAGATTTAATTTTTACCCTCAAGCCACAATCTCTGCTCCAGTTCTGAAAGCTTGTAATTTGCCAGGGACTGCATATTAGCTTAGGGGACATGGGGAGCCAAAGCATAAGAAAAACAGCCGATCTCCTGGCAGAGAAGTGAAACAAAAGAGAGCCCAGGATTCAGAGAAGCTGAGTAAACATCTAAATTCAAATCCCTTGTTTGCTATAATGTTTTCTGTGCTGAGAATGGAGTCAGCACAGCTTGCAATCTGCACCTCAGAGAAAGGGATTCAGGTAACTTTTGCCAGACTTCTGTTTGTTCTGGCCTTTGGGAACTGAGGTCTCTGAAGTTTTCTCAAAGGAAAGTGTGCGGTGGGGCATTTGTTAATTAATGCGGCCCTCTTTCCTTGGAGAAATGAGAAAGGAGACAATGTTAAAAGTGTCTTTCTAACAACTATATTTCTGAAAAAATACAACAAATATATATATATATATGTGTGTGTGTGTGTGTGTGTATATATATATATATATATATATATATATATATATATATATATATATATATATACTGTACATATAGCTCCACAAAAAAGGTGTTTGTTTTTTTTTCCCTTCTTTCACGAATCTATGCTGGATCAGAACTGCTTACAGTATTAGTCCGTGGGAGAAAGGACTCAGTGAAATATCTGGCACAGGTGCTAATAACCCCGAAGAATTCTGTCTTCAGGTCCAGTGGACCTGAGCCACCAAATAAGATGTCCAAACCTCATGATTGCCGTGTTCTGAAAAAGCTGCCCTACAGGAGGATTGGCCTGGTGAAAAATATAGGGAAAAGGCCAGGGCTATGGAGGAGCAGGATGTGGAGGTGGACTTCCTGATCTCAGTTTCCAGCTGAAACTATTTCTAAGCACCCAGCCAAGACTCTCCCTAATGTTACCCATAAGTCAGAAGCAAACAAAGATGACGGCTGTGGCCAATGTACTGTTACACAGGAATGGATAACCAAATGACATCAGCTTGCAAATCCTCAGAGTTCCCAAAGCCAGAACTTTCAAATAAAATCAATGTGTCAGTGTTCATTTCCTTTACTCTTGAAAGATACATTCATTGTGTTTTGTAATGCGAATCATTATCATGAGTCATGGAAAGACAACCAAACAGATAAACTTCTAATAAATGAATAATTGCAACACTGACATTTGCACTAACTTAATTAATTTTTCCAGCCGGTAAAAAAATTTTCCACATCAATCTTATAAAAATAAACCTAGGGACAGAAACATGGCTTAGAATGTTAAAGCACCAATGCCTGCTATGCAAGCTTGACACTCCAAGTTCCAGGCCAAAGCCCATGTAGTTAGGAGAGAAGAAAGGGCCCATGAAAGTATCCCTTGACCTCTACACACACCATGGCATTCACTCCTATATGTACATACGTTATACACACACACACAACAATAAAATGTTTTAGTTCTTAGAAAATAAACTTAAAACTCTTGTCCTTAATATAGTAAATATTTTTATTAAAGTTGCTTCCTCTTTAGCTCATTTTTAATATTTTGTAATGAAATACAATCTTTAATGCAAATGATGTCTAAAATAATGATGTTATGAGCCTTATCTATTGTATTTCAGCATGCATATGCGTCTTTTAAAGAACATTGAGAATAGGGGATATAATTCTTTTTATTAATCGGGAATCTTTGTGTTTAATGACATATATTGGTGAGTGATTAATCGCTTTTTTGCTATTGTATTGACTGTATAAACATCATATTTCTAAATGGATCAAAATATTCTGGAAGAGGAAAAATAAATAATAGATCAAAAGCATTTTATGTTAACCCAGCTGAAAATATGCTGGTAAAGTAGGAGGTCCTTCCAATTGCTGAATAGAAAGACCAAGAATTGTCAGAAATTGGAAGTTTATTACAGAGAAAGTCAAGAAAAATGCAGATGCAAAATGTCATAAGAGGAAAAATGTATACCATTTTAAAATTAATCTTTTAAAGTGAGGAAACAATGGATACATTTCCATATGGCATTTCCATGTGTATGTGTTACTTTATTTGTTCTTATACTTTCCCTACTCCCCCGTTTCTCCCCTTACTAGGATACTTCTTTCCTCCAGATAGTCTTCCCTCCTGTTGCCATGTCTCAAGCATATCCTGACCTCAGGGAAGAGAGGCTAGAAGAGAGGGAATATTTACATTTTTATTGTATTATAATGCTTTATCTAGTCAGTAACCACTTACTAATCATTGCCTAAACTGTTGTAGCATTTCAAATCTATCCTTCATTATTAAGCCTTAATTTTACAATACAATATATAAAATTTCACTAATATGACATGTTAAGTATTTTATATAAAAATAAGCTTCTATTGATACCCAATAGGTTAGTTCATGGCAAAGGCAAGGTCCTGATCAGTAGCACAGTGACATTTTTTTAACATCATATTCCTAAAATTATCACTTACGCTGAATTGATGGAAATAAACTTCCTTAGCACAAAGACTGATCACACTGCTTATTGGTGGTTTGATTTTCTAGAAGTAATATTTCAGTTTCTTCAAGTACAAAATAAGTTTAATAGTTCCTTGTGTAGTTACTTTATAAACAGGTTAGTACATTCAAAGCACTTAAGTCAGTTACTGGAAAATTAAAAAAAAAAAAACTTCTGTAAATACTGTCTGTCATCATTTCTGCTGTTATGTGCATGTATTTGTTGCAAACAGGGTCATCCTCACCCATCAGTGGAGCTGCCCCTTGTCTCAGAAGCCTGCATGTAGGATATTCATAAACTCATGTTCTGATTTACATTGTATGCTGAAATTCCTTCCATAATAGTAAGATGATCTTGAAGGGACATTTTCTGATACATAAAAATTTCAACTGCATTCCAGTAAGTTAAAAACAGCAGGTACTAAATATAACCCTCATTCAAAAAAATAAGGAAGAAAGACCTTCACTGCAGGGTTTGGAAAGACATGATCAAAATCATTGTACAAACATTACTCAATGGAGAATCATGAATAATTTTAGGACATTCAAGGACAGTGAGTCCTGAATAGGGTTTTGTTTCATTCTTTGAGATCAGGAGAAAAGAGAGACCTTCTGGTGAGGTGTGAAGAAAGGGAGTAGACAGTCAGGTATCTGGGAAGAAACAGGAAGCACTAGCGCAGTCTAATTTTATAGACAGTCTTACTCTACTCTCTGTTTCTATTTGAGCAGGGGTACATAGAGTAGAGCCAACAAAACATTTTTGACTGAGTTAAACAGTCACTACAAAAGCAATTGTTATCTTCTTCTGTGACTCATCAAGGACCACTGACTTCCTATGAGCCAGAAGAATACATATCCAGGTCCTGAATAGCCATGGATTGCCAAGACAGCTCATGAACAGCCAAGATGACTCTAGGTAAAAAGCGTTTGCTATTCCAATATTGTGTGCCTCATGACTGTCAACGATGAATTTTATAGTGGATATCAAAACACAGCAACTGAGCACTTCTCAACCACACATACAAGAGTGTAAATCTATTAGATAACCAAAGCTCAAGGAATCACCTTGAAGAAGATTAAAGGAGATTAAGTAAGGGGCTAATATCAATTATTTGTCCTGCACAAAGAAATAGAACAGCTTAACTCTATTTACTCATTTGTTCATTTATTCTTCTAATTCTTACTGTTTTCTTAACTTTTACTCAGTAGAATAAAAGGACAAATAATGAAACAACAAAGATATTGGAATATCAGTTTATACTCTAAACTGCTCATATTAAAGTAAATGCACTTACTATTTCAAATAATTACTTATTTGTGGTTAAAATCTTCAAAATTCTTCCAGCATTTTTTAAACCTTCTTATTAAAATGCATTTATTGTTTTCATTCAAGTTTGTTTTTAAAATGATAGATGATTTAATACAGATCCTCACATTAATAGAGTAACATGTAGTATTACAATACATGTTATGTACCCATAGTGAAATGTTTGAATCAGGTTTTATGTATATATTTCTTTAAACATTTGTAAACTTTTTAAATTAGAATATTGTGAGGTCTTATGGCTTCCTGAAAAATGCATGACATGGCTGCTAGTTAGGGTGGTCCTGCTGTGCAATAGAACATCAGGGCTTTCTTTTCCTTTCAGTTTTATTGCTCTAATTTAGTAGCCATTAATAGACTTCTCACAAACTCTCCTTTTCTCATCATCCCAATTGTGATAAATACCATCCTATTTTCTACTCCCATGAGATCCACATTTTTGGGTTCTATACTCTAATGAGATAATGTAGTACTTAAGGTTCCCTTAACTTAATGAGGCTTACTTCCCTTAACATAATTATCTGACATCCTCCCTTATTGCCAATGACAAGATTTATCCTGTTATTGGGAAATAGTATTCCATTGTGTATATTTATCTCACATTTTTATTTTTCCTTGAGTATTTCATTATACTCCTTATTAATAAAATATTTTACTAATTCTTTAAGAATTACATACAATGTATTTTTATCATTTATATCTTCCATTACCCCAAACCCCAGTGCCTCCCAGATTCATCTCTTCCTCCCTCCCCATCCACTTTGTATCCGCTCTTTATGTGTTAAAATAAACTGTTTCATACCACATGCCCTGGTTCTTTGGCTCTTACAATTTTTGACTGGCTCTTCCAGGATGTTTCCTGAGCCTTGGATGTAGGGATTGTGTTGTAAACATATTCACTCTGTATTTCCCCTTGCAGTCAGTAGCTACATTTTGGCCAGTTTCCAGAATAATCTTTTTTCTGCTGTAGAAAGAACCTTCCTTGACAAGTGATGAGAGTTACACTCATCTGTAGATAGAAAAACAAGTATTTAGAATGCAGTTAAGAATTAGACTGGTTTAAGAAAGTGATAGTAGTAGGGTTTCCGTTAAATTCCCTAGCTTCATCACCCATGGGTACTTGGCCAGGTTTGCAGTACCTAGAATGAAATATATTGCATTGAGTGAATCTTAAGTCCAACTAGGATATAAATGGCCAGATATAAGTGCCACGGTTGCATGTTTCAGAATATTATTAGGGTGGTAATTGCTGTGGTTGCTAAGTTCTACAACTGGATAGAACTATTGATCGTTTTACTCCTTGGTAGCTTGACTATTTCCCTCTAATACTATAAAGCTTGTCCTCAGGGTGGAGGTGCTCAAGGCAAATTCAGATTCCTATTTTCTTCCATGTTTTATATCTGAAGCATGTGGTATCTTCTTTTTCTGGAAAGAGCAAGGCAACAACAATAACTTCTAATTTTTGAGTTCCCTGGATTCCTCTGACCAACAATGTGAGAGAAGGTTTCTCCATGCCTGGAACTGGGGTTTTGTTAATATATATTATGTGGGATGCATTGCCACCCCAAAATGCTGTACTAGTATGCTTTATAGGGTTTCTGTGCCACATTCCTGGCTCTTGTCATGGTTTCTTCTTGCTTTACCCATAACTGCAATTACTACAGATTATAGTTAATGGTCATTGATGTTGTTTCTGGTTTTTGATGACTGAATATTGCTATAGTAAACATGTGTTGAAGATCTTATTTCAGCACACCCATTTCATTGTCTTTGGATATAAAAGTTAATACAATCGTTGGATGTCATGATAGTGTTTTTGACTCTTGAAGAAACACTACACTTTTTTTTTAAGAGTTGTTCTAATTTACATTCTTCCTAGAAGTGTGAAAGTATTTCTACTTCTTCATCTTTGCAGCACGTATGATTTTCATCTCTTTTCTTGTTATTTATTAATTGCTATATATTATTTGTAGAGAATGTTGGGTTCCATTGCATCACTTTCTTTTACATGAATGAGGTTCCATGATTATATTTACCCCATTTATTAAAAACTTATATCTCACATTATGGCATACATCCTATTTCCTAGTAGCTCCCCTTCCGCCTTCTTGTTTTTTAGATAAAAATAAAATTTTAACAGTGGGTTTAAATTGGCATACAAAGTATGCATTGTCTTCTTCTATGATCCTCTCCTCCACCATTTCCTTCTCCTTTTGGTTGACTGAAAGTTTGTCTCTTTCCTTTGCCCTTAGCCATTTTCTGATTCTGTTACATTTGCTTTATTAACTTCTTATTTTCTCAACTCGACCCTTTCATAAGGCTTCTTTTTCCCTTTCATGCATAGTCTGTTTTTAGTTTTATGATTTATACCTTCAAACACAAAATGTATATAATATTTTATGCACACATAAGTATGTGTTTATGATGATTGTCAGTCTAATTGAAATGAAGTCATATCTAGCTAATTGGTATTGATTTGCACTTTTCTGATTATGTAATACATTTGATTTTTATGTGCTTGTTGACCATGCATATGCCTTCTTTTGAAAGTATCTGTTTTGATTGTTTAAAATTATGCATTGCTTGGTTTTGTTTTGTTTTAATATCTTTCATTTTTCTACACATTTAGTAGGCTAATACTTGTTTAGCTTTAGTGCTTTCAAATATTTCATCCATTCTGTACATTGTCCTTTTACACTGTTGATTATTTCCTCTGCTGTGCAAAAGTATCTTAAAACTCTTCACTATCTATTTTAACTTATTTTTATATCTTTACTGTATATACCATACTTTTATAGTCTCATAAAATCCTCAGAGTCCTTGTAATTATTTTAGCACAACACAAAAGAGAGGTTCTGTATTTCTCCATATAATAAAACACAATTGCCAACAAATGTATCTCATCTTTTAAAGAATACAGAGCTACAGTATCTAAAAGTTTAAAACCATTTACTAATTCATTTGACTCCCCCAAATCCTTAGGAATTATGAATAATTATTTTTGCATGTAGATACAGAATAATAAAAACACAGAGTGAAGTTGGGAATATATGTAAGGTCAGAGAGTCAGTTTCAGGAAAATAACCAAGTCAGTCTTGGTCCAACTATTCCTTTTTCACTAAACATTTTTCTCATGTACCAAATTTGTTTATTTATTACAATAGTGAATCAATTGAGTGTCTAATTCTACTTAACTGCCTCAATAATCATGCAGCAATTTTAAACGATTAGCCTGACAATTAATCTTCATTTAGATAATTCAGTAAGTCTGGCAAAAGTGTGGGACATTGAACATATATTTATCCATCTTCTCAGTAAATGTCCAGTTATAACAAGATGGTTAAGTGAGTGTGAAATAGTAAAGCACTGGATTAATTTTAAAAGCAAACATTCAAAAGACAATCATGAGTTGACCTCACTACGAGATTGTAACACAAATGCTGGAAGAATTATAAACCAAACATGGCAGAAAAAAAACATGTAACAAATAAGTTGAGGGTTAGTAAGGAAGGATATCATAACAAAGACATATGAGAGCTGACTAGAAATAATATAAGAATTATATTGGGGAATATTGCATAATTTAAAAGAAAATAGTCATCAATTAATCAATCCAAAATTACCTGGCAGCTACCTATTGTGAAGGAAGCAAAAGATAGCAATGTAAAATATAATTGTATCTATGCTGTAGCTTACAACAATGCTTCTATTTTATATATGAAGAAATTAACTCTGATAATTTTGAAAATTATCAAATAATCTGCTTTATTACAATTCTAGAACTACACTGCTACTACTTGGGTAATGCAAAATGCAGAAAGAGCAAACTAATTGTATTAGCTCTGATAATAATGAGCTGCAATAAAATGCACAGTGACAGAGTCTATTATTATAGTATGTTAATAAGCAGCAAGTACATAAAATAAAGCTTGAAGTTGTAATGATATGAGCATACATACTATTCATTAGGATCATAAAGTTGTTTGGAATACTTTTAACAAATCAGAACTTCCAGACTCTGAAGTGAGGCATTAGGAGGTTCATGCACAGTAAGAAGAAAAGGTTAATGGTGATTTTTAATCTCATGATACAAAGAATGAATTAACTTTATTCCTGGTAGGAATTCAAGAGACTTATTTTCATATTAATAAAAGCCACATGAAGAGGAATAACAGCTAATTAGGAATAGGATAAATATGGTTATTTTCCACTAACTCAATGGGGTGGGAGTTTTCAGGTAGAAATTCCAAGGGATTTAAGTGGCTAGAATCATATGAAGGAATGATTGCACATCAAGGGGAGCAGATACAGAATTCTTGAAATTTCCAGGTATTATAAATATTTTGATTTTTTTTAATGAATATGGTTCAAAACACTACAACAAAGTAAATGTTCTAATAAATCCCTTGCCGTCATTTTTTAAATTGCAAGATGAACAAACTAGAGAATCTCTGTACCAGATAGAAGCTGATATTAATTGTAGTAGTGTTTTATCTTGTTGTGTACATTTAAGATGGGACTCGATTTTGAAGTCACTATGTAGCCAGGCTGGCTTCACGCTTGCATGTATCCCCTATCATTGGATTCCTGAGGAGGGGATTATACAGATAAACCACAATGCCTGAAAAAAGAACCAATTTCTAAGATTCCTTTCAATCCGAAGTCTTCTTACCCAAAGTCTTGCTAAAGAGACAGAGGCAGAAGGATTGTGTAGTAACAACAAATTATAATTTCCTATTTCTTCAATATTCTGCTTTAAGATCATTGACAATGGTTGAATTTCAGTTTGGAGTTGGATAAAGATCACATTTACAATGGTAATGCTTACAACAGGCGAAAGCTTATTTCTCCATGAACATTATATTGCCAATCTTCCACACCAGTGCCAATTGCTGTCTTTGAAAAGTGTATGTCAAAATTAAGTAAACTTCAGTATTCTTTGTGTGTTTGTATATGTGCACATGTATGTGCATGTACACATGCAAGCAGTCACACGTATACACATGCATTATATATATGCAAATCCATTTTTAGTGAAACTAGAAAAAGACTCACGATGACTCAGAGAAGAGAATTGGAAAACTGGGTGGAATAAGTAATGATAGCAAAGAAAGAAAGGAAAGGTGCTAGTCATAGGTAAATTATAAATGTCTAGGACATAAAAAATGGGCAGTGAATAAGATATGCAGAACATGAAATCACGGAAGATAAATATGCAATGAGTGAAACCAACAAAACTTTATTTCATCCAAATATGTGGTGAACATCATCTGTTCTAGAAATGAATGATATTATCAAGATTTCTTGTGTGACAAATGATATCTGTTAAGCCATTCCTGGAAATAAAAGAAGTCAGATACTCTTGAACATTAGTTGAATGATGGAAATTGAACGGATGTTTAAGACATATTGAGTTTGAAGTGTGCATGAAATATCCAGCTGAACTTATGTAATAGACAGATGGATACATGAATCTAAAGATGAAAAAAAATGTCCAGGGAATATAAAGTTATGGTAATTTGAATGCATCAATTTTCTTTCTCCTAGATTTTAATGACATTGGCCTCACTGAGACTTTCATCACAAGCACAGACTCCCTCTTAGTCATTGAGTAATTTTAGGCCACTGATCTTCTCCTTAAATACTATCCTGACTTAATATTCTCCCTTCAAATGGGGTGGTATTCCTATTCTCTTCAAAATCTAAAATAGATTTATACATTTAAAATTAATATTAAAGGGGTACTAGTAGGTAGAACTTTTTCTTGCTGGCTTTTTAACTGACTAAATAGAAATACATCAGGTTATTTCATATATAAATGAAAATTTTAAAACCATTCAAAAATACATAGACACCACAATTATACATAATTCCATATATTCTTCAGTGAATATCATTTTCAAAGTTTTTTTTCTGTTAATATATGCACTTTGAAAAGTGGTGGAATTCTACACATACTCTAAGACATGATTTCATCACACAGTATGTTATAGTCATTTCCTTTTGTTAGGGACTGCCTTTTAATATTAATAATACACTTAAATTATCTTTCATTATAAAATATAGAAAAGTTATTGGGTATATTTTGTATATTTGCCTAACTATTTCTCCAGGGAAATAATCTACTTGGGGAAAATTCATCAAATTAACATATTAAGTCCAACCAACTTGTGTTATTTCTAAGTATTCATTGTTATTTCTATTTCTCTCAGTTTCTGAAAGGTTTTAAATTCATTTTGCCTCAAATAGACCTCCATTGTTTGTTTTCTTAATGACCTATTTTTCAATAATGCTGAAAAATTTTATTTCCAAATATAGCCCTATGTTACTTCATAACATAGGTGTATTCTGGTGAATATAACTATAGATGAGGCATATCCTTTGAATATTTTTCTTATTTAAGGTTGCTGTTGATATAATGGACCACTGTGACCAAATACAAATTGGAAAAGAAAGAGTTTATTTGGCTGTGCTTGCACATTACTATTCACTATTCATCAATGAAGGAAGCCAGCACAGGAACTCAGGCAAGGCAGGAACCTGGAGGCAGGAGATGAGCAAAAGCTATGAAGAAGCACTGCTTAGGCTTGCTTCTCATGAGTTGCTCAGCTTCTTTTCTTACATAACCTAGGACCACCAGCCCAGGTGCATTCCATTGTATGATGGGTTGGTACATTGATCACTAATTAAGAAAATGTTCAATATAGGTTTGTAGGCTTATAAGGCTGATCTTTTGGAGACATTTTCTCAATTGAAGTTTCTTCCTCTCAGATGATTATAGCTTGTGTCAATTTGACATAAAAGTAGCCAAAAAACTCTCAGATTGTACATAAATAAATTTACAAACAAAATCTATTCCTGGAGTGACAGCCTGGACAATTAATAGAAATTGAAAACTGAGGTACAAGAAGTTACTGACAGCTAACATGGATGTAATATTGATAGATAAATAGATAGGTAGTTAGGTAGATAGATAAATAGATAGATAGATAGATAGATAGATAGATAGATAGATAGATAGATAGATATGTGTGTGTATTATATAATATTATACGTATTCTTTTTGTTTTTCTTGGAATCTATTTTATTTTTTAGATTTATTCTTGAATTTTAATTAAGATATAATTACATCAATTTTCCTCTTCATTCTCTCAAGTTCTTTCCTCCAAGTCCTTCCATGTCCTTCAATCTCAAATAGATAATCACTTCTTCCAGTATTAATAATAATAATGATAATGATATTATTATTATCATTGCTACATATATATGTATATGCATGCACAAATATATACATAAAATCTGCTGCATCCATTCTAGTTGTGTGTGTGTGTGTGTAGTGACAGGGTGACAAATTGTGCTGTGTAAGCAATTAGGGGAGCTCATCACTGAATAAAGCTATACCTCTCCCTCTCTTAGCAATCCTTGAGATTCTTCCTTCTGTTTAAACTTCCTTCTCCATACTCATTTAGAGGAGCCTCCACATTTTTTCTTACCCTGTTATTCTGGTCTTAGTTCTGCTCTCTTCCTCACCTGCCCCTTAGCTGTGGTCCCTTTATACTTTCTTGTTTTCTGTATTTATTCAATATTATCACAGAGGACAGACAGTATGTAATGTTTGTCTTTCTGAGTCTGGATTACCTAACTCAGTAGAAGCATTTTTAGGTCCATTTATTTACCTATAAATTTCAAGCCCAATCTTAGGAAATGTTTTTTGATTTCTTTTAAGAAAGAGACTCTCTACATAGCCCTGACTAACTTCAAACTCACTATGTCCAGGCTGGTCTCAAATTCACAGAGGTCTTCTGAGTGCTGGCATTAAATGCATACATCACCAAAGTCATCTTACCAATACATTTTTAACAATAACAATTTTCATTTATGACAGAATAAGTTATTTATTATCACCATCTAAAGTTAATCACTCAGATATGCCTAATTATTGTTCATTGCTTTTTGAAGCATAGTTTGAAACCTATCAAGTTTCAAGAAAGTTCTGATGGTCTGATTTCTAATATAAAAATAAAAAATAGCATGTCAGATTTGCACAGGTCTTCCTATTAGTACTAAAAAATAGGCATTGTTACTAAGAAACATACTCATGATTATGAGTCTCTATTTGCTTAATGCATAATAACGTTCACAGCAAATAAGGCTTGTATATCTACACAGAATAAGCTTAGGGATGCTCTAATCAAAACAAGTCGGTGAAATGTAGATAGAGATGTTGAATTATTTTATTTCCTCTTAGTTATATGGTCTCAGATGTAAGCTGTTATCATTTTTGTTATATTCAATCACTTTAAGTCATTTGTCATTTTAATAGAGTAACATTAGAACTTTTGGAAACTAAAGTACAATAAAGTGTTATGAACTGTATATAACTGTTAGTGCACTTATAAACTAAGATGGCACTAAAATTGTTTATGCCAGCATTCCATACACAAACGAATAGTATCTTATGCTATGATGTGTTGATAGCTTAGTAATCAGAATGTGGTGGAAATTTTTCAAATATATGATAGTCTTACAAAACTGTCATCAGATATCCAGTGTGTATTGACCAAAGCATTACATTTACAATGTGTTGCTGCAATTATAAATACATTATATCAACCTTAGTAATCATCTTAGAATATTCTATTTTTGCTAATCACCCCACCTCCAAAAACTGTGCTTTACATTGCTTAATTTCATCGTTTGTTTCCTGATCTATATTATTGCAAAATTTAACAATTTAAGTCTTTTTTTATAATCCTTCTGCATTCTCACTCACTTGCCACCAATTCACTCTTTATCTGTTTTTATCAATGCAATATTCATAAAATTAAAATATTTATTTATACTCAATGTTCCTGAGCTTCACAGAAAACCATGTATCCCCTTGTTACAAATGTTCCTTACCTTTCTTTACAATCATTTGCTTCATGACTCTGCTCTTCAACTTGTCTCTCTGGACCATTAAACAATTTTACATTGTTTTATCCATTCCATACTTACTTTTTCTGGAATCTACATCCTATTTTGGATATCTGGTTGAATCAAGCAAATTTAAAATAAAAGAATATAGGTCTTATTCTCTTGTCTTTCCTTGACAAGTGACATTTTTTCTATCTGCCATTGCATTATTTTACTCAGATTATTTAATAAATATTGACTGTAAGGTTACATCAGTTTGACTTTATCACTGATAGCCAACATATTACATGAAACACAGTAGATCCTGGATGAATTCTGACCAATAGATGAAGATGTGGTTAATAAATAGAGGAAAATATGTGTGAGGACTGATAGAGAAAATACACAAGGAGGGAATGGAGTGACTTGTAAAAGAGTAGTCATGTGAAAACTCATTAACAAAAATATAAAAATAAGGAAGAAAAACACAAAGCACTATACCATAGAAAGAGGAAGGATACATTTATAAAGGATAAGATAATCCTTCATTAAATTGCTACATAAAGGCAATAAGAATGACAAATTTGACTTTTCTAAGAAAATTAATTTAATTAATTAAACATTATGTTTAATCCATGTAGTAGTCAATGACTAAAAGACTATACAGAGTAACCTATAAAATGTTCGTAATTATTGTTTGAGAGACGTATTGCCGTGTGTGATTAATGTTTTTGAGTCAACATGTCTGAATCAAGATAATGATTCAATTTCCATTCTAATGGACCTTTCTACATCTACCAAAACCAAAGCTCTACTAATCAACTCATATAATGGTGCACACATATGGGTACGTACCAATCTTATGGGAGATCATTGTACTTCATCTTCAATTTTGCCATGAAACAAAATAGTACTATACGTAAAAATAATATTTATGCATCTTTTAAAAATCTCCTCTCATGTATGTAGGCCATTTTATAATAAATTTTCCAATTTTGCTTAATATTTACTACAAGTTCCTAGAACAAATCAGCATCAGGGTCTACTAGCACCCTGGGAAATAAACAAATGTGTGCTTTTTTTTTCTAGTGTCCTTCATGTTTTTAAGAAATTCAGCATTTCAACATTCAAGTGTATTGGTGAGGAGATTCCATAAATCAGTTAGTTTAGTTTTAGCTGATATTTAACAGCCTACACCAGAAACAATGGACCCCTAAAAATAGACTGTATATGTCAAAAAATATTGTTCCCACTGCTGAATGCATCTAGACATGGTTATTGTCGCTATTTGTAAGAAAATATCACTGCCACCTAGGAGATATTACCCTTCACAGTTGAAAATTGGACTCAGGACAGTGGTGCTTACCTCTTCCTGCCTGTTCCCTAAACTGTCAAGCCCCAAGGAATATTAAACTGAGAAAAGGTCATTATTAATTCAGAAATTCAACAGACAGAAATGGAACAATACGTGCAATGACCATGCAATAGTACAGCTTGGCTGGTCAATAATGCCTCAAGGGTTTAGAGACTGACAGTGGGCTATTGCAGGGTCTGTGTCCAGGTTCCACTCTCAGTCTCTGTGGTGCCAGATATCATCACATTCATTGAGATAGATGTAATTTATGGGGGAAATTATTATGCTGTTATTGACTTGGCTAATGCCTCATTCTAAATCCCTTTGGCAAATGAAAATCAAGATTAATTTGTGTTCACATATAACATTCTATAGTCTATTTTCCCCATGCTTCTGCAGGAATAATTCAGTTCTCTTGCACAGGTATCTAGGGCTTGACTTTCAACAATTCCAAGTGCCCACAATAGTTGTAGTTATCTATTATGTGAACAACTTTATGCTGTAAAGCACAGTGAAAAACAAATAGAGGCAGTACTATGGTTAGTTATTGAAATGATAACTAGTTTTGCGTGAGTCCTCAACTTCAATAAAGCCCCTAGTTCACTAAATACATCTTAATATATATAGTCCAGTTTAACATGTATATAAAGAAATATCTCAGTTATGGTCAAGCAAAAACTATTAGACCTTGTGTGATGACAAATAAAAATGAGGTCAAAGATTTGTTTGCACTTGGGGTACTTGAATTAACATATATGTCACTTATATGTTCTTTTACTCATTCCCATAAAAAGCACATGTTTTAATATTGTCCCTGAGACACAGATTCAGGCATCTGGTTAAAGAAAACAGCCACTAGGGTAAGCCAATTCTAATTATGAACGTTTATCTTTAAATAGACAGGTCCCTGTGAGTTATAGGGACCAGTAGAAACTGCACATATTAAATGGAGTACTGCATTTAGTACTATAACCTGAACACAGTTTATTACTCAGATTTCATCAGTAAAGTTAGATACAACAGAGTTCAATTGTCAAACAGAACTAACATTTTAACTTAGCCACAGTGATGCCAAATGGATCAATAGGTTCCACAAATGCATGGCTGACATAATTCAGAGAAGAGAAAGACACATTGTAGACACATTGTTTCTACCTGAGACAGCCTGTGACTTATACATCTAGGTATCTTGGGAGACCAGTCTTCGTAGTACTAAGATAGAAGAATCATGAGCTCAAGCTGATTTGAAAAAGGATAAGAGAAGAGAAACCAAGAGAAGAAGAGAAAGAAAGAAGAGAAAGAGACAGAAATAAAGAGCATACATTTAGCTATTAATTAAAACTATATTTGGGCAATCATTCAATGGACTGAAATTTATTCACTGATATTGTGATGGGCATGGATACCTTCTATGAGGTGCTATAGTAATGATAGGTTATTCTAGGAACTGCCAACATTCTAGAGATCCTCTAGAACTATAAGTATTTGATCTTTACAGTCGTGTAGGGAATATGGTCAGACATACTAAGATATGACAGGATGTGACTTCTCATCCTGGATTTGGATGACCACAAAGAACATTTTATATAAATCAAAAAATATAATAGTTGACTACCAAGGTATAAACTCAGAAATAAAACCTATACCCTTAGTATAATATCTGTACAACTAAGACCACAAATAGTAGACAGAAACACCTGAAACCACAAAAATTGTGATAAGAAAGCAAAGTTGAATAATGTTAACTTCTCTTGATCCTTCTGATGTATACTGGAGCTTGCACTGTCAATGCATTGCTGAGAATACAGAAGTAACATCATTGTTCCTTTATGGAGAATGTTTTCTCTGAGGCAGGCAGAATCTTTGTATAGCTTGTTGTCAATCTCAGCAGTCATCCACTGGCCACATGAAAATGATACTTTCAGTATTCATTCAGCATATTCAGATCAAGAGTAACATAATGCATTATATGCAAAGAGCAAAAAATCTGGGAAAGACATTAAGAATGGTTGTTGGTATGTAAAATTTGTATTATCCAATTTAACTCCACCTCCTAGCTTATAGCTAAACCATATATCAGCTTCACAGAATTATTCTATAGGCATTTATAGTTACTCCTTACTTTCCAGAATGTCAATATAATGCCAATATAATGTTTCTGTATTCAGTGTGGGGTATAATAAGCTATCTATGGCTTAGATGAGGAATCTTGTCTGAGAAATAGAGTCATTCTTTTGTTAGTATTGACAGCCAGCATAAGTGCACATGCCATGGAAAAGTATGGAATTTCTCTTTGACTATGGCAGAAAGAGCTCACAGTCCTCCCTTAGTTATTCAGAGTCAATAAGGTACTGATCTCATTAGCCAAGGGGAAAAATACTTCAAATTTTTTAGATACAACAGTGAAGATGATTCATAAACAGTCCCGTTTGCTTCATGAAGTAGGATTTCAAAGTTTACTTGTACATTACTGAAACCAAGGACAAGACACTGTTCCAAGAAATGTGGTAATAGACATCCTGAATATAATGAAATATCTTTTTATTATGAATTAAGGATTTCACACACATCTCATGTCAATTAATCATACAGATCTGATTAAACAGTACACTTAATGTGTATCTGGGAAGATGGATTAGCATCTGAAATAGAATAACTGCTAACTGATATTGCATTAGTCACTTTTAAATTGTTGCAATAAAACATCACGGACAAAGGAAGTAATAGAAGGAAAAGTTTGTTTTTCCTTATACTTCCAGAAAAATACAAGTCCATTACATCAGGGAGGCAGGGCAGCAAGTAGCAAACACAATAATAGGAGCAGAAAACTGAGATACCACATCTCCAATACAAGCATGAGGAAGTGGTTTGTGCATAAACATTCAAAGCCTTTCCCCAATATCCTATTTCTTCCCACAAGACCCCCTCAAGCCTCCTCAAACAATGCTACCAATTTAGGATTAACTGTTCAAATCTCTTAGCCAATGGGGAACATTCTCATTCAAACCACAATGTTTCACTACCCACTTTTCAAAAGCTTCATGACCGTCTGATAATTCAAACTACACGTTGTCCAACTTTACAAGTCACCATAGTCTTTTACAAGATGAAAACTTCAAAAGTTGAAAGTCTCCTGTGAGGCTCAAAGCAATCTCTTAATTGTAACCTCCTGCAAAATTAAAAACAAACTACATATTTCTAAAATCTAATGGCACAGAATACAGATTTCCACTTCAAAAGTCACAGTGAGGAAATACTGGACAAAAACAAGAATAAAACCTAGTAGGAAAAATACCAAATCTTGTAGATCCAGGTAATCTATCAAAAGACTTAGATGACTCCCCCTGTTCAGCTTTACTACATACTGAACTTCTCTTTCTTGGGCTTGGTGTACTTCTTGTGTGCAGCTCCCTGTGGCAGATGTCTCATGGGTTTGGCCTTCCCAATAGTTAGAATCTCCACTGAAATCCATGCTTCACTTTCACAGCTTCAAACAATGGCTTTTCACAGTGTCTTTCCCTCTCTTAACATTCACACAGGGACTCCCCTGACACATCTGCTTGCCTCCAGATGCTCAATCAAACTGTAGAGAAAGAATCCATGGTCTCCTTACTCTTAGGTGCTTCATACTTTTATAGTTAGAACCATCTGGATAACAGTGCCAAATTTGTCTCTAATATTGGGATGAACCCCTTTCAATCACATTAGCAGCAGGGTTTATAGGCAGACTCTTTATTGGAAAAAGTGACTTAGTCTCACTTTCAGAAGCTGGAAGCTTAGCTGGGAGATATCTTGTCCTTTGGTCATCCTTTCTATTTCTCCACTGCGAGCTAAGCTTCTTCTTAATGGTACTAATCTCCCAATTTTTACAACCTCTCTTGCAACACAGAGCTTGGTTCTAAAGTTCAGACCCTAGTGTTCTTTACCTATACATTGAACATTTCATAATTCTTTCTGTTCTATTTCTGCTTTATATAGTAGACTTATACAAGCATAATATATAATAACTATGTGACAGACTCAACATTTTGTTTTTCTTGGCTATATATATATATATATATATAGCAGAGAGAGAGAGAGAGAGAGAGAGAGAGAGAGAGAGAGAGAGAGAATAGGCATCAGTTTTTCTGCTAAATTCAGATGCAGACAAGTTCTAGGGGCACAGGCAGTAAGTAGCCAGATTTTTCACTCACATATTAAAGGAATGACATATAATCCATTTTCTTATATAGTCCTCCTCTGAAATGTCAAGAGCTGGAATTCCACTTTCATCAGCACTACTGCCCTCCAGGCTCCAATTGCAATGGCCCATTAATTTCTGTTTACAGCATTCAATGTTTCTAGTTCAAAGGCTTCAAAATTCTTTAAAAAAATTGCCATGGTCAGGTTCTTCATAACAGCAGCTTGATACAAAACCCATTCCTGGTACTACAATCTTTATTAGCCAGAGTCTTTAAATAAAAAGAACCAGTAGAGTGAATATATATATATATGTTAAAAGGTGAAGTACTGTACTGACATACAAGATATGGTCTCGACTGGTCCAATAATGGCTACCTAACAGTAGAGAGAGACTATAGGTCTCAGCAATTGCAGTCTGATACTAGAGCCCTGGAGAATTACGGCAGAGAAGCTGACCTTCAGCCTGCTGAAATCTTGCAAAAATTGGCTCTAATAGTCGTGAAGGAATGTCATACCCCTATCATTGGATAGGTAAACTTGTCAAGAAGAATGAAGAGAAGCAAGTACACAAGAAATATTCCTTCCCGTATGTCATCATATCTGGCACAACAGCAGAATAATCTACCCGTATTTATGGTGGGACTTCCTGTTAAAATAATCTGATCAATAAAATCTCTCACTGAATTGAACAACAGTTCCTATTTTCATATGTAGTTATTTGACAACCAAGATGAACCCTTACAGATATTTCAGCTGCAAAATGAAAGACAGGTCTCCGAGGACCTTGAGTGGGCCAGAAATCACTCGATTTCTGTGGCCAACTGTCGAATTTAGCAAAATAGAATGTGCTGAGTTGGGAAGAGTCCAGAAGAACCTAGACCATGTCCTGTTCTGCCATGGAAGAAGATATTCAACAATACCTGAACTCAGTCATCCAAGAGACATCAAGCATGTAATGCATCAGTGGAGTGCTTAGGATCCCTGTGATGCACTGGAACTTGGACACATAGAGACCGTTCCATTCATTGCGGCTGGATTCCTTAAATTTGCAGGGACAATTGGTCATGATCTCATGCTTTTTGTTTATTCTGCCCTTAGGTGAGTTTGATTTATTATATAGTTGAGTTTTATTTTATTTTATTTATTTTATTTTTTCAAACCTAAGAGGCTTGAATCAGTAACTTAGTTTTTTTTTAATGCTGTATTTATGTCATCCTTTCTCATTATTAGGTATATATGTACCCAATCATTTTCAGTACTTCAGTTTTCTATTGTATAATCACCGAGTTGCTGATATTTATCTGTATTTTGAAAAAGAGCATATTATCTATTACACATGATTTTCTATTCTTCGAAACCTTCCGTTAACAGAGCATCTCACATTATTTTGATTCCATTGATTCTGAACACCTATAAAATTGTATTTATATCACAACAAATTTGGGGATCTTTTTGACAGAAATTTTCTCTGTATTAATTTCTATTTATTTCTAATTCAGAGAAGTATGATATTACTCAAATAAAACATGCAAATAATTTTTACTGGAATTTATGTCTTCATATATAAATATGTTGAAAAAGACTTAAATTATATTAAAGGAAAATGCCACTTATAATTGGAAATATAATTATTTGACAATAAAATATATTATATAGCTATTTATTATCTTAATTATTTGTATTTGAGAAACTAACCAGAATTCAGGAAGTAATACACTTTACAGAAATATAATAACTCTGTAAAGAGTCCCTGCATTACTTACTTCAGAATTTGTCCTTTGTATTTGTAAATTCATATATATCATGTATACATTATATAATCATGTAACTCAGTAAAGTAATAGAAAGTGTTTTCTCATATATTTGGAAAGAGGGAGAGAGACAGGACAGAAAATGAGCCACAGAGACAGAGACAGATAAGAAGAGAGTACATCAAAAATGTTGGTTGATATCATGCACAAGACAAATGTTTATTTTTCTAGGTTACTGATTTTGAATATTTAGACTTCTAAAGTGAACTTCACCAAAATATATTCTATTCTTTTTTTTTCCATAGAAAATTTATTCACAGAGATAGAGCACCATAAAGCCAATAAAAACAAAAAATAACAAATAAAATCCATCATTTCCCTTTGTTTGTTTTCTCTACAATAGGTTAGTACTTCACTCTGATATTTCTAAATGGCCTCAATTCAGCAATTGTGGTCATGCTGAGAGGATAAAGGGATTCCATATGTACTGTTCTACTTTATGCTCACCTGTGGACTTATACATCATTGTCATTCTGATTACAAGATATCAGAATTTATCTCAGCTGCCTCTGAGCTTCTACCTTTCATCTTACCTGTCTTTCCTGACCTATAAACGAAGGGATATTAGAAAAATATAAAAATAGTACTAAATATTGAGGCTTCTATATGAAGGAATAACAACCTATTTTCATATAATTTTGGAGCTTCCCAAGTATGAAATTTTATGCATACACACAGAGTCAAGAGTCACATAACAATAGGAACACATTCTGAGACCCAGTGTTCAGTGACTTCATAATTATCTGAGCCACCATACAGTGAGCTTTCAAATACATGGATGGTACAGTCCATCATTCACAAGGGCTCATTTATGCAATCAAGCAACATGCTAAACATAAGAAAACAGAAGCCTCTGCCAGCACATGACATACAGTATCAGTATGTGTGTGTGTGTGTGTGTGTGTGTGTGTGTGTGTGTGTGTTTATTCCATATTTGTATATGGAATAACAACATAGCAAAATCATGTAGTAAAATAAACACATAAACCAGTAACTCATTTATTATCATGGTCAGTTATTATGTATTGTATACTATATGTGTACTCTATACTTTTATATGGCTGAAAGACAGTAGGTTGTTTTATTTCAGGGTCATGACAAACATCAATAATGCTGACTTTATGGGGGCTATAACATAGCAAGGCAATAAGAATATTTTAGCTATATTTTATGGAACTACTCTTGTGTACCCATCTTACTGCAGCACATGACTGTCTGTGAAGCCCATAACAAATCATTGGCCTTGGAACATAAACTGCAGACAAAAGGCATCTTATGAACACATATAGTCTGGAAGGGTTCTTACAAGTATCTTTCCTATTTAATATATAGCACTTCCCTCAGAGGCTTTCAAATAATTATGAATTATTATTTTAAGATACCAGGATCAATAATTTTGACCTAGTTTTATATGCTGAATTAATATTTGATTTTCCAAAGATAGTGACAGTGCTCTACACAAATATGTTATCTAGATTTGATTCACTTTCATGTCTTAATTCTCTCAATACTAAATGTCCTCATCATTTTTGATTTGTGGTCTGCAAAGTGAATATAAGGGAGTACTTCAAGTACATTTGCTTCTTGCCTTGTTATGTAACTAGAGGTACTACAGATTTTCATCACAGCAAATGAAAAAATATTGTCTCTCTACTATATACTCTGGGAAAAACAATAACATTTCTATTGAATGAAATGAAACTACATGCCAATATGAAACTTTAGAATGGGAAGGGAAAGTATATACCATTTATTCAGTTTGTTTTCTGCTCCCTTGGATAAAAGATGGCAAGTTTATATTTAGCCAAAAACCAAAAATCATGTATTTTAGCTTGTAGTTTCCTATATGGAAACTACTTCTAAACAAAAATATTTGGTAAGTGGCAAATATTAAGTTTAAACCATGTGACAGTTGCTTTATTCTTACACTCCTGTTATTATTAAAAGTAACAATATTCTTCAGTTGTTCATAGCACAAAGTGGTCTGTAGGTCTTTTGGCAAAAGGTAAAACAAAAACACACACAGAGCAATTTATATATCTTTCCAGAGACTGACTATGTAAGAAATTTGTAGGTAAAATAATTTTTATTATAAAATAATTATATTTTATCAAGTCATTGAGATAGTAATAGAAACATATTACATAGAAATATCTTATTCACCTATTTGATAATCATACTACATAAAATTATGTATTTTTCACTGTGAGACTAGACTAGAGTTTTCAAAACCATAAAAAATAAAGCATAAATAAAATATTTACTAATATGCTCAGTCATATTTTCATATAACTGTTTATTTATGTCTATGACCATCTTAAAAGTAGGATTTAATTTTAAATTTAAAATTTTGCTTATCTTTATACCTCAAAATGAATGATGCAATGACTACATGTATTCTTTCATGCAGATTTGTCATCATGTTTTACTTATTAACTTTAGTTTGAACCAAAAATATTTTTTGGGGAAATATACCCAAAAGACTTTACATCTTCCTACAGAGATCCCTGCTCATTCACATTCATTGCTGTTCTATTCATAATAGCCAGAAACTGGAAACAGTCTAGGTGCCCATCAACAGATAAATGCATAACGAGTGTTCCATTTACAAAATGAAATAAAAAACACAAAATTATGATATTCACAGGTAACTGGATGGAGCTAGGAAAAAAAAATTAGTCCCCTCAAAAATATTGTGTTTTTCATATATGTGGTGCTATGTCTTAAGATTTGATATGCATGGTGCAGTACATATAAACACAGAGGTTAAGTAAAGAGTAAGTGACTAGGGGTAAGGAGAGGATTTTTCATGGAAAGGAAATAAAATATATACTTATGGAGAGTGAGTGGGGTATACTCAACTGGAAGGAATAAATGGAGAGGGAGTGGAAGAAGCAGCTAAGGGGGAGACTACAGAGTAAGACAGCTAACACAGAAAATCATTTGAGAGGTTGTATGGATTCTAACTACTGTAAAAAGTTCTTAAGTGTACATACATATTTAGATGGAGTCTCCAAATAACAAGGGAGACAATGCCCATTCTAGACATCTTACACTACCAATTGATATTTCCAGTGTGAGAAATAGTTACCATCTAGTTCCATTTCAGTTATTGGCCATAAAGACTCCATGAAAACCTTCAAATATCTTAGGACAATGCCAGTGCTATTGGTTGCACTTCACAAACTGATGGCAAATCCCTGTTGCTGAAGACAACATTTACATATATCCTCGGACTTGAGAAAGTTGACCTGGTACCTAGCTAGAGATATCATCCTTACTGATGAGTGTTCATGTTTCCAGAAGGTACTCTGCACATTACCATGGAGAAAAGTAATCACCAAACCAGCAACAAACAGTGCAGGCTTCGACAGTGACCTGATTGCATGACATGCTGGTGCAACAGTAGCACTCATGTCATTGTGGTAACCAAATACTCTCTGATTATATTTCAGGTCCTCTCCATAAGATGGAGCACAGGCCTGACATTGCTTGGGTAGCCAAGAACCAGAAACTAGATAGGCCATGGCCTTAGAGGAAAACCAGATACTTTTGCTATGAAGGGACATATCAATAAAATGACTCCTAACCACATTCTGCTATAACAAAATATTAGTGCCTCTCACAGCCATCATCAGAGAAGCTTCCTTGTGCAGTTTATAGAAATTAACAGGAAGACCCACTACTACACAATTTGCAGAGTGTAGGAGATTATTATTAATAAAGAAATATTTATATAAGTCATTGTTTCTTCCCTTTTCTAGAATAATGTTATCATCTATTTTTAAATTTTTGTTTCATAGTGTCTCCTTCTTTTAGCCCAAACAGCTTTGAACTCATTATGTACTCCTAGAGTAGCCTTGAACAAATGAAACTGAACCCTCAGCCTGTCCAGCACTGACTCCAGATAGACACCATCAGGACAGGATTTCATATGTATGAGTCTTAAGGCATGAAGGCTATAGTTAAATTATATTCTGGATTGAAATTTGTATTATGTATCTTAATGCATTTATAAAATATATAACTTCATAATCTTTGATAGAAATAGAAATGACTTTAACTACACTTATATTTAAATACAATAACATTTTAAGAATTTTTATAATAATTATCCAATTAAAAATTTTAATAAATTATAAATTCTAAAATTTTGCATATTTTCTTTAAGGTTGGTTCGTTGTTTGTTTTTCTTCCTTTTAGTATCAATTAAAGGAAACATAGTCTATGAGTTAACCTTTTATTACTGGCCAAGCACCAAATATTCCCTTACAATTTTTTAAATGTTTTCTTGTTTTTTGCTTAGAATATGTCACTCTTTTTTCAATTTGCATTGTTATTTTTATTAATTTAATATATAATTTCTTGCATGATGCAGGATAATTTTTCTTGCCTTTCTTTTTCTTTTCAATTCAGTTTTCACATGTTTTCTTTTCTTACTCACACTGATATCATTTATTTATTTGGTTGTTTTTTAGATAAATTTTCACTCTTTGACATTTATATCAAATTTCTTTTGATATTTACGGTTTTAATTAATTTAAATACATACAAGTAATATATGTCCAACATACATACATACAGTGAAGTTCCATTCATTATTTTCATAATTAAAACATTGTTTGCTTTGTGAAGTATATATTTACCCTACACTTTTCTTTAGAAGAATGGGCTTTGAAATTATTATTTCGTGTCACTAGTTACATCAACTACTTTATAACAGCCATCATACTACATTCCCTTGCTGTAGTTCAGTGGCTTAGCTCATAAACTGATATCTGAAGTGTGGTACTCTTAAAAAACATTTTCACAAGAATAGATGAGCATTAATCTTCCTGTGCAATTTCATGTTTGCTAAATATTCCTGTTATTTATGCATCAAAAATGGGTAACAAAAAAGTCAGTTTTTATCTTGGGAAAATCATATGCCACTGCAGGGAACCTACTATTTTTAACTTGCTAAATGCCTCATCATAATGGCAAACTGCCTTCTAAATATTTATACATGGATCTGGGCTGCTCTTAGCCTTGTAAGAGAAGGGGTTTTTTTTTTGTTTTTTTTTTTTCAGTAGTCAGTGGTCAATATACAGACCCATAACCGGTCAAAGTGCTAGAATTAATTATTGTGCTTTCTAAATTCCAACTGGGAAATCTTTAGCAACTCTGCCTCTTTGTCTGAAGACAAAGGCACATTAGAGAAGAAGGGAGAAAGAATTTAAGAGGTGGAGGATGGAGAGGAGTATATGGCAAAGCTGTTGTACTCATAAACTCACAACAGCTTTGGTACAAGTCTCCCAGAAAATAACTATTTGATTTAATTTATATATACTATACGATTTCTGGCAACTAGAGAATTTACAATATCTAAGTATATTTATATATTTTATCAGAGATTATATTATAAACATTTGTCTGTAAGAAGCAGGTAAACTGAGGAAAGAAACTCATGTTTTGTCAATACTTGAATTGTTGTTAGAGATCACTAACATTCTGCTAATATTGGATTAAATGTAGATTCATACAGCAATCTTTAGGGAAGTCTACGTGTGTCATTTCCTGTAGTAGGATCCATTGAATGCCACTCTTGGTACACTTTGGAAAAAAAGCATACCCAGAATCTGTTAGTGGTTTGTTTACAGTATAATTCACTAAATTAGTGGTTCTCAACCTTCCTAATGCTGCATCCCTTTAATACAATTCTTCAAATTATGGTGATTCCCAACCACAATTTTTTGCTACTTCATAACTGTGATTTTGCTACTCTTATGAAATATAATGTAAATATCTGATATGCAGATGGTCTTAGGCTACCCTTGTGAAATGGTCATTGGACCCCCAAACAGGTATTAACCCACAGGTTTAGAACTGCTTAACTGTATTATTTCTTTATATGGTGCTCTACTTACACTGTCTATTCTATATTCAAACAAACAAACATTCTTCTTGTACTCAGCAATGGTTAATGTATATACTCTTTCCTGGTCCAATTCTGAGAATAAGTGACTGTGAGCACTCAACCCTAAATGGACCATCTATATCAATCCTGCCATCTAAAGGCTAAGGTAACTCACTAATGAGGGGTTGGAAGAATATAACAGAAGATGACAGCGATCACTATGAAAGGCTATCTTCTGAACATAATGCAACCACTGCATTCATAAAGTTACAGCAGCTGTGCTTAAAACTGCACAAGATCAAGAAAGTCAAAATTCCAACATAGATAGGAGAGTTCACAAGTCCCTATCCCTAGCTGAGGAGAGATTGATAATTTATGACTATCAGGGCTATGATAATCATTTTAGGAGAAGCTTTTCCACTGTTAATATGATCTTAGTCTGGTGGATGACTCCATACCCATATGCATATGAGAAAGACTAATTGGGAATGGTCATATATAAAAAGGTAGTGAGAAAATGGAAGAAAGCATGTTAAATAGATAAGGAAAAGTATTGGGGAGTTCAGCAGTTGTTAAAGGGTAAAAATGGAGTGTGAAATATGATCATGAATATGTATGTATATATATGTATATATATATATATATATATATATATATATATATATATATATATATATTATTCTCTAAGAATAAACAAGAAAATATTTGGAATGAATAAATATTAATATATGAATTAAAAAAGAAAAAATATTTAAAAGAATTCTGCTCACATTTCAACATTCATATTTAAATTTTCTATGAACCTAAGTTTCATTTCTCAGATAAAATTGTCCAGAAAAGTTGTAGTGAATCATTTTGTAATTATATGTTTAAAAATATGATGTACATTTTATGTAGGGTATATTTATCCATTCTACATTCTTTTCTATTGATCTATGTCTCTATCCTTGTCCAGTACCTCATAGTCTTGAATTCTGGAAGAGCATATTAAAACTTAGTGTAGAATGGCTCGTCATTTAGTCACTCCTTGTACATGGTTGCTTCATGTCTTTCCAGATTTATATCTTACCACATAAATAATAGCATGGTTGGTATCTACAATTTAAAATAACTAACTAAATAACATAAAATTCCCGAGTTATAAATAAAATAATGTGTTGTATTTTTAACACTATAAATATAAACTATAGCATAAGATCATATTTCAATTTCATATTTCCCCTGTATAAGATATATAAAATGCTTATAAATAAATATATCAGAAGTGAATGTCTTTGGCCACTGTTATTAGCTTTCTGTTCTGAAAGATGTGTGACTCTGAAACTCTGAAGACACTAAATGTACATGTTTCTAACACCAAAACTAATTTGTTTATATTTCTTATATTTTTTAAACAAACAAATCTTTATTTTTTTTTGTTTGGTTTTTGGTTTGTTTTCACACATGTTCATCTGAACAGAAAGGAGTTCTACTTTATTTCTGTGAATCACTTTCCCTTGTCAAAATTCAAGAAAGCTGGCCTCTTGCTAAATTATTTTCTTACAGTTAAGCTCCTTGGTTAGCGTTCTTTGCGTTTCATTGTGGAAATATATAAATATCATTAGATGTTACTCCTAGTTTTCAGACTGGAATTCAAAACTAGCACATATAATTTTATGAATATTTGATTGTGTACATAACACAGTAGAGATTAGGGGAGCAAACTAACAAACTCGTTTGAAATCTGTCTCTACAACATCAAATATCTGGTACTTACAAACTTTGTTATGGTCACTACTTTTATCATGTTATTTTTGAATCATGTAATTTTCATAAAATTTATAAGAATATCCCCCTACAGCTTCTTCTAGTTGACTATAATTTGGTTACAGTAAACTAGACAAATATTATATTGATAATATTAATGTATTGTCACCAACAACAATTAGGTCCAAATTTGGAAGAAATTTTCAAAATCATTAATTTAATGCAAAGTTCCCAATTGTTAGTATTTACATAGTTTAGTTGTTCAGATAATTGTGTGTCTATGCTTGAGTTAGATATGTTTTAGATATTTTAGAAAACAAAATCACTCCAAATTTTGTCCAAGATGAATAAATATATTTGCCAGTATAATCCACTGCCAGTTATTATAATTTTCACCTCAAAATTTATTCCCTTCATTTAAAAATTTTTTAACATTGTTTTCAAATCTACATAAAATGGGAGCTTCATAAATAATTTACTACACTCTCAGAATGGCAGCTTTCAAATAATGAAAAATGCTTTATTGAAACAACAATTGTAACACACAACCTAGGTATATAAGAAAAACAATGTTACCTGAAGACTTCATCTCAAAAGAATGCATAACAGCAAGGTAAAGTTCCCTGAGGAAGTACATGCCACTGCGACTTTGAATCTAATGAATTAGGTACTTTTTAAGAATTTTTTGGTGTGGTTTGAAAAATTAGCTTTTTAAAAACTTTTGAAGAAACTTAAATGTTACAAATATGAAGAAGAGTTTCAGAAGGAAAATGTGGAAACCAAATCAAATCTACTTAGAAAAGATTTGAAACCCAAGTAATTTGATTCCCCAAAATAATCAGTGGTTCATATCCTGCTCCAAATGTAAAGTCTTCCTTCCAGCCAATTGCTTCTGTAATATTCAGTGATCTCACTGTCAGACCATCACTGTATATTTTTGTCACAACTTAAATAGGTTCAGCTTACAAGCATAGCATCAGAGAAAAATGATAAGTGTTGAGGGAATGGACTTATGAATAACTTGGAACACTACAGATCTCCTTTTGTAACACATTGACTTAAACATGATTAGAGTAAAATCTTTTGCTTTTCTTTATGAACACAGTTTATGAAAATTAAATAGTTTTGACTTTGGTTTCTCTTCTTTAAAATGATAACAAAAAAATCTCTCAGAGTATTTGGGATGATGAAATGTCATAGTTGATATGAAGCACAGAGTTCACAATATTATATGTAGATATCGTTATTACCATGTGAATAACTGTCCATGCAGCTCCATCCACAGTCAGGTGTCCTGTAGCAAAGATATCCAAGATGACATTTGAGAAATGTGAATGCTTGCAGCGTTTACTCCTCATTTACAATATCTACAGTACATGTCACTGGGAGATTAAACTAGTTTAAAAAAGTCAAGAAGTTTTCTCATATGGAAAATTATAATATCTAATCTACTATCCTTATTTTATTCTTAATTCACTGATCATGCCACCCTTAATTCTCTACCTTAATTATTCCCCAGACCATGGCTTCAGATATGTTTTGAGAAATCTCTGTCATATTGACCCATTCCTACTTATGTTTACTTCATTAACATGTGGCTGGGTTTGTGAAATAGCATTCTCTGTATACTGTTCACAATTCAGAAAGATGTACATTATATTGGATTTATCCCCAAATCCATCTAAGAACATTTATTTTAAGAATATCCTGTCTTTTCCTGGGGAAGATATAAAAATTCTTTTCTATCTAATATGAAAAATATATCCTCCTTTGAGTTAAAATGCTTGACAGATTTTTCTGGCATTTTCTTACAAAACTGGGTGCTCTTTAAGATTATGATATTATGGTGGGAATTAAAGTTCGTGGCACAGACAGCATGCAACTTTGTTATCTCACTTAACACTGTGGTCCTTCTTGGACAATGGAAATTATCTAATTTGAAGGTCACAATGCCAGATGTACCAGATATAATGAAGTACTTTATAAGAGTCAGAAATATTCTCATTGGCCAGACTCTATAATGTCGGGTTAATTTGCAAACCTGAATGTAGAGTAAAATCTAGGGCCATCATAGTTATCGGTACATCGTGATAGTTCCATATGAACACAGTAAGTTAGGTGCTTCATGGAATGTGAGAATATTTAGTTATATTATTTCCCAACATCTTGATTGAAAATGGCTGGTTCTTTGTAACACTGATTCAAACTACAAACACATGTAATTGCTGTCCACCATTCATTTTGGTTCCTTGTCATCCATTTAAACTTTTGCTTCATTTACTATATTTATTAATTTAGCTCTATTAACAGTATTATATTTTCAATAAAACACATAATATTCACCTTTTGTCCTTTTGTGGTCATTATTATCATTTTATCACAGATCCAATCCTATTATCCCAGATGATGTGCTTATTTTTCGTATTTACAAACTTCCTTTAAATATCATGTTAGTTTCCTCAAGTATGGGGAAAAAAATCTCCTCAATAAATGATGGTGGGTCAAATGGGTAGATATACACCACATTATCCTTCCTATTCACATGCAAAATTAAATTTAAAATGGAATAAATGCTTACATATAAATCACAAAACTTTAACATGAAAAGATTAAAGATAAATTTAATGACTCTGAATTAGGCAATAATTTTAGATTTGACAATAGCTTAAACATCAAAATTAAATTTCATTTAATTTGGATTTTAAAACATTTGTTTTTTAAGTGATATTGTCAAGAATATAACAATATGACACAAAATAACGAAAGTATTTGCAAATCACGTATTCACAACAAATGTTGAAGCCAGTACACATTAGGTGCTTGATGGCACATGCCTGTAATCCAAGCATCTAAATCATGAGTTTTAGTACAGTTTCAATTACATGATGAAATTATTGACCTGCAAGGACTGTCTAGAGAGACCTTGAAAAAAGGTAAAAAGTGATTTTGTATGTCCATAATACAAAGGAAACCATAAATTATTTCCACAAAGATCAAAGATGCATAAAGGTTATTAATGGATATATTGTGTAAATGATCACTGGCAATACACAAATGGAAAACAGTTGTATGTAAAAATGTGCAATATAATGGAAAAATAGGAAAATTAAATTTAAAATTTCCAGGCAATAGCATCTAATACACATGAAGCTGTACATTATCAATATTGAAAAAAATATTAGTCTACACTTGGTTGAATTTTATCCTTTAAAACTAAAATATATGTTGATGTTCAGAATTCTAGTCCACAGAATTTAATTTTTTATAAATACTGTCTTTACAGATGTGGTCACATTAAGATGATATAGTGAAAATATGGAGGAAATACCAGTGTATATCAACTGATAAATGGATTAAAAAAATATGGTATAATACCAGTTGACATAAGTAGTGAATGTTTTATAATATTTCAACAACATGAATGAACCTTAAGTGAATAGCTAAATGAAAGAAGGGCCACATACGTTATACATCCACTAATGTGCAATGTACGGGCTCATATGTGTAGGGATGAATGATATCAGCAAGAACCTTCCCCTCTCTTCTCTCTCTCTGTCTCTCTGACTTTCTCGGTCTTGGTCACTCCTCTACCCTTCCCACCATCTCTATCTATCTCTATCTTTTTTTCTGGGTTTTTAACACAGGACCTTAAACCTATTAGGAAGGCAGGCTACCATTGTACTCTTTTCATATTAGTTTTTTTATTTTCTTTAGAAAATTTCTTTTTCTACATTGTGAACCTATGGACTCTAACAATTCCTAGCGCATGATGTCTGTGAATCAATGACATATTTTCAATAAAAACAACGGAACCATGCATCCATTAAGAATTTGTAATGAAAATCTGTTCTAGATTATGTATTTGTATGAGTGTCCTGCTATTAAGGATGAAGCAATCTAACGTGTGTCTGTGTTAAGAATCATTTTAACCGAGAGCACAATAAAAATCATTAAGGCAGAATTTGCTTTAATTTGGGCCAATATTATTCTATGCTTATGAATAAATATATTTGAGGAGAAAATATTGATATACCTGAAATGATCTGAAAACAGAAAAGAAACTTTTTTTGAGAATGTTTAATTAATATTCATCAGAGAGATGGATTTAAATTTTTTTCTCTTTCTGATGATTTGTAAAAAATATGTATATAATACAATTAAATCATGTTTCCCTCTTCCCTTTCCTCACTCTAACCCATTGCATCCTCCCGCTACGTACTCACTCTCAAATCTATGTCTTTTTTTCTTTAATTGTGTATGTGTGTGTGTGTAATGAATATACAATATGTATATATACTGAATATGTGTGTGCGTGTGTAATTTATGAGCATAAAACAATATTCTCAGTCCATAAACTGTTTTGTGTGTCTATGTTTTAAGGGAGAACCACTTGCTAGACCTAGACCACTTGGTTTCCTTGCTGGAGTAGACTGTCCTTTTCTCTGCATTTCCCTGTTCGCCATAGTTCCTTACCTAGTGATGAGACCTCATGAGCTTTTCTCCTTCCATGTGACCATGTCCACTGGTGTCATTATTTTCAAACCTTGTTTAAGTAGTCATGTTGATGAGACCTCATATGTATAATATATCTGACATTCCTATTAGACACAATTTGTTCCTTTTGTTTCTCTGACTCCTAAAACCTTGCTACACCCCTTAGATGCAGGAATTATGTTGTATGTGTATCAGCTTGGACTGGGCAACACACAACGTATTGTTCCCTATGTTTTGATTAGCTGTGATCCTCTATAGTGGTCTTTGTTCCAAGGAGAAGTTTCCTTAATTAGAGGTGAAATTCTCACTTATTTTTTTGGTTCCTGCTTTAGAAAATAAATATACTCTGATATTAGTTTGCAGCAAATGAACCAGCTTGTGGTATACAAAATACAAGGAAAAAGCCACACAACAACAATAGAAAAGAAGGAATCTATCAGACAAACAAAAAATCCCACAGAATTGTATACTTTAAATGCATGACAATATAAGCATTATAATCTCCATAATTATATCTTTAAAATAAAAACAACAAATAATCTACAATATAACTATAAACACTTAGTAAAAATAGGATTTACTATATCATTGACCTGAAAGTTAAGTAGGATGTTCTTCAAAGTCTCCTGCTTCCTAATCATTTTTCTTTTACCAAGTTATTTTTTTTTTATTCTTAGAGAAGTTCATAAGCGTGTAGGATGTCTGATCAAGTCCATGCCCATACTGTACCTCCAATGCCTTCTGTATCCTTGCTTCCAGATTCTTCTATCAACTTTGTGTCCATTCAAGTCTTAGGGATTATCACAGAGAAAATCCATCTACTGCCCATGGTTTTTCACCTAGGAGCCTACCCTTAAATAATATAGATTCTTCCATTCCCATACTCATCAACATTCTATCACTCCTCAGATGTAAGGAACAAAGAATCCCTCTGTTCTCTACACTAGAATGGTTTGGCTAGCTTTATCTCATCTAGCCATTGTGTGGGCATCCACTGCTTTGTAAGCTCATGATAGTAGCAATCCTATCATGTCCAGAAGTCACTGTTGCAGAGGTGCTCTCTGGCCTCTAGAGTTTAAAATTGGTTGGTCCCTCACTGTGATGGCCCATAAACCCTTGTGGGGGTGATGATGTACATATCCCAACTGTGGCTGAGCCCTCCAATGACACTCGATTTCTGTCTTTTGAAAAGTTGTGTGCCACTGCAGAAAGAAACTTCCCTGATGAAGACTGAGAACTGTATCCATCTACCAAAGAGAAACACAAAATGAGAAGGTAGTTTGAAAATGTATTCTTTTAGCAGAATATGCTAATAGGGTCACAACTAGAGCATATGAGCTCCCCATCCATGGGATTTAGGGCAGATTTACAGTACCAGTCATGTGTTTCCTCCTTTGGAACAGACATTAAACCCAGCCAGAAAGCTGTTGGTTAGCCCTTTAGCATTTGTTTTATTATTGAGTTCACAGACACATCTTGCCATATTGGTAATTATTGTAGTTTATAGGGTTTGCAGCTGAGTAAGATTGTTGGATTTTAGTTGTTGCTTTTTACCTCAGAAACACGTAGTACAATTAGTACTATGAAAACTAGGTACTAAGAAAGAATTGTCCAAGGACAACTTGAGGACAATTGAAAACATCACACGGAAGCCTACTATGTTATACGCTTCTTAACTAAAGAGTTTAATGGAGTTATTCAACATGGATATTCCTCCTTGATGTCATATGTTACCAAATAAAAACCATAGTGTCAAATGCAGGATACTTTCCACCGTTTTGTTGATAGAGGTTCCCCATAGACTCCAAACAATACAGGCTACAGCCATTGGTTGTCCATCAAAACATTATGGTAATACCCTATTGCTGACAACGCCATACAGTTTAGTCACAGGACATCAAGAAATTAATAAGTTGCTGACCAGAGAGTCTTAGACTGATTAACAATGGCTTTAGCATGTGAATTTCAACCAATTGAACACTGGAATATTGAAATTGTCTTCATATAGTAAATTACATAATAATATTGTAGTTCCAATATGAGAAGTCTAATTCTACAGTGCAGGAATTTAGAATGGATTTACTGTTTCCCTGATATTAACAGTATCAAATGAAGTGTGAATAGAGATCTTTCGAACAGTTTCACTTTAATACTTCATTATCCCCTTCCCCCCCGTTGTAATTTGACATTGAAATGTAGTAGAAGGACTGGAAAATAGCATGGTTAGTGTGCTGCCAGCTTCATGCTGTCAGTCCCATGAGTTAAGCTCCTTTTACACACAGCAGCTTAACAGTGTAGTTTTTTTTTTTTTGAAAGCTCTATGTAAGTCTCCTGTCTTCTTTTCTGTAATAAGGAAGTTCCTTGAGTGTCTCTAACATTTTGCAGTCTTTAATCTCTTTGAAAGTAATATGACCCACTGTGTGGTTTCCCCCTTGTCAAAGTAAATGTTCCTTAAATGTCTTGCATTAAACATTGTCTGTCAATTTCAGGGGAAGAATTTTAGTTCAAATAATGAGCACACTACTACAAACCTTGCTTTAATTGCTGCATTATAATCTCCAGACTTGAAATACCCTGGAGACCCAGATACATAAAATGCCTTTCAGAAACAAAGGTGTGGGATTCATTAAAAGTGTGTTTTAAGTGGGAATTTATTTGAAACTCACTGAAAGATGACTATCATTGTCCATTGAGTATTTGATAACTTGAGCTATTATTTAATGCATAACAAGTGTAATATATAAAAAGAGAGTAAAAAAAAGGAATACATATAATTACAATTTTGAAGACATGTATATACATGCACGTGTCTTTAAGGGAATAAATAATATTAACGGTTCCCCTTTTAAGAGCAGGAAAAAATGGAATCATTCTACAAGCTGAAAGTAATAATAGTAGTACTATATTAGTTTGACAACATTTGTTCAGTAAATTATATGCTTATATTTCTGATGAAAATATCAGAAAATTAAATATTAATAGAAAATCATATAGCTCTTTAACAGAAAACAAAGATTTTTGAGTACCTCCTCTGGGGATATTTTGCACCTCCAAAGAGCCTTACTATTAATCTAAAAATGTTGTCTTGGTTCCATGATCTGCATTATTTTCTCCTCATATCTAAATCAATGGTAAACATGTCTGCACCACTCAGTAAATTACTGGACAATGCTGTCACATTTCAGTATAAGAATATAATATTTGGTTTAGTTTTCTTATTCCATTAAATCATACTGAAGATTACTTCTGAGACTATGCTAGGGCAGTCTGAAAGTAGCATATGTCTCCATCCCTCTTAATTTCCCCTTAGTCACATAAAAATACATGCCATTTAAATTAACTACAAGGGTCAGGATAAAAGAAAGATGAGTGGGGACACACCATGTTGGTGAATGTATTAATTGGCTCACAGGCATTGTATTTTCTTTGATGTTGTAATTTAAAATCATTTTTTCCTGAGAAATCTTTTGAAAAGGAACAGGCAATCTTCAAAGAAAATTTGTGAGTTGAGCTGATCAAAGTGCCCATCAGCTAGAATAACATTTATCTGTGGGTGACCTGAAAATCCTCCTAATGGAGCTTAATCCCTTAAAATGGACAAACAAAGCTAACAGCATGTGTGAACATGGTGAGACAGCCCTTCTTTACCAATCAAGCAAACCGGGCCTCCGTGCTTCAGAGAAATAACTCCAATCACTGCTGATGGGAAAAACAAGTAGGTAATGCTGTTGACCTCCTTCTCTTCCACTGAGAAGAGGTGTCCATATAAAGAGCGGACATGTAAATAAAGTGCCAGAAGAAATAGTATCATTGAGGCTTATGTAAAGATAACTATTATGTCAGCATAGAAGGGAAGCAAAAAAATAAAAAAATAAAAATATTCTGCTAACTATAACTCACAGGTACAGAGCTTGAAAACAAGGGATTGGTGAGGGAGCTGAGGGTTAACCTCTGTCCTTTGTGCACAAGGGCTTGTTCTTTATCAATAGTTAAAAAATAACAAAGCAAAAATACTTATGGAACAATTCAATTATAAAATGGTACTCTCCCCAACTTACTTACTCTACTTTACATTATTTCTAAAAGAATTCATGCCAGGCAGTGGTGGCTAACTCCTTTAATCCCAGCAATCATGAGGCAGAGGCAGGAAGATCCCTGTGAGTTCAAGATCAGCCTGGTCTACAGAGTGAGTTCCAGGATAGCCAGAGTTAAAGCAGAGAAACCCTCTCTCTCAAAAAAAATCCTTCTACACTAGGAATATATTATTTTCCCTCTTTTTGTATTTTTATAGAGAAAATTTCAAAATTTAATGCATTTTATAAAGAAAATCTTTTTTCCCTTTTAAATGCCATACTACATTCCATGTGTATAGCACAACTCCATCTCCCAAGTAAATTCTGTATAATATGGGATGATATTAATGACTTCTTTCAGAAAGCTTTTAATATAATCCATTTATTCTTACTAAGCTGCTCAATTAAAAAACCACATTATTTTTATAAAGATTTACCTTGTACTACTTGCTATCTTCATAAGCAATATCCCATGAGTAAGATGCTGTTTGTTTAAAAGTTAAGAAATTGTTGAAACAAATCTATACGTATGGTTTTCCAAAGATTCACACACAAAGAATCAAGTGACTTATGTAGTCTTACATAAAGTCACATCTCTAAGTAGTCCATTTGTCTGTCTCTGTCAGAAGGTCATGCTGATACACTGAAGCATTTGTCATAGTTATAGGAAAACATTTGTGCCATCATCACCTAGGGATTTAGCGTGGACATGCCTGAATTAAAATTTTAGCTAAACAACAAAATTATAACTCAATAAATTTATAAAACAGAAATGATTTTGGTATATGCCATGGTGTTTGAGATTTATAGATATAGATTTAGATATATAGACATGAGATTTAGAAGGTTGGGAAAATTCAAAGTTGCAAGATCATTTTGTCAGTAAGTATTAGTATGATTTAGTTTTAGGCATTTTGTGAGTATGTGTTTTTGTATGTGTTATCAATTAATACATAAAGAAATACTGTAGGGTTAGTCTTGTTTTAAAAGAAGTGAAATATTATTATTCACTTTCATTATTTGCAGAATGGATTGTGTTCACAGTACAATTTGAGAAAAGTAATTTTAATGGGAAAAATATTTAAATGTTTATCACAAGCTACTTTTCATATATAAGACATAGAAAGAAACTAAAAGGGGGAAAAAGCATTGATTTTTGTTATCCTTTGGGGGAAATGTGACCTTCTCATATGCAGTTGATAGTTCCAAGCCACAATGCCTTATTTTTATGCCAAGCTGCATTTCCTCCTTCAGGAAAACAGTCTGTTTTATATTTCAGGCTCAAGGACTAGAGAAAGCATCCTTGTGGTTAAAACCATAGCTGTGGGAAATAGGATGTATTCTGTACATATTCAGGGTTAACAAATCAAAACCAGACATATGTTTGGTTTCAAAAGTAGGTTTTTGTTATAGAGGATTTATCTAATGTTGGAAAAACTGAAGAGCTATTAGACTGAGGTTTGGATAGTAATGGAGAAAGCCTACAGAACATATCTTGCCAAAATATTGATTTACATTCCATGGAGAGCCTTTTACGTTTTATTTTTTTTCTATATTTGTAGAAGCAGAAATATGCGCTTAGCATAAATATCCACCTAACAAATGAAGAATATGAGGTAGTGAAAGAATGGATTTCTAAGTAAATTTAATATCATTTAGTTATGAAACTTAACTACTGTTATATAGATTTATTATGGGTTTGATTAAAACTTTTCGTTTGATATTCCCTTCTGTTTTCAGAAACAGTTTCTCAAACAAATTAGGAAAACCTACATTTTTGAAATGTAGAGTAAAATCTACTATTTTATTTTCCTTTTAGTATAAATCCTGCCTTATGTAATCTATTTTTCATGTAAGAATAGCATGTGAGAATTATTTCTCTCTGTGTGAGTTACTGGGTTCTGGCAAGGTGAAATTAGGTGAGCATAATGTTTGCGTCATTTTGATTCAGTGAGAAATACCATAATCACATTTTTCCCATTTATAGACCATTTCCTGATATGGTACCTGCTCTGTCTCATAGGTTGAACTGAAAATAATAAATGAAAATGGACCTTTAGACTTTCATTTATTGTACTTTTCCAACATACTCAATCTTTCAGTGTTTATTCTATAAGTATAACTGCTTATTTTCTTTGAATATGTAAGAGGACTCAGTAACCTTCTTCTATAAATATTTCTATCACCTGTTCTTTCATGCATATGTTACTCACCTAGTCGCACATGGCTAGAGATTTAATCTAATGCTAGAGCACTCACTTAGCATACATGAGGCCTGAGGTTCAAATCCCAGTACCATACACATTCAAGAAGTCATCTTCTTCCAATTTATTCTTCACTATAGTTAAGACATAGCAGTAAATATGATCTAAAATTGATTTTAATTTTATAATAATTTAAATGCTGAATTGACACAAAAAGATCACTATAAGTAGTAATAATAGCTCAAGATATTGACACACATAAAGTCTTACAGTATATGTAAGAAGAATGTAGTAACAAATAAGCAATTCATACAAAAACTGTACAATCCAAATTACATAAAAATGAGAGAAAATTTATTTTGAGCTTACCCTACCATTTAAAGACAATGCTCCTGTAGTGTATAGTAGCATGTACTTGATATCCCAACATTCTGAAGACTGGGACAAAAGGATTACAAGATATCAAGGCCCTGCAACAAAACACTAAGGAACACTCTACCCTTTTTAATGCTCTTATAAAAGTAACTAGAATAGCAAGGTGTGGTGATGCATGCCTTTATTCCAAGCACTCGGGAGGAAGAGGCTGTCAGATCTCTGTGAGTCTAAGGTGAGCCTGGTCTACAGAGTGGGTTCCAGGACAGCCAGAGTTACAACAGAGAAACCCTGTCTCCATAAATAAACAAACAAACAAACAAATAAACAAATAAATAACTTTAATTTTAAAAGGCAGAAAATTTATGTAATCTAGATTGTCTAATTTTAAACAAAAAAGGTAAATTAACTATAAATGAATTTGAATGTAACAAAACAACCAAACAAGGAAAAGAGCTGAAGAAAAAGCACAAGAATTACATGTAAGCGCAGAGACACAAACATATTTGCACACTTAGTAATCCCATAAAAACCCCAAGCTGTAAGCCATAATGTGTAAAAAAGGACCTGTAATATAAAAAAATAATGAAAGAAAGAATAAATATTCTGTGACTTAACATTATGAGACAAAGGACCTCCAAAGGTGTTGTTGAGTTTATTTTTGTGTTGGCCATATAGTCATAGGACCTATCTTTAAGAGTGGTGTCTTTCCCCAGTGAGACCCACTGAGAGAAACGAATTTTTCACTTGGAAGTGCCTATCAATAGAGATTGCGTATAGTTTACGGATGGAGGTTTGGGCCTACTTCTTCTTTCAGCTCCAGTACCTTATCTCATCTGATGCAAATCTATGCAGAAGCTATGCATGCTGAATTTATATGTCCAAAAGCACTTAATTTCCTGCGTCAAAGCACTTAATTTCTTAGTGTTCTCCATCCCTTCTGGTTCTTCTACTCTTTCTGCCTCCAATTTAACATTGTTCCCTGAGTCCCCAAGGGAGGACTGGATGGAAACATCCCGTTTAATACTGAGTGTTTCAAGGTTTTTCACTACCTGCTTATTGTTTGTCTGTGGATCTCTGTATTTGTTCACATCTGCTGGATTAGAGAGCTTCTCTGATCATGCCTGAGTGGATTTATGAGTATACCAGACTTTCTTTAACACAAAAATCACCTTACTTGCTTAACTTCAATTCATTAATGAATATTTAAGGTATATGTATGAATTTAAATGATAAATATCCAAAATTATACACACACACACACACACACACACACACACATAATGATTAATATTTCTCATTGCCTATATTTTCTTCATTACAGGTAGATTTCTAACCAGGTCAATATATTCAAGAAAAAAAGAAACAAAATAAAGCTAATTCTTGCTGATACAAAGCTACAGTCAAAGTTTTAAAATGGTGGAATAAAGTTAATTTTATATATTTTTCTGAATATTTTGATAATTTTTACGTATCCTATTTTCTTTCTTTGTTGTTCCTATGAAAGTTTATAACAACATAATAATATATTTAGACAGTGTTTGTTTGGACCCTAAGCCAGCTGAATAAAAATGTTGCATATAAATTGCTTTAAAAATAATATGGTTTCATGTAATTGGAGACTAACATGCTGACTCATGCAAAATAGACTTTATCTTCACAGAACAAAAAGTAGTGAAATTATTTTATATTATGCCTGAATCAGTCATCAATTGTTTTTTCTTAAACTAGTTCAATTCACTGGCTTGTATATCAAGTTATTTTACTACCTCTCACTTAGTTAACATATGATCTTAGCATAAAGAGTAAGTATAAACATATGTAAATAACATACGTTGAATATTTTCATTTTCCCACATCTATCATGATCGCTCTAGAGATTTAAATTATGACAGGTCAACTTTGTTACTGACAATGCATATATTTGCCATAGCTGTTTTCATATTTCCCAAGGGTTTGTACTTACTGAATAAAAATTTGAGTTTCCATCTTAAAAATGCTGCCCTCGGTTAATTTTCCATAGCTATAGTTTTTATTTATTGTTTGACAACTGTATAATATCTGCCACTCCTTCCTTGCCTACTCCTTTGTGATGCCATGCAGGTTTTCCTCCCTGCATCATGTACTGTTTTTATCATCTCACAGACTCCACTTAGTACTGAGAGTATGTCCATGAGATTGGCTGTGTACTGGGGCATGGGCAGCCTACAATGGGCCACATACTTGGAAAAAAAAAAAAAGACCATCGTACTTAGCTTCAACTATTACCTTGACACAGCTCAGAATCGTTGGGTAGAGTCTCAGTTGGGGAATTCTCAAATTTAAATTGGTCTATGAACATATCTGAGAGAGATTATCTATACTGGTGTTTGATATAGAAGAGTCCAGCCCACTGTGGGTAACACTATCCCTATACAAGTCATCTTGGGATATATAAGAAAGTTAACTGAGCATGAGGCAGAAAGCAAGCCAGTAAGCAGCATTCCTCCATGGTTTCTGCCCCTGATTCTTGCCTGTTACGTTTCTTCTTTGAGTGAGTTACCTCCCCGACTTCCTTCAGTGATAGATTGTGATCTGAAACTGTAGGATGAAATAAACAATTTCCTATACAAGTTGTTTCTGGTTATGATGTGAATCAGAGCAACAGACAGAAACTGGAGCACTCACTCTCCCTCCTGCAGTAGCTTTCAATTGCCAGTAGCTCCTCACCTAGGGCTGTGATTTCATGATTCCATCATGGAGTTCTGGATGTATTGATCTTTTGAAGGTTTTGTACATGTGGCTACAGTCACTATGAATTTGTATGTGCAACAACTTTGTCATGTCTTGGAAACACTGATTCATAATATTCTTGTGTAAAAACTTCCTGTCCCTTCATGATCATTTTTTAACTTTGGTGGATGGGGTATATGAATTATATTGTTTTATATATATAATATATTAATGTATATTGCAAATGTCTTATTTACAACTGAGTACTCCACAATCTCATATTCTCTGGAGTCTCACAAGTTTGTATCTTTGTAGAATCACCATCTATTATCAAAAGAAGCTTATCTCATGACAGGTTAGTGCTGAGCTACTATGTGAGTTTAAGATAGTTATTTAGAAGGCAATTTCATTTAACAGAACAGTTCTTGTAGAGAACCTACTCTTCTATACTGGAGCTATTACCTACCTAGCCACAGGTTATTGGTTTAATTTACAGTACTAGACATGAGTTTCATCTTCTAGAGAAAGCCTTGTATCAAATCAGAAAAAAAAGAAAATGTCTGTTACTCCCATAACAGTCATGTTACTACAACACAAATGGGAAAACTTTGCTGGAATGGACATTTTTACCCTTTGTAGGGTCCACAGATGAGTAAGGCTGATGATTATTTTTCTTCCCCAATGGTATTCAAAGCACGTCTAGCACTACAAAAGCTACTAGCTACTATGAATGAAGCGTCTATGTTGGTGCTAATTGATATCATCAAAATCTTATGACTCAAGATGTGATGTCTTCATTAATAGAGTCTTAACGAAGTTCAGGTGAGGGAAAAAGAACAATGACTATAGCCTGAATTATTTTGAAAGTTTATGGGACATCATTGACCAATAGTTGAAAGGTGGTGACTCATACCTGTCACATTGATTTTTGTTTGATAGATAGAAGCCTGTGTAGAAACACTTGGAAATCTTGAGTGTTAGCATGGTAGATAATCTAGCTATCAGCTAAGTGACTTATGGTAATGAGACAAGCATTATTTCAAATTAATATTATGATATTTAAAAAATAAAATACCAAAGTAGTGTCAAAATAGTGAGATATTAATTAGAATTCCACTAAATTTAAGGTTAAAAAGGCAGGAGTTAAAACGTTTGAGAAATTAAGGAAGGAGGAGAAACTTTATTTAGATATAATCCAAGAATTAATTAAGTCCATAAATGATGACAATTGATGTCTTGCAGTATGGCCCAAGTAAAGATCTACAGCTATCGAATGAACTGAGAATATGATCTCTACTATTTTATAATTAAAGCACAAAAAAGCTAAATCATATTTAGAAACAGTGATCATGTGGATGAAATCAGGCAGTACTTTTGAAATCTGAATGCCAGAAACAGTCCAAAAATGAATTTAATATTCAGAAAGCAGGTATGGGGAGCATTTATCTAGGAAGCTTTTGTTTCCATATTTTTAACTTAATCATTCACAGAAGTCTTTGTTGCCTAATCTCATTTTAATTCATAATGGAAACCCTGAGTGGAAATGAGTCTGTAGGAAATAACAATGTGAATCAAGTAAGGCTATAGACAAGAAAGGACAAAAGAAGGAATTTAAGTGGACTTTCTGAAGACAACATTAACCAATAATTGCCCAGGAAAAGAGCCTGTGATGGAAGCCTTCCTGAACACCAAGACTCAATGCTTTTGTAGTCATCTCAATGTTATTCAGAGAAATTCAGTGACTTGAAGAAAATCACAAAAGGAAAATTAAAGCAAGACCATGTTCTCAGTGTTTTCCCAATATTGAT
Source organism: Cricetomys ansorgei (assembly GCA_026225945.1). Classification (NCBI taxonomy): domain Eukaryota; kingdom Metazoa; phylum Chordata; class Mammalia; order Rodentia; family Nesomyidae; genus Cricetomys; species Cricetomys ansorgei. Next base: position 1,974,433 of record JAMJFZ010001360.1, on the reverse strand, counting down.
GAAGACCACAGGGCAGCTATATAATATTTTAATATGATTTAGATATTTAGATATGGAAAATCTATCAAAACCAAGGCCAAACTCCTGTAAGTCTTCCTTGTCTAAGCCTATTTCTGAAATTTTAAAATAAAAGAATATAGAAAAATAAATTTAACATCAAGAAGATCTTGAAGGAAAACTATACTGTTAAAAAGTTAAATTATGCAATTTTATAAACTTAAAACATGAATTATATGTTTTAAAAAGAAACATTTTTTAATATCTATCTTTAAATTCAATAAATTCAGTTATTTAGATATCACAATGTATTCTCAAGAAACTGAGCAAACACAATAAACTTAAAAAACATTGAGTAGGGTTTATACTATAAAAAATGAGATTTTCTGTAGTGGGGGTTGTTAAATCCAAGAATAAGGGATAGAAGGAAGCTGTACTTTCCTTTGAAGGGGTAGAGAATTAAGGTAGCTACCCATCTGTCAGGAAAGTTTAAGTCAGGGTGAATGGATTAGGTGACCTTTCAAAATTACTTCCATCCCAGAATTTATGATGTCAATATATACCAGTAGCCCCAGATGGAATCCTGGGCAGAAGGCACTAACTCTTATGCTTGCTTGTGTTATTTGTTGAGCACAAGCATAGTCAGGGCTCCTGTTTGAAGCAGATGTATATAATGTCGTTGAAATCAGGTAGCTTGGATAATCATTATTTGTATTATTAAATTCAAATAATGTATAAAATGGATACAAAAATTGTTCATAAAATTATTCAGAATATCCTCCCTAAATTATGTGCACAATGCTTACTCTGAATAAACTTTATTATGCAGCTATGCGAACCATGTAGTATAACATGAGGACATATGAATTAATCCTCTACATTTTTATTTCTCCACATTCTTTTTTTTACTACATATATTTATTTATTTTTATGGGTGTGGTATGAAGAGCTGCATCTACACATATACACATACCATCATACAAAAAACAGCAACCACAAAAAATAAATAAATGTATAATTTTTTGGAGGGCAAAATTTGAAAGCACAATGTCTCTAACCACTTAAATCTATGACAATATCTTAGTTTGATTATAAAAACTGCTGTGTCAGTGATGACTTGAGTTTTAGAAATATTATACATTGAGTTTTGGTTTGTGATTATAACATAGGTTTCAGCAAATTTCAAAGTGTTCTAAACATTTTTTGAAACTTTTTTTCTACATATTAATGTGAAGCAGAATTTAAGTACTCTTCTCGCTGGCTATATTCACAGTGTTTGAAGGTGCTAGGCAAGTTGACCCCCTTACACATGTACATATGGACAGCACTAATTGAGTTTTGTGGGTTATAAAAGTAAATATATGTTTTAATTTGGCTTGAGTACTCACAATATCATATGCTCTAGATTTGGACCAATTGTAAATATATAAAAATCCTCATCAGTTGCAAAAGATGTGTTTTAGATGAGTGATAAAGACTATACTTATCTATGGATATAAGGATAAGTATTTAGAATACAGTTATAACTTGTATTTATTTAAGTAAATGGCACTAATTGGCTCTCCTCTAGGGTCTATGACATCTTCAGACAATGGTAGTTGACTATGTTTACAGCATCAGTTATGAATTTACACCCTTAGAATGGGCCTTACATATAATTAGACAGCTGCTGTCTACTACACACATAAAAGTATCACACTTGTGTGATTGGTGCTATCTTTCCAGACTAATCATTTTTATAGTTTATAGGCCTTTCAGGCAGATAGGACTACAAATTTGTTTCTTCCTTTGTGTAGTTCCTTCTAATAATGTGAGAGCTAGTCATGAAGGAGGAAGATCTCAGATCAATTCTAGCTTGATTACTTCAAATGTTTATGACCCTTATGTGGTCTTTAGCAATTAGATCTTATACTCAAGTTCTGGGAGGTAACAAGGACAATAGCAACAACTTTATTGGGGTGTTTTTTTGACCCATTGAGCAGTAGCTGAAAGGATGATTTCTCATATCTGATACTAGAGTTCTTATTAGCCAGTTTCTGGCTTTTGGGAGAACATATAACTCCATGAGCTCCATATATATGTATACATATGTGTCTATATATCTATATCTATTTATAAACTTTTGTGTCTTATACATTATAAGATATGTATTTAAATATATATTTAAAATATCAACTCTAAAATCAACTGAAGTTGTTCTATAGTCTACAGTATTAAATATTCAGCCAACATTTAAATTTTTATGTAAAACAAACAAGTATATCACCTCATTAACACACACATTAACTTTCACCTTTAATGAATGTAAATACAAAATAAATAAACTGCTCTTTAAAACAAATAACAGTTTTAAAATATATTTATGGTTTCCTAAGAGCAAACAAAAAATGTTTGTTAATTATTCAAGACAAAGACAACTCAAGCAATCTTTTCGGGGCCCTCATTTTGTTTATCCCAGATAATCACATAACCATTGCTGTATTCACAGTTAAACTTAGTACAAGGGAAGGAGGCATTGGAATACAACTAAGTGGTAATAAAAGAAGTGATAAAAATAAAACAAAATAATCCATCTGTCACTTTAAGAAATTTAATCTAACCAGGCACTGGTGGTGCACGCCTATATTCCCACCACTTGGGAAGCAGAGGCAAGCAGATCTCTGTGAATGTGAGGCCAGTCTGCTCTATAGAGTGCGTTCCAGGACAGCCACCAGAGTTAGAAGAGAGGATCCCCCCGATCTTGAAAAAACAAAAAACAAATCAAAAAAAAAAAAAAAAAAAAAAGAAAGAAAGAAAGAAAAGACATTTAATCTCCAGGAAAATAAGTCTGAATATGTAGCGTGTATTGCAGATACCTGCCAATATCTTTCGAGCCATCACCCTCCAAGAAAAGTCTCATTATTCTTTCACAACTTTAGCTTTCTGATCTTCTCTGGACTTCTGTACTGCCAATACTTGTATTTAAGAGGAGGAAGTACTTATTCTTTTCTAAGCTGAAATAACTCCATGGGCTTGCTTTCTGCTTTCCCCTAGGACATAAATAAATAAAGACAGATATGATAAGGATATTGATTTAGAAAACCCCTGTCTTAAAAAGAGAAAGCACACATGAAATGAAATGAATTCAAATGTGTAAGTATTGCATAAGAGAGTCAGTGTTTCTAAATGCCTTTACCAAATTATTATAATTAGTTAATCACAATGCTATATCACCACGGACTCTCTTTGTTGTCATTAACATCTGTGTAAGCCTCTAGAAGCTTCACTTTAAACTTGTTGCTAGTTCGTGACTCTCAGTGTGGGAGTTGGGGGGCCATTTAGGAGATGGTTCTTACTGGAAGAACTAAGTCCTAACAGATGAATTTTGAAAGCTGTAGCCTGATCCCTAGTCCCAGAAATTCTGACTCTTTATCTGCAGTTGAGTCAGAAGCCTCTGCCACACACTACCACTGATGTGAGCTCTGATTTGCCTTTCAATTTTAAATACTGAAAAAGTCTCCTCTCAATTCTTGTTTCTGCTTTGTTTTTTCCTTTTTTTTACATTTTCTGAGACAGGTTTTCTCTATGTATCCCTGGCTGTCCTGAAACTCACTCTTTAAACTTACCTGGCCTCGAACTCAGAGATCTGTGTACCTCCACCTCCCAAGTGCTAGAATGAAAGGCATGTGTCATCACCCCGAGGCCCATCTCAATACATAACAGATCATATTTAATATAAATGCCTTTTATAAATGCCTATTATGCTGAATTCTCAGAACTGTATGTTCTTGCTTATATAGGGACTTCCTAAACATAATTTGTGTTATTATCTTCAGTTTTGCTCACTAATCCAAACCAAATAAGGTTATAGAATGACCAATTATATTTTCAGCAACAATGAATGCAGAGACATACTATGAATGCACATATAAAGCATACTGGCTTACTTTTGATTCATACATGTTACTTTGGTATTTTAAAAAAATCCCTCTTTTATATTATATCATATTTTTCAATGAATTCTACTTTTTTATTTTTTATTTTTGATGAATTCTATATAATCAGAATGATTGAACACATCTACTTTGCTGCTTATACTTAAATTTAGCCAACTGAAAGTGTGTGACTTCTGATCATTTTCCTTTTGGTCTCAAATATCTGAAGGTTAAAAAAATATTCCAAAGAAGTGCACTTGCATCATCCATGCAGAATAATAGGCATGCCTATGCTTCTCTTGTCTGGAACTGGCATGCTCCGCTAATCAACCAGAATTTCCCCTGTTATGCACTCATACACACTCTATTTTGGACACCACTGAATTTAAAATGTGTTTCTCAAAGTGTTATAAAGCTAGTTGAGAAGTTCTGTGATTTGAGAAGAACAATCTTTCAGTGAGCCTCTGTTTTGCAATCCATGGTGTCAGGTGTCATAAGATTGCATAAACTATACAGGTAAATTTATTCATGTAAATACTGTTCTGTCATAAGCATATATGCACCATACTACATTAAAAGCAAATCGCATAGTTTGAATCTTAAAACATGTTTAATCAGAAAAACAGTTTTTCAATTTCCACAGTTGATGCTCATTGTTTAATTTCTAGCAAAAGTTAGTCTATATTGAGAATTTGTTCTCTTAAACATATCGTGTTTTTAACTGAAATAGAATTACATCACTGCTCCTTTTCTTTTTGTAGCTTCTCCCAGCTACCTTACTCAAGCCTTTCCCTTGACTTTCTTTGACTATTACTGCTACATAAATATAGACATACATATATATGAATGCTCAAATGTACATAAATAAGGCTTGCTGATTCCAATTTTGTTGGTGACATGTATAACACTAATGTCATAGTTTCAATGGAGCAAATGCAAATGTCATATATTTATCTAACAGTCTCTTCAAATATTAGCTGAGAAATTTCAAAAATAAGTTCAAGTAGCCAGGGAACAATGACAGTCAATTTGGAACACAATGCCCACAGGAAACAACGCTAAAATTTAAAATACTGTTCAGGACAAAATTGTGAAGTAAAACATTAATTGTAAAATACATACATTAGCACAATTAGGAAGTGTTTCCTCATAACATGTATATCCATTTCTAGCACATTAGTAGAATACATTAGAAGAAATACTATATTTTAGTAGCTTGTTTGGAAAGCTGAGTAAGATGGGAAGTGCAATGCTTTGTTTTCCACGAACATCATTATTTTTGATTCTCTGAAGTGACTGCTAGGTTTATATCTCATTAAGTGATTCGCACAGGATCATTAGGGCTAGAGGGCTCATAGAAGTTTCTCTGTTCCACAATACTTATTAAAGCAATCCCCACATCTTTAATGTAGTGTGACTTCCAATTAATTTTTAAGGTCAGCCTGTCATATAACAATCAACAGTGCTATCTTCAATCCTAAAAGCTTGTAGAAAGTATTCTGAGGCACTCCCCAGCTTAGTAGTAGGCTACAGACCTGGGTTGTCGTCTCCACCATCTCAGAATAATATGTTCTGACTTATTTTACAGCACACAGAATTAATAACTATAAACTATATGTTTTATTTTATCATACTATTTAGTCCATATAATACTAAATAACAACTCAATCACATTCATTGTAAATACTAATTTGTACATTTAAATATTTAAAATTCCTTGGAAACTCCATTGAATAATTGTGTAGACCAAGATTTGTTCCTTCCTGAGGACCCTTTCAGCCTATCTCTATCCCTTTGTGTCAGCCAAAGATATCTCGAAACACTTTCTATCTGGCACCCATAGTGGCCACTGGGCTTGGACTTATGCAGTTTATTCACACTATCTTTCCTGCCCTACATTATGAACTCTCCATTCCCATTTTTAGCCCTGTAACAACTTTCTTGAGGTGTCATTCCTCTCACCTAAATTCTATGCACTGGAGATTCTAACACTTGAATATAACTCCAGGTTTTCCCTAATCTTTTCTTCCTTGTCTCTCTATATTGGTCATTGTCTTACTGCAGGACCTTCTCCCATGACATCTGCAACTCCTTGGGGATGCTGTCTCTTGAAAAGGCAAGATCTCCTTAGCTCCTTTAGCATTTCCTTTCAGCCTTTTCTTCTAGGCCTTCTTTGTGCATTTCTGCTACTCACTGATGTTCAGAAAACTCTCTAAAAAGGAACTCATGACCACTACATTTTCAAAAGACCCAGAGAATGCAACTGTGACTAAGGAACAGAGCCCAAACACAACAAAGACAAGAACAGATATCAATATCTAAAATCACCTCAATCATCATAACTATAGATGCCTAAACATCAGCATAAAAACACAAACATAAATTTCCAAGGCATATGCTACTACTTAAACCCAATAATCCTGTTACAGTAGACTATGAGAAATAAAAAATAGATGAAGCACAAGACAAGGACTTCAAAATAATTACTAGGAATGACCTTAAAGAGATGAATAAATCCCTTAAGTAAGTCTGTGAAAAAACAAACAATTGGTGGAATGAAGTAAAACAAACAACTCAAGACATATAAGTAGAATTAAAAATAAAGCAGAATAGAATAACTAAAGAAAACCAAAACTATGAGGAAAAGGAAAAGGAAAAATTGGCAAGTAAAACAAAAATCTCAGAGTTAAGCCATGCCAGTGGAAGAAAGAATCTCAGCCATTGAAGAAAGAGAATAAATGAATGCATCAGTCAAAGTAAATGTTAAATCTAAGACACATTAAACCATATCTACCATGATCAAGTAGCCTTCATCAAGAGATCAAGAGGTGTTTCAACATGTGAAAATTGATATATGTAGACCACCTCATAAACAGGTTAAAAGACAAAAATGACATGAACATCTCATTAGATATAGAAAAGGCCTTTGAAAAAAGGAAAGTTTTTGGAACTTTTGGAAGTTCTGGAAAGACTAGAGATAAAAGGGATATACCTCAGCACAATAAAGGTGATTTACAGCATGTCCAATATCAACCTAAACAGAGAGAAACTTGAAACATTTCCACTAAAATCAGGAACAAGAAAAGAACAACAGCCCTAAAAAATAAATGAACTGGTAGGAGAATCCCCAGACCCAATCTCACAGTTTACTACAGAGCTATATGATTAAAAACAGGATGGTATTAGCATAATACAGTTACTTTGATCAATGGAATCATATTGAAGACACAGACATAAATCCAAACATCCATGGTCATTAGATTTTTGAGAGAAACCAGAAACAAACACTGAAAGTGAATTCATTGAACATATAAGTTCACATAAGACACAGGATAAAACTTTCTGAACAGGTCTCTGATAGCACAGACACTAAGACCAATTAGTAAATGGAATCTCATGAATCTAAAAAAATTCTGTATGACAAATAACATTATTGTTCAGATAAAGTGGAAGATTACCAAATGGGAAAAGATTCATTATCAACTATTCATCTGATAAAGTGATAATATATAAAATATGTGAAGAATTAAAAGCACTGTACAGTAACTCAATCAAAAATGGGGTAGAGCACTAAATAGAGAGTGCTCAAAAGTGGAAATTCAAGTGCTAAGAAACACTTAAAGATTTAGCATTCTTAGTCATCATGGAACGTAAATCAAAACTACTCTGAGATTTCAACTTACACCAGTCACTATGGTCAAGATCAATAAGACAAATGACAATGCATGCTGATCAGGATACAGGGAAAAGAACAATTTATCTATTGATTGTGGGAGTGTGAACTTGTATAGCTACTATGGAAAGCAATTTGTCAGTTCCTCAGAAAGCTGGGAATACATCTACCTCAAGATCCAGACATACCACTCTTGATCATATACTCAAAGAATTCTACATCCTGTTACAGAGACATTTGCTCAAGAATGTTCATTGGTAAACTACGAATGATAGCCAGAAATTGTAAACAATCTTGATGTCTATCAACAGATGAATGGACAATAAAACGTGATCCATTTACACAATGGAATATTACATAGCAGTTAATAAAAAACAAATTAAACCATGATGAAATTTACAGGTTAGTGGTTGAACCTAGAAAAAAATAAATCAGCCTGAGTGAGGCAATCCAGACTAAACCTCAAAAGACAAATAGTTTATGCAGTCCCTTATATGTATATGTTAGCTCTTTAGCCTTTGATAGGCATGCTGTTATCCAAATAGCCATATAGATTCGGTATAGAGTAAGAGATTGGGGGGAGTAAATTTCCAAGGAAGAGGAAGACATGGGGATAATGAAGAGGGAGTCTTAAATGTAGAGGGTAAGGTAAGAGGAGGTGTAAGAGAGAGAATTCAGAAATTGACAGATAACACTAAGGGCCATTTGAAGGGACATATGGGATACCTACTATAGTTGAAACATTTTATATATATAAAATGAAATTATGCCTGATACTTGAATCCTAACCAAATAACCAGGGCTAGTGATGTCTTGGATATTGGAAGAGAACCTACTATTACCACTTTAGTAAACAAGTATAATCCGTAACTACTATCTAAATATTTGCCCTACAAGCCACAGATAAGTGCAGTCCCTTCATCAAGGAAACTTAGCTTTACAACTTGTGTGGAGACCATTTCAAAAAGCCACAGTCAATCAAAATGCTGAGTTGCTGAACCCAATCCCAATGGATACATCTACAGTGCCACTCCTATACCTTAGGATCTGGGACTATTGTGGGAGAGAAGACAAAAATATTATAAAAGCCAGAGGATCATGAAGTTTTGTATGAAACTGTGTATCCTAGTAGTGTCAGAAATTACACCCATAAATTCTCTCCAACATGACTGCATAAGCAAAGGCTGATCAGCGACAGCAATTTTAGACATGCTTGAGTGGATGAGGAGAAACCAGAGAGGACTCAAACTTACATGAAGAACTAAAGGCAACTAAGGAATACTGAGATCAGGAGAAATAGATTTCCCAGAAAAGAATTCACCAACTGGTTATCCAATAACAGATGGTCCGCCCTGAAAACACAAATACAAGTAATATTACACAGATGAAGGGTATTGTATTTAAGTATTGAAGAATGGTGTGTGTGTGTGTGTGTATGTGTGTGTGTGTGTGTGTGTGTGTGTGTGTGTTAACAATTAATGAGAAAAGAGGCCATGAATTTTAAAGAGAGCAAGGGGGACACAGGAGAGGATTTGGAGGGAATAAAGGAAAGGGTGATGATGCAATTATATTAAATTAAACAAAAATAAATAAATACAACTTAGAAGTTCAAATTATAGAAAGCAATATGATAGAAATAAGAATATTAACAAGAATTTAATCACAATTAAGAAAAATTACAGTAAGGCAGAAGAAATGTTTTTCTTTAAGGGAAAATAGAGAAGCTTTAAAATATCAAGCTATGCTTTTATAAACCTCTAAGAATTACCCAGAAAAAGATCTATCATATACTTCAAAGTAAAAGAATAGGATGTCTACGAATGAGAAAATATCGCAAATAGTCAACTGTGCTTTTCTAAAAGACAACAAAATGACTGAAAGTTGAATTTCACCAGTAAGAAAAAGAAAAAGGACAATGAATGTAGGAAATTATCTGGCAAAGGACTGAGGAGAATAACTACGAACCAGACAGCTCTATCCAACAAAAGCCAGCTGTGTATCAGAATCAAGGAAAAGTAACTTTCAAGCTGAGTATAATTGCTCACACCTGTAATTCTAATTCGGGTGTGTAGAGATAGGAAAATTGTGAATTCTGTGACTCTCTGGCTAGCAAATGAATATAAGGTCAGTCTGAGCTACCCAGTGAGATGCTTGTCTTAAAATACTAAGGATTTGCAAATTACTCAAAATGTTGAATTTTTACTTTCCATATGCAGGATACAGCAAAATAAATAAAATAAGAAGTAAACCTTGTAAAAAGATTGAACAACAGAGAGACAAATTTGAAGTAATTTATAGTAATGTGCCAGTACCAAAGACAAAAATTGAGCTTACTTTATTTTCTGAAATACATTACAAATTGATCCTATGGAAAATGGAGAAAGAACATGGAATTAAATAAAATATTTTAAAAATGAAATGTAATGCTAACCATGAAATTCTAATTATCTGAAAATTTAAAATATATATTCAACTGATCTGTCAAGAATGAAAATTATCATTAGTACATTTGCAGAATACTAGCATTATACTAATTTTAGAAAAAGTAAAACATTAAAAATACAGTGTTCAAATACAATATAAGAGGAACAGACAAATGAGGTAAATTTAGACTATATGACAGTTTTACTAATGAAAGATAATTTGATAACAATATAGAGATATTAGGACTTTGATTTCATTATTAGAAAACCAGTAAAAAAGATTCCAAGTATAGCTTATGCAGATTCACAACAAATGTCTAAAATTATCAGTGCTTTAAAACATTTCTCCCCTTAATTCCAAAGTTGGAATGATATAAAAATTACAGAAAATTTAAGCTGAAATAAACATTAAAAACTCCTAGTAAACCATTTTTATGTTACGATATCATTAAAAATTATTAAACTATAGAGGAGCCAATGTTATGTATACATCTAAATATGTGTGTGTGTGTGTTATACACATATATAATCAGATATGTATGTTAAAGAGAAACTGTTAGTAATATGGTAGGGCATGAAAAGTGGAAAATATCTGGATATCAGAGACGTCAATATAATCAAAGCACATTGTATACAATTATGAAAAATGAAATGCATTATATACTAATTTGTGGGGTGCAGAGAAGTCCTATGTAAATGTGTATTCTTGTTGAAGGCCTGCCATGCCAAGGAGCAATGCTTCAGTCCTATAGGAGCAGAAAAGCCTTCCTGAGGAAAGGCACAAAGCAGTGACAAAGCTGTGTATGTGCAGAAAAATATCCCTGAGAGTTACCTCCCCCTGGATATTTACAGTCTGAAGCCTGCTCCCTACAGAGATTGTTCCTCCTGAGATGAGCTAAACCTGTCTCCTTGTTTACTTATATGCAGTAGCCCTGCTTCCCTGTTCAAGTGTATATAACATGTTGAGCACCCAGAGGGCTGCTGTCTCTTCATCCAAATGTCCAGACTACTTGATCCCAGCTTCTCTGAAACTTGTGTCTGTATTGTGTCCTTGCTTCATACCTTTGTAAAATCAAGTCAGGTTTCTGGGACCAAAGCCATGAAAAGATGCAGCAATAATTTTTGATCTAACAAAGCATTACTCCTTTCCTTAAAAGAATATTAAAATATCTAATAAAATATAAAAAAAGGCAATTCTTTAGTTTTCAAAAGTGACACAGAAAGGGAAAAAATCTGAATAATGACTTGAACTATTGTTTCTATTTATAATATTTCCCAATTAGAAAAATCCATGCAATAATAAAGTCCAAATCCCTTTATATAAATCTGTTGCTTGGTAAAGAATATTCTGATAGTCATTTTGACAAACTATTCCTTGTAAGTACTCGTTGGTTTTATTCAAGAATTCTCCTTACATTGTGTGCACCAGGAGGTTAAAATTTATAACTTATTTAGCTAATTTAAATTTCTGTATATCAAGACATTCCCCCTGAGTCTGGTGTTCTTGGGAGAAATAGGAAAAGCTATAGTTTAGAAATATGCGAAGTTGAGTATCTGATACCAGATAATAGTAACCTATTTTAAATGTATGAACTCCCTAAGGTGACGCTCAAAAGAACTGATGATGTGTTCAAAGTCAGTGTGTTCAGCTCCAAGATCACATTTTTTATTAGGTATTCAATAAAAAAATTACAAGGTATTCTTTCTAAAGATTTAGAATGTTTTAAAAATAATTTTATCTTTTCTACTTAGAGGACTGAATCAATCTTATCTTCCTTACTTTTATCTTTACATTTGATTATGTGAAGACTATGAATTCATTTCATTTCAGGGTCCACTGGGAGTACACATATGCAGTATTGTGAGGCATGTTTTATGCAAATATATACCTAGTATTGTAAATCTGATACTAAAAATCTTCTGACTATAGATGCAATGTTTTCACTATGTGTTCCAAAACAATGGACTTCTGTAGGAATTTACTAAGGCACCTCATTTTAAAAACAATATTCTATGAGAAAAAAACAATATATATATATTGAAGATATATGTTTAATATTATATATGTATATATACTTTTTGAGAAGATTAGGATTTTTGAATTGGCACTGAAAGTATTGGCTCTGGAACAATAAAAATTTTAAAAGTCTAATAATAATCTAAAGATATGTGAATATCTTTATAAATATATCTGTATAAATATATAAATATATATATCTATATAAAATGTAATATCTGCAAGGGTTGGAGAGATGGCTAAGAGGTGAAGAGTACTGTCTACTCTTGCAGAGGACAATCGTTCAATTCTCAGACCCAGCATGGCAGCTCACAAAAATGTGTAACTAAAGTTCCCATGGAGGAACCGGTACCTACTACTGACCTCCATGGACACCAAGCATGCAACTGCGCACAGATATAAATTCAGGCCAAACACCTGTACACATAAAAGAAAAATATTTAAAAAATAAGCTTTAGAATATACAGATTTAAATAAAAACTGTTAATTTTCCCTATATGTTATATTTCTGCACCTGAGTTATTTTTTTAATGTGATTATCTCTAGTTCATCCATTTTACTACAAATGATAACTTTGTTCTTCTTTAGGGTTAAACAAATCTGCACCATCTATATTTACTACATCTTCTTTACCATTTACCAGTTGATGGACTCCAGGCCTGATACTATAACTTTCTCTTACAAATACAGTAGCAATGAACATGAAGGTGCATGTGTGTCTGTGGTATATTGACCTAAGAGTTTATACTCCTGGGAGTATACACACCAGAGGTGAGGACTGAATATTCTTAGAATAGGTATACTGGCTGGACAAATTTACATTTCTATTAGCAAAATATAAGTGTCCCTTCCCTCACTCCCTTCATTGTCATCAGCTTTTATCAACAGGTCAAATTTTTTTTTTAACCATTTCAAACAATATCATTGCTATATGTCACAGATATGGAGAGATACAGACTGATTGATCCTTCTTTGTCAGAGGAAAACCCTGAGATTCAAGGAATCAGTAAATCAAAATTACAGTTTATAGGAAATGTAGGCAAGAATACATCTCTTACTGACATCTCTTCTCTACAAATTCATCCCCTTTATATTTCTCAATAGCATATTATCTTTCTTGTAATAATAATTCATTGATTTTCAAAGATCTACTTTTTAAACGATTTTTATGCCTTGAGAATTTCCTACAATATTTTTTAACATATTACTTCACTTCCCCCAATTTCCATTAGATTCCCAGCCACTCACTCAGAATAATGTTCTTCCTTTCTCAAAACAAACTAACAAACAAATAACAAACAAAATCAACATAACACACAAAAGTCATGCAATATAATTGGTGATCAAGAAATAACCACTCTTGAACATGGGGCCAATTCGGACGTGTGAATGATATATTCAGTGTTAATCCATTCCCCCAAACTGATTTTCCTCTTTTACATTATCTTTCAATTGCATATAGCTTCTGAAACAAGGGTTGGACTTTCTGCCCATTTGTTTCAGATGTTTATTAGCAATTTTTACTTTATATTTTGTAAGTTCTGTTTATTTCATTGGATGATTTTTATTTTGAATGTTTACTTTTATGAGTTCTTTATGTATTCTCTCTATTACTCCTCCACCAGATAAATAGTTATCCAGGCTTGTCTCACATTCTCTGTGCTGTTTCTTCACGCATTTTTTTTTCTCAGTTGAGTATAAGCTTTATAAACTTTACCATTGCATTCAGTTCCATTGATCAGTTTTAATTTTTTTCTGCAAATTACACAAAAATAAATCTAAAAATAATTGAATTACTTTAGGGTACTCATAAACTATTTTTTTCTTTATGAAACTTATAAAATATAAATATGTTTGAAAGAGTCCTCAATAATTTTTGTAGTGATATTTAAAAGTTAAAATTGGTAATAAATAAATATTTTCTCTTTTTCTTGTGTTATTTTACTGAATTATGAATTTACTAACTGCAAAAGCCTCCTGAGGAAAAAAATCAGTAATGAAAAATAACATAAATTAAATGAATATTAATTTTATTTCCTCTTTAATTTACAAAGTAAAACTTTCTATTATTAAAGCCATGTTAGTGTCATAAGAGTTTATAAAATATTGTTTCCCTAAATTAGTAATTTTTAATAAATCCAATAATTAAAAATGAGATAATATAGGCAAAAAAGAATAATCTCTAAAAAAATTCTGTTTAGCTGGACAGTGTTGGCACATGCCATTAATAACAAAACTCGGGAGGCAGAAGCAGGGGATCTCTGTGAGTTCAAGGCCTTTAAAGGGAAAAATTAGTTTAGTTTTGTTTTTTGATTAAAATATTTTCTCTATTTTCTTTTATTGAAAATGGCTTCTTTATACAATGTATTATGATTCTACTGTCCTCTTTCCCAACTCCTTCCACATCCTCCCCATCTCTCTTTCCATCCAAATCCATACTTTTTATTTCCTTCTCTTATTAGAATACAAATATGTAAAGCCAGGCGGTGCACACCTTAATCCCAGTATTTTATCTGGTAGAGATAGGCAGATCCCTGTGAGTTCGACACCAGCCTGGAGTTCCAGGACAGCCAGAGTTACAACAGGGAAACTTTGTTGTTAAAAAAAAAAAAAAAAAAAGTAAAAGTAATAATAATAATAATAATAATAATAATAATAGAATACAAGTATCTAAAAATAATAAATAATAAAACAAATTAAATCAAATAAGATAAAATGAAACAACTGGAATAGGACAAAACAAATAAACAAACAAAAAACAAAACAGAAGCCTGGTAGTGGTGATGCACACCTTTAATCCCAACATCCAGAGGCAGAGGCAGGAGGATCCCTGTGAGGTTGAGGCCAGCCTGGTCTACAGAGTAAATTCTAGCACAGCCAGGGTTATAACAGAGAACCCCTGTTTGAAAGAAACAAACAAACAAACCAAACAAACAAACAAAAAAAAAAAAAAACAAAAAGAAGAAGAGGAAGAAGGAGGAGGAGGAGGAGGAGGAGGAGGAGGAGGAGGAGGAGGAGGGGGGAGGAGGAGGAGGAGGAGGAGGAGGAGGGAAAGGAGAAGAAAGAACCACAGAAAAAGCACAAGAAACACACAAATTACATATAGACACAGAGACACACAGGTATCCCTGTAGGGTTAGAAAAAAAAAAAAAAAGGCCCTGATAGAACATTTTAAGACAAAGAATCTCCAAAGATGCCATTGAGTTTTTTTGTGTTAGAGGTCTACTGTCATGCTTGAGGCCTGCCCCTAAGAGGGGTGTAGTCCAGTAAGATGCTCTTGGAGAAAACTAATTTTCATTTGGGTATACTTGTAGAAGTAGCTGTAGATGTAGATTCAGGCCAGATGTAGACATTGATTCACAGCAGAGGACAGTTTATCTTTTACCAATTAAACCACTGGTTCTAGCCAGGAGCCCTGAAGCCTTAGAGTTTTTTGTCCTTTTTACAATCTCGTCTTTATCCTTGAACTGGAAGTCTTCAGCCTTCACACAATCAAGAGCATTTAACCTACTAGCATGAACCTAGAAGGCTTCAGCCTTAGCCTTCTAAAACCTACTGCTGACCGAATCACTCTGACTAGCTCCTTCTAAACTTTGATTCTTCTAGTTCAACTTACTCTCTCTTCTAGGTTTCTTCTGCTGAGCTCTGCTGTGTCTCTCCCTGAGCTCTCACGGCTTCATGCTGCCTGTGTAACTGACTCTGTAACTTACCCCAGCATCAGCTTCTGTCACTCCTCTGTAACTCACTCTTCAACTAACTCTGGAACTGCTCCTCTACTGACCCTTCTGTCCGCTACTGTTATCTGACTCTGTAACTGCTCCTCACTGACTCCTCAGCCTACTCCTTAACTATTCTCCTGTCTATTTCTCAACTGACTCTCTTACTGACTCCTCTGTCTGTTTTGGTTAACTCATTCTTCTTCCTTACTCTAACTCTTTCTCCTACTTAACTCTTCATAACTGTGCTGAGAGCCCACCTTTTTGTCAAATTATGTTCAATTGCTCAATAAGAGTCCACTGTTGAATTTTCCAATGCTCTTTATTAATTACAAGCCATGTCAAATCTCAGGGAATTCAATATCCGGGAGGCTAGGCAGAGGCTTCATTTTACCATCCTCTCTTGCTTTCCCCCCTTCTATTCTCCTTCATTCCTCCTGCCTGTTTCTGCTTTAGACCCTTTAAACTTTTCCCCCAGCCCCCTCTCCACATCCATGCCTTCATTACAACACAATAGTACTCCCCATCAGAGTCTTCTCTGATCACCCAGCCACAAACCTTTGATCCTGATCCGTCACCTCTGTGGAGATTTCAGCAGAGCTAGCACAAGGGTGTGAATAGGTAGGAAGCAAGGCCTGCACCTGCTGCAAGGCATCAGGCTTCACAGCTACAAGGCATCAAAGCCCTTTTACAAACCAAAACAGCACACAGGAGTAAAATATCCCATTTCTCCTGAGAGTTGGGCATGTCTTTACTCTGCTAACTCTTCTGATTAGTCACATTGTCTGTCTGACAGTCTGACACATCTCAGATGTCACTTTTCCTGTGACACTGATTCCTTCTTCATTCCTTTTCCTGTTTCTGCTTCCATTAATTTTTCTAGGGATTCTACCACCTTTTTCTGAATATTGGGATTAAAGATGCTTGCTACCACTACCTTCTGAATACTGGATTAAAGGTGTGTCTTCATTCCATGCAGACCACAGAGGCCTCTGAATGTAGACCCCTGAAATACACACCTTTCCTAGATTTCACACAGGCTATTCCTCTTCAGATACTTATCAAACGGAGATAGCTTCTGGACTAAGGATGAGGGTTTGTGTCCACTACTACTCTCAGTACTGGAATTCCATCTGTTCCCATGTAGGCTCTTTGCATGATAGCACAGTCTTTGTGAGTTTCATGTGGCCATCAGTCCTGTCATATTGGGAGGGGCTTATTTATTCAATGTCTTCAAATTCCACTGGCTCTTACAGCGTTTAACAGCATTCCCTGACTCCTGAGGGAAAGGATTTAATGGAGATCTCCAATTCAGAATTGAGTGTTCCAACGTCTCTGCACATTGTCCACCTGTTAGCCTCTGGATTTGTTCCTATCTACTAAAGGGTAAGCTTCTTCTGATGATGGCCATGCCAGACACTGATCAATGAAGATAGCAAAATGTCATTAAGATCATTTATTTTAGCAGAACAGTAAGTAGTATTTGCTTTTCTCATAGGTTCCTGGCTTGTCTGGTCTTAGGTTCTTAGCCAGCTGAGCAGTGTCATGTATGAGCTCCATCTTGTGGAGTGGGCCTTAAATCCAGTCAGATAGTAGTTGGTTACTCCCACAAGCTTTGCCTCATTGTTGCAATAGTATATCTTACAGGTAGATCATTGTTATATGTCATAGACTTTGTAACTGAGTTTGTGTTTTACCTTTCTCTGTTGGTAGCAAGCAGACTATGTTCTAGTATCATGAGCACAAGTCAATAGAGGTGAAGACTTTAGTTAGGCACTAGGTCAACTGCATGTTCAATGAGTGATATTGGTGCTATCTACAGCAATAGGGCCTTACTGTCAATTTGTGAAGAACAACCAATGGCCCAGAGAGTAGCTGGGGTCATTTGGGATTTTTCATGGTGTCCTTTTGCTCAACAACTTGATTTGATATAACCCATATTCTATATTGGAAGCTTTGCTTGGTAATGGAAACTATATAAGGGAGGCTCTATTTCCCACTAATTTGGCAAATTCATTTAGATTTTCTTCATACATATGTATTTTAGGAAGCTTCTGCTACATTAGGTTTCCATACAATCCCTCAATTTCCCTCAGTTTTGAGGGAGCAGTCCAAAATTTGAAAATGAGTGCTTTATTTGTTCCATATCTAACTCTTTTGATCTCTGAGCCTGTTATGGCCAGAAGCACATAGTGCAGCTACCAAGACTTAATCTTTTGCTTTTTAAAATGCCTCTCCAAAGTAAGTGAATTGTTATTTTATTTTATTTTATTTGCAATCTTTTCTTTCCCTAACATATCTGACTTTTGAGTGACTGCAAGCTTATGCAGTATCTGGACTTGAATGGCAGTGAGCGCTTCAAATACTCCTTTCATTTGTTAGACCTCTTCAGAAAGGAAGGCTAGATTCTCTGTTGATTCCAATAAACATGTTTTCTATACACATGCCATTTTTAGCCATTGAAATGCATGACAAGTGCAGAATAAATTGTATCTAAAGATAAAACGTGTGCATTTGTTCAATGTATACAACCTCTAATACTGTTATGGTTCTTGAACATGTTTATGTACAAATGAAGCATATGCAGTCCATCTCAGAAAACTGTTTATTCAACCTCAAAAGCTTGACTGCAGCCAAGAAAAGGAAGGTAATTTATAATAAACGGTGAATCTCTATTCTGACACTTCTATTCATTCCGTCGTATTAGACTTTCCCATTTCATTTTACTTTTTAAAGTGGAGTTATATA
Source organism: Cricetomys ansorgei (assembly GCA_026225945.1). NCBI lineage: Eukaryota > Metazoa > Chordata > Mammalia > Rodentia > Nesomyidae > Cricetomys > Cricetomys ansorgei. The sequence continues at coordinate 1,955,944 of JAMJFZ010001360.1, read as the reverse complement.
AAGGTTTGCACATTTTCAAACCCTCTACAGACAATCTCTTTAAAATAGCCATAGTGAAATAAACAGTAAGAAAGTTTTAAGATGTTTCCTATAGTTTAAGGGAGTCAGCAAGGAGGAGATTAGCATTTAATGTGACAGATTCAATTCGTATATGTTTGCTTGAAATAGTGTTTTAAGTAGAGCTTTTGTTTCAGTGCACTTGGCTAGAAAATCTCACTACTGTAACAAAAAAAAAAGTAATGGAGATTAGTATATGGCACCTTTTAGCAACTGTGTGCATTTCTTTGAATACATGACATTGTGGATATCAAGAGGCATTTCTTCAGATTTGTTAAAGATTACTGTTTCAAAGATAATGTACCCAGATTTATTAATTCGAACACACTTATGAACAGTAAACTAAATAATATGAAGAAAAATCTCACATTCATCTTTGTATCTTTCAGTTTCTCTTTTCTGAGTTTCACTGCCTCAAAGCTAAATTTCAATAAACCAATGACGATATTATGAAATTTTATGAATAATTTTGATAAATGGCCTAGGTGATACTTTCAATTTCTATTTTTTCATTAATTGAACCTGTTCTTCAACAATGTGATAAAGTATGAAAAGTATTCTGAATCATCTTACCCCACCATCTCCTCTTTATTACTACCCCAGTTACAACAGCCCCTTCATCCCAAAGGTCCTTATTTCTAAAACTACAATTCCATAATTTTTAATGAATGATTAAATAATTATACTGCATGGCAGAGGAACATTTAATCTTTTAATCCAGCAATATGGCTGCTCTAGCAAAGGATAACATTCAGAACCTGTGTGATAGCTACGAAGGGGTCAGACCCAAGGACCTGTATGAAGGGATGACATTCAGAGGCTTTATGGAATTCAGATCTGGATGGAATGCAGAAAGAAAATTAGACTAAACCTGTCCTCTCTTCATGCTAATGCTAGGTGAAAGGGACTTCTGCGGTTATGGCAACATAGTACATGCCTTTAATCCTAACTGAGAAGGAAGTGGTGCCACATGCCTTTAATCTCAGCTCAGTAGAGAGAAGCAGAGAGTAGAAGTGTAGAAGAAGAAACAAGAAGGAGAGCTGAGAGAGAGAAGAAAGGCAGAAGCAGAGGTGGAAGCAGACAAGAAAAATAGAGAAGAAAGCAGAGAGTTAGTTCAGTCAGACAGTTTGAGTGCAGTCAGCTCACACACAGTTCAGACAAAGGAGAAGCTGAGAGCAGAGCCAGTCCAGAATAAGTAGAGAGAGAGCAGAGTGTTCTAAGCAGGCAGTTATGATTTACATTTCGGAGTTCAGAGTTTACAGTACAGCTCAGAAAGAAGAGAAGTAAGTCGTTCAGAAGACATCTAGTCAGAGTGAGCACAGTAAGCAGTAAGTCTTTCCGAGGCTGAAGCCTTCTACGTATGGGCTTGCATTTTGCAGATTAGGTTGTATGGATACTGAAACACTTTATGACTAGGGATTGGATTAGCAAAGAATAAACTGTCCTCTGTCATGAATCCATAAGAAGAATAAGTAACAAATATCTACATTCACACTTCTTGTAAACTTCAAACCTAGAAATAAAAAGTATAAAAGTACATTTGGTTCCTGAAGTGTTTGTTTTCCATATTGTCTCTGTTTTCTTTATGAAAAATGAAGCTCATATTATGACACTTGAAGTTCAAGTACTAAGTGCAAGTTTGGACAATGCAGAGCTCAAGGCTGACAATCAAACGACAGAAGGGAAACTATACAAAATTACTCTTAAAATTTACTTCTAACACCCATTTCCAGACTCTCAGAGATAGCAAACGTTTTCATTCTTACTTATAAAACAGTAGCTATCTTCCCATTTGTTCTTTAAAAACTAAATTGAAAAGAAAATAAAAATGTTCTGTACTTAGCTTTATAGGTGGAGTGTTAAAATATACATTTGATGAAAAAGTAATTTTTACTAAAATGAATTATTTTTGTTTAAATTTATTTTGAAAATAATGTTCAAATCTACTGTGAATTTCCCTAAGTATTTTATCTAATTCTTTGTAAACACAGAAAGCAATTTATGAATTTGAGAAGTTTTAATTCTTATCAAGAATCCATTTTTTTTTTCATCAAATGTATATTTTAACACTCCACCTATAAAGCTAAGTACTTTAGGAACTGTTAATAGACAGGAAACTGAAGGGTGAGGAAAACACTGCAATTAATTTTTATTGTTTCCAGTTTATAAAATTGATACTTATTCAATACATGGCACATATACTTCATAATATCTAAACTACTATTTCTAGTGATTTATAATTAACATACTTTATTGAATTTTATATGATCATTGGAATATATCAGTTAATAAGGATTCCATTGTCTCATACACTTAAAAATCATGACGAAGTCAGAGAATAAGAACAGAATATATATATGATTAGAAAACCAGATAAGTAAATCACGGAAGCAAGTTTTAACATTAGAATAGAAATGGATAAGGATATAGCCTCCATGATACCTAAACCAACATCAAAAGTGTGAATTGATTAGAAATTAGGCTTGTGACAATGTATCATTAGCTGTGCATATCAATTGTTCATATGATAATAATGAGAACTCCAGTGAAGAGAAGTCAGAGGAAGGAGAAGGAGTAATACAAGGAGGTAAAGAAAAATAAGAGATCATCATTGCTTCTTAAGGTAACCCTTGATACATGCAATAATGGCACAACTTTCGGGTATTCGTACTGGTAAAAAAAACGTCTTCCATAGTTCCCAGAGTGTAAAGAATTGTTCTAAAATAAATTGTAATGTTCCTAGGAAAGAAAAAGTGAAGTCTTAATACAGATGCAGTGTAGCTTAACATAAAATGTACCATCTGGTGCTTGTTTTTTATTTGGCAATGATCTATACTGACATATTATAACAGATTTTATCTGTTAATTACTAAGTAGGAAAAGTGATTTTATTCTCAGATTCAACAGAACAAAATAAAGCATTTACAGCAATATGAAAAATGTTCCTTAAGGAACAAAAACTGACTTGAGAACTTATTTCTGCATTACTACTCCGTTCTTATACTAATATATAGATGATGTTTAAAAACCCTTTATTGATAATGCTATCACTTCTTAATTGTGGGGAACAGTAAAGTCCTCCATATATGTTGGAAATATGTAGTCAAATATTCAAACATGTATATCAAGTAGATGATTCATATAAATTCAAATGGTTCATCTCTGTCTCTAGAAAACATCAAAGTATTGAATAGATATTTGAAATGTTCACTATTCTTCTAAAGAGCTTAAAATCAAAATTTAAATATAAATGTTTAAATTGTGAAGAATTCAATTAGAAATGGATGACAAATCATATTAAGACAGATGTTCCAAAGTCCACTCTTACAGAGATATTTAAATAATTATTTTTATTAATTAAATTTCAAGTTTCCTAAGAGTTTGCATTTTTCAAAAGCAAAAGATATTTTAGAAATATTTTTTTTCATATAGATCTGTATTCTGAAGGAACATTCATGGGAACACAGGATAACATTTCTCATACTTTAAAATACATCAGTGACACTGATGGGTACCTTGTCTGCCTGAAGTGTCACTTGTAGGATCAAGCTAAAGTGATTTCGTTGATATCAACTTTTAAGTTTGATGGAGTGAATCAGAAATCATAAAATAATACTGAGGAATTATGGGTAGGCTTCAAAGCCTTGAAGCCTAATCAAGCTCATTTTGATACAAAGTCCAGAGGGCATTGCAGCAGCCTGTGGGAAGCAATTAAAATAAATTCTGTTATTAAATATAGAGCTAAGAGATGTTTGCATTTTTATGACTGTGAGTAAAATGGAAATTTGTATGGATTACCAGGCTCACTGCTTGTCCTGGGATTATGTGGATTTAATTTAGTCTATTTATAGGCTCACAGATGCTACTTGTTGTATTATTTCATTCATTTATATCAATTTGTCACCTACATCTTAGTCACTGAACCAAGTATGTTCAGCTTTTTCCAGCCATGTTCATATTGAAAAGACTGTCCATTCTCTCCCGGCAAGAGATATGGAAAATACTAATGAAAAGATTAATGGAAAATAAGATATCTACAGTAATTACTAAACAAATCATTTTATCCACACTCAAAATATATTTTTCAGTGAGCTAATGTAACATTTATATTATTCTATAATATTAAATTAATTAAAATAAAAAAGCAACCAAATTTTTAATGAACAATGCTATCAATATTGTTTTTGTTTTCCTAATCACAGTAAGAGCTGTTTATATTGATTTGTGATTACTTTTTCAGTTTCATCTCACAGTAAGTTACCAACTAAATATTCTAATCAAACAAAAACAAATATTGTTGTCTTTGTGGAGGATGAAGTATGTGACAAAATCCCCAATATTTTGTCTTCTTAAAAATAATAATACCACTTCTATCACTAGGCTCTGAAATATAAATCAAAGCAGGAGATTGTATTCGCCCTCAAATGATCTTTATTTTTTCCATGCCTACATGTTCCTTCCTTTAACAGTCTAAAAAATTGTGATAACAAGAGGAGGCATTACAGAACAGAAAGAAGAGCACATGTTGAACTTGGCAGGATCATTTCATCAACAGCTGGACACTTTAACAGTGGACAGGCATGCAAATTATGATTTATCTAAACCACTGAACTTGTTACTAAAATAATATGTTCCATTACTAAAACTAAGAAAAAAGAACAACTTGAAACACAAATATTTTGGCATTTTAATGGATAGTGACAGTTCGAATTTCATATGACAGTTTCAGTTCTTTAGTTAACTGTAGAAAAATTCATTTTGGATCATTTTAGAGCTAATGTGGAAAACTCAGCATTCCAATGCCAGTTCTCAATAGAAAAATTCTTAAGCTAGTCAATCATGACCAGATTGTGATCATTAACAATAAAAACAAAGACCAGATAACATTTGGATTATAAAATAATTTATTTACATAAACTATTTTTAATGAACTATTCTACAAATGTAACACATTTTAACTCTGTGTCACACACATTAAAGCAAAGTAATCACACCCACCAAGGGATAAATATATAAACAAAGGTTATGTAAAATAGCCGGAGCACAGGATTGCACTATTCATTACAACTAGCAAGCAACGTTAATTACCCCTAATTATAATTCTTTGTTTGTTTTGAAACAGTGGCTATAATGTATATCAGGTTGCCCTCTAACTCCTTATCTAGCCAAAAATGACTTTTAACCCTTAACCTTACTGTCGTTCTCCCAAGAGCTGGATTTACAGATATCCATCATCTGACTTCCTCACATTAAACTTTAGAACAAGTCAAGCACTAAGATATTCCCTACTAAAAATTTGCTTCTCAGGTAAGTTCTGGTGTCATGAAGACAAAGAACAATGCTAACAATGTGCTCAGTAGGACAAAAATCTTTAAGGATTTGAATAGCATATAGTCATTAACATTTCAACAATTACTGACAATTCCAAATTCTTACATTGTTCCATCTGTTTCAATGGACTGTTGTTTTTCCTGTACTTTTTACTTATACTTGTTTCCATGTTCTTTTATTATCTCATTCTCTCTCTCTCTCTTTCTGTTTGGTTTCTTTGAGACAAGATTTATCTGTTGTAATTCTGGCTATCCTGGAACTCATTCTATAGACCAGGGTGGCCTCTAATCCACAGAGATCCACCTGCCTCTGCCTCCCAAGTGCTGGGGTTAAAGGCATGTGCCATCAGTGCCAGGCTTGTTCTTTATTAAGAGCAAACAAAGGAAGGGGGTTGCAAGATGACAGTGTGGTGATAGGCAGTGCTTTTCTTGCCCCCTGCCCTTGGCTCCTTATGTACTCATGGACAAGGAGAAGCTCTTCTTGTGAGGATCCGGCAGGTAAAAGTCTAATAAATATCAGTAGTTGTAGAGATGAGGCAGCAGCAACAGGGAAAATTGATTGGCTGTAAGTAGAAAACAAAAGGTGATGGAATAAAGCAGAACACTTAGCAGAGACATAGAGCTGGAGATGTGGCTGTGATGGGCAAAGGAGTATGTCTGCCACATCCTTGGGCCACCATAGCAGGGACTGCCCCTCTCTCCTACAAAGCCAGCAAGCCCAGCCTGCAGTAGTAGAGACAAATTTTGAGGGAAGACTGGAGGCAAAATGAATTGGTGCATGTGGAAGAGAGACACAGAGCTGGAAAAACTGCATGCAGTAGTCACCCCGAGGATTGGGGCCATACCCTGGTATACCTCCCCACTTAGCCATCTGCTATGCTGGCGCCATGGCTTGGCCCATAAGGAGGAAACAGGCCAGTCGAAGGGACCAAGACGAAAGAATGGAATGGCAAGCATTGTAGAGAGACATATAACTGGAGGTGGTGGCAGGCATGGGAATGCAACCAAGGCAGACAAGGGTCCAGTCCTCCGGCCACCACCAACCCACTGTAATCCTGAGGGTGGCATCCATGTGCATGTCTCCACTGCTGATAGTCCCTTGTCAGGAGTCCATTGCTGCTTGCAGCCAGCTCCTGGCCAAGGAGCATAGGGGAGAGGACAACAGCGTGGCAGGAGGGTGGGTGAATGTGTGTAGGGGTGTTTAAGGTATCCTGCCATTTTTTTGGCTGACCTTTGATAAGTCAGACAAGTACAGACCCTCCACATCCTTCAGGAGGTGTCTCACTTTTAATGCGGGTCTATAAGGTACATATATAGGGCCACAAGCAGATGATCTTTGGTACTCAGGTTGGGATCCATTGGTTAAGACAAGGAAATTGGAGTAGCCTCTGTAGAGGGCCATGCTTTTGGGTGCTCAGACTTGAGACAGCACCCCATTTCTGCTTAAAATGCTCCACCTTTCTCCAGTCCTAACGGACAGAGTTCAGACAAAGATCGGTTAGCCTGAAGTCGCCCAGTTCAAAGGAACCACCATTTCACTAACAACTCTATCTCTCCCTCATTCTGTGGAAGGTTTCTACCCCTATAAATTAGATAAAAACGACACCTTAAGCACCAGATGGTCTTGGGAGAGACCCATTTTAGGTGTGTTTGGAACAAAAATCATAGATGAATAAAGCAAAAATAAAATATAAGTACTTTACTTTTTATTAAATATATAAAATTTCAAAAGTGAATGTACATAAACATCATAAAGACGTATATTAAATGTATGTTAATAGTACTCTAGTCTCTTAATTTTTCCAACTACAGTATTTTCTAAAGGGCAGAATGTTTTTTGCAATTTTCTCTTTATATTGTGCATTAAGTCATTTACAAATGATGATATCTATTATGTATTACCTCAAATCCATATATAAACACATTGTTGGAAAAAAGTTTATGCATTGAAACTGGGCATTTTGCTTCTGAGAAGAGATTAAGAAGTTCAGTTAGAGCTCCAGGAAACAATAAGAGAAGAAGTCCTTCTGTCCCAATAGAGATATTATTGAATAAAATGGCATGTCACAGGCTATGGACTTCAGTAGAAGTGAATGATAAAAAACAGGTATGATCTGCAATCAGGAATACCATGAAAATACTGATCTCAGTTTCAATTTCCTATGTTCCTATCCCAGTCTGATATTGTTTCTTCTCATGTTAGACATCTAACCTAAAAATAGAAGAGCAATACTGACCACTGTCATTCATGCAACCAGTGTCCTCAGGGAGAAGTAGATCTGGGGTACAAACGAAAGAGATGCAGAGTATCCACACATTGTCATTATTACCGAGAACTTTGTTGTGAATAATATAACATCAATATGTAATGTCCTCATTCAGAATCAAACTCTGCAATAAAGCAAGTATTATATTCCCTAGGTTGTTTCAATGAATATTGCCATCAGATTTACTTTACATCTTCATTCTTTTCAGTTATGCACAACTTCTATCCAATATAACATTAAATTTATGACTGAAGACAGCATACTCATTTGCAAACTAATAGGACTGTGTTAGGCACTAGATGGTTATAAATGGAAAATGAAACTCTTTGCAATAACAATATGCCAAAAAGTTCAAAATTCCCCATTCAGTCCTGAGGAAAATAACTTCAAAGGCATAAATATATCTTGAATTTTACTTTGTTAGCTAGTCTAGCACATAGAGAAAAAATTGTCTACATTCTAACCAACTTTGACACTGAAATTGAAGATGGGAGAAAAGATTTCATGATATACACAATCAATATAAAATTTCTGCAACTTATATTACATGAGTTTGGGTTGTTTAGAATAATTTATCATCGAGAAATGAAGAAGAACAAAGCTAAAATGTATGGTGAAAGCTGTAAAGCAAACATGGGCAAGGAACTGTTGCGATACTGATTTAAGATATTAAATTTTTCTACTGTGTTACCATATGTAACAGCTAATAGATTCTATGTATATGTTCCTATTTATACTTATGAATGATTTTGATTCTGTTTGGTTGATATTCCAATTCTGTTATTTGCATACATCTAATTAATCTAGGATCAATTTGAAGTGAAAATGCTTTATGTTCCTTTAACATTTAGAGTTGATACAAAGATATTAATATGCAAAAAATATAAAATTGCCTCTAACAAATGTGGAATCAGAAGTTGAGTATCAAGTGGATGATTATTTATATGAAAATTCCATATAGAGCCTTACTCAAAAATGAAATAAAAAGAAAAAGAACACAAAAAAGTCACATCCAAAAGATTATTGCTTTGCTCATGAGTTCTAGATTATCGATAAGACAATAACATGCCTTCCATTGTTATATTTTTTGAGAATACAAAGCAGATCTCATCTAGGAAAATTCAGAGTTGCATCCCTCTTCTGACATGCCAAACTGTGCTGTGTGTCATCTTGTGAATCTCTCTGTGACTGTTCTGTCAACTATATAAATATTTCATCTGAAAGATAAATATGAAGATCATAGATTGTGATGAAAAAGTGTAGGCTATTATTTATCTAGTGAATACCTTTCAACCACATCATGTCACTTGTTACATTAAAATAATATTTGTCACATTATATTAAATGATTATTAAAAGAATTATCCAAGTATAAAAATCTCAGATGTCAATCTACTAAAGTATACTCAAAATACATAGTATTCTAAGGACATTTGATTAACAGAATTATACATTTATTCCTTTTGTGTATGGATAGGGTGGGTACTGTTCACAGGTAGTTTTGACACTGCATGGATCTTGTAAATTTCAAGATGCATAAGAGTCAATTTACCTTTTTAATCTTCCATGCTTCATTTCATTTGGACTAGCAAGAAATACATCGTGTTATAAAATCTAATAATTATCTTTACAGCAAAACAAAAAATACTCAAAGAAAAATTGTGATTCTATACTTATATATATAGTCTACACATATATATTTTTCTGCATAATTACATATGTAGAGGAATGGTAGAAAGAAAGAGAAAGATAGTCAGAAAGGAAAGGACCTTGACAGATCAATGACTCTGGGATATACTTCCTATGCCTGTATAACATAGGCTTTAAAATGCACAAAATACACTAGTTTTCTATGAAATAGATTTATATACAAAATAAAAAATTTTACCACAAGAAAAATAATCCAAAATGTTAATTTCAATTTTCATCTTTCTTCAATTATATTTTCAATTTATTTTTTAAAATGAATCATAATATGTGATTTACAAAGAAATAAAAAATAAAAATTCTTATAGAGCTACAAGAAACAAAGATCAATAAAAATATACCATGAATATCAGTCTTCTAAATTTTAGGTTGCTTAAAAAATTTCTGTTTTCACCAAGTGGTAGTGGGAAATGTCTTTGATCCCAGCACTGGGGAGGCAGAGCCATGAAGATCTCAGTGAGTTCAAGATTACCCTGATCTACAAAGTAAGTTCCAGGACAGCCAGAATTACAACAGAGAAACCCTATCTGGGAAAAAAAATCTGTTGCTATTTTGGAGATGTATGTGGTGTTGAATATACTAGGGATGACTACTCAATTTATTTATATGTCTCAAAACTATTTTATCTTATAATCTGCTCAGTTTCAGACTTAATCTTTAAAAAAAAAAAAAAACTATTTCTCATTTAAAATATACCTTCTCCTCACCACCTCATGGAACCTCCTCCAAAACTGACCATATACTTGGACACAAAGCAAGTCTCAATAGGTACGAATAAACTGAAATAACCCCCTGCATCTTATCAGACCACCACAGATTAAGCTGCTTTTCAACAACAGTAACAACAAAAGACTCACAAATTCAGGGAAATTGATCAACTATCTACTGAATAATGACTGGGTCAGGGCAGCAATAAAGAAAGAAATTAAAGACTTTCTAGAATTCAATGAAAATAAATCAACAACATACCCAAGCATATGGGACACAATGAAAGCTGTGCTAAGGGGAAAATTCATACCACAAAGTGCCTGCCAAAAAAGAATAGAGAGATCACATACTAAAAAATTACAGTACATTTGAAAGCTCTAGCATAAAAAGAAGCAAGCAAACCCAAGAGAAGTAGAAGGCAAGAAATTACCAAACTTAGGGCTGAAATCAATAAAAATAGAAACAAAGAGAGATAATTCAAAGAATCAATGAAACAAAGAATTGATTCTTTGAGAAAATCAACAAGATAGACAAACTCTTATCCAAACTAATTAAAAGACAAGGAGAGAAAATCCAAACCAATAAAACCAGAAACAAAAAGGAGGATATAACCACAGACACCAAGAAAATCTAAAGAATCATTAGGTAATACTTTAAAAACCTGTACTCCATAAAATTGGAACATCTAAAAGAAATGGATTATCTTCTTGATTGATACTACCTAGCAACATTAAATCAAGATGAGAAAAACAGTTTAAACCATCCTATATCCCCCAAGGAAATAGACGAGGTCATTAAAAGCCTCTCAACTAGAAAAGGTCCAGGGCCACATGGTAGAAGTGCAGAATTCTACCATACATTCAAAGAGGAGTTAACATGAATACTCCTCAAATTATTCCACAAAATAGAAGCAGAAGGAACACTGCCAAACTTCTATGAGACAATAGTCACCCTGATACCCGAACCAGATAAAGATTCAACAATGAAAGAGAATTTCAGATCAATTTTCCTCATGAACATAAATGCAAAAATACTCAATAAAATACTTGCAAACCGAATCCAAAAACACATCGAAAAGATCATCCACCATGATCAAGTATGCCGCATCCCAGAGATGCAGGGATGGTTCAACATACAAATCTGTCAATGTAATCCACCACATAAACAAACTGGGAAAAACAAAACAAAACAAAAAAAAAAAAAAAAAACCCAAGGAAAAAAAACATGATCATATCACTAGATGTGGAAAAAGCTTTTGACAAAATCCAACACCCTTTCATGATAACAGTCTTAGAGAGACTAGAGATTCAAGGGACATAGCTAAACATAATAAAGGCAATTTACAGCAAGCCCACTGCCAGCATCCAACTAAATGGTGAGAAATTCAAAGCAATTTTACTAAAATCAGGAATAAGGCAAGGTGACCTCTCTTTCTATACCTGTTTAATATAGTACTTTAAGTTTTAGACAGAGCAAAAAGACAAAAGAATGAAATCAAGAGGATACAGTTTGGAAAGGAAGAAGTCAAAGTATCCTTAATCACGGATGATATGAGCCACTCCCCAAAAAATCTACCAGGACACTCCTACAGCTGATGAACAACTTCAATTAAGTGGCTGGCTACGAGACCAACTTACAAGAATCAGTAGCCCTCCTATATACAAAGACAAATGGACTGAGAAAGAAATCTTCACAGTAGTCATAAACAGCATAAAATGTCTTGAAGTGACTCTAACTAAGCAAGTAAAAGACTTGTTTGACAAAACTTTAAGTCTTTGAAGAAAGAAATCAAAGATCTCAGAAGATGGAAAGATCGCCCACGCTCCTGGATTCGGAGGATTAACATAGTAAAAATGAACATCTTTTATAAGGAAAGAAAACCGAAACTGGAAGGGTTAAGGTTGCGGGGGGGGGGGGGGGGATATGGAAACTCACTGGAGTCCACGATGGAGACCTTGGGGAGGACCTCTAACAAAGAGGGATGGGATACCTGAACAGGCGGTCACATGTAACCTGCAAGGCTCCCAGTGGAGGGACTGGGATACCACACCAGCCACAAAACCTTCGACTTATAACCCATCCTTCCTACAGGACCCACTGGGACAATGGAAAAGCAGAACCCCATGGCAAAGGAGAGAACTCATGCCTGATTCAGCAGGATAGACTAGGAACTAGAGACTGGATAGCAGGAGACAATGATATCCTGTTCTACTAATAGATTGGTACCTAGCTCAGTTTCCATCAGAGAGGCTTCTGACAACAGCAGATGGGAACAGATGCAGAGTCCCAGAGCCAAACATCGTGCAAAGTTCCAGAAAACTTGCAGAAGAGGGGGATGAGGCATTTTGGGGACCAGAGAGGTCAGGGTCATCAGCAGAACAAGCTCCACAGAGTCAATGGACCAGCACTCTTTGGACTTACCCTTGGGACCCATTTCCCCCAGATGGATTGCCTAGTCTACCCTCGATGTAGGGACTAGTGCCTGGCGTAGTGTCAAGCTTCCTACCATTGTGTTGTAAATAGAAATCAAATATAGTTTTAAAAGAAAAATACCCACACATAAAGGCCCTCACTATAAAATTAAAAAAATAAAGCTAACTTTCACCTACACATTGTGTACTAAAGGAATAAAAATCCTAATGGCCCTCAAAAATATAATATTTGTGTTGATATGATTACCTTTTTCCCTCAGTACATTAACAATGCTCTAGCTTGACTGATAACTCACAGCCCTAAAAACAAGTAAGGGTTCTCTACTAGAGTCAAATTAAACAGTTTACATCAATTTGAATAATTTCTTGAACATTTTAGGAGGCAAAATTTTTATATAAAACTTGAAATGGAAATGTTATACTCTAACGGTATTACCTCATGTGTTGAAGATTTTATGATGCTTAAGAAGAGAACTATGTAATTCCCAACACCTCTAATCAAATTTAAATAAAATTTGTACCAAAAATAACACTGAAGCCCTATGTTTTTGACAGTAATGAAGAAATAAAGTCAAATATATTGCTATAGAAACAGAATGTGGAAATTTAACTTTCCCTTTGTTGCCGAAATGTATTTAATTTTAGCATTAAAGGAACATTATTTTTTTGAATTATACTTTCTTTAGGAATAGTTAATTCTATCTAATGAAAGATTACAGCTCTTCGTTGTGGTCCTCTATGCTTGCTTATAATTATACCAATTAGAAAAATTCTTACCATATGTGGAAAAATTAAACCCAAAATTAATTATGTTTTAACTATATAAGTATATTATATTTGCTGAAATCATTTGTTTGATAATAATTAGTTGACTTCAAGAAAAAAGACAGCATTTTTTTCATTTAGGAAAATACTGGAACACCTTGGCCCATATCTATGCTTTTTATTGATCTATAAACATTTATTAAAAATATAATGTGTGCCAAACTATAAAGTCATCCAACAAATGAATATTCAAACGACAAGTTACCCTCAAATTATTTGGGTTAGTAAAGGAACATAAAAACTCATACTGAAAGACATCTGCCTATCTCAAATGATTGCTAGTTTCTGAGATCTAAATAGTAGTCCCAGTATATAACAAGTTAGGTATTGGTTTGAACCCGAATACAAACCATCACAAATATCCATCATGCACTGAAAGGTGATTACAATGGATAAATATTTTTTAAAATAGTGAACACTTGGCAATTTAAACTTTAAAAATTCCAGTTAATTATCATTTAAAAAATGTTATTTTAGGTGATGTAGAAATTGATAATAGTTATAACACAATGAATGGAAAGAGAAACAAATGAATAATGAAGCCAAACAATGTCAAAATAATGTGTTATTATACTGATTATGCTTTGTGATAGACTCAAGATATATGTTTGGATCAGTGAGTTTTAATTTTTAATATTTAATATTGTGATGGTTGCTCATTTTATGTGTATGCATATGGATAGCTCATACCTGTAGGTTCTAGTACACTCAGACATAATTGCAGCTTCTGCAAATTGGTGTAAGCTATTTTAATCTCAAAAATGTGTGTAAACAATTGTTCATATTGTAAAAACTAAAATTAACATAAATAATGTTAATTTAACCAAGTATACATATGAAATGTGTTCCATTAACTAGATGATGTAAGTTTAATGTTTTAATGTTTAGGATGAAAGATGAGTTGCTAAATCTAATTTAAGTAATAATACACTAGAATTATGTGCTTTATATAAATTCTTCTTTAAAATATGCAGACTTCCTTAGAACTTTTATCCTGATATTAAATTAAAATAAAACACATTTTGTGTCTTTTTTGGCTTATATTTACACAACAAAGCAAACTAACTCAATCTGCAGTGGTGTTTACTTAACAGTATCTTATTTTGTGTTCTCTAAAGTCATATTAGGTACATATATAAATCATCTCTTATAAATTTATCAAGTATGGCAACTTTTGACACATTAACAACAGAAAACTATGCAATCCAATATTGTTAAAATCTAGAGTCTTAGTGTGTTTGTGCTACTAGAATAAAAACTCAGGATAATTAGGAAACAATAGAAATTTATACTTCAAGTTTTTAAAATCTGAGAAGTCCAACTTCCAAGGGAACACACACACACACACACACACACACACACACACACAGAAGTGTCTTGTGAGAATGTTTTCTATTTCATGATGATATGCTGCTTCTACATCCTGTAGAAAAACCACTGCTTCATCTTCACATTAAAAAAGGTACAGCAAAATGATTAATGAGTCCACATCCTAAAACCTTCTATGAAGGTCCCCATCTGTGATGATTCCATGCTCATAAGTTAATCATCTATTGGTATAGTTTGAACCTAAGAATACTTTAGGCTCATGTGTTAAATGTTTGGTAATCAGATGATAGAATTTTGAAGGAAATTGGATCATATAGGCTCCAACTCCTCATGATAAAACGACATATTTCAAAGACTCTTATTCAGTGGACTTGTGTTTGAGTCACTGGTGGTATCTCTTAAATCATTTATTTTTTGTTATTATAATTAAATAATTTCTCCTTCCCTTCCCCCTCAAAATTTTCGTCGTTCTCATTCTTACATTCCTGAACCCATAGCCTCCTTTTCATTAGTTGTTGTTACACTACAGAAAGAGAGACAGAGACAGAGACAGAGACAGAGACAGAGACAGGAAGAGAGATATTCTTAACAATTTGATCAGTCTCAATAATGTTGCTTAGATATATATTTTGAGGACTGACCATTGGTATTGAACCACCAGTTGGTATGCCTTCCCTGGGAAAGACTTATTTCTCCCACTCTCAGCATTCCTTAGCTGGCAACATTTTTTTGTCTTTGGATGAGACTTCTTGTGCCTTCTAACATGTGCCTTTTGTATGTCTATTGGTGTCATCCTCATTTAGGTCATGCTTAGACAGCCATGCTGGTGAGGCTACATATATTTAGGCTGATATATCTAGAAAACAGAATCACAGAAAACTCCCTACTCTGCCTGATCTTATAACTTTTCTGTCTTGTCTTCTTCAACGATTCCTGAACCTTGAATAGGAGCTCAAATCTACTTCTGCCTCTCAGTGCTGAGACTGCATCTGGCTTGCAATTGTGCAGTCCAAAGTGTCCAGAAGCTCATATGTGCATCAGTCTTTTTTCATTATTATGCTTTTATAATTTATCTTGACATTGGACATGGCAATCCCTTCCAGCACTGTACGTTTTGCCCAGGATCGTATTGACTATCCAGAGACTTTGCAGTGCCGTATGGTTTTGAGAGTAGGTTTTCTGTTTGTTTTTCACAAGGTTTTTTGTTTTCGTTTTGTTTTGTTTTGTTCTGATCTGTTTTGTTTTTTAAATTTTGATCCAGAATGAGATGGAGATTTTGACTAGGATTGTATTGAATCTATGGATAGCTTTGGGTAAAATTGTGACTTTTACAATAATAAGTCTACCAATTTATGAGAATGAGATGTCTTTTCAATTTCCAGTGCTTTCCTTACCTCTTTCTTCAGAGATTTAATTTTTTTCCTTGTCCTTCAATTGCAGTATTTTTAAATAAAATGTCCTGTCTTTAGCCCCTACTCTTTGATTATTCTATCGTTTCTTTTCATAGACCAGAGGACTTTCTCTCTGCCATGTAAGCAAGGCCACATTTACATAAACCTTAGAAGAACAAGAATGTATATGTTCCTTTTAGGTTTCTCAGGTATTTTCCCAGTTGAATGGAGATACTTTTATATAGTTTAAATATACTGTATATTAATTAAGAGATGGACAGGAGTCTCTACAGACAAGAAGGAAGATAACATGACTTGCATGTCACATTGTGCATTTTCTATGCACAAAAGGATTTGATATGCATTAATGACTCTAAAAATGCTACAGTAAGTATCTGGCCCTCCTTGATTAGATATATTTTAATATACATGCAAATAAAATTTGTCTGAGTTCCCCAATAAAACAGTAAACTAGAATGATATCTTTGCAAGAACAAACCATTACTATTCACATAATTCATTACTTGTCCAGAGACTATTTTAGAATTTATTCATTTTAATTTGGAACTATACATGTGCACAAATTCTATGCCTATAATAGGTAACACCTTTAAGAATTGTGTGTTAGTACATTTTATGTGCCTAATAATTACTTAGATTAATAAATTTTTGCATACTTAGATCTACACACACTACTTTAAGGACAGATTGGTAAATATAAATGAAATTCAGAAAACTCTACATCCTGAGAACATTTAAGGGGCTATTGAGACATTTCTATCAAAAGTTCCTGAGCAAATACAAAAATGTCTGAATCTCTTCATAGTCTATACTTTACTGTCTAGCACTTAAAAAGAAATATCTTTATCATAAATTTAAAAGTGATGTAATTATTCTTTGAAAGGTGATTCTACTAAATTATACAAGTCCTAGTTGTCATTCTAGAGAAGTAGAAGCTCTGAGAAATTCCTACATTTGGTGATGTCATATATATTCCCAACTAAATGAGAAATTTTGAGAGAAATCATCTCTGTCTCAAACTCTATAACTCAGTGAAGTCAGACTCATATTTTTTTCATTGCACAGTAGATAAGAAATCTGAAAGTCTGGAAAGATAACTGCTGTATCATACCCATTAAGAATAAATAAAGCACAACGTTCATCTAAGAAATGACAATAACAAAATGAAGAGGTTGACTTTCAAAATATCCAGTCCTAAGTGGCCAAGTCACATAGCAATTGCATGGTAGTCATCTCTCAAAATCCCATTGTACAATAAGAAGAAAATACAGATGACCACAAGGTTGACAGGAAGCCATTTTGTGTGTTTTATAAACATGTACTTAAGTTTATATATAAATGCATAAATTTAGACATGCACATACATATATATTATACTTACAGATTTTTATGAGAATTTAATATGCATTAATGACTCCAAATATACTATAGTAGGCATCTGGCCCTCCTTTACTGGATATATTTTAAACATTGTATAAAATATGCATGCAAATAAAAATTGTCTGAGTTCCCAATAAAACAGTAAACTAGAATAATATCTTGCAAGAACAAACCATTACTATTCACATAATTCATTACTTGTCCAGAGACTATTTTAGAATTCATTCATTTTAATTTGGAACTATACATGTTACAATATTCTACCATATCCAACAGCTAATATAATGCGTATGACAATTATCTCTATGCTCTATAATCCTATCATTTCACCACATTAAGATAGTGTAGAAGATTCATGACCAGATACAATAATTTCTGCTTCTTTATCTAGTTCCTTCCTCTAAAAAAACAGGAAAATTCTGATCATCTTTTTCAGTACAGCATAAAGCTTCCATTATGGACTAAATTAGTGCTGCCTGATTGGCTATCTGTACAGTGTCAGGGTGTTTTGTTTCCCTTTCATTGTGATCCTCAGTTCATTGGCTGAATTCTGCTCCAATTATCACTCTACGAAGAGATATTCTGATATTGGAATGATTTCCTCACATATCCTGTTGAATGTGGTAGTTTATTCTGCTTTCATACATTGGGCTAGAAATCTTTTAAAAGGTTACCTATAAATGTTATTTTATAAAAAGTGTATCTTGAGATATAAATATATTATCCTTCATTACTAATAGGTAAGATGTGTCATAACAAAATAGAAGCCTAGTGAAATTAGATACCTAGTCCAAATACAGGCAAAGATTGAAGTGTTGCACTCACACAAAAGGGAAAGCTAATAGACAAGAGAAGAGGAAGAGGGAAGAGGCACAGAATTGATTCCTACAGAGTCTATTGAGTAGAAGCAGTACCACAGACATGATAATTTCTAAGAATTCTAGTCTCCAGAACATTGAAGTGATTTTTTTATTTGTACAATCAAATTAATATTTACAATTACTGTCATAAGAAACTAATAACATTCTTAATGAAAAACTCCCTACTGAACTAGCACACAAAGCTTGATATCATTTTTAAAATGTTATTTTTAATTTTTACTTATCATTTTATTATTTTATGTTTATAGAGTTTTGGTTAAGTATAATGTACATGTTTGTTTCACATGGAGGCCAGATGAGTAAACTAGATCTGTAAGTACTAGATTTACAGATTGTAGAAGAACACTTGGAATTTTTATTTAAGTAAAGCTTTTTGGTTTAACCTATCAGTCACTAGAGCTTTGTGTTTCCCACCCCAGCAGTGGTATAGTTGCTTACGAGTTGGAATTGGAATGCTTGATGCAGATGGCTATAATGGTTGGGTACAGTCATTCTGGCACCTGTAGCTTGTCTCGTGGGTTTATAGGAACTTTTGGCTTAGGGCATAAAAGGTCTGAAGCCCTGAGAGCCTGGCTGGGTGTTGGTTGGTGGTTCGTTGGTTGGGTTGCTGTTGTTAGTTAGTGTGAGAACAAAGGTTGGAGAGATTTGAGTTTAGGACAGCCTAAAAAGAAGCTGTGAAGATTTCTACCCATCTCTCTTTCTGTATTGAAGCAACTTGTAAAAGCAATGAAGATTTCCATCTTTCCTTTCTCTTTCTCTAAATTGAGGGTAAAAGATTGTAGTGTACTGATACAACAGATGGTTTAAGCTATCATCTGGGCACACAGAATCAAATCTTAGTTCTATAAAAGAATGGTCAGTGGTCTTAACTGCTGAGCAATCCCTATAGTCACAAGAAATGATATCACACCCATAAAACACGTGTCAAAATTGCAAAGGCTGACAGCAAAAGACCTTTTATATAGTGGAATAATTGTTTATTGATGAGAGTGTGACTCTATTACTAAATAGGGCAAGAGTTTTTTTTTTCTTTCTGAATCTGAAGAGGACTGCAGTTGGACCCAGAGTTGCAGTGCTTAAACATCACTAACGAGGGCCCTTTTCACAGTCAAACATATAATGACAAATCACGAATATTAAGCATTTGTCAACAATTTAACTTATTTATTCTATCTTTTATTTTTGAGATTATAAGATAATTACAATATTTTTATCCCCTTTCCTCTCTCCTAACATTTCCAAATATCTCTCCTTAAAATCTTTCAAATTCATAGCCTCTTGTTGCATTAATTGTTGTTGCAGGCATACATGATAACATATATATAATATATATATGTATACATATATATATATATAGACAAATTCAACCTGCTCAGTCTTTATAATGTATTAAATGCATGTTTCTAAGGGCTGGCCATTTGCTATTAGCTAATTTGTGTGCTGATTCCTTGGGAAGGCTATTTCTTCCACTAACAGTATTCCCTTGTTACCTGTATTTCTTATGTAGGGTGGAATTTCAAAGTCTTTCACTATCTACTTTGGCATGTCTATTGTTCTTATCCTCGTTTACTCATGTTTAAGCAATCATGTTATTAAGCTTTTAGAGTGAAGCTTCTTCCATTTCTAGGAGACACGTCTATCAGAAAATTATCTGATATACTGAAAAAAAAAATATATATATATATATATATATATATATATATATATATATATGATATATGATATGTGTGTTTGCGGGTGTGTGTATATTCATTTTCTCAGTTAAATTTCTCTAGAAAACTCTGACTAATAGAGACAGCAATGAAGAATAGATTATACAAGTGATCTGATATGGAAAAAGACAGCCTCCTTTGGAACAGGGAGGAGGATAAATACAGAAGTTGGAGGGAGGTGGGTAACAAAGCAATAATGATGTAAGCAATAGCCACAAAATCATACTATTAACTATTTACATAAAAATCATATAATACATGAAATTCTGTATATAAAGAGACATATATGGTTTTAAGGAACCTTTGTCATATGGGCTGACAATTGTCCCTCTAAGGACTAAAGACTGCCTAACAAAAACCCCAATGCCAGATATGAGAAGCACTCCTTTTTGCTTTGGGCTAGGGCTGTACAAGAGACTTCCCAAGCCACACATCCTATTGTTGCTGCTTTTTGCTACTCCAAGAGATAGAGGGCAAGTCCCTACTTGGAAGGCAACATTTTCTTAAGACACAGGACCTGGAAGCCTTGGAGCTGGAACTGACCTGAATGCCCCTCCCTGAGGCCTAGCTTTTATGATACCGAAAGATGCCTTGCAAGCTTCCAAAAGAGGGAGGAAACCAAAGCTCCTATCCAGCTATGATACCTAGCAACCACATCAATGACCAGCATGACATGATAACCCCGAGGATGCAATAGTGGCATTCATATGTTGGTGGTAACCAGAAGCTGTCTAATTGTACATAAGACCTGCTCAACAAGAGGGAAACCATGCCTCATACTGGAAACCTACTTAACTATTCAGTGTTAATGAAGTCTTGGTTATAGGAGGGTACTCTACAAATGCTAATTTACTAAAACTCTATAATTCCTCATGACAATTTATAAACATTTGTCTTTATATTCATAGGTAAATGTAATTGTCACCTTTTCAAAGAAACTTATCTTTGCATCAGATGGAGCATACCACAGAAAACCACAATCAAAATGCTGTCAAGGAGCACTCCTGCAACTAAGACTCAGAGAACATTGAGGTAGAGGCATCAGAAAGATTATAAGAGTCAGAGGATCTAGAAGATTGCTCTAAGACTGAGAACTTTAGTAATATACGAAGCTATACTCATAAAGCTTCACCAACACAGCTACCCAATTGTGAGCTAAACAAGGAAGATACCAATGGACATGCCTCATGGGTAAAAGCCCATGAGGCCTCAACCCTACACAAAGAACTATAGACAACTGAGTAAAGCTAGGCATAAGAGAAGTGATCTTTCCCTAGGGAAAGCATACTCATTGATTGTTCACATGAAATAATAAGCCCTGAAAACATACATACAAGTAACAGAGCGCATACGCACACGCACACGCACACACACACACATACACACACACACACACTTTTGAAAAAGAATAGAGATGAGTATATGGAAGAGTTTGGAGAAGAGAAATGGGAGATAAGTTGAATATTATAATTTCAAAAATAAAATTAAGAATAAATCTGAAATCATTATTGTCTTTTCAATAAGAATATTTTTTCATTTTTATGAGTGGCTATTTGCAAGACTAACCAACATATAACTACAAATAGTGCTATAATTTATGCGATATTTCTAAGAAGACTTATACAACACAAGTAAATGATGAATATGTTATTTAAAATGTAATTAGGTAATAATTATATCTATTCATTCAGATATTAATTATATTGATTCATTTATTTATTAAATAGTTATTTATTAAAATAAAAATTAATTCATAGAAACACAAAGAATGTGAGTTCTATTGTACATCTTCAGGGGATGATGCCAAGGATGGGGCAATGCGCAAAGTGAAGAATAGAATGTTGAGCTTTTCTATTGCTGTTTCTAGGATACAGCTGATTTCAGTGAGTACAGTTTTCACATTAGAGAAATAGTATTTCTAGGTAGAAATGATTTATATGAGACATAGTAGTTTTACTGAAATGTGCCTCATAAATGCATATGTATATAAATATATCACAAAGAAAAATAAGTCATTTTTTCCAAATATCAACATGTAAAAACCCTGCAGGATAACAGGATTGAAAAATGCAGTGAAAGTTTTAAAATTCTTTACATACATTAGTGGGTACAAAACACAGGTTATAAAGAAAATTTATAAGTAGAAAACCTTGAAAATTATTAATGAGATTTAGAGAAAATTTTTGTGAAGTTGATGAGCATGTTAACTGAAGAGAATATTAGATATTCATCCCCCCAGTCTCTTTCTCTCTCAGATAGGTTAACCAGGCTGGACTCCAACCATCAGTTCTCATGCCACAGTCTCCCACTTTCTGAGATTTCAATTGGGTACCATTTTGTCCAGTACATGGAGATCTTTAAGCTCACTAAAAGTAGTATTATAATAAAGGTGTTATAGATTTCAATTTTCCTTTAATTCACTAAAGATTATTCTCATGGAAGAACTTTGTAATCAAGTGGACATTCCTTCAAAGTACAACTTCGGAGAGTAAAATGAAAAAAAATCATAATATGTTTTTATTTAATAGTGAAATATTTTTATATTTTTAATGGGAACTTATTTGTTTTCAGATGATATTTTTCTTTTAGATTATTTTTTATTTATGTGAAAAGTCACTTGAAGAATATTAAAATTGTATTCATTTTACTACATTATGTTAAGTAGAATGCAATTTTTTTTAAATTCAAGATAGGGTTTCTCTATTGTAATTCTGGCTGTCCTGAAACTAACTGCAGATCAGGCAGGCCTCGAACTCACAGACATCTGCCTTCCTCTGCCTCCTGAGTGCTGGCATCAAAGGCTTGTGCCACAACTGCCCAGTTCCATTTACATTTAGTTTTATTTACTTTATTATCATAAAGAATTATCTTATTCTGTAATGTTAGAGTAGAAGAGAAAAACTCATGCTAAACATATAACAAATTTAATAGCACATCCCTGTCAACTGCAATATTACTTGCAAAAGCCAACTTTGAATCCACTTATGTGTTCATTAACAACTGGATAGATAAATAAATGATGTTAAATATGAATGATGGAGCTTCATTTGTCCATAAAAGAATGAAATCAGGTAATTTACCAAAAAATAGAAGATAGATTTAGAAAGATAAAAATTCCATTTTCTCTCATACTCAGAATCTACATTAAATTTTAGATACAAGGTGAAGAGAAGGAATATTTTGGAATAGAAAGAGAGCAATGGCAAGGTATAGTGGGGACTAGAGGACAATGAGGGATTGAGTACAGTGTACATGCAGTCTACATGACATATAAGTACATACATGAACATGTCATATTAAATAATTCCTAACATTCTATACAATGAATATATACAAAAAGTTTTTTTTAACAATTCTTACTAAAAAAGTAACCATGAAGGAAGAGATCTGAAGCACAAACCAAAGGAAAACCATGAAAGTTCTGTGATCCTCAGAAAAAGGAGGGAAATGATCAGAAGTAACACTACATTATCTTTGGGAGTCTCATGGGATCAAAAGGAAAGAAACCTTGACAATAGTTGGGAATCATGACCAATGTAAGTTAAATATAACTAGTTGAGTAATATCAAATAAATAATACAAATGAATTGGTAGTTCAAAAAAAAAATAACCTTTTATTGTACATTCCCTTCCCCCTTGATGGCCTCTCCTTCTCCTCCACCTCCTGCCCCTCCTGCTTCCCTGTCCCTTTCTCTCCTCCCCTGCTCATCCCCCTCCCCCTCCTCTCTCCCTCCTCTTCCTCTTCCTCTCATTCTCCTGGCTTCTCACATTCCAAACATTCACCTGCTTTGCAATTTGTTTCATCCAACTCTCACCAACAACTCACTGACCTCTGTACTTTGGGATAAATATTTATGTTAGGCTTTCTTAGCTTTCTGATCTGCCCTAGTGTATCATAAACCTACACTGTTTCTCTAATTTCTTGAATGTATAAGGAGGAGAACCTTTTAAAAAATTGCATTTTCTCACGTAGATACATCCAAACCCTAGGTAATTTTCCTCTTAACTCATTGTTCCCATTAAAATCTTTGCCATTTCCAAAAATTCTTCACACCTTCATTATGACCCGCCACCCATGCGTGATTTTTAATTGTCCCTAATGTAAATTTTGGCAAAAAACATACTATTAGTGACTTTAAAAATATATTTATGGAACTTCATTCTTCCAAAAGCATTTTCCATGCATAATTACCCAATTTAAAAGAATATATCTAATTTGCTTCTAGCTGACAGGATTTTAAATGTGGCTCAGAGGAGGTTAAATCTTTGGTATGGCTCCAAGCTAAATATATTAAATCCCTCATAGAAAATTTACATTCCCTTGCTTTTGCACATTTCGATTTATGTCATTTGGAGTTGCCCTATATATTTCATTAGGGATGCTAACTGATCTCAACACATTATTTATAGAAAACACCTTTAGCCTACCAAGTTCCAATGTAATTACTTATTAAGATGTTACTTGTTCATAACACTTTAACTGGTACAAACTAAATTACTTTCCCTAAGTCTTTTCTTATGCTCACTTAATTTTTAATTCCTACAAGAGTATTTTAATCTTCCATGGAAGAGAGAGCTTCTTAGAATAATATATACAAGGATTGTCCTTTTTTTCTGTTGTAATTTCTAGATTCATAACATTTCTGTCACTATCATTCAAACATATTTAAGAGTATAATTGATTTTGCTGTCAAAAATGTTTTCACGGCATTTGACATAAATATCCTAGGGTCAAAAATATGATATACTCTTTCAAATATCAGAAGAATTTGATTTTAATCATGAAGATATTTCAAAGTACTTTTTTTTCTGACCTGTGATATTTTAGGACTCATTTATTTCAGTTTTCATGCCAATAAAAGTGGAGGAATGGAAGAAGCAAGGTGAGAGCCAGGAGGGGTAGTAAGCACTTATGATTCTAAAAATCCATTAACTAGAGTCAAGGTTATGCACTGATTTGTCACATAATATGTGTGTTATTCTGATGAATTACTTTGTGTGATCTAAGTCTAAACCTACTGCTTACAAATAACTATAGTGTCCTGTAGTTCTTGCAGGCTATGTAACAGTAATCGTGTAGAATGTTACTCAATGTTTAATACATGTTAAATTATAAATTCATTCTACGTTATTTAAATTTAAAATAAATAACAAAATACTAGCACATCATTGACTAATCTTCTGCATCTCAGATTACTTGTGCAAAAGAATTCACTATTTTACAATTACTATGTGAGCCAGCTTGCCAATATAAATAGTTCTCTAAGAGCTGTTTAATATGAACACAAATCAAAACTGCCTGAATTTGAAATAACTTCAGCATCATTTTCTTCATAATCTATGCCAACAACTGAAGAAAGAGTTTATTTGATTTTTAGCAATTTTTATAATAATAAATGGATTTTTTAATCAAATTGGAGAATGCAGACAAAATCTAAGTAGCATAGAGCAAAACTGATGAGATGGTATGTAAGAGTAAAATTTGGAAACCCAGTGACTCTCTGCAAAATAACCTATAATATTTTAAGAAATGTAAAACTATTAAAATCTTATTACATATACATGTAAGTTGAGTAATAGTAACTGTTTAATATCTAATCTGCTTAAAGAATTGCTTAGCATCAATACACATGCATGAATACTTCACAAAAATCTGCCGCTACACATAAATGTGATTACTTAGTACACAGGTAATGATAGTTTTTTAGTATGTAGTTTTAAAGGTACTTTTTGTATATTTGTTTTTGAAAACACATATTTTTATGTTTCACCTTTATTTATGTGTGTTTCTCTTTGCGTGTGTGTGAGAAAGATACAGAGAGAAAGAATACATATCTACTTTTTTTTAACATAATATGCTCATGACCTGTGTTTAACTATTGCCTACCTTAAAAAGAAATTGCACTGACAAAGGTTAAAAGCAGTACAATCATATGGATATAAATATAAACATTATAAGGCAGTTTGAAAACATTACCATTTAGCAATATAATAGTAGTAAGTTACCCTCTAGAACCTGTTATCCTCAGGAATGGGCATTTGACCAAGTTTAAGTATTAGGCGTGAACTCCTTTCTGCTAGCAGACCTCATGCCAAACAGAATATGGCTGTGGCTACAACAGCACTCTTACCACAACTGGACCAGTAGACACATTTACCCAGGTAGGTAAATATTGTACTTTGAGTGGTTCAGCACTGCCTTATAAACATTGATGACTAGTCTACCCCAGCCTGCTGTACAGTACCTATAAGCAGTCTGAAAGCTAACCAGCAAGCGATTTCCAGGTGAATTTCAATTGTCTAGCTCGATTTCTCTATTTCCTGTACCCCAAATATACAATATCTTACCATGTAGTTATGATGGTCAAACCTGAGCTTGGCTAGAGCCTGTGTTTCAAAGATGAACATGGTAGCATACATCTTTAATTCTCTCACTCCTAATAGGAGATGGAGTGTGGAGAGAAGAATATCATCTCAAGCTCCTCAACCAGTGCTGAACAAGCGAGCCTATAGGGAGCATGGTAGACACCTGATTTTGTTCTCCAAGACACGTGTATATGCTATAGCACACAAGTGACCACACTAATGCACATAAACATGTATACACACATGTATATAGCTCAATCTAAATGAATGTATATAGACTTTTGGAAATAGTAACCTCCCTCAAACCATCTAATCTTTTTCCAGACCTTAGAACACGAAGGCCGTTACTATGAATGTGATGTCCTCCCTTTCATGGAAATTGGGTCAGTGGCTCATAAATATTACCTTATAAATATCCGGCTACCTATGAATGAGAAGAAGAAAATCAATGTTGGCATTGGGGAAATAAAGGACATTCGGTTGGTGATAAGTGAATTTAACAACCAACAGACTTTAAATCAACAACAGACCTTAAATCAGGGGTCAAATATACAGTAGTCTTATATGTGTAAAAAGAGTCCTATCTTAGTTCTTCCATCTCTATGAACTCATAGGGCCCTGGGAGCATGTGTCCCTTTCCCTTCTCTCCCTCTCCCTTTCCCTCTCCCTCTCCCTCTCCCTCTCCACCTCCCTCTCCCTCTCCCTCTCCCACACAAACACACACTTGTGGGGGGACGATATTACCTTATGATCATCAGTTCATATGTAAAAGGTAATGTATCATGAGCAAAAACTAAAAAGTAATTTATTAAACATATAACAAATACCAAATGAAACTTTTGGGCACATACATATAAAACGCTCAATGAAAATTACTCTGATTAATGTTACTATCTTATAACCATTAAAATAGAATGGCAATTTTAAGCCATGTTCTTAAAAGAAAGGTTAGCACAAAGCAAGAGACACAAGTGTCTGAATATTCATTCTTTCTTCTTACTAAACTAATTCTCTCATCTGAAGCAAAGTTTTGAAAACTATGTGTCAGCAAAATACTTCAATTTTATAACACGGCATTATCACTGACAGGGCATTATAGGGTAAAGAAGTTTCTTGAGAAACCCTTATCAGCTGTTTTAGTGTCAGACAACTTTTGCACATTTTTCTCCCTCAATACTCATAATACTCCTGAGAGGTATGATTATTAACCATATTATCACGAAAATTTCTGTTAACTGGTTCAAGTAAAGTTGCTAGGAAATCAATGTTACTTCTAATCCTATAATTATTATGGCCATAATATTTTAAGAATAGATCATTTACACGTGTCAGTAATGTATGTTATAATGGGCGAATATGTGAAACTTTCATTTCCACAATTTTTCACTATATATTTTACAGTTGTTACAAATTTCATAACATAATAGTATTGTACAGAGATCTAACATCTTTTCATATAATTTAAACAAAATTTAATGTGACAAAATGTTTCAAATTTCTTGAAATTATCTTATTTGTGCTATTTACTAGTTCTAAAATAAGCTACATT
This sequence comes from Cricetomys ansorgei, assembly GCA_026225945.1. Taxonomy (NCBI): domain Eukaryota; kingdom Metazoa; phylum Chordata; class Mammalia; order Rodentia; family Nesomyidae; genus Cricetomys; species Cricetomys ansorgei. The sequence goes on along the minus strand of JAMJFZ010001360.1, from coordinate 1,927,990 downwards.
GTTTGGCAACCAACTTGTTAATTTGTATTTGTAGATACTTGGTTTTCCAATTTCCTTTTATCTAGTTCTCTGTCTTCTGCTGGAGTCTTGATTTTTATGGTGAATTTTCTATGCCTGCTTTTCATGCAGAGGTGTGCAAGCTTTCTCTTCTCCATTCTCAAATTGCTCTCCATGCCATTTTATGAACTCTACTCCCCATGTCATTCATCAGATTTAAATCTATTGTAATAGCAGATGCTAATTGAACACAATGAAGGCAAGCTGAAATAAAAACACACTCCCTTTGTTATGTTAGTCCTCTTTAGACCAGCTTCTAAAATAATGGAAAAATCAGAGACTCAGTTATTGATTGATAACTCTTTCAAACCTATTATTTTCCATTTAATCAATTCTGAAAACAATTTGAAATAAATGCTTGTTGTGAAAATTACTATTGTTCTTCATTTGCTGGGAGTTTCATGTCTGCAGCTATTACCTTGTGTGTTCTTAGACAAACTTTATGCTATATCCAAATTGGTGAGATGCATGTTCTGTGCCTCTGAATTTCACTGTGATCTGCAGATCTACATAAAGCAAAAGTGTTAAGATTTCTGCTATAAAGATGTTAACTTCACAACAGAGATGCACATGTTGTCAAATTTTTAATAGTTCTATTAAAAGACAAGAATTTGAAATTCTTATTTTGAATTTAAAAAATTTTTCTACTTCCTGCAATGGCAATGAAACACATTTTTCAAATTCATTCTAACATAAACCAGTCAGGAGTAGTGGGCTAGTCAAGAAACAAGGAAACATGAGAACTCCTCTGCTATCCCATTTATTTATTTATTTATTTATTTATTTATTTATTTATTTATTTATTATTATTATTGTTTTTTGCAAGCCCTCACTATCAGTCTGTGTTCCAATTCCCCTTACATTTTTCCCTTTTTTCTTTTACTTTTGAGATAATATAATCACATCATTCTTCCATTTACTTTCCTTCCTCCAAAATCTGTCATGCCCTCTTTAAACTCCTGCTCTTTTTTTTCATTAATTTTGTATCATGTATATAACACACACATATGTATGTATGTACACACACACACACACACACACACATATGTATATATGTGCATATATGTATACACATACACACATATGTATATATGTGCGTATATGTACACACACACACACACACACGCACGCACACACATTTCTAATTATAACCTGATAAGTCTGAATAATGTTATTTGTATGTATGTTTTCAAGACTGACCATTTGGTATTGGGTAACCAACTGCTGTGCTCTTTCCAAGCAAAGACTATTTCTCCCATTCTTAGTTGCCTGCATCACATGATTCCTCCATCCACTTTGGAATGTCTATTGTTGCTGTCCTTGTTCATTCATATTTAGTCAATCTTGGTGAGACACTACTAGGAGACACAATCTCACAGAAAATTCTGGCTTTTACAGTGTCTCTGTCCCTTCTTCCACAACATTTCCTGAACCTCAGTTTTGGGAGTGTTCTATGGATGGATTCACTGTGACTAGGATCCACAACTCTGTATTTTGATTGGTAGTTGTTTTCTGTAATGGTCTCCATCTATTGCATCAAGAAATTGTTAAATCATGGATCCCAGAAAAATGTTTTGTAGAGGAACATTTAATCCTCTTATCTAGCAGCTTGCTGCTCTAAGGTAGAAAGAACATTAGTACACACCTTTAATCACAATATTTAGAAGGCAGTAGTAATACACCCCTTTAATCTGGAAGACAGAAGCAAGTAGAATTAGAGACAGGAAACAGAGATCAGAAGGAGTCAGGGTCAGACATGAAATGGCATCTGAAAATCAGAGTTAAGGGCAGCAAAATGACTAGTCAGAGGAAGAGTTAGCAGAGAGAGTCAGAGTCAGGACACTCCCAATTCTCACAATAGAAAAGCAAGCTCTCAGGCAGTCTGAGGAGTCTGAAGCAGTAGTATGAGGCAGACAGTCTGAAGCAGTCTGTGGCAGTTGGAGCAGACTGACGAGTCTGAAGCAGAGACACAGAGGCAGTTTATCAGAAGGAGTCAGTACCAGATGGGAAGAGTAAGTCAGTTTGAAGCCGAACACAGCAGTTCAGTCAGGGAAGTTGCGGGAGTCAGCCAGACTCTGCAAGAGTCATAAGAATTTGGGCAGAAACAGCCAGCTCAGAAGGTCGGTTTGAGCCAGTCAACTTGGAGAAGAGTTTGAGCAAGAACAGCAAGTGAGTTGAACCAGAAGAATCAATTGAGTTCAGTACAACTCTGAGTTCAAAGGAGCTAGTCAGAGTGGCTCAGTCAGTAAATCTCAGAGGTTTAACAGTTTTAGATTACACAGAAGCAGAAGCCTTCCAGTTCTAGGCTTTAGACTAGATTGTACCGAGGCTAAAACACTCCTGGGCTCCAGGAAAAGGACTAGGGTTTGAATTAGCCAAAGAATAAATTGTCTTTGCTCTCAATCAATGGCTGCAATATTTAAAACATAATCCTTTAGTTTTGTAAAAGTAATGTATAATGTGTGTTTACGTTCATCTATGCCTTAGATGTCTGAAAGTTAAAAATGAATAAACATAGCTATGTAAGGATTAAGTTTTTCAGTTTGTTCCCAGACATGAGGCAGAATAAATGTGTTCAAAATTTAAAATATCACACACGTGTTTATGTGAAAAAGTAGCAGAATGTGTATGGCATCACATAAAATCCCATGCTGACTCTCTGCCTTCTATCCCTCACACATTCAAATGACAACTCAATAAAGGGAGATCTTAGAGGGTGATTGAACTACTAAAAGCATAGAACACAAGCAAAGCAAGAACACAATTATGTTCCTAATAATCTTTATAACAGGAGGCATTTTGTCATAGACAAAGATGTCATGTACAAAGATGACTATTTCAGACTTTTATATGACATATCAATGTGGGTATTTTCTTGAAATAGAAATGGACAAGCTTTTTTAAGAATCAATATTGATGAAGTAAAAAGCTTTGAATTCTCTGCCAAGTCTGGCACTGAACTTTGTTTTAAGGTACATAAACCAGAGGAGTTGTAGTTTTCTCCTGTTGCAGTATTTTGCCAATGTCAAACCATCTGTTATCCATGCCTGCCAGTCTTCTTCAACACTCCCCTTTTAGGTTCACAGAAGATCACACATAGTAACCAAATGACTTTGGTTCAAACATCATTAGAATTGAAACATGAAAAGACTTTTAAATTGGAAATGAAAAACACAATGCATTAGTTTTCATAGTATTAACAAGAAAAAATGCTTTGCTCAAAGAAACAGAATTTCTTATTGCCTTAACAGCGAAACTTTGAAATACTCACTAAACCTTCTTAGGCAGCCTATCCAAATGTATGTTTTCTTGCATATTATGTAATTAAAATGTAAATAGAAGTGAAGCATTCTAGGATTCATAAATAAAATAAAAGTCATATCATCTTAGAAAGAATCAAAACACATGCAAACTTACTCATCTGGGTTTTAAATATTTTGTGCCTAAAGGTATAACATGGGAACTGAATTCCTTAATTACAATCACACTCAACCAGTCACATTAATCTTATGCAGTGCACTTTACATTTCCTCTAATCCAACATCTATATTTTTATATAATTTGGAAAATTAATGTTCTGATATTTAAATAGTTGATGTAGCACTGTAAATTCAAAAGAGTATAAAGCATTAGGACACCAAGCATCTATTTGAAAGGATGGAAAGTAAACTGTGGTTAGTTTTTGATGTTTGGAACCCTTATTTTATCAAAGTTACTTATTTCCATCCTTGTCTTTAGTAGGCAGTTATAAGAAGTTCTTACTGTAGATATCCCAGACTTGTAAAGTCAGGAATGGACAAATGTACCTTATTCTCTAAATAATAGAGTATTTGGTTACAGAGGTACTAACAAAATGCAAGCAACCACAGATTTAACCACTCTTTTTTAATCACAAGCATATTTTTCTATTCTAAAGTGATATCTTACATATTTAAAAGAATGTTATTCTGCCCTTGTTCATTGTTTCACTTTCCCGTTTTGAAACCTAGATACCCAAGAGTAGGACATGAAAAAGAAAATCGTAATACTATATGCAACAAAGCCGCCCCCAAAATCAGGGAATTAGGAAAACTTAGGACATTTTAACATAAACAAAATATGAGCTACATTATTGTCACTACTCTATCCAGATGGAAATCTTCAAAAGAACAAAGTAGGGTAAAATGAAATAGTAATGGACAAGAATTTAAAGTCATACATAGAAGTAAAGATATTGCCACCTTAGAACCTAGTATTGTTGCAGAAGAATCATATTTCTTTTTTATTCTCTACCTAATTTAATAGCCATCAATTCAATTAATAACTGGCTTATAGATTGGATAAACAAATGAAGAACATGTGGTATACATTCACTATATACCGTTATTTACTTGTAATGAAAAATGGAATCTTGACTTCTCTTGGAAAATGGACGGATTTGGTGATCATTATCTTCACCGTTCACATATACGAGCGCATATGAGGGACAGTGTGAGAGAAGAGTTCTAAAGGGATAAAGGAGAGCTAAAATGGAGAGTAATGTAATATATGTGTCACTAAAACAGATGAGGGGACAATTTGAAAGGAGGACAGTAGAGGTGAAGAAGGAAATTAATAAAGCAAGAGAAAAGAGAAATTCCCAAATAATTTAATTCACTTATGAAATTGATATATTAAAAAGTGACACCTAGTGATTAATTTCTGGTGCCTTACTTGTAACAACGTTATATGTCCTAGTGCCTTATAAAGATTCCATACAACAAGAAGATATACTACTTCTAAATATAGATTCAACCAACATCAGACTGCAAAATATGTCATGTTAAAACTGTAACAATAAACTGATTTGTAACATATACTGTACCACTGTAATGAATAGAACAACCAGGTAGAAGATAATTGAATAAAAGAAATGTTACAATACAGCTTCTATATCTAAGACCTACTTTATTATATTCATACATTTTTCTTAAGTACACATAGGCAGTGGTAGATCATATAAAAACAATAAGAAGGTTAAGAAGAAGAAAATCAAAAAGAAGAATGACGATGATGATAAGGAGGAGAGTTCTAAGCCAACCATTATGATATTCTGTGTACCTGTCTCAACAAATAAATAAACAATGTAGTAGGAAAAAAAAACTACTCTGTGGTATAAATCCTGAGAAATATTTAAATTGGAATTCTAAACAAAGTGTTCATAGCACCTGTATTGACTGTCCATTACTTGATGTTTATAAACAAAAACATTAGAAAAAGAAATATGTCACTGTAGCTAACAAATACAGAAATACAGATTTAAGACCATGACAGCCATATGTTAACAAAACATTATAGTAACTCTTATTCAGGCATTCTCTACATTTATGTTTGTGTCAGAATTTGCCATGTATTAAACATGATTCAGAGATTAAAAAAAAAAAAAAAAAAAAACTTTAGGACTTGTTAATTGATATACCTGACTTTCGGAGTTACTTTACATTTCAATGTAAAATCCAGTGTATTTGTCAATAGTTTAGTTTATTACTTCATAAGACATAAAATTAAGGTTCTGTGATCATTCATATTTAGTTCTGTTGACATTTAATTGACTATTTGTCACTATGTTCTTTCTGGTATAAAGTATAATATTCTTGATCTGTGATTAAAAATATTTTTGAAGAGACAGTTTGAATCTTTTTGACCTTGATTATCTGAAGAATTTTGAATAAGCAATGCTCCCTTTTATTTTATTTTTTTAGATTATTGGTTATTCACAGGAAAGTACTTGTTCAAGTTACAAATATATAATTTTTATCAATCTAGACTTTCACTTGAATTATATAGAAGCAGTAAGCTATAGTATAATTTAAATAAAATAACATAATGCTGAATACCAGATTTAATGGCTTTAGGCTGACAGAATAAGATGATTAGTATCTTCAACTTGCCCATAATGTAGCAGGAAAGTCAAAGGAAGGGATTAAAACTTCAATAACATGAAATATGATACTGACAGACAAGCCAAAATCTAGTCAGAGCTAAAATAAATTATAGGGCTGATGAAATTTGATTGAAAGGGAGAAAAGAAAGCCTATTCAGATTTTAAGTCCATTAGTCAATAATGTACTCAACTTCACAGAACTAAACTATATCATCTAGTAAAAAATGCTGGAAAACATATCACCAAACATCACCTGCTTCCTGGCTCAGAGAATATACAAATTGAATTTGATCAGCAATTCCCATCTCCCTTAGGGCCTTTCAAACACTATTACCTTAATATATGCATATATGCATGTGTAGCCACCTTTTACACACACACACACACACACACACACACACACACATATGTCACTTTTTTTCAATCATTTTTCTCAATAAGATGGCATTGGGAAGATGACTCAGAAAACTACCTACAGTGCAGACATAAAGACTAGAGTTTGGATCTTAAGCACCCATGTAAAATAAAACAAAACAAAACAAATACAAAACCCTGACAAACAAAACTAAGCAAGTTGTGGTGGCACATATCTGTAACTCCATTGATTTATTGGAGTGAGGGTAGAGATACAAGCAGATGCTTCAACCTTATTAGCTACCCAGTCAAGCCAAATCTATGAGCTTCAATGAAAAAAATCTATCACAAAAAAATTAAGACGGGAATGCAATCAAGGAAGATACCCAGTATCTAGTTCTGGCCTTCACATACATTCATGAGCACCCTAATTCACAAATGCACATTCTGACATGAACATGTACATGTATCCCTCACCATTCTCCTCATAAACGCAATGGTTTAATTTCTAAATAATTTGTTAAATTTAAAAGTGTTAGGGTGCTGCCTCAAGATAATCTGCTATCTGAGGATTTGTTTTGCATCAAAATTCTTAATAGTTCAAGTAAAGAGAAGACTTGCCTTGTTACTGGAGATGACCTGTTCAGGCTCTTCATTTCTCATTGCTGGAGGCCCTTGACAAGGTCTCCCTCAAAGATTTCAGTGAGTTTTCACTGCTTTAGGTTTCCTGATCTCTACACAAATGTCCTCCAGTTCCTCCAATTCCAATTATCTCTCCAGATATTCTTCCCCTCCATTCCTCTCCCCCAACCTGGTACATTTTCTCCCCATTCCCCCCAAGCCCCGCCCACTTGCACTGTTGGTTCTAGTTCCCATTTATCAGGGAGCCCTCTGAGTCCCCACTGGGGACCTCCTTGTTGCATAATCTTCCAGTAGTGGAACAACACCATCCCAGCTACAAAACCTTCAACCTATAACCTATCCTCCATATAGAATCAGCCGGGATATTAGAAGGGCAGAAACTCATGCCAAAGGAGGGAATTCATGCCTGGTACTGCAGGGCAGTCCAGAAATTAAAGAGTGTATAGCCAGGAGATAATTTCTAATGATATTCTGCTCTCCTCATAGATCGTGCCTAACCCATTCTTCATCAGAGAGGTTTTCTCTGGCAGTTGATGGGAGCAGATGCAGGGGCCTAAGGCCAAACCAAAGTCATGCAGATCTCAAGGAATGCACCACAGAAAAGGAGGAGGAATTGCAGGGACCAGAAGGTTCAAGGACATCAGGAGAACAATCCCTGAACATTCAACAAACTAGAACTCTTGAGGACTCATAGAGCCTGAAGCGGGAGACTTGGAACCTACAAGGTACCCTAGATATGTCTTGTGGTTTTTGGCTTGGTGTTCTTGCATAGCTCCTACAGACCTGAGTGGGGGAAGGGTGTTTGTTTGTGATCCTTTCGCCTGTCCTTCCTCCTGCTGGGTTGCCTAGGCTACCCCTTGATGTAGGAATTAGTGTCAGTCATGTTCCACCTTGTTGTGACCTATTTGAGCAGTAACACTGGGAGAACTGCTCTTATTTGGGAAGAGGGAAGGAAGTGCAGGGGTGGGGGGCTTCTCTCTGTATATGTATGTGTCTGAACAATTAAGGGTATGCCAATTACTATGTAACTTCCTAGTTAGTAGACATTTTTTAGTTAGTTCTAATAAACTAAAACAATACTAGCTTTAACATGCTAGAGTATTGTAGACATGGAAATTCACAAAATTGAGCTATCTTATTTCATATGTGATATGCTACATATAGAACATAACATTCATTAATTCAAACTTAACATACATATTATGTTGTACATTATACCTATTATATATACTATGCATACATATATATATACACCTACATAGTGGCTCCAAGTACAAACTCTTATTTAATACATAGAATTCACTATGTTTATTAATTTCTGTTCTTTATTCATAGACCCACACCATTATAACACTATCCACCTCATCAACTGCCCACTCTGTACCATGTGCATACACATGTATATATTGAACTTCCACTGTACCCTCACATTGTAGAACTGGTAGAATGGTGACAACTCCTTATTTTTAAAATCTGTATATAAAAAAATCCATGAATTAAGTAACAAGGTAAAAATTTAACATGGTTTTATAGAATGCTAAAAATATTGTTCAATAAAAACATCTTTATGTAGTATTTGTGAACTGACAGAAAGTCAAGCCTATGAATCAAAGGACATTTTATGAGTATGAGAATTAAATGTAAGTCTTTTAAAATGCTCTATTAAAACATACACTTTTTTGTTCACTGCTTATCAATTTTGATGCATGTTTTCAAAATGAACCATATGGCAAACTAGTAACTATGATTCTTTGGGATTTAGACAAGTTTCATGTTCACCTTAGAGAATGTTAATATCCAAGTTAATATTGACATGATGGTCAGTTCTTCCACAAATAATGGGACAGGAACCAAGGGAAGTAAGCTCAGCCTGTACTCCAGGATCCGATGTGGGCAAGTGCTTAGCAAATGTGGACTTCCACCTGTATATCCATAGCCAAGTGAGAGCTTTCATTTCCTTTGCTCTGAAATAGTCTTCCTCAAAATTGGATAGGGAGATGTTTAGTGGCAGAATCTCCAGAACACAAACACATCTATGATTAATCTCTAACACTTGTGAATGTAGTTCACACAGCACAGGGTGAAGTTTCAGTTTGTCACTTAGTTTTGATGGGGGAGATTGGAACATAAGTGCAGTTACTAAGTATAAGTTAAGAGTAAAACAGATAATTTAACCAAGAGTAAAGGCCCATGAGGAATGTAGACTCACAAAATAAGATCATACCAGGGGCTCTGCAGATGGAAGAAAGAACCATCAGGCATGCAATGCTGTTCTGCATATGCAAAGGAGTGAAATACAGCCTCCCCTCAAGCCGCCTGATGATGCATGCACAAAGTGAGACTTCTGGTTTTTTTCTAGGAAACTGATTTTGGATTTGTGACTTCAGGAACTAAAGAAGGAAACTTGTGACAAAATGTATTCAACCATGCACACACATTCAGAAACATTGGAAATGGTGATAAAATCCAGTCCAAGTATAAGATGCATGGCAAATGATCGGTTGTATTGCTTGTGAATGAGAATTTAGGAGACAAGGAGCTTAGAGGAACCCTCCTGTAAAAGTAATGCATTATAAAAAAAAGCTCTCAGCACTGTTCTTTCAAAGGTCCAACACTTTTAGTGTTTGGGAGCAGTTTGTGTACCAGAAAATTATTGAAGTCAATGGATAATAGCAATATCTGGTGCTGTTAGACCACTAGGCTGGATGTAAAAAGAGAAACGGTTATTCTACAGAATATCTAGTCAAGTGATGATTTCTTTTTTCACTAAGGAGAATCAATATTTACTTCAGACCTTGCTTTCCACTTCCATTTTCAAAAAAGCTCATAGTTTAATTATCTTTCTTGAAATGAATGAAAGTGGGCAATACTTTTCAGAACTGTAAGAAGGCAGAAATAGAAGCAAATTCAATGTATTGCAGTCAGTTTTTAGATTTGGGCACACCAGACCCTGAGTATCCTAAAAAAGTAATATCAGAGTATTAACATACTCTGTAGTGAAGAACTATAACCTTCACTAAATTAATCTAATCAGTAAGAAGACAAATGTAACACTAAATGGAAAAAATATATGCTTGTGTTATAGTTGTATAGCACTTTCCCTCTGAATTGTGACATTGTCTTCAGTTTAAAACATTTGCCCCAAAATGAAAGGGGAGGCTCTTGAGCCTCAGGATGTAAACAAAGGTCCACTGTCAGAGAGAGCAAGAACATGGATGATTTTAGAAGGCTACTCCCTAGCAGTGAAAAGAGAAATACATAGTTCCTGAGGGTGGAGACTGACGAACTAAAGTGCAAAAATGAATTATACTCAAGAGTACGTAGAAGCTTGTAAGCTGTGCACAGAGTTCCAGGAATGCAAATTTTAGGAGTAGTCACTGATGTTGGGATGGGGTTGGCAGGAATGCAGCTGCTTTTAAGGTATCATTGTTCCTTGTAAGTAAGCACTATAATCCTATTAGTAATAACAATAAAAAACAAATTGGTTGCTGAGCTGTAGTGGCAAATGGCACACTCCTTTAATTCCAGCACTTTGGAGGCAGAGATAACTGTTAAAGGCCAAATATCTACAAAATGAGTTCCAGGACAGCTAGGGCTGTTACACAGAGAAAACTTGTCTCCAAAACCCAAAAACAACAACAACAACAATTGGTTCACCAAATTAGACACTGGTGTAATATTTACTTTGGTTAGCTGTGGGCTGCCTTTCTGGGGTTAGTAGCTGTGTTGGCATTATGTCTCCCCAGAAAAAATTACGTCACAAAATAGCTACCATGCATACCAAGACAAACCACAGGACCAACGAAGTTATTTTAAAATTATCATTCTCTGTAGAATAAGATCAAAATAAGTTTTATGCAAATTTGAAATTTACAAAGAATAAAAATAACTATTTAAAAGATTTTATCCAGAGGGTATAAAAACTCCTAAAGTTTAATTAAATTGTTAAATAATCCAATTAAAAATGGGAAATAGACAAGGTGAGATGAATATATTTCTTAAATAGATATATATGAGGGGGATGAGTACAAGAAAAAATCCCACATTGTTAGCCATTAGACATATGAAAATCAAAACTATAGCAGAGGAAGCAGGATGGAAAATAACTGAAATTTGATATAGGATTCCGTGCAAGATTGAAATGTATCAATCTTAACTTCTGCAACAACATGTCTATTAATAACTAAAAACCATTAAGTTATAAACTTTGTAAATGAAAACTGAATGCTATAGAAATTATGTCATGGTAGCTGTGAAAAATATTGACAAACTCTAAAATCTTACCATGATACAGATGTAGAATGAGAAAGGCCCATGAAGTAAGAGAGAGGGAGTGGGAGCATAATTGAGAGTGTTGGATCTCTAGATGGATTATGCTCTTATAAATAAAGCAAAACTAAACAGCTGTTTGATGATACCTTAGTTTTGTATTTTATTTTAAAAACTGCTTTTCTTATTTGTTTGTATGTTGGTGTTGTAGGAGTTCCTATGAGTGCCTAAGAAGGCCAAGAGAATGTATCAAACCCCCTGGAACTGGAGTTACAAGAAGTTGTGGACTGCAGACATGGATGCTAGGAAACAGTCTATAGACCACTCTCAGAGCCCTGAATGCTCCTAACCACAGAACCATCTTCACATTTATATTTAATATGCATTCATATTTTCTCCACATGTATATTTTTCAGGTATCATAGGTACAGACTAAATATCAAATAATTCAAAATTAATAACTAGAGATGAAATGAATATATGTAGTTTAATTCTGTCATACCTTCATTTTCAGCAAAATTTCTTTATACTGGAAGTTATTTCAAATGTGGGAGATGCTTGTATTTTTGTTTATAATGTCCTTCATAATTCATTATATATTATATATAATTAATATAATTATAAAATTAATTATAAAATATAATTAATATAGCAATTAATTATATTAATTGGGGATTAAGCCAATATGGGAATTATGGAAACTCAAAATTAAGCTACCATTGCTTTTAAAAGATGTTTTATTTAAGTGATACATTTAGTATATTCTAAATATTTAAACTAAAAAACAAAAGGTTCTTTCTTAAAATAGCTCTGTAATAGTTTGAATCAGTTAAACAAAATTCTAAATACAATTGATTTTCAAAACTATTTCCCTAGCTTGTAGCCACTGACTCACGCCAGATATTCTATGACAAATTCAATCACCTGTTCTTTTTATCTTTTTCTTTCCTTTTTTTTTGTTTTTTTCCTTTGTTTGTTTTATTTTGTTTTTGATCGTTTGCTGGTTGGTTGTTTTTTTTGTTTTTGTTTTTCTTTTTGTTTTGTTGAGACACGGTTTCAGTTGTAACTGTGGCTATCCTGGAACTCACTCTGTAGACCAGTCTGGCCTCAAACTCCCAGAGATAGATCCACCTTACTCCACCTCCTTTGTGCTGGGATTAAAGGCATGCACCACCACTATCTGGCTTATCACTTCTTAGTCTTGGAGTCCTTGAGTGTTTTGGCCTCTGTACAATCTAAAACAATTAAAAGCTACTCTAACTAGCTCCTTTGGAACTCAGAGCTTAATCAAACTAGTTCAGCTCAACTCAGTGGTCTGGCTTAAACTTTTCTCCAAGGTGACTGGTTCAAACTAATCTTCTGAGCAGTCATCTTACTGTTTCTGACTGAACTCTTCTGACTCAGGCTTACTTTTGCTGATTCTCTGACTGCCTCAAACTGAACTGCTGTGCTCTGATTCAAACTAACTCACTCTTCCTGTCTAATACTCACTTCTGCCAAGCTGCCTCTGTTTTTCTGTGTCTCTCCCTGAGTATTCATTGCTCCGTACTGCCTCAGTCAGCCTCTTTGCTCCTTAGTCCGTCTGCTTCATTTGTTTCTGTGTCTTGTTTGCCTGCTTTAGACTGCTTACCTCATACTGCCTGCTGTGACTACTATAAATCACTACTGTAGCTGGCTTGGCTCTGAGATGAGCCCATCTTTCTGTTGTGAGAGTTGGGCATGTCCTTATTCTGACTCACTCTGCTAACTCTTCCTCTGATGCCTACCCTTCACTCTGACTCATCTCAGAAGTCACTTCTTGTATATCATCCACTCTTTCTGAGTTCTGCTTCCTGTGTCTGCTTCCATACTCTGTTTCTGTCTGAGAGATTAATGGCATGGACCACCATTGCTTTCTGATTACTGGGATTAAAGGTGTGTACCAACATTCTTAACTTTCTTTCCAGAGTACACAGGACTCTGAATGTGATTCCTTCATATAGGCCCTTGGAATATAAACCCTTCATAGCTTCCCCATAAACCTACTTACTACTCTACATAGCCCTTTCATTGATACTACTTGTTACCAAAGACATGAACTATGTGTTGAGTCAAACCTTAGCTTCATTTGCTTTTCAGTAATGATTAAAACCAGTGCTATTGTGCACTTTATTTAATAATCTGCCTCAGGATTTTTCATTAGGTTTTTTGAGATAGGGTTTCTCTGTTGTAACTTTGGGTGTTCTGAAACACACTCTGTACACCAGGCTGTCCTTGAATTCACAGAGATCCACCTGCCTCTGCCTCCCAGTGCTGGGATTAAAGGCATGTGCCACCACTGCCCACCCCTGCCTCAGGATTTTGTTAAAGTTATGTGAAACAAATTGAGACTGGCAGACAGAGCATTGATTCCCCAGTATAGCCTAATCAACTTCGATATAGCTAACTAGTGACTCTCTTTGGAGAATGAGGTAAGAGCAAGGCCCAGGGGCATTTCTCCATCTTTAGGACCCATAAAGATCACTTTTCTGAAAGAAAAATGTGTACATGATCTCTTGAGGATAAAAAATACAAAGATTTGGATACTTCTTTCTATGGGGAATGTAAAGTGGCAAGGTTCAAATTATCTGAAATTGCTCAGATCATGAAGCTTGTAATGAAACAGACAGCATCCTATCTCTAGAGTGGAGTAGGCAATTATTCTAACCTGAAACTCTGCCCTTGCAAATCAAGTGTGGCAACAACTCACATTGGCTGTCTTTATTATGTCCCTCAAAACAAGTTAACTATCATTATTTCAGAAGAGAAAGTCAGGATACTCAAAAGTTTACCTTAACACACAGTCTATTTACTTGCCAAACTGGCCCAAATAAATCCAGAGGTTCAGTCACAGATTATTTATATAAACCTACATTAGCCACATTCTTACCTAGCAATACATGTGTAGAAAGAATTTCTCATTCTCTGATTAGATACATTTTAATACTGTTATAGCCAATCAGTAAAAAAGACTAATTTTCTGAGCATGTGACCCTTGCATATGTAGGCAACAATGCTTTGCTTGGTGACTCTCACCTCTTGGTCAGAGCTTATTGTCTCACCCTGTATTACCTAAATTATATTGAGTGAGGGCTGGTAGGTTTTTCTTCCTCCTTTGGTTTTTTTTTCATCACAGATAATTCCAATGACTTCAAGGTAAGTGCTACTGAAAATCTGGCATGGATACAAATATCCTGGGAAGATTCAAATTTAGATTGCTTGGTCATTTGAGTGGAAGCAAAAAGTTTGCTCTTGTTATGTATTTCTGCAGATGTTATAGTCAGCTGCATAGGCCAAAGGTTAGAATCAGGATGAAAACGAAATTGTCTACATTAATTGTTTGGTCTCAGTAAGGACATATGTCCAGAAAAGAGCTCAGACTATAGGATATCTGGTGGTTAGATAAGAGCCAGCATTACTCAGGAGTTTGTGAAACTAGTTTGCATCTACCAGAAAGGGTCATTTTCCTTACTTCTGGCAGATGGGATATATCACTCACACACACACACACACACACACACACACACACACAGAATTGCATAACATAAATAAGTAAAATAGTAAAATATAAATAAAAATGGCAATAACATATCATAGGGGATTCAACTGTACAGATAGACAGTGTTCAGGACTCCACTGATTCGGAAGTTATCTTTCACCATCTCTACCTGACCAGTTATCTGGAATACTCTCCTTGCCAAATGTCTGGCATTCAGATTGTCTGGGAGATTTCACTGTCTTTCTCTATGGTTGCTGTATTTGATTAATTCAATATTTGTAACAATCCTGCCTCTCATCCTTCCTCCTTCAGAATATTTAATGTTGTCATTACCCTTTGTGTTCAGTGTCCATAATTGTTTCCACAATTTTATCTAGCTCAATTTCCTTACAAAAAGTTTGCTGCATTTACTTAATATTACTGAGCTGATCTCTATAAATAATTACTTTAGACCTAGATTATGGGGTAGAGTATGCTTACTGGAGAGTATGCATGCTGGAGACCCTGGGTACAATCCCCATTATTGTGAAAATTATCAACTTTAGTTCATAAACTAGTCAATCTTAAAATGAAAATTACACAGAATTACTCAAGCTGTACCACTCCCATTTTAGAAGTTTTGAAGCATTTTTTAAATATATAAGTTTAAAGTAAATCTTGAAACATGGCGTTGTCTTTTCCATGCTCAGGTCTCTGTACAGACATCAGCTGAGGTCTGATTCATGTCCTTATTACCTGTGATTTGTTCCTTGAGCATACTCTGTGATTTCATATGCCTCTCTTTCTGCCTTTTTGTTCAACAAGTTTTAACCATGGCCTTATATCTTTAAAAGTTTATTAAATCTTGAAAGTTACCATTAAATCTTCAAATAAAATGAACAAGACAAGAATCTCTTCTTTGGACACCCCCCTGCTTAATATATATATATTAATTTACAAGGCTTATAGAGAAAATATTTGTAATTCTATCTGATATTGACCCTAACTTCTTCATGTTTTTCTTCAATACTTTAAGATAGTCTCCCAGAGCTTTCTACTAAAAAAAAAAAAGTGTATGTGTTGTGTGTGTGTGTTTGTCTCTGTGTATGTGTGTTTCTCCTCTAAATACCTAAACATCTTCCATGGTGTTTATTGTCTTGAGAATTTTTTTTAATTTAATAAAGAACTTATCATATAGAATTTAAAACCTGCAAACCTAATACCAAAGGTGATTGTGGTTAATTTTTTGATAAACCCAAAAGGTTTCAATTAGCACTGCAGGTATGATAGATTTCCATAATAGCTCCTAGAATCCCAAGGGTGATTAGAAAATAAATCTTATGATTTGTCAACCTAAAAGTAGAAGTATAAAACATAATTTTAGTAGATGAAGAGATGGCTCAGTAAGTAAAATGCCTTTTGTGCAGGTGTGAAAACCTGAATTCAGATCCCCACACCTACATAAGAGCCAAGCATGGTAGTAGACAAAGAGAAGCAAATCCCAGGGCCTTGCTAATCAGCCAGCCTAGCCAGGTTGACTGAGAAACTCTGTCTCAAAAAATAAGCCGAGGAAACAATTTAAGGACACATATTAATGTCAACCTTAACCCCCACTAAAGCCTGTCCAAGCACATAAACCCACACACACACTCCACAGTTATATTCAATGAGCCAAGAATATGTACAAAGAGGTGAAGGACAAAAATTTAAACTTAACAAAATAGACAAATAAACATTTTAGTTCTTCATTATTATACATTCACTTTTTTATATTAACAACATACATAACAATATACATGTACAATATACAAATATTTCTTAATGTTACATTTGCGTGTGTGTGTGTGAGTGTGAGTGCATTAATTGCTTGTGCTCAATTGTGCCTATATGATGAACCTGCGTAGGTCAGAGGACAAATCTGCTGGACTCTGTTCATTAATTCTGCTGTGTAGATTCTGATATTGAATTCAAGTTGTCATTTTGGTGGCAAGCACCTCTACCCAGAGCCTAGACAAATATTTTAAAATTTACATCAATTAGTAAAATGTTGCACAAAACTCAAATACATGTGGTTAAAATATTCTAATTATTCTTTAACTAATAGTAATTATCTTTCTGAGAAAAAAACCCACACTTTTCCTTGACAAATGTAGAATCTTCTTAGGTGAATTAATATTTTCTTACTGTTCGTATATTTCTTGAATGACAGACAATTCTAGAGCGAAATGATGAAGCTTATATGCTTTGAGTAAGAACTATTTATATTGTCATAAAAATGTAGTATAAAATTTTGACTGTCTTTAATCGTAATTACATATGAATAGTGTGCATATAATTATTGTTACTTTAAATAACAGATGTATTATAATTACAAGTTATTTCAAAATAAATGTAACAGCATTATATATATATATATATATATCAAATCAAAACATAATTCTAATGCTTTGCAGCTACACTGTTATACAACTTTCTTAGTAAGTTAGCTTAATATTCTTTAATGTTTACATTAGTTTTACTCCTATACTGGTATTTGTAAATACATAATTTTGCAGTCTCTGACCCATAAAGAATTTTAAACATATTTATTGTATAGAGTTTTGGGCATCTACTCTTTTCCTCTCTGGAGGAACTTCTCTCAATCCAGTTGTTATGAAGTGCTTATTTCTTCTGCTATCCTATTGAGATTTTTCCATAAGAGACTTAGATATTGCCAAGTAAAGCAGGTAGCTGTTTGAGTATATTTAGATTTTCATCTTTTATCTATAATTTCATGCAAAATTTATACATTTTCCACATCATATTAACTTTTAATATAAAAACTACTCTTAAATTATGCATTTTAGGTAAAATATTCAATTCAATAAAATATGACATTTATACTTAACAAATATACCTACAAACTTTTAAGAGTTTCTTCATCCAAACTTGTAAGAAACAATTTTAATGGTACCGGAGCAACCTCTCTATATGTACCACCCTTCTGTTTTCAAATAAGCATGTTATGTTAGAGCTGCAGGTCAGTGCAAAAGAACTTTCCAAGCATGGAAAGACTCTGCACTCCATCTGTCTCATCTCCAGCACACTGACACACAGACATACAGACACACACGTATATATACACATACAGAAGTTCTCACAGTTACACACACACACACACACACACACACACACACACGTTACATGTTTGTATATAAAAGGGTTTTTGCCATTTGCAGTAGATTCTGCCTTTGAGAAGTTAGAATTTGAGGATTAGTTGCAAGTGTGGATTGTAGAAATCATTATGCAAAGTGTAGTCTGTTGTATGGAGGATAGCAGAACACTGATAGTTGGTACATACAGCAATGGGTATGTCAAGTTATTAATAATAGGATACGACTGACCAAGCAGGCACGTATTTTCCGAGAAAGGTTGTGCTCAGTCTCTTTCTGTTGCTATTATAAACACTATGACTAAAAGCCACATGGGGAGTGAAAGTGTTTGTTGGCTTATAGATTGAAATTCCTCACTGAGGAAAACTAAGACAGGAACTAAAGGGAGGAGTGCTGTTGACCATTAGACTCAACCTTTCTATTATTTCCCGGACTCACTTGCCTATATGTGTCCATGCTCACAGTGGATTGGGACTTCCTGCATCATTTAGCAATTTTAAGACTCTGTCTCATAGTGATGGCCACAGGCCAAATGTGATCAACACAATTCTTTAACTGAAGTTCCCTCTTCCCAGGTGTGTCAAGTTGATACTAACAATTTGCCATCACAAGGAGACTAGAAAATGATCCTTATGAAGGTATCATCTGAGTTGGTCATTAAATTGCATAGGTCTTCTCTGATACACAGAAATATAGCACATTGTGAGAAGAGGTATGCGCCTTGACAGAACAGACAAAAGAAACAATCAAAGATCTTTTCAGGAATAAAACAAACTACCTTAAAGTCAGAAAGTGTCCATAGAATAGATGGGTCTACAACTGGAAAGGTAGCATAGATTCGTATTTTGAAAGAGTATGCATCTTAACTCTAAGGAAGTTATATATGTATAGACAACTAGATGGTTTAGTGGTTTTAACACTGGGAATAATGAGGCAAATTTGTCATTTGGTCAATAAAAATCATGGAAATAAAAGATGTATGGAGGCTTTAGCAGCTATAATCCATATTTTAGTGCTGATTGGGCATCTTCACAGTATTTAGAATCCATATGGAAAAAACCTCCTGTCATGTCTATGAGGGACTTTCCTGATTGTGTTTATTTATGTGGGAAAACTTACCCTAAATGCACTTGGGATTGTTTCGTGGTCCCAGGCCTCAGACTCCATAGAAAGCAGACAGCATTCATCTCTTGGCTTCATGAGCAAGACAACTGTATGACCAGATCGTCCACACTCCTGCTCTCAGCACATCCTGACCTGATGGATTATACTCTCAGTGAGCCAAAGATGGACTGTATTCTCAGTGAGCCAAGGTAAGTCCTTCCTTCTCTTCGTGGCTTCTCAAGGGTTTTGTCACAGAAACCACAAAAGTAAATGAAACAAACAGCAGTTGTGAATCAAGTTTTAGTTTCTGAGAAAGCTGACACATGTATGTTCAAAGAATCTTCAAAGTAACATTTTAACTATAGTGTCAGTTTTATTAAAATTTCACCTTAAGAAACAGTCATGTGTCTATATTAGAAAGAGTATCTGGTTATGAAGAAGAAAGCAAACATGCAATTTCCAGGGAGATATCGATGTAAGAAAAATAAATCAAACTCAAAAAGACACACACCATGTATTTTCTCTCATTATAGGATGTAGAATAAAAAACATGTAAGTAGAAAGTAACATTTGGAAAGAAAAATGGGATCAAAAGTAAAATGGGGATGAAATTGTCCAGCCTTGATGTAGGGGCTTGTGTCTGGCCTTGTTCCATCTTGTAATGCCCTGTTCCATTGGTAACTTTGGGAGATCTGCTTTTTGGGATGGGGGAACTAGATCAGAGGGCGAGGGGAAATGGGGAGGAGCTGGGAGTAGGGGAGGGAGGGGAAACTGGGGTCAGGATGTATGATACAAGAGAAGAAAAAATAAAAGAAATAAGAAAAGGCAATGAGGGTGTGACTGTATGTTTAAATATGCTTGCACGAAACGTGTTATTTTGTATAATTAATAGACTAATAAAATAATAATAATAATATATTTAAAGCTTCAAACAACAAATTAAAATTTATCAAAATATAAACATTCTGAATTAAGAAAGTATAAAAAACAGCTTCTGGTCTGATAATGACTGAGTAATCATCAGTAACCTCTCAGCTGAAGATCATAAAAGGAAACTGCTTATCCTGGCCAGACAGTTGTTATTGTTGCTGAGGGGTGGGAGCTGGGAGGGCTGAAACGGGAAGGGAATGTGGGGAAAGATAAAACACACGAAAACCCTTTGAATATGTGCTACCTATTTTCCAGCAGTTGACTGAATGTGTTCCATATACTTCCAAACAGTGCAGTCTATTGCTCAGAATTTGATGGTAAGACCCAATTGCTGAAACACCAAATGCTTGAGCTCAAAAAATGAAATATTTCAATTTGGTACTGACTTGAGAGTTTCATTCTTACTGGCTAGCTCTCTTAGTACTGAAAGTTGCTATACATGCTTCAGAGGAGAAAAGTAATTAGACATGCAGGCTAATTGTAAACTCTTTGGGATGTTGTATTTACAAAACTACTTGACTTAGTCTTCCTATATTTTGCCTCTTGAATCCCTTTGAATCTTATTCCTTATTACCTTTTGCTATAAATTTTTTCTTATTTCCTCGTATAAGTATGATTGATGCTAAAAAGAATTTTTTGGATGTATCTATCATCCATCTAACCATGCATCTTCTATCTATCTATCTATCTATCTATCTATCTATCTATCTATCTATCTATCATCTATCTATCTCAGAGAAGTACACCACTGTGGTGGCTCACCTAAGAAGACAAGGAGGCATTCTCATACATGCAATCTCTGACATATCTCAGCAGAAGGAACCACGCCATCCTGGATAGCACCATACTCAATCAACAGTGAAACCACAATCATCTGAGATCAGGTGTTTTTATTCATCTAGAACTCTTCAGGTACAGATCATAAGCAATCAAACACCTCCCTGCATTAATTCAACACCTGCAGACAATACAAAAACCCAAGGCCTATGCAACCCTTTTTCCAACAGTGCACAAAACAATTAGTTTAAACACAACTAAAGATAAACTTCTACAACAATTCCCCTTATCTGAACATAAAAAAAATTGACTTACATTTACAACACAATTTAACACTATAATCAGCAAAACTATTTACAAGAGAAACAATCATGAGGGTTGCTAATGCACAGGAACAAATGAAGTCAAACATATATCAAGTTTTCACAATGTCTTTGGAGAGCAGAAGAATATTACCAATGTCCAATTATCTGGAATTCACTCATGATCTTCTGCCCTCCTCCAAAGGGCTTGGATTACTTCTTGGGCTCTGCTCTCTGCAGCACATAGCTTGTCCTCCAGGCTCCAGTTGGCTTCATTCCACTGCTGCTGTTGTTCTTGGTGTTTGTCCCGTGGTACTGGCATCTGCAGAAGGCTGGAGTCTTCTCCTGCAACTGGGCTGCACTTTTACCAATAGCCTGTCATCGGCTCTTTTCATGGTTTCATGCCTCAACTTCTTTACATGACCCCTTCAGTCTGGTCCTTAAATTGCTACTGAGGCTGCATCTTCACCAGTAGCCTCTCATAGGCTCTCTTCATGGTACCAAGTCTCAACTTCTTTTCATGACCCCTTCAACCTGGGCCTCCAACTACTATGCAGGCTGTATTCTCACCAATGGCCTTTCCTGGCCTTTCATACTGCTTAGAGCCAAAAAACCACTTCCTTAAACTGACCTCTTTTTTTTTTTTTTTTTTTTTTTTTTTTTTTTTTTCTGCAAACTTGACTGAAGACAAGCAGTTCAGATACAGGTGATGGTGATGAGAACTCCACTACACGAGGGAACCCTTCCTGCAGAGAAGGTGACCAATTAATCTTCCTATAAACCAGACTCTGTCTCAATATCTGGAAAATGTTTCCTAACGGTCAGCACAGAAGTTGTCTTCCAAAATTGGCTGAATTGTATTTCATGGTGGTAGTGAATTCATACTACTCTAAGAGGTTCCCAGGTGGTATTGGTTTTGAAGGCATGAAGGGGTTATGGAGAGCTACTGAGGCAAAAATGCATGAATTAATTTATTACCCATGTAATTTTCTTCAAAAAGAAAACTTTAAAAAATATTGGATGTCTCTCAACCATTCTCTACTCCATTTAATTCTTCCTGTTTCATTATTGCCTTTTTCTTCTTTTTACCATTGTGTTATCTCTCTTCTCTTGAAATCTTATGACCCCATACTAATTTCATTACCTGTATTGGTATTACAGATGGGAATCACGTAATCTGAAGAGGGGATGAATCTGTGGGAATTTGGGGAAAGACAGAGAATATGGTCAATAGATAGATTATATATATGTAACATGATACCTTACTGTTGTAAAATAAAATCCTGCAGTGGCTTCTCGGTTTGAGGCAAGATAGCTCTGAGGTTGCCTGATGGCCAGCAGTGGGTTTCTAGGCAGGAAAACCCACTGCAGCCTGGTTTTAAGGCACACCCACCCAGTCTTAGATCCAATATCTGTGAACAGATGAGAACGAACCAGATTCTAGTGAGCCAAGGGTAGAGGCCTTGAACTTGTTTATTGGAGGAAGGGCTTACATATTTATAGTCAGAGAAATGGTCTCTGTATTCCAGGAATGTAATTGGAAGCTCATTAGTTAGCACAGGCAATCACACTTTGGATATTGAAGAGCTTAGGTATTTTCCGGGGACCTGAGGGATAGACCTTATAAGGAAGGGTTTAGTAGCAATGCAAGATAAACAATTTTGCCAGATCATGTACTCTTGGAGGGGGTGGTGTTTTGCTGTGACTTGTGACCCATCAGTTACTGCAGAGATGAAGAGTCAGATTCCTGCCAGCTCCTCAGAATGAGAGCTTGAGATCTTAAGTGCCACTGACCCACTCTTAGCTGGGAGACAGACCCACATCTTACCATTTCTGGAGCAAGTATGTCAATTGATATGACTTTTACTATTAAGATTTTTTTCTTTTCTGAATGTTGTCAAAGGACTTCATATTGTTTTAGAGATAGCTAAAACTAAAATATAGTCGAATTTTGGTGGTGGAGCACTTAGCAAATATGCCTAATTAGTGCCCTTTTCCCTCTAGGATTAAGGGTAAAGAAGAAATAGTTGTAGACAGATTTGCTCATCTAAATCTCTGGCTGGATAGCAGGGTTGACACATCTGAGTACATTAATATTCTAAGAACCCTTTTAACACACTGTACATGATGGACATGAATCTGAACCTGAAATTAAGCCTGTTTCACCTCTGCTTTTTCTGGATTGGCTATGCTCTTCTCGGCTTCTCCTTTTGAACTGAACTGTCTGTAAACTGACTGCCTGACTGAAATAACTCTCTTTTCTCCAACTCTCCTCTGTAACTCCCATCTGTCTGAACTCTCCAACACTGAACTGACTGTCTGTGAGCTGAGAGCTGGGTGTGTTCTTACTCTGATTCAGACTTCACTCTGATACAGTCTCAGAGTTTGGGATCAAAGGTATCACTAACATTGCCTTCAGAGCATTTCATCTGGATCACACAGGCCTCTGAATATGATCCCTCCATACAAACTTTTGGATGTGATCCCTTCTCAGCTATCACACGGCCTTTCAATGTGATCCTTTACTAGAGCAGTCATGCTGCTGGATTAAAAAATTAAATGTTACCTTATGACATAAGAAGAAAAGTTTAAAAGAAAACTTTATAGGATGTAATGTAATAGAGAATTAGTGAAATTGTATTTCTTTTTATCTTTCCTTTCATCTTTCTCTTTCTTCTCTCCCTTTCTTCGAGACAGATATTCTCTGTGTAGCCCTGATTCTCCTGGAACTCATTTGTAGACCAGGCTGGCCCCTAATAAAGAGATCTGCTTGCCTTTGCCTCCTGAGTGCTGAGATTAAAAGTATGTGCCACCAACAACTTGGGAAGTTATGTTTCTGTAATGTGGAAATAATATCTGTGTAAACAAACATGAATCAAAAGATAATTAGAGAAACTTAAATGCTTTGTATTTGATATTAAAGAATTATATATTATGAGATTATTGTCGTAGTTTACAATGTGTTTATAAAAGAAATGCATGATTAATCTCATTGTCCATTTACGAATTGATTTAAAATACTTCCTGATGCAGGTGATTAGCAGTTTCCTGGATAAAAAATTAGGACTCTTTGTCCTTCTGTTTTCATGTGTTTACCCAATTTTCAGCAATTATGATGTGATATTTACCAAGAACTGTGTCAAATAGTCAAAGTTAAAAAATAAAGGAAATTAAGTTAACTGTATTTATTTAACAAATGGCCAACAGAATCTATGTAATAATATGAATGGTATGCAAAAGAGGGATTTACTAACCCAGTCATCAAGTATCATTACAGTGCTGACCACGTGGTATTAGATACAGGTTACATTATATTGACTGAGAAGATTGTATTTATGTATTAGGTGTGTGTGTGTGTGTGTGTGTGTGTGTGTGTGTGTGTGTGTATAACAATAAAAATAAAAGAGGCCATGAATTTGAGAGGGAGCAAGTCTAGTGTATATGGGAGGGATTGAAATAAGGAAAAGGAAGGGAAAAATAATGTGATTATATTTGTTTCAAATTTACAAAAACATAAGTAAATACCTGTATGTAAAAATGAGATAAGAATAATTTTAGGAGTAATTAACACTGAAATAGGAAAGATATCAACATAGTCTATAGAATATAGACTACCTACATGACTTACAAAATCTTAAGTATTGTATTACCGATATTAACACCAGAAACATTTCTTTTCTAAATTCTTATTTAGCTGAAGGGAATTCCAGTCTATACCGTCAATAGAAAGCCTATACATTAAAAAATAATAGCTGCCAAAAATGATGGATGTTAGATGAAATTGACCAGGAAGCAAAAAGATCATTAAAAATGACCGAGATTTTAAAAAATATTTTAATTGAAATAAAATTACATCACTTTCCCTGCCTCTCTTTCCTCCCTCCAGCCTCTCCCAGATATACTTTATCCATCCCCTACCACTCCTTCTCTGAGATTTTTATAATGAATAATTTTATGGTCTAGGAGCTCCAAGGACACTGGTTTCTTGCTTAATATAGGAAAATGTGGTAGAATGAATTCAAATAAGCATGTCAAACAATGTAACACACTGTTGTGTTAAGAAAGACTTAATTGCAGGAAAAAGCAAGGAGACCTGTAAATGGACTAGACAGATGTTAATACAAATATGTATGAGGAGTATGTAATTTAAATGATAAAGTATTCATACAATCAAGTTCTACTCTAACTGTAAGTGTATGTGTTGATATGGACAGATCTCCATGTTATACAGCCAGTACAAAATTTCAAATGGAAAAGAGGTCCTGTCTTTATTAGAATTGTTAAGTTTGGGGCTAGATAGCAAAAAAGCAGTACCATAAGACATAAGTACCATCTTATATATTTTAGAATAAAGGGCATTATAAGAACAATAAATTGTACAGGTTAAATTATAAGTGACTAATTATTAAATGGAGGTGTGTAACTAAATATTACACAGTTCAATTTAGTTATAGATCCCAATATTTGGAACTCTCTAAATTTATGCTGAGCCTCTACCCCAAGATTTGATTAGTTACTTGTTTTATAATTGTGATTAAATATTAACAAACATCAACATATAGAGTGATTTTGCTTAGATTACACATATTGTGGGGTTTCAGCCTCAGCAACAGGATGAGAGTCAGGGAAGGACTCCAGGAAGAGACCATTGGATTGGTGAGAAAGAAAGAGGTGAAAGCACGCTTGATTAAAGAGACAGCTGGCTAATGATTCAGCCACAGAGTTCACTAGTGCTAGTTTGCTTGGCTGATATCACTCCAGGTCTTTTATTTACTAAAAGTACATTGTAACTTTTACAGTTTATCAAGGTCAAGCACATTCAAAGCTTCAAAGAACTTGCATAGTTACATTGTAAGCAAGAACAACCTTCATAGTAACAGTTTTATCTTCAACTTGTTTTTTCTTGGAAAACCCCTAACACAATTGTTCAATAACAGTTTTCTGGGTTGTGGTTTCAGCCTATATCAGACAGACAGATAGAGGGGCACAAAAGTGTCAGAAAGAAATTCTTTATTTATAGATTTTTAAGCTCCCTCTAGTTTTTCTACTTTTTTCCTATATCTATCAAAACCTCAATCATATATTTCTTTAGCATTTACAGCATCTATTCCTCTTTTCCTTGACTTACCCATTTTTCTTGTTTCTGGAGCTCTCTGTAGTTTCAAGTTAGTATATAGATTTAAGCAGTTTCAGTCTTAAACAGATTTTTAAGCTTTAAGTATAATCACATCTATCCTAGGTTTATAAATTATTATAGCTTTTTCATATGCTTTTATCATTACCTTTAGGTAGTCTTTCTTTTCTTAAAAAAGGGCAAGCATTCACAGGGGTGATTATGTGTCCTTGTCTTTCCAGACATGCTAACTCCCCTATCCAGGCTCCTCAGCCCCTGTCTTTACTGGAGAATCAGTTTGTGTCAGGAATATTTTTGTAATACAACTCCCTCATTCTCCATGTATTATCAGGTTAGAGATATTAGACAGGAAACAACTCTCATATATATGCTTAGGATTTGAAGGTCAGTAAGATTGTTATTGTTTTTTAGAGCTAGAATCACCATGTCCTTGTTCTCTAAAATGTATTCCTTTCCCAGTTAGTAAGGGCTAAAATAAAGAGTCTTTGGAGTTTTATCATTAAGCAAAACAGACACCATGACTGATAAGGCTATCAGCAACTGTAAAGCAGAAAAGAGTGATGTAAGGTCATGACCTCCTGGCCTGCAGCAGCCAGACCTTGTCAAGAAGCTGCCATGATGGTATAGTCACCAACAACATATGAAATTATTTGTCTTCATTTATATGGGCATGTTGGATACAGAAAATGTTTCTTAAAAATGTTACATACATGGAATTATCATTGTATCATCTTTTGTTTTGGAAAGGGAGAATCAGTTCATGTAAACCTGTGAGCATTTAACTCAAAAGAAGAAATGTTAATGTGAATAAGTAAATTCTAGCATACCCAGTGTGAGGATCCTGAAATACTTAGAGGACTTCAAGCAGGTAGTTTGATAAATGCATTTTTACAAAATGCAAAATATTTTCTGGCTAGAAATATTGAAGAAAAATACAGCACTATTGTTGGCTGCTTGAGACCATATTTTGTGGGTAAGAGAATCAGCAGCTATCACCACTGAATGAAAACAGTGGCTGCAATGAATCCTGAAGCTGGGAATAAAGTGACAAATTCTTCAGTTCAATGAGACACATCCTGCATGATAGTCCTCAGTGTTTTACAGTTTTTAGAGCTAATTAGAAGCAGGTTCCAATCTACGTTTCTTTTCCTTTGCTTCAAAAATTAGAACAGAGTCAGCTTTTGAGCCCAAGCCAGATGCTGCTTTTATAACCTTAGCTGTGTAGGCTAACTACTAACAGCTCAGGATCTGAGACTTTCAAAGTTATTTTTAGGACAAATCAGTTAATGAGCAGGTACAAACTTAAGCATAAATGAACAGCAGGGCAAAGGCAGCCAGATGTCAGGAAGGGACTCAGATTGTGGGACAAATTGCAATTATTCAATCCAGTTATGTACAGTGGTGAATGAAAATGAACCCTTGCCAACTGCTATCTAGTCAAGAGGTTTCATTTTTTATGCATAAAAAAGGAAAATGCACACACAAATAGAAAAAAAAAGAAAGAAACCACAAGTACACGTCAAAATAGCTTTCTCTTGTTGTCTTTGAAGCAAACATAAAGCCAGTTTTCTCTTCATGGTAAGGCTTCCTTCTCTTAATTATATTAGCTCATCTTTGCATCATCCATTTAATGAATAGTGCATCTTCATTTGGTGTTAGCTTATTTGTAATGAAAAGACTTCGTGTAATCTTTCAATATGTTATTCAATGCTCCAAGACATCACCAAGGTCATAATTTACTCACTCTGCTACTATTGCACCAGCAACCTCAGGCCTTGCCTCCAACAAAATTAATAGTCAGTGTCAGGAAAAGACTCACATAAATTAACTAGTGTACATCAGATTGCTAGACTCTTAGAACCTCTCTCTCTCTCTCTCTCTCTCTCTCTCTCACACACACACACACACACACACACACACACACACACACATGTGCAAGTCTATTGGGTCTCAGGAGTTAGGATAAACCTGGGAACACAAACAGAATCTTTGCTCTTTAAAGATATACTGGACTCTGTAACTTTCATTTGCTACTTGGTTTGAATTTTAATACAGAATACAAGAAAAAGGAGACAAAGAATAAGTGATTTGGATGAGTTTATCTTATCATTTTGAGCATCTTTTTGGAGAAAACATGGTACTAACTCAAAGCTTTTTCTCAAAATATTTTTTTCCTGAAAGTTTTTTCTGTAAATAAAACTGTTTCTGAGAATATATACTTCAGGCACTCCACCTTCATGTCACAGAGATTAACTTTCATAGATACTTTTGCTTTATTTTCAAGTAACCACTATTAATTCTAATAGTATATGGTGTTTGGGGAAAATGGATTTTTTTAACCCATTTTGAGCAAAAGTAGTAAAGTAGATGTTATATTCTACTACAAGTAAAAAAAATATACCTGAAGTCTCTTCTATAAAATCTATATTATTTTGCATGGCTTTGTTACAGTAAAGAGTTGATCAGCATTCATGCTAAGATTATCTGAGCCTCCTACTCTCTCAAAACTGAAATTATGGCCATTATGACACATAGAAATTGCCCTTCTATCCTAACAATATAGGCATGGCCTAGCAACCACATGGGACTGAGTCTGTAAAATATCCTTTTCCTATCTATTTTGAGCCTAGTCTTATAATGTTATTATAATTCTTATGAGTTACCTAATATCTGCAGACTAAAACTAATTTAGTTTAAATTAGACAAAGTTAAATACTAGTGCTTAATACCAAAGTATTCACAATCTAAGCTGGGGTACTATTGGGGACAAACCCTAACAAACTGCTTCCTGGTGCTTTCAGTCAATGACAATAACAGTATTTGATGCTGGCAGATTTTTTTTTCTGATTGATTGATGACAATCAGGAAAGCTTTACCCAACTTTCCAACTCATTGCTTTCACAAATATAAGTGCAGGTGATTATGATTGAGATGTTGGTCATTGATAGTAGCAGTATCAAATTAGCATATTCTGTTCAAGAAAATGTTATTCCACTTGTCTCATAGTTATTTTTAAATTTTTTCCAAAGGGCTATTGAATAAAATTGTAAATGTGTGTATTAATTACTCTCTACTATTACATAGCCCTGTGTCACCTCAAGTCACAAAAGAATGCCATAGTTTAGATTTAAGATGATCAATAAAATGAGACAACTCTAAAACTGATTTAAATTTAGATTTCTCTCCTGTAGCCAAGACCTACATCCAGCTAGCTGCTTGTTGGTTAAAAGGTTGATTACAGCATCTTTCCTATTTCCCCCAAGTCAGCTATCATCCTTGCTCTCTCAGTCTTTAGTTTAACTACTTTATATCTAGTATTTCAGCCATACATGTGACTATGTGAAACCCCATCAACATTTTGACCAAGAGGGAGGGGGCATGAGTTATGTTATGACACATTATTATAGTATGGAGGCATAATGCTCCAAAGTCTCTTTTAAATATAGTGAATTAATACATTTCCTAATTGTACAAGAATAAAAAAAAGTACACACACACACACACACTACTTCACTAACATATATGGGGCTGTGTAACAGGCCAGGTAACAAGCAGTAAAGAAACTCATACCGAACTCTAGAAAATGTCAAATAAATTTGTGATAATTAAGTTTGTACTTAAGAAATTTGTAGCTTGAAGGGAAAAAGTAAAACAAACAAACAAATACTACTATCAGTGTGAGTTGGCTCAGGCTGGCAAACACAAAGACAATATCTTTTGGAAAAAGCTGGTTTTCTAGCAGAACTGACAGAAAATTAAGGAGTGGATGTGCACTGTAGTGGTAGACTATTTGAAGGTTTTAAAACTGAGAACCTGAGTTTGATTCACAGCACTGGAAAAACAAAACAGAAAGAAATGCCCATTATATAAATGATAAGAAATTAGGAGAGTCAGTGAATGCAGGAAGTTGAGGACTGAAAGATGCCTCTCTTCATCAGCAATTATTAGTAAAGTTTTGAGCTGAGAAAGACTTGAGTGGAATAATGTTCCTTGGACTTTTAGCCTTGGTGGAATGATGGAACCAGAGATAAAGTTTTCACTCATTCCTAAACTAAAAAATCTGGTGATGGTTAGAGCACAAACTATATTGAACCTATGATTCTGAAGTACGTTGGAGGACATGACTCAGGGTTCTGAGATATTTCAATCATGAGATATCTCTATAGATGCCAGAGATACCCATACTGCTGCTGACCCTGTAGGCATTTCTGCAAATACCACAGCCTGTAATGACTTGCTTGAGGAAAAATTTAAGTCCAGCTCCACACAACTCAGAGGCTGTTGGTTTAAACTTGCAGCAGTGGTTCTCAACCTTTCTAATGCTGTGACCCTTTATCAGAGTTCCTCATGTTGTGTGATCCTCGACCATAAAATCATTTTTGTTGGTACCTCATAACTATAATTTTGCTGCTGAGTGGTGGTGTCTCCGTACCTTAGACCATAGGAAATATGAGTTTTCTGATGGTCACAGCCCACAGGTTGAGAACCTCTGTTCTAGAGTCTGATACTAGATAGTTTGTGTTAGGCTTAGTAAGTACAGGTTAATTTGGAAACAAGTTTCCTGATGTGATAAAAACCCATGTGCACAATAAAACTTAAGGAATAATGGCATTGAAACTCTTCAAGGTACATCACACCCTTTTTTGAAGATGTGTTCTATAAATAGACTACATAGGATATCTTAAAGGCCTGGGGGGAAGATCTGGTGTGGTTTCACTTATACAGATACTACCAAGGCCAATAGAATTAACCACCTCTGGTCCTGTTTGTAAGGGTCTTAGGGAGTAGGGAAGCTGTGGCCTTGCCCTACAGATAACTCCGAAGTCTCCAGGCTGTTAAGCATCTCTATTCCCAGCCTTCTGTGTGGAAAACAGATTTTATATCTCTACTTGTGAAGAGACAACCCTGAATTTTTAACGTCTGATTTCTCTAGTGCTTATTTGGAAGCACAAAGCCCCTGCCTGCAATAGATTCCTCTTTCTTTCTTTTTTTCCTCTCTTTCTTTCTTTTTTTTTTCTTTCTTTCTTTCTTTTTCTGTTTTAGGTCTGGATCTCACTCTGTACACCAGGCTGGCTGGAACCCACAACTGGATACCTCTGTTAGCTCCAGGTTCTGGACTTAACAAAGAGCATAATAATACACAACATGTAATTAATTAATTAATGAGAAAGAGTCAAGAGTGAAAGAAAACGGCTATATAGAAAGTTATAGGACATTCATCTAACACTGAACTGAAGAAGTGGCTATTACAATATGAAGATAGCTTGGAGTTAAATGGATTGATCATCTTCTCATCAGAAGTTTCCCAATTGTTCCAGTGAGAACTACTGTCAAAGGACCATCAGGCTGCTGAAATTTATGATTCCTACAACAAAGTGTATTTTATGATCCCATTGCACAATGGCCAGAGATATGCTGAAATAGACTTATAGCAGGACCAACATCTCTCAATGTCAGTTGTAGATGTTATCAGAGGACTGTGGGAAAGGAGCACTAGGAAGGTTTAGGTGCCATAAAATGACAGGATTGTTAAACACAGAAGAGATCAAGCAAAGCTCTCATTCCTTCCTATTTTCAGGAAAAGGAACCTTTTAAATATGTTTTAAATTGAGACCGGACCAGGTATTTTTCAAGTTTGGCTGTGAAAAAATGATCTGCAGCTCTGTCTCTGTGTGCTGTCCTAGCAGGTCCCTTATGTCTTTGTTTATGGCTGTCTGAGTTAAGAAGACACTTGCTAGACATAGCATTTGTCAGTCATCACTGTGAGTCTCCAGACTAGGATATACCTGCTAAGAATGTTGGTGACTATGAATGAATGCATACACAACCAGTCTCCCCACCCCACCCCATCTCTCTCTCTCTCTCTCCCTCTCTTTTCTGTGTGTGTGTGTGTGTGTGTGTGTGTGTGTGTGTGTGTGTGTGTGTGTATGAAGAGGTGGCTATGGTATTACTAGTATACATGTCTGTCAAGTAATTTTTATATAAATTCTCTGTATATATAAGGTAGCACTGCTTCCTGGCATAGTATAATTAACTAGACATTATGAATACTCTGTAGAAGATATGAGTGAAACTGTTGCTCATTAATTATCAATGTAAATCATCCTGAGTCTTTTGACTAATTTTTACAAAGGTTTAGTTCTATTTATTGAGGATTTAGTTCTATTAATATGAGTATTCAAATGACTCCAGTTAGAGTAAACTCTATAACCAAGCAAAGGAAACATGGCATGTATATGGATATTTTTTACTATGAAGGCATGAAAATTTAGGAAATGATTGTTACTACAACATGAACTAACTTATTCTGATTGATCCACACGTTTTGCTGCTACAAGTAATTTAAAAAAAAAAAAAGGAAGGATGGAAAGGAGTATGGAAAGTTTTTAATTGACTCAAATAATTGCTTCTAGACATATTATTTAAGACAGAGTTTTCTCTTTGAAAATATATTAGTCAAATCTCAAAGACTTGCATCGTGGACTTCTCTTTCCCTAGCACCTCTGATTTTAATGGCTACTCTGGACCCACAGCAGATTCAGGGGTTATTGGCACATACCCCATGTCAAGGACCCCTCATGCTCGCAGAGGGTGCTTTGTCAATTTTCACCCAGTTGGGTAGCACATAGCTTATCCCTGGGTTTGTGGCAATGACATCATCTGTTATCAATTTTTCATCCAATTTCTTATGCTGCAGATGCATGTGCTGAACTGTGTGCTCATGCTTTACCAATATGCTGAAACTGCATATTGTACAGATAATGATACAATTGTAAAATAGTGTACTTTCACAATTGTTACACCACATTCCAAGGTCCCAGAATTGCCTTTTGAAGGGAGGGCATATAGTGACTAAAATTAGAGGGGATATCCCTGTCCTATGTATTTATTGATTTATTTGCTTGTTTTTCCTTTTTTTTTTTTTTTTTTTTTTTTTTTTTTTTTTGACAGGGTCTTACTATGTAGCTCTGCCCGGCCTTGAACTCATAGAAATCATCTGCCTCTGCTTGCCAAGTCCTGGTGATAAAAGTATGTGCCACCAAACCTGGGCTTACCATGCCCTTTAAGCAGCAGTGAGTGAGATTCAAGGCTCTTCAGCAACTATACCCCAAGGACTCTCCTCCAAAGGCTCCATTCCTTTAGCCTCATACATTCTCCTTAAGATTTTTAGAGCTATCCAAGGAGTGCTCACTGATCCCCTTTGAAAATACTTGTTTTCAGTCTTCCTCTTTTTCCTCTTCTTTTCCTTGTTCTTCTTCTTTTTTTCCTTCCTTCCTTCCTTCCTTCCTTCCTTCCTTCCTTCCTTCCTTCCTTCCTTCCTTCATTCCTCCTCCTTCTCCTCCTCTTCTTCTTCTCAATAGAAGATTTTTATCGAATTTTACTTCTAAAAACAAATTTCTATTATAATATTTCCCAGACAATACTAATGTCACCCCTCATTTGAAATTATTTCTATTGTGCTATCACCTTCACCAAACATTTTAACACACACACACACACACACACACACACACACTCATACACACTCACACAGGCTAGAAAGATGGTTGAGTGGTTAAGAGCACTGAATGATCTACCATAATTTAATTCCTTGAAACAACATGGTTGCTGCCCTTAACTCCAGTCCCAGGGGTTCTAATGACATGTTTTGGCCTCTATGGGCACTGCACATCTGATGCACAAGCATATTTGCAGGCAAAACACATATATAAATATATACTTTTAATTACTAAAAATTTTCAAAACACATGCAAGAACAATGCATAAGAATACGGGGAAATACACAGTTGAAACTATTTTTCTAGAACAGATGAGGAAAGAACATTCTGAAAAGTTGAGAATTGAGGGCTGAGGGACTGGAGAGGATCATCCCAGTGCTTGAAAAGAAGCTGGAAAAGAATTTGGGACTTTTCACTTTGGAAAGTGCTCTTGTTCAAAACCCATTGAAGAGTTCTTCTAGGCTAACAAAAAAGTTTAGCATAGTATTCTGATGACATAGTAATCTTAACTTGGGATTAAAATCACTAACTTTGTGAAAAATGACTGATTTTTCAGTTTTCATTATGAGGGCCAAATTGTTTGAGTTTTGTTGAAAATTTCAGATCTCTGTTAAGAGTCAAGCTATCAGAAATTGACTTCCAGTCTGTAGCTACTGTTCTCTTTGTGTTTTCGTTTTATTATTCACACTGTGTAATAATGAGCAAATGGTGTTATCCTTAGACAGTCTGAATGTTCATGCAGATACACCATGAGAGACTTATGAGGATCTACATTGTGGAGGCAGCAACTCGAAGCACAGTAGTGATTTGTATTAGAATAAAAAAGATGCAAGCACACAGAAAATGGTGAAAAATATATATTGTAAGGATTATTAGCCACAAAATCAGTGTAATAATCTGCACTGGAATCTGAAATCCTGGCAAAAATAGGGATACTTCAAGTAGTCAACTGTGCTTGGCTTTTAGTAATAACATATTTACCTAGTATCCATCAAATCAGATCTACAAAAAGAATAGCAATAAAAATAGCATTATTTTTTCTTTATAGTTATAGAAGGAGTTGACAGAGCAATTTGGTGGTATTGCCTATTTACAGTTTCTTCTTCCAAGAGAAATGTGTTTGGAAATGCAATGTGTGCCCCTGAACAAATTTTTCAAAATAGTTCCAAACAAAACAATAAATACTGTCTGCCATTATTGCTTACAATCTTTCTTACAAGGGAAGTAGATAGATAAAGAGAGACTGAAAACTGAAGGCTCCCCAAATTTGAGAATGTATAGAAGTTCCTCTCATAATTGCACTATTGTGCATGTGATGTTGTCTATGTAAAAAGGTGCCTCATACATGTGTTTGCACACATTTGGACTTTAGAGATTCACTATTAATTACAGAAATCCATTAAACATCAGCAAAAATAGAGCCAATTGCTCTATTGAAAAGAATCATACCAGGAAATTTGGTAATAATTAGACTAAACTTTACCATAATCTTCAGTAATTGTAGATGATTAATAGCAGGTATCTCCTGTAGATAGTACAGAAACAAAACTAAAAGACATTTATACATGTTTTCAATACATAGGACTAAGAGCCTTCTATGAAACTCTGCTTTGGCACTCAGAGTTCAGCAGTAAATCAAACAGACAAATATCCCTATGCTGGTAGTACTTACAGGGGCCTATCGAGAGAGCAAAGAATATAAATAGACAAATTATAGTTGTCACTTCAGAGACATTATAAAGGCATAGACATCATTGCCTCTAAATATGCTCTAACTATTCAATTTCCAGTGTTTTCACCCAAGTTGTACTATTGATACAAATATTACATGGATATTGATACATCATCTTGCAAAATCCATTGTTTAAATCAGGATCACTCTAAGGGTTGTGCACTTCACAAATATGAGCTAATGACTACTCAAGTATATCTACAATTATGCCATACAGACTACTTTCATATACCTAAAATCCTCAGTGTTAAACTTCTTCTTTGTACCCTGACTAATATAACCACTGATCATTCTATTGTCTTCTTAGAGTTGTCATTTCAACAAGACATAATTGGGTCACACAATGTATCTACTTTGCAGCTACTCATATTTCAACTACTAATGTGTCCTTAAGTTTCCTCTTTATCATCTCATGGCTTGATGGCTTATTTCTTTTCAGTACTGTACATTCCACGGAAATGTGCTGCAATTGATTGATCCGCTCATCTATTGAAGAACATTTTAGTGACTTACATCTAGAGCAGTTAGGAATAAAGCTGTTATAGTTGGATACATTTACAAAACACACCCCCTCCAAGGTTCAAAGAAAATTGGAGACGTATGGGTGGAAAATTTGTAAAAGGATCAGGCAGCATGCTGTGAGATTGTGTCTCCTAATAACTTTAGAAATTATACCCATAAAGTCTCACCAAGTTAACTCCTCATATGTAATCCGAACAAGGATGACAACAATAAACATGCCAAAGTGGGTTGAAAAAAGCCCAAGAGGCCACAGCCCTACACAAATTCTATAGCTAACTGAAGAAAGCTGGGAAATTGGGAGGTAGCCCTTCCCAAGGAAGAGAATAGGAATTGTGCCAAATGGTCAGCATTGGACACATGGAGACAAACTACATTATATAGACTGAGAAAGTTTATTTAGGAGTATGTGTACATGTGCATAAGCATACATGCATGCAGTAACAATTAATGAAAGAAAGGCCATAAATTTGGAGAGTGGGAAAGGATATATGGGAAACTTTGGCGTTAGTAAAGGAAATGGAGAAATGTAATTATAATCTCAGATAAAGCAAAGCTCTGTAGGTATATTTTCGTGTGAACATAGGTTTTAAATTCCTTTGGGTAAATACCAAGTAGTATAATTGCTTTATTATTTGTTGAGTATTTATTTATTTTTATACGAAACTGCCAAACTGTCTGCCAATATAACTCTACAATTTGGATTCATGACGGCAATGAGTGAGAATTTTATTGCCTCTTGCTCTTCAGAGTGCTTTTTATTGTAACTGTGTTGGATTTTATATTTTAATTGATGAAATATTTGTTAGGATTTTTATTTCACCTTCTATTTTGGAATTGGTTTTGTTATTGAGTCCTGAGAATTAATTGTGCAAGTTTCATAAGAGTTTGTTGTCAGATATATCTTTCACAATATTTTATCCCAGATTAGGATCTGCCTATTCATTTTCTTAATAGTTTCTTTTGCAGGGAAAATTTTACTTTTAAGTAAAGATAATTTGTCAGTGCTTTATTTAGGAATGATTTGGGTGTTGCAGTTTAGTCATAAACAAATGTATGATCAACCTTTGCTTTTACCCAGAAGTGTTACAGTACTGAATTTAAATATACAATACTTAAGATCTGCGTCTGATTTATTTTCACATGGTATATTTAAAATTATTTGATAATTTGTTTTCATATGGATTCCCATATATATAAAACTATTTGTGAGTATATTCCTTCATTGTATTGTCAGTGTTACATGTTTAAAGGTTCAGAGAATAGATTTATTCACATCTGTTGCTGAAATGCATTGTAACAATAATTTATATATTCTTTTGCAATGCCACATTGACTTCTGTGATTTCCACAGGTTTATACTAAGCTTCAGATTGGTACTGCATGCTTTCAACTGTATTCTCTACTAATGTGATACTTATTCTGAGCTTTTACTTCTCTATGTACACCATGGATTTGCTTTGTGTATAAGTACAGAAATCACTATGGTCTATATTCACCTTTCTGGCCTTTACAGTTTTGACAACAGTGGTTTATTCTATAACAACATTTTTGTATAAATAGAAGAATAATTTTCCATTTTCACATGGTTGGGATCTTTTAATCATACTGCAGTCATTGTAAGCTTATTACAAGTGCATGAGTCAATAAATCACACTTAAGACAGTTGTATAAACAGTAAAGGCAAGCAGAAGATATAGATATAACTGGGTTGGTAGAACAAAGGCTTAAATATTAGCTAGTGGAATGACTATATCTGACTAAAGACCTGGATGAAGGGAGACTGGAAGTACTTCAGGTATGACAGAACAGGGCATTTCTAACAGTAGAAAGAACAAGGATGTGGGGTTGGGGTCAGAGGCTACCACAACCTGAGAGAGAAGGGAGACCATATCAAGTATTGAGACAAGAGTCAAGGGTCAGTAGTGCACATGCATATCTTCCTACGGAGTTTTGTGTTTTATTTAATTCTGTTTTAAAATAAGTTTTCTTTGGAGAATTCCTTACATTAGTTTGCTGAACTTGAGTCAGTTCTAGCCCTCACACTCCTCCTTGGATTCATGACCTCTCCTTCTAAAGTTATTCACACACACACACACACACACACACACACACACACACACACACATATTCACTTACTGTTTTTTGTTCCTGTATATCCATAAGTTTAGGACTGGGCACTTGAGTTTGGATTATCTATTTTCTCTAGAGAGATTGATTCTCCCTCCCATAAAAAAACTATTGAGTGCCTGCAGTTCATCTGGGGTGGATGCCTTGTGAAATTTACCCCATACTGTTGGCATGTTAAGTGGTGGCATTATTATTTAGATATTATTTAGAACAATATTTCTGAGATTTCATGAATATAGCTTCACTATCATGTTTAGAAGACACTGTCTTATATTACTAATCCTGATCCTCTGACACTTAACAATCTTCCCACTCTATCTTCTGTAATGTTCCCTTAGTCTTAAATATATTGTAGGTGTTATTTTTATCCTATTTTATAATGAGCAACCCATTTACCTAAGTCTCTGCATTAACCAACATCTAACTGGGGTTAAGGCACACTCAATATTAGAGAACTCATGCCCGGTACTATGAACCTGACTGACTATTCATGTCTGGAGAGGTTGTAGACAGATTCTGTAGGAGAACCTACTACTATCATTTTCATATATCAATCCAGAGTGTTACTGTATTCTAAATAATTTCTGTTACAACCATAGAGAAGTATGGCTCCTGCCCGTCTTCAAAATAATTTATTTTTGAAAGAGAAAGGCTTCCAGACAGATACAAAGGCTTTTTATTGGGTGGGGGAAAGTCAGAAGTTAAGCAGGGACACAGAATGAATTGTGCCTGTTTTAGTTTCGTTTGTTTTCTCTTTGTTTTCTTTTTCATTATCTATGTTGGTTGAATCACTTTGATTCTTATTTTCAAATTATTCAATAAAAAAGAAATACAGGATAAAAGGAACCCCGTTAGAGTCTGTCCCAACTGACTTCTTTTTGTCTTTGCAGAAACATTTTATAACGTCTTTTTTTTTTTTTTAACTGCCTCAGGACATGGAACTGTGAGTACTACATCCAGAGAGTCCTGTGAGCTCAGAGAGAGACAAGAGAATGAGGATAGGGTTTATTTCTTTGGCACTATTCCATGAGTGTGTCTAAGACTGCCTGTATTTTTCTATGACAAGTCTAGGACTCTTTAAAATCTGTAACATCAGTCAACTCTCTAAAATGGATTTTTCTAATTTTCTTGATTTTGTAAAGGTATCTAATGGATATAGTTACAATTTACTACACATTGAGTACTTTGAAGAACACAAATTTCTGTGTGCACAGTTCTGAAGGTCAGGAATCTAATGCTGATATATCAATGAAGACAGTTTGTTCTGAGAGCTGATAGCAAATTCTGTAGTATGGATCGTAACTACCTCCTGGGAACATCAGGTATTCTTTTGCTCATTGATGGTACCTTAACTATATCTCCATGTCTTTTTCCTTTTGTCTATGCCTGTCTCCATGTACAGATTTCTATTTTCTGTATACACTTCGTTTTCAAACTTTATCACATGCATTAGTATAAAGTTTAGGACTTCAGAGACATTTCCTACCCCATTTAAGCATCACTATTCCAGGCTCATGGGAGAAGACATAGAGCTACTTTTTCTAAAACATATTCACACACAAAATTCATGGTTACTATATTTGAAACCATCTCTTGTTCACTGCTAGGTTACTATATAAAATTCTGCTACAGTGATCTGAAAGAAAAACTATGGTATCTTGAAGTCATTGATTTTTAGAAAGCAGAGTTATGAAATTTGGGCAATATTTGGAATGTATTTCAAGGCAAGTATATTACACAGAGATATATTTTCAGAGAAAAAGAACAATTATCTCAGAGAAAGAGATAAAGTAGAAAAAGAGACAGAGACCAAAAGAGAAAGAGGCAGAGAGATATGCAGAGACAGAGAATGGAATAGATAAATACAAAGAATTTGTGTATAAACATTTATTTAACATGTAAATGCATAAATCTATATTTTTCTATATACACATATATACATAGACAAATATGGATATTTATAGATCCATTTATAAATACATAAATGTAGATGTACTGAGTTAATTAGCACACTGTACCAACAAATATGATAAATTGTTAGTGTGAGGTTAAACAACACAGCTAACACAATAATTCCTGACTATAGTAACATTAGCAGTAGTGCTGCCATTTTGAAAGTGAAGAAATCTGTGAGAAAGTAAATTATAGGAAAGAATCCACAGTGGAAGTCTAGAATCTCAGTCTCATATGAGTTTTGAAATCCTCATTACCAACAAGTAGATGTTTTTGACATACATATTAGACAGTGATCTAGCTGCAAATAAATATTTGAGCAATACATTGTATAAGCTGCATTTTAAAGACATATACCTTGTAACTCTAGAACAGGCTTAATAATGCAAAGAAAAGTATGTTTCAAAGTCTAACTCTTGGAATTGTAATGCTTTCAGGTCAGGAAAATGAGTCACACAAATGAAAGCTTACTGAGAAGGAAGAGCCAAAAATGCAAAATAAAACTCAAGATTTGGAGATATAGAAGGAAATGGGTCTGTGTTTCAGCAAAAGGCTGATCATTTCTACCATATACTGTGAATGGATCAGTGAAAATGAGTTCTGAAAATAGGCCATTGGATTTAGCCCTAATTAGTCAGTTTATATAGATGCAAACTTATGTGTAACATATAGTGCAAGCTAGAACTTGACAGTTCATTGTCTATTTGAGATTTCTTAAACAATGGTGGCATAGGGTTTAAATCTGATATATTTTATTGCAGAGTTTATGCCATTTTAAAGCTTAAATATTGACTCTGAACAGTTGTTCACACCAAGAGTAGAATTAGTTAAGGGGGAAGAAGGATTTAGTATTACTATTTTTAGAAAGAGCTATGTAGCTGAGAAATTTTCTAATAAATTTTTGTTCTTTACATAATTGAAAGTGAAATCATTCTAAAGTTTATGGAGGGTCAGTGACATAACTCAATGTGTAAAGACTCTTGGTCCTAAGCTCTGAGTTGTATCTCCAGAACTCACATAGTGGAAAGGGAAAACCAGTTCCCATTCACAGTCCTTTGACCACTGATTGTGTGCCATGACATAAATTGGTGGGCAGGCAGGCATCCCGTCCCTATACAATTAATAAATTAATATAATAACTTTTTGAAATTATACATATGAGAAAAAGATCTGTTTCTAATGTTACAGTGCTATTGCTGCCACTATGAAGCTGAGTGTGTGTGTGTGTGTGTGTGTGTGTGTGTGTGTGTGTGTGTGTGTTTCTGTCTTTTGAAAAATGACCTCTCCATGAAGCATGAGCTGGCCTTGATTTCATGACCCTCTTACCTAAGCCTAACAAGCACTGTGCTTACACTCATGAACTATTATGTCCTGGTGTAAAAAATTATTTTTAAGAACAACTTTTTAAAGCCTCTCAAAGTGTCTATGAGGGCATATCAAAAATGAGAAAATATTTGTCAGTAAAATATGCCAGAATGTGGTAAGGCAGGTACGAGTCTGCTTCTAAAACCATATTCTTTCCTCCTTCCAACTCGCCAAGGAAGAGGCTCTATCTCAAGATGGCAGCAGCAGTGAAACCTTAGCTTACATTCTCTCTTGGGCCCAACTAGACACTTTCTTCTCAGGAAAAGCAAAATTCCAAATTTTCTCATTGGGTTCTGAGCTCTGTATTGGTAGATCTAAGTTCTGGAATTATATGTTAAACAATAACATGCTTGAGTGTCACTTCTATGAAAAAAAACAGCTGCTTCTTTAGAGGACCCAAAAAAGTTTTTTTTTTTTTTTGCTCAGTTCTTTAAATGACAAAATGTTACATTCTCATACTGGTATTCATGAGTAACAAAGGCTCCTAGTGACAATTGACTGAAACAAGAATATGTTCTCATGTATGGATAACATACTGTTAGTGTAATTCCATAGCATATCTAAAATGTTCATATGCCTATTGCAGAATATTGTAAACATGATATTTACATTTAAAAATATAAAGTATCTTTCTCTTCCAGAAAACCAATCAGAATAAAAGATTTAAGATAAAATTCAAACCATGTGTTTTTAAAACATTTTCTAGAACTGTTTCTTCAGCCTCCTGAGCATCGTGTAGCTTATCTCTCTATCACAAGCTCCAGCTGTTACTGTTCCCTTTTATCAGTGTAGCATCATCTTTATTTATCAGTGTATTCATCTTTCATTCACAAATTTTCCTATAGCCAATTTGTTTGTATGTAACCAGCAAGTAGGACCAACAATCAACAAATCATAAATTAAAGTTTGCGTACTGCCAAGCAATCTGAACCAACTGAAGAGGCAATCTATAGAATGGGAAAATCTCTTTGCCTGATACACACCTGACAGAGGGTTAGTGTTTAGAATATGCAAAGAAATAAATAGTCTAAACACTAAGAAAGCATGGTGTCTCCATGTGTTTCTTATGTTTTCTTTTTGGCTGTTTGTTTGTTTCTATCCTATTCTGGTTTATTTATTTGAATTTATCTTAACAATAATAACAATAATCATTATTATTATTTACACGTCTGTCAGCTTTTCAATGACAGAGAGAATGAATAAGTGTGGATTTGGGTGGGCAGGGAAGTAGGCTGTGTCTGTGGGGAACTGGGGGAAGGAAAACCATAATCAGAATATACTAATGAAAAAAAATCTGTCTTTAATTTTAAAAAAGAAAGAAAGAAACAAAATCAAAAGTTAAAAATAAACTATTTAAAACAAGGTTCAGAAGGCAGAAATACAAAAAAGCTGACACATATTTTATTTTATTTTATTTTATTTTACTTTACTTTTGGTCTTTCAAAACAAAGATTCTCTGTAGTAACCCTAGCTGCCCTGGAACTCACTTTGTAGACCAGGCTGGCCTTGAACTAACAGAGATCTGCCTGCCTTTGTCTCCATATTTCTGGGATTAAAGGGATGTGCCACCAGCTCCTGGCCTTTTTTTTTTAATAAATAGTTTTCAAATTTCATCATCCTTAGGCATCATGGAAACTCAAATTAAAAGTACTATAGAAGTTCATTACCTAAATGTGTCTAAACATTTAAAATGTCTAAATATCTAAAACAAAGAAAACAAATGTTGAAAAAGACATATGGAATGAAACCTTCATACACTCTTGGTGGAAAAGCAAATTGTTGTAGCCACTATGTAGCTATTCCTCAAAAACGTACAGAAAGGACTACATGACCCATCTATACCTTTCCTGAGCATATAAATAAAGGACTATGTTTCTTAATATAGAAATACACACTTGTCCACGTTCATAACTTCTGTTTTCAAGATAGCTAGGCCACGGAAACAACCTAAATATAAACTGATGAATGGATAATGAAAAGATAGTACCTGTAAACAATGGAATTATACTCAGATATAAAGAAAGGTAAAATTGGGAAATCTGCAAGTAAACGGATGGTACCAGAAAATATGGTACTGGTTGAGGTAACCCAGACACAGAAAGGAAAAACATCACATGTTCTCACTCATATGTAGGCCTCAGACCTGAATCTTTAGGTGTGTGGTTTTTA
Source organism: Cricetomys ansorgei (assembly GCA_026225945.1). NCBI lineage: Eukaryota > Metazoa > Chordata > Mammalia > Rodentia > Nesomyidae > Cricetomys > Cricetomys ansorgei. The sequence goes on along the minus strand of JAMJFZ010001360.1, from coordinate 1,884,504 downwards.
GTTTTTGAGAAATTGTAGAATACATAAAAACAGAAAAGGACCATTTGTGGGGAGGGGAATGAAAAAATCTTAAAGAAAGAGGGATAGTAGACATGAAGAGGGAAGGGGGAAATGGACATGGCTGCTTAAGTGGGATAAGGGGTAGGTGGATAAAGAAAAGGACAGGTTTGGGAAGGAATAACCAATACTGAGGGCATTTGAAAAAGCCATACGCAAACCCAAAATATTAGAAGGTTTATATATTTGTATACATGTATATGTGTACATAATTTAAAATTGGGATGATCCAACTAGAGATGCTCCCTCAAGGCTCCATGGTTTACCAAATAAATAACTCAGTGTCTGGTGAGTAATATCTTCTTTGAAGTTATTGATCAGAGATGACTTTGATACTGGCAAATTACATAGGTTCTTGCCATTGCTCTTGGTTGCCCATGAGAACTTGATGGTAATATCATATAACTAAAGGTTGTAAAAGCCAGAGGTCAGAACCAGAGCAAAACATTGTCTTCTAGATATGGTAGGATTGCTGCACCTAGGGATTGAAAGCAACCCTGGTACCTGTACAAGACCTGCACAAGTTCAATCTAGTCAACGCTTTGACATAGAGCAGAGTAGGGGTACATGATCCCCCAGGTGTAGCTGATATGATAGTTGATGACTTATGGAGAAGGAAGAATAGTTTTACCTTAAGGATTCCACCTCTCTTAGTTTAGCCATGCTCCAGTATTCACATATTGGTCTCAGTGGGTTAAATTTTTTAAAAGAGGGCTGGAAATAGGTGGTTTGGGGATGTGGATTGTATATCTGGAAATAATTATGTACCGGGGTAAGGGACTGATATGGTCAAAATACATGTTATGCAGTTGTCAAAGAATTTATAATACACTTGGTTCTAAATAAGTAAATGAATAAATAATCAATGTAAATAAAACCCAGATCCTTGCATATAAACTTGTAGGAATTTATATGGGTTTGTAGAAATTCTGTACTTATCTGTTTCTTTCTTATTCCAGGAGGCAAATAGTTGTCTTCAAGTTGCTAAGTTTGTATATACACAGTGAGACTGACATCACATGAGCTGATCCAGATACAACAATTAACTCACATTAATGGGGGTTTCTCTATCCTCAAACCCTGACAGCAAAAAACTCACCTTGGCACATAGACTTTCATTTCAGTCTGTCTGTTGTGATTTGTGCCCTGTCGATCTTAAGGCAGCACGAAAAGAAGACTGACAACTTTACAGTGTCCTTATCATTCTTCAAGGAGACACAATTAGCTGGAGCTTTCTTACTTCGTGTCCTAGTAACTGGACTGTTCTTAAGAAACAAGGGCTGGAAAGTGTGTGTGAAGTCATGAACAACATTCGAACAATACTTTCTGATCTATTATTCCTCCTAGGAAAGTTGTTCTGAAATATATACAGTAAGTTTTAAGATGTTTCCATAACAGAATAACTGATTTCCAACTGGAATTGATTCCACTTTGTTCTGACCAATATTAAATTTTCTGTAATATTTCTATAATGCCTCTGGAGACCACTAACTACAAAAGAAAGGGGTAGGTATTTTATTTAGTATAGAATATTTACCTATGTGTTATATTTACACATAGTATATTTTTTAATCAAACTTTCATATTCTTATAAATAGGCAATATTTCATCTTAAAATTCCTTGCACATAGACATAAAATATATATTCAATAAGTATTTATAAAATAATAAATGATCCTTAATGGGCCCCCAAATCTTTGATCTTTTGGATTAATATATTTAAGCTCACATATTAAGTCTACCATATGGAATTTAGTATGGCTGGAATAATCTTATTTTACTAATAAAATGTATTCTTAAAATTTATATTTTCTGAAATATGCATTTCTATTTCTATGAATCAGTAACTACTGCTGTAGAATTTTAGTTTATGTTAATTTTCTAAAGAACTTGAAACGTTATTTGAAAATAAATGAGTTTACACTTTACTAAAGTCCACCTACACTAAATTTGGGAAATTAACCATGATATGAACCCATTACTTCTGCTTTAGAAATGGATCAAGAATTACTTTCTTTCAAAGCAATATAATTACAGTAGAGTACATAGCTTTCTGACTTCTGTAATAGTTCATGCTCCCAAACATTCAGTTTGAACTTTAGCACTATTTAGAATATTAAAAGTTGGACACTTTAGAAATATATTTATACAAATGTGTGTGAATCTGTGTTTATGCATACATGTTCATTGGTGCCTGCAATGCAGGAGGTCATCGGATCCCCTGGAGCTGGAGTTACAGGAGATTGTCAGCCATTGGAAATGAGCATGAAAAGCAAAACACTGTTCTTCTGAGAGGGTAGCAGACATTTATACCTATTGAGCCATCTCTCCGGTCCCCAAATTTGCAACATTTAAGATGTGACTAAATCATGTGACTAAGGGTACATGGAGCCCTCATGTACCCACACATAAGGATTCAGTCATTATGCAGTTCTGGAAGATTCTGCATAAGATGCTGTCCCCTTAGAAGCAGAAAACAGACTCATCTGAGAGAAAAGTTGAAGACTGTTACTATTGGTTTTCAGTCCCAAAAAACTGAGAAATTCCTTTTTATAAAATAAAGTATCCAGTATCAGATATTTTGGTATACCATCACAAGTGAATTGAGATACTAGCATCTTGGAAAGAACATTCAATGCATTGTGTTAACTGTGTTTCTTTCTAATTGAAAGGGGGATGAGCTCAATGACAGTGTGAAGTAACTGATGTGACTTCAATCTACCTCTGTGTAGATGTACATCCATAGAGTACCCCTGTAGATTGTAAAGCTCTAGGCCCATAATGAGATCCACCCTGAAGTTTAGACATTCAGCTAGGGACTGCCAAGAGAAAATAACATGCTTTCTTTACTATAGGAATCATACTTTGTGACATTTACTAAAACTTGTTCACTTCTATGATATTTAGGAAAAAATCACATTAAGTGTGACATGTCAGACAAAACCTCTTGGTTTCCTTTAAAAGTATATAGGACAAGCAGCCTATCTCTGTTAATTATATAACTTAGTACCAAAGGCAAGGCTTTGATTCTAAAACTAAGAATACAGAGAAACAGATTTAACATACAGTATATTCTGATAACAGCAATGTATGTATATTTATATTTATTTGATAATCTTACTAAATATGTATATAGACAAACCATTTATTAGGTTTTCCTTAACATTCGTGTATTGGCATAAAAGTTAACAAAAATATCAATTTTATTATATTATCACATATTAGAAACAATACACCATAGTCCTAAAGTTTTGACAATTTACAGAGGTGGTATGATGTGATGTATACTAATAAGATTTTGTTTTGCTGGTCAGTGCAGGTATTATTAAAATAGTAGCTAAGTAGATGAAAAGGAGTCCTTTTAAAATATCTAAAAGATGTGTATACATTTAAGTAATAGTAACAAAATGCAAAATCTGTCCCAAGCTGCCAAAGCTAGGTTCTAGTACAGCTTGAAGAAAAACGATGTCTGTATTTAGGAATTCTTAGTTGCAAAATTAAAGTCCATGTTCCAGACTGAAAGCCTCATAAATTGCTCAAAACAGACGTTATTTTATGAGAAAAGTCAAACCGGTCTGTTGTATTTTTAAAAACAAGGGATATGTTATTTTAACAAGCTTTTTTCTCATATTGGAGCCTAATTTGCAACATCCTAGAGACTGTAGCTTTTTTCAGATATAATTTGCTACCTAATATTTTTCATCCTTATAGTATAAGATTTGAAGTTTTATACTCTACTTTAAAAATAATAGTGTGAACTTTAAGTTCTACATTCTGCTTTTATAAAGTCCCTCTTTGAGTATGTTCCATGTAAGATGAATTTACATGTACAATTTAGAATAGTAGATTGAACTACTTTTCCTTAATTGAAAATAAATACTTCTTCGGCATGCAAACAAACATGAATACTCAACATTCAATACCGTGCACTCAGATAAAGAACTCGCTGTGGTATATCATGTGATTTTTTTTTTCTTTTGATAAATCAGTATGTGTTGTGTGTACGTGCAACGAGGTAATTCACAATGAACTTAGTTTATTGTTTTTGTGTTCATTTGTGTTGTTCTTGTTTGAGTGAAGTTCTCCTGTATCCCAGACAGACCTCAGCTACATGGCCAAGGGTGGCAATGGATTCCTGATCCAACTGCACTTACTACATAAGAGAAACTTAGTTATATACTACCACACCTGTGTCAGTTGCTTAAATTGTGATATGTAAGATATTTATCTTCAAATTTGTCTTACATCAAAATATAACTCATCCAAGTACAGAGATACAGTAGATTTCTGTAGAACATGCCACCTGGGTATTTACTCTAAAAGAAAAGTTTAATTCTCTAATATTGGTAATGGTCTCTAATCAAATTGGCAATGCAATTTGAAAAAAATGTATTTACAGATCTTTTCTCAATCAGTACCAACTGGAAAAATATTAAGGCTCACATGGACTTCTATTTTTCCAAGATTGTTTTGTGTCTCTGTTCAGTCCTTTTCTGTCCTAATAATGGATAGGAGAGCAAGATTATATGACTGAACAACCTTGACAAATATCAATGTTTTCCCTAGTGTATATACATGTATATAATTTCCTTTTTTGCCAAAGTCTGACAAAGAAGACAAACAGTATTTTCTAAATCAACAGGATGCCAGTGGTGAAATGACAGGAACAGCTGCCTCCGCTCCAGGAAGACCACATGTTTACAATGTAGTTACAATGTACAGAAATGCTAACTCATTCCAAATTCAGGGTAGACCTGAGAAAATACTTCTGAAGCATTGAATCTCATTTTAGGTTTTACTTTTGCACACTTCTATTTTAAGACTTACTCCTTCCAACAACCTTGTGTCCCCCCACCCACCCATGATGCTTAGAAAGTAAATCTTTTCTGTTTGATATTCTCCTCCACCCCTCCCCGACTTTAATTTATTCAACTCATAGTTTTGTAAAGCAAATCTCCAGTGGTGTCTTTCAGATTGCAACATTTTACCACTTTATTTATTTATGTTGATTGGCGTCTTCCTTGTCAATTAATTTGTTTATTGGTAACTAAAATTATCTATATTGCTTTGTGATTTAATTCTATATAATTCTTTTATTTCCTAATCATTTACTATTAAATAGTGTGGGCTTCTTACAAAGAATACCTATATCTGTTCTTAGAGTCCACTTTGCTCTGAGACAAATAGTCAAATAACCACAGGGTATCTCTGAATACTTTATGTCTTATTATTCTGAAGTATTTGCCCAAATATAATCCATATATGATCGTATTTAATTAATGACCTTCAAGATTTTGTGTATTTCTTTAAACTTCCATCAATCATTTGACTGAAACTGGTAAAGATAATAAAAATCTTGTTGTGAAGCAGACAGCTTTCTTTCAAACCTATTCTTCATTTTTAATCTCCCTTGAACTTGGCCATTCAGAGAGGCAGCTGATGGAAGGTTCCCCTCAGTTGTTATCATCTACTTTATAAGAGAATACTGTCCTGTTTCTGTCATTTCTCTTGGTTTCTGTTTGTACTGCTGGCATCCAAATGAGTTTACACCCTTTAATCTATTGAAGAATTACAGGGTTTTCTGTTTACACTGACTTTCAAGAAATACCCATGTCTTAAACATTAAAACATTATGCCATGAGTCATGACATGAACTTCACATCTGACAAGTTCCTACTTTAGAATCCTTGTTTCCCAGAGTACATCTAATTTTCCTCTTCGAGCTTCTTTTGCATTGGTGTTCTTTTTCATATAGGGCAGCACCTGTTCACCATTGTTTCATCCTTACCTGTCCATTATTTTACTATACATTCCCTCATTCCTGTAGTGATTCCTAAAACAGAATTTATCTGTTTTGACCTCTTTTACAATTAACTAAGAAAACTTCCACAAATGATTTTGCTTAAGATTTTATCAAAATTATCTGTATTTTTGTTTACATAGTGATAACTCCTGAAGAGAGCACAGTAGTCTGTTATTTACATTTCTGTTTTCATCTTCCATTTACAAATTAAAAGGACTTTGGAAATGAAGCGACAGTTGAGTAGTTACCTAGCATATTCAAGATGAAAAAAAATCAAGGAAAAAACACTGTCTTTATTATTTTAAGTCCATTTGGCACTTTAAAAAATCCAATGTGCTCTTAAAAAAAAAAAAAAAAAGAAAACTCTTAGCTGAAATTTAAAAATGCCTTCCAAAAGCAGGAAAGAAAGAAAATAATGTATTGAGTTTCTTTGTGCAAAACTCACAGCCTTGGTTTCATGGGAAAGCTTCCATTTTCCACCAAGATGCCCTATACTATGAAGGGTTGCCATTTAAAGAACAACCAGGAAGCCATTCAATGAAAGGGAATTGTTAAGGATAGGTTTCTTGCTGCATTCCAATCATGTTCCTTTCAAACCCTGGCTTTATGGATTTTAAAGCAATCCTGAGGGGGCACTCTTTTTCTTTTGTCCCCTGAAATATCATCATTAAACTCCTCTAAAAAATGGTCTCTGATATGATTCCGCTTTCCAGCTGAGGCAACGTTTTCTATAAGTAATAACAAAACAGCTGAACTGAGTAAAAGCAAACTGGGCAGATAGGAATATCAATCCTGATGGGACCAAAGCAAGCCCTCTGTTAACTTCTGAAGTACCTGAACTTTTCTGAACCAGTTGGTTTTGACTGAAATTGTACATGCTCTTTTACTTTTGAATTCGTGCCAGAGGGGGCTGCTATGGTAGACTTCTCCAGCTATTTTTCTTCTTTTTCAGAAGAATTTAAGACAGGAGATGTCAATGTGTGTGCTTAAGCGTAAAAGTGATCATTTTTTAACCACTGGTGGGAAAGTCGTTCGCCAGTGGGGAGCTAAGTGTTGAAATCTGGCATTAATCCAGTACAGTTGGACCAATAGATCACAGATAACTATACAGAGTAGGCCAGTGAGTTCTCTTGCTTAAAATGAAAAAGAGAAAAGAAATGGAGAGTATTGAGAAGCAAGACAGGAGATTTTTCAAAAGGTGCAGTACACTGCTCTATTGACTTAAGCCAGCCACGAGGAAATCTTAAAACAATTTAGAGAATAGAGTGCTAGTACCTCTATGAAGATCAGTCTTCATAACAGAGGAGGAGGGGGAATATTTCGATATGAAATATTGTCTGGCCTGTGTGTGTTTACCTTCAGGCTTCAACAGATACTAAATCATATTCCAAAAGTTTGCTGAATTTAAGCTGAGGCTGCTTATGTCAGGCAACAACAATGACACCGCCCGAAGTAGAAGAGGAAGTCAAATTATGTTTAAGCTTCTCTTTGGAAAGAATTCATCAGGTAACAGAAATCCCATTCTTCTACTGGCATCATGATAAGCTATGTTTCTTTCTAAGGCTAAAAGTCAGAATTGCCTGGTCCCCGCATTTGGCCACTAATGTAAGATGTAAGAACTTTATTGAACAAAACCGTTATTAAAATAAGTCTGATATTTTAATTCTATGGGAATTTGAGAAGGCTCAGCAGAGGGCAGAGTGCTTACACAGGAGCAGGAGGACAATCAACACCCTCAACTGCAGCTAAGCCAGAACACCTGTCCCAGGTGGTACATGGACATGGAGAACTGCCTGGAAAACTTCCCAACCCCAGCAACTAACTCAAATGAGACACTGGTAATGACGCTGTCTCTTTGGAGCTGTGGCTCCAATGTTCACTATTAACAGCATGACCAAATTGGAAAATTTGTTGTGAGAACGTAGATGGTGTTTAAGTATTAAGCTTCTGGAACAATTGTAAAAATAGGACCAATGATGAAGTATCACTTGCCCTATAACACTGAGCTCAGGATTCTACCATAAACAAATGAACTCTTCTAGAATAGTCTGTCCTAGCCCATCTTCCCCTGTGCCAAACTCGCAGATGACAGGAGCCTGTGTAGGTTATACAAGCACAGGGCTGAAATCTACTACAAACTTCCTGACTGTCATCTTTGAGAAATGTGCTCTGATTGAAGCATATTCTGTAGGGATCATTTTGCCTGACTTGTAGGTGTATTCTCTCTGGGGAGCTAGTATGTTGAAAAGGGTCAGTTGGGTTAGTCATGTTGCTGGAGGCCAAGGCAATGGGATTAGCTCAAGTTATGGTAAATGTTCTACCTTCCTCTTGGTTGGTCTAAGCCAAAAAATTTAGGACTGATTTATCCTTTTGGTTGACAACGATGTCCCTCTACAAATACCCAGAAAAATAAAAGTTCAGTTGGTAAGAAAGGAGATGTCCCCATCAAATGTGAGGCATACCCTTCCATCTGGAAGAACATCGATGCTCCTTACTCTGGTGGAACCCTGGTGCTTGTGGGGCTGGGCTCTAAGATGGCCACTGTACCCATCCCTAGTGCACGTACCCTTTCAGAATATGGATATCAAGGGTGTGGTTTCAATATTGCAAAACCTGGCCAATGGCAAGTTCCACACTTGAATCTGAGTCTTTGAATGTAGAAACCGTAGTCTTCATAGGCTTCCTCTAGAGAAGGCTGCAGAGACCTTGAACATATCCAGGATAAAATGAGACTGAAGTGCTATCCCAGTGACCAGAGTCCCTAACGCTAAATGGAAAAGAAAGGCCCTGAACCTAGAAATTTCTTTCGAATGGTAAAAACAATCACCATAACTCATAATAAGCAGAGAACATATAAAAAATAAAACTAACCATTTGAATTTTGAAACTCCGTGTTACTTGAGATACGTCTTCTCAAGCATTCTTTTTTTTTTTTTTGTTTAGCATTTATGTTGTTACCATTATATCTATAATTGCTACTCAGGTTAAAATTTATAACCCAGTTATTGATCATAATACTTGAAACACAATAAGTAAATCAAATGCATAACAAAATGGCTCACAAACTGAGAAGAAATTTGGTTTCAGCAATCTTGACCATAAAGTGCAGGTATTAAAAACAGGGTTTAGCAGGGTCCTGTGTGAGATCTTGTTTTAGGAGGGGATGTTGCAGTTCTGATTTTAATCTCATAGTAGATCTCAAGTAAGGGATTCAAAGACCCAAAGTCCTAAACTCATAATTTTCTCTTTTGCTCTATTTCTGGCATCATTATAACAACCAATTACTTCTGTTATATTCCTTACTTATCTTGATATCTATGAAAATTGCTTTTTTCTAACTAAATATTTTCTCATAAACAGTTAACCACATGTGGCTATAAGTGATAATTTAAATAAATGTGTTATTGCCTAGAGCCATGAGCCACCAATACAAGATATAAAATGAGATCTTTACATGTAAATGGACAAATGACCCACCTACATATTACTATTTAAAAGGGTATGTTTCTTTTAAAACTTATACAGAAATTCAGTCACTTAAATTAATCAAAGGGAGATCTTCTTCCTAGGAATACAGGTGAAGTTTTTTTCTTTAACCATTTTATTGTTTGTTTGCTTCAGAGTGAATGAGAGACACTGCTCAACAAACAGATCCAACTCATTCTTATTAAAAATGACCCTTACCCTTCTAAGTACATATTTAATTTTGAAACATAAGCTCTGTTACATAAAGCAAACTATTTTTAAATGGGGTAGATAGATAGTACACCGAAGGAACAAATTTATGTCACAGAGCTGAAGTACCACTCAATGTGACTGGAGCATTAATTGTTTCCTTGATTGTAGTCACTTCAGTGGGACAACATTAGGACCCTCAAAACAGTGTTCAAAGTTATGTGTTCATTGTTCCTTAAGCTCTGCCAGCTCAGGGACCCCAAGCAGGATATAAAGAACAGAAGGTAATTGTAGAGGAACATTTGGAAGAACTTTTTGCTATATTGATTTCTTTAAAAACACAAAATGGCATTTGGATTAGGTTTGTGTTCCTACCCTAGCTGTGGTAGTTTGTTACAAGTTGGATTTGGAATGCTTGATGCAGGTGGCTATAATTTGGTTAGGTGTAATCATTCTGGCACTTGCAGTTGTTTTTTTTTGCTGCATGGCTATATGGGAACTTTTGGGTTAGGGTATAAAGAGTCTGAAGCCTGAGAGTCGGTGTGGGTGCTGGTTGGTGATTCCTTAGTTGTGTTGTTGTCTTTAGAGTAACAATTTGTAAAAGAACAAGGGTTGGAGGGGCTGAGTTTATAGACCATGAACTAAGTTTCTAGTCTGACTCATTGTCATTTTAGTCCTCTTCAAGCTTAGGACAGCCTACAAAGAGCTATGAATATTTCTACTTTTCTCTCATTCTTTATCAAGGCTGCTTGCAAAAGCAGTGAAGTTTTCTTTTTATACTTCCTGTCTTTTTCCCTAAAGTGAGTATAAAAGTTTGTAGCGTACTGCTACAGGTGATAGCAGTAAACTCTGGCTAGGTCAGCTCAGACCACCAGTAACATCTTTCCCACCAGTGAAGCATGAACAGAGTGTTGTTTTTTTTGCCACTTGTAAACTTGCAACTTTAGGGATATTTAAGCCATTATGTATCTTTTTGCATGGAATGTACCTACTTATAACTGACTGATTCTAAGAAAAGGTGAGACTTTCGAGAGAAGCACACCTTTTTCCTGGATGTCTTCACACTGGGGAAGGTATAAAAGAGACTGAAAGGAAGATGAGAAATATAAATTCCATGCCTACCTGAATTATAGACTTTGCTGCTCTTAAAGAGTGTCTAAGATTGATACCATGGTCATTATCTGTTTTAAAGATGTAACTGTGAAGAATGGAGAAGACCCAGCTCTCTGAAGATGAACCAAGGTGTGATATTCTGGCTAGAACTTATGATTTTATTGTTCTCTGTAACCCATAAATTTGTTTTTGAAGGCCTTGCATCCCTAAAATATATATTTAATTTTCTTTCAGTGTTTACAAAAACTGAAAATTACATCTGGAAACTAAAAATATATAAGGCTGAACAATTTTACGAAATTAATTCATAGGACTTGAAAGTGGAGATAAAATCCTGAATTACTTTATTCAGTTAATCACATACAAACACACACACACACACACACACACACACACACACACACACTAATAGTGAGATTATTGCTGCTTCATCTTCAGGATTAATTGTTACCCTCTACCATTAGGAGCATAGCTGCTCTTTGATGAACTGTTGACAAGTTTACACCCAGAGGGCCAGCACATATGCTATGCTGTGATGTTGTAAAATTAAAATGTGAGATGAAATTCTGTTGCCAACAGCTGTTAACTTTTAAACAGCATTGGCAAATTCTGTAAAAATTGTTTCTCTCCCTATACTGACAATAGCATAATACACAATTTTCTTTGTTTCTATGTAATAAGTGAAGTAAAAGTAGAACACTAAATTTATCCTTAAAATCACCTTTGATTGGAATGGAAGGTTTCACTTTGATTGAATAATATTGGGAAAATTCATTGCATTTTCTCATTTCTATATAGTAATAATAATAACTCATGTTAAGTAGAGAAAATTTGAAGGGTGTCTAATCCCAGATGTAAAAAGAGAAATCAACACTCAGTTTATAGCATCTGTTTATTAGGCAATGGTTCAGAAAATTCAGAAATTTCCTTATAATGTACTTTCCTACAAAGTTCTTGGTATTATTGTTTCCATTGTATACAAAAGGAAAATGGAAGACAAGTTTTCTGATATTCAGAAAACCTAATACCTCACAGTATTTGAGAATAATTCCAAGTCTGGTCTTATGAATCTGAAATCATTGCTTTTCCCAACAGAAGAAGCAGTAATGCAAGATATTAAACTCTCTCATATAATAACTATGTACTTGATTTTTATAGTTATTGTAGTTGATGCTGCTTCTTAACAATAGAAGTTTAATTTTTTTAAAAAAAGTATTTGTGTGTGTGCTTCCATGTGTGCTCACATGCAGGTGTGCGTTTTTTCACATGAGTCTGCTTGCCTGCCCTCATACATGCTTGTGTGTATATGTGTGTGCATGAGTGTGGAATGTGTGTGTGTGTGTGTGTGTGTGTGTGTGTGTGTGATTGGAGGTTTGCCTGTGTTATGGTACATATGTGGATGTCAGAGGATAATATTTAGAGTTGATTTTCCCTTCAAACATGTATTCTGGCATTCAAACTCAGGTAGTCAGGCTTACATTGCAAACCTCTTTGCTTACTGAGTCTCCTCCATAGCGCCATGGTTTAATTTTTTAAGTGAAAATATATAAGTACATTTGGCATGAAGTTCTGTGTATTTGAGAAGAGGAAGCCACATTCACTACTGTGAAAACTTTGCAAACAACTTTAGAAATAGGATTTTTTGAATGGCACCTTCTAGGGGAAAGCTTATGTTTCAGAGAACAAGTAGAGTATGATCCTGAAGCAATGAGTATTCAGCTGAGGCCTTCACTACAATTTCCACCTGCACATTAGGACTAACTGTCTGCAAGAACTCCTCATGTTACCAAGCTGACTCTATTCAGACATCACATCCTTGTATTCAGCAACCTCACCACCTGACCCGAAAGAATATTTTAAGACTTTTGTTGTTTCTGGTAAGAGTACAATTTTCTCATGTGCAAACATATGGTAGCTCTCTATACTTTTTACTTTTCCTCACTCATTGTTTAAAAAGTATTCACTGACTCATCTTTCAAGAAAAGATATAAGATGGTATTTCTTAAAATGGAATTTTAAATCATACATCACTTTGACCTTCGAACTGCATCTTCATACAGTTGCACTTTCATTTTTCAGTCTATGGAATTTTCCTCAATCTGATAGTAGCTTCACCTCTACTTGTTTGGGTAGTATTTATTTAGTTCCTGATCTCTCTGTGCTTACATGTGTAAATATAGGTGTTAACCCATTTCCCCTTAGAGGCACTGTAATCACAGGTGTGTGTCCTATCACTTCCTACTGTGTGGATTCTGTGGAATCAACCGAGGTCCTCACACTTGAGCAACAAGTGCTTTACCCATTGAGATATCTCCCCTGTCCATTTCTGGAAGTTTTGTTTGTATAGCATTGTTTACTTTTTAGTGTTTTGTTTTTCAGTGACATACAAAAATACAAATGCAACAAAATCCACTTTTTAAAAAAATGTTATTAAATATGTATCACTCCTGCATTCAGATTTTCTTGATAAATGGATTCTCCTTTTCTGAAGAGAAGGGTGAATTTATTTCTAAATTATACACTTTCTATTGTAAGATCTCATTCAAGTATAGTCAGGAATAATCATTTGAAACAATATAGAAAGTGTAGATTGGCTCAGAGCTTTCAGTTTGTTAAATAAACTCATAGAAATGAGCTTCAAGTCAGGTTAGTACTACTTAATATGGCAAATAACTAACGCGATATGTTTATTCTGAGAGTGGCATTAGTCTTTTCAGATAATATCTACTCTGACATTTTAATTAAACTCAGTGAGAGGGCTGTGTTCTCCCATTTGGAATTGAACACTTTGGCTTCCCTTCAGCTTTCATTTCAGAATACAGCATGACGTTTTGACATGGCACTCTTCTGATAGACTATTCCATTTCCAAGGGTTACTTCTATTGCTGTATGACATGCTTTGCCAATAGTATTGCAGAATGCCTAATCTTACTTCTGATATGCAAAGAATCAGTCATCAATAAAAACTGAAAATATCTTCAAATGTCTATATAGGAGATTTTCAAGAGCACAATCCCAAAGACAGTAGGTGACTGACATTATAGTCTTTCAACAAATACTGGTTTCAAAATATGTATAAATATATTTTCAATTATTAAGCCTATTAAAGTTGATAACATCATTTGGGAGACTTTTCTTTGTCACTCAGAATTTCTATTTCATTTTCCCCTTCTGTGTGTGGGTGGTGGTGGTGGTGGAGGATATTTGTGTAGCTCTGCATATCCAGGTGTGAGGGCAGGTACATTCATACCACAGTACATGTGTGGAGGCCTGAAGACAACCTTGGGTATCTATCCTTACCCTTCACGCTGAGACAGGGTATCTTACTTACCACTGCATAGGTCAGGTTCTCTAGCATTTAAGCTTCTAGTAATTCTCCAGACTCCAACTCTATGTTAAGCAGAAATAGGAAAAATGGTGTTATAGATTTGCACTACCATGCCTGCGTTTCCCTGGGTCCTGGGGATCGGAACTTGGAGCCTCATACTTATTTACCAACTTGGTCATCTCCCTAGCCATCTGCACTCCTTGATATGAAAAATCATGAGTGTCTGTGAGTTATACTACAAGTAAAAAATTTTCAATTATGAAACAAAAACATGTGAGTATTTTCTTGTGAATGTCATTAATAATTCTTACCTGCACTTCTACAATAAAGACATTATGTGTCATTTGATAGGTGAATTAGTTAAAATGCTGCACATTTAAGTGAGTTTTTCAAAGTCACCCAAATAAGTGAAATTATAAGGTGGAGATGCTGGGAGAACCTTTATATCACTGTGTTCTGCTGTAGTTCTCCAGTCAGTAAATTCCAGTGGCCTGTACTCTCTCTCCAATACTTGTTAAAAACTCCCAGGAAAGAATTCTCTAATTTAGTTTGCTTTTGAACATGGAGTAGAAAAAGCTTAAGTAATTTTATTTTTGTAGTGAGAATTAAAGAAGTGATGAGAGGAAGGAAGATGTGTAGTGAATCTTCTAAAGGTTAAATATCTGATGCAACTTTCAAGGAATGCTGTTTCATTAAAACTGTTTTCAGTATTTGCTCTTATTGGCTGGACAGTAGGTAGGAGTCTAGAAATATTTTGTAGATAGAGAAACACAGTTCCCTTAACTATAAGCAAGTCAGTTCAGTGTGAATCTTGGTTTCAACACTGACTGTACTGTGGCAGAGTGAGTGCCCCTTAGCATGTGTTAAGGTGAAGTAAGCATATTCCTTCTCTTTGAGCAAAGAGTAAAATGCTAAAACAATTCCTCTCAAAGTTCTCACTGCAACTGATTCCGTCATCTAAGGGGAGTAACTTCAGTCAATTTACTTACACAGAAACTTTCTACCATTTATAACCAGTGTTTTCCTTCAATCTGTGATGCCATATTTGAAGCTGTTTAGCATAAGATGTAGTTGGAAATATCATAATGAATGGGAAATGAAAGTTACATTATAAAAGGAAACATAAGTTATACTAGCACATATTTTCCAAAAAGCAGTCTGTATTCTCATAGAGACATTCTTCTTGGCTAAACCATACTGTACAACATTGACATTCTGAAGTCCAACAAGCATTTTCATGGATCCTGGTATAACTGAAGTTCTACTGAAAGCTTAAAGTGTTTAATGTTTCTGAGTTTCAAGTTCAAATTTTCTCTTTTCTTTTCAACTTATGACAATTGGTTTTAGTAATATATGTGTATATATCACTTATATAATAATTATATATTACATATATAAATATATATATATATCTATCTCCTAGATTCAGGAAAATATATTAGTTTTAGTAATATTTATACATGTACTATATAATTAATATATATACTATAACATATATTATATATATTACATAATTTGTATAATAAATAACTAATATATATAATATAACATATATTACTAAACTGATATATATACACTTATATAAAGTATGCATCTGCAATATATATACCACGTATGTGTGTATATGTAGTATATTTATGCAATAGTGTATATAATTATTTATTATATTATATATATATATATATATCAATACACACACACACACATATATTTCTAAAATCAATATATTGCCCTGAACCTAGGAAATGAAATTTAAGTGCGAGTATTTTCCCTTATTATCTTGGTTATATAACTATTGAAATATTTAGCTTCATCTGTCAAACATAAAAAATTTATATTTTTAGTTGAGGTGTTTGTTTCAGAGGTATTCTACTCTTCTGAGAGACAGAGCTTATGATCTGGACCTTGTTTTCAAGTGCCACTCAGTCCTCAGTGATGAGCCCTGTGGACCTTTAAAGGGATATGAAGCCGATTGCTCTCTTTTACACACACTCAAGTTTAACGTCCAGGCTGCCAACCTATCAAATCTCTGTTGTTTCTTTAATTAGAGTATTGTCAGGTCAGGCACACAGCTATGACACTTACATATTTTTTATGCCATGCCTTGTAACCTTCTTTCTTAATTGTAATATTATGCCTGTAAATGAATCTGACTAAGAACCATAACAAAAGCAAACTTAAATTAATGTCTTTCAAAACTGTGCATCCCAACCAATGATACTTACATGTTTATAGTTTATAGAGACTAGAATAAAATGGATATAAGTAGAAAACAATAAACTTTAAAATATAGTAAGCATAACATTGTTATTGATTTAATTGGGATCCACTAAATTTAATAATATTAATCAACACTTGGTGTATATTTGCATGTATGTACATGTGTGTCTTCAATAAAGGTTATCTACATTTTCTTGGGGCAAGATGAGACATACACCATACCATTGAATTTTAAGATAACAAAGTAATAAATATAAGATATTTGTTCTGAAGTATTCTGAAGGTCTTTTATTTTCACTCAATTAAGATTAGATCAGGATTTTGTGTATCTTAGGAATTTATGGTTAACAGAATTTATGGTTAGCTGAATTCTTTGTGCAAAGAATATCAGAAAAGTGACAAAGGGTTTTTCAATTCCACAACATAAAAAAGGAAAAGAAAAAGTTCTTCTCCAATAATACATAAATTGAATAGTAAGATGGAGTAAATTTTATCTGGGAATTTTTATGGTGAAGCTATATTAATGATTCTTTATTAGAAGGTTCTAATTAGAGTAATACAACAGAAATACCACTCTTGCACCCATGAACATGTGAGCACCGGAAAAAGACGAGCTCATTTCCTTTAAGGCTATGTTCCTGGTGTCCTGCAGTGCTCCACTGGATGACCTCATACCCAGGATTATATGGGCAGCACAAGTTGGAATTGATCTATCAAAAAAAAAGAAAAGTGTGATCCAATAGGCATTAGGGAAAGAATAACGGATAAGATCAAAATACATTATACAAAATGCTTAAGGAATTAATAAAAATATTTTAAAATAATACTTATAATACTTTATACCATTTAATAAATTTACTGTATAAATTACTTGAAAATATTTTTTCAAATATCCTGCATAGGCACGGTTTTAAAAGTTAGAATATAAATTATTAATTTAAGTGATCTTTTCCTGAATTTTTTTTTAACGAAGGAGAACTAATGAGCCATTTAAGCACCTGATCGGACAACATGATCTTGAATAAGCAGAGTGAACACTATGTTCTTTTTAGAGCAATAGGTTTTCAATACAGCCCTTCACAGTGAACTGACATTTGGCAGTGAACAACCTTTTAAAGTTCAGGAACTGCATTAAAGAGAAAATTATAAAGGGCATCGTTAGAATTTAGGTAGAAAACTGTTACTGCGCATTTCAATTACAGAGCTACATGACTGGCAAGAAGAAATGATGGCACCAATTAGTACTATTGACTGTGTCTTCCATGTGTTCAGCTGGTCTAAGACATGACTGTCTGGAGGAGCCCTGTAAATTCTATAATATTCAAATATCTTACTTGTCAGATTACGAAAGCTTTTTCCCTGTGACCATGTCAAAGGGCTTTCGTTGGTATAAAAATTACAGACCCAAAGCATTCCCATTATTAGCCTGCCTGTAGCTCTACTTAGCATTTCCTTCTCCTTTCTCTCAGCTGGAGATACACTCAATTTAGTTAAATTTTACACATCCATAAGAGAGCAAGAAAGTAAGGAGCAAGATTATTCCATAAAACGTGATCCTTCTAATTAGTCTCCTCAGACTTTGGGATATGCATACAGTTGTAGATGTGGCACTATCCACATTTTATTTCCCATAAATTAATGTTTACTGTGTGTACTCAAAGATGTTAAAGATCTGAAGAATGAATTTCAAATTTACTAGTTGTTATTTGTTTGTGCAAAAAAATTAACTTGTATGTTTTTTTCTATTTCTAAGAATATTTGCACAAAATATTTTGCATGTCTTGATTTTTAAACTTCATTTCAATTTATTGCTTTCCTAGTTCCTTCAAAGAAATACATACTCTCAGTTTCATCTTTTCTGCTCATGTGTATGTAGTCTCTTCTGTTATTGAGGACAGTTTAAACGTGCTGGAATAAATAAACTCTAGAATACAAAGAAGTGTCAGAACGGCCAAGATTGTTTTGCTCACTAACAAAGATATAGCCTTGTAGATCTAAATAACATTTTGCTGTCACATCTCCTCATAAGAACTGATAAATTTATAATGGCTGACAGACAGGAATTGATTTATGAGCTTGTGGCAGTGAAAGGAAACCAATGGAAATGTTCTTATTAAAAATCTGCAATTTTTCACTCAGACCAGGTTGCCATAATAAATGTGAGAATAGGTTTGATTTCATTCAGAATTAATTTAGTTTGAAATTAAAATGAGTCTCGCTTCCTGCCTCCAGGAGGTCGGCTGACATTTCTAGGGCTACTTTGGAGAGTCTATCTGATAAATAGAATGCATGTAAATCTGTCATTGCATGTACGTGTTATAGTCCAAATGCACAATTGATAAAATGTGATGCTTTGTCCAAAACAAAGCACAGTAGCTACACAGACAAAGCCCATAAAGCATACAGAACTGTGCCCCATCTCAGAGCCTGCCCACTCTCCATTTGTATTTCCCATAATCAAGTCTTTTTCTTAATGAAGTAGAATCAAGCCTATATGTATCAATAAAATTAGAATAAGACTTACACAATTACAACCCCACAGAAAGAATTTAAACCAGAAGAAGAAGTGAAGTTTGACTTGAGATAAGTGCCTTCTTCAGTTGGCTTTCAGTTGGAAGATTAAGTTTGCATAATAATTTGTGGTTACACCTCCAATAAAGTGAAATTCTCAACCGTACCACCTAGAAACCCAAAGTATTTAAATGTGGTACTTAACATAAAGTGATTGAAGCCTGTCCTTACAAGTCACATGGAGCTACTGCTTTGCTATTTTCTCATTTCCTCTCCCTATAATGCCTGTGAGATTTTATAAGGTCATCCACTTTAAATTCAGTCATGTATAAATTAACAGTTCTCCACATTGATAGTTCTTTCAGAATAAAAAATTGTATTTCCAATTCATATGATGAAAGACCTCGTAGTGCCATCTGGAACAACAAGCAAGTATTTGTTGGGTTTGCAGCCGCTAGACTTATATTTGTAAAGGTATGGGCCACCTCTCTGAGATACTTAGAAACATCACCCACCTCCAGTGTGCTACTTCCTCTAACAGCAGTGTCTGTGCCTCATAAACCTCTGGAAACAGCATCGTCACCTGGGGACCAAGTGTTTAAATGCTTGAAATCATGGAAGACATGTCATTCAGACCATCATAGAACACTAAGTCCTTTTATACTAGGGAAAAGTTATATCCCTACCCTAATCATTCTAAAATTCTACCTTTGTCCTCTCATCACTACAAGATCCAAGTCCCTCTTAAGTGCAAAATATTGTCAATTTATTTCTCTGTCTTACAATTATATTCTGCTATGGTGTTTGATATAGGCCAGCATTTCTGTATATAAATCTATGCTCTAAATGCATACAAATAACTTATAGTTGTTGGACTTGCATGGAAAAAAAAATACTGGCATTAAGGAGGAAGTGAACTGTCAAAGGGATTTGCCAGTACAAAACAATTTTGAATCCCATTTGAGCAAAATACAGTTGGAATTCCTTTATCAGATCTGAAAATGTGGTATTCTCTCTTCACAGCTTTAACTTCCATCTTGTGGACATTTGGGTCTGTCTTCTAGATCATCCCACCATAGTCATCAAAAGTAGAAAGTGTTGACAGCTAAAGTGTTTCATCAGGCTGACTTCGCACAGTAGGACTTGGGTGTGTGACAGCCCCTTTTAATTTTATTCTCACTTCTCAATCCAACCTGGAATTACTCCTGCTGATAGAATTTTCTCAAACACATTGTGAGTTCTCCTGAGGTTCATTCTTTATCTACATCTGTATGTGTATTTTATGAGATGAGTAGGGGAACAGTTTGAGGCATTAAAATGCTGATCTGGTGTTTGAAACCGAACTATACATTCTTAATATCTTTTCTTTTTTTGTTGTTTTTTTGTTTTGTTTTGTTTTGTTTTTTGTTTCTCGAGACAGGGTTTCTCTGTTGTAACTCTGGCTGTCCTGGAATTCACTCTGTACACAAGCTTTGACAGTCTTTTAGTTATGCAAAAGATAGTGTTGTGTCTAATAGTCCTGGTACAGTCCTCAGGGACTTACTCTGTTTATCTCTGTGAGGATATCTTTTTCCATTATGACACTGCTTCATTTAGATTACACATGAGCATCATAAAGGGTATGGCCAATTCGACTACACACCTGATTCTTCATGGGACACTTGCTTGAGTTAACCTTTGTGAACATACTTTTTCCCTAGATTTGTGTCTCTCCCTTTGCTACCTACCAGTTACTTAGATCCTTAACCTCACCAAATATTTATTTTATTTTATTTTTTGTATTTTTAATACAACTAGGAAACAGAAATTGGTAAAAGAAAGTATATTTTTTTAATAGTTTGGTCAAAATTAGAGAGAAGTTTTTAGATTCTCTCCACCTCTCCTCCACCAGTGATAACATTTTACAGAACAGATGAAAGAAAAAATCAGGAAACATGTAATAGAAACTTAGCTATGAGATGGGCTGTCAGGCCTCTGGGAATATCATCTCCATTTCTTTCTACAGGCTGTTTAACTGTATGCATTTCTGCTTATCTCAAAGGCCTTTGAACCTCTCCTATTACCCAGTTCCAAGATGTGCTCTCCATATTTGTAGGTATTAAAGCGGCATACAACTTATCCTAAAATGTTCATTTTCTATTAGTGCAAAGCAAATTATCCTGGGTGCTGTGCTTTAAAATGCCAAACACTTATTATCTCATGCTTTCTTAGAGTCTGGTGGTCGGTCCAGCTTAGTGGCTATCTGTTCAGGGACTTACTAAGCTAACTCCATGGCTTAAATCTAGGCCATTGTTCCCATTTGGACTTAAAGTGCCATTCCAACCTTGCTAGTTGTGGGCAGAGTTTGTTTTTTTTAATCTTTTTTCTCTTTCCTTTCTTTTCTTTCTTACTGTTTTCTTTCATTCTTCCTTCCTTCTTTCATTCATTCTTTCTTTCATATATATATATATATATATATATATATATATATATATATATATATATTATATCTTGCTGGATTTTCAAAAGCTTGAGACTACCACATCCCTTACCAAATGGTCCTTTTTTACTACAATCCAGCAAAACAATGTGGAATCCCAGCCTTCAAAATAGATTTTATCTTTCTGTGATCTCTTGACTCAGATATAAAGATGATACTATGTCAAACCCACCCAGATATCCTCTCTATTTAGGAGTTAACTTTGGCTTTAATTATATCTCTAAAATAAGAGTGTATTATTATTCAAATATGAGAAATCTTCAGTTCTGATCAACGTATTTTGTAAACAGTTGAGGAACTTGATTTGAATCAGTGTTTACTCTCAAATACCCACCTCTGCTTTCACTGACTTCTAAATACATCTTTGCCCATCTGAAACCACGACAACCAAGAGCAATTAGATAGGTGGCTGTGATGATCTCGAATCCTGTAGTATGAAAGAAACTTAGTTTATCTTTGGCAAATTTAAATATATGCTGTGTGATAAAAAAAAAAATTAAAAAAAACACCTCAACAAATATTCATTTCTTTCTTATTTTAGAACATCAAGATCAAAATTACTCCCTAAAGATGTCCTCTTCATTAAAATATTCACTTATTTCTAAATACATGAATGTACTGCTTGTGAATGCATGCATATCTATTATCAAATTAGATGATGCACAGATTTCTAGGCCACAAACTCTGGTTTCTGAGGCAGTAAGTTTCAGACATAAGTTGAGAGTATATATATATATATATATATATATATATATATATATGTCTACCTAGCTGCTCAGTACCACTAGTGCTCAGTGATGGTGACGGTCTAAGGAACAAACTCTTGAAATAGCTGTATCAAGGGACTTACATTACTTACATTTAAATGTGTATACAGGCACATCAGCATACTACTTTTGTTAGTTGGAATGGATTACACATTTTTAGATGTTCAAGCTGATTGATATCTAGCTTACATTTCACTTTGCCTAGAAATGGACTTACACACAGTTATTGCCAAAAGCACTAACCAAAGTTGAATTGTTTTCAAAGCTTGATTTTAAGTAGCTTTCCACAATCAATACAAGTCTACTTTGGCAAACGAGACTTGTTCTCCACATATTTTGAAATGAATATCTTTGTCAACTGACTCATGAATTTCCTCTTACTTAATGAGCTGGCTAAATTTCATATAATTTATTTAACAAAACACATTGCTTGTTTTTAAGGTTTCTTATAAGTATAATATGCACAGATAATCATATTTAATTCATTGTAAAATGAAAACCAAGTGTGAGAATATAAGAACTCTTATCATAATCATGCAAACCAATACACAGTCAGTTTTACAAATTTCCAGTTTTTTTAAAGTATTTTTATTAACCTCTTAAGAGAGTTATTCAATTTAATTTGATCCTATTCCCCCCCCAGCACCTCAACTCCTCCCCTTAACTCCTTGCAGATCAAACACATTTTCCTACCCTTGCAACTTCATGTCACAAACATTTTAAATAACTGATTAAATCAATTTACGTTTTTCATACTTCTGAGTGGTGGAGTCAGCTACTAAAGTGTGGTTGGGCCACTGGGAGCCTTGCCCTTAAGGGAAAATCTCTCCCTCCCCTAGAAGCCATCACATCAACTGTCCACAGCTTCTAATTTAGTAGTGAGGAGGTGAGTAGTTAATATCATTCCACTACATGCAAGAATGTTGATTGTCATGATGGTGTACAGGCAACCATAGGTGCTATGAATCCGTGAGTTCAGTGGTCCTGTCATATAATGACATCTGCAGTTCTGACGGACACTAAGATTGCATATCAAAATTTAATATCACATTTAAATAAAAAAACAAAACAACCTCGTTTTGGTAACTCAAGTGTTATTTTATGTTCTTGAGACAATCAAAGAGATGTTATATCCTTGATTACTATGCTTAGCATTGGTAGTATTTGGTGCCAGATTCTTTATCTGTATTTTAGTCACTATACAGTTCTCACCCTACTTCTGAAAACTTCTACATGCAATGCTAGAACACTAAAATCTGATTAGAATAACTGACAAGAGAAATAAAATCAAGAGAATAGTGACCTTCAAAGTACGACTGCTATAAAAATGGGGAGAATCCATTTAGAATATAGCCAAATAGCCGGATAGATATGGCATCAGTTTTTATAGATCTAAAGAATGAGATACTTAGGATACAGTGAAGGTTAAGTAGTGAGTAATTAAGGGAAGTGTTTTTAATAAACTTTAGAGTCTCCTCTAATTACTGAGTACAGAATGAATCTAAGTTCATGATACAGTTTTTTAACTCTTTATTTTTTGTCATGCCCAAGATAGCTTTCTTATATTTATTATTCAAATGTAAACAAGGGAAAAGTACTTTTTCGGAATTGCTTTAACAAAACGCATTTATCTGGAGTTTAAACAATTATAGTGCTGTTTAAAAATTACTTCATTTTTTTTTCTTTTAAAATAAAGTCCAAATCCAAATCCAAAATCCTAATGAATGTGATCTTTCTAAAATACTTTTAGTTAAATTAGAGATTCTTTTCTATTTTGGACAGTTTTATTTTGGAAAAAATTCCATAAGGACTTCTTGTAATTTGAAAGGCAGCATTGGGTTTTAAATTTAGATTTTTATCACATTCTATATTTCCCCTCCCAAACTTGATTGAGGGAGGATAACTGAATCGAGTCACAGAGATGTAGTCACAGAAACCATTTTCAACCATACTTCATATGGCCTGTGTTTTCTCTTTCCTGGTGCTCTGCTTTTAAGACACCATTGCCTTTTGTGACTTATACTCTTTTGCTCTATTCTTTGAATAATCAAGACTTTTCATGAAATCAAGTATTTCTTTCCATTCATTCCAGATACATTGAAAGTAGGTATGTTCTCTATTGTTTTAATTTTATCTGTTTTTTTTTCTACAATCCAGTTTCTAATATCTATGAACCTCCCACGATTTGACCTTACCCTGCTATGAGTTTCGAAAAGAAAACCCCAACCTACTCAACCTCAAACCTTGATCTTGATGTTCCATTGATTGGATTTTATTTTTTACTCTTTATTAAACTGATGTGTCCATCTCTGATATTTTCAGGTTAGCTCTAATAGAGGTGTCAAATCCATGTCTCCCCCTCTCTCTCTTTCCCTGTGAAGGCTTAGAAAAGTAACTTGGAGCTGTAAATTGATTTTGGATGAAATTCAAACTTTTCAAACTTTTAAACTACAGAAATAGCTAAAGCTTAAACTGAGGATGAGGATAATGGCTTCTGGTTTCCTGGTAAATAATTTCTAGCTGCATTATGAATGCTGGATTTCTTTCTCTGCATTTACCCACCTCCACCAGCAACCCAATTCACCTGCTTTCAAGGTCTTGGGCTGCTACCAGAGAAAGTGTACAGTGGAATGATGAACAACATGGAGAATTAAGGAGTAGAAAAATTCCAAGTTATGAGGATTGTTTCAGATTCTGTCTCTAAGTAAGAAGATTGTCATTAAGCAAAGAACTAACTTGGAGATGACTTTCAAATTGCAGCAAACTAATTCCTATTCTAAAGAGACATTTTTAGTGTTCAGTTCAAAGTAAACTTGACTTATTGCACAATTGATTTTTTACCTATGTGATTTTGCATACCAAAAAATTAGTAAGTGATTCTAAAGGCTTTGAGGAAATTTGAAGCTCAACAAAACAAGATGTCAAACTGCATCTAACTTCATTGTATTTATAATCCTTTGCAAACCACACTCAGTTTGCAAAGTGTGGATTTGCCTAAGAGTAAATTAATCCTTGTTTACATATATCACATAATTCTGTCTTTTTCACCCCAAGGGACAACTCAGAGAATTTTGAGGCATGAATAAGCATGCTAATTTTAGACAAAACAAGTCTACAGATTTAATATGAAAATAGTGAAATACAAGTAATAATTAAAATACAACTTTCCAAGTATATTATATTTTCAGGCAATAATGTCATGTCATTTGAGAATTTTGTTTAAGATTTACAATATTAAAAAAATTATTACATTTTCTCTCATGTGTTCCTAATTATATTTTTTAATATGCTTAAGCTGATCAGGATTGACACTGTACTTTTATGACAATAAGTTGTCAATACAATGTAAATGATAAGACGCATCCCCTTATTGAAAAAGAACTGCATGCATCTACTTTAAGGCGATACTTGCTTTAAATGTAAAATAATGAATTAAGTGGAGAGGAATTAATAAAATAAGTTTGAGTTTCTATAAAGCTAGACAGAAACAGAAGTAAAAGGAGAATCTAAACAATGTTTTGAACTCAGGGCACAATATTGTGATATTTCTGTTAACTTTATAATACATTTCTTCAAAATATCTGTATTTATATTCATAAAAGGAAAAAAATTCTGCACATATCAAAGAAGAAAAAATGTAAATTCACAACTCAAAATAAGGTTTCTATGGATCCAAAGTCTAAATATTGTGAGTTATATATTGTCTCATTTCCTATTCCCAAGAGAACAAGAATGATGACTAAGTGAAAATATTTCATAAGTTAATGTACCTAATATTGAGATAATAAAAAAACAAGTATCTCCTTATTATAATTAAATTAATTGTGAGGTGAAGCTAATAACAAATTGAGGAGACAATATGCTGGTATACCTTTATCTAAGTAAAAGTAATGTAAATTTTTGAGTATATTATTTGAGGGCAAAAGAAACCAACTATTGTTTCACAGGATAAAAGAAAAAATGTTTCTGTGTTGCCATTGAAAGCACAGCAAAATGAAATGGATGCAACCTTGTGGTTGCTTTAGAAGTGAATTACAGAATCAATTTGTAAAACTTTTAAAGGCACTTATCTATCCTTAGTACCTCATGTCACAGGATATTTAATGGAAACACAGAGGTTTAGAAAGAACACAACATTATTCCTACAGTATGTTAATCATATCTTATGTCATTTGGAATCTAAACCTCATTATATTTCAAGATATACAGCCCTTCAACTTTGTATAATGTGTAAACATCCAGAGAAGTTGCCTTAGCTACAGCTGTTATTCAATCCTAAAGAAACATGGCTTAGTAAGATAAAATATTAGGGACTGAATATCAAAAGCATTTCAAACACAAAAATTCCTCCTTCTGATTATTTATCCAATTCAATCCTAGGGATAAAAAGAAAAGAACAAAAAAAAAAGGAAAAAAAAAAAGAATAAAATGCACTGATCCTTCCTAACAGGAAGAGTGCCTATAAAGTAAACAGATTTGGAAATAGATTACATATTACTAGGCAAGTCAGATTAGTTCTACCTTATTAAGTAGAGGTACTTTCTATGGTTCAAAATAACATTCTAAAGAGTCTGAGAGAAATCAAGATTTAATTTAAAACTCTCATTATTAGCAAAAATGTCTAATTCTGATTCAATGTGTGTATATTTTCATATTTTAGCAGAACTAGGCTTTTGTGCTCCAGATTGTAGAGGAACATTTAACCCTTTAGTCCAGCAACATGGCTTCTCTGGGAAAGGATCAAATTCTAGGTCTGTGTGGTCTGACTGGAATGCGTGCAGCACATGCCTTTAAGTAACCCAACTCAGAAGGCAATGGTGACACATACTTTTAATAACAGCTCTCAAGATGTAAAAGGGAGTAGTCAATTCAGAAGTTGGTCATGGTTTTCAGCTTACCACTCTCAGATCATAGTTCTCAGTTCAGAGTTCACAATCAGTTCGGAGTTAAGAGAGAAGCAGTAGGGATTGAGAGAATGGAAGGAGATTGAGTCAGAGCATGCTAGTCAACTGAGAAGTGGAAAGTCAGAGGCAGAATGAAGTACAGAGTGAGTATAGCCTTTAATATAAAATCTGAGAGTGAATCAGAGTGAAGACTTGACAGAGTTACATCTGAGATCAATCAGAGTGGAGAGGAAGCGAAGTGATGATGACTCAGAGATATGAAAACAGGCTCTCAGCTCAGAGAGGTGGGCAGACAGAAAATCAGTCAAATAAGACACAGACGCAGTTCAGCAGAAGGAGTCCATGTCAGACAAGAAGAATGAGTTTGGGAGAAATAGTAAGCTAACATTAAGAGTCAGTTTGAAGCCTAGCAGAGTAGTTCAATCAGAGAAGTTGCGGGAGTCAGTCAGAATCAGATGAGTTCTATCAGAAACAGTCAGCCAGCTCAGAATGTCAGTTTGAATCAGTCAGCTTGGAGAAGAGTTTGAGCCAAAACAGGGAGTAAATTGAATCATCCAACCAGAAGAGTCAGTTGAGTTCAGTGCGACTCTGAGTTCAGAAGGAGCTAGTTAGAGTAAGTCAGTCATCAATAAGTCTTGGAGATTGAAGTGTTCTAGGTTTAGACTTGAAGATTAGATTATATGGCAGCTTAAGCCTTCCAGTTATAGGTTTAAGACTAGATTATTCAGAGGCTGAAACCCTCTAAATACCCAGAATGAATTAGCAAAGAATAAACTGCTCTCCGCCATGAACCCACAAGAATAATTGAATACATCAATGTACACATCTACTTCTACACCAGATCATAAGTGTAATGGCAAATCACAGCTTACACTTAGTTTTACAGAGATAGGTTATATGCAGTTATATATATGATCATTGGTATAAGTAGATAAAAAAATGAGAAGTAGATGGGTGGATGATAGCAAAAAATGTTTAATTCTTATTCAATATCTATTTGCATCTTGAAGCAGAATTAGGTTTTGGGGCTCCAGATAGTAAGTGTATTGGCAGATAATAGATCATATGTAGATGTACAGAGATGGTTTATATCCATTTATATATATTATCAGTGATCTAGCTAGATGGATAATTGATAGATAGATAGATAGATAGATATGATGACAGAGGGTAGACAGATATATAATAGTATGTTGTAATTAGCCTAATGGATCTTTGTTGAGTTTGAAGCCATCCAGGTCTATATCAGCCAGGTATGCATATTGAGACCATGTCTCAAAAACAAACAAACAAACAATAAAAAAGAAACTATAACAGAAAAAAATAAACTCATTAGTATATTATAATATGCAGTAATTTTATGACAATGACAATGTTTTGGGCTCAAGAGAGATAAGTTTTTGTCACTTCTAAATCTGACGTTTGTCTGGTTTGAAAATTTGAGTGTTTGCTAAATAAAATGCAATTGGAATCACACAGAATGTCAAATAACATCCATCCCTAGGCCCAGAATATTGCCTTATAAAATTTTTCAGTGTTTTGTTTACAGTTATTTTAGAAATCTATGATCTTTTAACTTCATAAAAAGATGCAAAGCCTGTCTTTAGACTGACTCATCTTTTCATATGTGAATGTTTGTTTGTTCCAGTATCATTACACTATTCCACAGTGGAAAACTGGAAGTTTTATTTCATACCAGAGAAAAGAAGAATGGTCATGCTTGACCTCAGACTTATGTGTACCAGGTCAATTCCATGATCAGAGCAGCCTGCTGCCTACAAAAACTGTCATGATGTGATGCTTATGATTCATACTCTTGCCAAATAGGTAGGACTGAATTTTATTATTATTATTATTATTATTATTATTATTATTAATTATTTTCTTCTTGAGGGCACAGGGGTAGATGGATGGATCAGGGAGGAATAGGAAGAGGACTGTAATTATAAAAGAGATAAATTGTATGAAATTCAAATAATTAATAAACTTTTATGGAAGAAAGGACAATCTCACCATGTCTTCAATGTATTAAGGGATGTTCTATCTAGAGTGATTAGTAAAGAAAATAAAGGAAGCATGTAAATTATAACTAGTAAGAGTACCTCTGTTTTATATGTGACACAATCTTATATGCAGTATGCAGAAAATCATAAACAAATATATTACACGAATCAACGAGTTCAACAAATTTGCAAAATAACTGGTTTAAAAATAATTTTATTTATGTACATTTACCAAAAGGTATCTGATAACCAATTTCAGGGATAAATTCCATATATAATAGCACCTTAAATAATTAAATATGTAACAGTGTAATAATACAAGTTAGCCATATATTTATGAAAGGAAGACCTTAAGATACTAACACAGGAAATTAAGAAAGCACAAGTAAATGGAAAGATGACTCATGTTTATAGATTCAACTTACTAATATTGTTAGATAGTGTATCCTACACAAAGATAGAAAATATGTATAGATGAAATGCAAACCATATAAAATACGAATGATATTTCTCAAAGGAACAAACTTCATAAATTGTACATAGAATCACAAAATAAGCATGCTTCCAAAGGAGTCTAAAACAAGATGAATTCACTAGAAGCACCATGCAGTCTATTTTCAACATATGCTACAAAGCTATAATAATCAAAACAAAGTAGTTGTAGAATAAACACAGACATCCAGGAAAACAGAAAAGAAAATAGGACCATTTTGTTTTTTGCATACATGAAGTTTGATAACTTCTCAAGAACACAAAGCTGAAACAGAATAGTGTTATCAATAAAATGCTTTTAGGAAATCATAAACGCTTAGAATGAAATTAGAACATTACCTCCATACAAACCTATATTTATGTATATTCACACACACACACATCCACATACACACATATCTATATATATATATATGTATATATGTATATATATGAGTATGTGTGTGTGTGTGTGTGTGTGTGTGTATATATACACACACATATATATAATGGCTGGGCGTGTTTGAACGCACATTTAATTCCAGCACTTGGAAGTAAGAGGCAGATGGATCTCTGTGATTTTGAGGTTCTTTCCTACATAGAGAGTTCCATGTCAGGGCTGTATAATGTGACCCTGTGTCAAACAAACAAACAAAACAAACAGGAACCACAACACCAAAAAATATGACAACAAAACAAAAGCAAAAGTATTTCCACAATTGCTTGGGAAATGAATTTAAGTGACATCAAATAGAAATGTAAAAGTAGATGAGAAACTTCAAGCATCAAAAACATTAGGAAAGGAGACTACAGAGTAAGTCCACACCTCTTCTCATGAAAAAAAAATGATACAAATAAATCATAAATCTTGTAATGAACAAATTCATCATCTATTCATAGCAAGACTTGTAAAATTCTGGCTGATAAAGTGGCTCATAATTTAAAGACACTTGACACCAAGACCATGACCTAAATTCAATCCTCAGAGTTCACATAGTGGTAAGAAACGAACCAACGCTGATCTCCAGTTGTGACGAGTGAGACATATCCTTAGCCATAAGGGAAATGTAAATTAAAACAACTTTGAAATGTCATCTTAGTCCATTCAGAATGGCTACTATAGAAATAAACAAAAAGCCAGGACAAGTGGTCATATGGATGTTGGGCAGAGGGAACAATTATTTACTGTTGGTGGGTATGCAAATATGTACATCCACTACAGAAATCAGTGTGGAGATTCCTTAAAGGCTCCAAGTATGTTTACTACATGACATAATTATAGCCCCTTGGTCATATATAGACATAGGACTCTATGTACTATTACAGGTAATCTGTTTTTCATGTTCATTGCTGCTCTACTCACAAAAACTGGGAAGCAAAGCAGCCGAGATCTATATTAACTGAAAAATGGCTAGTGCACTGTGGATTTTACTCAGTTTGATATTATTCAGTAATTGAGAAAAAAAATCAATTAGAAAATTCAACACAGATAAAGTTGGGAACAATTTTGACTTAGATAACCCAGGCCCAGAACAACAAGTACATGTCTTCTCCCATCTGTGGATGTGACCTTTGAACTTAAGATATATGTGTTTCATTTGGAATACTCAAAATATATTTTTAATCTTGATGAATGTTTGAAATTCTTTTGAAGAGCAGAGACATGTTTTATTTTTTAATTTATGTGTATAGACCATAACCAGTGTGAGTATATGCACACTGTGTGCAGGCAGGAGCTGTGGAATAAGGCAGTTAAGAGCTGCCATGTAGTACTTTGAACAGAACCCAAGTCCTCTACAAGAACAAGAACATGTTCTTAATGATGGAACTGCCGCTGTGGTAAAAAAGTAAAGACCTTAGAAACTTGTATGAGGCAAGCATTAACTGCAAATACTCTATGAGGTCACATATGAAGTCTTTCACACTTCCTTCTTATTACTATTTTCATCTGCCTTCCATTAATCATTTATGAAATTTCAACATTGATCATTACTACATTCATTGATTTTTTAAAAATAAACTCAGTAGTCCAAAGATATAGCAGTATCTGCAAAGTGAAAAATATCTATTTACTTAGACTTCATAATAGCAGATCAACATCAACATGAATATATATACCAGATTCCTACAAACAAGGTTTTGAATGACTTAAGATATCTAAACATTATTCTGGAAAGTTTTGATATAAACAAAGGTATTTTTTATGCTCCATTTGTTTCCTCTTATAACATTATTTTTATTTTTTAGTTAGAATCCAAAAATTTTTGTGTTACCCATGCATTTGCACACATGTGTATCAGTGTACAGGGCTCATATTCCCCTGATATTACTCTATTTTTCTCCTGTTCCTCCTTTTTGGTGGTCTTTGCTTCCTCAAATAAATTTCTATTTTTCTTTTATACACACATGTGTACATATTTGTGTGTTTTTCTGCACATGAGAAAACATTCAAGATCTGTGTTTTCCTCTCTTCTTCCCCATTCTCCTTCTTTTGCTTACAAAGATCACCTTGATTTCTATTATTGTGTGTGGGTGTGTGTGTGGGGGGGGAAAGGGGAGGGGGAGAAAGAGAATTTGTATAGAAAATGTGAAATTTGTCTGTGTCTGGCACATTTACTTAATATAATGATCGCCTATTCTATTTCCTACAGAATGACATAATTTGATATTTCTATATAGCTGATTAAAACTCTTTGTTGTATATGACTCATTTTCTCTATCCACTTGTGTGCTGATAGACATCTCCTTTATCTTGCTGCAGAGAACGTGGATGTGCAAGTGTCTTTGTGATACCTCATCCTGTTCCAATTAAAACAGTCTGCGTATTACCCTTTAAAACTTTGTTTCCTGAAAAAGGCCATGTTTCAAATTAATTGGAAACTCTTAAAATGCTTTGATGAACTTGTAATATTAACCAAAACATTGCTTCAATAGGTTTTAGATGCAATATTTAATAACAAGGCACGAGGATCATAGTTTAAAAGTTCTATTACATTTAAATGTGTATAAAAATCTTTGTATTGACATTTAAAATGTGACTGCCATTTGTAAATACAAAGTAATTAAAATTAAATTCATATATATCTTTATTAATGCTGTCTATTTGAAGGTTGGCTAAAACAAAGATGGATTGAAATAACAAATCCCTAGAAACAAATGAAGCCTTACTGTAAAAAAGGACTTGGGCTGTTATTACAGAGCAATAGACTGTACAGAAATTGCAAGTTTTTCCTATTAAAAAAATTCAATATATAGTAGTTGATCTATGCTTCTGATTATTCCAATGAGAGTCTAAGTTAAATTATGAAAGCATAATAGACTGTAATATATTTACTTTTCATGGTTCTAACAATAAAATTATTTGTAGTTTTTAAGAATAAAAAATTTAATCTGACATAACAAAGGGAAATACTCGAAAACCTATGAGTTTAATCATCATGATTTTACATTGTTATGGATCACACCTTCATCAATCCAAAATGGGACCATGAGGCTTTCTACAAACTCTCATGGACCTGGAACCCTCTCACACTACCTCTCTTTTCCATTTAAAGCATTTACCACTCTGACTCTCATCTTTTGCTTTCTTTAATCAGTTTCATTAAACTGGGAGATTCTGCAAATCTGACACATGAACACATTATTTTTTTATATTCTCAATGTAAACAGTCTAAAGCATTAAATGGCTAAAATCCAGTGCAAAATGTATGTTTCTTTCACTTTCACTATAGACATGAAGTCCTTAGTACATGGGAAGTAACTGTATTGAATGCAGAATGTAGAACTGAATGTAGAAATTGAATCTGTATTTCACACCAAATATCCGTTGGAATGAGTATAATCAAAGCAGAAAAAAGTAATTTTAGAATGTCAAGAACTGAGATTTTATTCATTAAAATTCTTCTTCTTCAAACACTTGTATATAGAATTTACTAATCCCTTATACATAGCCATAGCAGTTTATATTTACTCCTCCCTTACAGTTGGAGAGTTTCTTGCTCACATTCATAGAAAAATAACCAAGAGAAAACAGGGATTTTGTGTAGTTTCCTAATTTCTTTTATTATTATCCTTTACATTTTAAACTATTTTTAAAGCATTCTCAAAGTTCATATTTTATTCAAATGCCCTCCATTTACAGCTAATGTCACCTCACACTAGTCTCAGTATCTGTTCAGTACATCACATCATTTTTCATCCTTATGTTTCATTATTCTCTTGACTGTGACTCTGTTTCAGGCTCTTCATTTGTAGGATAAAATTGACATTCTTGAGAAGTACTGGACAGAATTTCCTTACACATGCATTTATTTTATTGTTTTCTCATGACTGAAGTGGAGATACAGATTTTGGAGGAGTTAACATATTCTGTAAGTATTCATTCCCAATATCATTATTGATTGTCAAAATTTATTACATATCCTGGGCAGTGTTTGTCATAGTTCTCCATTTTTATTTGTACCCATTTTTTTCACACTGTATTCTTTGGAAGGAAATATTCTGAGAATATTACACTTGAGAAACAGGAAGTTTAGGCAAACATACTGCTGAAATCTCATGGGAAAAGCTTTCTTGTCATTACATAGGAAATACTGTGTCTCATCAGATACCCTGCTCTTCTGCCTCTTACATTCTTTCTCCTTCCTGTCATGTTCTCTGAGACTTAATTGTATGGACTTTGCTGAGAGTGCAAATGGTGGAAAGATGCCAAGGCTCTAACCCTAAAGGAAGGGTTACAAGCAATTAATTGTTGCCAAGAGTAGGATAATCAGTCTTCTCCAAGAATGAGGCCCTAGATAGGATATTCAGTCCCAAGTGGTCAGCCCTAAACACACACACACACACACACACACACACACACACACACATATGCAACACTAAGTAAACCCAACAGTTTGCATATGTAACAGATACATAATTAGATACAGATACAGATAGATGAATAAATAAATGTATATACATTGATTTATATACATATATAAATACATATGTAACAATAATTAAATAAGAAATCATTAATTTAAAATGGGGCAGAGAAGAATTGGAAGACATAGAGAATGATATAAAAATGTCAATATAGTATTCATGTAAAACATTCTCAAAAAATATAAGTAAGGAACCTAAGTTCATCATTTGTCTATTAGAAAAACATTAGATGTTTTTAAAAATTTCTTCAGTCATTTGAGATTCTGCTTTTGAGAATTCTATTTAGATCTGTACTCCATTTTTACATCAGGATTTTTTTTTGTCAATGTCTAGTTTCTTGATTTCTTTATGTATTTTGGATATTGCTCTTCTATTGGAAGTGGAGTTGGTGAAAATATTTCCCCATTCTGTAGGCTGCCATTTATACTATTGACCATGTCCTTTGACTTACAGAAGGTTTTCAATTTCATGAAGTCTCATATATTAATCATTGATCTTAGTGTCTGTGCTATCAGTGTTCTGTTCAGGAAGTTGTCTCCTAGACCAAAGTGTTCAAGGCTATTCCCCACTTCCCTTCTATCAGGTTCAGTATATCTGATTTCATGTTGAAGTCTTTGATACACTTAGACTTGAGTTTTGTGCAGAGTGATAAATGAGGATACATTTGCATTCTTCTATATGCAGATATCCAAGTAGACCAGCACCAGTTGTGGAAGATGCTTTCTTTTTTCCAGTGAATATTTCTGGCTTTTTTGTCAAAAATCAGGTGTCCATATGTGTGTGGATTTATGTCTGCATCTTCAGTTTGGTTCCGTTGATCAATAGGTCTTTTTTATGCTAATACCATGCAATTTTTATTACTCTGTAATAAAAGCTCTGTAGTACAGCTTGAAATCAGGAATGGTGATACCATCAGAAGTTCTTTGCTTGTTCAAGATATTTTGGCTATCCTGTAGTGTCCTTTCAAGATCTGTAAAGAATTGTATTTGGATAATGAGAAGTAGTATATTGAATCCATAGATTGGTTTTGGTAAGGTGGCATACCTAAACAGTTGAAGGCTGGAAGATAACACAGGTACTATTTCCAGGGTTCCACCAGGAAACCTGGCTACAAGCCTCTGGTAATGTGGAATCTATTTCAGATATCACAGACACCCGAATTGTTCCTTGCACCTTATCACCAAGACGTCATTCAAGAGCTCCCCCATGACTTATGATGGGAAATTAATTAGAGGCTCTGCCCTGTAGAAATGGAGAAAGCACACAATTCTAATAAATCTTTCCCAAAATGAAACAAGAAATATGGACTCTTTTATCTATATAAAAGAACAGAGATGCTTCAGATACCCTTAGCTCAGTTGATTCATGAATCTTTCTTTCCTGAATATGTTTCTTAAGAACTGAGAAGGTGACTACTTCTGCAAATGTGAAAATGGCGATATAAAAACAAAACTACGTAACATACACATATATCACACATACACATGCATGCATATGTGCATGCAAACACACACACACACAGAAAAACACATGAAAATTTGATATCACAAAGAGAAGCACAATGATACTTTAATAACTAGCCCTAAATAAGTGGAAATTGCAGATTGCTTGACAATTGAAAACTACTTTAATGATCTAATGACCTCAGAGAAACATGAGTAAAAATAGCTCAGTAATATCACACAAAATAATACATGATCAAAGAAGTTCAATAAACAAATACAAATCATAGATATTGATGATGACAGAACTGTTACATACCAGTAATGTTAACATTCAGGAAGTAGAGGTGTAAGTGACAAAACATGTCCAAGGCCAGCCTGAGATATATAAGAGAGTTTGAGCCCAGTAAGGGTTAGGGTTAGGGTTAGGGTGTAACTCCAGTTCCAGGGGTATGGATTACCTCTCTGGCTTCCACTAGCATCAGGCATGCAACTGGTGCAAAGACACACATGCAAGGTAAATACCCATGTACATAAAAAGATAGACGGTTGATAGATTGTTTGATCAATAAATAGATAGATATAGATTATGATATATATGGTAGATATATGATAGATGACAGGCAGATGATAGGTAGATAAATAGATAGATAGATGATAGAAAAAGAGTTAAAATGTAGTTATGCTCTACCCTATGATAGGATATCAATATCATTTCTATACACCAGAGTTTGACAGTCAGAACACAGTGCTAGGAATGTGCTTCTTCTTTTGGAGTCATTAATCAGTGAGGTCCCATAAATACCAAATGTTAAAGATAATCCCTAACACTCTTTTTATCGATAGAATTTGATATTATGATCCTATTTCTTAAGACACCATACACTTGAATCAGAGTATGGATAAATAACTCTACATTTTTTTCTTATTCTGGAAGTGTCAACTCTTCATAATAGCTGTTGTTGCTCTAGTGGGAACATTGTAAGTTACCAGGGAAGAAAAGTAATAATCACTATTATCCAGCTGTGAACTTTGCAATTGAGAGTAATGACTAGTCTGGTAAGACATGCACTCTGGTGCAATAATCACTTCTGATTGGATTTATATCTCACTCCAAAGAAATGTGACACAAAACCTATGGCTAGATAAGTTGTAGGCTCTGCGGATTCTACTGCCATTATTTTGTTAAATAATTATACAATCCTGGCATTAAACCAAGCCCTCATGACTTATCATTATATCGCAGATTAACTTATCTTTCTGCCTTCACCAGAGTAGCTTCTATTTGCTGAAGTTGGTTATCAACACAGAAACCCACAACTGTCCAAGCTATAGAGAATAAGAAAATGCAGAATGCTCAGTCCTCATTTAGGGCTTTCTATTTTAAAGCATGCACCACATCCACTTTTCCAAAGATTCAGGGATCATTACAGAAGAGGGCTTAGAAAGAGTGTGAGAACCAGAAGCCATAGACTACAATAAGGAAACAATGATTCTGGCAATAGCAGGGCACCTGTACATATAAACTCATAGTAGCTCTGATAGCATGTGAAAGATATTTCAAGACCAAGCCAGATCATATCCCATCATAGAGAGCATACTTGAAATGAAGTTCTACCCCTTTCTGAGGAGTTATTGGCAATTGGTATCTGGTGGGAGAGGAAGAATAAGCTTTGTCCTAGAGTTTAGCCCCTGATAAGCAGACCATGCTCTGGTGGTAGACAATACATCCAAGAATATTTGAGCACCCATATTGGCCCTGATGGAGTAAAAAAGGACACAAATTTAGAGGGGTAGGGAAAGTGGGTGGTCCTTAGAAGTGTTGTAAGAGTAATTGAATAAATCAAAATTTTCAAAGAACTAATGAAACCATTGTTTTACAAAATCAAGATAAATATCATAAGTCAAAAAATCACCTCTATGCTAAATACAAGAGACTTAACATCAGCTTTAAAAACTTAAGAAAAAAAATAGAGGTGTAAAATATTTTTCATGTAGCCAGAACCAAAATGGATCAGTGGTAGCATTATTTTATCAGACAAAATTTAAGATAAAACCCAGAAGGAGGGATAATGATCAAACAAACCTGTCTAACAGCTTTCTTAGACAGTCTTAAAAACATTCATGAGTGTGTATGTTGTATGTACTATATGATAAGCACTTAAGTATCTCAAATAAACCTTGACAGAACTGAAGTGATAGATATACTCAATAGTAAGTCATCAGAGTAAGATATTAATCTACAGAATGGCAGAATTTTTGTAACAAATTATCATAGAATTGTTTAATTTCTAAAGCACATAAGGAACTCATTGTTACTCAGTGATAGAAAGAAATTAAATCAATCATTAAATTTTAAAAATGGATAAAGATTTTAATGTGCATTTATGTAACAGAATATAGAATGATAAGCAGGTATACCTGACTGGCATGAGAAACAATCATAACTACAACTCAAGGCACTGAACATCAAAATCTCAACAAAATATAGCCTCACACCTATTATAATAACTATTATCAAATAGATAAAAAGGTAAGTGTCAATAAGAAGGTGGAAAAAAGGGAAACCTCCTATGCACCTGGTGGGAATGTAAAGTGGAACAAATCCTGGGAGTATTATAGTGCAATATTCCCTGAATATTCCCTGAACTCTCTTTTATCTCTGGAATCTGTTTATTAATCTCATATGTTATTTTTCTCAGATATTATACTTTTATTTGGATAAGTACACACTAGAGCTCTATTTTGCTACCAACATGTTCAGCCATTCTTTTATCTTTTGCATATGTTAAATTCAGATAAAATAATTTATTTTATAAATGTATTTATACGTTTATTTAGACAGCTTGTACTCTTTTTGTGTTTTTTGGTTTTGATTAGAGAAATTTTTTTTTCCTTCGCTGTAACATTGGTGTGTGTGTGTGTGTGTGTGTGTGTGTGTGTGTGTGTGTGTGTACTCTATATACTTATTCCTGCATGCCAGGCATTATGATTTCCATTTAGTTGAATAATAAGTCCCTTTTTCTCTTTTGTTAGTTAGTGTGTATGTGTGTATCTGTGTGTGTTCTTTACTCAACGATACAGTTTATTAATGTGTAAGCAGTTAGATACTTTTGGAATTTGCTACTAAGACTTGTTAGTCAACCAAAACAATATTTACTTCTGAGATAATATTTTCCACTACAAATGCAACTTCCTTTTCAGTATTCTATCTCCTTTGGCATACTCTCTATCTGAGAACAGACCCTCTTCCTTACCTTGTATGAACTTTAGCTGTTTCTTCTAATGATTCTGGAATGTTCTCTCCTGAATCTGAAGCAGTTGCTAAGATGTCTTATGATAGAATGACTCTCTACAAGTTCTCTGTAGACATTGTTCTAGACACCTCTTCTCTCTGGCACTATGTATGTTAACTGGACCTATTGTGATGTTTCCAGATTTCGAGCTCAAGCATTCAGTATGCTGACTCTGTTAATCCCTCCCTGGAATTTTCTTCCTGAACTGTGACCAAGAACCTTGGAATCCTTGGAATACATCATTCTCTGGCCACCATTTATTTAGACAACTTGTATTCTTTCTGTGTTTTTTGGTTTACTGCCATTCATTGATGATTTTTTCTATTTTAAAAAATACTGCATCATGATATATTCTGTATTTTAATTTATTATTATATGAATGAGTGAAAACACTCTTTCTCATTGTGTTATTCAGGTCACATGAGGGAGTTCAAGTTCCTCTTCTTACACTACGATACCCAAAAACTAAAGGAAGGTGAATGAAAGGTGGGTGATTACCTGAATGTAATACAATGTGTAATAAAACATGAAACAAATTCTATAAAAGGAAGAAAGTAATAGTGATTATAAAAGAGAGAAAAATCAGATGGGTGAGAAAGACTTGAAACTTCAGGAGAGATTAAGAAGACTATATGGATAATCGATTATGAAAAATATCTGCTACTCTTTCAAGCAGAAGATTAAACACTACCTACAACACCTTAGCGGCCTAAGGTAAAAATATGTTTGGTAATTAAATGGAGTTAAATATTTTCTTATGTTTGACAACATTCAGGATATTTGATCTAAACTGCAGAAAATCTTTGTTGTCAAACTATCTGTGAACTAGAAACAGGAGGCTGGTAGAGTGGACAGTGCATAAAATAAATGGCTTGTTTCTGATATTTACAAGGTGAAGCACACCACCAATTACCTTTATCCTGAAGGAAATATTGAAAATAAGAGTAGATAAGATGCTTAACAGAACACATTCCCTCTAAGCATTCACAGAGTCTAAGAAAGAATGAATTGGCACAGACAAAACGCCTTTATAGTTTCAAAAAGAGCAAAATTCAGGATTTTGGCAACTACATTTTATTTTCTATGAAAACTAGGAAGGTAGTTTGCTCTAGGAATAGTAAAAAAAATAGAATCAACTATATGAAGAAAATGACCAAAATGTGGATAGTTGTTGAAAATGTTGCTGATGATCAAACTCTATGGAAGAATTTTAAGATTATAAGGCAGAATTAAACTTGACAGTATAAGCCATTATTTATCTTTCAATATCCCTCCTGTAAAGAAAATATCCAGAAAACTAATATCTAATCCAAATCAAACTCAAGATTTTGCTTGGAGTCTGTGATGGTAAAGAAAACGGATTGAAAGCTTATTAGGCTGGGAGCCTCCAGAGAGAGAAGAATGCAAATGGATGGAAGAGGAGACAGGAAAGCTTACTCAAGGCAATAGTTATAGGGCTGTAAACTGTGATGGGCATGGAAAAGGATATGCAGAGAACGGGAGCAGGTAAGAAATCCTAGGACAGGAGCAATGAACCTCATGATGGTTGTCACAGCTGAGA
This sequence comes from Cricetomys ansorgei, assembly GCA_026225945.1. NCBI lineage: Eukaryota > Metazoa > Chordata > Mammalia > Rodentia > Nesomyidae > Cricetomys > Cricetomys ansorgei. The sequence goes on along the minus strand of JAMJFZ010001360.1, from coordinate 1,843,948 downwards.
GTTGTCAGGAATGTCTAGCTTCAGCGCCTGATGTTAGGTGTGGGCTCATGATGAGATAGAGAAAGGATACTGAATTCATCAAGACTACCATAGAACCTGAAGAATCTGAAAGAAGAATGAAGACTTTAGTGTGTGTTGCCAAACACACAGAAGTATATAAGAAAGTAGAGGCTGAGAGCAGTGTGAAATGTGACAAAACAGTATTCTGGGCATTTAAGAAGCCATGCGAGCAAGCAAGGAAAACACTTTGTTATCTGCACCCCTAGTGTTAGCTCTGTGTCTGTGGGAAAGAGAGAATAGCATTTTTTCTAAAGATATATGAAGATAATAGAAACAGAATCCTTAAGATCTTTCCACCTAATTTCACATGTTCTCTGTGTGTACCTAATTGTTTCAATTTCAATTGTACTTTCTGACTTTGTCCTTGAACTCTGGGTAACATGTGCTTTAATTAAGTCACACAGAGAATCCTAATAGGCTATCTCCAGGAACAGGAGGAAGAACATTTATTTACATCAGTTGGGGAGAGTAGTGGGCATGACAACAGGAAACCTCATTGCAGATAATAAACACAAACTCCCTGTGTCGGCATTCAGAAATATACTTAGCAAAATTGCATTTTAAAAATTATTTCATATATATATATATATATACACATTATTATCACACATTTGGAGCAACTTTTCCAAATTAACATATTTTCAAATAATGAATGTTTTCTTTCTTGTCTTCATAGTATAGTACTGGAGATAGAGAATAGCCAGATGCCCAGTAACTGAGATAAAGAAACCAAGGCATGAATACACAATTGCGTATTATTCGGCCTAGGAAAGAATGAAATCATGCACATTTTAGCAAAATGTGTGCGTCGGAGAATATTATGCTAAATGAAATAAGCCCTACACAGGAAGACAAGTCCCTCATTTTCTTTCTCATTTGTGCAAATTAAATTACAGAAATGAAAAAAATAAGCTTGAAAGTATTTTGATGTCTATGTTGCTGTAGATTGCAAAGAAAGTTGGGAGTAAAAGGAAATTTTGATTTCATGAAATTATGGCACATTGATATATGGAAATAGTTTGCATTAATATATAAAAATAATATGCATTAATAAAATACTTAAAGATTTTATTGTACCGTATTCATTTGCTGCACTTAAAATAGAGTCATTTTATCCTAACTGAAACAATATAACTGGCCATTTTATTCTCAAGAGATCAAAACTGCCTATTAACTTGGCCAATAAACAGCTTTATGTTATTTTTGCTTTGTAAGATTCTCATCATATTCCTTGTGTTTTCTTTAAGGGACCTCAATATTTCAAGAAGATTTTATAAGTAACCCAAATAGGTTATCAAAAATACAATCAAACAGAATAAAAGATTAACCACTACAAATGTATTGCAGAGCTGGATCATGCACTTTTGACAAATGTTCCTGAAATTTTACTGTTGTTTCAGGATAGGGAGAGTGTTCCTAAGTCAAGAAAGAGGAAAGCTTTGTGAGGTAATTGCTGAAACAGAGAGACTATTTAGATCAAGGAGATATTGTTTAAGAGGCCAAGGATAAAATATATTGCTATTATGGCTTTTAGCTGCTTCAAGATCCTTATGGGTTGAGAAGTCCTGGAGGATGCAACAGGAATCCCAGACGCAGACATTATCCTGTACTGATCCTGTCCTCTCTGATCCTCTGGTAAGTGATGTCTTCTCTTCCTGATGTATTCCAGACCTAACTGTAGTTCATTGTCTATGAATAATAAAAACAGGCATAAGCACCAGAAATATAAGGCAACTAATGTAAACAGATACTTCTGTTTCATGACGCTTGTTTCATTAACAAATTGTTTCCATTAAAGTGATTACAAGGCTGAAGAAAGCAGTGCACTATGAAATAGTTCAGTCCTTAATCTCACTTTGTAATGAACTGAAGTGGTTTTATCCTGCAGAGGCTTTAGACCCTTGATGTTTCTTTGCTGAACCAGTTTATTGTGTACCTTGAATTATGAACATACTCCCTCCAGTAGAACACTGTGCGTGATCTCTAATGGAGAAAAAGATGCTTCCAATTAACATATGGTCTGCACACCTCCTTACATGACATGGGTCAGACTGAGTGTCATGTGCATCTCACTGGGGCAACATGATTTGTATTTCCCACTGTGATAACTTTGTAACACAATAGTTGTGACAGAAAAACATGCTTTCTATTTTTATCAGTTCTGACTTCAAGGCTCACTATTACTATCACTAATCTCAAACCAGTATTTCTATTTTGAATATTGAATATTTAATTGTGTTGAATATTTGGGCAATCCTGAAAGTTTCATGTTCCTGAAAAATATCACATGTAATAAAATAAATGTGGAAAATGTTTCTCCTGTTTTCAAGACTAGAGCTATTTAGAGATATTGAATTTTTCTTCAGGAAAGAATGGCAAGAAAAGGTGAAAGGTTATGTTTGTTTCCATTGATGAAATTCTGAAATAAAATGTTTTCATTAATAAATAATAAATAAATTCTAAAGATGATTTTGAAGTAGAATTGTTCTTCAGAGAACAAAACGCTGGCAGCTGGTTAACTGGAGGAGCATGGCTCATGGCAGAACCTTCCAACTTAGGACTCAGCCAAGGGAATCACACAGGCTTTGCTTCCGTGGTGGTGAGTGTGAGGAGTATGCTTGGAAAGATTTTGATTTTATGAGCTTACTAGAAACTAAGCATCCATTTACCTTTCCAAAATCCCATACAATTGTGTTGAGACTTCTGTTAACTTTCATAACTAATAACTTTTGTAAAAAGATTTACCAATTAGACAACATTTTACTTGCAAATTGAAAAACAAATAAAGCATTTAAAATAAAAATATTTTAAAATGTTAGTTCTGATAAATTTTGTAATTGTTGTGTATATCCAAAACAGCATGTTTCTTTGTGTACAGGAAGCACAGCATAACAAAGCCTATAATTTATTTAAAAAACAGAGAAAGTTATAAAACATGGCCTAAAGGATTCATAAAGAATCTAATAAGGAACATTACTCCTTTATCTAAATTTTTTTTTTCTGAGTGTTCATTCCATTCAGAAAAACCTAGATTCTGCTGTTTATGGAAACTTTTTAGCTTTATGCAAAGATTATAATCTGTTTGTGATTATCCATTAGATATTTCAGCCATATTTTTTATTTTATTTTTAATTATTTTAATATTTTATATTCATTTTAATTAATTTTGAAAATTATTTTTACTTTAACTATTTTAATTCATTCATTTTTCTGATGTGCATTACCCTGTGTTATTATTATGACATTTGTACTTCTATTTGTTTCATTTATGAGATTTAAATGTTTCAGCATATTTTACTTATCCCGATAGATCTGATTGATTGTTTTCCTTTATTCTTCCCAGTGAACTTTTGATGGAATTTCTCTGAGACAAGGTATTAGGAATTGAACTATTTGTTCATTGGTACAATAAAGGCCATTTTTCCAAACAACCCCAATTGTTATCCTTCCTGACTGGTTCAGTTTGTGGTCCTGCCAATGTAAGTAACCTCAGATTTCAGAAAATCAGTAAAATTCAGGACCTAGACTTAAACCTGCCTACTGAAAGTTACAGAAACAATGCCCCTTCCTTTGTTAAATACTTCCTTGTGATTGGTAATGAGGTTCTGCACACTATTACATGTTTATTACTTTTTCATTGCTTTCCTGAAACACAATTTTGCTATTTTTTCTGTTCTATTGTTGATTAGTTGTCCTGGAAAAGTTTCCACATATTTGAGACTGAACTGTTTGTGTATATATTTGGTGTCAGTTTGTCTTCTGGCTTATTTGTTTTTTCTCTAAAATATATTAATAGGAATATTATTTCTTAATTTTAACAGAATTAAATTTACAATTATTTTTATGGTTGTTGCTGTTACATTTCCTTATTTAACAAATCAACATATTCTCACTTTCTCATGCAGTAGCCATTCCTAGGTTCATCTTTCCATAGCATCTGTCACAAAGTGATATTCCTCAAAAGTGAAGGGTCTCTACACTGTACACATGTACAGTCCTCTACATGCCTCTGTTGGCCATTGCCTATCCCTGAACCACTCCTATGCCACAGAGTTTTACTACAATGAGTCTGATAAGTTTTTTCTTTTTTAAATTTTTTTTTTTTAGGGAAAACAATAGCATCCAGAGTAATGACATTTAGAAGAATGCTTGTTAACATTATTGTATCTTCCACAGGTGCTACCCTCTTTTTATGACATAAATTCATTCCTGCAATTTATACACCATTTATTCACTTAAAGGTCACAGTTTAAACTTCCACTGAGATGGATGAAATTGAAGCTTCAAATGAGCTAAGTCTAGATAGGAAACAGAGAAGTGAACTAATTGGTTAAGTCGGCTCAAGGTGACAAGCTGCCTTCTGGCAGACAAAACATTTAGAAACCAGGTGGAAAGTGCTACGTCCAATTTTACATAGGCTATAAGAAGGGATTCAGGAGACAGGCTGCTTACCAACAGAGAAATGTGTGTTCCCACACCCATGCTCTAATCACCCGGGGGAAGAAGGAAGCTACTTCCCAAGAATCCTTATCTAATTATTATCAAGTTTGTGTGTGTTAAAACACAGTTTGTCATAAAGAATAATCATTTTTATTTTAATTGTAAGTATTATTATTTAAATTTCTCTTTATGTTTCCATAAAAAAAGAAATAAAATAAATATAACACTGAAAATCCATACTACATTTCTCTAATTTATTTCCTATCAGAATTGGAGAGTCGGTGGTGTTTTCTTCTCAGATCCATGAGCTGTGCATACCTATGTCTCTCATACTCTCTGGGATGGGAATATCTTTTGCAGATACAGAGGGAGGCATTGTGTGAAGGGGTGTCTGAGTTTTCAGTATTGCTACCTAAATTCTTTGAAGAAAAATATGAGAATACAAAGGATCACACTCTAGACAACTTTATTTCTACCACAGCACTGCCTGTTCGGTTTTATGCTCTGATGAGCAATCCTTGCAATCATCCATTCATTTTTGGTGTTGTGTGGCCTCTAGTGGTTCACAAAAAAAATTATACAATGAAACTAATGGAAACATTCACATGCTGTGTCTCCACACACTGAAGACTCCAGAAGATTCTGAATTTTATTTTACTAAAAAATGAAGATTATATTACTTTGATTTAATAAAGTGCTCTTATGTATTTCTAAACTCTATCCTATTTGGTTCATAGTATTTATTATTTCTACATATATTTGTAAGAAACATATATGTAAACAATTGCTCTGTGTGTTCCATGTTTCCAAAATTTCCTTAGAGGTTAATGTCAACATTTGAATTTTTTCAAATTTACATATTTATTTAATTTTCTTATATGAATATTTTGCCTGCCAGTATATCTGTTTGCCATGTGTGTGCCTGGTCCCTGTGTAGGTCACAAGAGAGCACCGGATACCCTGAAACCAGAGTTACAGGAAGCTGTGAGCCACTGCATGAGTGGTGGGAATCAAACCCAAGTCCTCTGCAAGAGCGCAAGTCCTCTGCAAGACCAGCCAGTCCTCTTAACCTCTGACCAATCTCTCTACCACTTGAACATTTGAATTTTATAAGATGATATCTTCTACAAATTATGAGTTATTTTTCCTGACAGTATCACCAAGATTTGTTTAAAAAGTTACTCAGTAATATTCTTGGTATTTCAACTTTAAATGTAGTTTAAAATATTTATTAACTGGATCAAGAAATTTTTACCCACAAATTTGAAACAGTTATGAGCTAAACGAATGGTATCATAAATTAATACTACTACATAATGATCAATATTAAAAACTGTCATTAGTTGCTAGCATGTATTTTCAGGTTGTTCAAAGGACTTAAATGACAAAGAATTGAGCTTATGAACCAAATTACTAATGTATTATTCAAGAATATTTGGTACTAACTAGTTAGTTCTTATCCGCAAAATGCAATACAGTTTCAATTCCATGCCATATTGTATTCAACTGAATGTATTCCCTAGTCCAAGAAAGGAAAAATCATATTGATTCTAGAGGGAAGTACAACAAATAAGGAAAATGTATGACCTACTAAATAAGTAATTTGGCATTAGTGTCTCTTGACATGTGGTATTAATGAATGCAAAATGACTAACAGAACTGCAGGCTTTATATGTGACATTCTTTTATTTTCTGGGTTAAAAGTCTTATAAATAGTAAGCATAAAAGCAAATACCAAAAGAAGATGGTAATATGTTCCACATTTAAAACATTTTCAGATTTATTACAAAGCATTTGCGTACTGCTGGGATTATTCACTAGACTACAGATTTCCAAGCCATTTCCTAATTCATCATGTTTACTGGCACAGTTGTCCTCGGGTTGTAATGAAGGAGTTTATAACTAGAGTTTAGAAGATAAAGACAACCCTTTATTTAGTAAAAAACACACTTAGAAACTACAAACTAGGTGTTTAATGATGTCCTTTGCAGGAGAAGATTTCAAGCTGCTCTATCTCAGATTTTATAGAAGAGTGAAGGAAAACGAAGCGTAGGAATTTGTGTGCTATATACTGGCAGTTATTGGAAATGGGCTTTTGATTTAGTTGCCAACTGAGATTTCAGAAACAAAATAAAAGCCATTTGTGGCCATCAGCAAATATGACTTTCTAAATAAGAATAATGAATATTGTCTACATAAGAGATTCCCATGTTAGTTCATCCACAATCTTTCAGAGCCAGAATAGCATTATTTTAATAGAATTCTGATGGTTGAACATCTAATACTGGAAAGCCACCATACATATACATAAAACCATGTCATATATAAAGAAAGGAACAACATTTCATCATGAAATTGACACGTCAAGGGTGAGAACACCTTGAAGACAGAAGGAAAAGCGATCACAGTTGCCAGTCTCTCCAAATGCTAATGGTACCAGTTTTTAGTAGTGAAGAAAATCCACCCTCGTTTTGTTGCAGAACGTTTATGGGTCAATTGAGAGAGATAATATGGATGTATCACCAAAAGAATATTTATGGATCATGTTAATGTTTCAGTTTTTAAAAGACTATCAGTGTTTAAAAAAAAACATATAAAATCTCTAAACTAGTGCACTGTATTATGTGTGTGTGTGTGTGTGCGTGTGTGTGTGTGTGCGTGTGTGTGTGTGTATTAGGCAGCTTTAAAAATGTTAACATTTTGTATTCTTTTAACTCATAATGAAATGCAGATAGAAATTTATGTCTTTTTTACAGAAATTCTTACAGTCATATTCCTACACGACAGGTAAGCACAATTAGACTGAGCATTTGTACATTGGTAATGTATCTTCTTTACACAGGAGTGATAAGTCACTTGAAGGATACAGCTTAGTTCTTAAGTTAAACTTAAATAACAACAACTTTGGTTTTGACTTGACTGCTACTATTTAACATGCCTTAACTGTCCTTTTTCAAAGTTCCTTTTGTACAAATATACATGTAGATGTGTATTTGTGTGTTTTGATAAACTAGCATGCATACAAATAAGCCCTAGTTTACTAGCTTTCCAAGCTGGAGTAAGGTGTCTAAGAATTTAGAAATTATTTATAACCGCTGTTTTATATTAATCTCTCCATTATTCCAAAACAAGGTTATCATAAGAAGATATTATTCCCCCTCAAAGAATACATGCATCACATATTTTTGCTCAACAATTTTGGAACAATACAAAAAAAATTGAAAGCCTCTGTTTCAAAAGGTAAAATCTGCCATCTCCACGAGAGCAATTCTAAGCGGCAATGTGATTTTGGACACTATGCACAGCCCTGAAGTAAATATTTTCCCCCTACACCTTTCTCCTTTGACAAAGTTCAGCTTGACTTTCTAAATAAGATTAATGCTTATGGTCGACACAGATTATTCCGATGTCAGTCAATGTGCTGCCCTGTCCTTGTTTACTAAAACAATATTGATACTGGCAGGTAAAAAACACGTTTTCCAACATCGGCAGACAGTGAGTGTGGCTTGGAATCTGAATCCAAATTAGGTTCCATATTAATTGCAAATGGTAAAAACCTTTGCTTTAGTTTTCTAATTAAGATTAATGATGGTGTATGGAGAGCTGATTCCCAGACCCTGGCATTAACAGCAATCATTTTTCAACTGTGGCAAACATGCTATTCCTTTGAAGTTCTTTTTAGTTGAAAAATAGAATTGGCAAGAAGATGGCACCGACTGAGAGGAACAGGAGATACTCCAGAGCATTTCTTAAGACTGAGCCACAAATACAGAGAAAAGTCTCAGGTAAAATTCTGACTTAGGCTACTCACAACCAGCCAAAACCTGGCCTCCAGAAAAACAAATGAAAAACAAGGGACTCCACGTTCTTATACAAGATCCTATTAAAAGTTATAAATAACTGGTAAGAATAAATGTTCCCGATTAAAGTGCTTCTGGATATCTGTTGATTATGAGTAAGATGATTTACGTAGGGTGCACAGCCGGAGTACAGACACACCATCTGGAATTACTAACCGAGAAGCTCATAAAATCATCGATGTATTACATGACTTACTGTCAGGCCTCCGTGGAGTAGGTATCATCAGCTTCGAAAGCTTCGCATTAAGGCCCCTTTAGAACCCCTTTAAGACAGAGTGTGTTTCATTCAGAGCAGGCTCCTCTTTTGGAGTGTGTTGTGTGTGCTCTGAAAAAAAAAGAATTCCTTAGAGCTAGATGAAAGAAAATCTGTGGAAAGAGCAACCAGTAAGTCTCTTTCCTCCCAGCTGCTTTGTCAGTTTTAGACAACCACAGAAATTATGCAGTGCATTTTGTTCCACAATCAGTAACACACGTCATGTCTGAAAATATAGACCTCTCTGGAAAGATGATTGCTTGGTGCCCTTAGGATTTGAAGGTGGTGGTTAACTTTTTTCTTTCTTTTTTAAAAACAATTATATGAACACAAGAGAGCTTTTGTGTGCCAAGACATACATGTTCCTTAAGCAAACAAAAGTGGAAAATTTTAGCACATTCTGCATTAATAGAAACTGAATCAAATTTTCCCAGTTCTGTTTATGAATGACATTATTTATACAGCTGTGCATTGTATTGAGATGCTGCAATGTGGGGAAAGTCTACTTCCATTTAATGATCCCGCTGACTTCTGTTTTTTTTAAAGTCATATTCATCATAAAATCAAAGGCATCAATATTTAAAATATTGATTCTTTTGGGAAATATTTAAAACTTGTTTCCCTTATGGCAATACCACTTTTCAAATTGAGTTTGTACAGTTTCAATACACTATATAGAAGTATTTTATCTTATTAAACATTATACTTCCCCTCAAGTGTGAAGATGTTCTTATTCTCTAGGTGCAAATAAGGAAAGAATATTTTTAAGGTCTATTTTATTTGATGTGTATAAATGCTTTATCTGAATGCAGACATGTGTACCATGTGCATGCCTGGTGTCTTTAGAGGTCAGAAGAGAGCTCTGAAGCCCTGGAACAGGAAAATTGGAATTCCCTTTGCTTATAATCCACCTTGTGGATGGTGGAAACCAAAACCCGGGTCTCTCCCTCCTCCTCCTCTTCTCCCTACTTGGTTTTAGTTCAAATATGCCAAGACCAAAATAAAAGGACAAGTATTATATGTTGTTTCCTTTATATGGAAGCTAGACTTTGATAAAAAATTGAGTACGGAAGAAGAGCTAGAAAGAATGGATGGGAATGCTATCAAAGTACACACTGAAAATTCTGTAACTAAACGTTATTTTGCATTATTCATTTTAATTAAAATATTTTTCTAAGCACAGTCTTAGAAATTTGAAGTTTCAGAAAATTATTTCCTGATGTAGAAGATAGAATTAAATTTATGAATTTTTCAATAAATTAATACTGAAATGATTTTATTTAAATCCACTTTCTCTATGACCATCGTGATGCTAATTTGATTCTGCAGTATCTGCTGAGTTTCCTCAGTTCTGAGAACTCTAGATTGTAAACTGGTTCACTGTGTAGCAGTCAGCAGAGAAGTGAGGGTGGGGGAGTATTGCTCAGGCAGCAGCCAGCCTTGCTTGGTAAGAAACTAAATTCATTTCTCCTTCCTTATTATAATCACCCACATACTGTTGATGAAATTGAATATTTGTAAATTGATTAATAATACCAAAGTTTCTGTTCATAAATGTTGTTTGTTTTTTTTACTGTGGCCACACTGACCATTATTGACTTTCCTTTTCATCTTTTTTGCCTTGCTCATCTTTTATAGTGTCTTTATGAGAGCATTTGACCTTAATTGTGCTTGTTGAAAGATAGCTTCGGTTTTCTATGATATTTTGTTTATTTATTCAAAGAAACTGAAGATCATACTCTGAATAAACTCGCTTCCAAACTATGATGCAACAAACTGACACAAACTTATTTGCTTAAAGCAACACATCTTTCTTACATGGAAATGTTCAATGTAGTACTCAGCAAGCTAAAATCAGAGACTGGTTACAATTGTATCTTTCTTCTTGTTTGCTGTAGGATAGACTCATTCTTAGCTATTTCCTATTTGGCAGGCAGCTTACCCTACATAATAAAAGCCAGAGTCATCACATCTCTATGACACAGTTCTTTCTGTAAGTGGATTTCAAGACAGTTTCTTTGCTAACAGTTTCTAGCTAAATTATATATATATATTACATATATGTATGTATACATATAAATACATATATATGCTATGCTTATATCATATAAATATACATATATAATTATTTATAAATATCATATATACATATGTACATACACACACATATGTATACACACACACACACACAAGCTTACTGGCTTTCTCCACGTGACTTGCTCAGCCTGTTTTCTTATAGAACCAGGACCACTAGCCCAGGATGGCACTACTCAAAGTGGGCTGCCCATAACACACCCATCAGTTACAATTATAAAAACGTCTTATGGCTGGATCTTATGGAGGCATTTTCTCAACTGATAATTCTACATAATTCTAGCTTGTGTAAATTTGACATAAACTCTCAGCACAATAATTTACTCTTTTCTAAAGAATCTATTCACACTCACCTATTTTGATTATTATTTCTTTTAAGTATAGTTTTATATGTGTTCATAAGCTCAAAAAACAAACAACAACAACAAAAAGTAATTAGTTATAGCCTGTCCCACAACTTAAATTGCTACATTTGAAGTAGAACTCTAGAACTCTGACCATGTGGAACATGTCTGTGTTGGGAAGATGATACATTTTTTCCCATTATACCTATACCTTTACTTCCTCAAGAGGTATATCCTTCAGTTAAGCTTTTGTTCAGCATGAGGTGACATTTTTCATTCATGAGACTGTCACAGCTGAATATTTGATGGCAGTGTTATATAACTCTTTTACCTCCTTTCCAGTTTTTGGCAGCGCTTTACCTAAAAATTGGACTTTTTATGTTCTGGCTTTCCCTTACTATTAAGTTTCCCATAAACATATAACTCAGGTTGTAGAGGAATATTTAACATTTTAATCCAGCAGCATGGCTGCTTTAGAGTAGAAAGAATGTTAGTATATGCCTTTAATCCCAATGTAGCATACACCATTCTCAATTTGGAAGGCAGTGGTGGCACATGGTGGCCTTTAATTCCAGACCTTGGAAGGCAGAGATGTAGCTCAGAGGGAGAAGCAGGGTAGAGGCAGAGTTCATAAGGAAGCATGATAGAAGCAGAGTGTGGAAGCAGAACTCAGACAGAAGTGAGGTTGAAGCAGACAGGAAGCAGACAAAAGGCAGGTCTCAGAGAGAGAAGCACAGAGTTACTCCAGTCATTTCACAGACAGTTCTGAAAGAGAAGCCAGGAAGAGCAGAGCAGGTCTAGAATAAGCTAAGAGAGAAAGCAGAGAGTCCGAAGCAGACGGTTTGTGATTTAGAGTCCAGAGCTCAGAAGACAGCTAGTTATAGTAAGCTCAGTCCACAGTAAATCTAGGAGGCTGAAACCCTCTAGGATAGGGGGTCAAATTAACAAAACATAAACTGTGCTTGCTCATGAACCCATACGAATTATAAATAAAATCACTGCACACTCTACACCTATAGCAGGTGGATGCAGCTGTCAACAACTTCAGTTTCTCTATGTATCTGGACAGATGGTACAGTATTAATTTTAAAGCTATATGGAGGTGATTATTCAGTCTTCTTTTAATGCTATTTCTTACACAAAAACTCAATCAGTCCAGCTGTGATCAGTAAATTAAAATGGAAGTTAGAGCCTAATAGAATATATGATTAAGTGACTTAGGATTAATTATTGAAGTAAGGTATATTTTCATATATCTAGAAATCTAGCAAATCACAAAGAAAATATTTAACTTGTCAGTTCAACTATAAAGTGATTTTCTTTCAAAAAATAGATATAATTGGGAGAAGAACACAATTGAAATTATTTGAAGAGGAACCAGTAAATGAAGACACAAAGTATATGAAGATTATTGTTTTTTCTCCACAACCTGATGGTAAGTCCCTTTTTGGTGAAGACACTACTTGCTTATGTCATTGAAAATATATACAAGCACTACCACATACTCCTACAATGACCTGCCTGCAAGATAGATAGGTATGTAATGGAACAAATGTTATGAGAGTAGCCAACTACCTTTTGATTAGGTAAGACACACTAAATGATATAGAACCCAAACCTCACACTATTTGTTTTGATATTTATTTTTATCTTATCAGGTGTTTGTTTAGTTGTACCTATGTTTATTTACTTATTTATTTTTGCTTTGTATTTTGGGTCTTTTTTTGGGAGGCAGAGAGAGCGAACATGCAGTTGAGTAGGTAGGGAGGTGCAGAAGACCTGAGAGAAGATGGACAATCAAATGATCAACTATGATCAAATATACTGTGTGGAAAATTTTTAAGTAAATATTTATTCAAATATTAATTAATAATTATTAATGGCTAATAATTATTAATATTAAAAGAGTTTTTAATGCTATCTTTTCTGATGAAAATAATATTAGTTACAGGAGATTTAAGAAAAAGAATAATGGGTACAGAATAAGGGTCTTTTTATTATTATGCTGACGATTACTGAAAATAAAATGTACACATTTGGGATTGATATTAAAACTAAGTAAAATGAAGTACAAAGACCTCTGTTCTTTTTTGTGTCATCTCTAAGGAGCAATGTATAAGTTTGGTTGTCCTTCATGGTGGGTTTATCATATGTCCTGATGACATACATTCCTTCTGTGAAAAATTTATCATGATTTTTTAATGAAGGAATGTTGAATTTTGTCAAGTTCTTTCTCTGTATCTACTAAGATCGTATGGCTGTGTTTTGTCCTCTAATATTATGTTCCATGCTTACCGATTTGCGCATGCTGACCAGTCCTTACATCTCTGGTATCCTTCTCATTTGCTCATGAAACTAGTTCAGCACAGACTAGTTTTATTCAAAGACAGTAATAGTTAGAAAATGCTTATAAGTTAAACAGAAATAAGTTAAATTGTTAGTGCACGCAAATGAATAATGTCCTATGCAGAGAACTAAACACGCTACAAAATAAGAATGCAAGTAAATACAATAAAAGTTTAAGAATACAAATCCAAAATATAAAACTTTATAGCCTGGTCTACATTCTGATTTATATAATAGCCTAGGCCACATAAATAGACTGTAACTAAAAATCAGAATAAAAACAGAAAGAAAAAGATTTTCACGTGAAAGTCACGTAAAATATACAAGCTTAGAAATGAATTAACAGAGAATATTAAAGATATTATTAAAAAGTCATAAATAAGTGAAATGATATCCTATGTTCTTGCATTAAAAAATAATATAATTAAAATGTCCAAAGTACTGAGAGACACTTACAGATACAATGTGATTCTTATCAAAACCACAATAACACTAATCGTTTAAAACAGTTTAAAATAATCATAAAACTTGTATGGAGCTACAAAAGATACAAATGTCAAAGTAATGGTGAAAACAAATCGACTCAAACTAAAAACAAAAATAAAAATATATCTGCATGCAAAAAAAAAATTAAAAATGAAGTGATGACTCAGAACAAGAGAAAGTACTCTGAAGATATAGGGTCACTTGATATCAGATGTTGATTCAGGGCACAGGGTTTTATTCTTTGCTAATTCAATCACTGTTTCTTAATCTTGGAGCCATGGAACATTTTGGCCTCCTAACAAACTACTCTTAAGGCTAGAACTGGAAGGTTTCAACCTCATCCTCTATACAATCTAAAACATTTAAACCTAGAAGACTTACTGTTTACTGAGCCATTCTGACTAGCTCCTTATGAACTCTGATTTTTTTTGCTTCAACTCACTTGCTATTCTGGTTCAAACTGTCTCTTTCAAACTGACCTTCTGAGTTAGCTTACTCTGTCTGACCTAGCTCTTCTGGTCTTAGCAGTTTCTGGCTGACTCTCTAACTGCTCCAGACTGAACTACTTTGCTTGGCTTCAAACTGACTCACTCTTCCTGTCTGAAACTGACATCTGCAGAGCTTCTTCTCTGTCTCTGTGTCTCTTCCTCAGTCTGTCTGCTTCAGACTGCTTGCCTCATACTGCCTGCTGTCAATACTCTAAACTGAAAGTATGGTTCTTCTACCTGGAGAGTTGGGCAGGTCCTCTCCTCACTTTGCCAACTCTTCATCTGATTTGTCACTTTCCTGTCCATCACCAACACATCTCAGATATCACTTCTTCTGACATTGATTTCTTCTGAGCTCTGCCTTCTCTGTCTGCTTCCACATTGCTTCTATCTTAGGGATTAAAGGCATGGGCCACCACTGCCTTCTGAGTACTGGGATTAAAGATGTTTGCTAGCACTACTTTGCTGGGACTAAAGGTGTGTATCAACATTCTTAACATTTTTTTTTGTACATTCTATCTGGACTATACAGGTCTCTAAATGTGACTTCTTCATACAGACTCCTAGAGTATAGAAACTTCCTAGCTTTCATACAGGCTTATTCCTCTACAACATTCACAGAAACCATTTAAATAAAAATATAAGAAACACAAAACAATTAATGACAATAAAATAAATAATTTCATTAAAAATGGGTAAATTTTTTCATACACAAAGATGACAAACACAAAACTGATAGACATTTAAAAATTATTCAATGTCTATACTATTCTGCAAAATGTAAATTCAATCAAAAATATATATCACCTCAAATCTATTTGATTTCTGAGTACCAAAAAATAAAAGTTATGTGTTGGAAAGGATCTGTAGAAATTAATAACATTGACACATGGTTATTGTTACTATAAATCAGTTGAGTCAATTTTAGAGAACCACGTAGAAGTTTCTAAAACAAGCAAACAACAACAACAACAAAATGGTGTAAACCTGTATAGTTGAGAATCTCTTCTCTGGGCATTAATTTAAATAGAAATTACTATGTGGGTGTTTCTACATTTCCACGTTCACTGCAGCTTTACTCACAATCACTACAATATGGAAACCACAGGACTGTGCGTTAATGGATAGATACATGTTTAACATATGCTCAATGTGCCCAGTAGAAAAGGAAAAGAATCCTGTTTGAAACAACAGCTACAATTGTGGAGGATACTGTGTTAGGTGAAGTAAACCAGGCGTATAATGATAGATACAGGACAATCTTAACACTCTGTGGATGCTATAAATGTTAAATTTATTGAAATAGAGACGATAAGATGTTATAAGTCATTGGAGAGATGAAGGACAAAATAGTTCTGTTGGACAAGCTTATTAGTTTCTGATATTTTACTATACAGCAAAGTGACTGTAGTTAATAATTTGTATTCCAAACTTTCCAGAAAAAAGCATTGCAAATAGTCTTACCACATAAGAAAGAAAGAACAAAAAGGAAAACGTTGGAAGTAATAGCTGTACTAATCATTCTGGTTTGATTGTTGTGGTTCTAAGTAATTTAGCAGAAGAAAAGTATTCTATAGGATTCCTATAATCTATCTTTCCATAGGTTCTTAGTCTTATTAACAGGATCAGGTATGAGCTCCATCTTGTGGTTGGGCATTAGATCCAATTAGAAAGTGGTTGGTTACCCCAATAATGTTAATGCAACTATTACAGCAGTGGGCATATCCTGTCAGGACAGTCATTGCTGTAATTTGCTTGCTTCACAATTGGTTGAGATTAATGATTAGTAAATTCCTATATCATGCATAGCATTTTCCAGCACTGTGAGATCTAATTAGTAAAGCTTCCTGATGAGTACTAGCTTAAGGTTTTCAGGTTTTGTGACTAAAGTATATGATATGTTGTATCTGCAACCAAAGTGACTTGGCTATCAAGTTCTGGAGAGTATCCAAGAGTGATCGCAATACTTTATAATGCTTGGGAGTCTCTGGTCTCCACTGGCCAACAACTCAAAAGAAACAACCTATTCCTAGGTTTTTATTTGCTAGTATAAAATATCTAGTTGGAATATTTGTCTCTACTGTACTGTAACTCTCTCTTTTAGAGTTCTTTTTATATGTGTAAGTGAATATGTATATATTTTAAGAAGTTTCTATAGTAGTAGTAGGTTTCCATGTGGTTTTTTCAAGAGAACTTCAGTGTTAGTCATCCTCCCCTGATTCCTTCCTGTTCCCTGATCCCCATTTTCACCCCAACGTAACACTTCATTTTCAATTATTCCTTTTTTATTCCCTCATATTAATGTGTTCCATCATTCCTCCCTTGATTTCCCCTTTCCTGATGGTCCCTTACTAAATTCATGATCTCTATGGGGACTCCATATTGATCACAAATATCTGAAAATTAAAAGCTAACACAAAAATTATGGAATTTCTGAGTAATTTGCATTTCACCTTTTGTAGTGGTCATGTTAATCTTTTTTCTATTATTCTATTTTCTTATATGTTCTACTGAAGCAAGCAACTATTTAATAGTCCTTAAAATAGCTCATTGGAAAACTAACATGCCAGACTCTGGACAGAAAATCTTAATAAAAGTGCAAGTTGTTTCCACAAAATTTATGTTCTATTTGTGGTGATATAGAGACCTAATTACACATACATGTACATAAATAAGAAGGCATAATAAACCTTGATTTAAAATTAGCTCACTAAGGAACCAAATTATGAATAGTAGATGTGAGAAAATTTTTCTTAACCAATACTTAGAAAAAGAGTTGGTAAAATAACTGCAGCAATGATCAGCATTCATGTATGTGTATAACATAATTACATAAACATTTTTCACATAAAATATATAGCATAAAATTTATGTATGACATACTTAATGCACACATTTGAAATATCTCTATGTGAGTATATATATGAAAAAAAATTGTGTGAAGAGTGAAAAAATAATTTGCTATGAGCAGATGTTAATAATGATTAAAGGAAAAAATATTGAAGAGGAAAATTCTAGTATTGATGATACAATAAACACAAGTTTTCAACAAATCTTTTCATTTTTAGTCTGAAAGCTCATTACCAAAGCCTATAATGAGTCCATCTGAGTCATAATCCCTCATTGAAATCTACTCAGTTTTCTTCCCAGTCTGTTCTCATTCTTTTGTCTAGAAGAAATAGCTGAGAAAGGGAGAGATATTTTAGTTCTCCAATTCCAAGTCATTTTGGAACTTAACAGGATAGATGCTACAGGTAAATCAGTGTGACTTAATTCCTCTTTCTTCTTCCAATAACTTTCTAAGTTTAACAACTCCCACTGTGGCTGTTTCATATTCAATTGGCTTATGCACATTCTCTTTACTCCACCTTTTCCTACTTTCCTGTACATCACTTATTATCTCTGGTATTATTTATATCGTTTGTGGGAAAGTGTTCCATAGTGACTTGGGATTGAAGGAAATTATTTAACATCTGTGCTTCATTTTTCCACTTTACCATCTGTAAAACTTTATGTCATAATATTTATCTAATCCTGCACATGACTGATATAAGGATTTACTAATGCTGGAAAGGAACATTTAGATGCAGGGCACTGCAGAAGTATAAAATGCTGCTATTATTCTCTGACAGTCCAGTCAAGCTCTATAAATAATGCGGTCAGGCCTTGAGAACCATATTATGGTCTGTAATGGCTTGCAGGTGGGGCTCAGTCAGTAGACAAGGAACTCACACTCCAGAGTCATGTCACTCAGGTTATGTAAATGTCATCATGAGCATTTTATGGTGTAGCCTATCAACTCCTTAACTGTGAAAATTAAGATTTTACTTTCCTAACACCAAGAGAATGAACTGTGGTGAGTGCATAAGCTTCATTTTATAGAAAGATTTGATTAAGTGGCTTTTGAGGTTTCAGATTCAATGGTTTTCTTGTATGCTGTCATGAGCAAAGGAATAAGCATGTGGGAAGGTGACTCTTTCAAAGGGCACACTCAGTGTGGTAGTAGTAAGCCAAGAGCCCAGTTTAAAATGTACAGATCTGATGAGAATAAGACTAGTAGTCTTTAATACATTTTTGTGTGCAAGTGTAGTGCCCAGTAGATCAGGTAAACATTAAATAATCCCTTCCTGGCTCCTCTCTCCTGCCTTGTCTTTATCATTCAATCTAATTTGTATACAGATTTTGTTTTGAATAGTTTATACATAGGAAATGTGTTTACATCATTTTGATACTAGTCTCCCTCCCTTCAAATTATTTCCATACCTATCATTCTCAAATTCATGACCTCTTCTGCTTCAATTATCAGTGTTACACACGCACATTTATACACAATTAAATTCAGTGTGATATATGTCTATTTGTCTTAAATACAAAGTCTTTAATTTACAACTCTATGTGAATTAAAAAATATCTAAATGATTGAGTTTTAAAAGGCTACATAATTTTCAGTAATTTTATTAATACAAATACAATATATTTCTGTTTTTAATACTGCATTATTCAAAGAAAAGACTGGCTTTTTAGAAAATTGTGAGAATTATAAAATGAATCTATAATGCATGGCGAAAGAAATTGACTTAAAAATGGTAAAGGGAATAAAAGGTTACATATGTATTCAGGTTTTAGGATGAAACTTTTTAGGAAGTAAGAAGTTTAAAACAAAAATTACAAAACCAAAGCAGTATTTTAATTGTTTTTAGAAAGCTATATATTCACTATGTTGGATGACATACAAAGCCAGGTACTCAACACAGTTCCATTGCTGGGTGTGTGTTATGTGTCAGCAAAGCCAACTGAGGAAGACCCCTTTCTGCATTTCCCATTAGTTTCCAAGTTTCAATGTGGACACATGCATTTTCTTCAACAAAAAGTCACAGTAGAGTTATATGGAGGCAGAACTTGAGGATAAAAAAAAAAATCACAATGAAGTCTTGTCGTAGAACTCTTCTAATGTAGAAATGCATAAACGACTAGTTTCTGGAAAGAAAATAAGTCTTAATTTTCACAGAGTAAATGATAAAAAGCAATCTGAAAGTTTGATGACTCTGATATACTTTTAGAATCAAAGAGTAAGTGAACAAAAGCAACAAAGGATTTCCTAGGGAGTTTCTCATTAAATGTGAATACTAAAGAAAATTGTGCTGTGTAGAACTTCATAAAGAAGTAGATTATAAAGAAAGATTAAAGAATATTAATTGAATACCTTGAGTTAAACAATGTAAGGCAATACGAGAGAAGATAAAGTTTGTATCTTGACTTGTATATGACTGCTTCTGCTTTAATAATCATTATTACACACATGTATTTGTACACAATTAAACTCAACTAATTTTACAATCCTCATCTTTCTCACAGCACAAAGCTGAGTAGTATAGTCATACAAATATTCAACCCAGATACTTGTACAAGGGAGGCAGTCTTTTCAAGCATCTTTGTCATTTCACCTAAATCTGAAAATAAAATACAGAATTTCATGTTCCATTTCTTCCTCTTTCTCTAGTTAAAAATTCCTTTCCTAAGCACTATTTTGTTCTAGTCTCTACCCACTCCCTTAACTCACTCTCCACTAAATTTGGGACAAATTGTGAGGAAACTAACTAAACCTCAGCTCAGTAGCTTTGAGAGAGCAAGAGTGATTCCCCTCTTTCATCTTTTATCACAGAACTCTGCTAGCTCACCATTCTACCCTTGAAATTTAAAACAGTGCATATGTAAGTGATTGATAAACATTTGTTGATTGAAGCATTGAACTATAGGGATAATGCTTCCTTGTGGGATTATTTTTAAACTTCCCTAGCACTTATGGTACAATCAGCATTCTTTTTGTCAGTCACCTGTCATAGTGATGTCCTTCTTTTCCCCCAAAAGCACAAAGCTCCTACATTAGAAAGCTTTACATATGTGGCTTATGGGTTCAGGTCATGCCAACTTCTATTATTCTTTGTTTGATGTGGCTGAATCTGGTTCGTGAGAGCCTAATTCTCTCTCTGGGAAGTTTATCCATTCTGATCATGTCATATAGTAGATATTTTATTAAATCAAACATTTTTAATTTTGTCCATGAAATTATGTTTATTCAGTAGGTAAAACTTAAATAAACTACAATGTTTTCCCAATGTCCATACACTTCATGTATGGAGAGATAATTAATGAAATAATGATAATTTGTCATATCATATTAAACATAGAGACACACTGAAATATAATATGAATGAACATCAAATGGCTGTCAAATGCTTCAATTCTAACTTGACTTTGCTAAGGTAAATCAATAATTATTAGTCATACAAGTATGTATAATTCAACTCAAATTAAACATTATTTTCCACATAGAATGTTCTCAGTGTCATTTCATTTCTTTCATTCATTTTTTCTTCTCTTTCTCTTCTTCTGCTCATTTCCCCCTCCCCTGTCTCCTTTTCTTTTCTTTTCTTTTCTCCTTTATCCTTCTCTTCTAGTCTTACTTCTGAGCCTCCTGCTCCCACTACTTAATACAAAATTTTTACATTGTTGCTCAGACTGACTCTTAACTTTGAAATACAGGAAATCTATACCCTAGTAGTTGAAACAATAGCTATGGACCTCTATGAGACCTAATTTAAATTCTAAGTATTTAAATATCATGATTAAGTTTTTGAAGGAAAGTTTCAAAATTATAAAAGTATGATACTTCATGTATGTATCATTGTTTTTGTTCATGATACTTAATTTTAAATGTACATTTTAGAAAGAAAAAATTTCTTATAAAAGTATAAAGCATTTTAAACTTCTGAAATCATATTGAAAACTAATGTTTTTGATAAGATCAAATCACGATTATTTATAATTGAAAAATGAATTCTTTAGGTAGCTTTCTATTTTTACTTTGCCTTTAAAGCCTGTTGTCATTATAACACACTGAATTACAGGGTGACTGAAAAGGGGAGTGCTCTCCTCTAGATTTTGAGGTAAAAGATATTAATGTAAAAATGCAAAGTTACAAAGGGACAGTCACCCAAGATAAAATTGAAAAAAAATGTGAGCATAAATTTTGATGATTTATGGATTTTATCTCTTTTGCAAAATTACATCACAATCAGTCATCAAACAGATGGCTAGTAGTCATTGGGAAAAGATTTATAGATACTAACATAAAAAATACCATTGAGTCACAGAAACACAAATATAAAACTGCACTTCTATTTGTATGGAAAATTTCAGGGGAATAGATTACACATCATGCCTTGGGACTAAATCAATTACACATCAGTGTGTTCCTTGCATTTTCAGATGCTTGGACATGTACTTATTATATCATCTGCCTGTAAGGTAGAAAGCAGAGACTCATGTGAAGCCTTGAATCATATAATTACTAGAGGCACTTGCTGCTTCATGATCAGCAAATCAATGTGAAGTGTCTCCACTTCTCCAGGTAGATCTGAAGTCATTTGGTTTTTCATGATTTTAGCTAAACAACTTCCCTGCCTAGAATGTTAGAATTTGTACATGTGGATTCTCAGGCAAACATATGTTAGAACACTTATCAAACTGAGTATCATTCTCAAGCATCCCTTTTAAAAAAGCTTTCTTCAGAACAATCACATAAGTGATCATTATCAGGCACATGTAACTAGGAGCATTAATTCACCACTGAAGACCAGAATGTACTGATGACTTGAAGTCCAAGGTTATGCCCACCATATCCTCAGTAAACAAGACTACAGATAACTTGTCTGACTACCTTCACCATGGCATACAACCTCCCTTTCTCTCTTACCTCTCAGAGAACTACAACAATTGCTGTAGATGCTGATGGGACTGGTGAACCAATGATGAACACTCTCGCAAAAAATGAAAAGCAAAACCTGAAAGCTCATCTACATCAAAATAGGTTAATAGTAAAATTACATAGGTGTCTAGACCTCACTGGATCTTTAAAGGGCTACTATGCAAAATCTGTTTCTACCAGTTAGCATCTGTTTTCTCACACCAAAAATTCCTCCCCCCACACACATAATTTTGTTGCTGCTATTCTCCTATTCTTCAGTAATATTTCTTTTGCTCCAGATTCACTTTTATTCCTTGGTCTCTGCTTCTTCCAGGATGCTACTATAGTTTAGCTAGCCTGGTCAGAGCCTCTTCTGGGCAGATCATCATTTCAGGCACTTCCTGAAGCTGTCCTTTACTTTCTGAGCTTAAAGATCTTCCCTGCAGGGTGGAATATTTATCTCCCTTTGGATCATTCTTTATTTTAACAAGTTTCCCTCCAAAATGGAACAATTTCTTGCTTGGAGGAAAGCACAACAAACAGGCATAATGTAAAACGGACTGAAGGACTGGAGAACTACTGTCATCCTATTTACAACATGTTGCAACACTGGGATTTAACATAAGGATAATGAAGAGTCCGTTAGGATTTCTTAGCAGAAAGAAAACAATTTGAAACTTCAATGATATTCTAGATTTACGTTAAAGAATAGAAAGGAGGGGATTATGGTAGCAGTCACATAAGATAGACTAGTGGTTTGTTCCTAGGCTAAGACATTAAAAAAATGATGAGAAGATGGTGATTGAAAGAAAGCAAAAGAATAACTAAAAGGCTGCTTCTTATGACGGATTGATGATGGTGATGTTTGTTAAATAGGAGGCAAACCAGAACCAGCTTTAGATTTGCATCATGTGTGGGAGGAGGATGCTTAGATTTATTTCTGGTTCTATAGAGCTTAGAATTCTGTGTTGAGAAGATAACATGTAAATCAAATGAGATTATTTAAAGAAGTGTTTCACCAATGAGAAGACAGACTCAGAGATATGAATCTGAAAGTCATTTGCATATCAATACTAAGAGTTTAAAGAGAAGAAGAAAAGCAAACTAACGAAGCCTTAAGGTACTGTGACTTTAGAATTGTTGGTACAGGAGTACAAAACTGCAAAGGAGGCAGAAAAAGAGTAGTCAGCAGAGCAAAAGTGTGCTATCACAGGAGAGTGTCATGGGAGCAGTAATGATGAATGGCAAGGGTCAAGTAAGATGAGGATCAAAACTGTCATTTGACTTGAAGTAGATAATGACATGGATTCTCTGATGTTCTCTCAGGTCATTATCCACCTTCTTAATTTACTAGCTCTCCAACTTAGAGAAAATCACATAAAATTTTTATACTACTAATATCACATTTGCAATAGAGAAATAAGCATATTACCTTTCTCAAAGGAACATTTTGCTCACTACTCATCTGTTGTGGAAGTTTATTTTCAGTTATGTAAAAAAATAATTGTTTTGTGCACTGTTGGATTAAGGGCTACCTACGTCTTGGCATTTTGTATTGTCTACTGATGTTGGATTTTTTCATGATCTACATGTCCTATCACTAGAACACCCAAGGAGTTCTATATCAATAAAAATACCTGAGGTAGATGCTCAGTATTCCAGTCTAGTTTGGCACTTGCCATGATGGTGACTCCCTCTGCTGATATCTGTCAGGGATTCCAGGTATGAGTATGCCTCTGTGCCTGCCTTGGTGAGACACAGTAGGAGTACAGCTACAAGTGGTACCTGCATATGGGGCATGACATCATGCCAGCTAGTATAATGTGGAGACAGGGAAAAAGAAAAAGAAATTCCAGACCTTACAGAGTCTGTTCTGCTTTCTTTTGCTTTGTTTTTCGTGAACATGTCAAAATACTGGTGAGCTGAGGCAGTATTGACAAGACACATCTGTTACAGTGATAAGAACCCCACCCACCCCACAAGGGAATCTTTCCTGGAGACAAGCTTACCAGTTGTTTTTCCAGCAAACCAGAATCTATCTTAACATCTGGAAAGTATTTCCTCAGGTCAGCACACAGAAGCTGTCTCCTAGAACTGATAGACAGACATGGTACTTTAAGAGTCACCCAGGTAGTACTGGTTTAGAAGGCATGAAGGGGTCATGGAAAGCAACTGCAGCTTGGCATTTTGAGAGGCCAAGAGAGGTCATTGGTGAATGTTCAGCCTCCAGTGGTAGTTGTAGGCCCATATTGAAGGGGTCATGCAGAGAAGTTGAGGCTTAGCACCATGACATGAGTCCAGGAGAGGCTATTGATGAAAATGTAACCCAGTTGCAGCAGAAGACCCAGAGTTCTGAAGATGCCAGTACCATGGAACAACCACCATGAACACCAGCAGCAGTGGAGTGGAGCCAACAGGAGGCTGGAGGACAAACTGTGTGGCTGCAGAGGACAGAGACAGAGAAGTGAACCAAGCCATCTGGAGGAGGTCAGAAGATAGTGAGTAAATTCCAGATAATTGGACGTTGATTATGTTTTTCTGCTGTCCAAAGTGAAAAAGCATGATAGATGTTTGACTTCAATTGGTCCTTGCACCTTAGAAAGTCATGTGTTTGTTTCTCTTGTGAATAGCTTTGCTGGTGTAGTGTTAAATTGTGTTATAGAGATAAAGCATTTTTTATTGTCATACAGCAAAGGGGAAATGTTGTGGAAGCTTATTTTTAGCTATGTATAAAATAATTGTTTTATGCACTGTTGGATGAAGGGCTACCTAGGTAATGGCATTTTGTTTTGTCTACAGGTATTGGATTTATGTAGGGGATTTTTGATTGTTCATGATATATATGTGCTATATGTAGAACCCCTGAGGAGTTCTATATCAATAAAAACTCCTGAGCTCAGATGCTCTGGATTCCACTGTCACATGTGGCACTTGCCATGATTGTGGTTCACTCTGCTTCATTCAGGAAAGGTTTTCACATGTGATTATGCCTTCTTGGTATCTTGATAATCCTACACAGTAGGTATATTACTACACTTATCAATATTCAGTGGAGGCATGTGGGGAATCCCAGAGATCCTGGTAGAAGCCTTTTATACCCCAAAATAGAAAAGAAAAGCAAGACATCATTTGTGTTTTACACTATGTCAACTTGCTCAAACCAGGCTAGCAGAACTAAAACTATATTATCATAACTGCATTCTTCTCATTAATCTATTTCTGCCTTGAAGAACAGCTAGTTTCTTTTTATGAAGGCTAAAAGAAATAAGTGAAAAGCAAACACTATTCAGTTCATTATGTCTTTATCTTTCATATTATGGTATGAAATGTATGAAATCAACCTAGAACTTCATCCTTCAGCAAACTAACATATTCCCAAAGACTAGAGCATGGCACTCCAAAATACAATTTTGTTTGTAACAATGTGTATACAATTCACAAAACAAATGTAACTGTAACAGTTTATGAAATATTTATTGACCTGATTGTATATTTTGTATTAGAAAAACCTAAGCAATAATATAGTTTCTTCGTATGTTCCCTGCAAAACATGACACTAAAACAAATTGATTGAGAATAAACTATGAGAGTCTGGTATCTTTTGCTAAGCTTGGCATTAAAGATATTTTATTATCTTTAGTTAGTGGCTTCTTCATTCATACTTGGTTTAGGCTAACTAGCCCCATACCCTCTCCATTAATTCATCCTCATTTAAAACTTTAGTTCCTTGTGCCCCTCTTTTTCATATACATGTGTGTTAGAATGCTCTCTTATTATATTTATACTTGAGTACATGATTTTATAGGTTCTCATATAGCTTTTTCATAAAAAAAATCAATTTGATTAAAGTTGCTGATGACTCCCCCATCACCATCAAGCCAGTAGATGCTTGAGCCTTCTTGTTATCATTATCTCATATCTCTGCTCTCATTTGCCTACATTCATGTAACTCCCAACAAGCTTCCTGGCTTCAGTATGTATGTCCTCCAGGTCAAACACACAGAGCAAAAGACGTGAAGTTAGGAATCAGATGGGAGAGATGAGATGTGCTGTTTCTCTTTTGTGCACTTGAATAATCTTACTCAATATTTTTGCTCAAGGGAAGATGAGACATATCTATCAACCCTCCTCTGCTGAAAGTCACTGGAAATATCACAGATGAGGGGTGGAAAGAATGGTAAGAGCCCGGAGGGCGTTCTGTGAAATATTGTTTTGGAGAAAGCGTGTGGCTGTTGCACACATTAATTCACCAAAGCTTGTAGTTACTTATACAAGATCAAGCCAGTTGAAATTCCAAAATGAGTGGGATAGGGTCTCTCAGGTCCCATCCACAGCTGAGGAGTTATTGGGAGTTGGTGGCTACCCGGAAGGAAAAGCCATTATTCTTTGTGGCGCTGGTCACTTATAGATTGTATATTCCCTGGATGGTAATATGCCCATGTGCATATGTGCAGCACGAAGTTTGTTAAAAAGAAATAAACTTTAAAAGAACATATAAGGTTGGAAGTGCTATATTTTGACAGGGTCTTGGGGATATTTAAGAATGGGGAATAGTTTATCAAGATACATTGCATATCTGTATAATTCGCCAAGGAATAAATAAAGATAAAAGTATTATTTTTAAAAAATATTTGAAGAAATGGCAGTCAATGGGACTCTCTTCATTACATTGATTACATTGGTTTGTGTTGGAAATATTTCTAAATTTTTTCTTTAAAATGTCATATATGACAGCCTGGCAGTGGTAGAACATGCTTTTAATCCCAGCACTCTGAGAGGCAGAGGCCAGTGGGTCTCTATGTATTTGAGGCCAGCTTGGTCTACAGAGTGAGTTTCAGGACAGCCAAGTTATAACTGAGAAACTGTCTTGAAAATAAAGTAAAATATAAAATAAAATAAAATAAAAGTCATATTGACATGTAATAATTTTATGGTATTTTGCAAATTAATAAGTTATATTTCAAATTGCTTAACTTTTTTCATTAAAAAAGATTATTAAATAATTTAAAACGTCAATTAAAAAGGCTCTCAAGGATCTTTGGTAATTTTAAGGACATTTAAGAGTACACAGAATCTTTAATCTTAGAAACACTTAAAATTTTTTGCTTCATAATGAAATGTATAATTGTTTTGTGTTCTTGTGCTTATAATGTACTAAATTGTAATAATTAAGAAATTTAAAATAGATGAAAAGTAAATAGAAGATAATGTATAGGTCAATAGATTATTGATAGATGATGGATAGATAATAGATGATAGATAAATGATAGATACATAGAGAGAGAGAGAGAGGGATGGATAGATGATAACTGACAAAAGCACAGAGCGTTTGCTCTATGAGAACATTAAGTACAGTAACCAAATAAACATATGCATGTAGAAAACAGTAGAATTTTTTAACTAAACAAATGTCACCCAAAGACAAAGTAGTTTTATGTCTCCTCTAAACTAGTCCTAAATGAATTATTGATGTTACTATGTTTCTATGATGCAAATATCCCCTGATGTCTCTTGTAAAGAGAAAAATGGAGAAAATAAAAACAAAAGCTTGACAGGGCAGTGTCACAGAAATGGAAGCTTCAATGAATATTTCACTAGGTATGTGTGTGCTTCCTACAAGGAAATTCACTCTGAAAACAGAGCTCACACAGTTTATTATAAATAAATTATCCAAATCTGATTTGCCTTCTCTTTGTCCCATCATGGTCCTTGAGTGTGCCAGCAGTTTACAGCTATAAGTCCCATAGAAAAATGACTCTTTTTTTTCATATGAATAAATGAAGAGTTCTATTCCTTTTATCCAAAAATATTCAACAGGAGACTCTAATGAAATATAAAACATTAGAAAATCAAGGTAACTTTTGCCATGTAAGTTATCTGCATAGCAGACACTCCAGGGTTTTTCCTATACTTATATATGACAACCATCTAAAGAGACAATAGTGTTACCTATGTCTCTTTCTGTCCTTAAGTTGTTTTCCTTAATAATTCTTAGCAAAATATCTACTATGTTTCTCCGGGTTAACACTTAAAAAGTCTCTGAGCTATGACTTATTGATGGAGTTTATTAAAGCAATAAAATTGAAACCATGGAAAGAAACACTTATTTGTAACATTTCCACACTTCCCAGGACTGGAAATTGAAATTCAGAACTGTTAAAATCTTGCTCTAAGATACAAATTTAGCCAGAGAATTTTCCCTTCTCACATTCTAATCATTTTCCACCAGTTGTCCTATAAATGGAGGTTTGTTTTCTCAGTGCATGTTGAAGATTACCATCCAGATATGGTTGTACTCTTCATCTATTACTCAAGGCCATGGACTTTAATATACCACTTCTAATCAGAATCAAGTTTTATGATCTTTGTTTCTTTTGCTTTCTTAAAGAAGCTATATGTTCAAAGTAAATAGTTTCAACCTAACCTGCTAGCTGTTGTCACTATTGTGAAATAAATGCACAGTGTAGTTAATTGGACAGAATCTTGACACAGATTACTACAATATAGTACAGTATGATGACGTGTATGTGTACATGTGTAATTCAAAGTAAAGAATGAGCAGCAAATCTGAGGTTGATGGCTGCACAGAGGTCCATATCTTAAGAACCATTGCTATTTCATAATATCAACATAGTTATTAACAAAAGTTACTTCTAAGAACACATAATTTAAAATATTGGTTTTAACTGATCTTTTCTTTTATCAGAATATATTAACAGTATAAAATGAGGTATTTCACTGTAACACTTCTGTAAATGAACAAATACATGTTTAGATAAAATTTATATCAAGAAAGAAAGATAATACTAGAAAACATAAAGACTTTTCATGCTTATGTACTAATATGTTTAAAATTCTGAAAATAGAGATCCTTAAAGAAATCTACATATTCAACAGAATCCCATCAAAATCCCAATGTAATTATTCATAGAAATTGAAAAATAATATCAACATTCATAAACACTAAGGATTAGGAGGAAAGAAACATTCCTGGACAATAAAAACACTGATGGGGATTTTACCATGTTATATTATACAGCTATTGTTATTTAGGAAAAAAAAATGTTGCTCCCATAAACACAGACACAGTGGTCAATGGAATAGAATGGAGGTCACAGAAAAAAAGCCTATACTCCTGTAGCTGCCTAATCATTGACAAAGAAGCCAAAAGATACACACTGCAGAAAATAAAGCACCTGCATCAAATGGTAGTTGTCCAACTGGATCATTACCAGTACCACATACAAGAATGAAACTAAACCTTTTTCTCTCACCCTGCACAAAATATAACTCCTTGCTGATCAAGGATGTCATCATATGACTGGATACTTTCTGAACAGGACCGTAGTAGCAAAGGCATTAAAACCAACAATTGACAAAAGATACCTCAGAAACTGAAAATATTTAATACAGAAAAGGAAACCATCATTCTAATAGAGATGAAGCCTCAAAATGTAGAAAAGATCTCAGCTACCTATATGCTTGACAGACTGATAATATCTAGAATATCCAATCAAAAACCAGCAACAACAAAAACAAAAGAATAACAACAACAAAAAAAAAAAAAAACAGAAAACAATTGAACTAAATATTAGGGCATGGAATTAAACAGAAACTACTCAAAACAAAAAATATGACATTTGAGAAACATTTTTTTAAGTTTGATATCCTTAGCTATCAGAAAAATGCAAATTAAAATAACTAATAAGGGCTAAGGTCAATAAAACAATTGGCAGATGTTGGTGTGAGTATCTGGAGAAGTGAACACTTACTCACTATTGCTAAGAGTGCAAACTGATAGAGCCACTATAGTATTCAGTGAGGAGGCTACCTAAAAATCTAAAAATAAATTCACTGCACGGTCTAGGTTACACCCCTAAACAGAAAGAAGTCTCTATCATTTTACATAGAATTTTGCTCACTCATATTTGTTGCTGCTGTCTATATTCATAATAATCAGGAGATGGAAAAAGACTAGATGTCAATCAACAAATGAACAGATTATGAAAATAGTACACACACACACACACACACACACACACACATGAATATTATTCATCTATAAAGAAAAATGAATATTGAAAATTGTAAGTGAATTGATGGAGCTTGGAATAGTCATTCTAAATGAGGTAACCCAAGCCCAGAAAGACAAAATTTGCATGGTTTTTTATAAGTGGATTCTAGATTTTAAAGCTTTAGATGTGTGCTTAAACTGCAGTACTCATAGAAGACAGTACAATAGTTATGGTCCATAGGAAATTTTCAAGAAAAGGATGACAGAACACAGGAACACAGGTGGTATGCAGGGTCAGAGGTAAGGGAATAAAGAACAAGAAGGTTAAAAAGGAGTTCAGGGCGGGCATGATAGAGAAGTAAAAATAAAGAACTAACGTTAAAGACTTCTAAAAATATATATGGAAACTAACTACTATGGAAGCTTCCTAAGATTGCATGTGTGTGTGTGTGTGTGTGTGTGTGTGTGTGTGTGTGTGTGTGTGTGTGTGTGCATGTGTGTGTATGTTCCTGTGAATGTATAAAAGGGGTTTCCCAGACACAATAGAGTATCAAATAAAAATCCCGTTGCTAGGTTTGTGTTACCTCTTTTTGAGTCACTGGTTAGTGAGGTGCTATTGTCATTACTCTCTCTTGGTTACCTTCCAGAACTTGATAAAGCCCTACTGCAGAAGAAACTTAATACTTGAATGTAAAAGTATTTTTATTCATATTAATTCAAGGACGAATGAGATTCAATCTTCAAGATCTAAGCCTAGACCTAGAGGGCTTCAGTCTCTAAGACTGAACTGAATTTAACTTACTCTGAACTAAATTCTGAATAACTGCTTTTTTAACTTCTTCTTCCCCACATGCCTACTTCTTCAATCATGTGCATCTGACTCTCTTGCTTCTCACTTAGCTTCTACCTCTGCTTCTACCTCCCTTCCTTCTTTCTACTTCCACTCTGCTTTCACATTCTGTTTCTAACTTGCTTCTACTTCTGCTTCAACCCTTGCTTATCTCTCTGTTTATATTGATTGTTTCCTTTTATAGTCTAAGAGTTGTGATTAAAGGCATATGCTACCATTGCCTTGTGAGTTGGCTTACTTAAAGGCATGTGCTGTATTGCCTTCAGATATAAGGTCTTATTTTCGATTAATGAAGACAATTCTATAATTTACTTCCCAAATGTCAGGCCCATCAACCTGCTGCCATTAGGCAAAGGTCAGACTGAGAGACATGGGGTGTTCCTCATATCTCCATGTTAATTACTGGGGAGGAAACACAGTTCCCTTTCATTTAGCATTAGCACAAACAGAAGACAGGACTAGCCTAACATTCTTTCTGCTCTAGAGCAACCATGTTACTGGATCAGAGATCAAATGCCTGCCACTCAGGCCCTTGAAGGTGATCATTTCCCAGAGCAGTCATGCTGCCAGGTCAAGGATCAAGTGTTCCTCTATACCCTATTGTAGAAGATACTAAATACTTGAGTCATGGCTCATGGAAAATCAATCCTATACTGGTCTGGAAGCTTCATCCTTACTGGTTAAATTTCATACTGGTGACAGGATCTGTGCATGACACTAGGGGCAGAAAAATGATCAACAGTCAGACCCAACTGTGAGTCTTGTGATCTATAATAAAGACAGTTCTGTCAAGATATATCCATTGCTCTGATAGTGAATGAATGTTACAGGAATAATCAACCAGTTTCTGATTGCACTTAAAGTTCAATCCATAGGAGTATATTCATGTCTTCTATTCTTATCTGGGCCAAAAACGCATGGCATGCTAGGTCTTAGGACTTAGGGAAGACTCTGCTACTATTATTCAGCCAGTTAGATGTGGTAATAAACTGGCTTCAAAGTTCTCAACTCTATACACATAGAATGGTGGATCTCTCAACCTCATCAGAGTAACAGTTCTATATAATAGATGTTGATTAATAAAGAAACTCATAGTTGGACACCATGCAGAGAATAAAAGACTGTGAAAAATAAAAAAGAACTAGGGAACCTTTTCTAGTGTATCCTATGATTGATTCATTTGCACACAAATGTAGAAATATGTGTGATACAAAGCACAGGGCAAGCTGCTGTCAATATAGTCAGGAAGACTTAACTTGGATGTGCATATGCAATTATTAAAATGGCTTAGAATTGATTCTCATTAACTTTTAGAAGAGACTATGCTTTTCTCTGGTCTAAATGAGACACCTATATTGCAGTAACACCCCCCAAAAAGCTCAAGAATTGTTATGCAAGGGGACAACAAGATGTTAAGAACTAGATGAACTGGACATTAAAAGAAAAAAAAGTATTCACAATGAAAGTGCCCTGGACACATAAACTCACAGCATCTGTAATTGCATGAACAGTGCCTACACTAGATCAAGACACCAAATATTTCAAAGTGGTTGATAGAGAGGTTCATGAATTTTCAACCTTCTCTGGGGAACTATTAGAAACTAATGGCTGCAGGAGGTGGGGCAAGTCTGTTTTCTTCATGCTCATACAGGTGGCAATAAGCATACAAAATAAGTTTAACAAAGACAAACAACAACAACAAAAAATCAGAGAACACACAGTGATCTTTAGATTATTACATAAAGTAAGCTGACAGATGGAGAAACAGCAACTTACCCAGGAAAAAGTTCACCCAACACCAAAGGTAAAACCTGATAAAATACGCATATAAATAACATTATAAAGACTAAGGAGGTTGTATATGTGTGTTTAGGAGTATGTGTATATACACATATACATAAATGTCTGTACAAATAACTAATGAAAAAGAGGCCATTAATTTAAAAAAAATTGAAAAAGAAAAATAAGGAGTTGAAATGAGTAAAGAGAAGAAGGAAATATAAATGGAAGACATAAGTTGAGAAGTAAACATAGTAGGGTATCATAGAGAGTTGCAAGATAATAATGATGGCTGAATATGATCAAAATAAATTGAATTACCATACAGAATATTCAAAGATAAGTAAAAACTTACTGTAGAAAAAGGAATTACCTATGAACCTCTAACAAGGCAATGAATATTTCCCAAGAGCAGGTTTCCCTCAAACATTCACAGTTTGTCTTTTACCCCTTTCATGTTTGTGTGTTTTTCTATTGTCTATGTGCATTAATTTATCAATTTGGTTATGGCAGCATGTCAGCAAAAGGAAATTTAATGATACCACATTAAAAAACATATACAAATGGTATTGCATAATTTGAAAGAGTAAAACAATGCATATATATCATTAATAATTACAGATCAGATCATTTGTTTCAAGAATATTTTGAATATGCTGAGTTAATGTACTATTAAAGTTAGTATTGCTTTTAAAATTTAAATGTAAGGAATGCTTCTAAATTCAATCTAAAAAGTTAGTATTACACTGCCACTGAAGATGCTTCAGGAAATGGTCAGTCATGTTTGTACATGCTTGTGCATGTGCACATACATGTATAAACATATACAAAAGTAAAGTGGAGAAAAGAAAGAAGAAAGAAAAAATGTGAGCAAATTTTCTTGTTTTGTACTTAATTTAAAGGCATAACTCACTGGTAATCTTTTTTTTTTTTTTTTTTAAACAGGGTTTCTCTGTAGTAACCCTGTCTGTAGATCAGGCTGACCTTGAACTCACAGAGATCTTCCTGCCTCCCAAGTGCTGGCATTAAAGGTGTGTGCCACCATCAGCTGAGGGCTGAGATATATATATATGCATGCAATCTGCTTAGTAGTGTTTGTTACAGCTCACAGCAAATGAAAGAAGTTGATTATATTGAAATAGAAATATATTTTGTTATTTATTTTGATACTGAAAATTGAGACTAGCATCCCATACATGTTAACTACTGATCTGACACTGGTCTATAGTACCATTTTGTTTTTGTGTGCTTTTTTATTTTTGAGACAGG
Source organism: Cricetomys ansorgei (assembly GCA_026225945.1). Taxonomy (NCBI): domain Eukaryota; kingdom Metazoa; phylum Chordata; class Mammalia; order Rodentia; family Nesomyidae; genus Cricetomys; species Cricetomys ansorgei. The sequence continues at coordinate 1,809,918 of JAMJFZ010001360.1, read as the reverse complement.
GCCTTTCTCTACTACTCTTGAATTCTCTCTGTAGCTCAGTCAGGCCTTGATTTTTATCATCTTCCAGCCTTCTGGAGTTACTGGCCTTTGTTACTTAACACAACAGAAATGATTTTCAAAAAAAACAAAAAAACTCAGTTTATCATACTTAAAAAGATAATCTAAGTAGATATTATAAAGATTTCAGTCTGCTTCCCTTCTACATGTCTTCCCTCATTTTCATTTGATTGTTGTGTTCAACTTAAGTATACATGCAGTTTGTTTTGGATGATTAAGCATCAACTCTGAGCAAAAAAGTTAAGAAATATGTCTAGAGACATAGCACCATGGCCCATTTCTTGCAAACATGTATGAAGTGCTGGGTTTAATACCCTGCAAAACTTGAAAACATGTGAATTGTCACACCTCTTTTACATTAGAGCCACCAGTCAGTCTGCATGGAGACTGATACACCAGCCTAAGACTGGAAGTTAAAATGAAGAACAGAAGAGTAGACTGCCAGTGATGGGTAAAAGCCACAAGGAAGAAACAAGCTTTGTTGTAAACCAGGTAGATTATCCCATTATATATAATAATGCATTGAAACACACATGCTAAATGGCCTTTAATCTTTGAGTCTTTTCTTTTGCATTGAAGAAAATTTAAATAGCATATACTCATCATTATACTCCCAAACTGGGTAATCAAGAAGTCTAAGTGGAATTATACTCCTCTTTCTAAAGAATGTAAAATAATTCACCCATGGAAATTACACTGAATTGGCTACTGCTTTAGTGTATGTGTTTGTTTTACTTGGAAGTAATTTCAGTTACAAAATGTTTATAAAATCACGAGGTATGAGAATGAAATGCCAACCATTCTCAGTGTCACATTGTACCTGAAGTTTAAGAAGTATATAAAGGTCAAAACCATATAAATGCTGAGAAGCCAGGAGATTTAAATTTAGCTTCAGATTTTGGTCAGTGATCAAGTCATTTGGGAAGAAAAATATCTTAAAAAAACAAGCTATCTAAAGTATAGATTATATTTCCCTTCTAGATGAAATAAAGTACTCGATGGCATTTATGGCAGAATAAAATGAAAGTTTCTAATTGATAGGAATCATTTGAAGATCAAGGGTTAACTATCCTCATGTAATTGCATATATCTGAAGGCCTTACCATAGATAAAGTATGTAGTGTGAAAATTATGAATAGCATACAGATAGGAGCCAGGGGGAGGAATTATTAACAACCTACAGATAGGAATCAGAGAAAGAGGGAATTATAAATAGCATACAAATAGGAGTCAAAGCAAGGGGTGAATTATAAATAGCATACAGATAGGAGTCAGAATGAGGGGGAGTTATTAATAACCTACAGATAGGAGTAAGGTAGAGGGTACTACATTTCTACCATGACCAATTACAAGCTACATGACTTTAAACAACTATTGTTCCCTTATCAGTAAAGTGGGAATAATGGCTATTCATACAGTTGGTATAAATATTAAGTTAAATATGAAATGCAGCTAAGAAAAATGAAAGCAATGCTACATGAACTCACTTTATACACAGAATTTAGAATATTCACAGAATGAAATATTTGTTCAGCATTCTCTCTGCCAAGTTCTGTTCTAGGCACTTGAGATCTATGCATAAAAAGGTCAGAATTTCTTGACCATGCTCAGTCTGCATGAGCATAGTAAGGAAAGTCAGAGTTAACAAGAATTGGAGTGGAATGTTGCTCACTGGTAGAAGTACTGTCCTAGCAGGTAACGAATACCTGCATTCAATACATAGCATCACAAAAATAACAAACTAAATAAGAGTGTGTTAGAGAGACACTGTAAGAAAATAAAGTTACAGTATCGGAGAATAAGGAGTAGGGTGCATTTCTTTAGCAAATTTAAGAAAGATGACTTTGTAAGTTTCATTCAGAAGCTGGTCTCTGAAGAACAATTTGAAAATATTCACAGGTAGAATAATAAAGTATCCAAGAGCTCAATGCAGTATGTTACTTAGCACTGATCAAAGGTGATTTATTTTTCCTGAATGGATGAAGAACATGCATTCACCCAGTGACAAAATTTTTCCTTCCTAGGGTTGAGCTGCCAGTACCCTGTGCAGGTCTCAGTGCATGGCATCCTGGAGAGAGGAAATGACATGCTCAGTTAATCTTAGGTATATAATTTCCTTATTGCAGGGAGAAAACAGAGCATAGTAAGAAGCCCAGAAAAGCACCCACTGAAGCATAAAACTCTTTTTAGAAGGACTGATGGTGCCTGTTTATCTGAGGTAGTACATGTAGGAACAGCAATTGCAGAACCTAGAAAGGGTAGAATCGTGCATCTCTAACTGCCACAATCTAAAAATTTCCTAAACAGCACACACGTAATAAAACAGAAAGTGCACATGAATTCTTCACATCACCTGCTGCTCCTAGGCAGCATTTCTTTTCCTTTTGTTGTTTTCATTCACTAATCATCACATTCAACCACAGTGTATCTGTGTTACTGTGTGCACCAGTAGCTGACCTACTGCCAAGGGAAAGACAAAATCATGAAGCATATCATATCCCACTTTCCCAACACTTCCAGAGCCCTCTTAAGTCTCACACCTCTGCTGCTGCTGAAATAGCAACTGCTTCCTTCCACCCCTCCATCCTTCCCATTGCCTGAAAAAATAAAATGTCTGGAACACTTCGGTAAGAGAAACTCATTGACTGTACACACATTCTTTCTTTCTGAATATAGGGCTCAAGGTAGCCACTTGAGCAGTCTGTTGAGGTGGTATTTCAGAAACTAGAGGAACAGCAGTGCAAAACACAAAATTGATTTGCCCCTTGGGGAGCCTAGTCCTCTGCAATGCTCATTAAACTTAACTTGGATTTTTAAAAGTATTAGAAAACTCTTTTAAAAACATTTTCCAGTGTGACTTCACCCAACTGAATGCCCTGCTTAGTAGGCTTACCATAGAAGGAATGGAATGTTTCTACTGGATTGCAAATGATTGTATAGACAAAGTAGGGAAGGTAAAAAGCCTTTACTTACGATAAAATTGGTTGAACAAGCATTGAGGTTCCAAATCTCCCTAATTAAACTCTGAAATGATTTCTGCATTCTTTTTTGAAACCAGAGGGAACTCTTTTGAAATGAACAAATGTTTCATATAGTTAAGTATTCATTAAAATGAGCAATGGGGAAAGAACACACTATCCAATATCCAGAGAAAAAGTGTGCAATGGTAATGGGTAGATACATAAGACATTAGTACTCTAGAAGTTTGGCAGCCTGAGCACACTGTCACCTGTTGTTCTTGTTTTGCTAATTATTCTTGCTGCAATTCACTCAGCTGTGCCTACGAGTCTCAAGTAAAAGAAAAGCAAATACAGTACTAAAGCAATTAAGGTCAGGTTAACTGCTTATGTTACTTAAAACCATTTAAAGAAAAGAAGATTCAAAATTTTATGAAAATATTCCTAGAGTAATATATAGCTATTCTAAACGTAAAAACAGGTAAAGAAATATTTGTGCAACAGCTTTTCACACTAAATGGTACTGTGAGGTACCATCTAGACTCTTCCTGGCTTTTATTAATCTTGTCATGGAATTCAGTAAAGCTGAGTTGAAATTATGAGGATTTACCTGCTGATTCTAATTTATAGCTTCAGTGGGATGCTTATTTCCAACTAAGGCAAGGGTTGCCAAAAAGAAAATTTTATAGACAGTTTACTCAAAACAGTATTGTATTTTCCTTTACCTAATTTACATTAAAACAATAATTATTTTATATTATAAAATTCATACATAAATATCCATTAAACAGTAATGACGAATGGCACAAATAATAGAAAAGAAAGATGGCATTAACGTGTGTTCCTGTTTACATCTGATCATGTCTTTCAAGGACCAATCACCCAGAGCTTCCAATTAGAGTAATCATTTGGAGTATCAAGATTCTTTTTGTTACATTCTCTGGAATTCACTTTATTTTATCTTCTATTATCAAATTTTATGTTTTATATTTCCCCAAATCTGTTTACAGAAATTTACTTAAGTCACATTTAAGTGAGTCATGTTTGCCTTTGAGCATGTAGTTTTGAACAAGATGTCAGAAGATGCAAATTTTGAAAGCTGTGTACTATGAAGAGCATTCCACTTTTGACCACTCCTGCCATAGCACCTGTGAGAAGCAAAACTACACATAGTCTTACTTTTCTCAAGAAGATTGTCTGGCAACAGAGACCAGTATCAACCAATTCAGTGGGAAATGCTTATACTAAGGAAAAGTATAATTTGAGCAATTTTTTTTCTTTATTTTAAAGACACAAAATGTTACTTCTAGGAAATAGAATTATTTAATGCCTTAGATATTTAAAAATAATCTTCTTGAGAGCTCTCTTTTAAACATCTGACTTTTTCTTTTCCCTTTTCCAAAATGTACACAGGAATAGGAAGAAATTTAATTTCAACATATACAAACTTCTTCAAAAAATTTTAAAATGTGGGCATTATTTGTTTTACTCAGATATATGATATAGACCTGTATCAAGTCAGAATGAATCAGGGACATACACTGATCAGGAAGACGTGAACATTTTGCAGTTCTCTAATAGTTGACTGTAGTGTTAATGTTACCAATCATTCCATGAACAATTTGTGTACCGGATTCCTTGCAGAGAAAATTTATGGACCATGCCTATGGACAACTCAATCATGTTAGACTACTAAGAAGATAGGTAGCATTATTGGTATCACGTCTACGGAACGTTAACATTTGGAAAACAGAGACTATGTTCTGAATTGATTACTGTGTTAGAATGTCAATGAATGGAAAAAAAAATTAATGACTTCCAAACATAGAAAATAGTTCTAAGGACTCCAAGCAGGGCAGTTGGAGTAGTAAAATAATTACTCAAAGTTATTTGTAAGTCACCAAAAGAAAATAATGAAAAGTTATGTGCACAAAGGAATCATCTCTGGATAGAAAAGAAATGGCAACATCTAATTTTAGCTTTCAATATAATATGAGGCAAATCAAATTTCTCAAGTTATCTCAGGATTTGAGTAGTCAGTTATAGTTTTAAAAATGTCCCAAACTTCTTTGTTACTAAATTTTACTGCATATATACTATGAATTATTGCCATAAATGAATTTCTACTATTTTTATTAAGATTAATGATATGCTTACAAAAATTAGAGTTCGTATCTTTTGCTGTTTATAAAATAACCTGTAAAGTTAGAATATATTAAACAGAACTACTGTCATGCAATTCATCAAAGAAATGTAAATATATACAAAAATTCCACTCTCTGTCATGTTTTGCATGCTACTCAGCTCTGTACATAGCAGTACTTTCACATATATATGAGGAGAGACACAGCAAAAAAGTCACCTTATTAGATACTTGAATAATATGATGGTTCAACATAAGGCCATGCACACTTTCATGCAAATATGTGTACTGAAGTCAAATGTGCATTTCTGTGATTTGCTTCATGGTCTTCACACTTCTAATTTGATGATCATTATGGAAGTTCTACTTTGGAAGGAGATCCTGTGGTTACAGAATTGATCTGCCTTTCCAAGAACTAAGCCAGAGATAGCAGTAGAAAATAAATAATAACATGAAATTTGTTACTGGAAGTTTTATTTAACACTTAAGAATAAGGAAAATGGGCAATGAAGTGATGAATAGTATAAATTAGACTTGAAAAGAAGAAACAAGTGCATTCTAGGTTACCATAGCAGCCCTGATTCTCTGGCTTGATTGTCCTCATACTTGGAGAATAGCATGTAATGAAATATAAGCTCTGCTAACAGTCCTGTATATTGTTTCTGTGTAGTTCAGTGCTATCATTACCAGACACAGTCCCCTTTGGGGATCAGGGCAGTCTGCTTACTTGCAGTTCTTCAATTACATATCTTAATTGGACATACAAGGGCATTGGAATTTAGAATATGAAAGCAATGAGACTTTTGGGAATAAAATCTCAAAATAACATTTTATCTAATTATTACTCATTTTTCATTCTGAAAGTTACATTTGGGATACTATTCCACCACCATGTACGGTTTACTAAAATACACTTTGGTGCTGCCTAAAAGGCTTTTTTATCCTTGAAAAAATCAGTTCAGCGCATTTTATTTCCATGGAGACAACTGATGCCAATCCAATGTCACACAGGGAACAGTTCACTTCTTATAGCAGGTAACAGGTGATTCTAAATGTCATAAGCTGGTTTCCCCATTGATCAATTAAGTTTCTATATACTTAGCACATTTTATAGCACATTTATATATATAGATATAATGTTAACTGCCTTATGTAATTTACATAATGAAATACATTATTATACTTTTAATTCTATTTATTCTTCATGCTTAATTTCAATGGTATTTCATAACAAACAATTTATAGCAAATGTTTTATAGAAATATTTGTTTCACAAAGGTCCTTCCATTTTTAAGAAACTCCTGGCCCTGTACACATCTCAGTGCATCATTTCTAATGTGGAGTTTTTTATCGCTCACTACACTCTAAATGGCCTCCAGATTTAAAATAAAATATGGGTATTTAATGTAATACCTCTTGAATCATATCTTCCAATGTAAAGAAGCATTTAAGGGCTGGGGAATGGTTCACTCAGTAAAGTGCCTGTTCTATAACAATGAGGATCTGAGTTCATATCACAGAATATATATGAAAGAAAAGCACAGCTGTACATCTGAGCCCAGCAGACCCCTGGAGCTCACTGTTCAGCCAATCTTGGGGAATCAAGGAGCTGAGGGTTCAGTTAAAATCGTTATATAAAAAGTAAGGAGGACAGGGATGAAGAAACACATATAATATTGTCTTCTGGTCTCTGTAAACACATGTACAAATGGCACATGAATTCACAAACACATGTGCACATACCTACATGAAGATACACATTCACCACACAGAGCCACGTAGACAATAAAATAAACATTTGTGCCAAACCTCATTTTACTTTTTCATTCATAAAAGAAATCCTGACTTAATTTATAATTAACAAACACTAATCAAAGTTGAATGTTAAAGTTCTCTTTCATTTTTTGTAAGATAAATCTGCATTCAGATATGGACTAAGTTAATCATATGACTATAAAGTTATCCAAATGATGAAGCAAAAATACACAATTACTTTAGAATGAAGAAACATTTAGAATGAAGCGATGTAGTTGTTTGCTGTATATAATAACTTGTAGGACACAGTCTTGCTAGCAGTCATACGATTGTGAAAAATGTGTCAGCCCCTTACATTTTGAACCTTTAGAGTATAGGGCAAGAAAAAGCAAATGTACAAATGACATAGACAAGGATTCCATGCCTCACACATCTGTACACTTCAGGACATGTGTAAATGACATAGATAATGATATCATGACTCACACATCTGTCACAGTATGACCTCATTTTGAGTCTATTCCGAGGTAGAAATTTTCATATGATTAATTTTCCCTCATTTTAATAATAATAGAGATGGCATTGAAAATTAACTGAATTGAACACTAACCTTTGGATGTATTTAGCCAATTTTCTAGATAACAGAAAATTTTCTTGTGGAAACTATAACTGTCATAGTTTAAATTTTTCTTTGCTTTAAAACCATCTTTTCATTGAGAAAAATGAATCAAAATTAATTTTAAAAAATACCTTAGCACATAACACAGTGCTCAGAAAAATATAAGTAAAATTCATTTTTTGAAAGATTATTTTAAAAACTCTTGATATATAAAGCACATCAAACATACATTGACTATCCTAGAACATCATGCATATTTTGGCTTAAAAAAAGACTTCAACATTTGCATCACTGCAAATGTCTAAAATGTAAGTTGAATATTTAACATACATCAGATAATTGCATATTTTTCATATTTGTCACGAAACAAAGACAACTCAGATCTTGTCACATTTTATCTAAAAGAGAATAATTCACAAAGTCTACAGTAATAATTGGTGTGAGGTGACCCAGCAGTGTGTGCTTGCTACATCACTGGTGATAGGATGCTGAGCCATGCTTCCTAGCAGACTTTTGTCCAGGCACATGCCTCTGTCAGACTCTCACTCCTCTCCCCTGCAGGTTGTTGAATGGAAAAATGTAAGTTGATAATTTCTATCATAGAAAAGAGGGATCTATGGGGTGAAGATTGCACAAACAGAAGAATGTCTGCTCTGCTTTGAGCACTGCTAACTTTTTGAGTAAATTGAAATCAGAAGTACTCTGCTTAAACTATCCTTATACATAGTAAATGTGGTTTAAATCTAACAGGTGAAGTGGTTCCCATAAGCCCCCCCGCTCCACTCTCAATTTGTGTGTGTATGTGTCACAGGTTCATAATGATTTTTTTTGTGTGTATCTAAATGGAAAACATAATTTTGAGAGAGTATAAGTTAAGGAAATTCTTACTTTGTGTGTATGTGTGTGTGTTGAGTATTTGTGTATGTTGTCTATTTGTGTGTGGCACATGCATGTGAGTGTGCAGATACACTCATCTGACCATCTACCTGACATCAGATATCTTCCTCTATTATGCTCCATCTTATGCTCAGGACAGCATCTCTCACTGAACTAGAAGCTCAGTTTTGGCTAGGCTGGCCAGACAAGGAGTTCTTGGAATCTAGTTGTCTCTGTGGACTACTTTTTCAGTACAAGTGTTACAGGTACATGCATTCACACTTGGATTTTACACTGGTTTTTGACAAAAAAAAAAAAAAGAAAGGAAAAGAAAGCAGGTCCTAAGCAAGCACTAGTACACACTAAGCCACCAACCTATCAGGGAGAATGTATTATTTTTTATAATTATTGGTGCTCTTTGTGAAGAAAATACAACTATTATTTACTAGAATATGATTTGCTTAGAACGTATTGTTCTGTCTGCTTTAAAAAGCTCAGTCATGAATTACTAAAAAAAGTCTACATTTCTACTGTATCTGATGATCTTTACATTCAGGATATTTACTGTCACTTACGTTAAGCCACATTTACATATTTTAGAAGTCAATGAGTACTTTTTGTGGAAAATTTATTTTCCAATATCTATAGAAAAAATAATACTGTGGTTGTGCCTTTTATTTACGTGTAATCAGTTTTGTTCAAGATAAATATGGTCTTTGCAAACAGTTTCATGGTCTAAGAACCAATGGAATGAATATTCGTCGAAAACTCAGGTTGTACAAGTCACTAGGGTAAATACACAGGTAGCCAGGTTCTCTTTTCTGAACATATTCCAGGCTGTCTACAAAAGTACATACTTCAGCATAGATCCTGACTATAATGTAATCACTCCTGGCAAATGAGTGCCACTTACCGTAAAACTGATCATCCTCTTCACTAAGCATTTCTGCAGTCTATTTTCTCTCAGGATCTTTTGAAGATATATTTACCCACTATAGATGAATCTTCACAATCACGATGACTTTCTATATGTTTCACTGTGAAAGACACATAAGGTAGTTCAAATATGGGGGAGGCTGTTTACAGCATAAAACTTAAACATTTGAGATTTTTTTCTTTCTATAGAGTAACAAATTTTACCATCTAACTATATATCACACCTTTGTGTTAAAAAATAATCACAGGAGTTACTATTTATTACTGTTTGTCTTTTTTTAAAATTTTACTTTTAATATGAGTAAATTTCCACCATAAAATGTAAAGCATATGTAGCATAGAGTAGAATCCATCAGATAATATAATTTATTTTCAAAATATGACTTTTTAAATTTCTTATACCCACAACTATCTGTCCTTTTCTACACTATGCTGAAGAAAACATTGGATATTTTTTTTTCATTTAAATATAAATAATGGCATATACCTTTTATTATAAATGGACAAAACATAACTTTAATGTTTGAAATGATTTTTTTAGTATTAGCAAAATTTTGATAAGTATCCAATAATCCTTTCATTCCATACGCATTGCAATTTAAAATGATTTCTTAAAAATGGATCCAAATTTGATCTACAGAGTGTAATTGACTGATACATGCTTCTCAAATCTCTTTTATCATCCAGGCTTTCATTCCTCTCACATCAGAAATCCTCTTTCTTTGCAGTAACTTGTTGAAAACATTCTGACCCCTTATTTATCAATTTCCTACCTCCTGAGTATTTCTGAGAGCTTTGTGTATGTGTATGTGTGTGTGTGTGTGTGTGTGTGTGTGTGTGTGTGTGTTTTAATATATTTTTCTATCCCCTCTATTCCCTGTGATTAGAAATTGGATCTAGACACTTGAGCAAATTAAGTTTTTAATTTTCCATGCTAATATACGCTATGCTATTGTGAAGTAGTCTTTAGTACTAAAATTTTTCAACTTTGAACATAACCAAATTTCAGTTAAAAAGCATCATTTTTGAAAATCAAATACATGGGATCTAATGTTTATTTTGCTTCCATTTGCAAGAGAACCTTAGTCAAACTCATTGAACAGTATCCTGCTTTCATCATCTATAAAATACAGATAATAAACATGATAACAATGTATCTCTGTGACGACTAAATGCAAACACAGTACTTTAGATAGTGCTTGGTACATAAAGAGTACTCAGTCCAGATACTGACCATTACAACATTACCAGAGAGCTGAAGGAAATTATGAGGAGGGTTACATAGGAGGGAAAAAATGCAACAATTTTTATTCATACAGCAACTACATTGACAAGTCTGATAAAGATGGGGATTCAATACCTAATATAAAAGTTGAAATGTGAGTGCACTAAAAGGTTCAAATATATCAGAGACCTTGTAATGAAAGCTACAGCCTTTTGTTTATAGGTCAGTGATTGAACACCCAGGGGTTACCAGAGCTCAAAAGAAAATGTCTCTCACCAGCTCTGTGAAATGCGTTGTGTCTTTCTGTATATACCATTCTTGCTTACATATTAGAGTATCACCACAAGCACACTTGCTTTACATTTTGTTCTTTCCCAAATCTCCTTTGACAGCATCAAGTTAAATAGAATGGGTCTCTCAGTTAGACAGAAGCAAACATAACAACCACAAAAATGGGCTCATTCCCTGTCCTCTCAAACAATGGTTTCTAAGGATAGTTTTTCTTATTTCAAGAATTCCTTCCAAGTTTTATATACTTTCTAAGGAAACAGATTCAATTAACATATTTTTTTAAATCATTATCTTAAAATTGTCTATTAGCTAGGGGTTTCACACGTAGGAATTTATAAAATTCATGTGATTGGAAAATGGTGATGTTCTGATGTCAGAGGAGCAATGGAAAATTTAGTCTGAGTACTTAAGGAAACTGCTCATTAGTAAGAACTATTAGATAATGGAATAGTATATTTTGTAGGCTTCATAAATTTCAAAAGAAAATTGGAAAACATATGGGAAAAAATGTTCCATCCACCAGGGGAATAGGTAAAATGTTCTTTTCATCCTCTTTCTGCATTACATGGTGTGCACATCAGGGATATAAAATTCACACACACAAACTGTGACCAGGGTGAGTCAAATATTAGATTTAGTCTGAGTTTTACTGGGAAAAGTTCCTCCCCAAGATCCCTGACCAGAAGCTGAATAATACCAATATGGAAATTTGGAGCAAAGTCAATTGTTAAAGTCAGATTATGAGATTTTAGCTGCCATTCTAGAACCACTTACGGAGCCCTTCAGCATTATTTCTACTTGCCAGACCAACACCCAAGAGTCGTTTTGACATTAAAAAAAATAAAATTCCAATTACACATCCAACTGCTGATTTACAAAGCAAAAGCCAACCTGTGACTGGGGCTATAAAAGCCTGCTTGCCTTAGGGATAGATGGAGGAAAGAAACTCCAGCTTTCTCCTCAGGGCTAATCTTCCTGCATTCCAGCATCCCATTTAGGGCAGGCAGACCTCAGCACTTCAGTTTAAGCAGTATCTCTTTCTATAAGGCGCCGAGTGGAGGAGCCGTCACGCTAGAATGGGATAATAAATGACAGAAAAGGGAAGAGGCCACTGCAGACAGTGTCCTATGTCAGTTATCAAAGGAAAATGGCTGTGAAAAGCGAACACGTTTTGTCTTGTTTTATTTTGTTTTCTTCTGTGGGCAATGGATGGGACTTTGATAGTAAAATCATAAATTAAGTATCGGTCCCCTTTAGCTTACTAGAATTTCTCTGCTATCCTTTGCATGGCGAATGTTAAAAGCTCAACCCAATTCTTCTTGCCAAGGAACTTTACAGGCTGCCATTTGGTTAAGGTTTAATGGTCCTTCCGGGATTTGATAACTGAATGCTGTGCTCACTGGAGCAGGCTGCTCCACAGAGGGCCTGGAAAAGAATGTTTGACTTGGAGAGAAAGGGCTGCTGCTCCAACTGCTTTTCCACCTGCAGAAACAGAACCTTTGGGACGGTAGCACTGTAGTTAGCAGGAGGCCAGACTCAATCGCTCGGGATCCCAGGAAAGAGGAAGGTGTTAAAGTAGCCAGCTACTCTGTTTTGCCAAGGATTTTCAGGCCTTGCTGGTCTTGGCACGGTTTTGAAATATCCCACTTCTCTCACTCGGAGAGTTTCCCTTTCCATTTCTCGGGATAGCTTTGGGGATTGGGACGACTAGTCCAAACAGAAAGACGGAATTTTAAGGGCTTGTGAGATTCACACCCCATGGTTCCCCACAGGCCTTCAGCCAGTGCCTGGCTGCTATGTGGCATTGAGAGACCCAGCAGCACTAAGAGGATCAAGTTGCCTATCACCTCAACCTCAGTACTGGAAAGGGAAGCTTCTAAAGCCCCAGTTGATTAAATATGTGGAAAAATTAAACACACATACACACACACCACACACACACACACCACTACACACGTATATTTCCAACTCGGAACACTGCAGCTTTCACTCCACAGATCCTGAAAGCCCTGTTTCTATTCAGGGAGAATTGTCACAAGCTCCTAATGAAAGCACCTCACAACTGTCTCTTTTCTAAAATTGCAGTGTAAAAATCCTGAATCAATTGCACCAGATTGTTGCACAACGGTAGTACACTTTTTATTCCAAGCCTATTTCAAAATTTTAGTGGTAAATGATGCAACAAGTACACCCAGTTTAAGTTTTCTTAGTGTGTGTGTGTGTGTGTGTGTGTATGTGTGTGTTTGTGTTTTGGGGGAAAGTGCATGTGCACGCATGCTCACATGTACATATATGCTATCTGTCCAATTCAGTGGCACAATTTATATTTTCAATGTGGCTACAGCTGTCACTACCTTTCCTTGAGTTTTGGGTTTTTTTTAATCATTCTCAAACTGGAAATACAGTTTTAGAGCACAGCATTTTGTAATCCTGAACCTCATATTGTGTTCAATAACGGAAAAGTTATCATGATTAACTCTCGGAAAGGAAAAATTCACTTAGAATAATAATTAGGGGTACATAAGCTCACCCACAAATGGACACTAAACCTGTGCTGTCTACAACAGTACTTTTGATTAACTTCACTTAATCAATCAAGCATTTTTGTGTGCTGTAAATTTTCCTGGTTAAGCAAGATCACACTAACATAGTCATCGTAATCTTTGGACTGTATCTTTAATAATGTAAAATTTGAAAATGGCTAAAAACCTAAAGCGCAGAGATAGATTCTTAGGGCCAGAAAAATCAGAGTCAAAATCTAGAATTCTAGAATATCATTTTAACAAACATTTTCAAATTAATAAGAAACCAATGTAAGTACAATTTTAAGATGGCTTTAAGCAAGCATGGATAACAGATAGCTGAGCGTATGAGTATAAAGTTAACTCGGCCACTGATCAAAACTGTCCTCTTTCAAAAAGCTAAACTAAAATATGAAATATAGATTTGTCAGTTTTAGACACAGCTTGCTTCTCATTTCACTCGACTCTTGCTCATTGATTAGTAAATCCAATCAATGGCAACGGCAATTTGAGCAGTAAATCCCTCTATCAAATCTGAGATCTCGCACGTCACATTGTTTGAAGTTCACCTTCCCTTTCATCGCTACACATTTCAGGGCTGTGTGAGGTAAATGCCTCATTTGTTTTAATCCAGCTGAAATGGATGGATGAGCCTAAATAACAATGCGAGACTTTCCCACAGAATGCTGTAATTCACTTTGAAGTGATAGCACTTTTCAGATTAAGATGTACACACTTTGGTTCTTTGACTGGTTGTCCTGTCTTTGTGTATTATATTAATGAGAATTTAAAACAAGATGAAGTCACAAATGCCTTCTAATATAAGTCCTAAGAGTCTTAACAAAGTTCTACTAGAAGAACCAACCAAGATGAATAACTATTTTGAAGGTAATAAAACTATCATTTCGTGACTACAGGCTCCAGTTTTCTCTTTAATCACTTGAGTTAGAGTGACTATCGATAAAATCAGTCTTAAAAAACGTTTTCATTTATTATCACATTGCCAACATTCAAATGAAAGAAGTTTGGAGTACCACTGGAAAACAAATGAATAAACATTAAATTCTTAATATGGTGCTTACTGTATTAAGAAGTTATTTCATCCAACATTTCATAATTTTTCATGGGGGATATTCAAAAATAGATACTGTCAAAAGATATCCATAGAAGTTACTTGTTTAGGGCTTATGCATGCTATGAATGCAATACACTTTTGTGTTTGAATACATAGATGTAGGTATATGTATATGAGCATCTGTATGCATGCGTGTTTATCCAAGCAAAAATACAGTCTTCCTATAAGTTTTAATCAATGATTTCTCTAAATAATATTTCCTTTCCTACAGCTCTGAGCTTATATTCTTTTATTCCATGGCACATAACAAAGGCTTAGGTCCAAGCACAGTTTAGATTAACAGGAAAGACTCTAGGTTGTTATAAGAAACAGAATTACATATTGACATATTAAACTACCTGAACTTTCCTGTGAGAGCAGAAAAGGCTCTGCAATACTTTCATATTTCCAGGAGACTAAGATACTACTTCCGAACTTTGCCTGAAAAGAAAAGCAGTTTATAACCAGTTTGTACCCAAATGACTCCAGGTACAGAAGTGAAAGATATTAGAGGAAGAATCCAGGTGTGAAAGTGTCACACCAAAGGATTTCACTTAGGAAAATAATATGTTAATTATGACTGTGGCCAGATTTGGTAAGAATCTATATTCATAAAAGTCATGGAGTTTTCTAACAGGAAAGACACAGAGTCATAAATAGGTACATGAGTTAAGTATTAAATGGCAAGTGTTTTAGAATGAATTAAGAGATGAAAGATAAATATTGAAGACTTGGAGATGCCCATATATTTCTTGCTTATGCTTTTTCAGATATTTATGAGTATGTGGGCATCCTTTCTGATGGCGTACTTAGAACTGGAATTTGTTCACATGCAGGTTGTTTGGCTGAAGCTTCATTAATATCATAGGGAATCTGATTCTAGTTTTAATAGAAGAACTTTTGGTAACATGATTCAGTTTAATGGGCAAGTAGTCCTTCCAGTTCCCTGAGATTTATTATGGGGGGTTGTTTTATGCTACTATAACAAAACACATAAGACGAGGTCATTTACAAGTCAAAAAATTTATCTCATGAATTTTGGAGGATGGGAACTCTAAGATAATGGGGTTGCAACTTCTTTGAGAGTCAAATGATCCTTTCACAGGAGTTGTCTAAACCATCCTGCATACCAGATATTTATGAGAAAATGCGTAACAGTAGCAAAATTACAGTTATGAAGTAGCAACAAAAATAATTTTATGGTTGAGGGTCACCACAATATGAGGAATTGTCATAAAGGTTTGCAGTCTCAGGAAGGTTGAGAGCCGCTGGTCTAGAGTCTGGTGATAGGTTTTTTTGATCTATTATCCCTTGGCAGAGGATATAAGAGATGACAGGAGAGAACAAGGTTGCAGAACAAAAGGATCTAGTGTTATCTTTCCATTGCTTCAACAAAACACCTGAGGAAAATAATTTGAATGGAAGAAAGGATGCTTTGGCTCAAGATTTCAAATGTCTCATAGTCCCATTGCTTTGGGAGGTAGAATACCATGGCTTCCAGAGCAGGTGTCAGAGAAGGGAGGCTGCTTATCTCTCAGAAGTCTGGGTAAAGGGAAGAAGAGATGGGGGAAGGAACAAAAGATACTGTGGGTGAGAGAGACAGTATCTTCTCCTCAACTCCCATGACCTACTTTTCCTAAGTTTCATCTTCTAGAGTTTTCACCCACTAGTAGCCCATTCAGTTGTGAGCCTACACATAAGTATATTGATGAGGTCAAATGCTGCATATTGTAATCACTTTTCAAAACTGCATCAGCTGACAAATAAGCCTTTAGTACTTAGTCTACGAGGCTGTTTTAGAACCCAACTAGAAAGGAGAATGAACAGGTAGTGACCAGAAACTGATTTTTGTGATGATACTACTCCTTTCATATGAACAGATCCTCACAGCCTGCTCAGCTCCTTTGAGTGTTCCTAACACTGCTGCTCCAGTAGCTAGGTTTCCAATACATTTGTGGAAAACACCAAGTATATGGTACTCACAAAACAGAATTCCCATTAATTGCTATAAAAGCACAAACAAAGAATACCAGAATGAGCTACAATGGCTTAGTAGAGGAAGACTAGATTGGTCTGAGGGACAGGTGCAAGAGCTGGAATAGATTGGAAATAGAACATACCCTTGGATTTTAATAGAATGGTATGTAGTATCCATGGCAAGGGGCAGGGGTGGATACCCAGATCCTCAGAGAGTTATGGCAGTTAATGATACTGGGTGAGGATGTGCAATGTGTTCCCTCCATATTATGCTTTTTTTTTTATAGTTCTGGTGTTACTTAGAATTCTGCAGCAATCCCTGTTCATAGTAGGCCCAGTCTCACTCTTCTCAATTCAGTTAATAAACTACAGCCAGTGAAGTTCCTGAAGATTAAGCCTGATCACAATGCTTCTTCCATAACCTGAGAACAAAACTCGTATAACTTACGTATAACCTTGTCTCTCATGATCACAGCTTATTCTATAAATTCCCCATATAATATTTTAAGGTCCACTTGTTTTTCTGAGCTGAATTACAGTAGGTGTGATTTCTGGCTCTGTTGTTGGCTGCTATTTGTCTTTCAGCTCTTGGGGTAGTTCTCCTTTCTGTTGGGATGCCTTAGCCACTGTTTGAAAATAGATCTAGCTGTGCTTTCTGGGAAGTCCTGGAGCACCATGGAGCCCTTTGCAAACAATATTGAGATTTCCCACTATAGATTTTAATCCTCCAATAGAAAGTGCCTTAGGGGCAAGGAGTAAGTTTCCTTTACCTCCAGGCTTTGCAGACAGCACAGCTACTATCAAAGCCTCAC
This sequence comes from Cricetomys ansorgei, assembly GCA_026225945.1. NCBI lineage: Eukaryota > Metazoa > Chordata > Mammalia > Rodentia > Nesomyidae > Cricetomys > Cricetomys ansorgei. The sequence goes on along the minus strand of JAMJFZ010001360.1, from coordinate 1,792,634 downwards.
TGAACACAGAATTATAATGAGAGTGGTGGCCATCTCTAGGGACAGAACATGTATTGACTGTTAAGGGGCACAAGGAAAGATTCAGGCAGCCCAGAAATCTATATCTTGATCTGAATGGAAGTTATACAAGTGCATGCATGTGTAAAAATGCATTAGTTTAATTCTTAAATGTGTTGTACTTTCTTAGCTTCACTGAAATATATTAGAGCTCAATGGCTTAAAATGAAAACTTAGTACAAAGAGGGTAAAACTCTCTGTTATTTGAGATTAAGTTCTGAGTGAGATGAGCTTTTCCTTGAAAACTAGTAGCAGCAAACACAGAAATATATTTAAATATTTTTATTTTATGTAAGGCTTGCCAAACTTCAAGTCCTATGATTGGCACATACAAATTTGTGTGTACATTACAATCAAAACCATTGATATACATGTATACTGTTGACCTTCATGTTTCATGTGAGAGAAACAAATTTTCTCAGTCCATGTCTTTAGTCTCACATGAGACTCAGCTAAAATTCACCCACTGTTATGATCCATGTGAATATATATATATATATATATATATATATATATATATATGTAAAGTTATACTTAATACACACAAAATGTAGTCATACATTTATTAGTAACTTTTCTAAAAGATGAAATACAAATTCTTACAACATAATTGTTTGAGATGTTATTTCAACATGTATCTTTTAAGAACAATTAGCAAGAATTATTTTCAGTATGTTTCACTAAAACCTTTACACATCCTTCTTGTCCAGACAACAACTGCCTAAAAGAAGGATTTAAAAAGAAAAGAAATTTATAGACTCCTACTGATGATTTTCATGAAATATTCCTGGTTCTTTTCTAAAAGGCAGTTTCATAAATTTCATCCAATTTCACTTTAGGCATTTGTGAACAGTTTGGGTTTTATTTGATATACCCACTCCAATAATGGGACTTCCTGATGTAGGTGGGTATAGCACATAGGGAGAGAAAGGGCTCCAGGTTTCTGCCCGATGCTTGGCCCTACGTCAGTTCACTAATTTTGTTCTAGTGTGTGATCCAAAGCAAACCTGTGTTTGAGACCATAAAGTGGAAACAAAGTGTTTAGAACTCAGCCAACCAACTCTATTCCATATTACTTAAGTAAACAACCTAAACTTTATTTTAATACCATAATATAATCTCAAATTGGTAATTGTATTAATTATATCCAAGTGTCAAGAAAACACTTTCAAATAAAACATGAGCATTTTTTTCTTAAATTCTCTTCTCTAGGTGTGAAAAGATTTATTTTCTGAAGACATGCTTTAACAACTTAAAAGGTATTACATTTAGAGAGGGTTTTAAGGGCAGACTTCCTCCAACAGCAGGTAAGATCTAGAAACACATCAATCACTAGTGTCAATTTGTGACAGTTCAAATTGCCAGAGGTATTTGGTAAACTTTAATCTCTGTCAGAACTGTAAAGGTTACTGAGTAGCTTCAAAACAAATCAGTTCAACAGTGTTAAACTATGACAGTGGGTGTGCAAAGGGATATGTGTTCAGGTGTATCTGCACTTGACATTGGAATCCTCAGATATATCAATATTAAGTTTAGCTGTTCACACTGGTAAAAATAGCAGTAACAACAGCACCCAAATATTCGGGCTGAACATTGATTTGCCCTCAGTAATAGATTTCCAGATGTTCTAGTTTTCTGTTATGTACTTTGATGTTACTAGAAATTTAAGGGTGTCCCTTCATGAAATCAGGGAAATTGGGGTTCCCTCTTGTGGTTCTTAAGTCTCATTATAAAATAACTTAGAATGGACTAAAAACAATGCTTGAGGAAACTTTTATACACATTATAAGAAAAACCTACAGACAGGCAACCTATAAATCTTTGCAGCTGTTCTTAGGAAATGAAAAGGAAAAAGAGCCTTAACATTTCAGTTAAGTCAGTTAACCTCAGGAAGGATTTTAGAGTAAGAATAAGGAAGCACAAAACAATCTTCAGCCCCAACAAAAGCATCTTTAGGCTTTTTTTTTTTTGTCCCAAAAGAGACAACAAAGGAAACAAGGAAATAGTCACACAAAGTGGCTCTTAGGGAAGGCAAAGTAGGTAGTAATTCTGGGAAGGACGAGTGCTTTTTCTTAATAAGTTAATAATTATTCCTTCTATCTGTGGAGCTTTGCTTGAGATGGACCCACCTTTCTGTGCAGTGGTCCCACGGCTAGATGACTGACCTGCCCAACTGAATTAACTCATAAGAGAGGGACCAATGTTACCCAGGTCTCCACCTAGAGGCATATTCCTCTCTCTACTAACAAGGCCGTCCTTAGTACAGTGCCATCCAGAAAAATAAATTGGGATGAGGATGGAAATCTTATTGCCTTTGAGTGTATCTCCAGCACATAGCACTTAGTTCTCGTTGTTCTAATTTGAATATACAATATGACAGAAGGGCGTTAATCTTTGAGCTTGGCAACAAGGTAGTCAGCTAAAACTCAAGCCTCCTCTTAATAGGGAGAGGAGAATTTATATTTGGAGTAGAAAGATTGTGGCTCACTTTAGAAAACAATGAAGCACTCTTCTAGCTACTTAGAAAATAAAACTGCTAGGTAATTCAATTAAATAATTTAAACGAAAACCCTATAAAGTAGGCTCCATTAAATTTTCACTTTTTAACTGAATATTTTACTGACATTCTTAAATATAAATGAGAAATATATGTATGTATTAAGGAGCATCCAGAAATGTAACATTTTCTTTATAAAATATAATAAAACAATGGCAATTCTATTTTATTGGAGGAAAGAGAGAGAAGAGAGCTGATTAATGTTTTAAGAGAAAAGTTAACTATAATGCAAATAATTTCATCCCACTTCTGAATCAGAACTAATAGTTTCCAATGGGAGTTCTGCTGTCAAATATGAGAATCACTGATTTGAACATTCTATTTCTAGAAATGATTTCTTTTTAGTAATTACTAACAGTTTATGAAAAGATCTGCAATTTTATTTTTCCAAGTGTTCAAGTAATCTTAACTCATCAAAATGCTAAAATCTTTTATATCACAGTAGTCTAAGACTTACTCATGTAAATGGCCTGTCTGTTCCCTAACAGCTGGAAACTCTCAGAACAGCTCTGCAGCCCAGCCCCACTCCAAACCCTGGCTCTCATTTAGCTACTGAGAGGGAATCATTTCCCTTTGTCTAACTGTAAACCTCACTCTGACAAAGCAGCCATGGTTTAGAAGCAGTTCTGCGCTTACCCAGATGCCTGTTCCCTCGGATGAGGCTCATGAGGAGGTGTTCACAGCATCCTAAAGAGACCATGATTATATTGGACCTTACAAAAAATAGGAGCCCATGTCCTTATCCAGTAGAATTCTTGATGTATTTTTGGACATAGATTCATTATTTACCCAATATTTCATCAATAAGAAAATAAAGTGAAACATAATATCAGACACAAGTCACATAAACATCGAAGAGAAGGCTGCCTGCCCTCTAGCAAAAGAGATTGCTAATTAAAGTGTACTCTATGAAGAGTAAGGATTGGTTGGTCTCCCAGGAATTCCTAGCCATTGTTCTCAAGTTTGAACTCCTGAATATATTCCACTCAGACTTCCATAGATCTACTCTATAACCCACAGATCACTTAAATAAGGTTGCATTTGGGTACCATCCCCACCATCCACTGGACTGCTATGATCTGCTAGCCAACCTCATTTAGTGTCAAGGACATACTGTTTTCTTCTCCAAGTTTAAAAAGCAAGCAACAGTGGAAACAAATCCCTGTCACTTTAATTTTGAATTTATTCACTGTGTTTGGAGGTAAATAACCTTCTTAAAACACAGTATTATAAAAATGAATGTTTCAGTGTCTGCTAAGAAAAGATTCTAATATGTCATGCACCCATTCACCAAGTCTTGCATAGTTAACATGGAGTACAAAGCCACAATTCTTGGCAAATAGTCAAATAAACACAACACCTTTAAGAAAAGACATTGTGATTGAATTGAAGGGCTGTGTCAGAGCATGACTGCATAGTGATAATTTCAAGTTCTGGGTTCTAGAAAGACTCTTATTCATAGTGTTGTCCTTTAAGCTCATCTTAAGGACAAGGCCTTCTGGTATAGCATGTGTAAGAGTTGGCTGTTTATACCATCCATCTTCCTAGTCAAAATTGATAACATGACTTCTAATTTTTGGAATTGTATTTATAATTTGGTAAAAATCATGAAAATAATTGTTAATCCTTAGGATTTGTAAAGGTGCAATCAGGCAATGAACACAAATCATAGATTCAAATGAGGATTTGAAATACCAGAAAGACTAGAATAAGCAATTGCCATTATAGTCATAACTAAGTCACATAATGTTTTGGAATCGTTCATCAAAATTAAATTTTAAGATAGATACCAGTTGTGTACACCTATAATTCTTGCTCCTGGGAATAGTCTTAATCCTGAGACAGTCTGAAAGACTTAGTAAAACTGTTTAATACTGAAGAAAAAGAAAAAGAAAAAAAGAAGAAAAAGAAGGAGGAGGAGAAGGAGAAAAAGAAGAAGAAGAAGAAGAGGAGGAGGACGAGGAAGAGGAAGAAGAAGAATTGAATATTGAATTTAGGTTATTTAAAGTTATTCAGTATTTCACTATCATTCAATAACATATGGAAACAAACCCTAATAGGTGTTTCCTACAAAGTACTAGAATAAAAGTAAATTGGGTATTTCAATGTCAAGTAATCAGGGATCTAATGAAGAATTTGACATACATAAATGCTTGCTTCACAAATGACACAGTGCTCTATATGGAAATGTTCTTTTCTTCACACCTCATTACATTCTGTTCTAGGATATGCTGTTTCTCAAAGGCCTCTCAGGCTTCTGATAAACAGCCAATGAGTCAGAAGTATCAATGGATGCATTATCCTTAATAAAATCATTTAGGCAAATAATAAGTCAACATTAATCACACAGAACTTTTAACTTCGGATTTCATTAATTAATTTCCTTTATTTTTGGAATAGATTCCTCTGTATAAATTTAGTATTTTTTCTTGAAATTAAAGAGACTGTGAAAAGGTACTAAAAAAATCCCAGAAGTTACCTAATATGAGATTACATTAACACGTATGTTTATGTAACATCATACCAATTTTTAAAGATAGAAAAATGGAATGTGATTTCTAAAGGACGTGCACCTAATATTAAAATAAGTCTGCATGAAGAGACCATAGGAGAGTCTGTTAATTCTGTTAATGTTTTCAAATGTTTCTCATTGAATGTGCAAGTATAGAAGAGTGCTAGGTGAGGCCTAGTAGAGTAAAAGAAAACAGTGAGCAGTGAGGGTCCAGGAATACGGACTCTTGAGGATGAAGAAGCAGCAGGAGATGCTTCAGTATTTGATGATGGAGAGTTATAAACCAAAAGTCATATTAATGAAATGTATTACAAAGGTGATGAATCACTATTTGACTATTTATGATGATACACACCTATAATTCCAGCATTCAGGAAGTAGACACATTGAGATCCAAATTTTGAGACCAGCCTTGGCTACATAGTAATTCCAAGTACAAGCTTTGCTTCATGACACTCTGACTCAAAAATTAAAACAAAAAACAAACAAACAAACAAACAAAATGTAAAAGTAGTTTTATTTCTACTTTGGGCTACTCCAATCTGGAGTCTTATTGTTGAGATGTCTAGTCAAATGTTCAATGGAAAAATTAAAGTATTTACCAAGAACTTATACAAAAATCATAGAAATGAACCTTGTGTCTTCTTTTTATGTATAATTGGTTTGTCCTCATGGATAACAGGGGAAAAAAGGAAATTAATCTACAAATGCACAGCCTTCATTTACAAGCAAAATAACGTATTTTTCTACAACCAAGCCTCAACTTCTAAATGAATACACAATTAGATACCTAAATTGACATCTTTATTTCCAATGCTGCATTAAATCATCTATTCTGAAATAGTTGACATGTGATAAACAGATAAAAGAAGACTATTGCTGGGACATTTTGATTAAAAATGTTCACTTATTTCCCATCATATACATTGAAATTCCTCATCTATATTTATAAATCAACATTTCATTATACTTTTCTTCTTTTCTGTGGAATATATTCTTCTTCTGGTGGCTCTGTGAGTTTATTATCTGTATGTTATCTATGTATATATCTCTAAAGACCAAAGTGAAATTATTTTTAAAATTGTTATAATAAAAATACAGTTAGTACAATTATTCCCCAATTTTTGGTCATAATCAGAATCTATTTCTTTACTATGATATATTGTTTATCTTATAGAACTAGAGCTGTAGAAATCTAAAACCCAAAGCTCACTCTGCTACTAGAACAACACACAATGTCTGGTTCTAGGTTCACATGTTTGCCTATATTAAGAGAAACTAATGTAACACAAATGGTAAAAGGAATTTATTTATCATATTGGTCAAACTAGAAAGAGAGAAATTCTGACTCTGTCTTTACCTTTACCATCACAATTCACAGAAAAATATAAAGTCCAGAAATGCATGTATGTGTATTTAACTGTAGGCTCTGTGGTGGGACCTGGGAGATATTTCTGTAAGTACCAGAGCAGATCATCTTGGGTAGGCTGTTTTCACCTGAATACAGTATTTCCTTTAAGGAGGTGCCATAGAAAAGAATTTTCAAAAGCAGATCCTAACTCCTAGAGCATGACTCTAATATGAATGGCTGCAAATGACCGAATCTTCTCTCTGTTCTCAAACTATCCTGTGATTACAATATATGGTGGGATTTTTGCTTTCTGTGCTTCATGAAATTTGTCTCATCTTTCTGAATATTCAGCCCCACACTTAAAAGTCCTGTAGAAAAGACTTTTCACTTAGATTTGTTAAGTTGTAGTGTTCTTTAAATAAATGGATATTTAATCCTTCAAAATAATGTTGTACACAATCTGATTTCCTATGTTGTTGGTTTTCTCATCCTAGAGTAGAAAGCTTTCAAGTTGATTAGTGGAGTGCTGAATGCTTTGTATTGACAGAGTCCTGCTGTTCAGCAATCTATATTTGCAGGCTGCCAAAATGAAAGCCTGGGCTGGATCTTCTTTGTTGTTCACAGTATTTTAAATTACAAATGATGTTGATTTTAATCATTTTTGGACTATTGGCTCCAAAGCTCTGTGCTGTGGAAGTCAGCACTCTGATTGCGTATACAATACTTTTTATTGGGCTTAGCCTTCCACAGCACTTTTCACCTATAAAATACTTTGTAAACAGTGGCAAGTCAATCCTTACTAAGACAGAAAAAAAAGGAAACGAAAACAAATCCAAATGTACTGAGAGGCATGTGTAAAGCAAGTCTTCTGAAGGAGTTTCCTATAGATTACATTTCAAGACCAGATATTTACTTAGCTATTTACTTTCAAACCAAAAGAGCGCATTTCAGAAAATTATATTTTTCTTGGAAACTAGCACAATTTAGCTTTACAAAAGAAGCACCATGAATAATCTAAAGTGTTGTTAAATAGTATATATAGTACTTGACATTAGGTGTAGGTTTAAAAAATATGCTATGATACAAAAGAATTTGTAAGTATTGTCATTTACGGGCTTAGAAATTGAATGCAGAAAGACAGGAGTCATTCCAAGAAGAAACTTCAATAGGGCAAAGGACAAAGCTAGCAGCCTTCTGTATTTGATTCACAATAGAGCTGTGGCCAGAATCCAGAACCTGACAGTTAGCTGTGGTGTATTTTATACCATGAAGCCTTTTATTCAAAAATTAAATAGCAAAGTGCAGTAATACCTACTAAGAGGAAAAACTTAAGTGTTAAGTGTATTAAAGGGATTCTCTCCTCTCTCTCTCTCTCTCTCTCTCTCTCTCTCTCTCTCTCTCTCTCTATCTCTCTCTTTCTCTCTCTCTCTCTCAGACTCCCCCCCGTGTGTGTGTGTGTGTGTGTGTGTGTGTGTGTGTGTACAGAGAATGGCTCACAAGTCAGAGAGCACTCTGGAGAGGTTCAGAGAGGCCCATCAGCAATGTGTGGCAGGCTGTATACAAATATGAGAAAAGAAATGGCATACTGAGATTGCTTAATTAGCTACAGCTGGACATTTACCTAATTTGGATGTGGATGATGAGGCATTGCCTTATGTGGACATGGGCTAATTAGTTGGGCACCTATGACTGGGTAAAACTCAGCTGCTGCGAATGATTGAGAGTTAGCTATGAGTTACATTAATATATTCTACTTTAGTGTGTAGCATTTTATATACTCTGATACAGAGGCAACTTTAAATCAAATTTACTTTCATGATAATCACAATTACTATCTGTGTGCCCAGGAATTTAGATATCAATTAGAAAATTCTTTAAATTTACTGATCTACTGAGAATCTAAAGCTTCTAAAGACCTTTAAGGAATTTCATTAAGATTAAAAAATGTAAGAACAGAAAATAGATAAAATCACAGGATACTACAATGTAAAAGCTCTGGATAAATTGAAGTCGTCTCCAATCTCATGCTCCACTCTTATTTTCTGCAGATGCATCATAAGATTTACTTTCAATAAACTTATGGGAATATTAAGTGCATCCATCAGAGATTATTGACATATTCAGGACAAACTTTAAAAAGAAGCAGCAGGTCTCTTAGCCCTGTGATAGAGCAATAGAATTTTGGTGATAGATTTTGCATCTTACTAATATTCTCAGTGTCTTCATCAACAACCGAATCATGCTCAGATCTCCTTTGAAACACTATTTGATTTTTGAGTTTGGATCTTTGCTACTTTGCATGTTCAGGAGAATGATACTACAACTAGGGGGGAAAGACAGATTTAAAAATTTACTATTTCAGTTCAAGAATACAACATTAGCTTTCTGTAAACCTATATGTTTCTATGGACTCATTATATGAACTAAAACTTCATTTTTTTAAAATTTAATCTAATTGTGTGCACACATCTTAATTTTAAACCTCTATTTTAATTCTTGCCTACAGATACTCACTCGTTCTCAGTTGCCAACTTCTTACCATCTACTCAAGAAAGAAGTTAAACAGATCTGTTAAATTTGGAAATAAGACGAAAACAAGCAGCCACTTAGGATGTGACTCTTGCAGTATGAAGGACTTTTGATTGAAAGAAAACAAATCCAAGCATCCTTCCCTTGAAGTCAAGTATTTGCCTTTTCTATAATATAAGACTTTCAAGCTGGATACTTTATTAAGTGGGAAATGTTTTTAGGAAGAACAGTACTTTAAGCTATGGAACACTAGAACAGCTAAATGACATCATTCACTTCATAAGTTCTACGTACAAAACCAGTCTAATGACTATTTACAACACAAATGGAATTGTGATCAGTAATAAAGGGTGATCACTTTAAATTATGACAATATCTTATAAACACCAGTAATTGTAATGGCAGCTCCTACTTTACAACTTCCCCATATGGATGATTGATGAATGATTGGCATTGACATAATAAAATGTGAAACAGCAGGAAAATATTGTAGAGCCAAAAAGGTAGCCTATTTTAACCACTCACTGTCAGGATAATTTTCCTAAAGTTCTCCATCAGCTACTAAGTACATTTAAAGTTGCTCTCAGTTGTCCAGGTTTTGGCTGGTTTCCCTTTCCTTATGGTTAGAACTTTATAATTTCAGATTCCTCTTCAACCTAATTTATTGGTCTTTCCTCACAAGTACACTAGTATTTTAATAGATTTTCCATTTCTTTACAGTTCCTGATATTGAAATACAGAAATATTAAGAAGCATGTTCAAGGTTACATAGAAAACTAAAAACTCAGCAGAGATTGGGAAGCATATTACCTGAGTTTCCAGGCAGCCATGTAGCAAACTAGACCAGAGTGACTCTTATGCTACAACTAAGAAAAAGAAATAAGCCAAAATGAGAGGATAAAATTTTAAATATGAAATAAAGTATAAAAATTGAAGTTTCTTTTTCCACAGACACAAACCTCATAAAACATATTGCCATGAGATTTGAGTCTTACAGTTCAATTTGCTTGTGCCTACCACTCTTCAAACTTTCTCTCCTGCTTATATAAAGTTGTGGAAGACATCGGAGAGTAGGTTCTATATCCGATGGGCAAGTGAGGCATGCTGTACCACACAATCTCTGGGGCCCGGTAACAGGGACATTTCAGAGGTATTTAAGAATTCCTCTTCAGTGTTTCTTCCTAGTTATCTCTTCTCAATCTGGCATTATGATGATTATCCGAAAGAAGGAAAATGTAAAGGACTTGGAATTTAAGTTTTAACAGTTACAGCAATAAATATGAGGATAGAGCTCATAAAATTACTAGACACTAATTTACAATGGAAACCTAGAGTGTCAGAAATGTGATGAGGAAGCGGTGGAGCCGCAGGGTCCTTGGAAACTTCTGCACAAAAGTGTTTTAATCCTTAGTAAATGTAAACTGAGAGTCTCCAGTTTTCTGAGAATCCCTCAACCAAGCCTTATTTTTGAATTGGGTAAAGATCTGAGATATTCAGTAGTGAAATATCATAAATATTGCCATTGAAGAGCAATAATCTAATTTGACAATGGTCTCAAGAGATTTTTCATGGAGAATTGTTATTTGAATCTGAGCTTTTGAGAGAAGCCTTTCCAGGAGTTAGAAACCAATACTACAGAGACACCAAGAGAGAGGGGAAAGTACAGTGAAAAAAAGACTAAAATAGCAGAGAAGATAAAGGTATCAGATAGATCTTAAAAGTGGAGGCAAGGAGCAGGACATGCCTGGACTTTAGGGAATGGTTTCTACTTTGTTCTCAATTTATTCTATGGTTACTAGAAACCATGTTCTAAAAATAAAGTAATGTGACTCTATTTCAACTTTGAAAAAATAAACAGGAGTGTGTATGTCTGTGTGTGCCTGTGTGTGTGCATATATGAGTGTCTCAGTTTCCAGGTCAACTTGCATGCATTAAACTCTGTCTACAAACATAGCATTTCTTTCATAAGGAAAATGTAGCTATCAAAAGAGTCAAATAATTGAATGATAAGAAGTTCTTTGAGTTCCATGAGTTCTGTAAATTCAGCCTCCAACTGAAATTAGCCAAATGGTACTTATGGAAACTCAAAATTGTGCTATCATCAGCAAAGCTGAATGAAAAGAAATTAGACATGGAAGTAATAGGCAGACCACTTAAAATGGTATCTTTTATAGAAACATCATTATGGGATAACTAAAAGGAGGAAATTATTCGAATGTGCATTTTTAAAAACACAGTTCAACAAAACCATAATTCCAGCAAAAGTATAAAAAAATCTGAAACAGTTGGATGACTATACTCAGAATGTAACATTAAAATCTGAATAAAAGCAAGACAAAATTCTGAAATATGAAATACATCAGAGTGTTTTGCTGAAATTCAAAACTAACCTATTTAAACATAGCAAAATTGCCAGTTAAATGATTACCAAAGTTATTCATTATTTGATATCAGGTCTTCATTATTAAACCTTACTACAATTTATAATATGAATAAAATACCAAATATTTACTCTCAAATAACTAATAATTTCTTTAGATCAGTTCAGAAGACAGATTTTAACTTATTTTTTAATGTTTTACTTATTTATCCACATCTAAAATTAATAGAAAATGTATTGAAACACTTAATTCATCTTTAATATGTTATATTTTAACATTTACTAGATACAAACAAAATGTCCCTGTTTAGGAGAGGGTAATTTAAGACATATCATGAGAAATTCACATTTTCTGTTATAAAGTTATTATTGTGTTTATAATTTTCAAATTCTTTTCCACAGAAACATAGATTCATGCAAGAAGATACTATCTCACTCAAGAGATAGTAATAACCTTGTCTTAAGATCTCTTCATGTCAATGCAATCATCAGAATTTATTTCTAATGTCTTCTAAATTTCATCCAAGAATGTTTTTATTATCACACTGATTTCTACATGAGTCAAATCAGAAATCACCATTAATCAAAAAGACTGAACAATATTAATGTCCAGATAGATATTCAGACACTCAAATCAGTCTTAACAATTTCCCATTATAGCAGTTCTAATTAGATATTTAAAATGCTTAATTTCAGTAGAATGACAGTTTAAAATAACCATTTTAATCATAGTAAAAGTGAAATACATTTTTTGGTACCTATTGCTTCTGTTATGTACTCTAAGCAAAAGACTGTGGCTTATAGCTGAGATGCAATGCAAAAAAAAAAACATAAATAGAATTGCATAAACACAATAGACCAAGATATGCACCATTAATTTTCTAAATCTCAAATCTAAGAAGCTACTACTCTTGCGATTAGGACTTTTCATTCTCATCTCTGCACTCTTTCCTTCATGTCCCTGGGATGTATTTATAGGTCAAAAGAAGAGAGTGTTTCTCGGTGAAGATGTATTTCTTTTGCACTGTCATTAGATTTCCATTGATCATCTGCATAGGTTTCTGTGTTGGTATCTATTTTTGTTCATGCAGATTATGTGATGTTATGTCATTCTTAAAGGGGAAGAAATGGGTAGCACAAAACTTCTGCTCAATCAATGACTCTAGCTTCTTGTCTGGTGAATTCAAAGAATAAAATTTACAAATCACAGAAGATTTCAGAAAGTTTTCATATAGGATTATAGCCAGGAGCATTGGAGAAGGATGGCAGAGCTCCTGCACATCAGGAATGGGGCCCCAGAAATGGGAGACTACCATGGGCTCCACTTTATGGCTAATGAGCTTTAGCAGTTTGAAGCATGGTGGTGTGGTATAAGCTGGCTCAATATCTGACCAGTCAACAGGGTCTCCAGAGACTCTCGGTTTTGATCACACCCATAAGCACAGTTTCCAGGCAGAGCTGCCTAACAAACCAGACTTGCAATCTCTGCTTTTAGTACAGACAAAAGAAACAATAGGACCAAGGACATTTTAATCTTCTAGCCAAGCATAACCACAACAGCTCTCTTTGGGATCCCTCACTTAAAGCTGCCTGACAAATATCTGCCCCCTATTCTCATCAAGTACTTTCTGAACCATCAGTCAAACACAAAATTTTGTAAAATGTTTTTATCATTCCTGCATCCACAGGACCATTTTTTCCTAACACCCCATTAAACTCTGGAGAACTGAAGTTCTGTCTGTTTTCTGTCACCGGTGAGCATCTTCTTTGCTTTTCATGCCACTCAAAAATATTTTCGAAGTTTTCTGAAACGTGCACTACTCAAAGTTTGTTTTGTGGTGTCAAGTTTGCTGCCTGTAAATGATGGAGACATAGGTTCTGGGAACATTGTCTCCTCGATAGCAGCTTCTGCAGTGCCCTTGAGGCTCAAACTCGGAGATATACTTTGAAGTTTTCTTTTTTCCCTGTCTCACTTTCAAACACTGTCCAAAATCAGATTTGCCTTGACTTTCCTTTGCCATTTGTTAAAAAATTAGTCTAAATTAAATTTCGTTTTTGTAATAAGGAAGGACTTTATTCTTTCAAATTTGTATTTTCAAAACAAACAAACAAACAAAAACTTAAATCCTTATCATGTTCAGCAGAGCAACAGATCAACAGAGATATAAAATCAATTATTATAGGATCACTCATAACTTTCCATGGGCTGCAAGAGCTTTGCTTAGGAGAGGACCATCTAATATATATTTTAGCTCTACTTTGCATTTTCAGGTCTTTAATCACCATAACCTAGTTAGGTTTTTCATTCCTGTGGTCAGATAACTCTAAATAAACTATTCAGTCTATCTTGATGGGAAACAGTGTACTAGCATCATGAAGTAGCCAGTCACATTGCTACTTCAGTCAGAAAACAGAAAGGGAATTTAAAGTGAGGATAAACTGTAAAACTTAAGTATCATCTATTGTGATACTCTTCTTTGAGCCATGCTCCATTTCTAAAGTTTCTACAATCTTACCAAACAGTACCACTAGTTGTGGTGTCTAAGTGCTGTCCTGGAACTCACTGTGTAGACCTAGCTGGCCTCAAACTCACAGAGATCTTCCTGCCTCTGCCTCCCAAGTGCTGAGATTAAAGGTGCGTATCAGCACCAGTCAGCAGGAATAGGTTTTATTAAAGGTCTAAAATAGAATTATTCAGAGATGGCCTCTCTTTATTCTTTAGTAACTTTGCAAAACAGTCTTTTTCTGATCTAGTTTAAAACTGTTTTTTCACTTTTTATCAAAGAAAATCAACAGTTTTTTCAGGACTAAGTCTTGCTATATCTCCTCTATTATATTATGTTTGTTTTTATTTTGATTTATTTTGATATTTTTTCACTTTGTGTTATATATTCTCATAAATGTGGTTTGAACAAATCTTTTCAACAATTTAAACAAGCATAAACCAATTTAAACAAGTCCTTACACCAAAATATGACAAAATTAGCCAGTAATATAAAGGCTAATGGTATATTTTTGAGAGATTTTAAATTCCTTAATGACCTCACTTTATTCAGGGAAAAGTTAGAAACATGAAAAAACTTTTATTATTTGTTCATTCCCGTTCATACGTATAAAATATTACTTAGAACTATCCATACAGCCTGGGGTAGGCTTGGTTTTTTTTTGTTTCTGACTTTGATGCTTAATTCTAACCAGTTGTGTGTGTGTGTGCATGTGTGTGTGTGTGTGTGTGTGTGTGTGTGTGTGTGTGGTGTTAATTGATGGTCTCCATTTCTGGGAATGGTATTCAGTTCACCATGAACTTTAGGTACGACAATAATTTTATTTTCAGGTTCAGACATGTGAGGCTTTCCTATAAGAAAAACTAGCTTCCATCACAAGAGAAAAGTATTAAAATCTAATTTGGCAGACTATAATTCTCCTCAGTTTTAACTTGGGTATTTTATATTCCTTTCCTATACCTCATGGCTATGTAACAATTCAATTACCCAAATTCTTCATCCATAAAGCATCATAGACTTCTAGTAATTCTTATTCTGTTCAATTCCTTTCTCCTTCCCCCCCTCCTAATTTAACATATGCCAATTGGTGTTGACTGAGTTAAAAATCTTGAAATAAACCTGGTGTTATGCCAGTTCCTGGGTTAAGAAATGGAAACATTAAAGTACACATTAAAACAGAGAACAAGAATAGGAAGGACATTTCTTGTCACAAGGGCATTTCTTTACTAATGCACACAAAATAAAACAAGCTCAGTATACATGAAGAAAGGAGAGAGATGATACAAATTATGAAAGATGAAAAGGAAAAGTGTGAGTATAAAAAAAGCACAATGAGAGCCCAGCATAAGCTGGAAAGAAAAAAAGTTCTAAGAGTCTGGAAGGTAAAACCTCAATTAGCAGATTACGTGGGCAAGGAGTGGATTTTGGAATAGGAAAGTGATAACATAAGCAACATTAAGGAAGATAAAAAGAACAAAGTGATGGATATACACAGAGTCTTTGGAGATGATTAGGAATTTCCGGGAATCATAATAATGAGAAAACCGCAACAAAGAATTCTTTATGTACCTTTCCATAAAAGAAAATCACATGGTAAAATCTGTGCACATAGACACTACTATTAGATTTTATTTTCCTAAAGGAACTACATTTTCTGATCAGGGATAGGCTCATTTCCTCTTATTTTTCTAACAGCCTTTCCCTGTCTTATAAAATATTCTAAAGGTATACGTCTCTGTACATAAAATGTTTGACAATAAAATTTCGAGTAAAAGAAAAGAAAAGAAAACAGGCTGAAAGGCAACTCCGTTGAACGGTAAATTGAAGAAGTCAGACAAACCAAATGAATCCCAAATAATAAGTGTATTAGAGGTCACCAGCTACCTGATGAGTAAATTTAGATAAATACGTACTTGGAGAAAAGATCTAAAAGAAATCTTTTCAATAAGTATTGATATTGAATCAAACAATGAGTTTCTATTGAAAGCAGATCTCCTTGGGGAATCTGCAAGTTAGATGATGGAGAGATATAGAATTACATTTTTGAAAGGTGAAGGAAGTAGGTTATCAAAATATAAGAAGTTATGAAGCTAGTTGGGAAGCAAGTAGGGAATATGGTCAGAGAAGGAGGGAAATGGAGTGGTTATAATAATATTTCTTAGTATACATGTTTCATTCTCAAGCATAAAGAAAAATAGTAATTAAAATTTAAAAATGGAAATATCCTCATTTATCTTATCTCTCACCATTTTTCTTTATGGACAGCCCTTAGACATGTCTTTAAAAAGCACTGGAACCTCTGGGTCTTTGCCTTGTCCATTTTGGCATGTCTTCCCTTTTTCATCTCATGTAATGTTAGTGAAACTTAACGGGTGTAGCTTTTGACATTACTAGAATCCCCAATCTCACAGCAAACTCCATGATCTTCTGGCCTTACAATCTCTCTAGCCTGCCTTCTGAAGGGCTCTGGGATGTTTTGTAGATACATTCATAGGGATTGGGCTCCACAATTCTGCCTTTTAACTTGTTGTAGCTTTTGAAATGGTTTTTGTATGTTGTAAGGAGATGTTCTTTGATAAGGGTGAAGACTATACTTACCTGTGGGTATAAGGAAAAATCTTTAGAGTGTAGATAGGACTATGCAAGTTTAAAAAAGTGGTGGTTATAGGTTCTCTTCCAAGATCCATGACTTCATTAGCCTGAGGTATTTGGCTAGGATTCTAGTTCATGGGACCTCAACCCTAAACAAAGTACTACAGGCAACATAGGGATCCTGATCATGGGAAAATTAGTCTTTTCCAAGAAAGAGCACACCAATTGGCTACCCAATACCTAATGGCCATTCCTGAAAACAGACATAAAATTAATGTTATACAGATTGAGCAGGTTATGTTTAGGAGTATCTATGTATGTATATATATATACATACATACATGCATATAACAATAATTACTGGGAAAAAAAGGCCATTAACTTGAATGAGAGAAATTTGGGTATATAGAAGTGTTTGGAGGGAGACAAAGAAAAAGGAAATGATGTAATTGCAGTATAATCTCAGTATACACACACACACACACACACACACATATATACATATCAGTATAATCTCGATATAAATGTGTATATGTGCTCACACACACACACACACACACACAAAATATATATATATGTATATATATGTATACACACACAAATATATATATATATGTATATATATATGTATACACACACAAATATATATGTATATATATACGTATATATACACACACACAAATATATATATATATATATACTCCATCCATTTCCTTTATGTTTAACTTTCAATTAGATTATGTAAAGTATTTTACTTATCAATAATAAAAGAATTATGAAAATATTCAAAACATAGAAATAGGCATTCTGAGTAATAAATTTTAGAGGATAATCAGTATTACTAATAATCAAGGCATAGAAATTACTAAGTCTTTGCTAGTGTTGATTATATCTGGATTAGCAATGGTGAAGGAAGTAGTTACTTTTTTGTTGTTTAGGAGAGGAGGAAAATAAGAAAGATTTTCTGATTCAAAACAGTCTGGTTCTGAACCAGCAAGTTTATCTCTAGAAGCAACTCCATGAGAAAGGCTCACTTGTAAAGATGAGTATACATACATTCATAAACATCACAATACTTGAAATTATAAAATGCAAGAATAGCAAAAACATAGGTAAAAGTCTCAAGGATTGTGAAATTGAAAATACGATAATTTTTAGAAAATTATGGGAATTTTTAAATATCAAGATAAAGTATGTGAAAAGAATTTTAGCCTTTTTTAGCACTGATGAGGACCAAACCTTTGACCTGCTACATGCTAAACAAAAACCCCTAAGATATATTTTAATTAAAAACTCCCAAGTTGCTCTAAATACATAAAAAAAAATCATATTGTTACATAAGTCAGAGGAAGAATACCTGCATAGAATTGATAAGTGTGCCTTATGTTTAATTTTACTTCTGGATTTTTGAATAAAACTTAAAATATTTCTGAATTTAAAAGCAATGAAATATGATTCTTTTATGAATCTCCTTTTCTCCAATAATTCAGGAGATCATTTCTTAATATATAAAATAAATTTTTAATAAAATTAAAAAAAATTTAATTTCTATATTCTGGGGATTAGGCTATACCTAATTGCCTTTTTAGTCAAATTAAAAATTATGAAATTATTCAATTTCACTACTATGATATTATCAAATATATTGAGAAAAAACATATTTGAAGCATTGAAGTTTGTTCTTGTTAGTCTGAACTTCATCCACCACATAACTCCAAGATGGTCATGGGTCAAGAAAGAGCAGCCAGACATAAGTTAAGTTCTAGTCTCACAGAAACAGGCCTTCTCCCAAAAGTTCCCCCACAGTGTCCCAGCCCCTCTTCCCAAAAGTTCACATTACCTCTCCTTTGTTCTCCTCTCAGCCAATCTGAGACAGCTCTAACTCTTCTCAGACTGTACCTCCCTTACATTGATTCCCTCCCAGGACCATTTAAACTTTGCTCTCTGTCCATCAGACAAGTCTGTCTCTACTCTACAGAAGCAGTCCCTTACCCTTTGCCCCTGGCCCCTTGCCCCTGGCCCCTATACCCTATGGCTCTTGTTCCCTTTCCAGTTCCCTTGTTATCTACTGTCTTTTGTCTCTTGTCTCTTGTCTTCCCCCTTCCTCCCATGCCCTTTGCCCACCAGGACAAATACATTTCCTTTGTTCTGAGAATCTGATTTCTGGGAGTGTTCTGTGCCAACTTTGGGGCTTTAAGTTCTTATTCTACATAGGCTCTTTTTAAAAGTCCCTTTAAATCTATTTACAACCCAGAATCTATGTGTCTGGCGTGTTTCTCTTTTCCATAATCATTTCTACCCTGACTCAACTTCTGAAGTTACTGTCAACTCAAAGAAATCTGCAATACTACATCACAAATAACCCTGCATTTTTATGTACCTATAGCAATGAAGTTACTCTGAGGTGACTGGGGGGAAATAGAAATCCATTCATCAATTTGTTTCTTCACTGAAACTCTTTGAAAGGTTTCACTGCGATCTAAAGTTTCAGTTGTTTAAGAAACACTTCTTAGGTAAAGACAAAAAAAGGCTTGTGAGCCTGAAATACTTCAGTTTTATTCAGAGAGAATGGTTCACAGCCATACTACCCTGAATATGCCCAATCTTATCTGATATCTGAAGCTAAGGAGGGTCAGCTCTGGTTAGTATCTGGATGGGAGAGAAGGAAGATTAACCTGCAGCTTGCCATAAGTATTGTATGTCTGTTCAGGACGATTTCAAAACACAGAAAAGAGTTGTAGGCTATTTCAGAAAAAAATAAGGCCTAATAGAATCATTCAATAAACTGAGTTTTGCTTACATAAAATTTCTATGTTAAATTTGTTAAATAATTGTAATATAAAAGCAGATGAGATAAGGTGATAGTCAGCTAGTTAAATAGATGTATACAAATACACACACACATGAGTATGGCAATATGCAAGCTAATAAATTATACTCCACAAAATAAATCTTTTTTTATTTGTTTACCTAACACTGACCCCACACTTGATATAGAAATCAGCCTGACTAATAAGTATCCCACTGCCTGGAAGATAATGTGCTAGAATAATTTGATGTTGGAATATGAATGCTTATGTTACAAAGTGACAGCTCACCAGGGAGAATAAAATAAGAGAAAGAAAAGACAAAGGGAAGACAGTGAAAAAATGGTTTAGATTGGAGGTTACAGCAGCTGTGCAAATAAAGAAAATGGTGTAATCAACAGTTCACATCCTCACATCCTTCTGGTGGATTAGTGAAAAGGCTGCATGTAAATAGCTGTGATGCTTAAGCTCCTGCAGAAAAGAATGCAAAAAAAATTGTCAGCAAGAAGCCGCAAAGTATGAAGGATCTTCAGTCACTTTTCTTCCAACAAACACAGGCCAGAGACTCACTGATTTATATACTTTAAAAACTCAGAGATTAATGCTGGTTTTTTTTTTTTTTCATGACAAAGAACTACAACCTTTCATGGAAAACTTAGTAAAAGTTCTTCAGTATGACATGCCTTATAGCATCCTGGTTATTTTGCAGATGAGAGTGGGATGGCACAGACTCTTAGGTCAATGCTAACTCAAGTCTGCAAATGGAGACATTTCTTTCATCCTAATACTATTCAATATAATAAGGTAATGGAAGTTAATAGCCTTCCTGATGGGAATTTATTTCACAGAAATTGAAAGAGCTTAATTTGGAGTTTATGGGAGTATACTTCCCCCCTTTTTTCCTTATTTGTCCTGGTTCCTCTTTAACCAATGCAAGAAAAGTCACACTGGTACTCTTCCAGAGCTTGTTAACTTTTCTGCCTTATCCTCCTTCTCTGTGTCTTACTCTCTCTCTGATCTGAGACCCTGCTTTTCTATTGTGAGAGTTGAACAGGTCATCACTATGCTAACTCTTCCTCTGATTTGTCACATTGCTTGATCTTCATTCTGACTCATCTCCGATGTCACTCCCATCTTACATTCATTCTGAGTTCTGCTTCCTATCTTGCTTCTACTTGTCTCTTTCTTGCAGATTAAAGGATTAAAAGCATGTGCTACCATTGCCTTCTGAATACTAGGATTAAAAGTGTATACAAGCATAGTTAACATTCTTTCTATATTCCATCTGGACCACACAGTCTCTGAATGTGATTCCTTCATATAGACCCTTGAATTTGATGCCTTCAGATAGATGCTTCCTATCTTTCACACAGGCCTATTCCTCTACCCTCTCTGTTCTTCAGCAATTCAGATCAGCTCATGTACTAGCAGAGTTTCATTGAACACAGTCTGAGATCCCGAGACATGAAAGCATGTGTCTTTCTAATAAGTTCACAACCACTCACAGAGAAGTCTTTCCAATCTTCTTGTGTTATAAAATCTTAAAATTATGGGAGAAAAACAAGGAAAAGAAACAAGCCTTTTCAGAAAAAAAGACAAAAACAAAACAAACAAACCACCAAGGCCAGTGAGATGGCTCAGTGGTAAAAGTTTTTCCAGCCAAACCTGACCTCCTAAGTTAGATCTCTGGGACTTATCATTTACATGGTAGAAAGGGAGAAACAACAAGTTGTTTCCTGATCCCCATAGTCACAGCACACATGTAGACACAGATATAGGGCAAAAGGCAGTTTATTCTTTGACTAATTCCTTCCTGGTCCTTAGAGGGTTTCACCCTCTCTAATCTTAAGTCTAGAACTACTAGGCTTCCCCCTCTGTACAATCTAATGTTCAAGATGTAAGCCTGGACCTAGAAGGTTTCAACATCTAAGACTTGCTGCTGACTGACTCACTCTGACTAGCTCCTTCTAAACTTAGAGCTGTACTGAACTCAACTAACTCTTCTGGTTGGCATATTCAAATCACTCACTGTATTGACTCAAGCTATTCTTCAACCTGACTTGTTCAAATTGAACTTCTGAGCAGACTGACTGTTTCTGACTGAATTCTTCTGACCCTGGCTGACTCCTGTAACTCCTCTGACTAAATTGCTTTTCTAAGGTTTAGACTGACTCTCCCTGTAACTAACTCTCCTGAAATCACTCTTCATCTTCTGAACTGCTTCTGTGTCTCTGCCTTAAACTGCCTCAGACTATCAGACTCTCTGAGCTGAGAGCCTGCTTTTACATCATGAGAGTTGGACCTGTCCTCACTCTGACTCACTCTTCTAACTCTTCCTCTGATTCTTCACTTTGACTGTTCTTCACTCTGATTCATCTCATACATCACTTCCTGTCTGACATTGACTCCTGAACTCTGCTTCCTGTTTCTTCTTTCTCCTCTACTTCTACTTGCTTCTGTCTTTCGGACTAAAGAAGGCCTGTGCTATCACTGCCTTCTGAGTTGGCATTAAAGGTGTATACTAACATTCTTTCTACCCTAGAGCAGCCGCGCTGCCAGATTAAAATATTAATGATTCTTCTACACATATGTGCACACACACACACACACACACACAAACATCATGCAGGTCAGTAAATGTTTAAATGGTGTCTGAAGCTATATGCTATGTTTCAGTGGTTAAGAACACATACTGTTCTTGCAAGCATCTCGTGTTTGATTCCCAGCACCCATGTCAGGGTACCTGCTCACATGTAGCATACACAGACACACACAACCAGAACCAAAAACAGAAATATTTTTTAATAAAATAATAATTAAGTCTACAAGAAAGTGACCTTGACAGAAAAAAAATATTTCTTAATGTAAAAACAAAAGGCACACTGTCTCTTTGCTAATACTTTCAGAGTTTATGGAATTAGAGAGTAACATTTAAAAAATGCAATGATGAAGATACTGTTGCCAATAAAAAGAGAGCAAGAGGAGAGGACCTGGGTCCTTATATCCTAGCTGTTTGGGTAAAAGAGGAAGAGGTAATTCTATATGTCCAAGAAATATTAGCCTTTGTATGATTGGCCACAATTCTGGTTTGACTAGGGGGTTTATCTCATATTTGGTAGGGCCTATTGTATTAAATTTACCGGTTACTTCTACCTTATGATAGATATGAAAGTTTGAAATAAAATGTTATAATGTAAAGTATCAAAATGTGTAAAAAAAACAGTCATATAGTGGTGGCAGAAGACTTTAATCCCAGTCTCAAGAGGCAGGGGCAGGTGGATATCTGTGAGTTAAAGTCCAGCCTGTCCTACAGAGTGAGTTCCAGAACAGCCAAATTTACAATAGAGACACCTTGTGTTGAAAAACCAAAAAAATAAAATGTAAAAACTCTAACATATATATGCATATATATTGAATTTTATAGAACACAGTAATGATTTAGGCATAAAAGAAAAATAAATTGCCATCAGTCTTCAAAAGTGCTGTCAAATTTGTACGTCAAATAAAGTACACTTATATGCTGGAGGAGCTGCCTCTAATAAGTTAGCATTTTAAACGTATTTGTAATTTTTATTTATAGGTAATTGGGAGAATGGGTGTGCATGTGCATGGCATGGTGGATTTCCACAAAGGCCAGACAATGTCATTGGATCACCTGGAGCTGGAGTTAAAGGTAGTTATGAACCACATTTAATGAGTGCTGGAAATTTCACTCTGGTCCTCTGTGAGAAGGGAATGTCCTCTTAACCACTGAGCCATTTCTCCAGCCTCAACATTTTTATTTCCCATAAATTTACATTTCAAAAACTATCAGATACACACACAAAACTAAATAAATGTGAATATATTGGCATTTCCCCAATGCAGCAATACAGTGATTTGGAAAACAAATGCTTAGTTGGAACATAATTTATCTAAAGTGTGTTCATTTTGAAAAACTGACTTAAAATGGAATTTTTAATCTCATAAGTGATTTGACCTATCCACTGACGTATATATATACACATATATACACATAGCTACACACATGAGCTATCCATAAGTGAAAGGATTTAAGAAATATAAAACCTAGGAATGCACCTGACTTGCTAGCAGTCACGTATGCAGGAAGGGGGATGTTTCCCAGGAACAGCCTCCCCAGCCTCCTCCCCACCACCTATCAGGAGGGATTCTTCCCTCCCGAGTGCCACCCTGTCTCAAGGGTGGCTAGTCCAAGGGCACAGGTTGAACACGCCTCCCCCCCCCGCCCCCCCGGATCCCATGAGGGTGAAACTCCCAACCAATTAGTCTAACATAGAGAGCTCTGGGCCAATCAGCTGCACAAGCCCCCATCCCCAGACCCCTTTCCCCTGAACCCCATAAAAGTACCTGGGGGGAAGGGATCGGGGCCCACCATGCTCATCTCCTGCGTGGGATAGGCGGGACCCGGGCTCGCAGGTTATTAATAAATGCCTCATGCGTTTGCAGTGGTTCGTGTCTCATGGTTCCTTAGAACCCTGCCCGGCTTGCCCTAACAAACTATTCTCAAAATAAGTATTGAGAAAGTTCTCAATTTCCTTAAAATAACTGAGGAAACTGAATATACGTATTTATACAGACTAGTCCTAATACCCTTAACAAAATAACATACACTATTGAAATTACTTTTTACTTCTTCCTTTGACCTCTTGAAGTTTAAAGCACACTGCAGGTGTAAGGTATCAATTTAAAGCCCATGCACTCAATATGTAAAGAGAATGATGAAATAAATTAACTTTGGTGCCTTGGTTACTTGTAGACATGCAAACTAGAAATATAGACCCTTGACTGGGACTTGAAAAAGCACAAGAATACTTAGGTATATTTTTCATATGATTTCAAGTCAGTAAAGGATAGTGAGAAAATTTTTTATTTTCTTCTTATAATACAAAACTTTTAGGGGAATTTTCTTCAGCAAATTATATGAATTCTTCAATATTATGTAAACATTTGAAATTAATACTAAAAACACCCCATACACACATCCGGTAATTAGGTTTCACTAGGCTGAATATAATTAAGTGGGGACTTATCACAGATTGATATAGTTTATTTTTAGGTGAATTTTGCTAGAACTAAGGTTAATTTTTAATATACTGCTTTCTTATCAGTTCTTTTGTTCTTGTCAACTAAATATTTGATACAGAAAACATTTTAGAAAAATGTAACACATGTGATTGACAATGGAGTACTGTGCAAAGGAACAGATGCCACACTGGCACAATATGCTTGCTAGATGTGCATCATGACTTTGGACCCCAGATTTTTAGACTGCAATTGATTATATGATTCACAGCACATAAGTGATAATCTAACCACTGTCAGAATGTTCCATCTCTTTCATACTTGATTTCTCATCCAGGCTCAAAGTATCTGAACTCATCTCTGACATTCCCTACTTCAGGTCCCATATTTAATAATCAAGTCTTGTAGTTCCGGTGTCATGTATCGCTCAAGTCAATTTCTTCCTTTCTACTCTCATTGCCCCTATCATACATCAGAATGGCATTACCACAATCTCTTCTGTCACAATACAGGCTTCATGCTGATCAATCCTGAAAATGCCATTGAGTTAATCTTCATAACATACAATTCTGGACATGTCACTCTCTTGCTAAAAAATTTCAAGAACTCCACAAAGCCTAGCGAACAAAGTCGATATTTCTTAGCGTACAATTCAGTGTACCTGTGTTTTTGATATTGGTGATATTTTATTTCTTTTTATGTGGTGGGATCATTTTTTACCCCTGTTTATGTAAAATAATTGGTATACAGATTTAGACATAGGAGTGTGTACTGTTTCCTATAAATCCACCTGTGTCTCATATCTCCCTTTCTCAATTCCATTCTACATTCAAATATCAAAGTATTTTTTTCTTTTATAATATACTTTGTACTATAATAATTACTTCAAAAATCTTTCTATGGTAGCTTTCTGTAAATAAGTATAAAAGAATGCCTCTCAAATGTAACAATCATTGCTTTTCTATATGATCAAAGATGTAGGAGATTCTATCAGAAATCTAGAGAGTCAACACACTAGAGGTTAGAAATTAAACTTACTACATGGTCCTACTCAATCTACCTTTATTTCCAACTCAAATTCCACAGTGACATGAAGGATAGGAGGTCAGCAAGTATATTTTGGAAATGCTAAAGTCCAGACTCAATGAAAAAAATCAGATTAGAAACAAAGGATATATTTTGATGTTTCCAAGGCCACATTTGCCTGAACTGATTCTTTTGTTTTGCTGTGAGTTGATTCTACTGCAATATTAAAAGTCCCCTTGCTCTGGGGTTGTTTGTCAATGCTGTCTGTGTGCAGAGAGTGATTAGAGATGAGTCTCCACATGGGTAATTAGACAGAAGATCACTTATCAGAGCACTTGTGTTCAACTCAAAACTAAAAATACTATTGGGGCTCCATAAATGTTAACCAGAACTAGGAATAATGATAACTAATCCCTTCTTGGCGAATGTGCTCCTGAGTACACACACTTGAAGTTTTTCCAATTACAGTTCAAGAACATTTCAGCCCCCTTTATTCAGGACTATTATTCAGGCGCCTCTGGAAATGTTTTATTCAGGTTGCACATCTCTCCTCTACAATCCTTGATTTAGAATTCAGCTCTCTAGTAATGAGTGGAAATTTGGCTCTGAAAGAAAACACACACATGAATATATACACACACACCATTTTCTTAAGTGATGAATGCTATAGGAAAGCATTGTCTTAATCTTAGGAAAACACACAACAAAACAAGACATCCTGAAACAGTCTCCTAAACTGTTAAAAAGCTTTGGCTCTGAAAACAAAAAGAAAAGGCAAATTATATTACAACTTAACTCCCTTTTCGACTATCCATGACTGTATTTGTAAGTTAAAGATTAAATGTATGAATGGCATCTATAAAAGGCTGAAAGCAGTCTGCCAGTTTTCTCTCAGAAAATGCACAGCTTTACTAGACATGGATTGTGTCCTGCTTTTTGTGGTAGGCTTATTTTGATGAAATAGATAAAGGTATTAGCTCTGTAGGCTGGCTGTATTCAGCCTCTCTCTGGGCTGATGTTTATTCTCCTATTTATAACTGAGGACATGTTGGACAACCTTTGAGGGAGGGACTGTTTGAAATCTGAGCAAGACATTTTGTTCTCTCTCTCTCTCTGTTTGTGTTTGTGTGTGTGTGTGTGTGTGAGTTTTGTGTGTGTGTTTATGTGTGTGTGTATGTATGTGTGTGTATGAACGGAGCTGAATGTATATGTGTTTTCATATGAGGAGACGAAAGGTACACCTCTGTTGTTGCCCCTCCCAATAGTCATCTACCTGTGTTTGAGACAATCTCTCATTGAGACTTGGAGTTTGATGATTAGGACAGGCTAGCTGCCCAGGAAGGCCCAGGCATCCTCCTGTCTCCACTTGTCCAACACTAGAATTACTAACCTACACCATGATTATAATGTTTTTCACAGCACTTTCCCCACTGTAATATTAAGAAGTTCTTAACCCCATAGGACGTGACCCCTTTAAGGGTCGAATGATCTTTTCACTGGGTCACTCAATATCATGTATATATAAGACATTTACATTATGTTTCATAACACCAGCGAAATTACAGTTATGAAGTAGCAACTAAAATAACTTTATGGTTAGGGGACACCACAAAATGAGGAATTGTACTAAAGAGTCACAGCATTAGGAAGGTTGAGAACCACAAAGAAAACTTAAAAAAAAAACAAATCAAAACCTCTGCTTCTCCCATCTCAAAGATTCAAGTCATCTCATTGTGAAACTTCCCTGCTTCTAACTACTAAAGGGGCAGTTGTGTTTTTAGCCCTTTTTTGACAACTCAAGAGTAACATAAAGGTACATGGCTATTCTTAGGACAATAAAAACAAAAATAGCCAATCCTGGAGCATCTGAGTATTTTGTTGTCTCTGCTAAAGTAACAAAGAAGTCCTACATGAATGAGTGCTTGCTAATACAGACCTGGAAGTGCCCCACATCAGTAGAAGAGAAGGACTGTCAGTCATCTCACTAGGGAAACTTACCCTTCTGAAGATGTTATATGACATAATGGGTACACACTGAGAGTGCCCTGTTTTTAAATGATCATGATGACCATAGCTGCTCAGTGTTCGCCTACTCTGAGCCACCCGTGCTTACATTTGGATCTCCCAACTGAGTGGTGCCAGTAGAATGAATCACTGAGGCTAATAGGGTGGCTGGCTTCCCACATGGATTAAGATTCTGTGAGCAAGTCCAATGAAGTGCTGCATACCTGCCAATCATTATTCCAATGATGCTTATCTAAATTTCTGGTCTTAAAATCAGACTTGGAAAAGCTCAGAAGTTTCTCAGGTGTTTGTGGGTTAAAGAAAACCTACAAAGCGCTCATGGCTGCATGTCCATTCTAAATGTCTCACCCATATGAATTTCAAAATTGTGTTCGTTCCGACATGTGCATGGATGATCAGATCTGTGACATATATTAATTATTGTGAAATTAAATAAAATAATAACTTCCATTAGAAGAAATTATTGGCTTAAAAATTATTTCTGATGCCAATATACTAAATTGTAGTGAGTTAAATGTAATATTTACATAAGCTCTGGCAAGAACATAAAAGTTAACTGGAAAAATACTATAGAATTTCCACACAGATATTTAAGCCAGCTTATAATCATTCTCTTTTCTTTCAATTTTGTTTCTGCCTAAGTAAACTGTAATTAAGTCTCTTTTTTAAAAAAATTATCTTCTCAGCATGGCAGTTCAAACATCTTTTGCTCCTTTCTAGGTGGGGTGTTATTCATTATTCAGTGTAAAATAATATGACTGATCCATGTCACCAAAACAATTATTCTATGAGTGTAAACTACATGTTTAGGAAAACAAAAAATAATTTGTGTAAACAAATTTCAGAGAGATTAAAACTATATGGACTGAAAATATTTTACGTTAAAAGTTTCACTTCAACAATCAAAAGTATCATTAAGATGTATCTTAGAAAACAATGAAAGGATTTCAAAATATAGAAATCTTGAGCTTTTTAGAAAGACAGAATAGTTTAGATAACATTAAAAGAGACATATGGGCTTATGCCATAGCTCAGGGATCCAGGACATGTCTTGCATCTGAAAAGCCCTAAGTTCACTATCTAACCACAACCCCATCCCTACCCTGACATATATACACACTCACATGCACATACTGTACAAATATATGTAACACAATAAACTTATCCTTGTGGATTGGTTAGAGTCTCAATTTGCTGAAATAGGATGCATATTAGGAGGAAGAAGTTAATTACCTATTTTGTGTGTAATTCTGTACTTTATACTTTGCATAAAGTTGAAAAAAATACTCTCTCCTATTGTTAAACCGTCATTTTGGAGTTCAATAAAAATCTTCTGTAAAGATATAACATACATAAGTTCATCTGCATCAATAGAAGTCTCCAAACATTCAAACATTTCTAATCATATGTATAAGAGTATATTCTCTACATACTATGGATAACATCTATAAAAATATAGCCAAACATTTTTGTATTATAAAAAAGCATAAAAGGTATCTGTCATTTTTAAAAATACATTTGTAAACAAAAATTTATGATATTGGCCACAGGTGACATTTTAATTGCTCACCAATGCAATTAAAATATACATTTTGCCCATATTTTCTTCTAGTATTATAGAATACATTTCACTTTTTTAATCAAAAACTGATTGGGCAATTGTGAAAGGTCAGACTTAGTCTTTAAAAGTCATTCTCCTCCCTCATGTTAGTAATTGATGAGTCTGTCTTCTATTTTCTTTAAAGTTTCATTCTCAAATAGCAAACCACCTTCTTATTAACAATTTTGGTTCAATGTTTTATATGAAATTAAAGTATCTACACCCTTGCATTTCATATGGAAATGGATCAAATTTCTGTGATATTGAGAGTCTCTTAACACTAAAATATTTCTAAATGTATCTGAATTGATTTATATAAATGTCCAACTATTTCTTACATTCACGTATTTAGCACCTCATACTTATAGTAAATAGCATGAGTTATGTTTAGTTTTAAACAAACAGCCTCTGCAGCTCAGAAGCAGCTCCAGTATGTAGGATCCATAGAATGATACAGAAAGAACAATCATGGCTAAAGGTACATGAGCTAAGAGTACTGATACTGAAGCAAACAAAAAAAAATGAGTTAGGCAAAAAAACGAATAAAATAAGAGAATAAATGTTTCTAATGAAGTATAGTATAGTATCTTCTATAAGAGTTCTGGAGTAAGATACTATACTGTGTGTGAAGAAATAAAATTAACTAAGAATGGCCAGAACAGAGGATTCAAGTAGAAAGAAAGGAATAGATACAAGGAGCTACTGAGATAAAGAGGGAGGTTACCTAAGTAAGTTGAGATGATGCAATGAAGGACGTTTAACGTCTACCTAGAGAGCAGAGAAGAACAGCTGGGTTTTCTATACTTAGGTTTTTTCCTTTGGAAAGCAAAGTACACTGTGCAGAATGCTTAAAAAGAAAGCAAGTTTAGAGTCGTAGAGGCAAGTTTGTACTCAAATTGGTATGTGTTGGCTTCTGAATAAACATTCAAGTATTACACAACTTCCCCCTTACTAATTGTTGATTGCTCCATGAGTTGTCTGAAACAGTGTCTTAATTGCTATACTTAATAATTACAGTTGGGTTGGTAATCTAACTTGTTTACTATCAGAAGTGTAACAGGCCAAGAATTGATTAAATTGGGTAACTTCTTTCTTAGATAGAAGCAATATCCTTCAACGGAATGCTAACTACCTCTGAGAATTACATTTAACTCAGACTTTCATTGCCATAGGCAGGAGTAATTGATTTTAGGCTGGGTGAACTGGTTCTTAATACACATGCCCACGGGGAAAATGTCATTTTAATAAGAAGCTTCTGGAAACCACATTCTACTTTATAAAGAAGGTTTTCCCTTTGTCTTTATAAGCAAAAACTGAGAAGTCCCTGATTGCCCTTAGGTTCACAGTGAACTGAGAAGGTAATACTGAGTCGGCAGTCTGCAGACTCTTTGCCAATTCAGCTACCTACTTACTTACAAACAAACAAACAAAAGGTCTAGAACTTTCCTACAAAACTAAACCCGGTTTAACAACCCAACACTTCAGCAGCTGTCTTCTTTATTTCATAAAGCCTGCTTGTGCTATTGGTACCCAAAACCAAAATAAAGAGACTCAAATTAGTAAAAGCTGTGACAGGGGCAGACTAAAACAAAGAGTTTTATCCTTGAGATCAAGACAAAAAGGAAATGAAATCGCTTTTGAAACTGTAAACTACTACTAGCCTATTCAGCCAAATTTTGATGACTCATAATTTCTACCTGTCTCTGGTCAAGATTGTCATATGAATTGAAGGGAAAATTTATATAAATACATATTTTTTCCTATTCATGTTTATGAATTATCTTTGATAGAAAGTGTTAGTGTGTGTGATTTTTAAAATCATTAGATCATAGAATATATTATACATAGATGTTCATATATTTAGGTTTAAACTTCCTGTGTGACTATGTCAACAGTATTTTACTATCCATTTCTCTTACAAGGTACAATCAAGTACATAAAAAACCCCAATATGGCCTACTTTCATTTTAAAAGTATTTACTTGAGGATTGGTAAAATAGTTCACCAGGTAAACAAACATATTTGCCACCAAGCTTGGTAACATGAGTTTAACTCCTGAAAATCCATAATGGAAAGAGAGTCTTCTAAATTCCATATGCAAGTCATGACAGACATATATCAACATACATACACAAAATGAATGGTCAAATGAATGAATGAATGAAGAGTGAATGAACCAAGTAATCAAAATGGCTTTTAAAATATTTGCTTGTAACTTTTCAAGTCTTTCTCTTCAAAAATAGGCTCATTTTTTCCTGGTGTCCTCTACCCCTCTGATCCCTACAGTACCTCCTCCTCCCCTTCCCTGGGATTTCCCGGGCTTTGCTTGATGTTTGGCGCTGGACCTCTGCCTCTGCTCCATTCAGTTGCCTGAGGAAACTTATCTGGTGGAAAGGGCTAGGGACTGATCTATGAGCAGAGAAGGATCACATTAGAAATCATTTCCTGGCTACCCAGTCTCTAGTGCTTGGCCTGCCCTGTAGTATCAGGCATGGTTTCCCTCCTTTGGCATGGGGTTCTGCCCTTCCATTGTCCCAACAGGTCCTGAAGGGAGAATAGGTTATAGGTAGAAGGTTTTGTGGCTGTGGTGGTGTCTGAGTCCCACTATTGGAAGCCTTGCCTGGTTTCAGGAAATGCCCTGTTCAGGCTCCCTATCCCCCATTACTAGAGGTCCTCACTAGGTTCACCGTCATAGATTCCAGGGAGATTCCACTGCACTATGTCTTCTTATCGTCCCCTAAATGTTCTCTGATTCCAGTCTAGAGGGGTTGAGGACACCAAAAATACAAGCCCCATGGAATCAACTGACTACCACTCTTGGGGCCTCACAGAAACTGCAGTGACAAACATGGAATTCATAGAGTTTCCTAAGTAAAGTTTTATGTTTTTCTGTCTTGGTGTTCTTGCAAAACTCCTACAAGCTGGAGTGCGGGGAGTTTCTGACACTTTTGGCTGTCCTTGTGACCCTTTCTTCCTGCTGGATTGCCTAGTTCACTCTTGATGTAGGGGTTAATGCCCAGACTTGTTCCATCTTGTTATGTCTGTTTGAGAGGCAACCCTGGGAGGATTGTCCTTTTCAGGGGAGAAGCAGGGGTTGTGGGGATAGGTTGGGGAGAGAAGAGATGGGAGGAATTGGGAGGAGTGGAGAGAGGGGAAGAGGGGGTTGGGATGAATTATAGGAAATAAGAAAAATCAATCAATCAATAAAACCACAAAATAGGCTTATTTTACATGGTACTTAGGACAATTCTTAATTCATTATGTATTAACATTTTCTGTACTGTTAATAGAAAAATAGGTCTTGAGCACACATTTTATGGTTTAAAAAATATTACAACTGGGAATGGAGAGATGACTCAGCCACTAAGAAGAGTACTTGGTTTTACAGAGGACCAGGGTTTGATTCTCACTTCTCACATATTGGTTCACAATTATCCATAATTCCAGATTCCATGTAATCTCATGCTCTCTTCCAAAGTTTGAATGCAATAGGCACACACCTAGTACACATACATGAATACAGAAAAAGAAAATGCATATACATATAAAATTATATTTATAATACATATTATAATTTTAACATCTATTGACAAGATTTAAATAAAGATAAAATAAGACAATAGAATGAAGAATGAATCTGAAATTTGTTCCTGTGTATACAGATAGAAACAGAGATTTGAAGGCAAAACAATGATATGGTTATGCTTAGCTGGGCCATCATAGGTTTCATAGCATATTCTTAGGTCTTATTCTGTCATACAAAGAGTTTATGACTAGCAGGCACCATGCTTTTGATGAGAATGGATTGTAGAGGGACCACATCACTGCAAGGTTTATTCTTCTACAGCGCAGAGAAATTACTTCCTGCTCCATAACGTGGATGGTGTTTGGAAATGCCCTCTAACCACAATCTTGCTGAAATGTCCATAACTATAATTAAAATGTGAAATCATTTGAGATATTTCAAACCATGTTGTCTGAATCCCAAATAATATTAAATCCACTAGCATACATCAGGAATAGGTAATCTTTGTTTGTGGTAATTAATTTTATGTCAGCTTGACTAGATCAAAGGTGATTGGGGATCTATTTAAACTTTATTCTGGGTGTGTCTGTAAAATTGGTATTATAAAATTTTTAGATTTTAGTAATACAGATTGTCCTCCATAATGGGAATGGGCTCTATGAAATTAGCTAAAGGGCTGGATAAAACAAACAAAAAGTTTGTCTCTGACCCAAGTAAAAGAATTGGAGCTATTTGCCTTCAAATAAGGCATTATCCTGATATCAATCATATTATTGTCTTCATACTTAAACTCAATTGGCAACTCTTCGGGGGCTTTGAGTTAACATCAGTCTTTCAGCCTGGATCTCAGCCATTGACCCGCCTATTTCCCAAGCTTACAGATAGAGCAACAAACTATCAGTGCCTATGGACACTCACTGGCTAATTCACCTTCCAGATCACAGCATTTAACAGCCTGCAGAACAATGAACCCAATTCCTTATAACATCTACTTGTCTGTCTGTCTGTTTGCCTCTCTGTGTGTCTGTCTGGCTAACACAGACATGAGTATTTATATTATTACTAATTTTGTTTCTCTGAAGAACCGTGACTAAAACACCATTATACAAGGAAACTAAAGACACCTGCATTCTAACATGAAGACTAGGCCAGCTCATCTCAGGCTTCATGGGTTATGAAAAGATAGAAACAACACAAAACAGCAATTATCTCCCAGCACAGCATGATGGCTTTGATAACACCTGAACACTTTTTTATATAAAATACTCAGTTTAAAAGATAATTATTATGTAGGCAGCCAAAAGTTAAGTCAATCTCATACATAATTGTATTTTCAATTTTCTCCTCACTCAATGATTTACTTTCATGTGCTTCTAATCTTGAAAATGCACTTTAATAGACCAGTGGAGTGCAGTGCTAAAGAGACAGCATATCCAGCATTGTGCCACAACACAAAATCAATGGCGGCTCCTCACACAGGTTTTTTCAATTTTCATCACACATGGTACACAGCCCTTGGTGCAGTGGATAATCCAATTGTAAACACTGACTCACTGTTAACAGCTTTAGGAAATAGGATTAGCAATTTCTAATTTCAAAGTAAACCTGTTTCATTTTTGTCCTCTAAATCAAAACAATGTGTTTAGAGAGTTAGGTTTTCAGCTCTCTGAGCTTCCCAGAAATAAAAACTGTTGGCGACAAACTCTTTGCTGTATTGGTGCCACTGTTGGGTAGCATCCAGTACATGTTCCTAATAGCTTTTAACTACTTTGACTAAAAAATTAAATAATAATAGATTGATGTTCAATTGAGTATATTTTAAATTAAATTTTGACTGAACATTCTAAACTAAAAACATTGGGAAAAGTATCTTCAACTAGATATAATCTGAAAAGTAATATGTTTAGTTATTGGTAGATAGCTTTGTGTACAAAAAAAGTTTTACATAAAATTTATAGGAAAACTATTAGACTTGGAACATAGTAAACTGAATCAATGATCTTATAATATTGTGACTTACTTATTTTCTTAAACCTCCTTTCTTCTGCCTTTTCTGGTTTCTACTAACAGCCCTAGACTGCCACTCTCTCCAACTGCCATGAGCTCAGACAGCACCAAGGTTCACTGGGCATTTCTTCTTCATGGGAGTCTGGCTTTACAAGGCTGGGGGGCTCTGGGTTTTGAGATTTCCTCATAGGAAAGCTCCCCCAGGGAATACCATGGACCCTACCTCCAGCTGGCTGTGGGTCCCCCAACCTGGCAAAGTG
Organism: Cricetomys ansorgei; assembly: GCA_026225945.1. NCBI lineage: Eukaryota > Metazoa > Chordata > Mammalia > Rodentia > Nesomyidae > Cricetomys > Cricetomys ansorgei. The sequence continues at coordinate 1,757,858 of JAMJFZ010001360.1, read as the reverse complement.
GAATAGAAGTGGCCCCAACTCATACATGTGGCCCTGAGCTGGAACCTCATCACTGCCAAACTATTAAATTAGGGTAAAAAGAAAATCTCACCAATCCCAGACTACCCTGGAAAGCTCTGTATCCTCCAGAAACATTGTATAAAAAGCCATATTCTGCTCAGATAGGTACAGTTTTGGCTGCTCCCTTCCTCCCAAGTAGAGACAGCAACACTCAATAAACTTCTTTTGTGAGATTTGCTGCATGAAGATGTCTTTGTGGCTGGGTTGAAGAAACAAAAGTGTCAAAGTGAAGAAGTGAAGAAGAGCACCTCAGCTCAGCTTGGGGATATTTCCTCTCAGAGCTGCAGTGCTGTGGGAGTGTCTCCCCTCAGAGTAAAGCAGAGTGGAGCTATTAAACTTTAGCACTCCAGCTCAGCTGGGTGTGCCTTCCCCACCTCAGAGCTATGAGGTTCCTGGGCTCCTGACTGCCAGGATACCTTTCCACTGGGGACAACTTCCCCAACTCAGAGCTATTACTGCCAGGAAATCTTTCCTCTCAAAGTTGTTAACACTACTATTGAGGATACCTTCCCCACATCAGAGCTATGAGGTTCCTTGGCTCTTCACTACCAGGGTACCTTTCCATCTCTGTCCAATCTGAAAAAACACTATCACACTTCATAGGATATAATGCATGCCTTGCACTGAAAATCTGGCCAAGAACCCAACACTGGGGAGCTCAGAAGCTCAAGAGGCAAGCCTACTGCTATAATTCTTCTAAATGTACAGTGTATCAAATTATACTCTAAAATCAAATCTCTCCACACATAGATTAGTGCAGGACTTATATCTCACCAGAATTTATTTGTGCAGCAGGACAACAGTAAACCAAGAAACTAATAATTGATCCAAGTGTACAGAATAGGTTCAGAATAGGGCACTGGAGTGTTAAGCCAGAAATGGAACACCTGTATTATCTTCCACCCAAGACTCAAGGACCATTGCACAGAGTGAGTAGAAATATATAAGAGGCAGAGGGGGAAATCTGAATGAAACAGTGTCTTCTGAATATGAAAGGACCACTGAACTCATAAATTCACAGCATCTATGATTGTCTACATGAGACATATACAAGACAAAGCTAGTCAAATAAGCCAGATAGAAAGGGGTTCATAAGCCCCCTTTCCTAAATAAAGAGCTAATGACAATTTATTTCTAGAGAAGAAAAGTCAGTTCTCTTTTAGGGTGTGGCTCTGAAGGTAAACAGTGCTCCAGTGGGTGGCCCTGAAAGTAAATATTTTAAAGAATGTTTAGAATTTAAGGATTAAATGTGCTGTGAATTGTGTTGCAATATAGTGCCTCCCTCATATAGATAGAGCATAAAAGTCAAATCCCAAATAGCAAATAACTCAAAAGCAAAGGTGAGCTTTTAAACCTTCAATTTCAAGCTCAAACTCAAAGGCTGTGATTCAAATACCATGTCTGGGCCAGTGAGATTTAAAAAGCAGACAAGACATTCTGTTCATGCTTATGGCATGCAAATGCTCACTGCTCCAGCTGCAACTAACTATAGAGCACAATGTATTGTACACAATCTCATTGGAGATTTTGTGTATATCGGTTGACTGGGTTTTCACAAAAAAAAAAAAAAAATAGATTGCTTACCTGAATTTGACTTATGCTTGCTAAAGAAGCTGACATTAGAGGGCAAACATTTATAACCATATTTATCTGTCTTATTTTAGGGTAAAATAAGACATAGGGATCCCTCAGTCCAAGCAATTCAAAGGACAGTATTAAAGAAAAAAAAAACACCAAGTGTCTTGAAAGGGGTTATGAGAATATTTCCAGGATCATATACACACAGGAATATAGTCAGGACTTCTGCCTACTGATCAAATTCACTCTTCTACTACAGTGAAAAAAATCACTGGGATATTAATGTTTTAGAGAACCCCTTGGTTCATTTATGTATGCTCACCAAGACAGTGAGTGAAATGGCCATGATTTAATTAGAAACAATTATTTGCCTCCAGTCTTTACTATTGTACTGTGAGCTATAAATCCTTCTCGTGCTTTCTATTTTTTCTTTCTTTCTTTTTTTGTTTGCTGCAAATAAGTAACATTGGTTTTAAAATAGGCATATACACATGTGCACACATCACACAAATACAGAAAAACGATGAGAAGAATAGCAAAGAAAGGGAAAAGGTGCATGAAATCTATAATTCAAAACAGAAGTTTCTCCTCTTGGATAATTAGAAACAGAATCTAGTTGCCTACCTTGTTTTTTTCTATCCCTGATGTGTTCGACTAAAATGGTAATTAGCTGTGTTTCTATTTTGTTTGAGACATACTGCATATCATGTGTAGTGCAGAGCCAGTCTCAGGGGGGAAATGAATAATCAGGAGAATATTTTTCAATGTCTCTTCTCTGTAAAGATTTACTGAGTTGTCTGTAATGTGTACTGACAGCGTCTGCATTAAAATTAGAAGAAAGTAGACATCAATATTGTCAAACTAAAGAAAAATCATTGTCTTTTCATTTTCATCCTACTAAAATAAATCAAGTCCATATCTTTTAATATTTTATTAGAATTGTTCATTTCTGAAGGTCAAGAACAAGAGGACTTTTCAAAGTTTAAAAAGATTTCAAAAAGGTGGTGACTAATTGATAGTCTCTAGACACCCACAAGGTTCAGACTAGAAGCTGAGCAGCCATATTAATTGACTTGGTCAAATTGCTGGCATTACTTAATGTTTGTATGGAATACCAATGTATCCTGAATGAGTGATGTATTTGCAAACAGAACAAGCCTACTCTAGATACTTAAATAAAAATAAATTAATTTGAAAGATATTAAAGTGTTGCCAATAGAAGGCATGAGTTATGGGTAAACAAAATTGGAATCAGCAAGAGCCATGGTTAGAAATATATTCTAAGCAGGAAAATCTACAAGAAATAAATGAGTTTCAGCTAACAGCCCCATCCTATTTTGGGTTTGTTTTGTTTTTTTGTTTGTTGTTGTTTCATTAGAGACTGATAATTATTGTGGAAGTATCTGTTGAGTAAGCCTAGGTTTCAAAGGCTTTACTTGGCATTGTTTTGAGCATTGAGGTGTGGGCATCTTTCCTAATGCTCTAAGTCAAAACACAGTATGATGAGAGTCATTTCACCTCCTAGGTACTGTGCTCAAGAGAAGTGTAGACACATTATATACAAGAAGATCAGGGTATTAATATGGAACAGGCAAAATAGAAGAAAAGTTCACTTAGAATTCTTACTTAGGGAGGAGAAACAAAATACAACCATTCTAAGTACAATGCTTTCAAGCAAATAAGCATGTTACATATAAGAATACTTTTTATATTTGAATACCCCCCCAAAAAATGGACAATATATGGTATACTGAAATTCCAAAATAAAAATTCCCTTCAAGTGGCAATGTTTAAGAAAATGTATTAACTTCCTGGAGAATTTAGTACACTGTCAGGCCTTACATTTTAGATCTAGTTAATTGTCATAAGTTGACTGTACAGTTAGAATCAGTGATGTCTCAAAGACAAAAATGAAGAATTAACTTTAGAAATGATATAACACATGCTTCAAGTTCATATACATAACCTGAAAAACATTCCAATCTCGAACACCTGGGAGAAATTTGCACTTGATGGTTCCAATATCACAAACATAAACATTGAATACTAAAACCATGTAATGTGGTAGAATCTTTACATCTATGAGTTTGTAATGCACTATCTTGAGCAAAAATTAATCAGATTCAGATTTAAATGGCTCCAACTTAATATGATAATAAGCAATACTGAGAACTGAGCACTACTATAATCTCAACCTGCACAAAATCAAGCCATTCAAAATTCCAATATGGATCAGCAAGATGCTCAGAAAGTCTCACCCTTAGATGAGGAGGTATTGGCAATAGATGGCTTCTAGGGGAGGATGATTCAGTTTCTACAATGCATGGTCCCTGAGAGATCCAGTAATTGTTCCAGTTCATGTACAAAATGGTAGCACTAAATTGACTCCATAGGTTAAATACAAACAAAAGAGTCCACAAAGTTGGAGAAATCAGTGAAGCTAATTGGAGATTTAGAGATAGGAATAGATCTGATAAAGGCATATTATATGCATATTTGAAGCTTACATTCAACTTTTAAATATTTAAAACTCTTTAATTCTTCTTTCGTGGTTCTGTCAACTTCCATATATCCTAAGCTAATGGTTATTATCATACAAACTTAATTTAGATAATATGAATATTATTTTCATGCCTATCAAATGAAATGAAACATACTTTTAGAATATATATGAACAAATTTTCCCATTTTTATTGATTGATACTTTCACATATTTATATGATGAATTTTAGTAATTTCACCCCTACATTGATTTATTTTTAAAATTTATTTTATTGGGGAACAAAGTTGAAATTTTAGCACAATTTAGCACATACTACAAAAGATTGTATGACATATATTTGAAATATAATTAGACACATCTTAGTGTAAACAATTATATATTGTCGATGCTCTAAACATGCATATCATATAATTAAAGTCAAAGCAGGTAAGTATGGAACACAGTGATGAGTGTGAATTATTTGCCACATACTCAGGATATATGTAATATGTTGTTCAAAAAATTATATAAAACTTGATTCATTTTCCCCTTTAATATTGAACTTTGGGCCAGAAAAATTTAAATAATTTTGAACATTAGTTCTCTCTAGAGCTTCAAATCTATAATAGAAAATAAAATTTTATTAGTTACTTTTTTCCTTCAACATATTTTTCATAGGTCTTTAATGAAAAATAATAGAAGTTCAGGACAAGAACATATCTAATAACCTCACAATTCTTACAATGAATAGACACTAATACAACAAAGAAATCAAGTCAGAGGAAGCTTCAAGAAAATGGGGAAAAGAAGAATAAAGTGTACCCTTTCTTATGAAAAATATAATCAATTTCCACAAATGAGGGGGGAAGGTTTTAATAAACTATCATAATAAAAATATATTTATGTAGACAATCATGCTAATTTTATTTTTATCAACACATATATGCACACTTGAATACATACATCCATGGAGTTGTGTCTTTTAGAATTGCAGCAAGATGATTTTGGTTAAGAGCGATCATATTATGAAATAAATATATTGTCTATGCATCAGATATGGAAAAATGTGAACAGGAGACTTCTGGGGTCACAGATGCTTTCATTAAGAAGACAATTTTATTAATGCTGCTGTTGTTTGCTTTGAGTTTGGTTGCGATATTTCTGCTTGTCTTATATTCCCAAATGTTTTTCTAGGATATTAGCCATTTTTGAATATAGTTGAATGTCATAGACATATTCATTACATGATCTTAGAATATCTCTCTGTACTTGAATGCTGCCATAATATTACTGTTCCATACTTCTGTGTCCTTTGAATATATTGTACTTTAATATCTGTTCAACTCACTCATTTCCAATCATTCTGTAAGCTTACATAAATAAGTCATCTACACAGTCAGTCACTCTTCCAAGTAAAATCATAGTGTATGCTGTAGCACTACCATGCTATTTGTTGTATTCCCTTATAATGATTTGTTTTAAGACATCTCCTTAATTATAAAGTTTACTCCAATGTAAATGCAACAAATCACATAGAAATAAATTTCAAGGGAGTGATTTAATTCTTCACCCAGCCTTTTCTTTTGCAATTCTTTGAGAATTTCATATGGTATATGGTGAAGCATGATCATATCCACCCCTACCTTTCCACTCCAACTCCTTTGGATATTGCCCAACATGTTTACCTCCCAACTGCATTATTATTTCTCCTCCTCTTCTTCCTTGAAATCTTCCTTGGCCTCCTCCTCTTCTGCCACTTCCTCTATCTCCTACTCCTTACTCAAACGTGTAAAGATGTTTCTCTAATCCCAAAAGCTATCACCCGTTATTTAGCTCTTCAGTTCAGCATCAGGCTTCATGAGTTTCTCACATCTATGCTGAGAGTTTGCCTGACTCTATCTTGTGCAATTAGCCAGAGCTGGTATGAGTTTGTAAATGTAATAGACATATCGTATCTAGAAGACAGAATTTCACAGCCTTCCTCCCCATCCTTTCATACCTTTGATCTTTCTGGTTCTTTGTTTTCCCTGAGCCTTAGAGATTTATTAAAACATCTCATTTAGGCCTGAACACTCACTATTACTTTTTGTCAGTACTTTGAACAATTACATGCTTTTGCATTGACTACTGCCCACTACAGAAAGAAATTTCGCTGGCCAAATCTGAGAGCAGCCCAGGTCCATATACTCAAATATAAATATTTAGAATGCAGTTTTAGAGCATATTCATTTAGCAAAGAAACAGTAACTTCTACCATAGGACCATAGACCAGATGTACAGTAACAGACATGAGCTTTCTCATGTGGAACAGGACTTCAATCCACTCAGAAAGTGGGTTGCCTCATAACAAACATACCACTATTGCACCAGTGAAGACATCTTGTTTGGCAGGTTGGTATTATAACATGCAGAGTCTAACACCAGGTAAGACCATCAATGTATTTTCTCCCCAAGCATCCTTCATAGGAACTTTCAGTGCCATGAATAGTAACCAGCATAGAGGAAGGTTCCTGGTTGGTTTGAGATTGATTTCTGAATGCCCTGTTTCCACAGTATGTTCAGCAATAGGGTCATACCATGTAGCTACAGTTCCCAAAACAGTACCATACCAATAACCTGTGTTGTTTGGGAGATCTCTGAGGCCTTCTTGACCAGTAACTTGAAGGGAGCTCTCCCATGCCTTGCACTTGCAATTTTCATTTGAAAACCAATGCCTTCTTGAAGTAATATTGTCCATCCATGCAAGGTGTCTCTTTTGTTGTTGTTGTTGTGGTTGATAATTTTACTTTGAAATTGACTTACTAACTAGTGAATAGTTCCACAAGAACCATATTCATAGCTTTGGTTAACCCATTAACTACCTGCTCCTTTTTCCCATCCCGGCTTAAACTTCAGTATTGCCTCCCCTTCTTTCATATCACATATGCTCTATCACCTCTAATTACATTGTTTAATTGGGTTTCAAGATAGTAGTTTACTTCAAAAAGCTAGTAAACTTCTATCTAGCTTTTTAAATCATCCGTTTTGGTTAACTCTCTTTCACACTCTCAGATTCCCCAATCCCCCACTGTGCCTTCCTGGCTTACACATATAGTGCTCAAGAATTAACATGCTTTTGTTCTGTAAATGGATCTCAAAATGTTTCTCAGGCAGGAATCAAACTTTTGGGGTTGAGGTTTCCTCCTACCTCAGCCCCCTCATAGCCACATTCTGAGGCCTACATTGGTGTAGAAGCACCAGGTTAAGAATCCCTATATTTCAAACACTCTCAAATATGTTGAATGTTAATATCCACTAAAGAGTGGATATCCACTAAAAAGTGCATTAAGGGGATGAGAAAATGGCTCAGTGGGTGAAGACCTTACTAAGGGATGACGACCTGAGTTAAGATACCCAGAACTCATGAAAGATCTGGGTGCAACCGTCCAAATCCATTACCCCAGTTTAGCAATGGCAGAAATAAGAGGACCCTGGGGCAATCAATGTAGCCAAAAAGTGAGCACCAGAGTCAATGAGAGACTCTGTCTCAAAAAACAAGGTAGACCTTTGACCTCTGATGACAAATTTACTCACTAATAAATGAAACCACAAACATCTCCCACACACACATACATATATATTTTGAAATAAGTATGCTAAATTTTGAACTATTGAATGTCAACGAGGTTTTCTTTGTATACTTACAACTTGGTATTGGTCTAAACACAACCCATAATAGGCATGTGGAAAATCCCAATGTGAGCTGGAGGCAGTAGACAAGCTGCCATTACCAATGCATGAAAGCTTTTATAGACCTCACCCTAAAAGTAAAGTTTAGCTGCAGGGATAAGAACATCAGGATCCCACTTCTGGAAACAAGCTGCTCCCTGTAATCATGCATAAATCTAATAATAAAGGGGAGAGATTTCCTGCTGTTTGTATCTGAGCTCATGGATAAGTTGTTCTAACAACAGAAGCTTCTGATGCTGCAAATTAAATTTTCTAATATGAAAAGGGGCTGAATTTAGGTGTGGAATAACAGCTATTAGTATATTGCCATGTTTTGATTTTTTTAATATAGAACTAACTTTATCTTATCTTTTGGTTGTTGCTGTTTGTATTAAGCATCATGTCTCTTTCCTTTTTAAAATGACATTAATTCTCTCTTCCTTAATACAATTCCTTCAAATAAAGTGGTCTTAATACTATAAAGGACTTCTTTAATCCACACAATTCAGATAAGTATGGGAGACAGGCAGGAAGCATTGGGTTTATTGAGTAATGAATCACTAAGTGAACTGAAAAAGAAGAAAAATATCTTTGCCTCAAAGACAGGCCACTTTTGATGAGTGAAACAGGAGAAGGTCTCTCTGAGTCATACTTTTCTATAGAAATGAGCTTTCAACTCCTGTTTGTTTGTTTTTGAAAACAAATACTGTTTACATATAAACCCATTCCTACTCTCCTAATCTTACCTTCCTTTAATAGAAATAAATAATCAGTTTTAGTAACAGAAATTCCACATCTGAGTCAATTTTTATACATAACACTATAAAAGAAAAAAAGTGTCAACTCTTTGAGAAGAAGAATGCACTATAAAGCCAGGGGCATTGTTGCAGCCACTTCTGTATGTCCAATTCCTAGAACAATTTCTTGGAGACAAAAAGATGACAAGTATTTGCTGAACTGATTTGAAGTGTGTAAGATCTGATTCTCCATGATGTGAGCAGATTAAGACAGAGGCAGGCAGGTCCCCCAGTGATCTTCTAGGTGCCTCCAAATGGCACCTTCTCTTTCACTCAAGAGCCTGGACTTGAGAGAAACCAGAGAGCAGCATATCCTAACATTCAGAAGGCAGCTGTCAAATACAGACTCAAAACTTGGGACTGACAGTCCATATGCTCTTTGTCCCCTTGAGAGAGGCTACCAACAGATGTGGTGCTTCCATTCAAAGAGTCAATGATGTTGCAGAAACAAAGGCATCACAAAACTGTCCAATTAAAAAGAATGCATTTTAGCATGAATAAAAATGGGTTGTCATCTAGTATTTTTTAAATTAAATACAGAATAAAGTTTCATCTTACCAAAATGTCAAAATTCTAAAAATGTAATTCCCCAAATATTTATAACTTAGAAAAAAATCTCATGACAGTCAACCTAGACTCTCTTGATCTTCTCTCTTTCTTTATTTCTCTCTCTCTCTCTCTCTCTTTCTCTCTCTCTCTCTCTCTCTGTATATATATATATATATATATATATATATATATATATATATATATATATATATATTTCCTGGATATGAGACCACTTACAGAGAAATACACCTCACATAGGATGTCATACCAAAGTCTCAGTGCATTTAATACTGCTATTAATATCTCAGAAAACCCAGAGTCTCCTACTGATTCTCTCTCATTGTTTGCACCTGATGTCAACTGAGTCAGAATGATTTGTATAAAACATGTAATTTAGTAGGCTCCTCAAGAAGTAATGCAGAATGTATAAACCCAGCCTGCCTAATTTCAAGTGAAATACAAGAGAGAAATGCATATTAATGTAAAGTGACTATAAATCAAAAGCGATTTCATTTTCTAAGGTAGTGTAAAAGCCAGACCTGTTAGAAACCATAATTCTGCTGTCATAATCTCTTAGATATACAGCTGACCTTCCCGGGAAGTTCCTGCCATATAGAAGTGAATGGATCAAGAGGAATAACATTAAATGACAAGACATTATTGTGAACCAGGTACTTGAAGGTAATTTAGTTCACTTGAGAAAGTCCTTAATCACAAGTCACACTTTCCTAGTACAAATTCTTCTTGCTGTATATATACACACACATTGATATGAAGTGCGTTCTCTGTGCAGAATGCACAAAGAACTTCATCGTGTATTCCATGTCTGTGTTTACACATTTTTCCCAATCAATATTAAACTTGATGCTCCACTGTTTTCAAGGAACAGTTGAAAGATTTTTGTGTTGTAATTCCTAATGCCACATTGTCTGATTAACTTAGGAATGTATATTTTCTCTTGGTGTTTTACATTTATTATTAATAAATAGTAGTAGCTAACATGATTGCTTCGCTGCTTACTTCTCCAAAATGAATTATTCTATTAAAGTTGTGACTTTCAATGTTAAGCCTGAGGTAAGAAATGGGCTTGAATCTGAAATTATGTTTTCATAGTGCTTTTAGTACAATTCCCTTTGGAAAAAGGGTGGGAGAACAAGCTGCTTTTGTAACTTGTGGGAATTTTCAGAGCAAAAGCAAATGAATAGAATTTGTTAGACTCTTTTGCAGTAGATTACTAGATTTTCAATAAAGAGATGATGCTTCTATAGCTATTATTTATCTTACTATTATAAAAAGTTTAAGAAATATTTCATTTCATCATTATTTCATCATTCATCATTAAGAAATATTTCATCATTATCATATGTGTGACTAAGCACACACACATGCACACACACGATTAAACTGCTACTTTAGAAGCTTTTCAGTAAGAATTTCTTCTTTTAACTCTTAAAAAACGTTTTTTGTTATTGTTTTATGTGTATGAGTGTTTTGCCTACCTATATCTGTTCTCGCTATGTGTATACCTGATGGCTGTAAAGGTTAGGCGAGGTCGCCAGATCCCCTTGGATAGAGTTACAGACAATTTTTAGATGCTATGTGGTGCTGTGATTGAATGGAGATCTTCTGCAGGAATAACAAGAGCTCTTAACCTCTAAGCCAATTCTCTAGTCCACGGGTGTGTGTGTGTGTGTGTGTGTGTGTGTGTGTGTGTGTGTGTGAGCACATACAGGAGCAAGATGTGGGCAGGGCAGACAGATCTCCCTGAGTTTCAAGCAATTATCTCAGTCTCATCATATAAACGGCTAGATTCATGTTCCACTGTCAGTGGATTTTATCAGTTACTATCTATCGATAGCAGTGTTTTCTCCGGGGCTAAAATGAAAAACATTCATTTCAAAGTTGACCCTGGGAGTGTATTGGTGTGTGTGTGTGTGTGTGTGTGTGCGTGTGTCTGTGCGTGTGTCTGTGCATTTGCATGCACCACAGCATGTATGTAGATGACAGAGGATAAGTTGGAAGAGTCAGTTCTCTCCCTCTATTACATGTTCTGGTGAACAAACTCAGACCATATTTGCTTTAGTGAAAAGTGCCTTTGTTTACTCACTGAGCCATCTAACTAGCTCAAGAAAAGCATTTTATGAACCATTTCTGTTGTCCACTCCAAAGACTGAAAACAGAAGTTCATGTTTGCTCATGTGCGTACCACAGCCAAAATAAAATTAAAATTATATTTTTAAATTGATACTAAATAAATTGTTCAAAGTTTTTTTTCATACAAACTGATCACTTTGATAAACAGTGTACAGTTATATGATGCACAGCTTCCTAGCCTCACCAGTCATATGGCAGAACCAAGATTTCCCAGATTCCAGGCATCCTAGGGAAGAAAGTTAGATCATAAACTTGAGTAGGATACTGGATACTGGATAAAAGTATACTTATAATAAGGGTGGACTTATTGAATTCCCTATTTTCACAATAAGAAAATATCAAGCAAATATTTGCATTGCTAAAAAGATATTTGAAAAAATCATTTTGCTTAGATCTATTTAAAATATTATAAGAAGAATAATGAGAAAAAATGACAATGGAAAGTTTTTCAGAAAGTTCCTATATGCGTATAATTTTTCAAAGGCATTTATATTTGACTAAAAAGACAATAAGTCAAATCCTAGATCACCAAGTGTCTACTGCCAAGTCAGGGGGTTCTACAAAACAACTCACCTCACAGGTGGCTCCAAACTCTGAATGACTTCAGTCTTTGACACTCTATGTCAAATCTCCCTCTATATTCATAATGTAGAATAAAAGCATGCTTAACAACTTCATGTGAGTCATGAAATGTCTGACAAGACAGTAACAGCTATTCCCACTACAATACATTGTCACAAATAGTCACATGTCTACACAAGTATACACATGTAAGAAAGTATAGCAAATTCCTCCCATGTACTAAAAGGAATTGAGAGGATGATCACTTGCAGTCCCCACCATACAAAAGAACTCTCTAGATTTAAAAAAAAAATCACTTTTCTCTGACACTAAAACATTCAACCTTTTTTTTTATTTTTGAAAATCTTTAGATAAATTTATTGAGTACCCTAAAAGGACTTATTAATGTTTATTAATTAATTAAAATTTATTAATGTTTATTAAATCTGACATTCTGAGAATGTATTTCAGTGGTATAGCATTCTCTTGAATAGAGGGTGTACTGAGCACAATCCAACACTGGGAAGTATGAATTGTCATATTTGAAATTAAACCCATGAATGTTTATGGGAATAGGGAAATGCTTCAGTGGATAAAGCATGTACCACATAGTGTGAAGACTAGACTCTGGATGTGGTTTTTCCATAGCCCCAATGATCTGGATGTTGATACTGGAGATCCTGAGGAAAGTTGCCTGGCTAAATTAGCTAAGTCAGTGGCTTCTGGGTTTAGCAAGAGACACTGTCTTGGTAAATAAAATGAACAGTGATAGATGAAGAGAACCTACACTAACCTCTAGCTTCATATGCATGTGCACACATCTGCACATATGACATATGTGTACCCATACATACGTATAAGCGCAAAAATTTGCAAAATAAAAGTATTCATGAATTCACATAAAAGTTAGTTATCCATCATGCATTAAAACAAGGAAATTGCTTTTAAACAAACAAAAATATACCTTTTTTTAATGAAACAATACATAATTACACAAGTGGAATTGTTTCATGGTTGTTTCTAGAAATTTCATCAGTACACAGAAAACATGCATATTCACATATCTGCTTCTACATTCAGTGTGTAGTGAAATCACTTCAAAGTGAGAACTTTGTACTGTGTAGTTGTGAGAAAATGATGTAACAAAGCCAAATAACACATTAGCATTTCATACAAACAATTTTAAACTCACTAAACCTATGTAAAGTTATTGGGGAATGTTCACAGTCCTTACCCATGATGTACAGAATCCTGACTAAAGATAACTAACACAAGTGCTCAGTGACACTGCCAAGGGTACAGAGCTAAATAAAATGCTTGCCACTTAGAATGCCATTTTCTGAGTTTTGTTCTGAAATTTCTATTGAGTGAAATCATTGTACTTTGATTGAAAGTATTCAGTACCTCAACTTGGGATAAACATGCCTTCTTGTTTTCCTAAAAGTGATATGCAAAAAATATATCCATCATCTAAAATAATACTGTTTTCTTCTTTCTGTGTGCCTGTTCAACATTATCAAGCAGTCTACATGTCATTTTCTGATCAGCAGATGAATAGACAGATCATATCCACAACATCTTTATTTGTTTTATTCATATGGCACCTAAAGCCCATAGCACAGGGATCTTTAATGTGAGATCTGTGATCTTCCAGTAGGTTCATTATCTTGCCCTGTTTTTGATAAATCCTTTAGTCTATATCCTTTCATTGATATGATACTTGTATTCTCAAATATGTCATGAATATGAACCTTCCTAATTTCTTTCTAAATAAAATATTAAAATCAGGGCTGGCTCAACTGTAAATATTTAATAAAATATTAAAATCAGGGCTGGCTCAATGGTAAAGGACCATTCCTCCAAGCCTGATGATCTGAGGACCTGAGTTTGAGTCTTAGATCATACATGGTTGAAGAATGGAACCAGTCTGCATGTTGTCCTCTGAGTTCCACACAGGCATTATAGCCCGTGGAGTGTGTGTGCATGTGTATGTGTTTGTGTGTGTGTATAATAATAAGTTAATAAATGTAAAATTTAAAAATCAGCAAATAGTCACTGAGTAACTATTTGTATTCAGTAAAAAATCTATTACATGTGATATTCTGCATTAACTTCTATAAATCAGGTGAGATGACACTAAACCCCACAAAGGAGATTCAACTTTGTCCTCTCCATTCTACAGTTCAATTACCATAGTAGATAATTCTTAGCTATTTAAGTATGAGGGGTATTCTGATTTGTTTATGGATTTGGGCTTTTTTGCTTGTTGCTTGCTTGCTTGCTTGCTTGCTTGCTTGCTTGTTTTATATGTAAGACAGCATACACACCTATTAGATGCCAGATTTTCGATATGATCCTGTTTGAACTTTGTTAATCACCACAAACACTATAACTTGCTGCTTCTCATTGAACAGAGAGAGGCAATGTGAGACATGAAGAAGTTAGGCTGTGACCTGAAAGGGTCCAGCCTGCATTTACCTGGGTCTAAATGCTGTATTTCTAAAGTGATGTGACTCAACCTGTTCTGTCTAAAATTAAAAACCTGTTCATATTATGTGTCTATGAAGCTGGGGTGAGATAAAGAAAAAGAGAGAAAGGGATGGAGGGAGTGAGAGGGAGAGAAAGAGAAGGGAGGAAGAGAGCAAGGATGTTCGTGTGTGTATGTGTATGAGAGAGAGAGAGAGAGAGAGAGAGAGAGAGAGAGAGAGAGAGAGAGAGCTGCCTTATTAGTTGATATAGCCAGTTATTAGAAGTATAATTATAAAAGGTCAGGAAATTCTCCCAAATCTTTCTGCATTGCCTTAACCTTCTATTGAGGTTTCTGGGGTTTTGAAACTATTTTCTGTTACCTGGTAATTGGAATATCTCCTCCCTTCTTCTTCCATCCAGAGAACGCTCTTAAGGATATCATGGTTTAAGTCGTCAAGTCTTAGGTGTTGGGTAGTAGGCTATGCAACCAGCTAAAAGGTGACTGTATATCACCAAGCCACTGACCAGACTTCAGAATCTGCTTCTGCTTTCCTCACCACTGCCTATACATCAGCTCATTCACTGTACTACAGGGAATGGGAGCCTGGAAGAGACCTTGTATAAACCTAGAAGGAAAATGAGGACCATGGTGGAAATATGGTAATGGGGACAAAAACAATCAAGCTCAAAAGCATAATGTTCTATGTACCTTTCATTCACTACATTTGGGCAGTGGCTCCAGGTCATTCTTTCCAGGTGTTCAGTTCTTCCCTGGCATATGAAATGGCATACAAATCTATTAGATGCAAGATTTCCAATACGATCCTGTTTGACCTTTGCTAATCACCGCAAACACTGTAACTTACTGCCTCTCATTGAACAGAGAGAGGCAATGTGAGACACAGGTCAGGTTGTGACCTGAAAGAGCCCAGCCTGCGTTTACCTGGGTCCAAATGCTGTATTTCTAAAGAGATGTGACTCACTTTAGAGTCATCAGTGACTCTTGTCTTCACATTCATGCTCTTCCACCCTATCTTTTGCATAGTGAACTAGATTTGGACAACACACTCATGTCAGTCCACATCAAGGCAAAAGAGTAAAAGAGTTGACCAACTGAAGCTCTCAGTGACAAGTCATCATGCAAATGCCTAGACCTGTAGATCATCTTCAAATTATATTCCTGTCTTTCATCCAAGATGAAGGGCCTGTGCATTCAATATTTTCTCCCTTCACTGAGAGATTACTCTAAAGATCCAAGTTCAAACCTTGATTTTGTCCCTTGCTGGCTATATGGCTATGGGAAATTTCTTAATTCTCTTATATAATGGCTTAATATTGACATGAGTATGAGTAAAATATTCACCTTTGTATGATTTTGGGGACACAGTGCTCAGTTTTTATTACCTTATTATAGCTGATTGTAGTTCTTCTTATCAACTCCATGATTATAACAACCAGCTAACTCTTCATAATACAATGTCATACATTGTGTGACTTAAAGGCACATTAATTTTCACACAGTTCTGAAATTCAGGAAGAGCATGAAGCAATTTTGTGAATGAAGCTAAGAAGAGTCTTCCCTTGTCTTCTTAGCTGTGCTCCTGCCAGGCAGAGATTTTTCTCTCTTCCTGTTGATGTTAGCCTGCCCATGCAGTTACAACACAATATCACAGCATATAAGCAATGGAAGTTTCTCATAGTCCTGGAGTCCAGGAAGCGTCCGGTCACAGTGCAAATGGGTTCAGTCAGGGTATATTTTGGTTCCCAAATGGTGTCTTGTTACTACATTCCCAGGAGGAGATACGTATAATTACATGACAAAAAGTTTAAGAGAGATGAAATAGTCCTTAAAGCTTGGAAGATGAAGTCATTAATGCCATTCATGAGAACTCTACCTTTGTGATTTAATCCATAAAGGGCATACTTCTCAATACTGCCACATTGCTTATCTAGTTTCAGCATGTGAACGTTGGGACACAGACACACCACAGCTCTCTTCTTATATGCCACTGTAACTATAAAACTAGAGTCCCACGTTTATGATCACTCTTAAATAACACCTAAAGATTATATCGCCAGATACAGTACATGGCCATTTGTTGGAACATCAACATACGAGTTTGGGGAGGATACAATGCAATACATACCAATATCCTTCATCCTTTTTTTTTTTTTTTTTTGCTTACAGTTCTTAAAATTAATTATGGAGTGTTCTGGGAATACGATATACTGGGATAAAGAAAGACTAGCTAGAATATCTAAAATTACATTCTAGTCTTTCCTAAAAGCAATCATGCCTTTCAAATTTCCTTTCAAAGTAGAATTTCAGCAGCCTGTATTCCTCAACAACATACATTATTACAGGTAGCTTTCCTATGCATCGTGATACCAGATCTTCATGATTCCTAAGATTTTGTTATCCCCTGCCACTTACATATGAGAAATAAATTCACTTTCTGTAACTTATTGTGGAACAAGGATGGTGGTTCTGTCTCACTGAGTTCAGAAAGATGAATAGCCAGGGTAGAGCAAATTTGTTTGGCTGAGTTAGTACTTATAAGTCTAAAATAATCTCCTTAGAATGCACCGTAAGGAAAGAAGTTATATAAGCATATAACCTCAAAGTTCAAAGGATTACAACTTTGGATTCAGAAAGAAAAGATTAAACTTTCACTGGATCCCACTTCTGTCAGCTTCAGGGTTGCTGTGGACAAGCTACTTAGTGCTTGTGAATCTCTGTCCCCACCCATGTAGATGCCTCATATGGATGGTTATGGTAAAATACTTCTTGCAAAGTACCTTGTCAATTTTAGGAATGAAAAGTAAATGGATAGTAGTGTCTTCTTTTGAATAGACTAAATACTTAGTATAGACTTTTGGTCTAATTATATAAGTAGGCAATTTCAAAATATACTTATCAGCACCTTTACTTTGGTATGTTCTCTTTTATAAGTTTCATTGAAACCACTATAAAGTTGGACTCTTCAAATAAAGGGGAGTCTAAGAAGGGAATCAAAGTCTGACCTTCCCTTTGTTGGATGGATGATATCAAGAGCAGTAAAGGGACTTTTACTTCTTTTTTCAAAAGTACTAACCATAAGATTCCTAAGCATGTTTCCAAAAGGAAGCCTAATAAACTATTTAATCAGCTTTACAAATTTAGTTATTGATAAATATCTTAGCATTATGATGCTAATATCATTTGTCATACATTCTCACAATGAAACAAAGCCTCTTGATAAGCCTAACTTTGTACTGGATAAGCAGAGTGTGCTACTGGAGATAACTTAAGACTGAGAGGGAAGATTAGTCATGCAGACAATTATGCAAGGCCATTGGAATCCTTTAGAGAGGTTCAATTAGTAAGACAGACATCTTTTCTGAGCAACTGGAAGCAATTTCAGAGGAATGAAAGAGAAAGGTTCACTTATATGCAACTTGATAAAAAGGTTCAAATGGGATATGAATAGAAGGTCTGTATGACAATTTTATATATATATATATATATATATATATATATATATATATATAAATTTTATATATATATGTGTGTATAAATATATATATACACACATACACTCACATAATATATATACAATGATATATATATATATATATATATATATGCACTATATATATATATATATATATATATATATATATATTGATGATACACACACGCACACAAACACACTTCTGCATAAATATTTTGACTTGACTTCAGATTCTCAGAATTCATGTTTTGTTTTGTTTTTTTTTGTTTGTTTGTTTTAAAGAGCCTAGTGAGGAAATGTTGCCTGTAATACCAGTATATTGTGAGGTGTGAGGGACCACAGATTAGACAGCAAAGCTAGCAGAATCCATAAACTTTAAGAGTAGAGTGAGCAAGAGGAGTCACCTTACCTCACCCTATGTTCTCTACATGCACATGTATGTATAACACCTACAAACTAACATGCACACAACCACAAGTACACATAATAATACAAACCAAGAAACAAAATTGTTCAAAAGAATAGCTTACTCATTAGGTATTTCATGAAACAAATCTAACATCTTCAAAACTGTGGAAATCTATCAAAACCTGTAAATCAGTGTTTCTCAATCTTTCTAATGTTCTGACTCTTTAATATTGTTCCTCAGGTTATGGTGCCCCCCTAATCATAAAATTATTTTTGTTGCTACTTTGTAGCTGTAATTTTGCTACTGGTATGAATCATCATGTAAATATCTGATATGCAGATGGCCTTAGGCAACCTGTGTTAATGGGGTTCATTCAACTAGTGGGTGACAACCCACTACTTGAGAACTAATGCTGTAAATGAAAAATAACAGGAAGTTTTCTTTAAGAAAAATAAAGTAGATTTGAATATTCCTCTGTACACAAACTCCACATAATACACAGGGCAACCCCTGTATTATTTTACTACATATTAAATTATGCTAATACCTCTACTGTGATAACATCCCTTAGGACAGGTTTGCTTAATCATAACTAAAATATCTACATTCACAAATAGAAGAATTAATGTACCAAATCTCTGTGTGTAAGTATTTAATGCTGTTTAAAAGTTATATATCAGTATCCCTCAACATTTCCATGTCTGCAATTATGAGAGCAAAAATTATTCCTGTAATTTTTTTAGTCTTAAATCCATGAAAGCCTTTATAAATTCGCTGCATTTTGTCCATCCAGGTGCCACCACCCCCCATATACAAATGCACACAAAAAAAATTGGTTGGGGTTTGGGTAGTAGTGACCAAGTAAAATTTTGCTCCATGTTTGATATAAATCAAATCATTTCTGACATAGTTCAAATCCTTAGGAGCCTGTCTATGACCAATTCAAACAAATAAATACTCAAATAAAAAAGTAAAGTGAAGTCCTGCTGTCATACATTGCGCTTAATAGTTGCTTTGCCAATGGATCCAAAGAGAGTATTTGAAAGGACAGTATGTATTTTCCTGTGATGTCAAAATGTCAATTCAAAACCCATCTGTTTTAGCAGAAAAATAATACTTTGTCATAATTCTGCACTACCAGCCAGCATTCTTCCTGGCACCCAGAGGAGATTGCAAAAATCCTCTATTGTCCTAGCACAATGTTAGTTATTATTTATAAGGCTTTGTGAAAAAAAATGGTTGTCTGACATTCATATAGTTTTTTAGAAGAAACATTTTCCCTTTTCCAACAGTTCTTAAAACATAGGCAAGCAGCTAAAAGTATGGTTATTTACCTTGAATTATTTTTGTAAAGATTGTCATTTTACAGAAAAGATGCTAAATATTGATAAGGTTTAGTTGGTTCCACATCTTCCATGCCAAAAAGCAAGAGAAAACAAGAAATAGAATAAAACTTTTCTCCCACTGCGCTGCAAATATATTTTATTCAAGCCTGGTGTGATGCCCCTTGAGTCTGCATCCTACAGAATTTTAAGCTTGGAAGCATATCACAGCTGAGATTACCAAATTAGTATCAATTTAGTGCAATTTAAAGTGGTGTAATCTTGTATCAGAAAGTATGAGCCGAGATGCTCTTATTTACCTGTGACATTTCTAGCTGTCTCTATTGCTTCACTTTTGTAGGTATAGCAAGTATCTTTTTAAAATAGCATGTGGTGACCCTACAGAAATCACTTGGTAGTCTAGTGGAGAGTCATATTCTTAAAAAGCTACCAAACTTAATGAACTGAGGAGATAGATTTCATTTTAATAAATAAAAATTGAGTGGTTTCAGTTACAATATTTTATCTGAAATACTTTGAAAGTATCCCATAATTCTTTTAAAGAGAGGTTTGACAAATAAAAACATGTAATATATTTGAAGAAGGCTGAGACAAGAGGGAATAGGCCAGTGACCTCTCAAACTACACAATGTTCTTGAACTTATTTCTTCCCATCCTCTCCCAAAGGCATAATAAAATATCTTGTCATTATAGATAAGTATCTCTAGAAAGGTCAGTCTCATCAGACCCTAAACCATTATACATAAAGTAAAAGATCAGATCATTCATTCATTTTCATGCTCTTTCCTATGTTATTAATGACTACTATGTGTCCAGAGTATGCTAAGAACTAAAGCATCATCACTGAATAAAACAGATGTGGATTTTTGACCACTGCAGACTACATCCAGAGAAAGAAGTTCTGCCATATACATGTTTATACAGAGACTTCAATTTCAATTGTTATTTGTGTGCTAGATAAGTGGTACGTAGTGCACCAGAAGCAGTCAGTAAGGAAACAATAGTTTGATCTAGTTTATTTTTGGAAGGGAACGTCTTCTAGGGAGAGAGAACAATATTTTAAAAGGCCTTGCAGTAGGAAAGACAGGTCAAATTTGAGAAACAAAGATGGCATACATTTGGAATAAGGAGAGTGGAGGAAAGACAGTCCTGAGTATCTGTGTGAAGACAGATTGGGAGGGGTCTCAGGCCACATTAAGAATACAAGCCTTCATCTGAAGGACAAAGGATCCTTTTGTTCTGCGTGTTGTGTGCAACTCAGCAGTCTAACCTTCATAAGACACTGTTCTTCACACATAATGGGCTACATCTTCCTCTAACCCAGGTCATACCTGCCTCTGATATTCATCCTAAGACAGGGTCTTCTTACATAATCTCTTTGTCATTCTTAAGATACCAAGGTCTTCAACATAAACTTAAGACTCAATATTTGAAATGTGCTCCTTCTTTCCCTTTATACTGGTTCACTTAAGAGTCTTGAAGTCTTAAAATCTTGCACTCTGTGAAATAGGCCCTTTCCACTTTCAAATTCCCAGAAACACATCTATATTTTTACTTATTCCCCAGTCCAATTTCACCTCCCCACCACATGGGCCATGATTCTATGCATGGTCTGAGTAGTCATCTGTGAGTTCTAGTCCCACTTTCTCTGATCTGTCAACTGCTGATCAGGTCCAGCAGCATTTGAATGGCATGCTGTTTTCATATGAGACACATGGTCTTCTAGTCTATAGCTTATTGTGTATACTCTGCTCTGTTTCCTCTAGGTTCCACTCTATATTCAGAGCCTATCTATTGGAATTCAAACAAAATAGTTCTCTCTGAATAAATTCTATTTATCCCAACTCAAAAAAGCTTTGACTTTCAGATGCCGCCTTTGCAGTAGATTTATAAAAGTCTACCTGAGAGATCAAAAGCCAAGAATTTTTACTCTTTGTTCCCTTTACATTATTCTGTGGGCTCCCTTCAGTGGGGGCAATACACTTTAGCCTTTCAGACTGGTACTATTAGCAGAATGGCTCCAGGATACAAAGAAAAACTGTGTCAAAGATAAACAATATCTGATATGTTTTCAAATTTTTGACAGTAAATAAAAAGTGAGGTGTTAGGATGAAATATTAGTAGATCTTATCTCCCATGTCAATCTGCAAACACAGAAAAAAGACTCCTCTCTCTTTGTGTTCTTAACTAGTATACCTACTCTTCCAAATGCACAACTACAAAAATTATATTTCCCTATTGATGTGGCTTAATAAATGTAGAATAATTCTTACCCATAATGATGACTGGCATAGATTATGAAATTCACCCTTAAAGATTTACATAAGACAATTTGAATTATTTCTTTATAGGTCTGGAACTCAGAGTGATCAGATTTCAAAAAAAAAATTCATGCTTTCCCTGCATTTAAATTACTTCCATTAATATATATGCCTTGCCAAAAGATTGTCTTAGACTTTGCTACTCAAAATATTGGGCAAGAACTACAAGCAGAGACATTGACTGAGACCTTGACAGAAACACAACATTACAAATCCCACTTCAAATCTAATGAATCAGAGTCTGCATAAAGTTTGAGAGGCACCAACCTAGGTAGAGTAATTCTCTGATACTCAAAGTATGAAGTATATAATTAATATAAGGCTGTATTTATATGCTATTTAGTGCTGAGTTACCATAAAAACCATAGCATCTAGTGATTAAAGAACAAAACAAAGAATAAATGAAATTGCAGTATTTGTTCTAAATGTATTTCATCTATACTGACATAAAACAAGCCCAGCAATCTCTCTCACTTATTAGCATTCATTAAGTTGGCTATGTCTATCATCCTACTGTGGCAGAAATAAAGCAATCTTTAAATGTTTTACTGAGAAAATTCTTCTTGGTTTCTCCATATGTGATGTGCATGAACATGCATGCACATGAATCTCTGTATATGCCTGTGGTTGTAAAGTTGTCAAAAAACTAGAGTTTAGAAGGATAAAAGGAAGAAGCATTAAAGAAATTATAGTTTTCAAGATGTTTAATGTGTTTGTTGTAATTCATAATAAGCCTATACTTGTGATAAATGACAATGTTTTCAGTTGCTCTATGAATCACCTGAGCAACGTGCTATATGTTTTCCAGTTCTCATGAAACTTTTCTCTGATTATGATTCCCCAAATCATTTCCCTGTGTGCATATTTGGCCATGTCACCAGAACCGAAGTAAACTGCAGAATAAAGCAATCACTCAGTAATTTCTCATGCCAGGTATGGTCTTAGTTCAAGTTGATGCTTATAAATGTTTATTGATAATGATGCCTTATACACCTGCCATGATTTACTATGAATTACTTAGATTGCCTTTTGGAATTGTGTATGTTCTCTGAATAACACTAAGGTTCATTTTAATTCTTCAATCCTGATATAACTATCATGAGCAAATTCATAGAAACTGCTCTAGAATATCAAATTTTGAAGTCTTAATATGATATTTCTCTTTCAGATGTCTAATCTTGTGTAACAGGATGATTTGGTGTTAATGAATTATAGATATTGTACCTCCAAATCCATTCTTAATCACATCTTAGGCAAAGGCAGTGTCTTCTTCCAAACCATCTCTAACATCTATCCTTGCTTTCATGGCTAGTGGCAAAGAACAGAAAGATAGCTGTTGGGATTGGAAATAAAAAAGAAAAAGTTCCCCCATTATCATTACTAGTCTTTTCACAAAACTCACTAATCCTGAAGGATTGCACACCAACTACCATGTCGTATCTATCTAATTCATTTTTATGCTTAATTTTAAATGCCCTATGAGGTAAGTTCTACTATTACCATTATTTTACAGATGAAAGAAAAAAAAAACTAGAATAAAAATTTTGAAAAATCAAAATCAAATAGCTAAAAAGAATTGGATCCAGAGTTGAAAGATAACAGTCCTGTTACAAAGCTTGTACGTAGTCTTTTGTTATTATGAAACTTGCCAAATAGAGTTTTCTGAACTTCACTTTCCTATACCTATTTAAGTATCACTGTTCAGGTGAATATAATCAACTTTTACATTCCTAAAAATAAGCATCTACAAATGCAAATTTAGTCATAAATAGAAACTTAAATGGAGCTGTCTGAGTCATAATTGTTGCACATGCAAATAACACATAGCTCACACACCTGATACAAAATACCAAAGAGTGGAATTATATTATTTGCTAGAAAATGGATGCAACTGCAGATATTTATACTAAGCAAAGTAAGTTAGATACAGAAGACAAAGATCATATGTTTCCCATTCCCTGTGTCCTAAAATGCACACACTCACATTCACAAACTCACATACTCACACACATATTTACTCATTTGAACAGTCATACATACATACATACCCACACACACACACACACACACACACACACACACACACACATACACATACATGCAGGCAGACAAAAATTGGAAAGAAGAAAGACAGGAGGAAAGAAAGAAAGAAGAATGGGATTAAAGGGAGGTGATGGAGCAGTGAATATGGTAAAACTATGTGCTATACTTGAAATTCTATGAATCCCAATACCATGTACATTGGATGTATGCCAATTAAAGCAGTTAATAAAGTACAAATAAAATGAGGTACTTTGTCATTCCAAGTAACCGAATATACAATAAATTGATTATTTGTATTCCATAAGTAGGACACATGTATTGCACATTCTAATTTCTACCTACACATGGGAATTAACCCAATGAAGACACAAAAACAAGTCAGATTTAGACAGAAAAAGTCCTCTGGATCTATGGAATACAAGAAGTCCACTTCAGGAACTTGCTAATTCCATGCACATGGACATCATGATGGACTGAAAAGCTTATTAACTATCATCAAAAAAAGTCCTTTTGGAAATATTTTCTTTTGCCTGCTTCCAAGAGAAATTATTCGTGGGTTTCTCCAGGGCAATGGTTATCAACCAAGTGCCCAGGCTCATCTTCAAATGTTCTGAACCAAATTTACTGTAATAATGATAACTGCTCCTTCATCATTCTGATCTTTTTAAACTGCTGTACATCTTTTCATCTTTTCCATTTCCCTTAGGTAGAGCGCTGGCTAAGAAATCATCAGGCTCATTTTTCAATAATATATATCATCAGAAACAATTTTGATAATCATATTATTAGTGTGCATAACTCCTTCTTTAAGAACTCTGCTAAAAGGCTCATATAAGTATCCTGCTTTGTTCACATGCTCTATTTATATCTGGAAACGTCAAAATTCTAAGAGGATCATATGACTCTTGCTTGATAAAGGGATATGGCTCTTTTGTAGCAAGGAAAAATAATTAATAAAACCTAGGCACCAGCTTAAAGTTGATCTTCAAAATTCTTTAAAATGTTCTTAAACTAATTCACACGACGCAGATTTGTATCCTGGCTCAAGAATAGATTTGTCAATGCATGATTATTTAGGAGAGAATATTAAATGTATTGCTTTTGGTAATGATGATTTAGATAAAAGTGGTATTCTCAAGATAAGTATTCTAATGAGGTGAGTTCTGATTACCATATATGAACTTTCACTGCAGTTCAAAATTATGTAAAGAATGAAGGAGGTGGATTTTTACATATAAGAGATGAACCCCTACAAAATATACTCTGCAACATTTCTCAAGTAGCCCCTGTCACATTTCTAATGTCTCAGATCAGGAGTGACCATCTAGCAATAAATTTCTGAGCTTTAAAAAGTGGAAGAATGAGATGACACAATTCTTACTCTTCAGTGCTCAACATTATTTCCATTAGCTCTAAGTGGATTCAGGAGAACTGATTTAAACTGTGAAGTGTTGAGAATGAAAGAGGCAATCTTCTCTTGGGAGGAGTTCACCAATTTGTTTTCTAGTGCCAAATGATCAGCCCTGAAAATGTACATGCAATTATCATTTTATAGATTGAAAGGCTACATTTAGGAATATATGCATAAAAATATATACATACATGTAGCAATAACAATTTGTAAAAAAAAAAAAAAAAGTGGTTATGCATTTGGAGGAAACCAGGGTTGGGTAAATGGGAGAGGTTGGGTGGAGGATAGGGAAGTGAGGAATGTTGCAATTATATTATAATCAAAAGATGAAAAATAAAAGAATGACCAATGAATCGGTGGAACTATTGCTTCTGTTTATAGTTCATAGGAAAGAAAGCACTATATTTATCTGCCTTTTTTTCACAGAAGAGTTTAAGAGACTCAGATGTTATAGACGATTCTTTGAAAGGTCTAAAGTATAGATTACAATACTTAGGATAACACCAGTTCTCAGGACCTTTAGTGTTATGGAACTCCTGAAAAATTAATCTCTGTCCCAAAGAATCACAGGCAGATAGAGATGTCAATGAAACAAATTAAGTGGAGTTTTAAGAAAGAAAAATAATTGATAATCAAACCACCTTGACTGGAGAAAATAAAGAATAGAAGAAAAAAAACAAATAAACTGAACAACTATTGGTAGTTTAACTACAATATACTGTAAACAATTTGTCAAATTGGTGGTCTGGTAGATCCAGTAAATAATTCAGTACTCAAGAATGCCATAGAGATATGGCATATTTACATGTTTGATGCCTTTATTCTTGATACTTTTACTCTGTGATTCTTTATGAAAATATCTTTTCAGTCATTCATTTTTGTTATAAAATGAGGAAAATGGGGTTAAATATTTAACTAAGTTTGCTTTATGCCATGCACATAGAAAAAATGCAAAATGGGGAGTACAATGAATTATCACAGAGGAAACACCAATGAGAGAAATGAAAGTAATCTAATTTTTAAATTACACGTATTTATGTATATATTTGCTTGAGGGTGGAGGGAGACATACTTGTCATGGTCTACTTATGGAGGCAGGAGGAGATCTTGGATCCGATGTTTCTCTCCTTCCTCTATGTCTGTCCAAGGCATTAAACTCAGATTGACAGGCTATGTGCAAGCACTTTTCCCCACCCAAAGTCAAATACTATGCACATATGTCACCTTGCTTCCTTTCATTAGTGTTACATTTCTTCCCATCAAGGTATTGATAAGGCTACTGAATGGGTGAGATGTTCTAACTTGTCCCCTCAACTTTGCATTATGAACACTATGGTAGGTATTTAAATTCATTTTTTGGGATACATGGAACCATCAATAACCCACTTAAGTTACCAAAGAATTCTTGATGCACTCGCATCATAATAAAGTAAAAACATACTCTTAACAGTTTTCTGTTCTTTGGTGTATTTTAGTCCCTCCCCCCTTTTTAATTAGATTTTAAATTTAGCAAAGGAAGTAATTGGTTTCATCATGGAATTTTTGTACATTATTTGTTCCTTTTTAATTTTGATGTTAAAATTTAATTATAGCATTTCTCAATTCCCTATCTTCCCTCCAAACCCTCTCAATATGCCTCCCTAACTCTCCTTCAAATTCATAGCCTCTTTTTTTCTAATTGTGGTATGCATATATATTTTCTCCTAAATGTAATCTATTTACCTCAGATAATGTTACCTGTATGTATGTTTTCAGGGCTGACCATGTCAAATTGCTCTTTCCTTGAAAAGAATCCCTCTGCCACTCCAAGCTTTTCTTATGTTCCTACAGTTCTTTGGGTAGGGTTGAAGCCTCATGTGGGCTTTTCTCCATCTACTTGGGCATCTTCATTGGTGTCATCCCTGTTCAGGTCGTGATTGAGAAGTATGCTCTTTTTATCTGACTTCATTCAACCCAAGACATTTCCAACTACACTGAAACAACCCCTACATCTACTCTTCTTCTCCAATTTGATAATTCCACAACAAATCCACAGAACTAACACAGTAAATCCACATGCAGAAATCTCATCACAGCAATAGCAACAATATGAAAAATTAAGCCAGTACCCTCTCTCCAAAACATACCAGCCCTATAGAAATGCTTGTCAATTACAATTATTGAGATGAACACCAAAACACAGGATTTAAAATAGGGTTCATAAAACTCATCAAAGTATTTAAGGTATTTAAAGAAAATATACTTTGTTATTATTTGTCATCTTCTTGCATAACCTTTTCCTATCCACCTATCTCTCTCTTGATGGAGACACACACACACACACACACACACACACACACACACACACATGCATGCACCCATGCATGCACAAACACACACATACACACACACACACACTCAAACACACAAATGGATATGCACATACACAAAGATAGAAAAAGAGTAAGGGAAGTAAAGAAGAGAATGGAAAAAGGAGGACAGAGGAGAGATTAGAACATGGGGGATACCTAGAAGAATAAAAATCTTTTCATTTAAAATAGACATTAGAAAATAATTTCCCAGCACTGCTGACTGATATGCCAGTCTTTAATATAATTGAGATAAAACTTGTCATTATGAGCTTTCAGCCACTATATATTAGTTGAACACTATTAGGCCTGTGATAAGAACATGTATCATGGTGGGAGTGTCACAAGGATACCTCTCACTTCTTGGATGCTAAGAAGCAAAAGCGAATGGTGATAGAAAGGGTGTGAGTTCCTATCATCTGCTCTGAGGACACACTCATAGTTATTTAAGATCTCCCATTAATTTCCACCTCTTACAAGATCTAGCAACCCCTGAAAGGGCCAAGCTCCTACAAAGCAATTAATACACAGGCCTTGGAGGGAACCTCTCAGTCCAAACCCAAAACAGAGATAGAGAATGATGAAGTAGAGAAAAATGATGGAAAAGAAGGCAGTTTTATAGGGGAGGAGTCAGAAAGGTTCTCTTTGTGAGTATAAATTTGCCTTGAGATACAAAAATATAAACAAAGAATTAAAGCAGAGTTATGAAAAAGCCTTGGGGAAGAGCACTTCGAGCTGAGGAAAGGTAATGAAAAGGCTTAGTCAAGTAAATGTGTTTATTATCTTGAAGAACTGCCAGAAAAGCAAAACAACTGGGACAGAGATCATAAATAGAACAACAGTGCAGATGTGAGATATCCAGTGTCAGATTCTCAGGGCATTTTATGCCAGATTAAAGAATTTAGCATTCATATTTTAGTGTGCTGGAAAGTCACTGGTATCTAAAATTTAAAAAAAAATCAACTGAATAATATTTCTCAGATTTTTCACTTTAGTTCTAGTGTGTTTAGGAGACTATAAAGGTTTACAGCTCAGGACCAAGAAGGACAAGGTTTTGAAACTGGTACTGCAGTTGTGAGGGAAGAGACAGAGAAGATATATAATGAGTACAGAGCCATATAAATTTGAAGTAGATGGAAAAGGAAAAGCCAAGAATGACTCTAAAATTGTGCTAAAGAACTGAGTAAATTTTACTTAAAAAGAAAGAGCAGGAAAAATAAAGGTAGATAGAAAATAAGAAGATAGATAAAAATCAGAGTTGAATAAAATCATGTAAAATTGAAACTCAATTAGATTTCAACGTTAAGATATCATGGGTGGCAACTTTCCTGAAAAGGTGTCACTGGAAGAAATACCCAAATTAAGAAATGACATAGAGTAAGCATAGACCTGATGAAGTCACCTCAAGGTTGCCTGGAGGATCCAGATGCCTTCTCCAATCTAGTTAGTGAGCCTGGGGGTAGGGGAGTGCTGTGGGGGGAAGAAGAGTGATACTGTATTCAAATTGGAAGCCACAGGCTGAAGAAAATCAAAATTTTTATCTGTGGTTAAGCAGCAACTTCATGGATATGTTTAGTTTCAAATTTTGGCTCTGACAAAAAGGGAACCTTTTTAAAAAGATGAATAAATAACACTTTTTCTAAGTGTTCTTTCAAAAAATAAAATTCTCTTCAAAAAGAAACTTAACCTTGGATGAAGTTGGCCCTTCCCATGCAGCTGCTTGATCAACACTAGATAAATTCAGCATATCTTTGAACATTTAAATTAAGAAAACCAATGAGCATCTTAACTCAAGAACAAATTTGAGATGATTTATTTTTAAGAAGTATCAGAAACCAAAAATATAAATTTACAAAAGAAAGCATGGAGAATATTCTAAGTAGAAAGAAAAAGAAAAGAGTCAGGAAATGGAGAAAAAGCAGTAAGAGGAGAAGAAGGAAGAAGCCAGAGACATAGAACCTCCATCAATTCCTTAAAATAACTGTCCCAGCTATTTCATAACCCACCAGTAACACCATGTTTAAAATAGGAATAAGCTTTCAGTAAGTTGTTTTGCTTGAGTTGTTAAGATTGCATGATAAAAATAATTTACGGATCTCATTTACCTATGGAAATCAAGGGCAATGAAACCTTGAGACCACACACTGTCTATCTTTTATCAAGTACAACATTATTAAACCAGATACAATTCCTAAGTTTTTTGTTTGCAAAGCACTGTGGAAGGATGCTCAAGGAATTCCAGAACCCCCTAGAATCCAGAAGCTTATGTAGAGAATGATTCTTCAGTCTATTCTGAAATCTGAAGAGATAAGACCACAAAAATTTTGTCCTTGTCATTTAAGTCAGTGTCCTCAATTGTCATTTTCAAGAAAAATGTAACAATATTATTTTAAAATGTTTTCTAAATCCACGTTCAACTAAAGCATGACAATGAGCATTTCTTAATGCCTATGTTTTGAATAAATACTCTGAACAATAAGAAACCATTTCAATTAATACCACGTTAATTCCTCTTTGAAGGAATGAGTAGGGAATTATAAGGTTGACTGTCTGTGCTATTCACCTGTTCTTTGCCTCAGTGTTTGGCAGAAGCAGGAAGAATAATGGAGGATTATGTTTATCCTTTCTGTTGACATCTGGCAAAAGCCCCAGGCAAAAGTCAGCAGCCATTAATTCAAATAAACATAGTTCCTTTGACAGTACAATTGAGCATTTTTCATTTTAAAATGTGAATTCTCTCTTATCCATCATGTTTTCATCATATCTAAGAATTGTCACATAGCAAACATATTAGAAATATGTTAATATAACAAATAACATTCTATTTCTTCTCTTTCAAGTGAAAGTATGGTTATGAAACAGTAATATGTTATTAATCTAACTTTGATTTTATTACCACATACCAGAAACACCTACCATAACTTCCACAGACACCTTGACACTCACATTGAATATTCTAAAATTTAAAATATATTTTTCATTAAATATCCTAATTTTTTTTAATTCAGATAAAATTTGAATTACTGTTTCTTGTCCAATTCAAAGAACTGGTGAACTGGTGAAGCAGTTACGAAGATGACAGAAACAAACTGAGGTTTTTATTATTATTATTATTATTATTATTATTATTATTATTATTATTATTACTAAATTGTGTATTTGTTAACTTGGGAAAGCAATATTCATTCTTTTTTGATGCCAATGATTTATAGCACTCATCATCACTTGAAAGATCAAAATGTTCTAGTCACCAAGTCTGTCAGAAACAAAATCAGCATGCTTTTAGGAAAGTTCTTGTGACTCAGCTGCCTGTTATGTGACAAAGGAGAGTAACAGATAGACAAAGAGGGGGGAGTGGGAATCATTACCACAACAAACACCTAGTTGTATTTCAGTGGTTACATTTTCATGATACTGTGACAAACATATTTTAAGGACATACGTCACTGCATTTTAGTCATTTGTAGTAAAAATAAAATAGTTTAATCTTTCCCCCAAAAAATAGTCAAACATATACTACTTACATTGTGTGAATGTTGCTAAGAATTGTGATTATTTTGATTAATTATATTGTTTTAATATAAAGCAAATAGTTTAGCAAGGTCAGCACACTCTTAAGGCATCTGAGTGAAGGCATAATTATGACTTACCCAAGATTCCTAGAAAAACTTCTATTAGTAATTCTTACCACACAGAATGTTTCCTTCAACATTGTCACTGACTCTCTCACCATCACAACTGACAACATGATCTACATCTCTCTATAACTACAAGAAATTTGATTGTTCTTATACAAATACTCATTAACCATGTATGCCTTAAATAACTGTGATTTGTATTAACTACTTGGTTGTTTAAAACAACATCCTATGTTTTGAAATAGATAAAAAGGCAAGTGATTAAAAACGGTTTGTTTTCATTTTTTGTCTTAGCTATACACCTTTATAATTTATACTAGTTTGAGTGAGGAAAGAGAGGGAGAAATGTGATCATAATCTCAAAAACAAAATTTAAATAAAGAATCATTACTCAGCAGTCTAACATATAACATGAAAAGTCATATTTTTCAAAAAGAGAGATGAAAAGGTCTTGGGAATTGAACAACAACCCCATTTTATAATCACAGTTTGACACTGATTCTGTTATTTATGTTATTTCTGAACCTTATTGTAAGGAGTTCTCTGCTTACCTAATGGGGCCATTCATAAACCTATGTCATCAAACATACAACCCAGTCATGGACAATGAAATGTTGCCAAGGCAGATACTGAAGACATTCCATCTAGCATGGGATAAAAAAAAGAAATGGAATCTGACTCTCAAGTAGAAAAAAGTAAATAAATTGTGGATGTAATGCTTAATTCTTGAAGTTCAAATGAGTGAAAGTAAATGTACTCTACTTGCTTCAAAGGAAATTCCTATTGAAAAGGATGATATTTGATTTCAGAAACCAGTAACTTCACACTCAAGTAATGAAAGACAGTTTCTTCATGACAAGTTGTCGGAGGTAGTTTAACACATTATCTTTACCTAGACATTATAGCTTCTGGTGTATTTAAAATACCACAATATTCATTTAAAAATAAATGACACTTTTTTTTCTATTCTTCGCAGGACATTATTTTTCTAGAGTATTTGAGCAGCATAGTTTTTGGCTTCTATTTTTTGACATTAGAGGAAGTTATGTTTAGGTCCAAGTGGTAAGGGACATGCCAGAATCAGAAGTGGCGTTCTCCCATCCCTTTTTAGACCCAGAATTGCATTAGCCAAGGTACATCCCCTTAAAATGTTCTGTTTTCTAAGAAAATAAAAATAGCTATCTGTAGGAATGGATTCTCAGACCTGTGTGGTCTGGTTAGAATGTAGAAACACGTTTAATCCCAGTATTTAGAAGGAAGTAGTGGTCCATGCCTATAACTCCTAAAACAGAAACAGAATGTTGAAGCAGACACAGGAGGCAGAGCTCAGAAGCAGTCAATATCACACAGGAAGTGATGTCTGAGATGAGTCAGAGTGAATGACAGGCAAAGAGACAAATCAGAGGAAGAGTTAGCAGAGTGTGTCAGATTAAGGACACACCCAACTCTGAAAGGTGGGCTCTGAGCTCAGAGTAGCGGTAAGTTACTACTGTTGTAACTTACTTACAACAACAGAGTTAGTTACACTCAGTCAACCAGTCAGTTTGAACAAGCAATATGAAGCAGGCATACAGGGGACAAGACACAAGACAATGAAACAGACTAACCAGGAAAGGGTGTGGGGATGGGGCATAAGACAGAGAGACACAGACACAAGCAGTATGAGAGTTCAGTCAGAAATAGACATCTCAGAAGGTCGGTTTGAGCCAGTCAATTTAGAGAAGACTTTGAGTTAAAACAGTGAGTGAATTAAGCTAAAAGAGTCAGGGTTTGGAAGGAGCTAGTCAGAGTAGTAGTAGTACTTTAGTAGTAGGTCTCAGAGGTTTATTAGATTGTACAAGGGCTTAAACGTTCTGGATTGTATGGATGCTGAAGTCTTCCAGTTCTAGTTTAAGAGTAAATTACCAGTGATTGAATTAGGCAAAAATAAAATAAAATGAAAGCCTTTGCCCTGAATCAGCATCTACAGCTGTTGAAACTAAGGCTACAGCTACCTAGTTGGCAGGTGTCTTTAACAAACTGCTAGCCTTAAAGAGAGCAAGTACTCTTGTAGAGAAGGTATAATACATACAAACAGTCAAGTGTGGGAAAAGAGGAAATTAAATTTATATATACAGCTACTTCCTATAGCATCCACTTTCATTCACACATATAATTCTGACACTTCTCAGTGAAAAGATGTAATTTTAAAAATATTTCAGTCTGATTAAATTCAAGTCCCAATTCTGACCACTGTTTTATGTCAAGTTACTTAGCATCTTCTATGCCTTCAATCATACATACACGTGTCATGCTTCCTTCATAAATTGATTTAACAATGAGAATTGCAAATAAATGTGAAAGTAGTTATAATAATACTCAGTTTGTATTTGGGTCTACATAGAAACGTTAGCTGTGATTCTCATTAGCATGAACAGCAAGTTAATTACACCACCAGATTTTAACTAACTAAGAGATCAGAATAAAATAAAATACATTTCACAAATAAAATTTTATTTGTCATTTGATATTACCTAATATAAAATATTGTATGGGAATTTCAATTCGTTATAATACACCTAAGTCATTACATCTATACCTTGTATGGATATTCTAATATTCATCAGTTTAAATCACTTTGGGCTTATCTTGTTCTCTGTTTCCATTTAGCTCTGATTGCCATCCAAAAAAAAAAAAAAAAAAAAAAGAAAAAGGAAATAAATTGTGAAGAAACTTAATCATTGTTATTGAAATTGTGTCTATATTTGAGCATGTATGACAAAAGAAACAGCCAGGACAAGTAAACGACCTAATGCCTGAAAGTGACCTGGTGCTCTAGTGACCTCAGCAGCTACATGTGCAAAAGGAAAATAAATAGCATGTTCAAGTACTGACAGAAAAGATGCCTTGTTGGCTATACAGAACATTGATATTTGGAAACATCCTACTTGAAAAACATATGTAAAGACAACATCTAATGTTCATGTATAAACATGTATACCAGATATCATTTATGCTGGTTTAATGTGGCTCTAAACAGATATCGGGTTTTAAAGAAAGAAATGAGAACCCATAAAATTACAATTGGACACTGCAGATTTCTACTACAAAAGAATAACTTTAGGAGTTTTCATTTATGTCCAGATTGTTTTTTATTATTTTTCATTTAAAAAGAACTTTATGCAACATATTTTTATCGTCCCTACACCAATTCTTCCTAGGTCCTCCCTACACCATGTTCTTTTTCTTTTATAAAAACAAACAAAAACAAAGCAATACAAAAATAAAATAAAACAAACCCACAAAAACAGAAATCAAATTAAATATTAAAAAAATACCCAAACAAAGTAAAACAAGACGAAAAGTCTCTAATGGAATCATAGAAAGATAAGGCAATTAAAACTTATGTAGACTTGTCAAACATTTTGGAATTTGTATTTAAACTAAATAAAATATCATTCATGACACATGTTCCCTATATATGTATGCATGTATACATATAAGGAAAACTATTTACTATGTAAATATATATATATATATATATATATACACATATATAATATACATTGAAGTCATATAAAATCTATAGAAGAAAATTAAGGTATTACATTATTTGGTTGATTTTATAAGTCAGAAATTTATGAACCTATCATTAATTATTTCCCCAGTTATATGATCTATGCCTTTTTCTAATTATCTAATAAATGTCAAACACACCTTTATTGTAGATATTATTTTTTATTTTACTTTTTTTTACATTTATTTATTTATTTATTTAATAAATGGTTGGGAAGAGTGCATGTACAACAACATTCATATGGATGTCAAATGTCATTTTAGAGTAATTGGTTCTCTCTTTTCATCCTGCCATCTCTGGCATGAAACTAGGTGATCAGGCTTGCCTGCCAATTCCTTTGCCCACTCTGGCCAGTCTTTTCTTTTTTCTTCATACTTCTTATTTATATTCAAGATTTAACATTTTCACTAATATTTCAACACTAAAAAATACATGCTCACAATATTTTGCTACTGGTTAATTTACCCCTAATGGATATGTATACAGGAGTATTTAATCTTTTTAAATCTCACAGCATGGCTGGTCTAGTGTAGAAAGAGTGTTAGTACATACCTTTAATCCCAACATAGCACAAGCCTTTACACCCAGTTCAGAATGTGGTGGCAGCATGTGCCTTTAGTCAACAAGACAGAAGCAAAGAGAGGAAGCAGAGCTCAGAAATACGTGGAAACAGGAAAAAAAGCAGTGAGATCTCACAGAGAACGAAACAAAATAGAAGCAAAGTGTGGAAGCAGAGCTCAGACAGAAGCAAAGTGGAAGCAGATGAGAAGCAGAGAAGAGGCAGAGCTCAGAGAAGCAGAGAGATATTTCAGTCAGGCAGTTTGAGAGCAGTTTGCACACAGTTCAGTTCAGAAGAAATTGAGAAAAGCAAAGGCAGTCCAGAATAAGCCAATAGAGAAAGCAAAGTCAGAAGCAGAAGGTTTACAATTTATAGTTCAGAAAACAGCTAGTCAGAGTGAGCTTAGTCAGCAATAAGTCTCAAAAGCTGAAATGTTCTAGGTTTAGGTTGAAGGTTGTGTGTACAAAGACAGAAGCCTTCTAGGTCTGGGCTTTTATCTTTAAGATTAGATTGTTTGGAGGCCAAAATGCTCTAGGACTGGGGATTGAATTAGCAAAGAATAAACTGTCCTCTGCCATGAATAATAAATAATAAATCAATGCTAGCATCTACATTTACAGATAAGTCCTATGTTGAGACTCTCCTTGATGTATGGAGAAATTATCCCCCAAAACACAATGATAAATGTGTTACAATCTTATCTCTAGATGCCAAACAAAATCAGTTGCCGAGTTCAAATGTTCAACTATAGCATTGATGAACCTTAAAAGCATGCTATA
Source organism: Cricetomys ansorgei (assembly GCA_026225945.1). NCBI lineage: Eukaryota > Metazoa > Chordata > Mammalia > Rodentia > Nesomyidae > Cricetomys > Cricetomys ansorgei. The sequence continues at coordinate 1,721,599 of JAMJFZ010001360.1, read as the reverse complement.
TGTCAGTCACAAGATAACATACAGTGTCTTTCTTATGGTTTGAAATACCCACAAGCCTAAACAAACACAATAACACAGCCATAAGGTGAGGTTGATGTCAAGAATTGCTGAAAAATAAAAAAGTGAATATAAAAAAAAGGAACAATTTTTTATTTTAGGACATTCTAAAACTAGTTTCAGATATGTTGGACCAAGTCTATGAATGCACTAAAAACAAAAATATAAACAATTTAAGTTAATTTATTTAACATGAAGATAATATCACAACAAACCTATCTTTAATATTTTTATATCTAATTTATTACTTTGATGCCGTTGATTAAGGTCAGTTTTGCACATGCTGGATAAGGCACACAAATACAGCAAATTATAAATGGAACTGGAATTTTATTTGTTCTTAATAATATTTTATTTTTTATAATCCATACAATGTGCTTTGATCATATTCACTCCCCCATGCCTACCATATTTAACCCTTCTGTCCTTATTGCCACGCCCACTCAACTTTGAGTTTTATCTTTTTTTTTCATTTTCTTTCACCACTAAGTCTAGTTTGCCTTGGCCAATTCTTTAGAGTAGGATTTAGTCTTGAATGCTCTAGGCCTATGAGGAATCATATCCTCAAAAAAAATATGACCCTGTCTGTCTCAGTAACTATCCAATGCCAGTAGCTCCTGAGCTCAGAATGAGATTCTGTACTACCTCCCTATTTCCATTCTGGAGAAGTTTTCTGTATGATTACACAGTTCTTGAGTTCATGTGTGTAACTGCTTTTTGTGCCTGAAATTAACTGTTTCCTTGATGTCATCCTCCACCTCTGGCACTTACAATGCGGAGATGTAGACAATGTTGTCAATTGTGATGGTGAGTGATTTGGTGACCATGTAAAGGAAATACTTCATTGGGTAGAATTACTAATAGGAGCTTCTCTTGGACTCTTGGACAGTCCATGCTTATGTATGCCTCAGTTGCTTCATGAGTGTGTTGAGAGTGCACAGCTATTTGCTTTATATTGAAACATTATGATTAATCCAACTGATCAAGAGTCTTAACAACATTCATGCCTTGTAAATAGTGTGTGTTCAACAGTTTTTTTTTTTGGGAAAACATCTAACTATTATATTTTTACTACAAATGTTAAAATGCCAATTGTCATGGCTCTATGAAAATGTAACCAATAAAATACAACTAAGTGGTTGCTATGGTAATTATCCCCCTCCATCTCTCCTTATAAGGTGTAGGAATAAATAATTAATTGAAATCCACATACTATTTTTTACATTAAGTAAAAACAAACCTAAAATCATATTTGAAAATTATATTTTTATCTTGATTTCTATGTATATTTGATTTCCAAGTAATATCTGGTAGGTTAATTAATTAGTTCTTCATGCTGATACTAATCATAGCTAATACTTCTATGCAGATATGAATATAAACTGAGTGTTATTATTAAAATAATTTAGGAAGAAAGCTGGGGGATTGTGTGTGTGTGTGTGTGTGTGTGTGTGTGTGTGTGTGTGTATGTGTGTGTGTGTGTGTGTGTGTATACTCACTTGCACACATGTGCATGCGCCACACACAGGCACAGAAAAGGCTAACTAACTAGCACTTCATTACCATAAATCAGTGGTCAGAAATGAGATTTAAATTTAATCAGATATAAGGAATTTTTCTTTCATGTTCATTCTTTTGTGTAAAAAAGTCACAGCCTATTCTATTGCAATGAAAGTAGATGCTATAGGAAGTAGCCCTGTGTATGAATTCACTTCTTTTCCACACTTGTGTGTGCATGTGTACTTAATGCACTTTCTTCCTTGACAGTGCTACAAATGGAGTCCATCTCATGAAACATACTATCAGTAGAGTAATAAGGGACCATGTTGGGGGTCCTTCAAGGGAAGGACAAACACACAATGCTATAGGTATACAAAAATAAAGGGCAATAATGGAACAAGAATAAGTCAGTTGTTGGGGGTGGATGTTGGGAGGACTAGAGAAGAGAATATGAGGAAAGATTACTGACAATAAAGGCTTTTGGAAAATCCATGTGGAAACTTACTACTGAACAGGCTTCCTAGAATATGTACATATAAATATACAGAGATAGTTTTAATGGAGCTACTTTGCAACAGAAGAACAATACCCAACTATACACCACACACTAGCAAACAAAAACTGTAGAGGGATGCTTTTCCAAGAAGCTTTTTCTACTGTTCAGCCTTCCTTATGGCTGCATTCTGCCTAGAATTCTGGAAAAGCTTGGGGGAGTGCTACTTAAAGAATGTATCCTTTGGAAAAGACGGTTGGTTGGTTGGTATCAGGGGAATAATGTGTACCAGAGTTGGTTGGGTAGTGACAGGAGAGAGAATGACTATAGAGTCAATGTTAGTGTAGATGATGAGCTCCAGAAACTGATGGTAGGGAAGGCAGGCAGAAACAATGTTCAGGCAAAGACAGATAGTTCCATTAGGAATCTTTCTCAGTAACAGCCAACAGCTGGGAAGGGGAACATGGGGATAGAGTCAAGTTACCAGTGAAAGTAACAGTTATAAAAGGCTTCAAACTTAGGTATAGCATTTAGAAACAGTTACTGCCTTTTAAGAAAACATTCATCTTTTAGACCCCAAACAAAGAAGCCTTTAAGAGCCCAGTTCCAAACAGCGGAAACAGCAGTACACATATTTAAAAAAACTTAACATCCCACTACCAGGAATGTCTCTTTGGAATTTGTTAGCCAATTAGATCCTACAGATCATCAAGCATTACATACTATTGCTAGTAGCTTTGTTTATCCTCCAGAACTTGATGGTAAGGTACTATTACAGAAGATGACACATACTGGACTCACAGATCATGTAGATCAAGCTAGTACACACCTGAAAATTTTATCCACACCAGGGAGCTTTCAAGGTGTGGGGAGGTGAAATCATACTATAAAAGAAGAAAATAAATCATCAGACATACTTTTCTATACACACTGTAAGCTACAATAATGACTGGTCTGACAGGATGTGTCCACTGGTGCAATGGTGACTGGATACCATTGGAGTAACCAATCATTGCCTGATTGAATATAAGAACTGCAATTTTAAAACTAATTGTTCATTTGAAAAATAATAGTAGCAAGTTTAAGAAGTATTTCTGTATCTTTTAGCATGATGACCCCCTTTTTAGAGGATATTTATTCATGCTCTGCAATCTTAACCAAGTCTTCCAAGTTGGTAACCTTATACCTTCCTGCTTAAAGATTAATGCTAAGGGAAAAAAGGGCTTCTTCACTGTTACATAATCAAAACTAGAATCTATATTCCTTTCTTTCAACAGATCTTTGCCAATTCTAGAAAGGTTTTCTGATAACTTGATTAAACAATCCTTTTTTTTTCTCTAAGTATGCATTGATCATTCATATATATATAGTGTGTGTGTGTATTTGAAAACATATATATTTATATATAATTTCTAATATATGTCTTGGTTTTTTAATTACTATATTTCAGTATACATATTAGCTACTTTATTACTGAGTTATGGTCTTTTAAAATGGAATTTTCTCACTAGATTTGGGAGGTAAAAACGGTAAGATTGCATTGCTTAAATCAGCACAGACTTTGACTGCAGGATATAAAGGATTTAAGCTAGAACTGAGCTGGCAACAACCCCTCCATGTAGATGAAGATTCAGGATAAAAGGGAATTTATTCTTTGGCTAATTCAATCCCCTGATCCCTAGAGGGTTTTAGTCTCAATACAATCTAATCTTCAAGCTGCTAGCCCAGACCTAGAATGTTCAAGCTCTGAAAATTACTGCTGACTGAGCCATTCTTATTAGCTTCTTCTGAACTCAGTGTTGTACTAAACCCGCTGACTCTTCTGGTTGGCAGATTCAATTCACTTGCTGTTCTGGCTCAAACTGTACTCCAAGCTGCTGGTTCAAATTGACCTTCTGAACTGTCTGACTTGTTTCTGACTGATGTCTTCTGATTCTGGCTTACTCCAGCAACATATCTGACTAAACTGCTCTGTTGGGCTTCAAACCGACTCACTTCCCATCTGCTGAACTGCTTCTGTGTCTGCATCAGACTGCCTCAGACTCTCTCAGACTGTCTCAGTGTCTTGTCTCATACTGCCTTAGACTGCCTGACTCTCTGAGCTGAGAGCCTGCTTTTATATCATGAGAGTTGGGTATGTCCTCACTCTGACTCTCTCTGCTAACTTTTCCTCTGATTGGTCACTTTGCCTGATCTTCACTCTGATTTCTCTTATAAATCACTTCCTGTCTGACACCGACTCCTTTCGAACTCTGCTTCCTCTCTCTGCTTCTAGTTGTTTCTGTTTTAGTGATTAAAGACATGTGCTGCCACTGTCTTCTGAATACTAGGATTAAATGTTTGTATTAACATTCTTTCTACAGTAGAGCAGCTATGCTGATGGATTAAAAGATTAAATGTTCCTCTGCACTTTCCTATCTGAATTGTTTCACAGTGTTAGAATTGGGCTTTAGAGTTGCTTGGGGAGAAAAGACATCAACATTTTATGGATGTGTGAACATTGTAAGGTACCTATAGTGAGTTGTTAGGCAGATGTATACAATATTGAAGGGTGGTATGGCTAGTATGGTTATAACAAATTTGTCCTTACCAGTCTTATCTAGCTGTGGACTATTTATAAACCATATTACTCACCTTCTAGTCAATATATACATACTACTGTAATAGGGGGAATAACCAACTTCTTTCTGGCTATATTAGTCCATTGAAAAGGAGGTCTGTCTTACACTTCTCAGTCATTGGCCTTAGTTTTTACTTTCTGAACTAACATTCTGCCCCCTTTATCTACCTTAGATTAAATCACCTAACTTTGTTATTTCCCTCACTTATTTCCTGAACACTCTCCCTCAGCAGATTTTCAGCCTCTGAACAATACATCTTAATTTTAATCTAAAGTGTATTGTAAATTTCCCTGAGATATTGGAGATGAACTGTAACTGTATTCAACACTTAGAAATAAAATAATTGTGACATAATGATCATCAACAAACTTTCATGATTGATTATCATGACAAAGTCTACCTCCTACTTGACACCTATCATTGATCTCCAACATAAATTTATTAGTACACTAGAAATCAACTTCAGATTTCAAACCATAAAACAGTTAAATACAACAGTACGGATTTTAAATTTATTACAATATTTGCCTTCAATAACATTTCTTTAAATTCATATAATCTGTTCACAATTAAATATATTTTTAATGTTGATTGAGTTTAACTAATAAGAGTATATTTTGTTACATATTCTCAGGTAGAAGATATGTCTTTTTTCCATTCCCAACATATTTTGTTACCTACAACTTAACACTGATCTACTTTACAGTTTATATATACTTTGTATCTTCTACAAAGACAATTTTCTTAAGAGCCCAATCCACATCTGATTTTTACTTCATTCAACACTGAGTCTGAACAAGTTATTTGCATCAAGTGATGCTGAGTATTAGTTGTGGGAGGATAGACTGCTGCTTTCCTGAAAATGGGATCTTTTTGAAGCTATGACGTAGAAAGGGTGTCAGTATATAGCCCTGGTTAGCCTAGGACTCCCTATACAAAACAGGCTTGCCTTGAACTCACAGAGATATAGATCTGCCTGTCTACCTCCTTAGTTCAGGGATTAAAGGTGTGTGCAATGGCATCTGGCCTTCAGGGCTGTGAAATTGGTTTAAAAGCAGTATTTTTCTTTATTTTACAAGTACCAACATCCTTTCAAGTAGATTAAAATAATTCTTATAATCAGAATTAGGTATAGAGGAATATGTATTCCTTTAATCTGGCAGCATGGCTGCTCTATAGTAGAAGAATGTCAGTGCACACCTTTAATCCCAGTATTCAGAAGACAGTGGTAGTGCACACATTTAAACTCAACAATTGTGAGACAGGAAGCAGAGCTCCATTGAAGTCAGTGCCAGACAGGAAGTGATGTCTGGGATGAGTCAGAGTGAAGGTCAGGCAAAGTGATGAATCAGAGGAAGAGTTAGCAGAATGAGTCAGAGTGAGGACCCTCTCAAAACTCACAATAGAAAAGCAGGCTCTCAGCTCAGATTAACAGGCAGTCAGAGGAACAGTCAGATAAGACACAGAGGCAGTTCCTCAGAAGGAGTCAGTGTCATACAAAAGAGTGAGATTGGGAGTCAGCTAACAGGAAGAATCAGTTTGAATCCCAGCAGAGCAATTCAAAGAAATTTGCAGGAGTCAGCCAGAGTAGGCCAAAGTCAGAAAAGTTCAGTCAGAATCAGTCATCTGGCTCAGAAGGTCAGGTTGAGCCAGTCAGGTTGGATCCAGAACAGCAAGTGAGTTGAGTTAAACTAGAAAACTCAGTTGAGCTCAGTACAGCTCTGAGTTCAGAAGGAGCTAGTCAGAGTGAGTCAGTCGACTGTAAGTCTTGGAGGTTTCTAGAGTGTATAGAGGCTGAAGCCTTCCAGTTCTAGGCTTAAGATTAGATTGTACAGAGGTTGAAACTCTCCAGGGCTCCAGGACTAGGACTGGCAATTGAATTAGGCAAAGAATAAACTATCTTTTTGCTCTACACAAATGGCTATAATTAGGGAAGGAATTTTCTCTTTGTTTTATTTTGATAAAACAAGGTACATTTTAAAATCCCAAAAATATTGCTATGATTAATCATTTTCAATATTTCTTATAACGTGTGTGCATAATTCGACAGAGATCACACTGACATGAACAGACTAATGAATTTCTCTAGAATGAGAGACATCCAGCACAAGAACAGAACAATGGCTAATTTATCAGATACGGATATTCCAATTATTTAAATAAAATTTAGTTACCTTAAGAATCAGAAATTATATGAAATAAACAACATTGCCAAATTAATGTAAAATCTCTTCTCAAATAAATATTTTTGTGCTAGAAACCCTTTAGACATATCTTACCAAATAGTTACTACTGTGCCAGAGTCTAGATCCACATGTGAAAATAGCAAGCACACTCAATCTCAAATAATTCAACAAAGCTCACTTTTCATTTCTATTTTCATAAAAATATGTTTAAATGAAGTATCTTTGCCTAATCTGTCTAATTCTTCCAAGAACTTTGTTTAGATGAAAAGAGTGGACTTCTATTTATTTATTTTACTGACTAATGAATTAAACTCTGATAGAAACCTACATTTAAACTTATGCTGTATAACTTAAGAGCTATGACATCTTGGGAATGTTTCATAAAACAAAAGGATACACTGTGTCAGAGGAAGAAGGCTGGGTGACTTACAGAAGGTAATGCTCATTAGGTTTCCTCCAGTCATGTTATACAATTACATATTCTACTGTGTTTTTTATTTAATTGAAAATAATTATGTTCATACAATATATTCTATTCAAGCTTTCTTATCTCTCATCTCCCATATCCTCCCACAACCTCTCTACCCTTTCAACTCCAGGCCTTCTTTCGCTCATAAGAAAACAAGCAAATACAACAACAAACAAATAATGATAAAACAAAATAAACTAACAAACAGACAAAAAGCAACAAACCAAAAAAGTAAAATAAACAGACACACACATACATACATACACACACACACACACACACACACACACACACACACACACGAAAAAAAAAAAAAACCCATAAATAACCAAAATCAGAGACCCTGGTAAACAAAGCCAATTAAAGTTATATGAGAAAACATCCCAAAATAACAATGGGTTTGTTTTTTGTTTGTCATCTACTGCTGAGCATGGGGCCTGTCCTTAAGTGTGGTTTGTATACCCCTGTGAGACTCTGCTGGAGAAACTAATTTTTTTCTTTGTGAGCAGTTGTCTATTGGAGATAGCTTCTTGATTAGGGATAGGAGCAAGTGTCCACTCCTTTCTCAGTACTTCTTAGTACCCTATCTTATCTGTACCTATGCTGGCCCTGTTCCTGATGCAACAGTCCTTGTGAGTTCATATGTGCATCAGTGTTGCTATGTCTGGAAGACACTATTTAAGTGGTGTTACCCATCCCCTCTGGCTTTTATAATCTTTCCACCTGCTCATTTGCATAATTCCCTGAACCCTGAAGGGAGGAGCTTGATGAAAACATTGCCTTTAGGACCGAGTATTCCAAATATTCCACCCTCTGAATGTTGAATGTTGTCCAGTTGTGGGTATCTGTATTACTTACTTTCTTCTGCAGGATGAAGCATCTCTGATGATAGCTGAGTGAGACACTGATCTATTAGTATAGCAGAATGTCAAGGGGAGTCATTGTATTGCTAAATTCCTTTGGCAGACCCATAGTGTGATGACTATCCTTGGCTGTCAACTTGACACATATAAAGGATTTTTTCTTAATTTAAATCACTTAAAGTGGGAAGACTTTAATCTGTATCTTTTGAGGTGGGAAGACACAGCTTTAATCTGGGCTGTAGCTTCTGGTGACAGCCTATATAGAGGACATGAAAACGAAGCTTTTACTCTTTGCCTATTTGTTCTCACTCTCTCCATGGCTAGTCCCTTCCTTTGCTGAAATTATAGCCTACTCCTTTGACATTCCAGCATATACTGAAGACGAACTCAGGCATTCAGTCAAATGACTGAACAACTACTGGATTCTTAGACTTTCCTTCAGTAGACAGTTATTATTTGACTACCTTTTGTTATATGACATATGATATATAGTGACCAGAGAGGCATTATATGGATCACCACCTGAAAGACACAGTAACAAATCTTTCTCCTTCTACATATATAGACTCATTCTATCAGTTCTATTCCTCTAGAGAACTCTGACTGATACAAACAATATTTGGTTTTCCACTAGGTCCATGGCTAAGCTAGGTTCTTGCTTAGGTGAACAGTTTCAGATACAGATTCCATCTCATGGAGTGGGACTTAAATCTAATCATAGAACGTTTGGTTAGTCCTCCAATATCTGTGCCACTATCTTGCAGGCAGCTCGTCATTGTGTATGAAGGGTTTGTAGCTGGGTTGGTGTTTATCTTTTGACAAAGTACCTTGTAATACCATGAATATTGTAAGTAGTAGTAAAGGTCCTCCTTAGGCACCAGCTCAATATCTCCATGTTTAAATACTATGTAAGTGTTATCTTATCTTCAACAATAGGGCCTAACCATCAGTTGGTGGAGAGCAACCAATAGCTTTGGCAATAGCCTGAGTTGTTTTGGGCTTTCCATGGGGGCCTCTTTGGCCAACAACTCAATTAGATGTAACCTGCTCCTGGTACTGGAGGTTCTCTTGGTGGTAAGTGGCTTATCTTGAGGATTTGTCTCTTCCATTATTGGATGATTCCATTTGTATCTCTTTCTTCTATTTAAACACTATAAAAAGCTTCTACTTGAGTGGGTTTCCATATAACCCTTCTAATGATCCTTAGTATTATCTGTTTCTCCCCTCATTCCCTCTCTTCCCTCCCTCTTCTCTCCTCCTCTCCATTTAATCTTCCAATTCTAGTCCCCTCCTTCTCTCTCTCTCTCTCTCTCTCTCTGAATATATATTCTATTTCCCCTTCCTTAGTAGATACTCCCATCTCTCCTAGTTTATTTCTGTACACCTAAACTCTTGTGGTTATACTGATACTAGCATGCCTATCAGTCTTAAAAGCTAACATCCATAGTGTTTTTAATCAAAGAAAAAATATATAGGAAGGAAAATTTGAAAGTTTGGTTTTAATTTCATTCTGGGTTTTAAAAGTCAAAAATAGTATTTAGTAAATTAACCTCAAATAATGTTACTATTTAGCAAACAATATCTTATTATGAGCACCCACTAGTTGTATTTTTCCTAACTTTATTATTCAAATAAGGCTCAAATCTTTAATGTCATTGTGGTAAAGGAAGACAGGCTGTTTCTATAATACTGGGCAAACACCAGTCTTCTTGGTAAAAGAACTGGTAAAGAATTATCTTTACTCATTCCATTAGGTAGATTGATGCAGAAAAACGAGATAAGAAATGATTACAGAAAAAAAAATAAATAATGCCTTCAACCAGCTGGGATGCCAAATGAATCTTGTCAATACCAGATCACTAAAGTGATGCTTCATTGCCTCACTGCCTGAATTAACTTTCAAAATACTCAAATAACATGCACTTTATCCATCAAAAAAAAAAAATCATCAACTAGTAGGCAAAGAATTTCTCAGAGAAGGCATTAGAACCTGTTGTAGAAACCAGTCCATAAAGTAAAATTTACATTACCTAAGGGGTAATGAAAAGGGGTAGAGTGAAGACTGCCAAGAATCCATCCTTTCAGAAGTATTGCATGTGCTTCATTGCTAAAACACAGTAAGAGAAGAAATGCAGAATTCAGATAAGGACTGGGATAAAATCCTGAAAATGATTTAATAGTAAGTCTTAATATTTGGACCTCCTGAAATTCCTCCAGCACAAAGTAAGATTCAGTCTGAACAGAACAGCTTAACTACTACTGTGGGAGGAAGTCAGATGCCTCCAACATTGAGAAGATAAAGACAGGTCTGTCTGTTGACTCTTTGACAGAGTACTGAACGAGGAGAAAAATACTAGCAGCATCTAGTGGCATGCCTGTGTAAGTGCACCTGGACCCAAGTTACACAGTGGAGTGTGTCCTTGCACATGATGTCCTATTGATGGGGGCTTTAGTGAATTTCTAATTTTTGAGAGAATGACAGCAGGCATAAAGACAACTGTACAAGGCCTCATGGAAACTGCCATGTGAAAGCATCTCAGGAATATGAAGAAGTAAAACATGTCTAGATAATGTTTCATTGATTGTTATTCTAATTTGCCCAGTTGGAACAAACCAGCAATGTGTAGATGAATTTTTTGTGTAGTTAACTCCTTGTAGACAAATGGTTTATAGACAGACAGACAGAGCATAGATAGAAAAAAGATTAAAGTGAGAAAGAATTAAATCAGATCAAGGAATTCATGGCATATGTCCATGCCTAAAATCAAATATGGTTATTCTACCATATATTCTACCTCTATATCTACCTCTATATATACCTCTACCTCTACATCTACAACTAACATTGTAAATCCCTCATTGATGAAGCAGTCTCTATATTTCAATCTTAAATGAAAGTTAATATTACTGTTTACTATTTACGTACCTGTCTAGACATTTACCCTGATCTGTGGTGACTTCAGTAGTTCTACAAACTTGTTAAACAAATCATTAGGATTAATAGATCTACTGAACAGACAATTTTGACTATTCTGCCAAGTACATGGGCAGGATAAGACATAACTAGTCTTTTATTTCCACAGAAATACGCATTCAACAAAAGTGTCAGTCTTAAAAGTCTAGGAACATCTGGAGAACAAAGCGTCAAAGCACTGAAAAAATGCAATTCAATGAGGTCTCATTTAAAGGTAAGAAGGAAGTGGATGTTATCTGGACTTTTATTTACATTACTACTTGCAACATAGAGTTAGTTAAATCTTGTCTCTAATGTCTGCATTAGAATTTAGCTTTGGGGCCAGGGAGATAAATAAAGGTGACCACCTTCCAACTTGAGTCTATTCTCTAGAACTCATATAGTGGGAGAAAACCCAGCCCTGCAAGTGGTCCTCTACCAACACAAGCACTGTGGTAGCAGATGCACTTCTTTCCCAAGCACACACAAAACAAAACAAAATGTTTTTTCAAATAAAATTATAAAAGAGAATTTTGGTTTACTAAATACGAGTCAGTCCTTTTCTGTATGGAGTATAGTTGCAAACCACTCTTTAAAGTCTTGAGAAGGCAGTTCTTCTATTCACAACTCACTTCTTTTCTTAATTAGTAGCTTCAGTGTGATTTCTCTAAAGTGAGCAGGCTGTGCAGCTAAATGGTGTTTTTTGACATTCCTGCCCTGGGGACAATTTCAAAACAGAGGCAGAAGACAATAGAGATTGACTACATCCTTCATGGACCCAATCGCAGCGAATGCTGGTAATTATAGGAATTCTGCAGCACTTTGTCTCCAGGCATCTGCACTCAGAGCAACAATGAAATAATCATGGACAAACATGATGTGCAGTGTGTTTATGGAGCAACATGTTTTATTAACACCGAGTACTGCAGAGAGTTAAGCATCACTTGCTAATTTTAAAATTTCTATGAACTGTGGCAATTATACCTAATAATTATTTAAAGACTATAGTAATGATGAGGCCACTTTATCCTGCATTTTAAACAAAAACAAGATAAGTAGGATGCTCAAACTCATTTCCTATGGAGTTCTTGTCACCTGGTAATTTTGTCCCTTCCTACCTGGTATGGTTTGAAGCTAGAAAATTTCCTGGCATATTATTCTCAAATTAAAGGACTCCACAGTTCACATTTTGCTTCCTTAGTAACAGTCTGCTTCTATCTGCTGTTGTGGCAACTATATGTTGGAGGCCTTTTGTTCCTAGATGTAAATGTTATAGAACAGTGCTGAACACCCTAGGTGGCCACCAGAAAACAGTAGGTCTAATTGAATAAAATGTTGAACATATTAACCATTTCTTAAAGTACAATCATTTTTCCCATTATAGATTCTTTTAAATAACAATCCAAAAGAGCCATTTATTGTTTTTTAGGGCTTTAATGGAAAACAATTTTCAAAAAAGAGGCTCATTAGAACCCCAGGCAGAGTACAACAATATCGTCCACCCTGTTTCCTCCATGGTAACAAATACAGACTGAAAATCAAAGCAGACAGAACTCACAGTACTAGTCTGAAAACATGAACAGACAAGAGTGGGAAATTAGTGATCATCAGTAACAATTCATGTCAAGGAAAATTTTAGTGTATTTTCACTTGATTTCCAAAGAGAAGGTAAAATACTTTACTAATAAGCATATCCTCTACATTCACCTATGTATTCTCATCCTTTTTGGTAATTTACATTTATTTCTTAAGTCATTTCTCTTAAAAGATAAGTTTAAATATTTTACTTTGAGGACTGAGAATAAAATATAGTGAAAATCAAGTCTCTGAGTATAAACTGGGAAACACCAAGCTTCATTTATCTTTTTTCTTTCCTTAGAGGGGCAAATTATTGTTGAGTTTATGCTGAAAAACAACTGTTGTGTTTAGAATAGGAAGAGGATCCTGTTGAAAATTATTTCCACACAAGATTTGTAAAGAAATAGAGTATAATTGTTCCACAGTATTCCATAGTAAAAAAATATAAAAAATTTTAAAAACCTAGATGTGATATGGGATATATTCCATAAATGCAAAGAATCAATGTCTTACTTTATCTGAAACATGGAACAAAGTCATACGACAAAAGAATATAGAAAGTAAGTTATTCTGGTAGCTTACTTTCAATGATTCTCATTTTTGTTTCTTTTTTTTTTCATGTAACCAACCTATTTTTAAACGTCTAAAACCATCCTCCTACACACACACACACACACACACACACACACACACACACACCTCAAACTCTTTTCTTTAAGGCAATCAAATTATTATATTTTTCCTCTAGCAAAAATTAATCTACATTACACTCATACATGTGTTCGTTTCAATCCAAATTTCTGTAGTACCATATATAGTCACATATGGAGGTACAGATAGATAGATGATAGATGATAAATAATAGATAGATGATAGATAGATAGATAATAGATAGGTTAGTTTTATGTCAACTTGACTGGAGTCATCTGAGAGGAGGCAACATCAATGGAGAAAATGCTTTCATAAGATCTGACTGGAAGCCAGTTTTTCTGAATTAGTGATTGATGGAGAAAGGCCCAGTTCCTCCAGTGATGTATCTTGATATGCAATTTTAAGCCAAGCAAACCCTTCCTCTCCAACTTGCTTTGGTCATGGTGTTTCACTATACCACTTGTAACCTAATTAGGACAGATACACAATTAACATGACTGAGAGAAGGGAGTATTTATTTCCAATGGAAAATGTAAGGTTAAGAGTGGGAACAAATTAAAATTATATTTCATGTAATTAGGCCAGGAAGTTCCTTTAGATTTGTTAAATAATTGTTCCACCCACTTCCCTCATTATTTCTGTAGCTAACTTGATTTGGTTGTGTCAGAAAGTAGAAGGAAAATATGGAGAGAAATGGGAAGCATGTGAAAGACCAATAGACTTATTCCCATGCTTCTATAACCCCTATAAACTAGCACAACAAATGGAAAGAAAAAAATGAAAGACACAGGGAACAAGCAAAGGAAGGGACAAAAAGGGCAAGTGGAGACAGAGAGGAGGGAAAGAAGGAAAGAGAAAGTAATGAGGGAAAATAAAGAGAAGGAAGAAAGATGAAGGCAGGAAGGCAGGAAGGAAGGAAGGAAGGAAGGAAAGAAGGAAGGAAGGAAGGCAGGAAGGAAGGAAGGAAGGAAGGAAGGGGGGGAGGGAAAAAAGACTACTCAATGCCAAGGGCATAGAAAGCAACCTACCCTGCAACATGCTCTGTTATTTTCAAGTAGTGAACATAATTCTTATTTTGCCTTAGGTGGATACTGATTGAAATGAAAAAAAAATATGATAAAAAGTAATTTTGGGACATAGGGTATATTTTGCTCATTAAATCTGCAGGAACTTGAATCCAACAAGTCATGTTATACGCATAGCCAAGAGCAGGGAGAAACGAAACAGTGCATACAGTTAATGTTCAGCTCACTTTTTTGCCTTCTATGCTTATCTAACCTAGGATCACCTATTCAGTGAAAAGTACCACCCATGGTTTGAATGCCTTTGAACTAATCAAGATAATTCCCAACAGACATTCCCAAAGTCCAACTTAACTCTAGAAAATCTGTCATGAAGACTCTCTTCCCAGTTGATTCTAGCTTGTGTCAGGTTGGTATTTACAGTTAACACATATTTTAGAAATTTGGTTTAGAAGTCTATATCATTAAAGTTGGATAGAACCAATATTGCTTTGGATATTATGTCAGTCCATCATAAATTAACAATTATATTATTCTAATAAGTTCAACAGTGTCCCTGTATGGTTGACCTCACCATTCATCCTGAGGACAGGTTATTGTCCCTTAGTTGATTACTACATTAAGATCAGGATTGAGTTGTATGAAAAATATTAACTTTGATCCTTCTCAGTATTGCAGTGTGCCCACATTCTAAGATGCATGAGACAACTGAATTGGAGAAAAGGTGGAATTTTATCTTAAACTTTGCTATGTACCAAATAACTGAGTGGTCTGTGTTACAAAGTTACTTATCTCTGTAGTAATCAAATTCTGAAGCCACCTTGCTGGAGAACAAGTGTACCTACCCTAACCTAGTTTTTGCCTAGAGCAGGGATTTGCCTATATCCCACCAAGAGCTGCTATGAATTCTTGACATTTTATGTAGTTAATCCTGAATGTCAACTTGATTGAATCAGTCAGGAGACATGCTCTGAATGGGTCTGTGAGGGAATTTACAGGAAATATTAAGCAAGGAGTGGACCTTCTTTAGAGTGGGTGGCTCCTTCTGGTGGTAATATAGATGAAGAAGACAGAGGAAAAAGCAGTGCTACATGCTTCCCAGAATTCTCTCTTTGCTGGGAAATGCATGTTCTCTCTTCCACACTGTTCTATAGCTTCTTCAGATTCCGCCTGACATGAACACCAGTGTTAGCCACATGTTTCCCAGGATATCAATGCTGGCTTGGCAATTGATGAAGCATCCAGGTCTAAGTACTGAAGTAATGAAGTTCTGAGCCATTCAAGCATGCAGATGGCTGTTGTTGGACTTCATGTTCCTCATTGGGTAAGTCAATCTCATAAATTACCATGCATATTCTACCTATGTGTTCTTTTTCCTCTAGAAATCTGGGACTAGCACAACTATAGCAAACATCTTTAAGGTTGTACTTCAGGAAGAGGAGCCATGAAACCCACTTTTAGAGAGCTTCTAAGATGAAATGATGCATGACAGAAAATAAATAACAAATAGTAGGAATTGAGGAACATTGAAAAATCTCCAGTGTCAGATTTTAACTAAAGCACTAAACAAAAGGTGTGAGGAACCAGCATGTACTGAGGGAAAGACTTCATGTTTTAAAATGTTTTCACTTCTCTCTGAAGATTAAGTGATGAGTACTACAGGAAAACAGTCAACATCAGGACAGTTTAGAAGCATTGATTAAATAACAAACAAAAATCAACAAATATAATGTCAATAAGAGGCATAGAAATTAAAATTTCATAACATTGATGCATTTTATTGTTAAACATTATAATACTATGTTTACTGAAAATATCTGATAGATTACCATTGTTTTATTTTGCTCCATAAAATTTCAAATACTTAGTATATGTTCTTCTAAATGCTATGCTCACTATTCATGTAACCCAAATTATTTCAAGTACAAATATTTTCCTATTGCTTAGTAAGACTTACATAACATTATATTTGAGCATCACTGGGATAATTAATTTGAGCTCATTAAATAACTACAAAAATCTCAAAACTCAATAAATTAATTTGAGCTCATTAAATAACTACAAAAATAAACAACAAGCCCATATGATTGATTTCTTTTTGTTTGAATGTTTGTTTGATATGAAGTCTTATATACAGGCTGGCCTTAACTTTGCTATGTATTTGAGATTGCACTTGAACTCCTGGTTCTTTTGCTACAACTTCTTAATTATTGGGATTACAGGCATGCAGTGACATATATAGGTGAATTTTATATTCCTAAGAAAATATACGTATATTGATGGTTCAGAGATTGACAGTTCATTGAATTTGGTGTGAGCCAAGCAACTTTAGAGCAACACTGACATAGCTTCCACAGTAAGCTGCCATTAGCTTGCTTAGTATGGCAGAACTCTATTTCTTATTTACTTAGAAGTTTAGCACAGATCTCACTATCAGGAGAGCTACCTTCTTCTATGTAGTTCTTTAGGAATCATGGATTCATGTGACCTGCAATTCACCCGTACCTTGAGGTTTTCTAAACCTCTGCATCCAGCAGATAGAAGAAGAAATGGGGGGAAAAAAGCCATCTCTTTCTGTAAGAGTGTCTTAGAAATGACACAGTATTAGCCACACAATTCCATTTATTGGTTGTATTTCAATGCAAACAGAATGGAAAAATTTAGTTTATATCAGGTAGCCACATTCCAGAAACACAAACATTATATTTTCTGGGCATTCAACTACCTTGGTAATAGGATAGCACTTTATAGACCATTATTTTAGTCTTTGCATTTGTCTGAATATTACCAAGGACAGATGAAGTATAACTGATACATCTTTCATGTCTTTTGTGTCATAAACCATACTTTTCTCTGATTTCAAATTAGGAGATTAAGAACACAGGCAGTGAAGAGCACACAGTACAGTGAGAGGAAAAATAAAGGTCACTTCTTGGAGTTAAAACAATAATCAAATGTCAGAGAACAGAGGGTGAGTTAACTTATTGGCCCTATACCTCATACTGCATTGAGCTCTTACCTTTAATCTGTTGGGAAACCTTGGTAGAATGTTTATACTCTGTGGAAATGTGTTTTCCTACATGTAACATAAAGGGCTACAGGAGCATTAATTCCTAGCCCTTTTTTGAGGTCAGAGTAAAATATAAAACTGTATTGATTAAACAATGCCCTGCATGGTCATGCCACAGGTATAATTTCATTTATCATTTTTTTCAGTATTAAAGATAATTTAGAGAATTTATTACTAGCATTGTACTGTTTTTACAACTATTACTACTGCAATGTGAATTAATTGACCATTCACTGAATATTGACTGTCTTATATTCCATAAACTCTGCTTGGTTGTGTGTGTGTGTGTGTGTGTGTTTGTCCATATGCATGTCTCCAGCTCAAACTCAAAGAAGAAGCAGGATAGTAAGACACAAACCACAAACCAATTCTCAACTAAAAGCTGTTAGTGGCTGTGTTATTCAAAGCTCAGAATCCACTGTAAGAAGCTACTATCTATGATGAATCCTAATTAGGTCATTCTATTACATCTGAGCATCTGTGAACTCAGACCAAACAGTGAAAGATCATCGTTCCCTACTATTCCACAAAGTGCCCTTCTTCAGCGTCAATTCACCGTGTCTCAGTTTCCTTAGTGGAAAAGGGAAATTTATATAGCTCACCCAGAGCTCCCTAAATGCCTTAAGTACCAATTAAGCCATTGCTCCAAAGCAATAAAATACCCCAACTTCTGAGAAGTAACCATATGAACATAAGGTAATGAAGTCAATTCAATTATCCATGGTAAGAGATGACAAGGAAAAGTAAGACTAAATTAAATCTACAGGTGTCCCCAAACCACATTTTCCATTCACCTCCACTCCTAACTAGCACTGCTAATAAGCTGCAGAGCAGACAGATTTGAATTTTATCACTTTCCCTCTCCACCCCCAACTCTTGTGTGGTTTAAGTGCTAATGGGCAGTCAACCATCCTTTAAAAGACAAGAAAAGCAGAGGCTGGACCATGCAATCAATAGACTGGATAATTAGCCCCTGAGTAATTGAGAGTTAACAGTCTCATATTAACTTCACCCCATTACTCCCAGAGTATGAACAAGCCAGAGCAAGATAGACATGATATGAAAGAGCTGAAGCAAAAAAGAAGAGGAACAGAGCTCTGTGCCTTGGGTTATGGTAAGATGTGAACTCTAATGACATAAAACCAGATGACGATGGCAGCCTAGCAAGGCAATAGGCAATTCAAAACATGACAAGTTGCTCTATAAGAGCTGTAAAAGAGTTGTTTCCCCTCAGCAACAAATTATTTCTCTCCTTTTTTTCCCCTACAACAAAGATTCACTCTAGGCTTTGGCTGTGTTCCCAAAAGATTGGGTAATTAAGCAGGTATGATTTCCAAGGAGAAATAAATATTTTTCAGTTACTAGACACTGTCACTGGGCTTTGATTCAAATGTGCATAATTTTTGAACAGGAAACATAATGAAAGGAATGTTTCACAAATTAATATAAAGCCCAAAGGCATACCTGGCATTCTTTTACATGAAGTCATTGTCTTTCATAAGCCAGAAATGTCAGCTGAGAGCCCATCTTGAAAAATGCTTTTCTCTTTGGAGCACCAATACTTGTTTTAAGAAAGAAAAATAGCCCTGAAACCATGCACCACACACACATACACACAAAGGAAAAAAAACAAAACAAAATACAAAAAACTACCCTCTGGACCCAGCAAGTTGGATTTTGCATGTATATATATTATAATCATATGTGCATGACAATAGTAGTCAAAGAAAATGAGTCTATAAACCTAAGAGTTAGAGGAGGACATGGGAAAGGTTGGAGGGAGGCATAACTGGGAGGGCTGGAGAGAGAAAAGTGAGGGGGAATGTAATGTAATTCTATCTCAGATATTTTTTTTAATTTTAAAAGAAAAATAAACTTAAATAAAAGTAGAATAAAATATGACTTAAGCCTTTTTTTTTCTGGTTCTGGAGGTCTGTCACTTTCTGTTTTTAATTGAACAGAGTTATATTTTATTTATTTCTTTATTTTGGGACTACAATGTAATTATATCATTTCCCTCCATCTTTTCCACCCTCAAAGTGCTCCTATACACTCTCCTTGCTCTCTTTCAAGTTCATGACCTCTTTTTTCATTTACTGTTGTTATATATATATATATATATATATGTATATATATATACACACACACATATATATTTAAATTGTTTTATATATATGTTTTACATCTCTATATAAACATATATATGTGATATATTATATATATATATATATATATATATATATATATATATATATATAAAACAATTTAACAACATATGTATATTATGAGTACACATTGAGATATTTAAATATAACTTCCTCTCTGAGCAAGTCTTTTAAATATGGCTGACAAAAATCAAGCAAAGGAAGGAGGGATTCATTTATGCCCAGTGTTTACTGTAATACAGTTGATTATGGTCAGAAGAAATGGCAATCGATGCCCATGAGTGTTCAGAGGCTTTCTAATCTGCAGACCAGAAAGCAAAGAGTTCACACAAAATCAATGCTGACAATAATCCACCATCTCATCCCCTATACTCTAAGGTGCTCATCTTGACCACATGTCTAAAAGATATCACAGCCATAATGGCTTGAGAAGCAAAGATAAGCATCTCCAAACATAAGTTTAATTATGTCAGCAATTTTCAATGATAACTAAGGCTGTCAGGGAATTACTGAATCATCACCTAGAAGATTAAACAAAATTGGTCCTTTTAATGGTAATAGGTTGAGAGCAACCATGCTAGGCTCTCCTTTTAGTTCTACCAATATCAAAGAACAAGGTAATCATTTAACAATACATGAAAAGCACAGCTAATAAGATAATCTTTTGTATGAGCTTCACTTCAGCAATTTGAAATAGTGGTAAATTATAATGTAAGAATCTATTTCACCCATTATACAAAATATCAGAATCTTTAAAAAGTAAGTATATCAAGAATTACTTAATTTGAATGGTGGTAAATTTACTTATATAATTTATCTTGATGAATATCCATATTCTATGAGCAATGAATTAATCTTATAGTTTTATGGTAATTTGAGTTTATAGTATTTAATATTTATAGTATTTAATATTTACCATACTTAAATTAAAATACTATTAATTGATTATCACTTTGCACAATGAATGTATTCCATTGATAATCATAACAAAAAATAAAAACGGTATGGAATTTGCATCTAACCAATTTATGACTCCCATTTAAGCATACATTTAAAATATCAATAATAATTTAAAACATTTTCATAGTCTTTACTTTTCAAGCAATCACCAAGCAACCATATCCCTGTTTAGTAGCAGAGGTAGAAACCTCGGAAATCAGTAACTTGTTTATGAAAAGCTGGAGAAAAATATTAAGATAAAGTCTGTGTTAATCATTAACATACTATCCTTTAGTCTCAAATACACATAAAACAACGAGAATGGCCATTTGTGTATTCTTTTTTTCCCTTTTCTAGATAAATCATGCTCTTTGCCAAGAACGGACTAGGGGAAGAATCCCATGAGAGAAGGATGTCCTGATTTTCTGCTGAGCTCCCCAAGGACACCTGCAGCCCCACTGCTTCTCCAGCATCCCACTTCTGCAGTACAGGAAGCTGCCTCTCTGTACCAGGTACCTACAGTTTCCCTGCGCACCTATGTCAGGTGGTTTGTAGTTGAAGGTCTCTGGAGAGACAACCTACTGTCAGCATATTTCTTCACCACTCTCAGAGTGGGTTCTAGCAAGTTAAAAAAAAAAACTGGTTTGAGAAAGTTCTGCACGCAGAGAATTACAAGGACTTCTCGGGCATCCAGTGAGTCAAGCTATATCATCTTGGCAAGGTCGGCACTTGCACTTTGGAGAAGCCACTCGTCCATGAGTTTCTATCTACTTCCTATCTAACAACAGCATGTGCTGTTCTTTGCACTTTAGCCCCCAAATCCATTTTATTCCCTAGACAATGTCCCAGCCCTGATGTTCTCTGTCATAATTAGCAACTCACTATAACTCTCCATGTCTCACATCAATGTGCAGATTTTGTCTATAAAAGGAGCTCTGGCTGATACAAACTATGAACCAACTACTATAATTCTCTATGGTGTCAACTATTTAAGAGATAAATATAATCATTTGAGAAGAAATGTTGTGAAAAAATGCATATTCTTTTGGAGGTATTTGTCATACACATGGACTCCTTGTGATAATTTTAAATTATGCTTCATTCTTAAGAAGTCAGTCCTATTATGTGACTCTCCTACATAAATATATACAGGCTTTCTAAAACATGCTCAATGTCTTGTGCCAGTCAAGAAGACTCACCAAAATTTTGATTCTGCAGTTTTGTTTAAATATAATACCTAATATACAAATATGCAAATAATAATTACAAATAAGAAGTCACATTGCCCCAAACTAACAAATGGTTAAATTTTTCTAAGATGAGATGAGGTAACTTTATTTTCAAAGCTGTAACATTCTTTCATGCATCCCTACCATGACCTGTATCACACTGATTCTGTCTACTCTGTCAAGTAGCTTTCCCTTTGCACAGAAAAAGAGCCACAAGGGGAATAAACTACTAGTCAGAATGGATCAGCATCCAACTTGCAGACCACTGTGAATATTTATAGAGCATTTGAGCAATATTAGCTGAGTCTTTTTCTCAAAATACTCTTCGGTTTAACATGTGTCCAGAATAATATCTGACTGTTGCAACATCTGAGAAAAGAAAAGTCTGTGTACATGTGTGTGAATGTACATGCACATGCATACGTGCATGCTTATATTAGAGTAGGTATGACTGGATATTTCAAAGTTAATTTCAGATTTCTTCTTATATATAGTTAAGTGATTAATGTCTCATTTTAGCTTTTATTTTCGCAAAATCTAAGAATGGTCATCCTCTGCAAACTCATTCTCTTGATGCACGACAAATGGAAACAGAGTTATTTGGCTGAGGCAAAGCATTTCACCCCAGAGGAATCAAGAAATACAAATACACAAAAGTATAAATCAAATATCAATAGTTCCTCAAACTTCAGCAAGTCAATTTTAACTGCCATCTTGGATGTGCATGGGTATATTACCATATTCATATGAAAATCATATTGCTTAGACTATTTTACTAAATATCCAATATTTGTTCCTACTATTTCTCTAATAAAAACATTTATTTCAGCAATATACTTCATTTCAATAAGACAACACCTAATATTGCACAAAATAAAGTAAAATTAAGTAGCTATAAGTGTAATATGAAATACAAAAGAAGAATAAAGGGACCCATGTAAATCACCGCATAAACTTCTTTTTGCCAAGAAATCTAAAAGAATTAAATTTTTATCATTATTATATAAAAACAAGATAGGATTCCATATTATTCCTACTGGAAAGGATGAAGAATTTGCTAGCATGCAACTCTTTGTTTTTGATGCTAAACAAATCACCTGTGGAAATTACAAGTAAATTTAACGAGTAGCTCCAAAACATTTGCTGCCTTCAATAAAATAAATCCTCTGTCAAAATTAATTCATGAACTTATTAATACATTTACTCTGTAACTTTACCCAGGAACAAAAATCATGAATTTTAAATATTTCCTCTCATGAGAAAATTTGAAAGATAAAGTAATATAAAATATGAGAGAATTTTCATCTTATATTCTAGTGTAGTTTCAGTCAATCTTCACATGACATAAATTTCCATGCATGCTTGAAAAAAATGAAGTGAGTATAAGTCATCTTTTCATACCTTGACCTTGTAAAATTCCCCATGAAAAAGTTAAAAATCTTCAGGATCACTAGAAATGGGAAATTTTCTTTCTTTGCTATTAAATGTTTACTTCCACTAAAATCTATGGATTCTATTTATTAAGCAAAAAAAGTTAGCAAGAGGAGATGATATAAACATGAAAATTTCCAAAAAATTCTATTAAGAGACAGCAAACAAGAAACTCCTAATTATGTATATTAAGTAAACCATATTTTCAACCAAAATAATGAGTATACTTGTAAATTGCTGCACCTAAAATTGGTTATGTTCACTTAGTATTATCAGTATCTGGTAGAATATTGTACCAATTTAAGTAGAAAAGGAGTGCTAATGGTTTAGCATGCTTTCCTTTTATAACACAAAATTCTGATTGTAAGAAGTCCAGCGATTCACAGAGAGTATCTCCTGAGTACCTGGCTAAAACTAGACTTAAAAATATTAAACAAAAAGAATGCTGAAGACCATCACTCACTCAACTATGAATAATTAAATTTTAAAATATGTGAACAAATATAGAAATTGGGAAATGAACTTAAATCCCTGGTGTATAAACTACTGTATATATGGTGTATATACTCTATAAATAGAGTATATTTCAAAGTTTGAAAGTGTATAAAACACAGCATATTGTAAGACTGGGTTGTATAATGGCAAAACTAGACAATCAGTTTGTTATCTTACAGATACATATACAAAATCACCATGAGTCACAATAAAGCCTGCTGTGGTGAATACATAGCAGATTCTCAAAATACTGCTGGATGGTCTTTTATTCCTTCATATGCATTTAATTTAATCTTTCACACACACACACACATGCACAGAGAGAGAGAGGGAGAGAGAGAGAGAGAGAGAGAATACTTTTAAAGAGAAGAAGCAACACCATTGGTTTAAAAAGTAGAGACAATAGTTTAACGGATTTCTTAAAATTTAGTGTGAAACAGGAAAAGTTGGATTTCACCTTGCAGTGAGTTTGTGAAATTATTATTCAATCATGTAATGTCCTGTGAGTTTACCATCACTGTTTCTCTGAGAAAAGTTCCAGACTTCTCCCAGCTCTGAAGCCTGACTTCCCCTGGTACATTTTGAAGTGAACCATGGCTGACAGTTTCATTACAAATATGTTGTGCTTGTAACTGTTGCGTGAAAGAAAGTGATTGAAAAAATTTGCAAAGTTATAAAATCGGACTTCAATTCTGCAGAGAATAGTAAAAAATGTTAGTTTTTAAAAATAATATCCTGGGAGAGGTGTATATCAAGACAAAAAATCAAATTTGATTTATTATTTACATTGGGTATAGCTCTTTCTGATCTGGAAAAAAAAGAAAAACGTGAATACATTCTATTTTACTAAATGGTGACAGCTTGCTACTTATAGGTTGCCCTCCAGAGCTTCACTGTCTGAGGTCTACGAATCTCGCACAGGGTTCTGGGTGTTGCTATTTTACTATCGCCCACTACACTGTACAAATGCCAATCTGACCACTCTACCTTTAGGGATTTTCACAAAGCAGCTTTCTTTAAAGGTTACAGGTGATGTTATGCCTGCTAAGAATGTCAGCTCTCTTGACACCTCATGATGTCAATACAGTGGATAGTAAAATGCAGGTAAACATGTTTCACCTGAGAGGAGATTTGATCATTAGTATTATTATGTTTGCTCACTATATCATATACTTGCTTTATTTTTTAACAAAATATATACTAAATGTTTTGAATAGCATTCATCTTTGATTTCTTCTTTTGTTTATTTTTAACTTTTAACATTAAAACTGTTTAAACCTAAGATTGGAAGTACTATGTTTATAAGCAAGACTTGTCCTCTCTTGGATTTAAAGACTTTGTCAGACACCTCTCTAGTAATCATCCTTATAAATATAAATATGGACTATATATGTGTATATATATATATATATATATATATATATATATACACACACACACATGCACACACACATACACACATACACACATACATAAATATATACAATTTCTGAAACTTACTCATAATTCATAGTTAGAAGGATTCTATTCTATACAATTAAGATATTTATACTATATTTTAACTTCAGAAACCTGGATTTTTATTTTAACATGTATTTCATTTTTTTAATGTATACTTACATAACTCAAAAATTAAGTGTAGTAAGCCTTTTCTTCATCTTATGAACTACTTGCTGTACTTTTTAATTAAAGAAAATAGTATGTAATTTCAGATTATAATAAAACAAAATCCAAAAGAAAGCATATATCATGTTATTTTATCCTTTTGTTTGGTTTATTGTCAATGGCTGACCAACAACTCACAAAATGAATCCAAAAGTATTCTAAACTACATGTTATACATGTGTTAATAATCTTCCTTGGACCCCTTACAAACGTAGGATACAATAAGACTATTACTACTACTGCTATCAATATTAATACTAATTATATGTGATATAATAAATCACTGATAAAAATCATTTTTCCTATCATAGAAATAAAATAAATCATTACCTCTTATTTTTACCAAAACCTGATATACCATTTTGATACAATAGAATGCCAATTAAAGTTTATCTTGAGAACTTCTGGTGAGAAGATAATGAAGCTACCATTACATGAAGTGATGAATAAGAAAAGTCAAAATAATAAAGGAGATACTTTATTCCAAAGGAAGGAATAAACATCGATAAGGGTGTGACAAGACAGCTGAAAACTACAGAGAACAAGAGGGTAAGTCAAGAAATGTGATGTCACAGATAGCTGCTGACATTGCACTCTACAGCTGTGGAGTACACATTCTTCTCAGAAGTCCAAGGAAACTTCCCTAAGATAAATCCTCTCAATGAGTACAAAAGTTTGAAATAGTTTCTGATATCTTATCAGGATTATGCTGGCATACAAATGGAAATAAATATCAGGAGAAACTAAACATATATTTGGAGATTAAAGATACACACACACATACATGCATACACACACAACACATATACACATGTATATGTATATATTCTTGAATGGCGAGTGGATCACATAGGAAATCAAGGAGGGAATGTTAAAATTTCTACAATCAAATCAAAATGGAAGTATAGCCTTTCAAAAGATTTTGCATACAGAGAAGTTATTGAAAGAGAAAAAGTATTTGCTTAATAATTCAAAGACCTAAAAGATTGGTACAGTCGGGCCATGCAGTACTTTTCTTCTACTTTTAGCTCTTTGAGACTCCTCAGCACTGATCTCCACGGTGGCTACACCAGTTTGCAGGGCCACCAACAGTCTAGGGGGACTCTGCTTTCCACATATTCTTACCAGCATTTTTGTCAGTTTTTCTTGATATCAGCTATCCTGACTTTGGTAAGATAAAAATCTCAAAACGGTATGAATTCATATCTCCCTGATTGCTAAGGATGTTAAATACTTTCAAAGATACTTCTTGGCCATTTTTCCTATGTTTGAGAAATTACTGAGAAGAATCAAGGGGGCTGGAGGAAGGGATGGGTAGAAACAGTGTGAAAGCTGTACTCCTGTATGCAAAGAAGAAAGGTACTAATATCCACTTACCTAGAGAGACTAATCAACAAGGAGAGACTCAGTTATGACACAGGGATCTCCCTGGTAAAGTTGAAATGAATTGGAAGGTACAGAATGGCTGGGGAGGATAGTAATGGGAAGAGAAGAGACCATGTGTGGTGAGAGGGATGGTGGTAAAGAATATATGGAGAGACAACTGGAACTGGAAGACATTAAGGGGTGGATCTGGAGGCTGAGGGCAATGGAAACTCACTGGTCCATGATGGGGACCTTGACAAGGTCCTCTAGCAGTGGGGGATAAGGAACCTGACAGGTCATCTCTTGTAACAGCAAGGCTCCCAGTGGAGGGACTGGGACACCACCTTAGCCACAACACCTTCGACCTATAGCCCATCCTCCCTTCAAGACCCACTGGGACAATGGAAGGGCAGAACCCCATGTCAAAGGAAAGAACCTAGGCCTGACTATGTAGGTAGGCCTGGAACTAGAGACCAACAGCCAAGAGGTGATTTCTAATGATATCCTGTTCTACTCATAGATTAATAACTAGCCCAGTCTCTACTAGAGAGGTTTCTGCCAGAAACTAATGGGAACAGACGCAGATGTCCAGAACCAAACATTGCGCAGAGCTCCAGAAAACCCACAGAAAAGGAGGAGGCATTTCAGGGACCAGAGGGAGAACAAAGTCTACAAAGTTAACAGACCAGCACTCTTGAGGTCCCTCAGAGCCTGAAGTGCCAGACAAAGAACCTACAGAGTCTCCTAGATATGTCAGGTTGTTATCTGGCTTCGTGTTCTTGCAGAAAATCTATAGGCTAGGGTGTATGTGGGGGTTCTCTGTAGAAGTTAGCCACTGTATATGCTCAGCAAGGAAGAGACAGAGGCATTTTCATAGGTGGAAGCAGGCCAGAGCTCAACAGAGGGAATCACCATCCTGACCAGCCTTAACTGGACAGTGGAACACTGAGTATCTGAGCTCAGGTGTTTTTATTGATTCAGAACTCCTCAGGTATTCTACTGATCATTAGCAATCAAATATCCCCCACATAAATTCAATACCTGCAGACAATATAAAATGCCAAAATCTAGGCAGATCCTAACCCAAAAGTTCACAGAACAATATTTTATACACAACTAAAAATAAACTTCCATAACATTTCCCCTTTTCTGTATAAGACAAAAAAAATACTTTATCTCTACAACACACAATTTAACACTATACCATCAAAACTATGTAAAAAAGGAACAATTATGAGACTTCCAATGCACAGGACCAAGTGAAACCAAACATCTATCAAGCTTTTCACAATGTCTTTGGACAATTGGAAAACATTATCAATGTCCAATGATCTGGAATTCACTCACGATCTATTGGGCTACTCCAAAGGCCTTGGGTCTGGATCTGCCATCTGCAGCACACACAATTTGTCCTCCAGGTTCCAGTTGGCTCCCCTCTACTGCTGCTGCTGCTCTTATGGTTGTACCATGGTACTGGCATCTCCAAAATGCTGCGGTCTTTTGCTACAACTTGGCTGTATTTTCACCATTAATCCCTCCACTCCTGGGCTCTCTTCCTTGTGCCAAGCCTCAATTTCTTTCAATCTGGGCCTTGAAGCCTGCTACCAAGGCTGCACCTTCACCAGTGGTCTCTCTTGGACTCTCACAGTGCCACGCCCTAGTTGTTTCCCATGACACCTTCATGCTTTCAAAACCAGTAACACCTGAGTGTCTCTTACAGTACCAAGTTCAGCTACCATCACAAAATATAACCTCAGCCAGTTCTGGAAGACAGCTTCTACATCCTGACCCTAAGGAAACACTTTCTGGGCTTTAAGATAGAATCAGGTTCTCAGGAAAAACAACTAGTATTTGTCTTCAGGAAAGGTTTCCCTCATGGGTGGAATTGTCATTACCATAGCAGATGTGAGTTGTCAAGACTGCCTCACTGGTATCTGGACAGGTTTGCAGAAAACAAAGGAAAACCAAACAAAATGGACTCTGCAATGTCTGGAGTTACTTTTTCATTTTTCTTTGTTTCCAAGTTGGATTAGCTGGCATGATGTCATACCCCATGTTGCAGGCACCATTTGTAATAGTACACCACTGTGGCAGCTCATCAAAGGAGACATGCAAACTCTGCCAGACCTCAGCAGAGGGAAGCACCATCCTGGCCAGCGCCTAACTGGACAATGGCACCCTGAGTGTCTGAGCTCAGGTGGTTTTATTGATTCAGAACTCCTCAGGTATACTACTGATTGGACATGCAGATCATTAGCAATCAAACATCCCCCACATGAGTCCAACACCTGAGGACAATACAAAATGCCAAGACCTAGGCAGACCTTCACCCCACAGTTCACAAAACAATATTTTAAACACAACTAAAAATAAACTTCTGTAACAATTCTCTAATGCTTTTGCCTGCCCTTGGGACTTATTTCCTCCAGTTGGGTTGCCTCATCCACCCTTGATGTAGGGACTAATGTCTGGCCTTGTCCCATTTGTTGTGCTCTGTTTGAGCAGTAACCCTGGAAAGACTGCTTTACTATAAGGGGAGAAGCCATGGCAGGGCATAAAATAGAAGGAAGATAGGAGGACCTTGGAGGAATGGAAGGCAGGGAGGAGGGGAGTTGATGTGTAATATACAAAAGAAGAAAACTAAACTAAATTTAAAAAATAAATTCTCAAAAAAGTAAAAAAAAAAAAAAAAACCTTTAACCAAAATGAAAATTTAGAAACCTCAAATGACCCTTAGTGCTGAAGGAGGAGGAGGAGAAGGAGGAGGAGGAAGAAGAAGAAGAAGTCAAACTTTAAACAAGTACAGGGAAGAATGCTAAAGTCAAGACAAATATTAATGAAATAGAGACTAAAAGGATTAAAGAAACAAAAAATTAAAGTATTTTTTGAAAAGCATTGTGAAAACCTTTAGTCAAACCAAAAGGAAAAAGAGTCTAATTAATAAAGTTTTAAAGTTCATAGCTGAGATCATTAAAACATTAAATCTAAAGGCTCATTAGGGAACATTTTAAGAAGATATTTCAAAAGAAGTGAAAATTCTATGTTTTGGTATACTATTCAGATTAACTCTCAGGTAAATATGACCTATCAAAATTAATTCAAGAAGGTAAAAACAAATAAACAGATATATAATAAGTAACAAGACTGAAGCACTAAGTAAACGTCACCAAGATTGAGGCACTACAAAATTCTACCATACTTGTAAAGAAAAACTAATGTCAATTTTCTTCAAACTGTTCCATAAAATAGACTTAAAAAGAATAATTGCAAACTCATTTTCACTTGGGATCCATACTTTCATTCTAAAACCAGGTAATGGAACACACACACGCAAACACAAACACACACACACACACACACAAACATACACACACAGAATGACTGACAGACAAATACACACAGACATACACATACACACTTACACACTTACACACATACACACACACCTATAGACCAGTTTTGCTGATAAACATGAACAAAAAAGAACATTCATGACTGAGTGCAGGAATACATTAAGATCACATACTAGGAATGACATGATTTTATTATAAAGATTTAAGAATGGTTCAACATACACAAATTAATCAATACTTTGCAACGCATCCATAAACTTAATCACATGATATTCTATGGGAACTTATAACATACAGCAAAAGCTTTTCCATGTCTGACTGGTAGCCAACACTGTTCTAAATGTAAACATTCTCAACATTTCTTTTTAAAACATATTTTTAACATTTTATGTGTATGGTGTGCTTCCCTTTTGTGTATATCTGTGGACTACATGTATGCACACTGACCACTGAGGTCACAAAAGCAAAACAGATCCCCTGGAACTGGAGTTACAGAAGGTGGTGAACTGTCATGCCGGTGATGAGGATTGACTGAAATTGGTATCTTAGAGAGAAATCCATGTGCTTAACTGCCTTGCTATTGCTCTTGCCTCTGAAAGTATTGGTTTTTAAAATCAGTGATGAAACAAAAGTGTAGATTATCTTCGCTCTTATTTTGTTTGATCTTACCTAAAGTAATCACACAGGAGAAAGAGATGGGGGTTGAGTGAGTAAGAAAGGTAAAGTAGATCTTTCACTAAGTGGAGAATGCATGATACTACCATTAAAGAACTCTAAAAATGCTGCCAGAAATTTCTTAAATATAATAAGTATTTTCAATGTAAAGATGAGGATATGATTCTACACACAGTCAGCAATAATTTTTAGTATAGTAGCAACAATGCTGAATCAAAATTGGGGGGAAAGTCTCATTCACAATAGCATTAAAAACAAACAAACAAACAAATAGACAAAAAATATGTCCATTCAGACTGGGCTCCAAAGAAAAGCAACTAAAAGAGGTCAGTGTTTGCTACAATAATAAAATGAAAAAGAAAGAAACAAGAAAGAAAGAAAGAGAGAGAGAGAGAGAGAGAGAGAGAGAGAGGAGGGAGGGAGGCAGAGGGAGGGAGAAAGAAAACACCATAGGATAACATAGACAAGGGAGAGTAAAACCTCCACAAGAAAACTCTAAACACTGAAGAAAGAAGTTTAAGGTGGCACCACCATACAAAATTTTATTCTATTCTCATGGACTGGAACGATTACTATTGTGAAGTGACTAACCAAATTTGATCTATAAATTCACAGAAAATTCCAATGACTTTTTTCTTTTACATAAATAAAAAAATAATTCTACAATTTATAATAGAAACAAAAAAGATTCTGTTTGTCCAAAACAATCTAGAACAAAAAAAAAAAAAAAAAGGAATGTTGGAAGTGTTTTGATACCTGATCTTAAATTTTACTGCAGATCCACAGTGCCACAACACTATGTTGTGACTCTAGGGCAAAACTATGAATATGGACTGATGAAAGGGTATAGAAAATCCCCTTAAAAGTCACAAGTTGCAATTACTTAATTTTTTTAACAAATGCCAAAAAGCACACATTGGAAAAAAGACAGCTTCATTATCATACGGTGCTAGAAAACTAGATATCCGAATGTAAAAGAAGGGACCTAGATTCCTATCTCACTCCAGTTTAAAAGAATTAGTGACAGAGAGTCAAAGAACTTAACGTGAGCCCTGAAGCATAGGAGGTGTTAGAAGTAAACCACTAGGGAGTAACCAAGGACTTACTGCAAAGGCCTATCACAGCTCAGGAAATCCTTTCAAAAATTTGCAAATAGGGTGCATGAAATTAGGCTTCTGAATAGGTAAACAATCAACCAAGTGTAGAGACAGCTGAGACAACTGGGAGAAAATTTTTGCCATCTACATATCTCAATATCTAGAGTGTTTAAAGGAGCCTTTAAAGTAAACACCAAAAACCATCTAATCAAAAATTAGGCAAATGATGAATAGAGAACAGACCTAAAATGGACAATAAATATATGGAAACTTTGTTCTCAAAATCATTCATCATTAGGGAAATGTAATTCAAAACTGCATTAAGATTCCATTTCATTCCAAGTCAGAACAGCTATCATCAGAAACATAAGTAGCAATAAATGCTGGTAAGCATGCTGGGAAAATGAAACCTTTGTTAACTGAGGTTGGGATTTTAAACTACTACAGATGCTGAGGCTCAGCATAGTGGTTCCTCAGAAATGAAAAATAAAACTGCCATATGATCCAACTCTTGATTATGTATCCAAAGAACTAAGCTTGCAGACCACAGTCTTACCTTCATGTCCAGTTTTTTATTGCAGCACTCTTCATATAGTGAGATATGGAACCAAACCAAGTTCTCATCAATGGATCTGTGGATAAGTAATACATGATGTATACGTGAGAGTTTTATTCAGCTTCAAAGCACACTTATATAATCTCCTTGCAGGAAAATTAAGGAAAGCTAAGCAAAATAAGTCAGAGTCAAAATGACAAATATGTATTTTCAGTCATGTTCAGAATCAAGATGTAAAAGACTTAAACTAATGTATGTTTGACATGAACATAGAAAGAAATGGAGGAGACTAAAAGGAAGGGAGCAAAAGCGAATATGTGGGGAAAATAAAAAGAAAAATTTGCATTTTTGTTTGTGAAATCTAAATATACAAATTACATGTACATGAAAGCAGAATTGAGACTGACTATTTAAAATGGAAAACTGAAGCGGGTGTTAATCTCAAAGATGGCAGGAGAAAGACCATTGACTCAAATCATCATAGCCAAAATAATTAAAGCAAGCAATTAATTAAAACAAACTTTTTCATTCATGTACATTTGCTGTCACAGCTCAGGGACATGAGGAAGACAAGATTTTTATAGTTCTGGGTTAGTTGTTCCCAAACGTGAAATTTGACAGGCAAACTAGGCAGGGTTACAGAAGCAGAACATAACAAACTGGTCAAAACAAGTCACAACAAGTAGTCAGAGCAACTTTGTTGAAGCACCACAGGATTCACTATGTGTACCAAGTCAACCTTGAACTTCCAACCATGAACAGTTCTTATTCTGCAGCTTGCTCCCTGCTGAGATTATGAGATTATTTGCATGAACCACCACATCTGATCCTCAGCCTCCATCCTTATTGCAGATGTCCAGTCACAGAGAGTCCAGGCTCAGATCACTGTGCAACTCAAGTGCTTTTAGTTCATCCACTTCCAACTAGGGTTCATGACTCAGGGAGGGAAAAGGAAACAGAGAAGAGAAAGGAAGGGAAGGAGCATATGTAGATGATTGATTATGAAAGTAAAATTAGCTTCACTGAATGTCTGGTTCTTTTTAGTAGTAATATAAAAACTACCATTTTGTTCAGTGTTATTTTGCAATTACACATTGAATTCAGCCAGAGGTTAATTTCCAACATGTTAAAGGTATGTTCGATGCTCCTTCCTCTGTATGGCCTCCTTATCGGTCTCTTAAAAAAAAAGAAAGAAAAAAAAATGAAAAAAACTTCTAAGAAGCACTTATAAGATGACTGTCATTCTGTTCTGATGGTCACACATTCTTTGAATTTTTATAGCAAATGTAAGCTATTTTTGTAAAAAGGGTAAGTTGCTGGTATGGAGTCAGGCTCCTAGTATATTAAGGTTAGTGCTTAGGTATAGAACTTAGGGAAGTTGCTGAATTCATACGGGCCTTGGTTTGCTCATCTGTAAGATAGAAATAATATTGCTTTTTCTCATGGTTTGAGTACTTAGGGACTATACAAGATGATATATTTAAGCCCTTAAGAAGTCCTCAATGAATATCAGCCATACTTATCTTCAATTTGCGTAGTGCAGAAATTATGAGTAGCAAACCTAAATCACGCAACAATCAAAGCTAAAAAGGAATTGTGTCCATCTCTACCCATGCTACCACTCCCCATGCCAGATTGCCTGAAGAGTAGGAGCAATTCAGTAATCAGGTCACTGGAAGAAAAGTCATCAGCATTTGTATTTATTCCTGGCTTATGTTTCTGACAAGCTAATTCTTAATAATCATAAGAATTGACTTTTTTGACAATTTTATATTACTTTTTTTTAAAGAATGCATGCTAGAAAAGTGCATGTTAAAGGGAAAAAATGTATCTTTTAACACTATCCCTCTGCAAAGTGTTCGTTATATATTTATGTGTCTCAGGCAAGTTTTATCAAAATTTACAGAACCACTCTTTATTTTAAAGTTATATTGTTCCACTGTTTAATGTTTCATAAGCATTTTCAGTGATTCATCATGATTTGAGTTTTCTAATACATTAATGGGATTATTGTCCTGATTTCTTTTGTTTGTTAGTAAAATACATATTAATTACAAAATTATTTATGCACTCTTAGGACTATGTAGGAACTTCTAACATTGTTTGTGTTTGTGTTCATCACTCTGTTGAAAGTTGTATGCTTTTTATATTTGCTGGAACCTACCAAGGTGCCTTCCAAATAGATGAAACTGATTCAAATTCTTACCAACAATGCATGAGAGTAAATGCCTTCCTCTTCCTTTGAACATTTTTCTAAATTGCATAGTTTAAGGAAAGAAGAATTAAAGTATATCTTCAATCACATGGCACTGGTTTGTTTCTGATCATATCTGTCATAGTTACTTTTCTCTTTCTGTAGGAAGATACCATGATGAAGGCAACGTATAGAAGAAGGAGTTTATTTGGGTCATACAGTTTCAGTGGGTTAGAGCCTATTACCATCATGGCAGGGAAGATGGAGGGAGCGGGCATGGCAATGGAGCAGTAGGCAAAGCTCACATCTTGAGACAAACACTATATTCTACAAAATTTTGAGATGACTTATAACGTTCAAATATACAGATATATGTGGGATTGCTCAATTGAAAACGAGTATTATTTCATGTCAATATCAAGATGAGGAAAATATTGTAAAATTAGCAGATTTACCACATTCTATAGAACAATAAGAAGAAATAGAATTAGAGTCCTGGATATTTTTACTGACATCTTGTTCCAAGCAGCTAATAAACATTTCTTGAATATATAGCACTGTTTTAAGTTACAGAGATTCATCACAGATCAAGATAAGCAAGGGCCTCTTGTTCTCTTATATTTAAAATTGCATAAATACAATAAATAAATTCATAAATATGTGATTTAAGCTACTTAGAATGCTCTCATTTTAAAAAGTAAAATAGGAGAGGTGTATTTTAATTTTCCTCATAAACAGAGATATGACTGGTTACATTTTTATAGAAGAGGATGATTCAAATAAAAGCAATCATTGGGATTCAAGCAAAACTTGGAAGAGAAAATTCTTTTTCCTATGTCTACATTTAAATTACCCACTTGGAGAGTCCGTGTGTCTGGAAATGAGGCAAAAGAGG
Source organism: Cricetomys ansorgei (assembly GCA_026225945.1). Lineage (NCBI taxonomy): Eukaryota > Metazoa > Chordata > Mammalia > Rodentia > Nesomyidae > Cricetomys > Cricetomys ansorgei. The sequence goes on along the minus strand of JAMJFZ010001360.1, from coordinate 1,686,077 downwards.
CAGAGGAGTACAGACTGCTTATGGCAATCAATCATTGCACCCAAATTTCTTTCCCTGAAGATAATATGTATGCCCTATCATTTTCCACAAATGATTGGAATTGCAGATTTCTAATCATCTCTCTCATATTCTGTGGTGAGACAAAGGGAATTAAACTTTGAATCCAATGAAAGTTAATCAGAAATGGAAAGAGTAGAAAACAACCAGATGTACAGCTTTTCCATAACTGGAGAATTCATAGAATTCCCCCATCATTCAGTGAAATTGTTTTCAGACTTCTCACTCAGACCTGCAAATTTTCAACTTCATAGTAGAGAAATGAAAGTTGAGTGAGATCTCCTGAATGTCAGAGATAAGGAAAGACAAGTTGGGTATTTATGAGTCTCTTACACTATTGTGCCTGAAACTACAGAATGCTAAGCACACTATTGATTCACTAGAGAGATATTTCTAGTCATCTCAGGTTTGCTTACAACAACATACAAAGAAAATACATAGCTCATAGATCAGCATGTCAGAAAATAGAGACAGCTCACTGCCAAAAGTGAAGTTAGAACTATGAATGAAGAAAATATATTTACAACGTAGCACCCTGACACAGAATTCCAAATGGGAAGTGAGTGACACAATTAGGACTGTCCATGCATAGTACAGGAAATCTCACATTAAGACACTGAATTCTATTGTTGTAATTAGACTTGAGTAGCAAAACATGACTAAAACCTTCAGAGTAAAAATACCACCCAGAGAGACCCAACTAGGATGATTTACCAAACTGATGATTAATTGTCAAAGGATGTATGCAATCAACAACAGAAAATATTTTAATTGTATATACACCAGTGTGGAATAATAAATTTGTAAATAACAATAAAATGTACTTAGTTCAAAAAATTTTATTGTAGTAGAAGTAGAAACCTGAAAAGAAATGGAAAAGCACAGAAGAAATAAAGTTAAATTATGAAATAAATTGTGGAATTTTTGAAAAGAAAAACTTACCAGCAAATTATCTCACACTCTGGAGAACAGACAATTAACATGATGCATAAAAGACCAGAGATATAAGAAAGGATCACATTGGATAAACAGATCTGGGGAGCAACTGGTATAATACCCAATAAAAATCAGATTTTCAAGCGCAAATACGTCAGAAAAGAATATCTTGTCCTTAGGATTTGTGGGAAATCCTGCAAAATATCTTGCAGGAAAAAAAAACTGACACTTTCCATAGTTATTTCCCATTCCCTTCTATTTGGATGAATATTAACCAAAGAAGTTGTAGGACGAGAAGTTTTTCATGACATATTTTGGGAGTCTCTGGCCTTGACAGCTGATTTTAGAATGTATCCCAAGAACATTAAGTCTCACACTCTAACATAAAGGTCTTTATTAAGCTAAATGGGACCTATGGGTTTTGGAAACCTCAAAGTTTACTTTCAGTGGAACATCTCCTCCAACAAGACCACTTCTCTTAATTTTTCCTAAACAGTCTACCAACAAGGGACCAAACATTCAAATATAAGAACCTATTGAGATCATGCACATTCAAACCATATTCCACTCCCTGGCCATTTCTAGTTAGCTCTTTCTCTCTGCCTTATTCTTGTATGCTCTTAGCTACAAATCCAGTGTCATTCCTACCTGTCTGCAGCCATGTTTCCTGCAATAGTAGCCATAGACTCTAACCCCTAGAACTATAAGCCTCCAATTAAATGCTTCACTTTATAAAGTGTCTTCATCATGTTGTGAAGGCAATAGAAAGCAACAATACAGAAGTTGGTACCAGGAGTGGGATGTTGCTGTTACAGGTCTGACCATGCTGGATTTTCAAAGAATATGAGAAAGACTTTGGTAGCTTTGAATAGGAAAGTCATTGAATGCTGCAAAGTGGTGCTTACTGGGATATTCAAGCAGGAGTTTGGAAGATAGTAGTCCTGAGAGCAATATGGACAATGGAAACCCAGTTTCAGTGTTTTCAGAGGGGAATGGTATTAGCAACTTGGCTAGAGATCATTCTTGTGATATTGTGGCAAAGAATGTGGGTGCTTTTTAACTTCTTGCCTTCACTCTCACTAGCAGGTTCATATCCTGTTCCTGAGTTATCCTTTCACTGGTGTTAAAATCAACGTCTTTGGGATTCTTACATAAACTGAAAAATGTCATCTGTTTAGGAATTCCTGGGAACTCCAGCACCTGATTGGTATTGTTGAGATATCCATTCTCATAGACTTAACAACTATTGGACCCTTGAGCTTTCTGCCAGGAATCACCAATTGTTGAAATACTCAGACCGCAATATGTAAGTTACTTGAATAAATTCTATTTTAATATATATAAATGTATTAGTTTTATCATTTTATCAGTTCTGTTTCTTTAGGAATCTTGAATAAAGCACCATGGAATGATATGCAATACATATTCATAACACATATAAGAAATTAATGACTCATCATTACAGTCTTTAAAAAATAGTTTTTTTTTATTAGAAACTAGTTATCAGTAATGAGACATACTTGTATCATTATTGTATCATATTCTGGCATTATCAATATTACTTAACAAATTTCCAAATATTCTAATATATGTAGGTACAACATAAGAATAAAAATATACCAGTCAGTGGCTGGAGAAATGGTTCAGCAAATAAGAGCTCTTGAATTTCTTCCTGAGAATGGGGTTGAATTCCCAGCACCCATATGGTAGCTGACAACTATCTGTACCTACAGTGTAAGGGACAGAATATCCTTTCCTGGTGACTGCAGGCACCAGGCTCATACAGAGCATACAAACATTCAGAGTGTAGGCAAAATTCCAAACACATAAAAAAATAAAAATTATATCTCATAATGGAAAAGAGGGATTTTATTGTCATAAATTTATGAGAAAACTCCCCAAAAATCTACTGTTGCACTATATAATTAATAATTTAATTCAAAGGAATAGTCTCAGAAGAAGTAACAAATGATAAGATAATTGATTATATTTCACTATGGTGGTTGATATGAATTGCCAACTTGACAGGATCTAGAATTACCATGAAGACAAGCTTCTGGGCTTGCCTCTGAGGTGTTATATTGATTTATGCTAATTGAGATAGGAAGACCCATCTTACCTGTGGGGCAACCATTCCATGAGCTATTCCATGGGCTGAAGTAAAAGAAGCAAGCCACTAAGCTCAAAGACAAATAAGATATCATTTTGTTATGCTCAGGACCCTAAAACAAGCCTACATGAAAAAATTATTATCACTGGGCTCTGGTACATCCCCCATGTGGCTATGGTTTAAGTTGATAGGTTCTCTTTACATACATATGTACATACATACATGTAAAGAGTTGATAAACTCTTTACATAAAAAGACTTCAAGAGGCAACAACTAAGCAGAATGAAGGGGAGCAACCAGCACAAATGGTGTTATTACTCTTTAAGACAGACACATCTTAAGTAAGATTCTTTGTTTAGACTAAGTAAAGAAGGTAAGATAATGGTAATTGCCTACATAATGGAACTTGACCTTCCAATGCACTAAATGAAAACTAGGTTAAGGGTGGAGGTCTTCTAATGGCACACTTAACAGCTGACACTTGTTTGTGCACCTCAGCTTCAGTGATGTCCTCCCTTCAGTCAAAGAAGCAGCATCTCATGCTAATCCTTATTTTATCAGTCTTTTTCATTAGTGTATCACCTCCTGCCATTTAGTCACCATACTCCTTCCTTGCTTATTGACAATCTTACATAATGAACTCATTTCCTCTGAAGTAAGATATACACAGTAGTTTGGCCTATACAAATTCAGAGAATAAAACATGATTGTGGTTCTGCTGCTTGTACACTCTGAAAATGTTGACCGAAAAGAGATTTTTCAAAAAGAATAGACATGCTCTTAAAGGTGTGTTTGTGTGTGTGTGTGTGTGTGTGTGTGTGTGTGTGTGTGTGACTTTTATTTGTGTGTAAAAGCACAGTATCTATAGTAAGCCACTTGTAGATAATGTGTGCAAAATCATAGGCTACTAAATTTCTGTGATTCAATGAAGTTTCAAAAACTCTGTGCAAGTTTGATCTAAAGCGACTACTGATCTAGGCCCTTTGAGAAGTGAAACTTTTCGACAATACAAAGTAGGAAATTGTGATCACTAAGCCAGAGTTACCACTGTGATGTTCCCTGTGTATAGCTTATTCAGAGCTCTACAAAACAGAGCACAAAGTAAGCTGGGGGCCTCTGAAGCTCCTACCCCATGCTTCTTCAAGGCTGCAAACCTGTGAGCTATTCTTGCAGTAGCCTTTGATATAAAATACTGAAAACATTGGATTATCCTAAGAATACCATTTTAAAAGGAGGAATTTCTAGGATTCCTTTTTTTCTACTGCTGACCCAGAAAGACCCACCAATCCATTGGTAATCAGACTGAAAGTGTGACAAGACCATCAGAGATTCCTCACATATAGTCAAGAACTTGGAGACACTATGTTCCACAGCAGGGATGAAGCAATCCAAGTATTCATAAGACAAGAGTCTGCTGGGGAAGGTCATCTATATATGGGGGTAAAATTCCAGCATTAATTATCCAAGACTTCATTGTCTATCTCCTCCCTCCTAATGAACAGGAGTAAAATAATTTTCCACCACCAATTACTGATAAGTGGACATAAAAAGACAACTGTGTGTGAATATGATTTTTAAAATGCAGATATTTTGATCAATGGTCTGACCTACATTAATTCAATTAGCAGATGTGGTCTATTTTAGTGCTGTGAGCAATGCTATTTCTTAATCATCCTCCCCAAAAGTTTAGTAATTTAATCTTCGTTAGAACAACTTCCTTGGATTTATTATTCTAATGCAATCAGCAAGCCCCAACTCATACCATAACATGTCATCCAACAGTCACCTCAGACAAGTTTTCATGATAATTACTGGAAGTTAAGAGAGACTAAGCAATCCTTTGTGTCTGTCCAGGGGACATGACCACAGAATGTTCCTCTACAACTCTGCAGACACCCTGGTTACATGAGTAGTTTTCCAACTCAGTCCACATGGTCTATTCTGTGTCTACAGCTTGTGTGGAAAATTTAGGGTACATTCCCTTCAGTGAGCACCCAGTACCAACTTGATTCTATTCCACCCATTTATTTTAGCCAAGTGTGTCTCCTGTCAGGACACTTTTATTGTTTCCCTTCCGTCAACATAGCTGGTTGCTAACCTGGAGTTTCATCTCCCTCGCTGACTAAAGTACAGAATTTATTTCTGCAGTGGGAGGAAGGGGTTTCTTTGGTGGATAACAGTCACACTTGTTCTCTTGCATTCAGTGAATTTACAAGCTATCTCAGTATTTAAAAAAATAGACCTTCAGGCAGGAGTAGCATTTGATTCTGAACATCAACCATCTATCTACCTAAAATACTCAAAGCCCAGTGAAGTTCAGTTGCTACTTAGAAAGCCTAATGGGCACCATGGGACCCTAACACATTGCCTGTCTCACATATATAAGTAGTCTGTCAGCTTTCTAAAGTACAAAGACCCAATACTGCAAATCTCCAGTTGCCTATCAAGGTCTGTTTCGATTTCTTAAGTTTTGTGTATCCTACATTAAATTTTAAAGTCATTTTTCTACCAAAATTGCAAATAAACTATTGACACAAAAAAGAGTATCTGTCATTCTTTTCAGAAATAATGACAATAGAGTTAAAAGGCAATACTATTAAAAGAATAATTATATTGTAAATCAAGATTCAAACAATAAATAGTTCCCACAATGAGACAAACACAGGACCCTCTAATAAATGAGATGGTTCAAGTTTCATATCCATCATTCCATGGGCTCCCTTCAGCTATAGTAGAACTGAGCAGTATCCACAGTACTTTGTGCTGTACTCATAGAAAGTCGACTGTAAATACTAGGAGGCTGAGACATTACAAAGTCATATCACTGACTACAGCAGAGCATTTGTTTTCTTCTTAGAGTATGACACTCACACAGAATTTTAATGGGGCTTGTAGAATGCTGAGACTATGGTATGTGCTATATAGAAGACTGTGAGCATGCAAGTATAAATTGGGAAAAACGAAGTCCTTGAGAAACTGAAGGTTTCCCATGCAAAGCTCATTCTCACTTTTATCTCACATGTGTGTAACTCGTAAGTAATACTACACATTAATTTTCGTAAAAAGAATTATCCAGAGATGGACTTTACCTCAATTATGACTAGTTACATATATATATTTTTTTACATTTTCCTCTTTTTGCTTATTGTTTTGAGACAAGATCTCACTATGTTTCCTGGCTGGCCTGAAGCTCACTAAGCAGATCAGGCTGGCCCTACTCTTAGTCTTGCAGCTGTTGAAATCACAGGAACAAACCATCACACAGCTAATTTCTAACATTTTAATTAAGACGTTGCTCTAAAATACTCTTCTGTTGGTGTCAAAACCCATGATAAAATTTCCTATAGCCTATTTGCTATTTCAGGACCAATAGAAACAGAATTAAAACATGTTGCAATGTTGTGAAAGTCACTTTAATGGTGATAATGTTCATTTTGATTGATTCAGTATTTTTCTGTTTTAAATATATTCTTAGAAAAACCCAGTAAGCTGATTTTATTTCATGAATGACACGCTGGCTATTTTCACAGAAAATAATTTTGTAAACGACTAATAAATAAGCATATGGGCTTTGCTAAATGAGATGAGCAACCTGTTATAGGAAAACACAAAAGAGCTGTGATTCATTTTGAAAGGAAAGAAAGATATTCTGAAAAGCTTTATATCTCATTTGCCCAGTAGGGTTGTTGGGCAATGAGTGATGAGGAGATAAAGCCAGTATTAGCTGAAATAGGATCAGGAGAAAACATGAAGCATATAGGCAGTGCCTGCTGACTATCTGTGCTATTAAAATAAGGTTTGAGATTAGAAGACAAAAAGCATGGGAGGGACTTTGGACAAAGTGGGAACCTCAATTTTACAATATGGAAACTAAGAAGTGATTCCCTTTCATGCGTTAATGCATGAAGCAACAATATTATTACCGAGCAGACATCTGGTAAATCATAGCTATTATTATTATTGAATACAGATGTGAAATATTTGTCATAAAAAACAAATGGAGAATGTTATTATTCACACAAAGTTTATAATAAGCAAGACTAGGTTTGGTATAGCCTAGACATAAGTAAAACATTTGAAGCGATTGAAAGATGTGAATGTGTCCATAGTGGGAGGTTCTGCAATTAGGAGAAATATCAGAATATTGCCACAAAGCTAAATTCTAACAACTTTACAATTTCGACTCAGAATGGTGCATGTGTTCAGGCTATTTCCTTTAGCTGAAACTTCCCTCTTCACACATACAGATCGTGAAACAAATAATGTTGATGAATTATATCATCTATACATTTGCATACTTTCATTATCTGCTATAGTTATTTTTATGCACTTTAATCTTATTTAACTTACAGGACTTTTTCATCAGTATGTCTAATTTCTTGGGCTCCTGCCACATGTATAGCTATGTTTGTTCATTTTAGTTCTTGTATCTCTTTCACTCTTTCTGTTCTTAATTTTTTACTACCAGAAGCACAGATGTTAAACTGAACTTTGGGAGACAGCACAGGATGCATTGCTGATGTCACTGGGATTTGTGAAGAGGAATGAGGATAAGAAAAGAGTGTCATAAATGGTCCAGTTTGGGTTGATTCCTTGTAAGTCCACCAGTAGTACTCAGAGAGACCAGAATGTACATAACTTGAATAAGGACTTAGTTTGTATTTAATACATTAACACAAAATCGATGTAAACACATAATCTATAAAAAATGAAATGCATTAGAAACTATAGGTTTACACTCTACTTTTCTGAATGGCACCCATTCATATGAATTATCCCCATGCAAAAAGTATGCAAATGTATAGATGATATAATTCATCACTATTAAAATCTACAGAAATGATTTATCATTGTTCCTTAAAGTTCAGATCATGCCATATTCCAGAAACATGATTCTAGAAACATAAAATTGCATGCTATAGTACTTAATGCCATTGGTTGCATAAAATAAAAACTAAAAGGTTAGTAAAAACATAACAATTTATTGAAATATTCATAAGGATAGAGAACAATTATTTGTTTTCAATAAATGGTGAGGTCCATTTAATGAAAACACTGATTTTATTCCTTGATAAATACATATATATATTTATGTACTTTAAAGTGTCTTACTTGAAAGGATAAAAATGATGTTCAATGGAGAATAGAGCAAACAATAAGAAGAAAATATGAAAAGTTGCAAAATAGACCAGCATTTTAAGAGAGAATAAGAGAAAAGGTTCTGTTCTGAGAAAATCATTGACCCTTTCCCATCCCTTCACACGCTCTGATTAGCTCAATAGCAGTCTTTATCTCATCCGATGCCTTCAGCCTTGAAAAGGCACTCATCTCTATGCAAAGCAATTAAGAAAAACGTGTGTGCTGCACAAGGTAGGTTCTCAATAGTGATGTTTTGACCATCCAGAACAACATGAAAGGGAGATAGGTATTAATGAGTCCCATATGCTGGAAGTAGTACACATCTTAGAAATAAAAGGCTTTGTGAGAAAGGGCTTAATTTTATCTCTGAAGGCCATGGAGTCCTTTAAAATTGCTTCATTTTTAGAGATCATATGCTGAAATTAGATAGTTCTCCTAAGCTTGCTTAACATCTGCTGAATCAGGTCAGCCAAAAAGAAATCAACTTTAGCCTGATTTGAAATTCTAATTGTTTCTACGTGGGTCACTATTTCTACAGAAATTATTGCAAGAACACATGCTTATTTAATTATCTCTATTTAATGTTGCTTGTTGCTATTAAGCATAGGAGCAATGCTGAAACTTACCAAACAAAAGGTTTAAACTTCAAATTATTCCAAACAGTTGAATATAAAGCTAAAATAATAAGACTTTCAAATCAAGCCTTAATACTGTAACATGCTTAAATTTTCAATCTTCAATTATTATTTAAGAGTACATTTCAAGTTATTCACTGTATATGATTGTACTTCTCTCAAGCAACCTAGTGATAGTTCTGGTGTCTCATGTTCTTTACTATTCCCTGTCCACAAACTGGTTTCTACTTCAACCCCTTGAGCAAGAATTTGTGACAACCCTGACAAATGTTAGTAATGTAACTTCTGAAGCCAGATAAAATACAGCAACTCCATTTCTGATGGAGCAAGCTTTGGAGGCCCTTTATAAGATACTTAGCTCTCCTTAAGCCATCAAGCTATACAAATCTCACAGAGAGGGGGAGGAGAGGGAGAAACAGAGAGAAAGGAGAGGGCATGCTCAGCCTAGGTCATAGAGATGGTGCATCAAAGATGAGCTTACCCACAGTGCCTTCAAAGTTCCTGCATCACAGACTTTTGCACAACTGGGATTGAGTACATTTTATTTTACAATCACAGTGAAAGGAATTCACACAAACAAGAAATATAGAGTGGACCTGTGCACAATATCTCACTGAGTGACTTTCTTCTCTATTTTCTCCTTAAGCATGCTGCTATGATATCCATATCAAAATCAGAGTCATTAATAAAAACCCATGTTGTCATCAATTCATAAACATAGGAGACATGGCCATTAAATCCTTGACTTGTTAAAATCAAGTGAGATAGAAAAAAATCCCACTGTGTTCAAGATATCTTTTCTCTATTCATTTTTACTGGGATTATGGAATTTTGCACATATACACAAACACTTCCTCTACTCTCTCCAAAATTAAAGCAAACGTTAGCTAAATAGAGTAGCTCTGTTCTCTCATTCTGAGTTTCCATTTTCTTCTTCATGGCATTCTTAGTGTAAGCAAGAAAAGACTAAGTTGAGGTGCTTTATGGAAGAAATCAAGAATCCTCAGTAACAAAGAATTGTACAGTGACAAACAGTTTGTACTGAAAGACGTTCCTTTTACCTCATTAAAAAAGGCACGTGGCATCTAAATAAATGTGCAGCTTTTACTTATTTTTATGTACTTAGCAGCATTTGTAATTATAAAAGTTATATTCAAAAGAACTTTCAAAGTACAAAATGTCTTCAAATTACTTCAGTGAATAAGAAGAGTTTCAAGAAGGCATTCTAATACTCATCTAACAAGTATTTACAGAACAGCTAGAAGGTGAAGAGGAAAAATCTTGGCATTCTGAGGTATAAATACCACATCAGGAATTTTATTATAGGAGGTAAGTTCTCTCTTAAATGAGATGGAAAACAATAAGACACAGCAGAAGTTTTTTTTTTTTTCTTTTCCACAGATACAAGGGGTTATTTCCATAAGAAGGAAGCCAAAGTCATAAAAGGGGACATATATGAAGGACAAAAAAAAAATAGAATAATTAGGAAAGAGGAAAACTCTAGGTAGAAGAGTCAGCATGTTGAAAGTTTAGAATTTGGAAACCAGTCAAATCAAGAGTTCATGGAAGACAAAGGAGATAAAATGTTGGAAACGCTTTATGAGTGGAGGTCACGTGAAAGTGGAAGACGCCTGAGTTCACTTAAAATGGCCTTGGTATCTGATGATCTAAGGTTCTGAGCCATGACTGAGTTTTGAATAAAGTAGCGAGCTAGGTGGTTCCATTGATGAATGAGAGAGGTGAAGAAAATAAGTCAGGGGTCTCTGAATTAATCCCTGTGAAAGATATGAGCAGGTCTAAGACACGTCCCTGCCATACAGGAAGGAAAGTCTTCCAGTTGGAAGATGTTGAACCTTTGCAAGCTGAGATTGGACCATGTTATTTCCTTTAAAAGTTTATTATTTTAGCTGGGCAGTGGTGGCACACACCTTTAATACCAGACCTCAGGAGGCAGCTGCAGGCAGATCTCTTGAGTTTGCAGCCAGCCAGAGTTATAACAGAGAAACCCTGTCTTTAAAAGGAAAAAAAAAGAAAAGAAAAAAAGGTTTATTGTTTTATCTGTTCAAGTGCATTCATGTATGGGTATGCATGTATAGGTGCCTGCAGAGGAGAGAAGACAGCATTGATCTGCAATGTAGTAAAGATAGTCATGAGCTTAGAAACTGAATCTACAGTCATTGCAAAAGCAGCCACTCCAAAGATTTTAAATTTTATATTTTCTCCTATATGTATTATTCAGTACAAATCATCCTATAATTCTCTGTTTAGTAAAGAACCTAAGTCTCGTGTAGTAACTAAACTGCTAGAAAATGATTATTTCAGTCAGAATAAAACCTTAACTTAAAAAATGATATTTACTTTAATGCTAGGAGATAAAAAATGTCATACTATAACACTAAAAGTAAAAAGCGCATCAAGATCAAGTCATATAAAGAGACTTAGAATATACATTTATTCATTCATTTATTATTGGGTTAGGCATCAAACTCTGGCCTTGGGCATGTAACCTAAAACCTTCTTTGTACTTACTCTCATCCCTATAAGGAAACTGAATTCCAAACACCAAGATAAGGTACTTCATTCTTTCTCTTTCTTATAAATCTTAAAATAATTCATGAGCTGATTAAAAAGCCTAGACATAAAGGCTAAGTTTTAAGAACTTGAAATCATTAAAAATCAATAAGAAATACACTACATTTGGTCTTGAAAATCTTTGAAAATTTATAAAACACTTCCAAATTTTGTTTGTTTATTCTCAGTGCTCCAAGAATACAGAAAGGTTTCTTTTCTGCAGAATTGTGTTTCCTTATTAATAGTAACAGGGACAAAGCAATAAAACATGAAATCACAACAAACAGAAGATAGCCCAAATGTATATGCCATGATACTAAGAATACTCAGAGAAGAATGACACTCTAGCATTTATACATAGAAGATATGGGCCCATATTTTAAGACCAATTTGATCATAAAATGAAGAAAAACAATTAACATGTTAATTAATTTAAGTGACATAGAATTACCTTGGTTCCTTCTCACCAACACTGCCAAAGCTGCCCTGACAATCAAACTCCAGAGGACACACTTCACAGGTAAGGTGACAGTCAGACAAGAACAACTATGTGTTTGACACACTGGGAACTGAGAACATTTATCAAATAGACAAACTGGGGTCAAATGAGATGAGGACATCTACCTACCTGTTTACAGAATGGTGTTTGACCAAAGTCTGGAAACAGAAAAAGAGATGTTTCTTTCCAGAATAAATGTGCTCATATCGTTACTCAATCAAGCAAGCCCCTTCTGTGACTCTCTGAGCTCTTATATCTTTCCCAGATGTAACTTTACAAGTAGGAAGTGCCTTGTCTCATACTGGGTATGCTGAGTGGCCCTTCTGCTCATAAGAAGGCCACCAACTGTACTGAAGGAAGTGCTGCAAAGTAATGAGGGCGAGAAGTACCATTAGCACTTCTTCCCATAAGGCAATAGTAGCGTCATCACTTCACCACTATTAGAGAAAAGAACAAACTCAAACACCACTGAAAATCCTCTCTTGCCTACAAAAAAAGTATGCTGATTGGAACTCAATTGGTTTAATATTTTCAGTGTTTCAGTCTTAAGGATCCTTATTTGGCTCAGACTTTTCCATTAGGAAAGATATTTGCACATGCCGTTTCTGTTCATTAGGCAACTTGTTTGACTTGGAAGTCACTAACTCTATGTAAAATTATTCTTGTTTCAAAGATGCTAAGAGGTTAAAAAGTTGACAGTGCAAACTCATAAAATTGTCTAAACCTTGATATTTTAAAACCACAACAATAGAACTCACACATATTTTTTAACTGCCCCTGACATTGGAGATGCGCATTTGGTTCTTTCTTGCGTGTGCATCAAATATCAGCCTAGCCTCTGTGTATTCAAAGAATGGATTATATTTCTGAGTCTCCCACACAGGGTGTTGTTTTTGTTCACAGTAAAAAAAAAAAAAAACAAGGTACCCTCAGAGAGGCATAAATATCTTAGGCAATGTGCCAATACTTTGAAAAACTGCACCTGCTGGAAAATCTTAGGAACTGTGACACTAGGGACAAGTTACCCAAGTGTTAAAATGAAGTGGCTACCTGGGGTGCCTTTTACAAATGTACTTTCTTCAAAAAAAACTTTAAAATTATAAAAGTGCTGCAAATTATTTTTGTAAATTTCTTGATTAAACAGTCTCGCTCTTTCTTTAATGTTATTAAATTATTTATACTTAATACATGTTTTGACATATTTTGATAACACCAGAAACTGTAAAAAGTTGAATACTTTAATAAAGAAGAAAGTTGAGTGCCATTTTTGCCTTTATAGGACAGTGCCTCTGGAAACTCTTCCAGCGAAATTCGTTAATTACTTCTTGTAAATTGTGACCAGATTAAAAACTGCTGTGCCATTATCTAACAAAGCTTTTCTTCTTGTCACCACACAGCTACCTATCAAATTAAAGACTGTATGGCATCCTCCAGAATTGCTTCAGTGTGTGGACACTATTCACTAGTTGCTCCTAGCCACACCCCTTTCCCATCACTTCTTCTCACAATTGAAAAGCCCCTGATAGTTGTCTTCAGAGTAGTTTCTAAACATGAATATCAAGCATTATGGATAGAGAAACTTGATGGGGTAAATCAAGCCATGCTTTTTTCTGGTGAGAACACTCTAGAGGAATCTCCTTATTTTCAAATTAACATTCTGACATTCTAATTACACATAAGCCCCATGTTTCTAACTCCTGAGATCTGCTTTGACCTCAGTTTTGTCTTTCCTCTACCTTCTTATCATGTGTTGACCAAGCCAGGATTTTATTTGCTTATCAACAGCTGTAGGTAGAAGGTACACTGCCAACACACACCACCTCGCAAGTAAGCTTGTGTCCCTAGTTCTGTCTCATCCTACCTGAGTGATGTTAACTAGGTTAGTTAAGATCTGTGCAATACAGGAAAATAATAGTAGCTACATCACAGTGATTTTATAGATTAAATGACTGAGACTAAGAAGAGGTGTAGAACTGTGTCTGATAAAATACTAAGTGGTTTATGGATTTTACCCACATTCCTGCACATGCATATTAGCAAAATCTCCTCTTTAAAAAAACCATCACATTACTTATTAGTTCACAGCACAAATGTCTACTGCCTGGAGCAAGCTTTACCACACATGACATCCAAAATAGCAAGTACATTCACCCTCACGAGTTATGTCTCTTTAGATACTTTATCATTCTTCCTCATTATTTTGTTCTCATATTTTATTTTTCTTCTTCCCCTTTCTCATTAGGAAGCAAGCTATATGTAGGCAGAAACTTTGTTTCTCTTTAGTTTTTTGTTCTTGACATAAAACTTGATAAATATTGGGTAATTGTCTAGCTATGTATTTAGCTCATTAGTTAATAGCATTGGGAGACCTGGATTCCAATCTCATTATTTAGGACATCATTTAATTTCTCAGCATTTCAATTAGCTTTTCCATTATTGAAGATAATTATCGTCTCTCTTCCTCAACCTCAGTGTGAAGCACAAATTGAGTAGTCTATGGGAAAGTGATGCAAAAGTGTAAACATTACCCAAAGAGTAGTCATTGCTTTAAAGAACAAGATAACACAGTAGAACGATTATGCAACTTAGGATCAAGCCTAATTGCAAGTTCCTTCAGATTCTAACTGTAAGAAACAATTTTCCTGAACTTCTGCCTCTTCCTTATAAGATGGGAGCAATACCATTTGTAACTTCCTTCACTATTTTACAAAAGTATAAGTGAAGTGACCCAAACCAACAGCCTTCATATTATTTTCAACTTGACTGAATTTTAGATTGAAGTCTCTACACTAATCCTCATCTCTCTTTTCCTAGAACATTGACTTAAGACAATTTGAGATACAGACCCTTTTTATGTTGCTTTGTGGTAAAAGTCTTCTCTTCCCTTGGCCTCTTGCCAATGTTGTATCCATAGAATGGTCTTTCTCTGGGACCTAGACTCTATCTCCTTGAAATGTCATTCCTGAGAATGAAAAAAACCTCTATATCCTCACCTCTAAGGAAGGTAAGGGTGCTAAATTTGATAGGTAATAATTAGCAAGCAAAAACAGAGTAATCATACAAACCAGCATTCTCTAGTATTCTTATTCTAGCTAAAATTTTGGCTTAAAATATTTTTATCATTATTTCAGTAGAGTTGTGTAGTAGTACACAGCTAGGGGGATGGGGCTTAGCAAGGAGATGGGGAGGCATAATCATATCTGCAAACCCTGGCAGACCTTAGCAGACGGAATACTATCCTGGCCAGTGCCAGACTCCATAGTGGAACCTGGAGCATCTGAGCTCAGGTGCTTTCATTGATTCAGAATGCCTTAGGTGTTCTACTGACACCATGTGCAGATCATAAGCAATTAAACAACCACCACAGAAATATAACACCTGCAGGCAATACAAAATGTGAAGACCTAAAGTAGCCCCTCACCCAATTGTGCATAAAAACATTTTAAACATAACTGAAAAAAGCTTCCCCAACATTTCCCTTTTTCTGTATTAAAAAAAATTGCTTTGCCTCTCCAACACAATGTAACACTTTTCTAGCAAAGAGGAACACTCATGAGTGCTGCTAATAAACAGAACCAAATGAAACCAAACATCTACCAAGCTTTCTGAAAGTCTTCGGACAGCAGAAAAACATCAATGTCCCATTATCTGGAATTCACTCACAATATTCTGGACTCCTCCAAAGGGCTTAGGTCACTTCTCTGGCTCTGCCCTCTGCAGCAGACACAATTTGTCCTCCAGGGTCTAGCTGGTTCACACCACTGCTGGTGCTGTTCTTGGTGGTCATCTCAGAATACTGGCATCTCAAAAACTGCTGGGATCCCTTGCTGCAACTGGGCTGCACTTTCACCAGTATCCTCTCCTGGACTTTCTTCATGGTGTCAAGCCTCAACATCTTTATATGATCCCTTCAGTCTGGGCCTTAAACTGCCACTGAGGCTGCACCTTCACCAATGGCCTCTCCCGGGCATTCTTCATGGTGCCAAGCCTCAACTTCTCTGCATAACCTCTTCAACCTCAGTCTTCAATGGCTACTTTGGCTGCACCTTCACTAATGACTTCTCTTGGCTTTTTACAGTGTTAAACTTCAGCTGCTCTCCAAAGACTCATTTATGCCTTCAAAACAAGCACCATCTAGGTAACTCTTACAGTACGAAATTCAGCTACCAGCACGAGATGCAACCTTGGCCAGTTCTGGAAAACAGTTTGTGTGCTGACCCCTAGGAAACACTTTCTAGGTTTTAAGATAGAGTCTGGTTTGGTAGGAAAATAAGTGGTCACTTTGTCTGCAGTAAGGGTCCCTCATAGGTGGAGTACTCATCACCATCACCAGGAGTTCACCAGTGCCTGGACCGCCTGCCTTTTTCTTAGTCAGGTTTGCAAGAAAACAGCAACAACAACAACAAAAACAAAAACAATAAAAACTGGTCACTTTAACTAAGCTGCTTTCTTACTCCAAGCTGAGGCTTCCACAGCAGTAGGGGGTCCTGGGCCAGTGGGAAGAATCTCTGGTTAAAATATTCTGGCAGTTTGGTGTTTTATCTCACCATAGCAAAGGGGAAACATATGCCATACTTCATAGACCTCAAACACAAAACCCACTTGGGCCTCACACACACAAAAAGCCATCAACAAACTCAGATTGTGCAACAGTACACTCTGGTTTCTATTTCCCGTGCCCTGGCTATCACCAGAGGTGTGAGGGAGCATCAGCTCCATGATCAGGAAAAGCAGTTAGAACTTTGCTTTTTCCTGCTCTCAGCTGAATTCTTTATCTCTAAAGGCCTCTGTTCTGTGGCTATCAATTTTGAGCACTCTTTCTCACTTAATTTTCACAATATTCTCTTCATAGAGGCTTATTTCCCTCTCTCTCTCCTCTTCCTTCAGGAGCCTTCAATTAATACATTAATATCTATCCTCTGGTAGCTTCCCTGAGCATACTTTACAGGACTCTGAGGTCTGCAGTTTCTCTCTCTTCTTCCTTATGTCCACAATGGATTAGCTGGCATGATGCTCTGTCCCATGTTGGTGTACCATTTGTAGTTGTTAGGCTTCTGTGACAGCTCATTAGAGAAGACAAAGAGGCACTTTCATAGGTGTAAACTCAGCCAGACCTCATCGGAGGAAACTGCCATCGTGGCCAGCACAATACTGCATCAACAGTGGAACCGTAAGCATCTCAACTCAGGTGTTTTTATTCTTTCAGAACTTCTCAGGTATTGATAGCACATGCAGAACGTTAGCAATTAAACATCCCCCACAGAAATCCAACACCTGAAAGCAATACAAAACATCTTAAACAGCTCTTCACCCAACAGTGCATAAAACATTTTAAAACTAACTAAAAACAAACTTCCCCAACAGAATTGTATTCAATCTTTCTCAATTACAGTAGTCTTGAGTAAAGCCTTCCTTATCTTCCTACCTGGTGAATTTCTGTGACAAATTTCAATAGATTAAACAATGATATAGATGAGTTTGATTGAGCTAATCATAAATTCTACCAGGATACCAGGATACATCTATATATAAACCCTTGTCTATGTCTCAATAGTTCTCTCTGCTTCTATTCCCTCTAATCTTGTCTTTCAGCGAAGGAACATTACCATAGTTTTTTCTTATACTTGTAGTTTATGTAGACTTGATTACAACAATTCCTTTCCTAATTTACACAACCTTTGCAATGTGTGAAACTGTGGTTATTTGTCACTTCTTAATCTCAGTATCTACTTTAGTGAATGGATTGCATCAGATTGTTGCTTTCCAGTTCTGATATTTGATGAATCTGAAATGCTATTTGTTATAACTTGATATTGCTCTTAAAGGTCACATGGATGTTGGAGAGGAGAGGGAAGATATAGATATGAAAATTCTCCCAGGAAGATACAGTAGCAACTTTTCATAAAAGTTTTTTTGAAGTTTGAAATGTATGGATTATTTTCCCTTACTTGTCTACCATCATCACTCTGTACAAACACTGCATTTACTGAAATTTTACTTAAACTTCCCTGGGCTAAATGTGGATCTGTATGACATGTGGTGAGACCAGTTTTAGATATCTGATGTCAGGATTAAATCAACAGGAAATTACGATACTGCTTTAAATTCCCATGGTTATTTTAGTTTTTAGTTTTGTTGCAGTTTTTCAAAGTCATCAGTCCTTTCAAAATATCACATGATTAAGAAAATTTGTTCTGAGCAAATTTACATTTATTGATCCACTGTATCTAGTACATGGGTCTCTCCATTCATCAAATGCCTGTGCTCAGAATATCCATCAGTTCAGAACTAGTCTAGAATCTGCTATACTATTATATACAATGTATCCAAAGAGTTGAAAAATGATTATTAATTCCTTTTTCCCTGGATTATCTTAAGAAACTTAAAAATATCAAAATATTCACAAAATAATATAACTATCTTCTCTTATCTAATGAGAGTTAGAAACAAAGGAAAGAAGTTCAATAACTACTGAGCTAAGTATTGCCTTCTTCATCCCCATAACATCTATGCAAGGGAGAAATTATTTCCATTTTGTAGCTGAGAAAACTAAGCCTTGGAGTGCCTAAGAAACATTTATCCAAACTATACAATAGAACTGTTAGACCACAATTTGAAATCACTGCTGTTTAAAATACAATCTTATGCTAACCCCTTACCACATTGCCTTTGCCATTAAGATAATGCAGTGTCCAGCAATGGTAAGATACAAACACCCAACCTGGTTTATACAGGTGCCTACTCTTATCTGCCTTCACACAATGGAAGACAGATGTGAAACTGGATTTGTCTGGATGCTTTCTTGAAAGACAATGGAGGCAATAGTGCTCTAAGATACATTTCCAGGTAACAAAGAGATCCCACTGAGAAATCAAGCATCCCAAACAAAGATATAGGCATGCACATTCCTAACCTAGATTTTTCTTTGGCACTTTCAAGATTATAAATCAAAACTAGAGATAATTTTCCAATTATGCATGCCATTTAAGTTTTTTCTAGACACCTTAGTGCATTAGAGCATTGCTTCATCCAGATACTTAATAAACAGATGTTTCCATTATTCAGTTATTTCTCTACAGTACCTTACCTCAAAAGAGGATTAAGACAAAGCTTGTATGGGCTTCTAGCCTCGTGCTTCTATGGTCATGGATTATCTATCTCTACCTATTATTGCTGAGATTTCTATGCCTTGATATGTTTGCAATAAATCCATAAAATACAAAATGGAATGGAATGGAATTGAGTGGGATCCATTAGGCCACAGTATGAAATTATTAGTACAAACATATATAGGAATACATATGAGGCAATTTCTAGGTGTGATTGGTATTTAAAGTGGGAAATAGTGATTAAAACAGATTATGTCCACACAATAGTTAGCTCAATCCAGTATAGTCTGTCTCAGACTTTTAAAAAATGACTTACTTCTCTGAGGACCATAGAGTTCAGATTACAAACTATATTTGACACTAAATCTGAAGTGTCTCCTGCCTTCCAACCTGCAGATATTGAACATGTAAAAAAACAAAACAAAAAAAATCCAAGATTTTTAAATCCCAAAATGGCATTCCTAGTGTCCTTCATCTTATGAAGACTTCTGAAATAATTAATCACTTGCAATGATTGCTTTCATTTGTTCAACCCCCCCACTCCTTGCTTTACTGAGAGACACTTCCAATAGATTCAATTTGAAGATCAGAAGAAAACATAAACATCTCTTTTCTAAATGATAGTCACCTAGCAGTTTATGAGGAATGGCTTTCTTTACCCCATATTTTTCATTGTCCAGAAAGCAGGCAACATGATTTCTTAAAACTTAAATTCATTCATCTATTTATTACTTAAAATCTATAGGACCTAAGTTCACTTGATTGCTTGCTATCTCTAAAGATACACAGTAGGTACCAATAACAATTTAAGCCTTTCATTATTGTAGTTGTAGATGTGGAGATATATATGTATCTTCTTTTATCTAGTGAGATTATATATACATATATATATGTATATACACACACATACATATATTCACCAGATGTAGACACTGATTCTTGGCAGAGGACAGTTTGTTCTTTTAATAATTAAATCACTGGTTCTAGCCTGGAGCCCTAGAGCATTTTGGTCTCTTTGCAATCTAGTCTTAGATTGTAAGGCCTAGATGGAAGGCTTCAGCCTTCCTACAACCTAGAACGCCTAACCAGCTAGCACAGACCTAGAAGGCTTAAGCCTTAGCCTTCCAAGACCTACTGCTGATTAAGCCACTCTGACTACCTCCTTCTGAACTCTGACTCTTCTGGTTCAACTCACTCTAGGTTCTAGCTTCTTCCACAAAGCTCTTCTGTGTCTCTGTGTGTCTCTCTCTGAGCTCTTACTGCTCCATCCTGCCTCTGTAACTGCTTCAATTAGCTGCTCTGTAACTCACTCCAGCCTCAGCTTCTGTAACTGCTCTATAACTGATTCTTCAACTTACTGACGGTAACTCCCTTCTGAGCTGATTCTGTAACTCTCTTCTCAGTAACTCCTTAACTGAACTGTAACTGCAACTGAACTGAATCTAACTCCTCTGTAACTCTCCTTAACTTACCTGAGTGCGCTTCTCTTCTGAGAGTTGGACATGTCCTTACTCTGCTAACTCTTCCTCTAATTTGTCACTTTGTCTGCCATTCACTGATTCATTTCAGATGTCACTTGCAGTGTGACAATAACTCCTCCTGAATACTGCTTCCTGTGTCTGTTTAGACTGTTTTTGTTGTTATTGTTGTTGTTGTTGTTTGTTTTCTGATTTTCTGGGGATTAAAGGTGTGGACTACCATTGCCTTGTGAATACTGGGATTAAAGGTATGTCTACATTCCATCCAGACCACACAGACCTCTGAATGTAGACCTTAACTTTCACACAGGTCTATTCCTCTACACATTATCCTTGTCAAGACCTGCATGATTTTCCCCAAGAGTGTTCCTTTGGTGACTCTTCTTTCTGTGGGTGCACAGCAAGATCCCACACACACACATACACACAAGCAAATATATCTTATCTCCTCCTTTAAATCTCACCCATAGTTTACAGGTTTTACAGTGCATGTTCACAGCATTTTATGCTGTCAAGAATTATCTTCTCTGTTTTCAATATGATGCTTCTTATTTGCTAGAGTTTAAGCCTATTTCACTATGTGAAACTAGGTTGGACATGGTGCTGCGTATCTTCCATCCCAGCACTAGAGTTTAATGCAGGACTATGAGTCCAAAGACAGTCTGGCTTACATAATGGGAACAGTCCCAAAAGAAAAGCAGTTAAGTATTGATGATACTGATTTTGAGGACAAATAATTATCTATTTATGTTTAATAAATATTTGGGAGTACAATCTAAAAAAAAGCACTCTCTATTTCTTAAAAAACAAAAACAAACATACAAATTCACTTCAGATTCTCAAGACTCACCTATTGAAAAGAGAATATGTGGGCTGGAGAGGTGAAGGTTCAGTGGTTAAGAGCACCAACTGCTCTTCCAGAGGTCATGAGTTCTATTACCAGCAGCCACATAGTAGACCACAGCCATCTATAATGGGATCAGATGCCCTCTTCTGGTGTGTAGGTGAACATGAAGATAGAACACCCAAAAGTAAAATAAGTAAATCCTTTAAAAAAAAAATGAAATGTATCCCTTTTTTTAAAAAAAGAGATTAAAAAAAAAAAGAAAAGAGAATGTAGGCTAAAGGTTCATCCTGAGGAATACAACAAAGGATAAACTTGTGACTTCAGTATAAAATGGAATCTAAAATATATCAGAAAAACAGCTGGCAGCATAGCACTGACCAGAAATTCATAGCACCATCAAGATAGGGTTAGGAAAAGTCAGTCTGTATTGTTTGCGAGTCTATGGGATCACACTGGCCATTAACTCTTAGTTACTCTTCAGAACTTGATGGTGACCCATTGCTGAAGACACCACATATTCGAGACATAGAATATTGAGTGCTCACTGGTACTGACCTGGAGTTTTCATCTGTACTGGTTAGCTTTCATTGTTCTGAAAGTTTTCTGTGCATGTTTTAGAGGAGAAAGAAAATAACCAGTCATAAGCAGGTATGAACTTTGAGAGCTATAATAATGACTGGCTATGGCCACTGGTGCAATAATGATATGAACATCAGGAAAGTAACCAACTATTTTATGAGTAGAATTGCATTTTGATCTGTAAGATGAAATCTATACCACCACCATTATCAAGCCAAGAACCTATTGGTATACAGATAGCCAATGATTCTTGGATGTAACATGAAAAATCATAATATATTTTTTAAAAATACTTTAAATTCATCAAAATTGGAAAAATAGCTTTGCAGAAAATTTCATTAAAGCAATAAAAGGACACATTACAGGCTGAAAAGGAAATCCATCTTTTTTGTGAGGCACTGTTCCATTGTGTTGGCAGGTGAGTTAAAAATTGTGATCTTTTGACACTAGTATTTAGTCTCTCTTTGCCAGATTCTTGATACTAGGCACTAGATTATTGACTTGTAACTTATGGTTTCTTGCTCAACTTAAACATTTAGTGTTATAAATTTTTCATTTGAAAGTGCTTTGGCCATTACTCCCAAATTTGGCTTGCTTTATTTTGACTTTTACTCAATGTAACTTTTAAATTTTCTTTTGAGACTTCCACTTAGAAACATAAATTATTTAAAAATCCATTGCTAAGAGTACCAGTGTTTAAATGGATGCAGTTTGGGGAGCTGCAATTGAAGTTATACTCTATACTATTGAATGGAAACAAACAATCCTGTGAAAGCCAAGATAGTGGACATTATGCTGATTTTGACACGTATTAGTTTAATCATACATGGGAGGGTTCCATAAGATAAAACACTGAAGAATTCACTTCATTTTATAATTTAATTTCTTAGTATCTGATGTATAGTTATGGATGGTTTTTAATACTTTTAAATTTAACGATGTTTGTTTTCTGCTCAGTAAGGTTTTCTTTGCAAATGCTCTAAGAGTCCTAGAAAACAATGTGTATTCTGCTTATTATTAGATGTAAAATTTAACAAGTGTGGACTAGATTTTTGTTGATTGATGGTGATATTCATTTTATCTACATTCTTGAAATCTTTCTGTCTAGTAGTTGGTGCAAGTGTTTGAATGAATTAAATGATTCATTTTCCTTAAAGCTATGAAGGTGAGCTTATTATTTTAAAGGCATAGTTAGTTAAATAAATCAATACGTCCTCTTGAATTGAAGGCTATCTCTAAATTCTAAATCTCTCTGTGTTTCTCATATGTAAAGGCATTCATTATTGAATAAGGAGCATCTGAGAAATTGCAGAATATGCAGTAAGTAAGACAAAAAAGGATGGTGAGAAGGAGAAAATTAAAGAAACTAAAATGCAAACTTGACTTCAGAGGACATATCCAAGAAAATTCTTCCAATAGAAAAGTCACACAGCTGCAGAACACTTCCAGTGAGGTCTGACCAAGGGCTGGGTTGGGAAGATAATGCTGAACTAATTTGGCAAGTAAATTCACTACCACAACTCCATTGTTCAGCTGAGCCAGCCTGAAATTCATGCAAAGCACTGGGTTAGTATTCATAAATTTATTCTATGGCTTTCTTTCTTGAATTGTTGTTAAATTTTAAATAAACTGAAACATTAGCATTTCTAAAGTCACCATGGACCCGTCCCCTACTGAGGGCAGATCTGTACCCATCATGCCAAGCACTTTCAACTGAATTCTGGTCCAAGTTTCTCTCCTGGCTTTTTATTTAGTTTGCAAGTCTTCTGTAAGAGAGGCTTGGCACTGTCTGAAAGGACACTTAATTGTTTCTGAGCATCTTATTAGAATCATTGAATATATGATTTCTAGTCAAGTAAAACTGACAAGACAAAGGCATAGGCCACATCAGATGAGGAGGGCAAGGTGTGATTATAGAAGGATAGGATATTTATGCCAGTATTCAGAGTGAGATCAGGACAAAATACATGACTACTTATCTTTCCTATAGTCAATACCTACCTTAGGAAACTGGAGAAACTAAACCTTGCCATATCTAGATTCCTAGTAACTAAAATTAGATTTACAACAACAACCAAAAGAGTAAGGAGTGTGGTGGTACATACCTATAATCCCAATATTGGTAAAGTAGGATTATAATGAATAGAAGTTCAAGAGCCTCTCAGCTATATGGCAAGTTCTTTTTAATAAAGTTTCTTTTTAATTAGTAAGTTAACTATTTGTTATTTTATACTTCAAAATATAAGTCAGCAAAAATAGTACATCTTATTTTCTACATTTAAAAAAAATGTAACCATGTTTTGTTTGTCTGTTTGGTTAGTTTGTTAGTTTGTTGGTGCTGTTGAAACAGGTTCTCAATCTGCAGCACTACTGGATTCCATACTGTTACACAGCCCAGTTTCATCTCAACTTCATGGCAATCCTCCTGCCTATAACTTCCTAGTGCTAGAATTATAGTCAGGTACCATACAACTGGTTCAAAATATTATTTTAATTAAGAATGTTTGTAAATTTGACTTAGCAAAAGAAAAACTGTACTAATCTAAACTATGAGGCAAGGCTATAAATAAATACATCAGAATAAATAGCATACATTCGGCAGTCACTGACTTCAATTTTGATATATATAAACAATATATATTCAGAAGCCAACTGAGATGCCCATCAGGGGATTTTATCTTTCATCAACATTTTATCCTTTAGATGTAGAATAATCAATGTAATAATGTAATAAAATCAATATAGCATTGTTTGCATCAGCTTGAATTTGTGGAACAACCTAAATATTAATTGATAGGGGAAAAGTTGTAGGAACTATAATACATCTTACATGCCATGCTGTAGTAAATAGATAACCAAATTTGCCCTCCCCTTTTCTTGGTATTTTGAGACAAGGTTTGTCTGTTGTAACTCTGGCTGTCTTGGAATTCACTCTGTAGACCAGGCTGGACTGGAACTCACAGAGATCTGCCTGCTTCTGTCTCCCAAGATCTTGGATTAATGGGGTGCACCATAACAGCTTGGTTGTAAATTTGTCCTTTTTTAAAGGGTACTAAAGTTGAACCCAAGGCCTCATTTGTGGTAGGTAAATAATCTACAACTTCACTGAATCTCCAGGCTGGATAGCAATATTTTTATGATCTAATATGAGATACATTTACCATATGTGTTACTATACTATTATACCATCTATTTAAATTTATAAACTTTTATGTATGTAATAGTTATGTGAATATTTTAATAAGGAGTCAGCTTTGGTTTCCTCTCTGGAGGAAAATCAAATGGCTGGGAAATAGTGCTTAAATGAAAACTGCCAGCCTACAATTTACAGTCTTTGTATTTTTGAGCTAAGTAAATGATTATTCACTGAAAAAGTATTATATTTTAAATAGTAGGGATACTGACTACATTGCTAGTATGTTAAGATTTGGTAAATATCTGTGTTGTATCCCACTATTAATCATTTATTTGGAGCTGAATACATAATGTATACTTTTATAAGACCAAAAGTTATAGTTATAAAACTATATAAGTTTTAATAACTAAAATAAACCTCATGAGATAAACATGACCATATTCTGCTTACTCAGTTGAGCCCCTGCCAATGAAGTTTACTCAATAGAACTGAGTTTATTTTTAAGAAAGTAGATCATTAAAGATATGGCATGACATGGAGAACATGCATATGCCCACAAGGCTAAATGTAACTGGTCTATTTTTAAGTAAAATTTTCTGAAATTAAATATATTTTCTGAAATTGGATAAAGCACAGAAAGGTCAATCTATGCAGTTTTATAAGCTACTGGCTAATTTATAAATCAAAATATTGATTTATATAATCTAATGTGACCATGTCTGTTATGTAACTAAAGATAGAAAACTTGAGAAAATGCTAGTGTTTGAAAACAGGTCATTTTTATACCACCACTTTTTATCCCTCCATCAACAGGAAGGAAAGAAGAGTATATGAGAGTACTTGGAGGAAAGGGCAAGGAGAAATGGAATAAATCAAATTCAGTTTCAGAACTAGCCACTGAGTTATTAAACATGGAAAAGGGATTTCCTATAAATGTAAGAAGGCTTGGAGAAAGTTGGTTTACTTACTCAGTTATGTTATTTCCAAGTGCTGGGCATAGTGAAGATAGACATCGACCTATGTGTATCAAAAACTTAGGAATTAGGAAAAATCTCTAATGTGATGGTTGTTTTTATTATTCAAGGCTACAATAATCTAAAATCACTTAACTTCTTAAAAAACAGCTACTTAAGTTTAGATAAAAAGAAGCCATCTTGCCCAGGGTAAAGCAGCATACAGTAATTAAAAAATGATAAATAGACTTATATTGTAAAACTAAGTTTATTTTCTATATTTATTTTTTATCTAATTCTATCTAGTCCCTCTTCCATTAGAGTTTGTTGGGGATAGGAGGTAGATATCAAAGAATTTTAAGTTTAAATTGGGCAGCTATCACAATTGTATACATGTCTGAGAGAAGAGATGTAAGATCAAGGGAGCAATGTTTTTTTACGAACATATCAAGCCAGAGTAGATCTATAAGACTACAATGGTAAAAGTGTGAGAGTGGGAGCATGGTATCTTTGGATCATTTATTACCTGGCCATTTTTTGTTGCAATTAAAAATCTTTCTGTTGTCATAATATTGAACAAGATTAACTTTTAATTCTTAAGTAAATAGGGATACAAAGAATTCACCAAACTCACCTAAGCTCAAAGAAGGAAGTAGCTATTAGAAAGAAATAAAGAGGACTTGCTTTAGTCAAAATGATTATAAATGATTTGCTAAAACAAGAAAGGTGGATTATGGATGGAACTAAGATTTTAAGGCCAAGATTTTAAGTTTGTCTTTATTTTAAGTATGTCTTTGCATTAAATCTGGCCCTTAGGTTTTTGAAAATAAATAATCTCAAAAAAAGAAAGAAAGAAAGAAAGAAAGAAAGAAAGAAAGAAAGAAAGAAAGAAAGAAAGAAAGAAAGAAAGAATGGAAAATGCCCTAAAGACAAAAATGAGGTCTTAATTTCAGCAATTAATAACAAATTTATATGAATATTTGGGAAACTTAGAAACAACTTAAAATTGACAAAAAGTGTATACCTTTGCTTTCATCTAAAGTAAATATAAAAGTAAAAGAAACCAATTTTCCTGAAGAAAAATGTTATATATATTGCCTAAGATTGTGTAACAGCAACAAACCATGCTAACCTTACTCATATTTTCTTAGTATATTTCTTATCAATTTTGAAATGGCCAAGTATAAAGCAAGTAAACACTAACAAAGGCACAAACACTGAGAGGGTCGCAAAAACCCAGTATGGTAGAGTTCCACTTAGTGTACTGGGATTCCACACACTTGGGAGGCAGAGCAAACAGATCTCTGAGTTTTAAGGCACACAGACTTATAGAGCAAATTTCATGACAAACAGACTGGGCTACACAGAGAAATCCTGCCTTGAAACTTGAAAAACCAAATTGATAGATGATAGATGATAGATAGATAGATAGATAGATAGATAGATAGATAGATAGATGATAGATAATAAAAGAAAAGGAGTAAGATGCACACATATAAAAATAAAAGACAAAGCAACCTTAGTTCATTATGAGAGAAAACTACAAACTTTTCAAATTATAAACAATGTAGATATAAAGCATTCTGATTCTGGAAACACAATTTTGTCTAAAATAATAGTTAATTTAAAATTTCTTCTATGTAATATTACAATGTAGAATACAAGCTATAACAGGGTCTACAAACAAAAGAAAATAATAGCAATGGGATTCCCTGAGAAAGTGATTAAATGGCTAAAAATGAATCTGGCTCATTTACTGTCAGTAATGGTTTGAAGTACAGATGAAGTTTCAGTTTATGTTAAATTGGATGGTATTTTACATTTCAGTAAGGGAACAGAAGCTAGACGAATGAAGCTAGTAAAAAGAAATATGGGTAGGAAACAAAATTCGATATAGTTTAGTGAAAATTTGAATTAATACTGCACACTATCAGAAGTATAAATCATCAGTGGAAAATGTTAGAATGAAATGTCAAGCTGAACCAGTTGAGTCAGATAACACTTTGAGATGATAATAAGATATGCCTACACAGAGTCAGGTTGTGATAGATTTGATGAGGATGGATTCTGGGAAATGCAGTATTACATGACTCAATCTTTACACCAGTATCTGAGAGTTGCAACATCATGGTATGGTTAATCTTTCCACGTGGCTTTATAATACAATCCAAGCACACTGTCAGCACAAGATGGATGGATCTGTTATCATCATGACATGGCGTTCTTTTATACAGTAATACATGATTTTGAGAGTAGATAATTTGTTTTGTGATCTCATTTTTAATTGTTATAATATTTTTATTGTTTCATATTGGGATATAATTATATGTGCCCCTTTATCCTTTCCTCCTTTAACCTTTCTCCATATACTGTTTCCTTGTTTTCTCTCAAAATCATGGCCTAATTTTCTTAAATTCTTGTTACATACATGCACTTTTTCCTAAATACATAATTACAACCTGCTAAGTCCATATAATGTTATCCCGTATGTATGTGATCTCAAAGCTGACCAATTGTTAATGAATACCAATTGATTGGCTCTTTCTAGAGAAGATCGTTTCTTCCACTATCAGTATCTCCCAGTTGTTCATAGTTCATTGTTTTGATTGAGGCCCCACAAGCTTTCACCCTTCTATTTCACCATGTCCGTTGATATCATCATCCTTGCGCATGTCATGGGTAGGCAGCCACGTTAATGGAGCTTCATGCATATAACCTTCCTGATGTTTCTAGGAGACACAATCTCACAGAAAACTCCTTGATACTCTGGCTCTTAAAATCCTTCTGGTCCCTCTTCTGCAATGATTGCTGAGCATTAGTTGTGGGAACAGTATTGTACAAGTACTCATGGGCCTGCCTGGGCTCTACAATTCTGTATTTTGTTTGATTGTGGATTTCTGGAATGGTCTCCATCTGTTGCAAAGAGAAGATTCTTTGATGAAGGGTAAGAATCCTACTTATCTGTGGGTCTAAGGATAAATATGTAAAATGTAGTTAGGAATTTCAGGGGTTTGATAAGATGGCAGTTGTAGGTTCTCCACCAAAATCCATGTAGTTTACAGTAAAAGTTTATAAAAACAGAAGTCTAGTAATGCACAAAGTGTAGTACAATACATGCATAAACTAGTAGTCTTTTACTATTGTTCTCAAGCATAATATCCTGATGATAAATCTGTGTGCTGTAGTTCTCCATGATTGAAAATATGGTGGGTATGTTTATACCAGTGTCATCGTAAAGGTGTGAGAAGAATATTGCATAAGGCCATTATGATGACTTCAGTGTCACTAGGAAACATTTCTTTCCAGTTGCATTGTGAGACCACTGCTACAAATTCAGTCCATCATTTCCTGAAACATTGTATATGTTTTATGACTGTGGTATCAATTTATAGTCCTGTGATTTGAGGAGATATATGAACAGTTCTCAACATACAATGATTCCATTTATAACTTCTTGTTTTTACAGTGATAGATAATTATTTCTGAGCCACAGATGTATACTATGATACTGTCCTGTGGTGGTGGGAAACAAGAGCAAGCCCCAGTCAGCCATACTGTCAAGAGGGTAAAGGTCGGCACTCAATAGTGTGCTGTTGTGTTATCCTATAACATTCAGTAGGTTAGATGTATTGCATCTATTTGTATCTTAATAACACTTTCAAAATACAATGGATTTATCAGTTACAATCTCATTGAAAGTTTAAAAACTTACTTTTTCTTAGTCAAATTATTTATCATGTGCATTCACATTCTTCACCATTATTGTTTTGAAGTGTCAAAAAGCTGAATTATGCTTTCATACATATCCCTACTTATAAGCCAATGTATCAGAGTTTTTAAGTTGGATTTTAGCTAAGGAAATGGATAGTATATTAAAAGGAAGCTAAAAGAAATAGAAATAACAAAATAATAAAAGGAGAAAGAAAAGAGACTACTAAGTACACTTTTCCATAGGACCACTCTGACTACTAAATATAAAAGCTGAACAGTTGCTAGACTGAATGCTTCCCTTTCTCTTCTATCTTCCCTCTTCTGTAAGGAGCATCACAAAAATCAGCTTGGAGTCTCATTGGTAATCTCTACATGAATGTTCATTGCCCAATAGCAAATGAATTTAGTAAAGATAGAAAGTAAACTTAGGCCATATGAAGCGGAACTGATAGCCAATAGTTATCACATATTGTTGAAGTTAATTTTTATAACACTTAAAATACAAATCTTTTAAAAAGACCCTGAAAAGAAATAAGTGCCCCAAGATCAAACAATTGATTGATTATAACACACACACACACAAACTCAAAATGATTAAAAGCCAAATCTTCCTATTTCCCAATCCTTCAAGTTGCCATAACTACACTCGATACTTACAACAGAACCATATTTCACTGGGGTGGTAGGTAAATGAAGCCAAGGAAGAATAAGAAAGAGGCAAGAATAGAGGCAGAACAACAAAAATGTAATGAGTGGGATAAGAATGGGCACCCCTTGCTGAGGTCACTCAGGTGCAGAGAAAAAATGCACAGTAGTGAGTGCAAGTCTCTTTGCTTACACAGGAAACCTTGTTTTCAGCATACGTTCTGAATGAAGGATTTCCTGGAGAGGAACCCTCTCTGTGTGAATAAGACTTAGATAGAAAATTACAACAGCACAGTGGTCCCAAGGACAGGGCATTTTCAGATAGGGTGGGAGTAGCGCAGAAAGTGCTACATTTTAGGGATTTTTCTGAAACTTCACAATTTCATTCTTTAACCAATTAGCCTTCACATATTTTTTGTTTATGCATTAGATTTCACACCAAACAGGGGTCTGCAGTATCCAAATTTTTGGGATAAAAACATGTCTAATAAGCTATAATCATTCAAGGGAGCTGAATGAAACTATTTCACTAAACTGTTTCTAAATTTCTGGAATTACATCTTACATTTTTAATAATTATACTTGATCACCTTGATTGAGCCAAAGTCCTCCTTATGTGATGATATTTTCTCCTAAGTGTCTCTGTCATTTCTTGTTCCAATAGATTGCTTGGGACTCATTGTGTGGAGCTAGTTCCTACTAGGAATTATGATGAATGAACTGCTAGGTTTTTTAAATATTACATTAATATTTTATATTCAAGTAATAGGTTTGCCTTTGAGCACTGGAATTGAATAACCTTAACCCATGCCAGGAACAAAGCAAAACTTTTCCATGAAATCTTTTATTTTTATTTTTATTTTTAAATTATGTGAATGTGGAGGGGTATGAATGTGAGGCCAGAAGAGGGTGTCTGGTCTCTTGGAACTGGAATTACAGATGGTTGTGAGTCACTTAACATGGGTTCTGGGAATTAAAGATTCTTTATAAGAGCAATACTCACTCTTAAGCTCTGATTCATTCACCCAACCCCATGTATGAAGTCAAATTCACAAATATGAACAATCATTACTCTTTAAAGGGATATACCTCTTCTTTCTATACTGCATTTATGTGTTATATAATCATGTAGATACACTCTTGTGTGTGAACACATATGTGTGGCCATGTGCACATAGAGGCCATAGGTCATCATTCAGTTTCTCCTCTATTGGTCTCCACCTTACTTTTTGAGATAGAGCCTCTTACTCAATCTTTTGCTTACCCACTGTGTATGACTCGCTGACCAGTGAGCTCCAGGGATCCTCCTGTTTCCCTCTCCTCAGTGCTAGGGTTACAAGTGCAAATCACCACACCCAGTTTCATACATGGGCACTGGGATCCAAGACTAGACTCATGCTTGTATGCCAGGTGCTTTGCTCACAGAACCGTTTCCCCTGTTCAGTTTGCATTTTTTCTTCTTTTCCCAGAAGACAGAAAATGTCTATTTAAAAATAAATTAAAAGAAGGGTAAGATGAATAAAAAGGTGAAAATTCTGAGGTTAAAATAAAATGTTGAGGTTTAACATTTTATAAATGTAAAGAAATAAGTTTGACCTCTTTTACATCTTCCTTGAAGGGCCATGAATTGCAGCTGAGACACAGTCTCATTGCCAGTGAACATTTGATCTTTGTGCAGATGATACTTTGATGAGGTTCTTAATATTTAAAACTCTGCTACCCTTTTAGTTTCTCAACTAGTATTTACTTAGTGTTAATCCCACAGACACATGAAGAAAGATCACTTATATTACCTAAATTATGGCCAAATCAAGGCAATCATTATTCTATGTGCTTCAGAGCCTGTCCTGCAATTGACTCTCCATAATTGGGATTTAAGAGATCAGCCCTCGGCCATCCTCTCAAGATCTATTTATAGGGCAAAACCACAAGGTGTGGCAACATTTATTATATAACCATCTGTGGTCATGGAGTGGGGCATGACCCAATTCCGAGAAAAAGAAACTTAAATTTTACAGTATTCAGAAGCCTACTGAAACTAGAGTATTATTAAAATGGCTCCTTCTTACAAAATGGAGTTGGACTGGTTCCTCATCAGCCCTTATGTCCAGTGATGTTCCCCACAAAGGAGACACATCAACAAACTAATGGCCTTCCCTAAAGAAGTTTGTATTCCAGTCAAGAGAATCCAACAACAAGTAAATGTGAAATTTCTAAATAGTCAAATGAGATATGCTTTGGAAGAAATCAAAGGAAAATTATTTGGCACTCTATAGGATTGCTGAAAATCCTACCTTGGCCATTCCAGAAGAACGTGAAACTTACCTAAATTATGGGGGAAATGTACAACATAGATATCATAGAAACAGGACAAGCAGTGATGGCAGAAAAGTCACCAATATCATTTCAATACAACCTACTAGGTTCTGTGGCACACACCTATAATTGTAGACCTTGAGGCACTGAGTCTAGAAGAGCTGGAGTCAACATAGCAAGACTCTGTCTCTAACAATCAACTATTAAAAATGAAAGAAAAAAATGAAAATGGAACAAGATGGAGAAAGCTAAGCAAGGAGCCATAGCAGAAGGACTGACTGAGCTAAGAAATCTCTGTGAAAAGAATAAGCACACAAACCAGAAGACATGTAATTAAGTGTGAGTTTGTAGTAAGAGTTTGATGTTCAAAAGCGATTTTAAAGTTTGCAATTTACCTTCTAGCCCTGACAATCTCATGAACTTCTGTGAACAGGTACTAGCTTTTCAGAAATACTAAATCAAACATCTTCCCTCTATTAATGAAATCACAATGAATAAAAGGGCATTACAGTGATATAGAGTTGCAAACCATGTGAAGAAGAACTTTGGATATCACAAAGTTTTATAGTTCTGAGCTCTGCTTTCTCAGAGAATCT
Source organism: Cricetomys ansorgei (assembly GCA_026225945.1). Lineage (NCBI taxonomy): Eukaryota > Metazoa > Chordata > Mammalia > Rodentia > Nesomyidae > Cricetomys > Cricetomys ansorgei. The sequence goes on along the minus strand of JAMJFZ010001360.1, from coordinate 1,652,760 downwards.
TTACTACATTAGTAATTGAGCATGTTCCCCTATATGAATTAACAGAGAAGAAATTCTGAAAGACGGTGAAATAGTCATTTAAGCTGAATGACATAATAATAATGAATGAATGGGAAGAGAATAGCAAAACCCTTATAACATTTCTTTCTAGTGGTCAAAAATTCTATGTTCATGCCTTTAGTCCTAGCATTCAAAAAGCAAAGGAGGCAGAGCTGAAGCCAGTTTGGTCTACACAGCAAGTTTCAGGCTAATCAGGGATACAAGGCGAAACTGTCCCAAAAAAGAAAAACAGCAATAACAAAATCCAGACTGTGGTTTGTAATATAGTCATATGTCCATAGATATGTCTTCCTATTCTCTTATACTAATGAAGACACTCCATTTAGAACTCAGGACAATTCTTAAGGTAATGATCTATTCTTTCTCAACTTTAGAGCAAACAAACAAAAAAGTAAATAAAACAGAAGAAAATCTTGTTAGCTCATAAAAACAAGAGATACAATTCATTCGTTCTCTCTGCTCTCTAAAAGATTGTCTTCCATCACATATGTTATACATCATAGTCTGTATTCATTGCAAGAATACAGATTTCCAACTACATCTGCATTCCAACACTGAATAAAATTACAATCTAATTTCTTGAGGCAGTACTTTTTAAGTGCTTTGCAAAATTTCAGTTGTTTTTATTAAAATATAATTTTCAAAAACTTCCTTAATACTTTGTCATTATGGTATGAATATTTGGACACATTGACATTTCTGTTATGAGAATATTTTTTAGAAATTTTGCTGTGTTCAGTTCTAGACATTGAAGGAATCATCCAAATATATCCTCAGGTCAACTTCTGCCAAGAAAAACAGCCCCTCAAGGCAGTGCTTCAAACCCTGATGAACTAAGGCAATTTTATTTTTGTTGACCTTTGCTCCAGGTCATTGTAATTTAATGCGTAGTAATCCTATTTAAAAATATGTTGCAAGCAGCAAAGTGCCTGCTGGGAGAAAGTGGCTATGCACAGACAGATCAATATGCATTGTGTGCTTTCAACCATTCAACAATCGATTCACCCTTGTTATGAGAAAATAAATGCCAAAGTCCCCAGAGTTAATTTCTGAAGAGAGCTTTTACAAGACTACCAGATTATTAAAAGTTTCCAGGGGTTATCTTTTCTTTGTTTATGTGGTCCTGAAATCTGTGCTGCATCTCACAGCATTCCATTCAGAAACTGTAAGAGATCCTAAAAGCAAATTCTAGCAGGAAGATTGGATACATTTCCTTCTATCACCAAAGAGCTGCAGGCTTATTTAGACTAAAGCATTTTACAGACTCAACTCTTTTCTCTCCCTTTAGTCTTACTTTTAGGTACACCAGCTGCATTTAATAAGCTATCAAATGAGGCTTTCAGCAGGCTCATCTATAAGATGTTGGATCTTCTACTTCATGTGTTATTCAGTAATTTTCAATTTCTCAAATTTGTGCATTAAAAGAAGATAATGTATTCTTTAGACCAGTCAAAATTTTCTGAAGTCTTCCTTGTATGCTAAGGGCTTTCAACAATCCCTTGTTACCATAGAAATGGGTTTATGAAGGACCGAATCTGTGCAGCATAATCACAAACATTAAATTGGCACATAAAAGCACTGCAGCCTAGCATCTCTACTGTCTATGCTAATGATTTTCTTGCTTTTATATCTCGCCAGGTTATAATTCATTCAGAGAGCCTTAAACAGTATCTTTCACTGAACTGGATTTCAGAGGAATGTTTTATACAGTGCCATTTTTGTGTTAGCTAGCAAAGTTCTCAGCATACCATATTGTCACATCAGTGGACTTAGTAGCTCCAAAAATCAAACAAGAGGACTATGTATATCAGAGCACCAAATGTAGTGCATTACTCTGATATGACATCAATTAATACGATGCTAGTAGTAAGTGATACTCATTTCCTTGGATCCCCAACTCCATTGTTATTAACACAATTGATTGAAAGTCAACCCAAATGAAAAAATATACTCGGTCATCTGTTACTAAACTTGATTGCCTGAGGTATTAAAGAATTTCAAATGACATGAAATTTATAAAGTTTAACATGTTTAGGGTTTCATCTATTTTATAACAACCTGATCTTCTGTGAAACTAGTATAAAACAATGTAAGCTAGTCATCTATAGCATTTAGAAAACGTGGATGTGTTCACCTGCTATAAAGGTCAATAGAAATTCTGTCTGTTCTACTTATGAACTCAAAACTTTAATAGCTCTCTTTAGATTAAGAAAGCTGATGTTCCATTCTTCCAGCTACTCAAACTGAACTTAACTAGATTCTTTGCTATAAATAAAACTATCAAAAAATATAAAGTCAACTTTACTTTTATTCTTTTGTGTGTCGTGTTTCATCTACTTGTAGAATAGACAGTGTTCAGCAAACTTTCACCTGCTCATGGAGTACAGGTTTCTTTTGAGATGGTGCCAGCAGTATTACATTTATTCTTACAAAGGTCAAATTACTTCTATGACCCGGACAAGGAACATCATGCTCAACATAACTAGTTAAGGAGAATGTCTACTGACATTTTTGTTTTCAAAATAACAAAGTGTGACTCTTTGCCTACGGAATTTTTTTTAAAATTTTTGGATTAAAAAGCAGAGTCCAAAGATTTCTATTTAGTGATTATTTGTTTCTTTGACATAAATCTTAGGCTAATAAACCCCCTCTCTCATTCTGTTTGGATTCAGTGATACTTTATCCATTCTCAGGTATCTTAGTAACTTCTGTGAAGCAACACTATGACCAAGGCAATACTTTATAAAAGAAATCATTTAATTGGGAGATTTGCTTACAGGTTTAGATCGTTAGTCCATGATCATTCTGGTGGGAAGCAGATAGATATGGGACTAGAACAATAGCTGAGAACTTTACATCATTATCCTTATGCAACAGGAAGAGAAGGTGTGAGACTGGGCCTGCTGTTGGCTTTTGAAACCTCAAAGCCCACACACAGTGGCACATCTTTTTTACACCTCCAACAAGGCCACACCTCCTAACCCTTCCCAAACAGCTCTACTAACTGGGGACCAAAATATTCAAACACATGAGACTAGGGGGCCAAACCACAACATCAGGTATGAACTGCATACTATATATGTAGCCAAGAGAAATGTTTCACTGTTCAACCATAGGGTTAGTTCAGGAAGAGCAAGTCATTCACATTAGATTGATTATAGTTGCACAGCTCAAAACTAGCAAACGGCTTATCCGTCTCCCAAAAATTGTTTCTGTGATGACACAATTTTGATGCTTCTGAAGGAATTAAGTGAACATAGTAGAAAGTACAGAACAAAAGGATGAGAGAAAGTTGAGCTGTGATGAGTGTTTCATGTTATTACAGGCTCTCAGTGAGGTGACCTAAATGTCTTTCATGGGCAATGAAAGACATACATTAAGCTTCAAAACTGAAAGACCATGTCATAATATAGATGTACTTCAAAGCATCATGTAGCTTAAGGTAAATACATACAACACAGCTTGTGAATTTAAAGATAAAAGTCAAAATATCACATTTTCTTAAAACTTATTCTGATAGAAAACATTACTTTTGGGCATGTGATATAGGGATGAAATACTACTGCTCTCTTAGTTACTTTTGTTGCTGTAACCATGACCAAAGAGACTTATAGAAGAATTTATTTGGACCTACAGCTCCAGAGGAAAAGGGCATGGCAAGAGGAGTAGGAAGCTGAGAAAGCACATCTTAAACTTCAGTCATGAAGCAGACAGAAACTGGAAGTGGGTCCAGGCTATAAAATCTCAAAACTCAATCCCAATAACGTATGTTCTCCAGCAAGGCTACACTACTTTCTCAAATAGTACCACCAACTGGAGACAGAGTCCTCAGATACTGGGCCTACTGGTGACATTCTCATTCAAACTGCCACAACTGCATTCAGTTATAGAATATTTAAAAGATCTAGCCTAGTAGTAGAGTTTGAGCCCTAGGTTGGATCTTGAGCAAAATCTGCCACTTCTAGAGAAGAATATTGTACCAACAGTTAAATCTTTTAGTTTTTAATCAATTTCTTATTATCTCCTAAAAGTTAACATTTTCTTAAATATTGTTACAAAAGCATAGTCTGTCTGACTATGATATGTATATAGATTATCACTTATTGTTGGTCCAACAAGTTCTTTGCATGATAATTACATGAAAAGATGTATCTCCAGTTCCTAAGGGGATTATTCTCAAGTAGAAGATGAAGAAAATAATCAAGTAAGAGAATAAAATGAAGAACATTCTGCTCATGGTTCTTGTTTCAAATTTTTTTTTTTTTTTGGCTTTTCGAGACTGAATTTCTCTGTTGTAACTCTGGCTATCCTGGAACTCACTCTGTAAACCAGGCTGGCCTGGAACTCTCAGAGATCTGCCTGTCTCCCATGTGCTGGGACTAAATGCATGTGCCACCAATGCCTGGCTTGTTTAAATTTTGTTAACTGAAATAAAGCAAAATTTAAAAAATCAGAAAAATTTTCAACCAGTCAAGAAAATAAATTTTCTATAAATTTTTCCCTAGGAAGTCATAATTATATAGGTAAGACTAAACAAAACTAAGTTTTGTTTTATTACTATATCTATTCCTGTGAATTTCCTAGATCACACATTGATTTCTCCTCAATCAATCTTACATCTAGGGCCATGTTCACAGCTCATATTTTTATCAGTAGCCAAAGTATAATCAACATAAGTTAAGGTCAAAACTTGAATTAATATAAAATCTCTGTTTAAGTGTATAACAAAATGCCAGCATTAGCATGAAGCAAGAAAGGACACAACTTTCCACCCATGTAAAATATATCACTCTATACCCACACACCAGGAAGCTTGTGAAATATTCCTTTAAAAATGTCTCCCAGATCATAAATTTATAAAAAATACATGAGAACTTTTATAAACTCACTATTGTCCTTTTCACTTTTTAAATCTTCAAACCCTGAGGACAGTTTAATTCCTCCCTCTAAAAAATTGTTTGAAAGTCATGTGTGCCTTGTATTATCTGTTTACAATAATGAGAATGAATATTGCTTAATACTTAAGAGCATTTAGATTCTAATAGATCTACCTCACTTTTCAAATATAGGCAAATTAATTCAGTTCTCTGAAATTTACAGTATTCATAAATAGAGCATAATACCCAACCTCCTTCAGCTGAAAAAATGAAATAAAATATAGTTCACATAGAGAATACCTCTCTCTTAATACACAACCTTAGGACATGGTAAAAATCTTCTACCAAACAAAAATAACAAAGGCAGATAAATTGGAAGAGTCCAGTGATCTGTTTATTAAGATGAACAATGTATATTTTTTGTATAAACATACTAAACGGTGTTCATGATTTGTGATTTTCATTTCAAAATTCTAACTTACTTAAGAATGTGGTAATTCTAGTTGCTCAATCTGACAAATCTGAAATTGGATAAAGTTTACTCTACACCACTCTGGAAATCAACAACTTCTTCCACAAAGACAACTACAATACTAGAGCTATAGCTCATTATAATCCAAAGGCAAGCGTGTAGGAAATATAACTCCTTTTAAGACTATCATAACAATTAGAAAACAATTTAAATCTTCATGAAGATACATATTCTTGAAATCAAAGGCCAGTGAAAATTGTAAGACACGTCCAAAGATTATGGAACTCAAGAAATACAGCAAATGATGGCCCTTGTCTTGCTTTTGAGAGGTGGGAGGGGTTGCAGTTTTACAATAGATTGCCTAGAATGTGCTTTAGCTCATTAATTTTGAAGATCATTTATTCACTCCAAAGGCTTACAAAAAGCTACATAAATGCATGTGCACACAACTTGCAAGTACACAAACCTTTCAAGAACTTCAGGGACCTGAATAATCTTTGGTTGTAATACTTTGTCATATGCATTGAAAATATATTCCCAACATATTGAAATTTTCTTTTAATAAGAGGCACAGTCTGTACACATGATTTTATAGCTCACCATTTGATATTGGATAGCCAATTCATATAGTCTTCTCTGGAAAAGACATTCTCCCATATTACTCATTTTGTAGTAGCCTGTAGTTCTTTGTGTAGGGGTGAGGCCTTATGGGCTTTTGCCCATCAAGATAAGCATATCATTATTTGTTCAACTCATGTTAGACAGTCACTGTGTTGAGACTTTCTGGGTGTAAATTTGTAAGAGAAACAATCTCACAGCAAACTCCTTGTTCCACTAGCTGCTATGATCTCTCCATGCCCTCTTCTGCAATATTCCTTGAGCCATGGGTACAGGTCTTGTATTATAGGTATATTTAGTTGTAACTGGGCTCCACAACTCTGCATTTTGGCTAGCTGTGGTTTATTATACACACTAAGCAGGTTATATTTATTTATTTAGGGATACATATTACAAATATATATATATATATAATATTTATTTTATTTTTAATATATATATATTAAAAGTTTAGAGAGACATTTACACATAAATGGAAATGATATATTTGATAGACAATAAGGAAGTAAAATATGTTAATAAAATATATTCACATATTGCCTTTAATATGAAAAATTACAACATACACAAGACTATATTAAATAATTTTAAAATTGATATAAATATCCAAAATCAATCTGATACCATTGGAGAATATTTTATAATCTGTTATAGGAAATTTTCATATATATGTATGTGTGTCTAATAACAATTAATGAAAAAAAAGAGTTCCTGGATTTGAAACCGAGCAATGATGGATACATAGGAGTATGTAGAGGAATAAAAACAAAGGGAAAAATGATGTGAGTATATTATAATCCTAAAATATAAAAGAAGTAATAAAACAACAGATGCATTGATCATGTATCACTTCTAATCTGCTACATGTTCTGAGAAAGGTGTTTTTAGATAGTTTCATCTCTGTGTAAACATCAATGTATATATTCAAATAAATCTTGGTGTTACAGCTTTTTACACACATAGGCTATGATTTTTAGCTTATTGTTCCCAGGCTTTAAGCTTGCTAATGTACTGATTATGATTAATAATTGTACTTATAAACCTGTAGATAACAAAATACAGAACATACAAAGTAAAAAATTAGATGACAGGAATTTTTCTGGTCCATTATGATTCTATGGAATGCCCATTAGCTTTGCATTTCACTGGTAGTCGATACCTTGTTCTGAAGTACAGCACTATGTATATTAAACTTTTTTTCAGTGTCTCTTTTAAGGACTATTTTTATATCAAATTATAAAATATTCACCTATATTCTCCTCAGATTGTCTTTGAATTTTGTTTTATATTAGTTTTATAAGTACATAATTTATTCTTGTGTATGTCATAGTGATTTTTCAATTAAAGACAATTGTGTGAGTATAATTTATTAAATAACATTTTACTCCCTTATTGTCCATCAATAATATCAAGATTCCATTTAGTGAAAATCTGTCTCTGATTTTTTCTTTTTCTCTTATCAACCAATCTTTTATTTATTACTATATTTGCTTACTGCATTAATATTGAAACATTACTTCTTATAGGATTTGTAAGTCAGTTTGCAAATTCCTGCCAAAAATAAAACCCTTTGGATTTGTAAATGGGATGGCATTGAATATATAAAGTGATTTGAAGCAAAACTGTAATTGTCATAAAATTCATACTCTCATCAATAAATATTTCTCCATTTGTTTACTTTCCTTTTATGCCTTTCTTATAAGTTTCTTCTATTTTCAAAAGTTGGTTATACATCCAGCAATTCTAGAACTCTCAATGCTTCTAACACTCATTTTTTTTTTCAGGTTGTATTCAGAGGATTATACTATGTTAAAAAAATTTACTGTTTTCTCTTTCAGTTCCTAAAGCTGCAATTGCTTGTGACGACTTCCTATGCTATAACACCATTGAATAATGGATATTATGTAGAAATAACTATCATGTCCCAGCTGCACTGAGAAGCTATTAAGGAATAACTTTATGTCTCACTCTTCATATCTCTATGATTTCCTGCTCCACAGTGCCCCATTGCTGTTGCCTCCATAAAGTGACAGAGATTAGTAGAAGAATAGAGCATGTGATAATCTGTCCTAGGCTCTTTTTCCTTTGAAGCATTTCTCTTTGGAGTTCTAGAGTATAATTCTCATATTGATACAGGCAGAGGGAAGGGCCTGTAATCATCAAGAAGAGGAAAGAGTTATGGGCCACTGTGACAGAAAACTGATCTTACATTCTCTTCTTTCTATTGAAAATAGATTCTTTCATACAATATAATATTACTCCTCCTAGATGCTTCCCATTTCTGCACCCACCCAAATTCACACCCCTTCTTCCTCTCTTGTTAGAAAACAGACATCTAAAATAGTAATAGTATTATAAAAAATAAGAAAAAAATAAAGACAAACAAAGCATTGTAAGTCAAAACAAACAAAAAAAAAAGAGCAAAAGAAGAAAGCACATACCTCAAAGACACACATTCATTCACAGAGACATTCCATAAAACATAAAATCGGAAACCATAATATGTAAGTAAAAGATTTATAAGGTTTTTTAAAAAACTCCAGACAAAGCATTAAAAGAAAAAATAAAACTCCAGAAATATCATTGAGTTCATTTTCTGTTGGCCACACATGAGGCCTATCTGTAAGAGTGATTTGTATACTCAGCCAGACTCCACTGGGGAAAACTAATTTTTCTGTTGCTAGTATTTATAGCTTACATAAGTTGGAGACAGCTTCTGAGTTAGGGACAGGGGTTGTGTCCACTTCTCTCAGCACAAGTACTTCTGGCTTAGTCCTGCGCAAGTTCCGTGCATGCTACCATAGTCTCTGTGAGTTAATATATTCATTGAACCTGCTGTGTTTAAAAGACTTTATTTCTTTGGTGTCTTTCATCCCTGTTGGTTCCTAAAACCTTTTTACCTCTTTGCCAAAAGGGTTCCCAGAGCCCCAAAGTGAGGTATATGAATACATTATATCCTTAAGAATCTGTCAGTAATAAAGCTACTTTTTATAGTTTTTTTTCAAAAACAGGAAGAAGTAGCAGTTTCATTCTTCCAAAGAAACATTGTACCACTTACTAATAGTTATTTAAAATTATTTTTTAAGGATTTAGTTATTATTTTATGTGAATTAGTTTTTGTCTACATGCATTTATGTGCACCAAATTCATGATAGATCTGCCAGATCTTTCAAAAATCAAATTATTTTTTGATCCAAATTACATTTCTCTTAATATTTTCAGACCATATATTAGAGAGGATACTAGTAACAATAATCTTGAAATATCACAAAACTACGAATAGGTTATTTTGCATTATGACAGGGACTTTAAAGATGTGAGTTAAGCATTTGGAGAGGAAACACTATTGCAGTACTTCCAGCTGGATCCAGTACAACCAGTAAGGTTTGTAAAGGGGAAAGAGTGAAAGAGTAGTTAGTTTAAAAAGATACAATGAGGGAGAGGGAGATGGAGAGAAAACAAGAGATATTTCCACGCTAATTTTAAAGATGGAAGTGTGCGCTAACAGCTCTGGAAACTTGAAAAGTTTAGAAATAGGTGCTTCTTTGAAGTCTCCAGAGAAAACGAAGCTTTGACAAGATTTCAGTTTCAGGACTTCTAACATTCAGAATTCTAAAATAACACCACATTTTGTTGTTTAAATTCAATAAATGCCTCCTAATTGGTTATAGTTGTTCAAGAACAGTGATTCAGTGACAACATCACATGTGTAAGTATTGTCAAATATCTTCATGCCCCTTAACTCACACTAATTATGACAATGCATCTGTCCATTATCTAGATAGACATGAATTCACCATCTATCATCTCGTCCTCCTTCATATCCTTTCCAAAATGATGGTTCATAGATGCCATGTGTCAAAGCAATAGATGTCTGTTCATACTAATTTAATCTCTGTATCATTCATTCATTTGATCCATTTGACTTTAATAACTCTACTTCATTTTCATCACTAGGAAAAGAAGAGATAAGTAAACAGAGATCCACTCCACCATTTTTCTTTAAAGTGGTGAAAAGCCAGGGTGGGAAAGACAGAAGAGCAGTCAGGCTTCTTGGTTGAGGAGTCTATACACACCTAGTTTTGTTTTTTTTCCAAATGCAAGAACCTCTATTTAGTGTGTGGGAAAATTATGTTTTTTTCCATTTAATATTTGTTTCAAAGTCATCCTCTTTCTCTCCAGAAAGCCTACAACAATCTGATAAATGGGTTTAATTTTTAGAAAATGAAGCATTTGGCAGGTAACCTTTTTTTCTTCCTTCCCTCAGGCAAAGAAACAAAATTTGCTACTTTCTTTGGTACAGAAAAAAAATAGAGAAAATAAATATGTAATATAAATTGTTTCTCATATCTACTGGCCCATTGGGCATTATTCATTAATATTGAAGCAATAATCAGCAGACTTTCTAGACTTAATTTCTTTTTAAATGTAGAAAAATAAAGCTTAGAGAAAAATATCAAAAATGTATTTGCCTTTGGAAAGCCACTTATCTGCTAGGATACCATTTCTTTACATAAAGGTATAGGTAACAGTTACTAGACATGGCTAGCTACTGAAAGACACAGAAGTGCTTAACATGTGCTAATACTATTCTTTAATAACATTACCAACTATTCATAAGATGGAAAAATAGGCTTCATTTCCACAGTTTGAAATATGTACAAACAGGATCAAAGCCCAGATTGCTGCTCTAAATTATTTATGAATTATTTAAACATTTGATATCCTTACTATGAGGACATTGTAGAAGTGCACTGAAGGAATCTTAGAAGCCAGAAGGATGACTGTACTTTCCATGAGATGTTTTGTTCTGTTGGATCAATCACTATATTCCCAACATATTCTCATGCCTCTCTTTATCCTCAGGGTCCCATATACAATTAAAGCATTCTAGAACATTTATAGTTCATATGAAACAATATAATACTCATTATATACATAGCATATACCATTATTTTATTTTATGTTAATTGTATAAAATAATGAAGTTTCATTATACCACTTTCATTCATATATTTAATATACTTTATTTTACACGTGTGTGTTTGTGTGTGTGTGTGTGTGTGGTGTCTGTAAAACGCTTCTGTGTACATAATTTTCATAACCTAATTTTTCTTGTAACTCTTATAAATGGAATGATGCATAAAGTATGTCTGCATAGGAGGGTGTACACACCCACGTGTGGTCATGTATAGGTCAGAGGAGGACATCAGTGACTTTGTCTATTACATTCCATCTTATTCTCTTGAGTCAGTATCTCTTACTGAACTGCAAGTCAACTAGATCTGCTAGGTTCAATGGCCAGAGATCCCTCAGGATAGAACTATCTCTGCCCTCTAATGCTAGTGTCCCAGTGATACACAGAAATGCAAATGCACGGCTTTTCCTATGGATACTGGGATTCAAATTCAGGGTCCTCATGCTTGTAAAGCAAGTCTTCTGGCCTACTAAGTTATCTCCCTAGCCCTCCTGACATAGTTGTAGCATTTAGGCTATGAAAAAGAAGACATTAAGATTTCTATTATCATAAGGTTTGCATTTCATTGTGGAATAGGAAAGGCGAAGCAGCAAATGTTTAAAAAGTTATAAAATACAGTGCTATAGCATGACCACTGAATCCTCCTAAAGTCATGCATTGAAACAACAACATGCAAGGTAACAGTATTAGAATTATCAAACCCTTTAAGGTTCTTAAACTATGGGGACTCTGCTCTCATGGTATTAGTGTTCATTCAAGAAGATCCAGAGTGCTATATTTCCCCTTCTGCCATGTGAACACACAAGAAATCTCCATATGTTAGCTTAGAAATGGACCCTCACCAGATATTAAATATTCTGGCACCTTGATCTTTGAGTTACCAAGTTCTGAAAGACTGAAAACTAGATTTTATTGTGTACAAATTACCCCACATGCAGAGTTTTGATATGTAGCCTGGATGGACTGAAGCACCATGATGAGTAAGCGGACTGAAGAAAATAAAATAGTGTTGCAGAACAGCCGGATGTTGGAAGAGATGTCTTGTACAGCCTTTCTGAGAAAATGACACTTTACATAAAATTTATTTTAAAAATAGCTCAAGAGAATTATCTAGAGTTGTGTATTCCAAAGAAAGGAAAAATAAAATAGACAATTTCCTCTGCCAAATATGCTTGGTTCTCTATTCATAAATGTTGCTAAACGTCTTGTCCTCCAAGTTCCTTCCATCTTAATGTTAGCTAAGACATTATTTAAAGGTCACAAGAGTCATTGGGTTGGAAAATTTGAAGAAGCTCAGTAGCATGATCAGATCTATGTCTTTATGAGATCTTTGATAACTGTTTAGAGAATGGATTAGAAGAGGAGACAAGACAGGAATAGTAAAATAACAATTAGGCTTCACTGCATGGCAGCCTAGATAAATTGAGTGATCTGTAAATATTTTGTGTAGCTCTTGACAATGAATTGGACACAAGGAATGGAACGGAGCTGTTTTGGGCAACTGATAGATTTTTAAATACTACATGAGTCATCTGGTACAAGAAGGACTCTGTTACATTACACACTTCAGTATGTTTTCTTTTCCTATTTGATCTACCATTTATTATAACAGATAGACATTTTCCTATGATGTCTTAATTATTTCATTAAAATACTAGTAACTTTGGTTGGTTCTTGATAGCGCATAATTAAAATGTATCTACTCAAAATAAACATTTCTACACCTCATTGTGGAACATTGCTGAAAGGGACTCTAATTGCTTGGTAACGCTAGACAACATTTAGATAGTTTCAATTTATAAAACTTTTGATATATAGTTTAGGTAGCAAAATTTTGGACTTTACTAATGCATGCACTGTCTACCTGCCCATGACTTCCTTGGTTAAAACAAAAACATAGTTTCTAAGGTAAATACTTTCCTATCTTTAAGCTAGTTCTTGGCAAACTAATGATTATCTCTCTTTGAAGATTCAAAATAGACTAGAGAAATAGGATTTATAAGTACATACACATAGATGTTTACAATAGACAAGTTCTTTGATAAGTACAATTCCTTCAGATAATCTTGCATTAAATGTGGTGGATTTTTATATATCTATGTTTTCTCCCTCTCAAACAACCTTCAAAATGACAATGACAAGATGGTAGCTTTGAAGGACAGTAAGGTTAAAACAAGAAAATGAGAATTTGTCAGATGTCAACAGATGTGCAGGGAAGGAAAGGCAATGAGGGAGCTGATATGTGAGTGTTGAAAGAGAAGTAAAATGCCAGATCATATAGTGAGGCACACAGGTATCCTCATGTGGTGGCAGTGCCATCTGAATATCCTAGGGATGCCCTCACCCAACAAAGAACTTGTCAAGCAGTGGTCTGTTTCATGACTACCTCATCAATACCTATCCTAAGCCTTACTCTTTCCTCAGAGTACTAGACAGCTCTTCCGTCTACAAAGAAATGGAGGGCTTCAATCTTCAAAAAGTTAATCCAAGTTAGCAAACAGGGCAAAAGATAGAAGACCACCTCAAGAAGAATAAAGTTGAAATTTACTTACTGAACAATAAGTTGTGTCAGCAGCAGGTACCTAGTAGAAGAGTGAATTAAAATCATAAGAAAATAGCCAATGGAAAAGAAATAACATGGGTATGAGACCTATAATTAAACTCCCAATTCTCTTTATGTGTACTTTTTAAAATCACTTTCCCAGCTGCAAACATCATAGTTTCCACACTGTTTCTTAACCCATACTCCTACATTTGAATGACTTTTGTGAAGAAAGAAGATTTGGGAAGCCCAACAGTGTTAAAAAGAAAAGAGATAGAAAGAACTTAGCAGAAGTAGAGATACTAGAAGGTGGTAAAATATACAGAGACATTTAATCTAAAGTCTGACTAGAGCTAAAAGAATTATTGATATAAACAGAAATGTTCCTGTCTACCTCTCCATGCTTAGGTTTTTTTAAAACAAAAACATTATGATGTCTGAGAAGTAAAAATAGTTATTTCATTTTTAAAGTAAAATGTTTTTATTAGGATTCTAAAAATAGAAATAACCTATAAAATTTTGACATAAAATAATTAACTACAAATTTCAGTTGAAAGCTTTAATTGTTTAGTTAACTCAAACTTGTAGAAGGATGAATGGAGGTCATCACTGTGGGGAAAGCTTGACAGAAGGCAACAAATACCTGGAAGCAGAAGCAGGAGTCAGTTGATCACATCTTCATCCATACACAGGCAGGAGAGCCTCGGAAAAGGAAATAGGGACAAGGTTATCAACCAGCAAAGCTTGCCCCACTGTGGTGTACTTCCTCCAGCAAGGGTCTACTTCCTAAAGGTTTAATACCCTCCAGATGCTTTGCCACTAACTGGGGGTCAAATGTTCAAACGCCTGATCCCACAAGAGATATTTCTCATTCACTCCATGGGAATGGACTATGGAAGTATGAACTTACGAACTATACAGGAAAATATATTCACATGAAACAGAAAATATTCACATAATGGAACAACCTACATTGTACTACAATCATCACTACATGATACAGTGACTACCAACACTAGCTGGGAATACGCTTTAAAAGTTCTAACGAAAGCTGGTTGTAGTGGGATATGCCTTTAATCAAAGGCTTTGGGAGGCAGAAGTAGGAAAATCTCTGAGAGTTCAAGGTCAGTTTGTTCTTTACAGCAAGTTCCAGGCCAGCCAGGTCTACACAGTGAGACCTTGTCTAGAAACAAAACAAAACAAAAAATCTGAAGAAAATATTAAACAATCAAATTATAATTTTATAATTAGCCAAACTGTAGGGAAAGTATACAAAGCAGATAAAGATATGGTTAAATAAGCAAATTTGGCATCTTTACATGTTTTTGTGGAATACACTGGATAAGAAAGCCAATAAATTTTGGGAGGAAGGAGTAAGAGAAACTATGAAATACAGGTGATAGGAAAGAGATCACACGGAGAAACAAAGGGAATATTTGGTTTTAAAGTAAAGACAAAAGACAGTGGTGTACTTCAGGTATGGAGACAACTGGTGCCATTTGCAATAAGAGTGCAGTATGCACACAGGATTAAAGCTTAGACATTACAGCCAGGGTAGTGTGGAGGGGAGGGCCAGTCACCCACCACCTCACAGTTTGTATGAATGTACAGATTGGAACAAGGCGTGATAAAACATATTGTACACAGAGTGAATCCAAGAGGGCTGTCTAGATGTTTTCTGATTTCAAAAAAATGCAATTGAATCACTGAAAAAAAGCATAATGTCATTCCTCTAGGAAGTAAGACTTGGATGCAGGCCATGAGAAAATGCTGCCATCCAAGCTTTGTTTGAAATAAGCAGATATTAGTATTACTGAGAGAAAATTAAAAATACATTTTAAAATATGAGAGTCAGACATTAAATTCCATTGTTTTTGATTTGATTGCAGCTTTTAAGGGTATTATTTTAATCCACTGATACTGTTTTAATGCTGTGATCTGAGACATGATTAAAATTTGATCAGTAGAGATTCGTGATGAGGAAGTTATTTTTCCCAAATCCTAAAAACATCTTTTTTTTGTCTTTGTCAATTTCTTTTAGAAAATAAAATCAAAAATAAATAGGGCTGATTACAGTCTATTAAGAACAGATGGATAATGTTCCCATCAGGAAGTGGACCAAATGGACATCTTATCTTATTTTTTATCCTCACTTTTTATGCTCATCATCTGCACTGGATGTAAGAACAGGCAAATATACATATTCACAGTGTGGAAACTGACAACATTTCTGGTCTATAGGTTCAAAATCAAAAGGACAGAGTTTTATTTTCCTTCCAGGGACAATAGACAAATAACAAAGCAATCTTCACAATTCTTAATGAGATCCCAAGGTAGTCATGATGGTCTCAAATGTGAAATAGTAGAAGAGTTGAATTTAAACTAAAGACTTTCTTCCCCTAGAACCTTCCAGTTGTTTTTAAAGAAAGAGTGTGGCACATAGAATACTGGACAACAGAGAAATAATGCACTTTCATATTTTTGGGAACATCAAGATTTATTATCAGGAGTTCAGCATTGATTAATGATATCACAGTGAATACCAAAGGGAGCAAAGAGATTTGTCACTTATTACAAAGTGTAGTCACATTTGTTTTAGTTTCTTGCTGTGGGGCCACAAAACCAGTCATTACTTTCTGAATGAAATATTGCATGCCAGATATTAATAATAGAGCATCTGGTGATCCCTAACTCCCCTGGATTATCACCTATGCATGTGATTCAGAAAGTGAATGGAGTGAATTGTTTGGGACTTTAGAATACTTTAAATGGTAGCATTGCCCAGGGCAAGACACTGTCCCCTCAGGCTACAACTTCATTGGAAAACTGTGAAAGCTCCTCAGCCCTAACTTGAACACTCTCTATTCCAGAATTATTTTGCTCCCTGCTCTCAGTGGGTCAAGGGGTTATTTTGTTATGAATATATATTAATTTATGTCTTCTGTGTGACTTATTTTGGAGTATAAAATCATATACTTAAATATCTTCAATTAATTTTACTTAGCAGAATGCCTTGCTCTCTCATCAAGGACATAAGTTTGAACCAGTCACAACTAGCAGCACATCATGAACACCACTACTGGGTAAATTTAGGTTTCTTTTACAAGAACTTTCAATTAAGAGGATTCAACCAATACACTTTCAACTAAGACTCCATTTAAATTTTCTGACATGTTCAACAATTTCTAGTCTCTCTTACTTGGCTCTATAAATACATGTTTATAAAATATCTGTTTTATTCCTATTATGTTAAATCTTCCTCTCATAAACACATACAAAGACATTAATAATATTTCTACAAATCTTATATCAAAATATTATTTTCCAGCCCTACTAAATAAAATTACAAGACCCTAACAAACTTACTTAATGACTTATACAAGAAGCATAAGAGAAAATCATGTGGCTAACTCGTGACATTTTGGCTGAAAGCAGATAAATATATCTAGGTCTAAGAAAAAGAAATTTATCAGCTACATATAATCACAAAGAAGCAAAAAAGCTTCAATATTTAACTACTCACGGTAAAAAAAAGTACATAATATGTGTTTAGGGAATAGCCAACAAAGAAATAAAATGCTCACTCATTCATCAGAATCCTCAACATTCTCAAAGGTGTGTCATGACGCTGAATGTTTGTTATTGCAGGTACTGAGGCCAAGTCAATTTCTATGATCTTAGTAATCTTATTATGGCATCATCACTAAGAAAGCTCTTACACTGTAAGAGTGTGTGACAGGATTTGTGACAGAATTTGACACTCAACTTGAGTCTTTAAGACCTTGCTACCTTTATATCCATTTAGTCCAAGAGACCTGTTTAACCTGAGGGAAATCTGCTGTTGCCAGCTTCCTACCCAGCAATTACCATGGGGAGATGCATTAGGCCATCTTCACCCTAGACTGTCTGAACACACTTGGCAATGGAATATCACTTAGTATACTGTCTTCTCTTTCATGCAGGTTTTGTTTATGAAGTATACACACACACACACACACACACATACTTTTATCTTTTCATAAATTTATCTTATTTTATCTAAATATTTTCAGTCAACTGAGAATAGAATGTGGAGAAATGTGATCAAGACTAGACACTTTCCAATACAAACTTCCCTTCTCTCTTGGATGCAGGGGAAATAGATATAAGGAGATTTTGTCACACACTAGCTCATGTTTCCCAACCTGAGAATCATTGGCACCAAAGAAGGAGCGATGAAGGTCCCATTTTGTGGGATGTGAAGAGCACAATAATTTTTTTTTAAAACTCAAGAAATGTTAGAACAGTGCAAAAGCAAGGGACTTCTATAACTTGAAGGAAGCTCCCTGCTGGGGTCATTACACAAAGTGGGTGAATATTTTAATTAGGATACTGTGGGATGTCTAGGGGATAAAGTAGATTAATCAGGTGGGTTGGAGGCAAATAGAATCCCAAGCAGTTTGGTTCAAGACATAAAGTCTATGAAGTGATTAGCAACAAGATGAAGTCAGATGTAATTATATTTGTAGAAGCATACAGACTAAGGAAATTCAACTGACCAAGAAAATATGCAATAATGAATGTAGGTTCTAAGTTAAAGTAAGCAACTGAAGACAGCTACTTGAAGAAAATATTATAGTAGACAAGTATTATTTTATTCTGAACAATAATTTCTCAGATAATTGAAAAGTCAGGAAGACACAGGAAATGCACATATTTTACATAGGCAAAGAACTTTTTTCTTAACAAATGTGTGTATCTGCTGGTTGCATTTCTCCCATTTCCATTAACTGTATCATTAAGTCAGTATACTTAAGTTCTGCTTAATATGGTTTTTTGAAGGCAGAAAGGAATATAAAATGCTATGAACAGGTAAATATCAATGTTCTAATGTTTTTTCCACAATTTTATGTAATTTGATAGCAAACAGTAAATTTTATAAATTTTAAAATTTATAAATTCACCTTTATCAAGACCTTTTTATAGCATTCTAATTAATTAACATAGACAAAACTGTCTTTTCACTCTCTTACTGAATTAGCTCACAGATTTTAAATTAAATTACCTAATTACAATAATATTTGACATAAACAGTTTGGGAATATACTATGTTAAACATACAAGCCAATGATGATAGAAATGAGTCAGCCAGTGTTCAAGATAGTAGTATAGCTTTTTACCCTCTAACCCTGTCTTCAGCTAGTCCTGGGTGGAGTACAGCACATTCTGCAGACAGAATGAAAAATGTTAGTTATTCTGAGGTGGTTAAAGATACCGAAGAGAATGGACAATCTGATATAAAATTATTTTTTATCTTCTTTGGATGACATTTCACACACTATCAGCTTTGCAGTCATTTGTTTATATTTCCTTTCCAGACAGAGAAATGGTCATTTTAAAGTATTTTCCTTGTAGGGACGTTTCAGACACACTGGATGAATCATTAGATACCAATGTCAATTAGATACTAATGTAATTAAATAATATAGAGGGTCAAGTCTGAGGATCTCATACTTCCTCAGTGTACAGTTTTGTAATAAAAGTATTTATGTATGGTATGAGGAAGGCAATCTACCTCCAGGGAATAATCATTATGGTTGTACATTGTAGAGGAACATTTAATCTCTTAATCCAACAGCATGGCTGCTCTAACAAAAGCCTGTATGATAACAAGGAAAGGATCACATCCAAAATCCTGTATGAGGGGTTCACATTCAGAGGCCTATGTGATCCAGATGGAAACCAGAAAGAATATTAGCCAGACTAATCCTGTACTCCGTTCGTGCTAATACTAGGTGAAAGGTATTTCTGTGGTTAAGGCGTGTAACATACTATACACCTTTAATCCCAAATCAGAAGAAAGTGTTGCCACATGCCTTTAATCCCAGCTCAGTAGAGAGAAGCAGGAAGTAGAAGCAGAGAATGGAAACAGAGATAGGCAGCAGACCTAAGAGAGGAGAAACAGAGACAAGAAGCAGCTCTCAGAGAGGGAAGCAAGGAGAAGCAGAGGTGGAAGCAGAGAGGAGAAAGAGTTAGTTCAGCTAAGCAGTTTGAATGCTCACAGACAGCTCAGTTCAGAAAGGGAAAGAACAGAACCAGTCATAATAAACAGAGAGAGAAAGCAGAAAATCAGAAGCAGATGGTTTATGATTTACAGTTCAGAGTTCACAGTACAGCTCAGAGTGAAAAGAGGTAGTTCAGAAGGTAGCCAGTCAGAGTGGACTCAGGCAGCAGTAAACCTCAGAGGTTGAAGCCTTCTTGATCTAGGCTTAAGCTTAGATTGTACAGAGGCCGAAACCGTTTAGGAGTTAGAATTAAACTGACAAAGAATACCATCTAGGGCTTGGAATTAAACTGGCAAAGAACAGTGTCTTCTGCCATGAACCCACAAGAATAATCAATAGATCAATGCATACATCTATGCCTACATACATACTTTTGCTCTCTGCTGCATCATTTTTTTTAAATTAACTTTCCAGCCAGATATACAAGGCCAAATTGATGGAAGCATATCCCCAACAGAGGTTCCCTCTTCACAGGCATCTCAAGTTGACCACCAAAATTAGGCACCACACATGGAATCAAGCACAAGTGTGGAGCATCCAGACCTGATGCCAGCATAACAGGTTACATGTCTAAAACAGAATGCTGAAATGAATAATGGTGAATTAAAGGTCAACAACTATGGTAAACATCCATCTCAGTGGTTCTCAACCTGGGAGTCGCAACCTAAAACCCTTTCGCAGAAGATCACCTAAGATCATCTAAATATAAAATATTTACATTATGATTCGTAACAGTATCAAAACTATAGTTATGAAGTAGAAACAAAATTAATTTTATAGTTGGAGTCACCACAATATGAGGAATCATATTAAAGGGCTGCAGCATTAGAACCACTGATATACCCAGATAAATTCCTTTCATTTGAGCTTCCTGTTTATATTTTTCCTCTGCAATTAGAGTAAATATATATCTAATATGTTTTCTTTGAGGGTGCAGGATTCCCTTTTGAAAACTTCCAAATAGGAGTGGTAATGATGTTGATTACCTTATTATATCCTAAAGTAATTATGGAATCACCTCAAGTGAATTTTCCTATATTCTAGATATTTTATTTTTATTTTTTCTATATGTTTTAAAAGAATTACTTAAACTTCACATTTTAGCCAAAAGTGACACTGATTTGGAGGAAGGTGAATATGTTATGATTTTAAGAATACTAACAAACATTTACCTTCTACCCACAAGAAAAAGTATTCTAATTACCTGTTATAAACTCTTCCTCTATTCAGAGTAATTGAAGCTTTTAGCTACAAGCTGAAGTTGACCTTAACATCTGAATGCACAGATCAACTTGAGGTCCTTCTAAACAGACTTATTTGTCCCTTCAGTATAAGTGAGCCAAGCTCAGTCCTGTCAGCATTTTATACTTCCTAGCACATACCACCAATGTCCCAGGATTATCTTATCTGTAAGCTAATGACATTGTTTTTCACCATTAATGGAAGAAGAAGTTTGAGTGAAAGTAGAGCTGAATTAATTAATTTTTGTGTTTATCACAGATGGTTGGAAATTTTAGCACCAGCTTCATGGTAGCTTCCCAAAGTAACTTTTCCCAATCGTAGGCATTACAGATGATGTAAAGACAAAGGAGATAGTCAAATGAATCTAATTATACTATATTTTAGTAAGATGACAGGATTTGTTTGGATGGAGTAGAAGAAGATCTGTTTGATCAACAATCAGAAAAGTAGGTGAGGCTCTGGTCGATGCCTTGAATGTCCAACTGTCATGTCCAGAGCTTTTCCTGGTTTAAGAATTATTGGGACATCCTAAAACAATATTTTAATTGTGATCCTCATAGTAAGTATAATGTCTTCAAGATGATGTAAGGTGACAAATACCTAGTTATAGGGAGAGTCTGCTGCTAAGAAAAACACCATTTTGGTGACTTTAATAAGGAAGAGGAATGGTGACACCAGGGCGACACAGTGGAATAGCCAGGATATAAATGAAAAAATAAAATGTGGGATTTGACAAATAGTTTTTGTCTAAATATATGAAAAGAGAATTTCAGGAGACCCAAAATGTTAAAAGCTTCCTCAACAATGATTTAATTTCAGAGTACATGATTATGAAGCAACAAAGGTTCAAAATTCTAAATCCAACATTTTATAAACTGTGGAAAGGAAAGGAGAGCTTGATATGTTTTGTAAATTACAGGGGAGAAAAGTCTGGAGAGAGAAAGAATGGCAGTGCTCTCCATCATGCAAACTATGAATGAATTGAGGCTTTGGGACAGAAATGAACCTTAGCCACCCACAGAGAAAAGCAAAGGCACACCTTCTCCAAACACAGAAGGTAGTAGTAAGAAAGATAAGGATGAAGGTGGACTTTAAGACTAATGATGAGGGAAAATCGGCAATGTTGTGACAAACTTGATGGCCTCTATTATTTTTTGAAAACAGAAAGTGAGATTATGTCAAGGTTGGGGATTAGAGAATGAGATTAAAGATTTGAAGGAGTTTTAATGTTAAAACTCTACAGAGAAAATTAATGGGATGAAGAAAAGGTTTTTGCAATGAATTAAAAGTGCATTACTAGTTGTATCCATTTGCCTGCAAAATTCATGATGTCATTTTTTTAAAGATCTGTAATGTATCACATTTTCTTTATCCATTCTTCATTTAAGGGACATCTAGGTTGTTTGAAGTTTCTAGATATTATGAGTAAAGCTGCGATAAACATGGTTGAGCAAGTGTCATTGTGGTAGGCTGGAGTAGACTTCCTTTCTGTATATGCCCAGGAGTGGAATGGCTGGTTCTTGAGGTAGGTCAATTCCTGAGGTATCACTGTATTGATTTCTGTAGGGCTGTACAGCAATGAAGGCATGTTCCCTTTGCTCCATATCCTCTCCAGCATGAGCTGTCCCTTGTTTTGTTGATCTTAGCCATTCTGACAGGTGTAAGACAGAATCTCAAAGTAGCTTTATTTTGCATTTCCCATATGGCTAAAGATGTTGAATATTTCTTTAAGTGTTTCATAGCAATTTGAGATTCCTCTATTGAGACTTCTCTGTTTAGATCTGTATCCCATTTTTTAAATTGGATTATTTGCTTTGTTAATGTCTAGTTGCTTGAGCTCTGCATGTTTTGGATATTAGCTCTGTGTCAGAAATGGAGTTGGTGAAAATCTTTTCCTATTCTGTAGGCTGCCATTTTGTCTTATTGACAGTGTCTTTTGCCTTACAGAAGCTTTTCAGTTTCATGAGGTTCCATTTATTAATTTATTGATCTTTGTTTCTGTACTATTGGAGTTCTGTTCTGGAAGTTGTCTCCTGTGCCAGTTCATTCAAGGCTATTCCTCACTTTCTCTTCTATCAGGTTCAGTGTATGTGGTTTTATGTTGATGTTTTTGATCCACTTCTGAGTTTTTTGCAGGGTGATAGATATAGGTTTATTTGCATTCTTCTACAGACAGACATCAAAATAGAAATAGACCAGCACCATTTGTTGAAGATGCTTTTTTTTATTTTCCACTCTATGTATCTGGCTTCTTTTTTCAAAAATCAAGTGTCTGTAAGTATGTGGATTTATGTACAGATCTTCAATTCTGTTTTTATGTCAGTACCACACAGTTTTTGCTATTATAGCTCAGCAGTAGAGCTTGAGCTCAGGGATGATTATACCACTGAAAGTTCTTTTATTGCTCAAGATTATTTTAGCTATGCTTATTTTCTTATTGTTCCATATGAAGTTGAGTATTGTCTTTTCAAAGTCTGTAAAGAATTATGTTGGGATTTCGATGGAGATTGTGTTGAATCTGCAGATTACTTTGGTAAGATGGCCATTTTACTATGTTGATTCTACTGATCTATGAACCTGGGAGATCTTTTCATCTTCTGAGCTCTTCTTCAATTTCTTTCTTCAAAGACTTGAGTATTTTTCTGACTTCTTTCTCAGTAAATTTTTCATTTGTATATGGAAAGGCTACTGATTTTTTGTTTTTTTAGTTGATCTTGTAGCCAGCGTTTATCAACTGTAGGAATTCCTTGGTAGAATTTTTGGAATTGCTTTTATATACTATCATATCATCTGCAAATAAGGATACTTTTACTTTTTCCTTTCCAATTTGTATCCTCTTGATCTCCTTCTGTTGTCTTATTGCTCTATTACTTTAAGTACTATATTGAACAGGCATAGAGAGAATGGACAACCATGTCTTGTTCCTGATTTTAGTGGAATTGCTTCGAGTCTCTCTCATTTAATTTGATGTTATCTTTAGGTTTGCTGTAAATGTTTTTATTATGTTTAGGTATGTCCCTTCTATCCCTAATCATTCCAAAACTTTTGTCATGAAGGGGTGTTGGATTTGTTAGAGGCTTTCTCAGCATCTAGTGAGATGATCATGTGCTTTTTTTTTTGTTTTTTTTGTTTTGTTTTTTAGTTTATTTATGTGGTAGATTACATTGACTGATTTTTGTATGTTGAACCATCCCTGCATCTTTGGAATGAAGCCTACTTGATCATGGTAGATGATCTTTTAAATGTGTTCTTAAATTTTGTTTTAGACTATTGTATTGAGTACTTTTACATCAATGATCATAAGGGAAATATGTCTGCAATTATCTTTCTTTGTCACAATATGAATCTTTGTTGGTTTGGATATCAAGGTGACTCTGGTCCCGGCAAATGAATTTGCCCCGAAAGACAAACATTGTATGGATTCGCTTATAAGTTAGCTATTAAGTAAAGGACAAAAACACTACAACTCACAAGCCAGGAGAAACTAAAGAACAAAGAGGACCCTAATAAGGACACAGCCCAAGTGCCATTAGAGAGGCTTCCTCCAGTAGCTGAAAGAAGGAAACACATAGACTCACAGCCAAGCATTGGGCAGAGCTCCAAGAACCCCATGGAAGACAGGGAGGAGGGATTGTTGGGACCAGAGGTCTTGAGGACACCAGGAGAACACATCCCATGGAGTCAATGGACCAGGACTCTTACGGACTTACAGAGACTGAAATGGCAGACATGGAGCCTGCATGAATCTGTGCTAGGTTCCCTACATATACCTTAAGGTTGTCTGGCTTGATGTTCTTGTAGAACTTCTAAAAGTTGGAGTCAAAAGGGGTTCCTGAGACCCTTTTCCTCCTACTGGGTGCCTTGTCCAGCCTTGACATTAGGGCCTTGTACCATTTTGTTAATCCATGGGAGGCATGATCCTTTCTGTGTGGAAGAGGAAGAAAGGATGAGGGAATGGGGGGGGGGCATCTGGGGAGAGGTAAGCTGGGGGAAGCCAGGAGGAGGGACTGGGGTCTGGATGTATTATATAAGAGAAGAAATAGTAAATTAAAAAGTACTTATTTTTTTTAAAGTACATTAAAAGCCAAAGCTCCAGTTTGAAGGTACAAAGTCATGACATCTTTGGTACTGAATGAAGGGGAGTAATTAAACTAAACAATTAAAGATTCAAGTACAGAGGAAAGAATGAGGGAAGGAAAAGAGGTTCTGGGCTGTTAGGGGGTCTCTGTGAGAGCAGAATCTGTACAGTGACCATGAGGGACCTGACATGGGGGTCATGTGAAATACAGAGGGCCACAATGTGACAATATACAAGATGTGGTCACCTTTCTTCAGCATAATCTTCTCAGAGATTTATAAAGGCTAAAACTGAGTAAAACAGTAAGGGAATTGTACTAAAAGATAAATAAGTGAACACCATCATTTGATATCTCACTGTTATGTTTCATGAACATTTGTAGGAAGGCCTAAACTCACTAAAGAGAGAAACACATCTGACATTGCCATCAAAACATCAGCAAATGATTAACAGCTATCAATAAAATTAACTATGCTGGGAAGGCAAGATTAATCAGTTCAATTCCCTCCTTACCTAATCAACTTTATGATATAAATCAAGACTATTGGAAATTGTTAATTTTCTGAGAACCCTAGAATGCCATTGGACTTGGGTAGGTTTATAGGGTATGTTTGCAAACTACCTTCAGGAATTTATAAAGCATCTTTTCTGTATCCCCCAAAGACAAGTAGGGAACAACCATAGGTCAAAAAGGAGGAGCCAGAAGTCAAATAGTTTCAAACCCTGAAATCTACTTAGAAAGAGAAACAGAGGAGGAAGGAGGGAGAAAGGAAAGGGGGAGAAAAATAATTTTAGGGGTTCTAAATATAACTCCACATTTCACAGTTGTTGGTGTATTTGATTGTTTATTGTTTTGTTTAGTTTGTTTGGGTTTTTAGGCTTTGTTTTTGATATTGACTCTTGCTCTTCAATCTGGGTTGTCCTGCTAATTGCAACATCCTCCATCTTTAGCCTCCAAGGTTCTGAGATAACAGGTATATACTGCTAAGCCCAGCTTTTTAAACTTTTTAAAACTTGTAATAGATTAAAAAGTAAATTAAATTCCTTTGTGCCAGTACTTTGTAAAGGCATTACACTTTGTTTTACTTGACTAAATTTACTAAAGGAATTTGTAGCTTCAGACACAGTTGAATCCAAAGGCTCAAAGAAAATAATCAGTACCCCATCGTTTTCCATCTTTTGACACAGACGTGCTTTATGATAACTACATTTAGGCATGATATTTCAATTTTTTAGGCATGGAGTTTTTCCAGCATTGTCTCCTAAGAGAAAATAGCTCTCTGAAATTAAGTAAAAGGGTCTTGATAAAAACAGCTCCTACAAAAGTTCCATCTGAAGTCAATTTGTACATCTGTTTTCTTCCTGTGGCAAACTCTGAACTGCAGCAAGAGGTAAAGTTTCTCTGTGAGCTTTTCCCTCCTTCCTGGGGTAGAGTTGAGATCATCTCACCCAGGTCATAGGAACTGAGAACAGAGTGGTTCCCAAGGGGAAGTGCATAAGCTGCCATCAGGTTCTAAATTAGTTTCCTCTTGCCAAGGTAGAGCAGCGGGAAGCAGAATAGGGGGAAAAGGAAAAATTTCTGTGATAATGAACATGGGTAAAAAAGTGAAAGAGAGCATGGTTTGGAAGATAGTAACAACTATGACAAGTAAAAATATATGTTTGTATTTTATACATATGCAGAATACACACACACACACACACACACACACACATATGTATACACTTTGTGTCTATAGTAAAGATGTAATCTCTGGTATTTCTGTCTAAATGCCCAGTGCATAAAATATATGTTTTCTGGTCCAAAGTTTTATAGAACAATAGAAATCTATTGTGTTTGAGAATTTCATACAAGCTTATAGAGCATTTTGACCAAATCTAACACCCTTTTCCTTTTACTCCAGTTCCTCCCCTATCTCCTCTCACCATGTGGTGTCTTTTCAAACCTCCTGCGTGAGTGCAGTGCTGCGCTGCAGTGTGTTCTTGAGTTCCATCTTGTGAAGCAGGTCATAAATCCAATCAGGACATGTCTGGTTACTCCTGTGTCATTCATGTTACTATTCTACCAGTGGATTTATCTTGCCAGGTTAATCTTTATTGTAGCTCACGGTTTCACAGCAGGGTAACCTTTAAGATGTGGATCTTTGTATTGTATCCTTGCTCTAGGAAGTAAGTCCCCAGAGGAGAGCTTTGAGAATACATATGGCATTGCTACATTTCCAATTCCCCCTCTCTCTCTTTCTCTCTGTCAATCAAAAGAAGTGGACTTGGTCATGTGTTCTATCATAGCAACAAAGGTGACTATTACATTATCTATGACATCCATAGAATTGAAAAAAAAATTTTATTAAAAAAAAAAAGATGTTTTTGCCTTATCTGTCTCCAATGCTAGTCTACACTGGCTGACCCATAATTTTTTCTGGTGTTGATTTTTATTTTGCTACATCTACATGATAAGCATGTTGCCCCTTTAAGATTATTTTGCCCTTGAACAGTTTCAGAATCTTTGCTACCTTCAAATAGCCTCCAATCTCAGCCTCTGTATTTGTGCACTTTTGGAGAGTTTTATTTTCCATTTTATCTAACACGGGAAAGAAAAATTATCTTAATTTCTAAAAAATAATATAACAAAAATGTCATAAACATTAAATTATAGATTTCAAAACAGAAGAGTACCACTACATGGCAGTATGTTGACACCGAAAATGAAAGAAGCAGTCATTCAGAACCCAAGAAAACATCCTGAGTTGAAGCCCTAGTTTGTTGCCTCTGCAACGAAGAGAATATAGAATGCTAGGAAATGAAGAATCATTAAAAATCTGCACTAGAAGCAGCTACAATGCCCTTCTTTAGCTCTGAACTCTCCCCTCTCTGCTGACTAAAAATTCTAACAAGGTGGAGAATGAAAATCTATGGATTTAAACACATGAAAACAGGAGCATGAAATGAATACCCGATCCCCCACCCTTAGCTCTCCTAGCCCTGAATCCTAAACACCAGAGGCCAGATTTCCACACTCATGAGCCTTGTCTTTGGAGTCTGTGTTGTAGAAGTTTATTTTTAGTTATGTGTAAAATATTTGTTTTGTACGTTGTCAGGTGAAGAGCTGCCTAGATCTTGGTGTTTTATATTGTCTGCAAATGTTGGATTTATGTGTGGGATATTTGATTACTCATGATCTGTATGTGCTATCAGTAGAACACCTGAGAATCTCTGTATCAATAAAATTCCTGAGATGAGAGGCTCAAAGTTCTGCTGTCCAGTACGGTGCTTGCCATGATAACGACTCCCTCTGCTCTGGTCTGGCAGGGTTTATATCTATGAATATGCCTCCATTTCTTCTTGGCTGAGCCACCACAGTAGATGGACAACTACAGGTGGCACCTTCAATGTGAGGCATGACATCATACCAACTAGCATCCAACATGGGTACAAGGAAGAAAAAAAAAAATACCCACCTCATAGAGTCTGTTTTGTTTTTTTGTTTTTGGGTTGTTTTTGTTTTTGTCTTTTTGTTTGCTTTTTGTTTGTTTGTTTGTTTGATTGTTTCTTTTTTTTGTTTTTGCTGTCATTGTTTTGCTTTGTTTTGCTTTTTATCTGCAAACCTGATTACAAGCAGTCCAGATACTAGTGAGGTGGTCCTGACAAGACACATCTGCTATGGTGATGAGAACTCTATCCCATGAGGTAACCCTTCCTGCAGACAAGGTTACCAGCTGTTTTTCCCGAAAACTAGACTCTATCATAAAGTCTGTAAACTGTTTCCTCAGGGTCAGCAGACAGAAGCTTCTAGAATTGGCAGAGGTTGGATCTCATGCTGTCAGTCAAAATTGATACTTAAAGAGTCACCCAGGTAGTACTGGTCTTAAAGGCATGAAGGGATCATAGGGAGCAGCTGAGAATTGGCACTAGAAGAGGCCAGGAGAGGCCATTGGTGAAGGCTCAGGCTCAGGGTCAGTGAAAGGCACAGATGGAAGGGCTTGGCACCATGAAGAGTGCCCAGGAGAGGCTATTGGTGAGAAGGTGCAACCTCAGTGGCAGTTGAAGGCCCATATTGAAGAGGTCATGCAGAGAAGCTGAGGCTTGGCACCATGAGGAAAATCCAGGAGAGGCTATGAGGAAAAGTATGGCCTAGTTGCAGAAAGGGACTCCAGCATTCTGAAGATGTCAGGGCCATGGGATGACCACCAAGACCAGCAGCAACAGTGGAGGTGAGCTAGCTAAAGCCTGGAGGACAAACTTTGTGTGCTGCAGAGGTCAGAGCCAGAGAAATGACCCAAACCATTTGGAGGATCCCAGAAGATCATGAGTAAATTCCAGATAATTGGGCATTGATAATGTTTTTTCTGGAGTCAAAAGACCCTGTGAAATGCTTGACAGATGTTTGGTTTCATTTAATTCTGGCATCCTAGCAGGTCTCATGATTGTTCCTCTTATAAATAGTTCTGCTAGTGTAGTGTTAAATTGTGTTGTAGAGATAAAGCAATTTTTTATTGTCTTCTACAGAAAGGAGGAAATGATGCATAAGCTTATTTTTAGTTATGTTTAAAATGGTGTTTTTTGCATTCTTGTGTAAAGGGCTACTTAGGCCCTGGCATTTTGTATTGTCTACAGGTGTTTGCTTTACGAAAAGGATGTTTGATTGATCATGCTCTGCATGTTCTATCAGTAGAACACCTGAGAAGCTTAGGGATCAATGTAAACCCCTGAAGTGAGAAGCTTAGTGTTCCACTGTCCAGGATGGTGGCTGCCCTGATAGTGGTGCCTTCTACTGAGGACTGGCAGGATGTACACCTATGAAAATGCCTCAGTGCCTTCTTTGCTGAGCTATCACATAGGTGTACTGCTACAAGTCTGCACCTTGCACAATGAAAGGCTTGAAGACATTGGTATCAGAAGTTTCCAAGAAAACTGTCCACCTAAGCCCATGCAGAGTAAGGTACATGGGCCATAATTTCATGCCTGTGCTCAGAGTTTCCATCCAACAAGTTGGTGTCTTTGAGGTATGAATAATTGCCTTACAAAGGAGAGAAAAATTATATATATATAAAATCAATTTGAGCAAAGCAGACCTTACCAAGTAATGAACATTTTAAATGGATGACAGAAGGATGAGGAGGAGGTACAGAAGGAGGGGGCCAGTTCTATAATTCATACTCAAGCAATAGAAGTTCCAGAAAGAAAAGAAAAAAGGGAAGAAATTTTTGAAGAAATGCTTCTGTTTTTCCAGAATTGAAGCGCATAAGTTTTTAGTTGGAAGGGACTCTGAATGCCCAGAGAAAAAAATCCAAGCCACAGTAGAAGCTCACAACACAGGAAGAAAGAAGATTCTTGGATTTATAGGAAGAGAAAAAATACAAGATTAATAATAAGGTCAGTATCTAAAGCGCTTCAGAAAGCTATAAAGAAATAAGAAGTGAGTTTAATAAGATGATGCCTTCGAACTTCCCAAGAACATCTTTTAACCCTGAATTCCAACCTCCTTTGAGGTAGTTAGTATTATTCACTGAATATTAAATATTCATAGCCACCACATTCTTCCTTTTACTTCTGAAGTAATATGGTAAGTAAACCATATATACAAAACAACTTAAATTCAAATAAAGACAAAGTAAGTTCATCTCCAAATTCACTGCAGCACTATTAGCAATGGCTTAAAAATAGAAGAACCTAAATTCTTCGTTAAGAGATGATGGACATATATATATATGCACATGCAAGTACACACCCGCATATACATACAAGAAACATGTGTGTGCGCGCGCACACACACACACACACACACACACACACACACACACGCAAACACAATGCAATAATGTTTGTCCTTGTAAAAAGAAAAGTTCTACCACTTACAAGAATAGAAATGGACCAGGAACGCATATACTAAATAAAATAAGCTGAGTCTATATTATCTCACTTATGTGTGAACTCTGAAAACTCAAACTTGTATAAACAGAGAGTAGAGGAGGAAATACCAGGAGCAGGAGGATTAGAGAAACAAGGAAATTGATTGATTAAATGTTACAAAGTTGCAGTTACATGATAACATCTAAGGTGCAGTAGAGGTAGCAATGACTGTGCTGATGTGTGACAATCACTACACAACATATACATATAGAGATCGAGTAAAATCATGCTATACATCTTATATGGAATAATTGTCGAATAAAGCCAGTTTGGATGGCTGAATGGCATTTAGCACATGATACATAATATCGATCTAGTCTAACATAATTATAGAATTTTAGAATATGGACTAAGGAATAGATATCATAGGATTAGGCCTGAGTCTTTTGAAATTGAATGTAACTAGCTATGTAAGACTGTGACTAATGAAAAAATAGAAAAACAGATTCAGATGGAGGAAAAGAAACTGTATAATAGCTTAGCAATCAAAATCATCAATTTAAATGTCTTACTGCAAGCAATATGACCTTCCCTTTGGGTTCTTACATCTCAGAATTATATATTCTTTGCAATTAGAATATTTTGCTTCTTGTTTAACTTGACAAAATAAAAGGCATTTTTGTCAATGTCAAAAATGACAAAATCTATTTGTTGCTTTTTTGCAAGTCATTGTTTTTGCAAAGGATTGTGCTCCATTCATCACTTAGAGCTGAACAGGTGAGCAAGTAATCATGTATGTTGTACAAATATGCAATCACATGTGGTTCACAATGACAAGTGGAATGTCTACTGAGGCATGTGACAACCCTGGGTCACTAATGTGATACAAACCAATAAATCCAAGACTTTCTCACTGTCTTCCCCTTACTTCCTGTGATTCCTCAGTGTCTTTAGGGTACTATTTCTTCAGTGTTCATCACACATATCATTTCTTGAAGTCTAGTATGCAGGTAGACTCTAGACTTTTATACTAGCATTTGTCTCCTGTTTGGTGTTTTCTCCACTACTTTGAACATTCCAGTGTCTAACCCCACATTTATATGCTTGATGGGACTTTCCTTACATAGCTGTATTCAACTTATTCTTAATGCTTTGAAGCCACTTAAACTTTCTCAATGTTACATCTGTTTTCTGAAAACCAAAGTTTTGAGTTCTAAATTCTGCTAGAGATTTATGAAACAGTCTTAAGAATGGGGAAAAAAAGTATATTCAAAATACAGATGAAATTGTGACAAGACTATAAGGATCAAGATGTAAAACAAGGAAAAAAGAATGGCTATAGGCCATAACTGTGAATTTTTAAAGTTAGGTAGTAACTAGAATATTTAATAATGCCCTTTCTTTATGTTGATTTCAGTAAGGACTTTTATATATACCTACAATGGCTACACTTTTCTACTATATTTTGCATTTATTAAACTTATTAAATAGATGACCTGTATATTCATTGGAAGTCATGTGATTTCTGCCTGCAAGGAAAGTTTTTGACCTTGCCAGAATTAAAACTTTAATATGAGTTTATTTTGTCCTCTAGCAGGGAAAAGGGCACATTACCACAACAGACCTCTTGAGTCTCATTTTCAAACTAATGCATTCCAAAATGCATTCAATTCCTAACAAAGAGCAAGGGATAAACAATTAAGCATTACATGTAACAGAACTCTTACCCACCTGCCAACAATTAAACCCAGTAATTAAAAATTGTAGGAGAATACACATAAGCATATCCCCGGCAACAGTCACACCACGGTCAAAGGGGGAAATCTTTCCTGATAAGTTCTCATTTCCCAGGTTAGTTTTCTTGACATTAAACAGACACAAGATGCTGTCAGTTCTGTTTCACTTTCTTTAAAAAGAAGGAAATCCCATACTGCATTCCATGGGAAGACTATTATATACAGATGATTGTATTTTGTTATTTAGTTTAATAAATGTAGTGTTCCAAGCAGATGATAAAGCTTGAAAATGTCCAGTGAAAGGGATAGCTCAGGTGTCAATAGAGAGCAGACTTCCTGCCTGCTGGGCTTTTTTCTTTGTCTTTGGAAGCACTACTTTCACAGGTTAGAAGGTATTACAGTATTTATAACCTACTCAAGTCCTTACCACTGGCTGAAGCTGACAAACAGGGTGCTAATTAGAACCAGAAGTGGTGGTAGTGATGATGGTGGTTTTATGGCATAGGCATCTGGCCAAAAAAATGAACTAAGAGAAACAGCACATTCATGGAAGCACTGCAGATGCAGTCTGCACCAATTAAAGGGCAAATGTGAAAACTGGATCAAAGAGATGTGTTTCTCTCAAGCTCCAGACTGTCTGGCCCCTCCTTGACTATGGACTTATGCGATCTTTCTAATGTGCTAGCTACTCACATCAACATAACCCAGGAGTGTTTCTCTAAAGAACACCTGTGAACATGGCATATTTCACATAACAGCAAGTTACTACTTGCCCAGACTGAAACTCTGTCCTATGAGAATATTCATAGAATACAAATTCAACCTCAACTCTAATCAAAACACTGTTCCAAAAACTAGAAAACAGGACAATGGAAAAAATCTCAGTAAAATCAAATCACACAAAAATATTATGTTTTGATCAATAGTAAATTCATTACATGATTTTATTGTCTGGATTTTATAAGTTTTAATTTAATGAAAATAAATGTAGAATTTATGAAAATGCTCAGCACATTTACATTAACTTCAGTGATTTGGGGCTAATATTTGCTGTAATAAAAGGAAAAAAATAAGGAAAATTTATAAATGTTTGAAAAGTTGAATTTAACATCTAGAAGTGATGAAGAATAAGAGCTAGACTTCCATAGACCAGAGGCCAAAATGGACACTGGTTTAGTCTTTATCAAGGCAACTTCCTTGAACTTGAACTTCCCATTTATAGACCTACACTAGCAAGAAAGTTAATCATATTTTGAAGAAAAGGATGCTAGGCAATGCTTTTCAACAATTTGTGAAGCCCACAAAGACAAAATGGTTAACATCTGAAGTTTGGTTCTTAAAAATGTAGCATAGAAAATTCTACCACCGAATCCATGTCTGATACTGCAGGGTAAGCCAGAAACTAGAGACTGGATAACCAGGAGATGATATCTAGTGATACCCTGTTCTACTCATAGATCGGTGCCTGGCCCATTCTTTATCACAGAGGCTTTCTCCAGCTGCTGATGGAAGCAGACACAGAGACTGAGGGCCAAACATTTTGAAGAGCTTGGGAAACTCCGAGGGAGAAGGAGAGGAAGGATTGTGGGGACCAGAGGAGTCAAGGGCAACAGAAGAACAAACCTCATGGAATCAACTGATCAGCACTCTTAGGGGCTCACAGAAACTGAAGCCTGAAGAAGCAGACATGGAACTTACTGAGTCCCCTAAATATAGGTAAGGTTGTCTGGCTTTGTGGTCTTGCCAAACTCCAACAGGCTGGAGGGGGTTAGTCTCTGGCCCCTTTACCTGCCCTTGGGATATTTTTCTTCTGCTAAATTGCCTTGTCTACCAGTGATGCAGGGATTATGACCAAGCCTTATTCCATCTTGTTATGTTCTGTTTGAGTAGTAACTCTGGGAAGGTAACTCTTTTCTGGGGAGAAGCAGAAGGAGTAGGTAGGAGGGAGGCAGATTTTGAGGAGAAGGAAGATAGAGGAAGATGGGAGGTGGGGAGGGAGGGGAGGAAGGGAGTCAGGATGTATTTAAAATAAAATAAAATAAATAAAATAAAATAAAATAAACTGTAGTATAGAGAGCTATTGCCATGTGAGGTGGAAAAGGAACTGGGGTGGAGTTCACTGTCAGTGATGTTGTTTTTACATACAGCAATTCTCACAGAAATATGTATATTTAAAAACATAAAGCATGTCGTATAATTCTAGCAAGTCAAAAGAAATGGACTGACAATAGCACTCTGAAGTTCAGGAAATCTATACCGTTATTTGACACTAGTTGCGCTTTCCTAAGCACTGTGTTAGATACTGGATGTCTAGACACAGTGGTGAATGGATTAAACATCTAGATACAGAGCTGTGAGCAACATACAGAAAATGCCCCCTCCCACAAAATTTTTGAATTTAGATAAGATTAATGTCACTAATTATTTTATTCTTAGATTTTTCAACTTTGGAATTAGCAAATCTATATATATTTTATAAACAGAAAATTTAAATTATCCCACAAATCCAATCACAGTTTTATTTTTAATTGCATGCCAATTAATTTTTTTAAAAAAAGAGCTTATACTAGTTCAACTGCTTGTCAAAAGTCACTGTGGAAATGCAGTGCAGATGCAGATTTTTAAGATGTCCTCTAAGGGCAGTGCTTTCTTCAGTGTCCTCTAGCCCAAGCATCAAGAATGTAGAAAGCCCGTTACAATGTATTCTCTTCAACGTGAGCTGTCAAGTTCTGTGTGGAATTCTTTCCAAAGCACAACTTGTTTAATGTGACTTGGATATTACATCAATTTCTAATCTGCATTTTTAGTTAAAAGAAGTTTAAACACCAACCTCTGGTATTGTCTTAAGCCAAACCTTCAGCTAAGTAATGATTTATCCAACTCAAGAAAGAATTAAAATTATCTAAAGAGATTGTTAAACTTTTACACCTCTGTTCCTCATCCTTTATCTGGGAACTCATTGACTATGGGATCAAATTTTGACACCTGAATGCCTCTGAGCCTTATAGATGATTCTGAAATACATCTACTACTGAGGCTATCTAGCAAATGACCAGTAAAGAAAGCTTAAAATCTCCCTACCCTTCCTTTCCAGCATGTCCCCTAAAATAACAGTGTATCCAAGCAAAGTTGTAAAACCTCTGGATAATAATGTTTACTGATGCACTGAAGAACTGATTTAGGTACTACATAGGGCTGATCAGCACAGATTGAAGCTGAATTCCATGATGAAATCTTCTGTAAACTCTATCTTCTGCTTTCATAGTAAGATAGATGGTCCATGAAACAGAATATTCTAAAGTTATTATGAAGTAACCATGATGTTCATATGAAGAAATGACAATAAGCACTATGTGAATTCAAATAATCAAAGTATGTACTTTTCCATAAACTCACTCAAAGATTCTTAGTCTTAAAGGAACTAAATATGCCTACTAGTAGCTGAATTTACAATAGAGAATTAATTTGAGCCTTGTTAGATTCATTTTCTTAATCCAAATATTTACCTACTGATTCACTTGTTATGTGCAATGTAAAGAGTTATAGCTTTGTATCATGAGAAAAAATATAGAAACCTTCCATGCATAGTACTGGATATATGCAGGAAGTGTTGTCACAGAGACTAAGAAGCAGTCCTTTAAGACCTGGCTCATCAAAGAAGAAGGTTGTAAAGAGAAAACAAAAGGTAAATCTTCAGTAAAATAGAAGAGAGCTGGGAAACATGACCCGTGACTCTTCCATGATTAAGTAGTTGACTGTCATTAACCAGCTGACCTTATGGGGGCATAAGGAAATCAATTAAGCCATTTAGTATGACCCAAAGGAAATATGGATAAATTCTCTGAAAATGGGCTGCATAAAAATTATTGTTTAATGCATGAATGGCTTAAAATTTCACTTCAAAAGAGGCATCTCTTCTTTAATATCATGATAATCATGAGATAAAGATTGGTAGCTTCATATCAACATCAGAAAAAAAAACTGTGGTTTTGACAGATGTCAGTATTCTTCTGAGATTGCTGAACAATGACAACATCACAAGAAACCTACCTTGTTTACTCAAACATCAGCTGAAATTAAATATTATGCATACAATTTCCTAATTTTGCCATCATGGTCACATGTCACTAATTATACACCCATTTTACAGATGAGCGAACTGAAACTAAAAATACAATTTATCCAACATCACAAAACTCTTAAGTAGCCTGAGACTAGACTGTAAATCCATTTGTACATAGCTGAAGAAAGTATTGATAGAGTGTACATGCATATGTTAACTCCAGGGGAAGAATGTTCTAGAGATATTAACCTCAGTGTACCAAGTAAGAAAGTGGAAAATTCAGCAAGATAAATAAAAGCAAATAAAAATTTTCTCTTTATATATTAAACATGTATTTCCCAAGAAGGACAAATTAAATATCAAGGTTAGCATTGCTGTATAGCATAAAAGTAAAACAATATGTTGGTGACAAAAAGAGGCTATGAATTGAAATACTTCATTTACTTTTAGTGCTGAATAATACTCCACTGTCTAGATGGGCCATGATTTATTATTTTCCATCAAAAACTGAAAAGCACCTTGGTTACTTCCAAAATTTGTGAAAATAGCTACTATAAATAGTGATGTGCACATACACTTTCAATTGACATGGGTGAATAACAAAATTGCTAAATTATCTTGGTAGATTTGATTTTGTGAGAAATCACCAAGCCAAATAGTTTTCCAAAGTGACTATACCATCAGCCATAAATGCTCTACTGCTATGCATACACATACTCGCATGTGATAGCGTCAGTGATTTAGTTATAGGTCTTTTAGGTAAGTGTACAGTGGTACATCATTGTTTTGTTTTAACTTGCAAATCTCTAATGGCATACAATGTGAAACATTTTTCCACAACAGGGACATCCCAGGGACAGTCCTTATATAAGGATTCTCATGCTGGCAATACCAAAGGAGAGTGAACAGAATCTTTGAAATTATATTGAATGAGTTCTTTTGCCTTCCTTTATTCGGAAAGAGCAAATTGTCATGGTACTCATGGTAAGTGATTATTTGGAGAGAGATAATTTGTGCTCTACTTTCTCAACCTTTCTCATTGGTCTATGCTGTTCAATCATTGCTGAACTCTAAGTGATCTTTAAACATAGGGATCTTAACTATTCACCCCAAATGAACTTTTCTTTGCATATTACATCTTTTATTCACCTTACCTTTCCTTTAATACTTATATAGGAGTTTTCTCATAAAATATGTTTACGACAATATTTGGAGCAACAAAAAGGGCTTGCTTCCCATCTTAAACATTAATCATATATGTTAATGTGTATTTAGAAACATATTAATACATAAGGGTACATCATATGTGATTTGCTTTGTAGTATAAGTGTAGAAAGAGATTGGATTAAGAATATGCAGATAATATGCGGCATTTAATGACAGGGAGACTTCTGAGAAAGATGCTTTTAAGCTAAGTTTTCAATATGCAAATATCATGGCATGTGCTTATATAGACTAAGACGGCCAGGACCTCACTAGGAGATGCAATCTCAAGAGAATATCATTGTTGGGACCTGTCATGACTGCCCACCCAGAAGAAAACAATACAGGTGATAAATACTTATGAAAGTACTCTAGGGAGAGAAAAACTTTGAAAAGTTGGATTATTAGCTTAGGAATTAAAGTCTGATGTAAAATGATAAAACCCTTTAGCTTAGAAGGAGTTGCTCACTTCATCCCACTCAAGTCTCTCATGCTCTCTGTGGATGAGTGGTGCTGATGGTCCTTTAGTCTCTGTGTAATGATGCCAGAGAGGTGCCCATATCTGGAATTGCACACATTTTCACCCAAGTACTCTAAAGGACCTTTTCACATAAATGCTTTCTCAAGTACTTTAAAATATTTTAATGAATTTTCATTAAATTTTGTTTGCCCTTGAAATGGACTTATTTTTTATAAAGTGTACTAGTTTCTCCTCCCTAAACTAAGTCACCCAATGAAGTGGTTAAAGGTGTGTTTGTAATAAGATCTAGGAGAAAAACATTAATATAAGCTATGCTATATTTTCTTCTGTTCCCAACATCAAAAACAAAGATAGAATAACTCTTGCAGTTTCACAAACATCTTAAGCAACATATTGCCCAATGTCATGACAAAGAAAATATAACCATACAGGTTACAGATACAAGCTTTCACCAAATATGTTTGAACACAAAAATATACTTATCAAAAAACTCTCCAACATGTAGAATATTTATAGAATGATTCTAATTTTCATTTATAATGTGACTTTCTTCAAGGATAAATTACAACTGAAGGACGAATCAAATCTTTGTTAACAAGACAAAATATACTCACAAAAAGGTAAAACTATCCAAAAATAAATGCCCAGAGAATCAATGCTTCCAAAATTAGCAGATATTTTTATCCATTTTTTTCTTTTTTTTTAAGAGTATTTTACTTTCTCCTTACCCTGGCCAGCCCACATAGCACTTTCTGATACTAGAAGACCCATCCTCAGGGAGGAGTTTCTATGTCAGTTCTAGTTCAACTTCTCCAAGCTCTATGTATGAATTATGTTGTGTCTATAGCAATAGAATTTTACCTCAATTTTACCTTCTGTTTGTACAGACTCTTATATTCCTATGAATAACCACCTGAGAAAAGGTTTCCCATAACTAGTGCTAAGGTTGCTACAACAGTCCAAAGCTCTTGAGGCACGCATCTTAACCACATGCAGCATAGTTCCATAAGTATAGGATAGGATAGGATAAAATGAAACATAATAGAATATAATAGAATTCTATATGTAAACATAACAAATTTTCATTATCCATTTTCAAGTGAAGAATATTTATATTGTTTGCATTTTCTAGTTATTGTAAATAGAGAGGAAATGGACAGAGCTAAGCAAGTGTCTCTGAAGTAGGATGTCAAACCCTTTGGATATATGTCAAGGCGTGGTATAGCTGGGTCATGGGACAGATCTACTTTTAGTTTTTTGAGAATTCTCCATATTTAATTCCATAGTGACTGCACCATTTGTAATCCCATCAATGGTAAATGAGGATTTCTCCACATCCTCTCTAGCATTTGTTGATTTGTTGTCAATTGTTTTCATTTTCTTTCTTTCTTTTTTTGTTATATTTTTGTTTGTTTGTTTTGTTTTTCGAGACAGGGTTTCTCTATTGTAACTCTGGCTGTCCTAGAACTCACTCTGTAGCCCAGGCTGGCCTGGAACTCACAGAGATCTGCCTGCCTCTGCATCCCAAGTGCTGGGATTAAAAGTGTATGTTACCACCACCAGGTTTTTTTTTTTTTTTTTATCTTAGTCATTCTGATTGAGATAAAATGGAAGCTCAAAACAATTTTAATTTCACTTTCTAAACTGCTAAGAATATTGAACACTTTCAAAGATATTTCTTACTCATTTTTATTTCTCATTTTGAAAACCCAGTTTAGATCCCTCTATTTAGATTCATAGTCCATTCTTTAAGTGGTTCATTTTTTTAATTTATTCTAAATACTCTATACCCACAGATTCAGATTAGTGTAGCTTTCACCTCTTATCAAAGATTTTTTTCGACAGATAGTAGCTTATACAGAAATTCACAAGTGGCCAAAGTTAAAGTGACTAAGGGTGTGTTGGGTACCCACACCATAAGTGGTATGCCCCTTGTCTTTAGCAAGCTGTATGCTTCTTTTGTCTTTCAGAGTAGAGAGGAATAAAAGAAAGAAATGTAATTAACTAGTGACAGAGGCAGCCTAAGGGGTCCTCATCATTCTTAATTACATATTATGTACTAAAGGACTAAAAGTATTGTATAATAAGATGTTATTCTTTTCCATAGCACCATTAACTACAAAACATAGAAATTAATTTTTAAAACATTTATTTAAAAGTCTTAAAACTTTAAAAATATTAATCAAAAATAGAAGATATATATATATATATATATATATATGTATATATATATATATACACACACACACACACACACACACACACACAGAGAGAGAGAGAGAAAAATGAAGGAGAAATCACAACCTACACTAAAAAGCAAAACAAACGAGCGCAAAAAAGAAAACAGACATGACAAACATATTTGCTCATGGTTGTAATTCCAGTACTGGGAAAACAGAAGCAGGGGGATTGCCATGAATCTAAGGCTAAGATAGGCAATGTATTGAATTATAGTTAAGTCTGGGCTACCGAGCAGTACTCTGTCTCAGAAAGAGAGAAAAAAGAGGGGGGAGAAGGAAGGTAAGGAAAACACTGAGGGATGGAAATAAAGGAGGAATGAGAGATGATAAGAGAAATAATAGATGTAGAAGTGACAGAAAACAATGCCTAAGGATATAGAACTAACTTCCAGTATCCACAGTATTTCAAAAACTTCCATGTTGGCAAGGTACAGAATCTAGTCCATCAGCTTTTTAATACTTGCCTGTAATTTCTTACAGAGTATCAATGTGTCCACAAGAGAACTGCCTCACCACTCAAAATACAATTTCAGTACTGGGGGACCAAATTTAACTTCAATACTAAATTGTGTCAAATTCTGTTCAGTGTTGTACTGCATATCAGAAAAAAAAATCCCTGAATCAAGATTAGTGCCTTCTTTCAGGGAATAAATATTTATTAAATAAACACACGCATTAGGTATAGCATGTTATCATATCATATAATAATATCATATCATATCATA
Source organism: Cricetomys ansorgei (assembly GCA_026225945.1). Taxonomy (NCBI): domain Eukaryota; kingdom Metazoa; phylum Chordata; class Mammalia; order Rodentia; family Nesomyidae; genus Cricetomys; species Cricetomys ansorgei. Next base: position 1,611,551 of record JAMJFZ010001360.1, on the reverse strand, counting down.
GCATTATTATCATATAATAGATAAATTAACTTAGAGACAGGACCCCTATTTTTTAATTGTATATTCATAGTTGTTGATTCTTCTAAACACTCAATTGTTAATCTTCAAGGATATACTTATTGCAGTAGGACATTGAAAATATTTTCCAAAAGAGAATTTTAACAAAAAATATGTGAAAATACAGATGCGAGGAGAAGAGGGGACAAGGTTAATTAAGAGGCAGAGGATGTCAGAGGCAGGTGTGAGAGACAAAAGAGCAGCTGAAAAGTTTACTGAAAGGAAACTGATAAGATGTGTAGGGGGACCAAGAAAGCAGACAGGCAGTAAGAGGAAGCAGGTAGTAAGAAGGGTTCCTGCAGGGAGGCAGCTGCAGAAAACATCTGTAGAAATATCTCCATCACCACCAGGAAGGAGGATCCCTGCCACAGAGTCATGCAAAAGAAGCTTAACTACCTGTGGTATTTGGTTGAAGGGCATGCACAATGCTCCCTGAACCAGCCTCTAATTACTTTATGACAACTCCTGTTCTGCTCTCTCAGTGGATAACATATGTCAAAGCAGCACTTAGTATTGATTGAAACATAAGGAAATCCTTTGATTCATTGCTCTTCGTGCAATGTCGGGCCTGCCTTATTTCACCCTCATTTATTGGAAGAAAAGGGGGTAAAAAGCACTTCCTTTCAAGGAGATAAGATGCAGCTCTGATCCATTCATCATGTAACTGTTTTGCTTGCTTTTACTTCTGAGGTAAGAAAAATTCTGTCAACACTGCCCTGTCAGACTGTCATTGAATGCAACAGTAGGTATGACAGAGGTACTAGCAGCTGGAAGAATACAGTGTCTAAAGTGGCAGTCTCATGACTGGGCTGGCCACCTGGAAGACTGCACAAGTCATTAGGAGAGGGCTGTGGAAAGGATCAGCCTTCCCGCTTCCCCCCTTGCACATCATATGCCCCTACGTTCCATAGTATCCCATTTACAGCTCATCCAAGGTTAATGTAGCAGAAAGGAGACATGGGGAAATCAAAGTGAGAAATCTTGCAAATGGAAAGAAAATTCTTTATTCTGACAAGTGGAGTTCATAGTTTTGAAAAAGAAAAATATAGTGTAGATTTCTAGACACACATTACTACCTCTGGCCATTTAACTCATTCAATCAGCTGAATATCAGCCCTCACGGAGGGTATGCATTTTGTGGGTCAATCACAGACAAATTTGTGTGGATAGACTTACTGTACAGAGCCAGGGTCTCCAGGTCAATGATGAGCCAAATTCTGTTGATGGTGCCACTCCCAGAGCTACTGCTTCTGAGTGCTGGTGCTTTTGAAGTGTGGCCAGCTGAAAGAAGCAAGCAACCGCACAAAATATAATGAGCCCATAAGAGGCCAGAGCATAAAATGCACAGACACAATTACCTGATTGTTAGACTTTCCATTCAATTTCAGAAGTCTACTTTATCTTGACAATGACTTGCTGAGCAGTGTTGGAAAGTCATTAAACTTTCTATGCTACTGCGTCTTTCAATTTATAAAATAAGTTAATAAAAGCAATTTGATATAGAATAGTGTTCCACATAAGCAGGTGTCCTTGAAATCATTCACTGTAAGAGATCAAATAGATTAGCTTCCTATTGACAGCCTCACATGCTAAGATAGAATGCATCTTTCTATGAAGGGCAACAAACAAATGTCTAGGACATTCATAAAACCCAAATCTGTTGTTGTTAGATATCTAAGGAGATCCTGTCTTTCTTCTTGCTCAGGAAATGTAGGAATTTTTGTTTTTAATTTGGAAGGATCAAGTGCTCCAACCTTTCAGATAAGCAAAATAGTATAGCCTGTTCTATATTTAAAGGAAAGCAGTCATGAATGAAAATCCAAAGTTACCAAGAACCAGGTAAATAATTGAGGTCTGAGCCATATTGATGGCTCAGCAGGTAAAGGTATTTACCCCCAAATCTGATGGCTTGAGTTTGATTTCATGGACCACATCATGGAAGGACACATCATAGGAGCGAGAACTTACTCCCACAAGTTGACTTCTGACTTCCATATTCAAGTCATGGCACATACGTGCCCACTATAGACAAATACACACGCACACACACACACACACACCAAACACACACACACACTTCAAAACAATACTATTTCCCCAATAACTTTTGATTCAATGCTTACATTTGGGAATGAAAATATCAGAAGAAAAAAATTAAGGAAAGGAATAACCAGCTTAGAAAAACAATGTAAGCAAGGGAATAAAGAATATTCTATGGAACACACACTTTAAATTTCACATAGTCACACTCTTCCTTATCAGTAATCTCTAACCATCTTACTCATAAGAAAAATACCTCATGGTTTCTTATGAATACTCCTTCAGCAACATTACCATCTTTACAATCATATACAGTTTTTAGTGAAATATCATCAGTGGGGAAGAGTGTATGAAAAAATACATGTAGAAACCTACTACTTTATCAGTTATCCAGAAAATGCAATTAATTAAATTAAAGAGTTTAAACAGAAATATCCTACATGGTTGTATATGTTTTCTCCCAGAAGCTCTAATCTATAAACATAAATTCCAGTGGCAGGTACAGAATACCACCTTATAAGTTATTGGCCAGAAAGACAACAGAAACTTCCATAACAATACAAGATATTGTCATTACCCTTGCTTGCCCACCAAAGCTGCATGGTAAGGCCTTATTGCTGAAGGCACTGCACATTTAGGATTGGAGACATAGGGAGCTTCATTCCTGCTGTCTAGCTTGTACAGTGCCAGAAAGTGATATCAATAGTCTTACCCAGTCGTTGACATTTCATGCTACAAACAGACCTGCAAAAAAAGGTAAGCCCACTGGCACAACAGTAACATACCTGGTTTGAATATAACCAACTACTCACTGGTTGGACTTGAGTTCCTCTCCACAAGAGGGAATATGTATCTAGTGGTATAATCCTCGTCAAATGACTTGGGAATTCAAAGCGTTAGAGGGCAAAGTAACCTACTACTGTTATGCTGTTAAATGGCCATATCATTAAAGAGCCTTTTAAGTGTATATGTTTATACTCATAGACTAGTGCTGTTCTCAGCTTTTCTCAGAGAAGCTTCTTTTATTGGTGAGTGAAAGTTAATAAAGAGACTTATAACTGGTCACAGTACTAAATAGGCAACTGTGCAGTGCTCAGCCATTAAATGAACATCTATATCATCCTATCTGAGGCCCAAGGAACATCAAAGAAAAAGGAACAGGAGACCTAAGAGATGGAAATCTGTATATGACTGCAGTCATGAGCATGTAACAGCTATGGCAATCTCCACAGACATATACCAGTGAAGAAAGAACTGAAAGTAGCATGGGGACTACTTTCGAAGAAGAAGAGGTCAGCACTATTTGGAGAAATATATGAAAGGATAAGAGAGGATGAATATGGTCAAATAATCATGCATGAAGTTTTCAGTATTAGGAAAGTAGAAACAAGAAAAAGAAATATCCTACACAGTAGATACTTGTGTAAATACCATTACACTCTTTATTTTTTTAAGATGTTAGTTTAATTTTCATTAAATGTTTACAAACTTCTCTTCTGGTGGCTGGGTAATTGCCATCTACCATTACACTCTTAATCTGAGAGTTGGATTCGATGGGTACTACCAGAAACAAATGCCCTTTCCGGGACTTTGGCTGTTTGTGATGTCACTGAACATAAGGAGAGAGTGAGCGCAGATGCGAGCAGCAGCATTACAATTTACATCTGTGTTTGTGTCTAAGCATGAGCGTTCTTAAAAATGTGTCAATACTTGGTCCATACTCTTGTACAGTTAGTGTATTTGCCCAAGTGAGACAAGCTCCATCACATTAGGTAATAAATTTATTGATGGGAAAGACTGAGAGATTTTTCCCTGTATTCCCAATAAATGGCGAATGAACAAAAGATAGTGATTTAGGGCCACTCTGTGAAAGCACCTCCTCTCTTGCAGTGGGTGGCTCTTCATTCATTCTACTCCTCTGTCTGAGTTTGAAAGCATGAGCCACCTGTGCCTCTTGCCACCTGTTTTTAAAATAAACTATCTAATTATAGGATTTTAGATTTTTACATTTTCCCATCAAGCTTGCTCTTGGTTGTATTTGTCCAAATTGAATGCGTGCCCTTTGAAAGGTCATTTCTAAGTCTTAAGCCTGTTTGTTTGTGTGATTAGAGCAAATCTCACCAGCACTTGGTGTTCAGCAACAGCCACTCTTTCCTCTGCCCTGTGCAATAAATCAAAAGGCTAAAAGCCACAATTTCTTCTTAGCTGTGAAGATCAACCTTTAAGCACATGTGTAGCTTATGGCTTGTCTTTTTCATGTTTTCAAGCAGCAAATGTGACACCAAAAGTCTACAAAAGCAACCTTTTTCAATTAACTTTTTCAAAGATAGTAATATTATTACATATGAAATATAGCAAGCAAACAATAATAAATTTCTCTAATTCATTCAATGCAGTTTTGCTTCTAGTCACAATCTCCCTTTTATCATAGATTCAAGAAGTAAATAATCCTTTGTTCTTATTTGACACAATATAGTAATATATTATTCAATAGAAAAATATGATCTTTTAAAAGGGACTTGGAGATAGTTTAAGATACAGGAATATTATCAAGATATGCCATATAAATGAAAACAATAAAAATAAAAAAAGAAATTACAAACTTATAAAATTAAAAACTAGCTTTTACTAGGAATGGGTACTAGTTTCAAAATATATAGATTAAATTTGAAAATAGGGTGCTGGGGAGCCATTGAGGAAAGCAGTGCCCCTCAGTCACCATTTCTCATTCTAGAGATACCACCACATTCCTTGTGACATTGGTAAGTTCACAGGGTCATAGAATGAAATATTAGAACTGATTTTTGGTATTGATAACCATGATATAATGGAATCAATACCATGGCTTGAAATGAAGGAAGAACGAGCAGGACTCACTGATTTATAGCATCATCAAAAACAAAACAAACAAAACAAAAAACCTTCAACTTTGTGAACTAGTATTAAAGTTTTAAAGTTAATAAATTATTAATAATTAAATTATTAATTATAAATTAAATTATAAAATAATTAATAAATTATTAAAGTTAATAATAAAGTTAATTGTCAGCAATCACAGCAGAAAACTATGCATATTGTGTGCCTGTTAAATATATAAATCATAAGCAGAACTCTTTTATGACGATGGTCAGGTATCTAATTCGGTATTGCGTTCTGTAGTTTGTACACTTGACTTTTCCTGCATATATACGAACAGACATCTAGTCACCCCAGACAGAGCATGAACAACAGATCAAAGAATCAATTGCATCCAAATCTAGTTTGGTAAGCCAGTTTGTTTATTAGGATTACTTACAGGAGCCTAGGTGAGAGGTGGGTGATTCAAAGGCCATTCCATCTTCAAAGATTCCACCCTAGCTAGTGAAAACTAAGGGAAGCCAAATGCCTACAGCTCTCCGTGCAATGTTTAGGCAACCAAACCACAGTCTCCTCTAAGCATATGCTTACCTCGGAGGGTCCCTGTGAAGCAGGTTACTTCTGGAGCTACCAGGGCTTGACATGTTCCATAAACTTGAGCCTTTTATGTTTTGTTAGCTTCTTCACCTTATTAGCTTACATTCTACCTTCAAGAGGAAGTTTCACTTAAGATGAAATAGTGATTTAACAACAATACTCTTAGAAGTCACAACTAAAAATGATCACACTACTTGTTTTGATACCTTAGAAACTGCAGATATAAAAGAAGTGTATTTTTATAGTTCTATTGAAAGGGTAATGTCTAGAGACTTGATATAGGGATTAACATTAGAATTGAATGGCACAACCAGAGGCCTTGTGCTTTATTAAATGTGTAGTGTCCCATTTCCCATGGTTATCTTTCTTACTTTTTATGAATTGGATATGATGCCCACAGTATGAGTGTGGGAACAGACAAACTTATTTTTAAAAGTATACATTGTCTCTCTCGGAGAAGATTACTTAGCAACTTGATACCTCTGTTTTAGTGGTTTCAAAACAGTAATTATGTAGATCTTGGAGATGATTGCAAGCATTTTCTGAGTAAGAAAACTTATCTATCCAAAAGTAACACTTTCACAATTGTATAAAGTCTTACATGAGAAACACTTCTTACTTATGAGTTCAGTTGTGGAGATTATTTTCTTAATTTTGGTAGTGATTTCCCCCAGTGGGTGGCCATTACTAAACTCAGCAGGTCATAAATAATAATAAAAACAAATATGTGATGTAAATAAGCTATTAATATATGTATTTCTTAAAAAATAAATAATAAATTCAAAACCTTAATTATCACAAGAAAAAAATAGAGATATTTGGAAGAGAGATAGGGTAGAGGTAAAGTGGGAGGCAATAGAAGAGTTTGAAGGAGATAATGATCAGTACATATGATATATATATATATATATATATATATATATATATATATATAACTTTTAAATAATAGAATTATTGTTAAAAAGAGTGCTACAGTTCTTTATTCATATTGTCAAACAACTCGTAACAAAGAGCTCAACCGTAATTTTTACCTTCAGAGATATGGAAGGATTGAAAACTGGCATAGATGGAGAAGATTTCTCTAGTATACATTTTTAAAGTAAATAACACATAGACTTTGCAAAAGAGTTTTGATGTGTTACAATGAATATTTTTTAATTATACTGTACTTAAATATGTCTAAAATAAACTGCATGTGTTCAGACACCAGAAGTTTGGATCAGCCTAGCTAACTAAGTTGTACTAAACTGGGTTTCCTTCTCAAGGTTTGTTTCTCTGCCGGCTGTGTCATTTGCAGGAACGCCCATGGATTTTTACCTATACAGTTGGGCAAGAGTCTACAGAATCGTAGCAGTGTCAGTGGGCAGTACAAATATTTGGGGAAAGCAAAGGTACTATTCTGAGAGGCAATTTACATCTGATCATTGGAATCAGTATGTAGTATTGTGTTTACTTTAAAATACTACAGATATAAATAAATTTTACTTAAATTCGCTGTTGTTTGAAAAGTACTGTCCCCGTTCACATCAAGAAATGAAGAAAAATTTGAACAATCAAGTGATATGATAAATGCAAAGATACATGGCTTCTATATTTTGGTGCCTAGAAAGGTAAAAATCACATAATATGACAGAATGTTCTCAACTGTGTTCTCCTGTTGCCTTAACTTGATTACTTGCCAATTGCACACCTATCTATGCCTATTCATACAACTACAAACAGACACCATCCTTTGTCCTCTTTATTATGCACATGCTCAGAACTTTGCTTCCTTAGGCTTTGGTTTGTAAAGAGTCTCATACTAATTATTTTTCCTGGCAATTTTAGCCTCCCTTCTTAACCATGATTTCTCAATTTCCCAATCCAAATTCCCAACAGAGAGTCTATCTCAGACTTAAAGTACCTGTCCACATCTAGTATTTCCTATGCTAGTAGTGATCTCCTTGGTCCCACCATTTGAATTAAGAGGCCAGAGTCCCATCTGTCAATGGCTTTCGGCAGAGAATATTGAATCGAGAAGGATCATAATTTGTTTGGCAGCAGGCCTGACTTCATAAGAAAACAATGAGGGCCTGAAGAGATGTCTCAGAGGTAAGAACACTGGCTGTTCTTACGGCATTCCACATGGTGGGCCATAGTTCTCTATAACTCCACTACCACAGTGTATGACACCCTCTTCTGGCCACCACTGGTACTCATGCATGTTGTGTGCAAACAAACATTCGGCAAACTCTCATAAATGTAAAATAAAAATACATAGATATAAAAAAATGAATATATTCAACATATGCCTGTGATGAAAAAACTAAGTCAATATTTAGGCAGTTTAACAAAAGAAGAGACTTATGGCATAGTATCAAAGAATAGCTGTGACAACAACAACAAGGAACAAATATATTGATTTTATCCAAATAACAGGCAACCTTAGTGTTATTTAAATGTATCATGCTAAATCCTAATTAAAGAAGCAATTTATAAAATAGATATGGTATGTGGGTGCTCTGTTAATGAGTTCTAAAGTGTTTTATATCTTAACCAGAAGAAACTTAAGTATCTGAGACCACAGAAGTACAGGATCACTATGTCATATTCAAATAACCAGATAAATCACAGATGTCAAAAAATAGAATTGAGGTACTGTATGAATTTCAGAGAACACTTCATTTCCATTCCATTTTGAAAGAGTAGTTGAAGGAACAAAAATAAATCAACTTCTTAGCTATGTAAAAATCAATTTTTAACAAGCTTAAATGCTCTGATTTGAAAGTGTCAACTGATGAATTCTGTGTCAGAATTTTTAACTTGAATTTAATTATGCTCAAAATTTTCCATCTATGCTGATTCTAGGCCCTCTAAAAATTCTCTAACCATGAATACAACAAAAATTGACTTTGAAGCAACATAATATTCTTTTAAACATTCCAGCTTCAAATAAGTCAAGTTGGAGCAGTGTTTCACTTAAAACACTAGTCATTAAACACCTACAAAATAAGGAGGAAGAGATTAAAGTCTTCTTGAGTAGATGTGAAGTCCAAGTTGAGCAAACACTAGACTGGTTCAATGTCTTCAATCCAGTACCAAGGCTCAGAATTTGGACTACTACAGCTTCACCTCTCCTTCCTTTTGAGTTTAGACACACCTGTTGCATACACATAAATCAAAAATGTAATAATCAAAATGCCTTTGTCATGTGCTTAGAAAATCTGTGGCCTGGAAAATAGTACTAGGTATCTTTTGATATATGATACTGGTCTGGCCTGAGTTGTTATTAATACTTATCAATACCACTATAATGGGTTGTAGCAATATCGCCATAGCTAGTTTATAATATCTTTATTAGTTTAATGAGCTATTTCTGACTACAACTAGAAATACTACATGGGTGGCATAGTCAGTCCCACATATCAGGATTCATGTACATATTATACTATTTATGATTCATTTAAAAAATTAATAACAAAGGACAAATGAAATCAAATACCTCATTAACTAGTACTTAAAGAGCTTATGGAACTCATTATCCCCAAAATGTTACTCAAGTTGAAGCTGGGTAAATGTCTAAGGGCTCAGATGAATTCATAAATTGAACCTTTACATGTTCTCAAACGGTAATATTTCTGATGTTGGAGAACTAGAATGAGTGCCATCAGTATGCCCCAACACACAAATACCGGTCTGCTATTAAATAGCCAATAAACACCATCGCATCTGGAGGTTGAAAATAATATTCCAAATTTTCATTTGCTACCTTCATGTTTTATAAAATGGGGAAAAAAGATCATTTTAAGATTCCTGAATAAATTTCTCACTGTGGTATAAATGGTGTCCCTGTATCATTGTCTAAATATAATTCAAAATCTAGATGAACTACCAATAATTTAATGAACATGGCTCAAAAAGAACGAGAAAGAAAATAAAAATTACAGAAAATTCTTGTAGAAGAGAAATGATCTATTGAGGAATACATATTAAACAAGATGATTTAAGAAATGTGGTCTACTTTTCTCCTATTTAATTGCTGTACCTATGCAGTACAAGAGACAATATACAGTAGACATATAAACATAACCTACAAGTAAAATCCACTGTATACAACAGATCCTAAAACTGAGACATTTGTAAGGGAATTCTACCCTTCAGTCTTAATTATTTCATGCTTTTATATTTTCATTATATAGATTAAACAAATTTTAAACATTCAAAAATCATGAAATTTCTCAGAAAAGATCCAGAATTTTTCATTTCTTTTTATGTTTTTTAAGTACAGTACTGATGTTGAATTTTCAAATGGGACAATCAATAGGAGTTGATTTTTTGCCACTTTAGACCAATTCTAGCCTTTTCAGGTACCCTAGAATATTCACTATTCCCTAATATTTACTCCAAAATGTTAAACACCAGGACTCATGTTTCTATGACACTGTAACCTGACCTAATAATCAATATCTACTAACTATACATAGGAGCTCCATTAATTCCACTCCTTGGTGACATCTATAATAGTTAGCAACATCCATTAGGAATGCTCATAGCAAATAAAATTAGCACCTAACTAAAATTAATTTAAGCTGTACAGTTATTTCCTTTCATTTATATCAAGAAGTTTTGAGCTCAAGTTCCATAGATGCTCTCTTTTAATAACTAATCAGTACCTCTCTCAAGTACCCAGAGCCTCTTAGCCTCCTGCCTAGCCATTCCAAGCACATTGTATGACTCCTTCCAATGCTTTATCCTATTATTTAAATTGCATAGCACTATTTCTGGTGTCAGAAAAACTCAGGCCAGTTCAGAGTAAAAAGAGGTTCTTTTTTGCCATGTCTCCTATTACTACTGCGGAAATATTTCTTCAAATGTCTCAAGTGAATTCTGCTCACACCCCATGTTCATACCAGCTAGGAGCAGGTACCAAAGAGCACATCACATATTCTTTAGTCAGGGATCTCCAGCAAAGCAGAAAATCAACAAGGTGTGTGACATTGTACAAAGAAAGAGATTTAGTTTAAGCAACAGATTACAGGATTAAGGAGTTTGCCAAATCCAAAATCTATAGGGAAGGCTAGCTTACTACAGACTGAAGAAGAGCCAATACTGTTGTTCAAATACCAAAATCATCTACAGGCAGGACACCTCTTGCAGAGGTTAGTCCTCTGGTCTAGCCAGGTCTTCAGTTCATTGGAAAAGATCCATTTTTCTTATAGGGGATAATGTGCTTTACACAAATTCCAGACTTCGAAATGTTGATCTCACTGAAAACACTTTCAGAAAAACATAGCACAATGTCATCAAATCTGGACATCATGGTCCAGCCTAGAAGACACATAAATTTAACCAACATATTTTAGAACATTGTGACAATGAATGAATAAACAGTAGGAATAGAGGAATAGCTAATTCAGACTAAAAGTGACTCATTCTGAAAGATTCACTGTATACTTATATTGCTTAAATCCACAGGTTCAGTGAGAGTAATCAACTTGAAAGAAAATGCAGTCTTAAACAACATCCTATAGAGGAATACTTAATCAATTAATCCAGCAGCATTGCTGCTCTAGTATAGAAAGAATATTACTACACACCTTTAATCTCAACATAGCACACACCTTTAATCTCAATTCAGAATGTAGTGGTGATGCACACCTTTAATCCCAGCATTTGGGAGGTAGAGGCAGAGCTCTGAAGAGAAGCAGGAAATAGAGGCAGAGTTCAGAGTTCAGAGAAGGAAGGCAGGTAGAAACAGAGTGTGGAAGCAGAGCTCAGACGGAGCAAGGTAGAAGCAGACAAGAAGCAGACAGTAGGCAAAACTCAGAGAGAAACAGAGAGTTAGTCCAGTCAGGCAGATTGAGTGCAGTTAGCTCACTGAAAGTTCAGTTCAGAAGGAGAAGGGCAGAGCCAGTCCAGAATAAGCAAAATGAGAAAGCAGAGTCAAAAGTAGAAGGTTAACAATTTACAGTTCAGAGTTCAGAAGACAGCTAGTCAGAGTGAGCTCAGTCACCAGTAAGTCTCGGAGGCTGAAATGTTCTAAATTTAGGTTTGAAGATTAGATTGTATTGAGGCTAATGCCTTCTAGGTCTAGGCTTGCATCTTGAAGATTAGATTGTACAGAGGCTGAAACCCTCTAAGGACTGGAAATTGAATTAGCAAAGCATAAACTCTCCTCTGCGATGAACCAACATGCAGTAGTTCACCTACTGCATGGACCACCAAGGAAGACATGGAGGCATATTCATATGTGCAAACCCTGCCAGACCTCAGCAGAGGGAACCACTATCATGGCCAATGCCATACTTGACAGTAGAAGTCTGAGCATCCCAGCTCAGCTGTTTTTATTGATCCAGAACTCCTCAAGTGTTCTATTGATAGCACCTGCAGATCATTAGCAATCAAACATCCCCCACATAAATCCTATACCTGCAAACAATACAAAATACTGAGACCTAGGGAGCCCCTCACTCAACAGTGCATAAAACAATTATTTTATACAAAACTAAAAATAAACTTCTATAACAACAACAAAAATAATTAATAATAATTCAACACTGACATCTATATCTACAACATCCAAATGGATGAAATGGTTAGTGAAATGAGTCTCCTAATGAAAAGAAATGAGTGGCCACCTCAGACGCCAATGTTACTTAAACACAGCTGTTTGAATCTTCTTCTTATATGAAAGTTGACTCGTCTATGTCATAAAATCATTCTTACATGCCGAAAATGAAATGGTTTCACATGTTTGATCATTTGTACCCATCATCAGGAAACTTACACTCAACTTTATATTCAACTACAGAATACTAGTAGTTGTACTACCTTTGTTATAAGAGTACTTGATAGATAGCAGAGCAAAGCCATTGAAGATACAGGTTCTGTTCCATCCATTGTCCTTCACATTTCATAGGTTAATTTTCTTTCTCTATGAGTGAAAGCACATTTTGTATACATACCTCATTTTCATTCTCTATTCTTCTGTTGATGGACAACAAAGATTGTTCTATTTCCTTGCTACTGTGACTAATACATCAATAAACATGGATGTACAACCACCTCTGAGCACCTCTGAGCACCTCTGCAGCAGCATACAGATTCCTTTGTGCATATGCTCATGGGTGCTGATTGGGCCCTTCAGTAGCTCTATTTTTCTGGCTTTTGTTTTGTTTTGGATTATCTGAACTGATATCCATAATTGATTGCATTTGTTTATACTTTTACCAGAAGTGGATGACTGCTCTTTCCCCAAAGCCTTGCCAACTTTTGTTGCCATTTGTTTTCTTATGGCTGTGACCCAGCCCCATAAAGACAAGCATCATCTTTTTTTTCTCATATGTAGATCCTAATATGTTTGTTCATTTGTAAATACAGTCTTGTGACAGTGGATTTAAAACAGGGCACTAGATATGAGACTGTGAGATATGAACAAGAGATGTTGAGAAAGTGAAGGGAGGGGGGCCCAGGGTCACAGGTGACATAGAAATGGAAATGAGGCCACAGGGTGACAGACCAGGAGAAAGGGAGGAGGGCTGGGAAGAAGCAGAAGAGAAAAAAACTACACTTTGTTTGAAACTGATGCAACCTAATTCATACTTTAATAAAGCTTTACATTTTTATTTATGTTTTTTTTAAAAAGTAAAGACTGAAAAGGAATCACATGGAAATTGATTTCAGAAAAACAGAACTATAGCAGTAGTTTGAGATAGGAAAACTGTGTGGTAGTCCCATGATCTAAAGTTTCTTTGTTTTGTGTATCTCCTAAACCTTGAATATGGTCAAGACTTGTATAACTTCTTCTCCTTTTTCCTTTCTCCTCCTCTTTTTCCTCCTCCTCCTCCTCTTTTCCTCCTAATATAATTACTACTAACGTTACTTGGAGAATTCTAATCACATTAAAAATTATATTGTCCTTTCTCCTTGGTCACTAGGACGCTAAAGTTAAAAGTCTGACTTGAGTCAGGCACTCAGGAGACAGGAGATCTCTTTGAGTTCAAGGACAACTGGGTCTACAAAACAGTTCCAGGCTAGCCAGAGATACACAGTGACACAGTCTCAAAACAAAGAACAAAACAAAACAAAAGAACTCACAAAGCATGATGTGTGTTGTGTAAGGAGAGAAATTCAAATAGCCTAGATATCTGAAATGAAAATATTCTCCTGTTCCATCTTCCTTATTAAGAGATGTTTGCTATCACAATTGATTTACGTAATCTTATACTTTTTAATGTGCCACAATAATTTCTATAAACACTTTGTGAACTGAGACATGGAATCCATCATTAAAGAGATTGTTTTAAAAACAGAGAGGATTCTCTTTGGAAATCTAAGAACCCAAAAAACTGTTTAGCTTTTCTAGCTTTCTGTTTGTTTTGCACATATCCCACAGGTGAAAACAGGCTCCCACCCTTTAAGGTGATGCCACTACTGATCTCTCTAATAATAGAATCAGCCTTTAACTCATTTCTATACAAACAGAGAACAACTTTCATTTATTCAACAGAAATACCCCTATTCATTCGACTTGTAAAAGCACCCTCCTAGCACCTACACTAAGAAACTGAATGTGAGAAATACAATCCCATCAGAAACCGGAATTAGTAAGAAAAGTGTTTCAGCTTTTGGTACACATTCTATAAATAGGGACACGATTCAAAGCTGTGTGAAAAAAAAATGACACTATTTGGGGAAAGCATTAAACTGATTTCTATAATATATAAAACATTTTAGAGTATTTCCTTAATTTTTGTAAATATTAGTGTATGGTTTCAGAAGGCAACTGTGTTTAACTTCTTTAAAAATATTCTTATCTCTTGTTTTCCATGGTTTTCTTTCCTAATCACAGGAGTAAAATACAAGAATAATTAATATATTTGCAGCTCCCTGTAATTTTTCTGTCAGCTCCTTTCATCAGTTTCCCTTTTCTGGTGAATAATTTCATGCAATGAGAAAATGAGCAAAAGTAAAAGATATGAATTCATTTTGCATTTTTCTCACCTTTCTAAAAACATTTCTAAAATGCACTGTTGGTATTAACTCGTGTGTGTGTGTGTGTGTGTGTGTGTGTGTGTGTGTGTGTGTTTGTGTTGTGCTTGTGAAAGCCAGAGCTCAAAGCCAGATGAATGTCTCCATATCTTACTGTCTAAGTTTTTTGGGACAGCATCACTATATACCTGGAGATCACAAATCAGTAGGTCTGGCTGGCCAGCAAGATCTTGGTATGTTCCTAGCTCTGCCTTCCAGCACAGGACTTCAGGCATTTGATGCAATGCCCAGCTTTTTACAGGGTCCTGGGAATAAAAATCAGGTCCTCATGCTTCCGCAGCAACCATTTTACCCACTGAGTCACATTCTGGGCCTTACTAGCTTTGATTACTCATAGAATTAAGTGATACACCCGGACAGTTGGTGTTATAGTTATGCTTGATATTGATGATTACAATTTTCTCTGAGTGATTAAATTATTTGGTTGTATGGATTACTTTACATGTAAGCAAACTGAAAAGGACTAAATTCTTCTTGTCTTTGTAAGTGACAGTAACTTAATGGTCAACAGCCTAGTTCCCATTGTCATATCTTAGTGTAGTCTAAACATCTTGATTTATATAGAGCAGGGCTAATCCAACATTCAGCAAGATGCATAGACTTGTCTTTACAGAATCCCTGTGATTTTAAAAGGGAAGAATTAGGAGCATCCTAAATCTAGGTATCTTTTAAGGAGGAAAAAAGTACACCACAAGGCAATCTCAGCGGGCCAGAGCCAGTGTAGATGAAGGAGGGTAGTCTACAATAAAGAAGATATACATGCCTGGAAAGTTAATCTCACTGACTACATTGTACGAGGGACTATTTGTCAGCAGATTGCTTTCTGTTCATTATAACTCTCATGCTCAGAAAGAAGGGAATTGGCCATACTGGTAATATAAATGCAGTGTATTCACTATCCTCCCTTTCCATGATTAATTCTACCAGTGGTACAAATTTGCATGAATGAATGTCAGTATGTTTGCTACCCTGAACATTTCCTGCTGGCTTCAGTTCAGCCCTGCTGACATTTATTACAAATAATAGCTAAATATTCCTGATTTAATAGCTGCAGTGGCCCCACATCTGAAGGTGATGTCTGTAATAAAAGCATACAAGATGAGCTTTATAACAAATACTAATCAGATGTGTTTGCACATGTAATGGATAAGTCTCACACATACAACCACAAAAAAAAAAAAGGTGTTGGTTATTCTTTAAATGCAGCTGCTAAAAGTCACAGTTCAGGAACATATCGGTTGCTTTATTTCCTTTTCATTTCCCTTCTCCTTCCATCTCCTTTAGGTAACCAAGGCCTCTGTGAACAATCAAGATTGAATATTATCCCCCTTTTTATCTGGAAAAATAGGACACTAAACACAGAAGACTGGCTGTGTCCCTTTATTCATCTTTTGTTGCTTCTTCTAAACAAAGGGCATTGTCCCTTGATAAATTCCATTTTCTGTCTCTTATTCAAAGGTAGTTTACACACAAGCTCCAGTGATTCTCACACAATACAGTGACTGGCAAAGATACAAATAACTTTCAAAGTTCTTTCAACCTGTTGACCCAGTTGTCCCTTCTGAAAGATATAAACTAGCCTTCCCACCTCTTACAATTGATAAAGGAGAGACTGTAAAACCCAGATCACAAAAAGAAGACACACAGTACCTATTAAAGGCAAGCTTTAAAAGCTGATGAGAATAAAAGGTGCTTTCTCTTTATCCTCCCCAAACTTCACAAGCCTGCCCATGAAAACTGAAGGTCAAATTAGCATTGTCTTCACCTTGACATTTAAACATGTAGGAGTTTCACTCCTGTGGCGTTAATTGTGAATATCTTTATGAAAATACAACTTTTTCTATTTCCCCACTTTTCCAATTTTCTTTCCAGTACAAACTGTGCAGAGAGTTGTGCTTAGATGTGAGGATAGCCATTAGAATTTCCACATAAATTCTATTGAAATGCATTGTTTGAAAGGCATTCGTTTCTGTTCATATATAACTTATGTGGCAGTGGCTATAAAAGTTTTCATCACAGGGTGCTCTAAGAACTTCCAAAGTTTCAATTCAGTCAACTCTCACTTGAAGTCTGAATATTTTGGACTCAGGCATAGATTGGAAATAGACTAACATCTTTATACTTTTTAATTCTTTGAAAATTTGATACGTGTATGCAATGTATTTTGATCATGTCCATATACCTCATCTCCCTCAGTCCACCTGCCCCTGGACCCTCCCCCAATAAAACACGTATCTCACCTTCATGTCCTTTTCTTACTTTTAAGGCCAACTTCATATCCATTTATCCTGAATCACCTGATATGTCACAGCTTCTACCTCCTTCACTTCTCTATTCCCCTGAAGAATTCATGAGGCCAAAAAGCAAATATGAATTCTAGACCAGCTGGTTCTTCTAAAACTCTGCCTTTTGGGTCTCTTCCAGTAGCATCTAAACAGCTAGACGTGACTACCTGTGTGACTAGAAATGGGTCCTTCCAGGGAAAGAAAGTGACAGAGTCAACAACAAGAGCAATTCTTCTCTATTAGCCTGATACTCAGTGAGAAGTTTAAACTGTTCACCTTAACCCATTAGTTGGCATGGTCTACTGTTTACCACTCTAATTGGCAGCATGAACCTGGGAGAGTGTGGCCTAAAAATGAGGCGGACTAAAGACTAATGCAATAGCCAATTCTATTTAGAACATCAGGCAATTTATACTCTGAGTGTTAAGAAGGTTCACATGAGTAAGGTATTCAATCACAAGGACAGGCCACACATGGCAAAAACATGTTTTTCCATAGAGGCATAGAGGCGTATGAATAACAACAGCTTAAGTAAACTCACTCCTATCTCCTATACCTAGGAGGAGCAGGAAAACATGCCAAGAACAATTCTGCATTCCATTCTTGTCTGTGTTCTGACAGTTTCCATTTCAGAATTTGTATCTTCATTATTATCTTCAAAAGAGGTAGAAAATAAAGCAAAACATAGCTGCATTAGTCAGGAGTTTCTTCAAGGACCAATGATTTCCAAGAATATTGAACTTTGGAAGAGTTGAGAAACCACTTTCATTTCACTTGTCCTTTAGCACGATGTGGTCAAGGAAGGTGGCAATAAGTTAAAACTCAAGCTGTGTATTAGACACTGGAATATAGTCCCTGTCTTAAGAACTGGTTTGGTGTTCTCCATTCACCTGGCCTTATTTAGTCTCTTCCAGATTACAAACACCCACCTCTGCTGTTTACTCCATTAATTTCAAAGCCTAATAGGCAAGTTGTTGGATTCTCAGTCTGTGGATTGCTCAGATTTAGGAGCTACATGGCTCACAGATGAGATACATCGTGAGATTACATCTCTTCCACCTCTGGATGAAAAACATCTTACTCTAGAGACACAGAACAATTTCATATTCACTCATCCATTGCTTCTTGTCATGAACAGATTCCAGTAGCCAGGAGTTTCTGTTGCTGAGCTTTGTATCCTGTGCCTTGGTTCCATCATTTGCATCACCAACAGTTATGTTGCTCCCAAAGACTCGCTACATGCTCTCTCTCAGCATACTGAGTGTGGGGTCTTCTGTCTCTCTCTACTTAACTTACACATATCTGATATCATTTACACATATTTGAAATGTGAATTGTTATCTGAATATAAACACATTTTTGTAGCATATCCCTGCTATGCTCTGATATGGAAATATCATTTCCCAATGCAGTTTCTACCATGCTATGATATGAGAATGCCATTTCCCAATGCTTTGGTATGGGAATATCATTTTCCAGTGTTGTTTCTGTTCCACTTAGATGTGGCCTCTCCTTTGGACATGTTCACCAATAACATCCTGATATAGTTTATTCCTACTCTGAGCTCTCAGTGCCCTGTCACTTCTTACTTCATAGAAATTACAAACATCCCTGCCTGCACTACTGCTATTGCACTGGATGCATTAGACCATGTGTTTGCTCATTCATCCTTATACTATGTGCTGTATAGCTCAGGTCTTTAACCTTCACTGCAAAAATACTTTTATACCTATTAAACTAATGTTTATAATCCAGAAACTATCAATTTCAATTCTTAGCAAAAATGTTTCTTCTGTCATGAACCAATGTGTCTTTGTATTAGTATGTTAGCACTAGGAAAGAGTAGATGTTACTGTAATGTCATAAGAAAACGGAAGAGAAAAATGTGTGACTGAGACTAAAATGTTTCATGAGAGAAGTGTGGATCATTAGCAAGCCATATCTGGACTCATCCACAAAGGAGCACATGTAGCTTTGGTTTATAGCTCCACAAAGCAGCATTATGACAGGCAGTCTTGTAGAAATGCTTTCACTTTTTAAATGACCATATCAGGCATTTATTGGCTAAGAAGCCAATAAACTGTGCATTGCACAATAGAGCTGGCCTAGGGTGCTTTCTGATCTGATGCTTTTTAACTGTGAATCAACATAAAGATAATCAAGTTCTCAATGTCTTTCCAGTCATAACCAGCTATATGATCCTGAAGATACCAGGAAGGTCCATGACAAAGAGAGTAAATAGTTACATGATTCAAGTCTGGTATCTACAGACAAGGTTGGGATTCTAGAAAAATTCTTAAGGAGCTGATCCTAGTACAAGGAAAGAGTATCGAAATAGTTCCACTGAGGCAATTTTTAAAGCTTACATTAAAATATTTAAAGGGCTTTTAAAGGAAAGGAGGAAGAGAAGGTGAGAGCTGTACCTTGGAAGCAAGGAACAATTTAAAGGGCAGATAGAGAAGACAGAAGAATAGAATCGCCATTAGACGAAAGAAATGGTGTAAAGAAAAGATTCAGAAGGAAAGTTCTGCTAAGCCTGATTCTGGCCCTACTCTCAATGCTCCCCTCTGTTGTTGCATTGTAGAGAGCTGACCATTCTAGACTATACATGGGTACTTGCAGCCTCTGTGGCACCCATTATTTCTCTAACATGTGTTCAGGAAAGCACAGAATTGGGCCTTTCCAAGTCCTTGTAGCTTTTTGAGACATAGCTTGCCTGTCTACAGAGCAAGTACCCAGACCCACACTCCTCTAAGTATGATGCGCTATAGAATCACAGTATATCTCATTAGATGGCAGATTCTGATTCGGAGCCTCTGGAACTTCAGTGGAATTCTGCATCTAACAAGCATTCATGCTTCATGCTGGTTCCTGGACATGCTTCAGAAGAGAAGACCTAAACAATACATCAAATAAAATTTGACCTAAAGAGCAGACAGGTATAAAAACTACTGCCTGGTGCTTACTTACTGTTTCCACGAAACGCATACTTTATATAATATAAATACTGTACTATCTGTAATAACACTTTATATTGTCTCAGACCTCAAAATACATGTCATTGCATTCCCTTGCCAACCTAAAGAGGAACATTCTTAATCACATGCTTCCCGTTTTTATCTCTTGCCTCTGTCTCCTTATTCCACTTAATGGCTTCTGAATGAGAAATGTTCATGTCACAGATTTTAATTACCTGAAATCCCCATTTCCTTATTGATTACTAAAAGCAAAGTAGCTTTGTGTGTTAACATTTCAAAATGTCCAATTTAATTTATGAATACAGTATTTTTTAGCTCAATGTGTACCAATAATTCATACTGTTTTCTCTTTTCTTATGAAAGACAATTTTTATAACCCTCACAGAAATATGCCTCAGATAGTGGTATATTGTGAAGCCACAATATACAAGGAGTGAAGCCACAGACAATATTTTGGAAATCTATGGCGACTACAAAACATTTGCATTTGCAGTAGGTAAAGCATCCACTCTAGTTGAAAGGATTAGGTTTGACATCACATCATGATTAAATTGCTTGTACAATAACCCATAACAGTATAATTCCATCCATATCTTTAAAATCAAAAACATGCTATTCAGGATTCTTCCATGCCAACTAAACATGTGCATTGGATATGGAGATATTTCCATAGGAGCAAGGGGGCTTTGCTGCTGAAGTCATTTAGTGACATTTGAATCCAGAGCTTCCATCAATCCAGACATAGTGACTATTTTGAGAAGCTGCAAGGTCACAAAATATGCACAGCTTAATTGCAGTTACTTCTCTGATGCCTGCAGCAACTGTTTGCTCCTTTTTATACATTCTGAGCTTTGAAATTCACACAGCAACTTTACCATCCCCTCCCCATCCCAATCAGAAGGCTTTCAAGGCAGCCATTCTGCAAAACACAAAATCAGGGAGAAAAGCAGCTAAATCAAACTCAAATAAAAAGCAGTGACAGAAAGCTTCAACAAAGTCCACACAAGGAATCAAGCTTGCTTTTAAACAAAAATATTGACATAGCAATTTAAAATAAATACCAGCTTCATATGCTGAACACTTTATTATTGGCTCATAGGACTGCAAATGCAAGGAATACATTCTTCTCTGAAACATTGCCAAAGGCAAACCTCTTCAGAGCCAAACACTGTGACATGCTCTTAAGTAGCTTGCCATCATGTTGATTGTTGAATTTGGTATAACATAATGCCTGCATGTTCATTAAGCCTACATTTTTGCAATTAAGGTACATATGTTTAGCTTCTACAAATGTCTGAGAGCCAGGTGGAACAAGTCAATCGTTCTGGTGACATTGAGCATTTCTGTAACAATGCTGAATTCTAGCTTAGTATTTTGCAGTCTGCCTATTATACAGGAAAACAGAATTGCCAATATGTCCTTTTGTGTATAACTGTAAAAGCTAAGAAGATCTTAGCAAGCACTGGCTATGTCATGGCTAAGGTACGGGAAGCAGATGTCTACAATTATCCTGTTTAAAAGTTTCATTGTAAAGGACCCTTCAAATATAGCACCGCTGCCAGTAATTGTGCATTAATTGGCTTCATTCAACTCTGAAGGTCTAACAGAGCAGTGCCCTCTGATTTGCTGTCACCAAAGTACACTTTATGATAAGATGTTGAGTAGGTCTTTGTTCTTTCATTGCCTTTTTAATCTTTAGGTAAAGTGCCTATATACAAAAGTCAAGGAGATTCCATGCTGATAATTAATATGCACCCCCCCCAATTTAACTAGCAGAAATTATCAATGGATTTCATTTTAACCTGAACAGGTACTACTAGACTATAAGAAGCAGATCCTGAGTGAAGATGCTGACCTGAAGTTAAGGTGCTAAGTTTCAGTTCATTGGAAACTTGGAATCCCACACACTTGGGCAAATGAAATGTTAGGTGTCAAGTAGCTCAACAAAATACGACTTTCACAAATAAATCCCAGCAAGGCTACAGTTTTGTGACCTTGCCCAATCTACCTCTCTGGGTAGAGCACCGTATAACTCTCATTGTAACGACAGGATGCATTAATTAGCTGAAAGCTATATCTCGGGCAAAAGGGCAATGGCAAGGCAAAACAAAGATTGCTTCAAAATTGTTCTCCCTGTGTCTTCTGGACAGGGGTTCAGAAAGATTGCTTAAAGTGCAGAAGCTCTTTTTGATATTTCTGACAGTTAAAGTACCCTAAATTGGAATGTGCTCCTGTATAACAGGATAAAGGAGAAAACAATTGCTGGAGAGCATTGATGGTTATGAAAGTGGTTCTTCTGGCAGCTATAAATACCTGTGGGTCTTGTTGAAGTTGGCCTTTAAAACTGTGAAAACATTCCATGTATATGCTGTGCAGTCCCAATGTCTTACTACTCAGTCACTACTTACCCAGTCTGTCACCCAATCACCCACACTGTGGCCCTACTGTTCACAGGACCTGTGTGGAGGGCAGAGGACTACTCTGCTGAGTCATTTATCTCCTTCTACCTTTATAAAAGTTCTGGAATCAAATCCAGCTGTCCAGGCTTCACACGAAGTGCCTTTACCTATTGAGCCATCTTGTCAGCCCAGATTTGTGTTTTAATTATCTCAATTAATCTCTAAGAATAATAATTTAAAAAATAAGAAAAACGTTTCAATAAATCTAAGTGCAAAGGAAAATAATGGTCCTAGAACACAGGGTATTTTGCAATTGCCAAAACATCACAATTTCTCAACAGTTAAGGAGTCCCAGTAACATGAGATATTAAAAATTAGTTACTGTTTTGGAGGACTATGAAAATGTCTTAAAAAGTATCCAAAGTAGCATAACTGAGATCTTAGAATAAATCATATTAGAATCATTTAGTAGAAGTATGAATTTATGACAAAATCCTTTTCACTAAATCTCAAATAGAAGCCTACAAGTATTAAAAAAAAAAAAAAAAAAAAAAAAACTGGACAGGACCTTGAATGCCTTGAATGGGAAGAAAGACGAATAAGTCCTATTAAGAGAGAACCGCTTTAAAAAACCTTCATGTTAGTAAACATCAAGAGTTGAGTGTGGGAAAAAAAAAACTGTTAATCAATGGAAAGGCTAAAGAGAAAGAGTCTTAGTGGAAAAACTCTCAACATATTCAGGACTAAAAATAAACACTTTGGTCAAGGTGCGAAAGCAACCCAGTGCTCAGTAAGTTCAATGGGCAACTTTTCTTCCACCTAGGTATTGGGCTGACAAAAGAACTTTGTCTAGAAAGTGAAGTTTTGTTTACTTCTCTCTATTTGTTCTAGAATGCAAAGAGTGACGCCAAAAAGGAAAAATAACAGCAAAACAAGAAAAGCGGTGAGTACGTTGTCACACACATAGGCGGGAATCCTAGCAACTGGGAGACAGAAGCAGGCAATTGTGAGTTCAAGTCCAGAATGGGCTACTAAGCAAGATGAAGGGCCAGGGGATTAACGAAAAGATTTATCTGATTTTTTATAAACATCCTTCTCAAGATAAACAAAGAATCCTTTGATTAAATTCAAGATCATAACATCAAAGGAAATGAGTTCAGATCATCTAACCACTAAAAATAACTCCAGAATTATACATGGGATACTGTATTCAAAAGCACACTCAAAGTCCTATTTAAATTATGTCAACTTGAAGAATGTTTAGGTGACAAATTCAGGGAGGTTTAAAATGTGTAAGAAAGATAGAGGTTTAAAATGTATAAGAAAGATAGAGGTTTAAAATGTGTAAGAAAGATGACAAACCCATTTTAACAGTTACCTGAAAAGTTTAAGTTAATTTCCACAAGCTGATATTCCTTTCTGAGGAAAGTGTGTGTGTGTGTGTGTGTGTGTGTGTGTGTGTGTGTGTGTGTGTGTGTGTGTGTGTATTTCCTTCATATACACTTATAACATAATATACTTACATACTAACATTTAAGTACATTATGGATACTAAATATGCTTCAAAAATAATACCAGTAGTTTGCAAAACTGCATCATAATTTCCTGGAAAAAAATGTATCAACACACCTACATGCATTGAAGTTTCTTTACATACTATATTTTAGGTAAAGAACAAGAAATAATTACTCTAAGAAATGCAAAGTGAAGCGGATTGTATTCCCAAATGCTAACTTTCTGTTTAAAGTAGAACTATATGTAAACGTCTTTCTATATCTCCTAATGTCACATTCTTACATTCCTGACTTAGAAAGTAGCATTGAGCTGTCTAACCAAGAAGTGAGATCAAGACCAAGATCATCCAGTTTCTGCCATGTAATTCTAGATATATCTACAATTTCTTTGAAAATTCTAGTTAAAACACTTCATTTTCTCAATGTGAAACTATTTCCTATAGACTTTTTAGGAGAAAGAGCCATTGAAGAAAACTTAAAGAATATTTTTAGTTAAATTAAGACTTGATATATGCAGTATCTACTCATTGCTGCTGTCTCAGGGTTTGTGTGCATATATGTGATAAATATCTCTGCTGTTTCTGCAAGTTTCCTCTATATTATTAACTGTACTTATCTAACACACAATATAAAATATTGTAATATACAAGTCCTGGTTCCCTTAGAAGAAATAGTGTCCAAGCCTTCAGATTCTCCTAAAGAATATGCAAAAAAATATATCAATATATTTCATATAAATATTATCATTTTTTGCAAAGACCATATTTAATATAATAGGCTTTCCAGTCACAGAATTTTAAAACTGAAATATAACACAACACAAAGTGGTGGCATTTGTCTTTCCTAAACCCTATGAAGCCAGCACCTGACAATTGTGGGTCTCTCTGCTTCTGAGTTTCATAGTGGATGCAAATGCTCATTCATACAGCAGTCTATGCTGTCTTTATTAATCCAAAAATAAAAGTATTTATTAACATTGTATCAGTCTGGTAGTCTTAATAAACAAATAAAGAACTGGAACTAATAAAGTGATGAGGAATTCCCCAATTTACTGTTCTATAAGTTTTATAGTAGTATGAGGATTAAAACTTTGGGCTTTTACAGCTCTAATTTGTGTTAAAAACTTTTTTAAAGGAAAAGACAGGAGGTTTGAAATAAGAATATTTTAATTAAAAACTTCATTGCTTTTTCATCACATTGCAGCTGCTGATTTTCATATACATAATGTGTGGTTATTTTTTTCTCCTGCCTCTCTTTGTAAGACAGAAATACTTTCCAAGAAAAAATTTAGTCCCTCATCTTTTTTTTAATACACATTATTGATGAAATTACAGTTCATGCAACACTAAGTATTCCAAGATAAAGATAGCTTCTACCAAACACACTTCAGGTTTTATTTTCTACTGACTGAAAATATTCTGCGGCTAACCACTTCCACACGAGAATATCTCATTTGTTATTCTGATGCCTGGGGAAATCTACATGTATCTTCATCATGCAGAACACAACTTCTTCTCCAAAGACTTTGGTTTGATTTCAACCAACTGGTCTCTGGCCTCCAGTCCTGCATGAGGTCCTACATATTTCTCTTTCCTCATTGCTATTATGCCATCCAAATATGAAGCAACACCATCTTCTAAAACTTTCAAGCAAGGTAAAAGTTATTTATGTTCATTCCTGTCAGTCATCCATCCAGTAAACAAACTCAGCACCTTCTCTGTGGCAGGTGCAGTTTAAGTTGCTGCGATTAATGATTCAAGTAAAAAGCCTGACACCAGAAAGTTACATTCTCATTTAAGTTTTTACAAACAAATATACAATGTGTCAGATATTGATTAGAGCTTGAGGGTATAGGTATAAGGGTCAGTCACATACAAAGATTGCAGGTGGATTACTTTCTTTTCTATGTTGACTTTTCAAGACTTCTTTAAATATATAGTATAGTGTAATGC
Source organism: Cricetomys ansorgei (assembly GCA_026225945.1). Classification (NCBI taxonomy): domain Eukaryota; kingdom Metazoa; phylum Chordata; class Mammalia; order Rodentia; family Nesomyidae; genus Cricetomys; species Cricetomys ansorgei. The sequence continues at coordinate 1,585,843 of JAMJFZ010001360.1, read as the reverse complement.
TAGATAGTATCCTCTCTGTGACAGGAAAGCTGCACATATGAAATCTGAACAATAAGGTTGCCTAAACAAAGCTCTCCTAATGACCCCACCATTTGGAATGCCAATGTGAATCAGGATTTCAGGGTTATCCAAATCGAGAAGGTTCAGAGGGGGTGAGAGTTTCCCTCCTTGATCTCCAAGCCACAGGATGTACCTGGAGAGTCCATTGTGGGAGAAGGCTGGGATCAGAGACCTTGAAAAAAGGAGATCCAGGCTCAGGAATTTAGGCAGAGTCTCCAGGAAAAGAATTTTTTTTTTTTAATGCTGAAGTAATATTTAAATACACTAGAATGAAAGCTGTGATAGAAAGTTGAATCCAAATTTAAATAAAGGCAGTGGAGGGAGGGGATTGAGGAGGGATTGTGGTAGCGACTAAGAACAAAGGTAAAAAGGCCATCAGGTTAAATGTGTTCTAGAATGAGAATGTGCTTCCTCCTGTGAAATGATGCTAAGTTTGAGTGAGAAAGACTTAGAACTGATCACTCAATGTATTCACATAAAAGACCTTTTCAAGGTTGCCACTAGGTTCAAAGATAAATGGAGAAAGGTAAGCCATGACACATATAGAGGCCCCTTTCTAGGAGAGTTACTTTAAAGGAAAGCATGCAAATGTACAGGGAATTATAAAATATTTTATTATTGTTTGTAAGATGGGGCAATCCTGGAAATAAACTAATAAAAGCAGGAAATGAAGGGAAAGATGTGAGATCCACCAGCAAAATGTCCTTCAATAAGCCAGAGGGTACAGAGTCTTTACATCAGGGAGAGGGTGATGGTGGAAGAGACTTTTTTTTTTTATTGTATTAGGGACCCACTGTCCCCACAGTGACTAAGGGGCAGAACTCAGTCAATTAGTAGATGCAAGAGGTTGAAAGGTGTGGTGATGGGAAGATTTAAAAAGTCTCTTCTGATTACTTCTGTTTTGTGAAATAAGAAACAAGGAGAAGGGAGAATCATTGAGGGTTTGAGGACAACAGAAAAGAAAAACAAAGGAAAAATCTCTGTCCTCTACTGAACAACCTGAACCAACCTCTGCCCTTGCCTGTGTTAATAGAAAATGTGTAGGGAACTACCCACCCTGTTAATTATCCACTCCATTGCTCTTTTACGTAATTGAAAGGAGGAACTAGATGTTCCAGAAAAATTGGCAAAGGGTTGTCTTACTAGTTTCACCTTGGAAATGTTTGCAAATATTGCTCAGTACACAAAAACACCCACCCTTTATTGCAGTCACATTATTTGAGCACTCTCTCTGATTTCAGTTTAGACAAAAGCATCCCGAAAGCAGGCACAGTGCTCCCCACAGATGCATTCACTTGAAAATCAAGAAGAGAAGAAATGCATCTCCTACTGTAGTCCTCTAGTTTACTCTCTTTAACCTCTTACTTATCTGTTCATTCCTTAGTCACTGGTTTAAGTTGTGGCATTTTATGTAAGTATGCCTTTTCCATAGAGACAGGAAAAATGTTGAGAAAATGCAAGTGAATCATAATATAAAAAAATGTAGCAATGACACAATTCATTGTTGCTTTCATTGTATGTTAGGACATACATATAATTAGTTCACATGAATTTTAACCCTTTAGCTCTTTCTAACCCCTAAGCAAAGCATTATGTGTTCAAACGGGAAGCAAAGTGAAAACAGCAGGTCTGAGGGACTCTTGGATGCACCTGATACCTCTAAGCTTGCTCCCAAATGGGCAAAATGTTTACCCTAACAAGAGGAAACTTATATAATCAGTTGGCCATAGGAATAAAGAATATCCAAATAGCAAATCATATTTTGCATAAGTCAACATAGTTCCCACACAAAGAATAATAAAAAAAAGAAATTTGCTCAAAATAATCTGCTGAGTTAACATCCTAGAAGCAAAGGTAAAAGGAACTTAAATAACAAGGGGGTCTTCTCCTGACTACCCTTATGATGAGCTTTACATATCTGTAACTTATTTGGTATTCTATACTGTAAATAAGTCATCATAATGAATGCCTACAGCAGACAGAAAGCAAAAACAGCCCATTTTCCAGCTTCATTGGGAGTTACTTGTTTAAATAAGTCAAAGTTCAGGCCACAAGAAGTAGGCAGAGTCTCAAGATTTTCAATATATATGTGAAACCTACAAGAAAACAATAAGAAGCTTGCTTTTTTTTTGTTTTCTAAACTAGAAGGGCATATTTGTTTGTTGCATGTAATGAAGCCATCTTGTGATCCCCTCTCCCCCAGTCACAGATACCTGAGAATAAAATGTGTCACATTGAAGGTGGCCAAGTGCCAAGGGAGATGACCCCTGATCACCAAGAATTTTGTGACTGACTGAAATTTTCCATCCTGAGCTTGAGACATGAAACTAGTAACCTCCAAGGGCAAAGATTCCCAAAGAGAACTTCCTGTGGAAACTACCAAACTGCCCTGAAGGATTACCATGGGCTCATTTATACATACATTCCTCTCTTACAGACTTTAATCTTTCATATCAGTAGAATACTCTTAATCCAAAATTCTGTATTTCCGAGTCTATTAATCATTTTAATATTTAAAATATACTAGATATTTGACTTGCCAATTGCTATTTAAATATTTTGGGTTTTTTTTATTGTAATATTTTCTGTTGATTCCTTGAGAATTTTAAATAAAATATTTTGTTCATATTCCCTACTGCTCCTCTTAAAAACATTTTGGTTTTTTATTCTTCTTCATAGTTTAACTGTTTCTTATTTTAAATTCAAGAGTCTTTTGTTTCCCTTAACACAATTGAAGAAAAGTTGGTATAAAAGAGTCCATTTATGTATATTGATCTGTTATCAATTTATATAAAATAGTACACATTTTGTACTAGATGACATAGTATTCCAATTTAGGACAGTCTGTTCTTTGCAGCTTTATTTTCTGAGATATTTATGGCAAATGTTCAGTACATTTCAGAATATTTGATATTTACTAATGCCCATTGTATCCTGCTTTCAAATCTTTGCTTTGAAATTAATTACCAAGAAAATAGTCTCTATTTACTTTCATAATTTCCCTAAAAATTCCTAATAAGCCTTCATCATCCAGCTTTAATATTATCTACTTTGAAATTTTTTATCATTTCTGTGAATATAAGAAATTATTCTTTTATCTCTACTGATTTATAAGTATATATAATTTTTATATCTATACAGTTAACATTTATTTATATAGTAGTGTCAAATAATGTTACGATTTTTTTATAGAGATTTCTTCTACTAAAACTTGAGTAATTGTTGTGTAGTGGTTTCCTCTGAGATTTAAATGGTTTGTCTTGGAGAAAAGATGGTTAAGACATAGGATGTTAAAGACGGAGTGAAACAATAGGATATTCTAAGAAGATAGATCATTAAGACTCAGGTTGTGAAAAGAGAGATGAAACAATAGGCTATTCTAAGAGGAAGTGAATCATTGTATCTTACAAGGACATTAATTAAGGCAGGAAGTAAATAACTCAAAAGCTTCAGGAAGTCCCTGAAACTGACCATATTCTGTAGGATTACAGAATAATCCTCTCAAATAAATAAACTTTAAGGACTACTGAGGGATACTCAGCCAAACTGAGCTGCCTGGGAGATGCAGACACCAGCTGAGCTGTCTAGAAGAGGCTCAGGCCATCTGATCTGCCAGGAAAGGTCATTCTCTTACCTGTTGATCTACCTGAGGGTTGTGCATTGAACTCCATATTTCTAGATTTTGTGAGCCATCATCCATGCTGGGGTGACATTTTGGTGATACAGCTGTATTTGAATCATTTCTGCTTCTAAGCAACCCCACCCATATTCCTTTAAGAAATAAAAATAATTGATTCACCCAGTTCGACTTTGGTGGTACCTTTACATTGGTCTGTTATCAACTCCCTATCTGGGTGATATTTGTTCAAGTTTCCCAAGGAATAGTGTCACACAATACTATCTGAGGATAATATTGTTTTTATCAGCTGTTTTCTGTTTTACACAGAGCCTAAGACTGTGAGAGCTCAATAACAATATCTAAAAATAATTTAATATGGTGTTCAAGTTGCTTCTCTGGATTTATGGATACTTTTCACAGTGACACTTCTGGATACTTCTCTTGACTACCTAGCACACCACATACTCTAGTTTTTTTCTGCTCCAATTAAAATAAAAAGCATAAACATCTCCATCCAGTGCCATATTGTCAGACATCAACATTTACTTTCTTGAATATAACATTTCAATAAACTAAATCAGGTCTAAGTTTAATGTGTTACCTTTAGCTATTACCTTCATACTCTACACAGTCCCCTAATGGCTCACCTAACTCTGACAAATTATGTTAGGACAAAAACAGAACAGCCATACCAGTGATGCTAAGGATGCTGTACAAAATTCTAAGGATTCTATAGAATACTTAACCTTGCTAAGGAGAAAATTTCAGGAAATATATAGCTCTGTCCAACCAACAAAATAGTTAACACATTGTTTACACACTTGTATATACCATCTATCCTCCAGATTAAAAAATGGAAAACTATGCAATATGTTTTCAGTCAGGAAATAGTCTTTTCAAATGCATAAAAACTAAAATCAAGGGTTATAGTCTTCTTCACCAGAAACCTTCTCACATGAGAGAACAGTGGACAAAGTGAAGCTAATTAAAATATTTATCTAGTCATGCACATGCAGAGAGGTGCAGAGAGCATTAGGCTTGGAGTCAGATGGACCTAAATTTAATCTAGCTTCAGCACTTATTAGTAGTCTGACTGACCTTGGGAAAGTTTTACCTGCAAAAGAAGGTAATTATATACTTCATGCAGCTTTCATGAGGAATAAAAGGGATGATACATTTAAAGCTTCAGTATACAGCCCGGCATAGACTAAGTTCTTAATGAATGTTAGATGTTAATAACCCAGTACTTTCTTAATAAATGCCACATTGGAGCACTACTGTTTTCATACTTTTTGAGAAAAATCTATCTTTGTCAATATTTCCAAGAGTTTCTGAATCTGTTGGTTTCTTTCATTCTTGGTCAAACTCACATATGAGATCATCACTCAATGGTCATCTAATATGTTGAGCAAAATTATTTTCCCAAAGTGATCCACCTTTAATCCAGTCATAAAGAGTTAGCCATTCTCAATTTTAATTGACAAATCTAATTACTGTGATGAGTTTATTTATAGTCACAATTCAATATCTATTGATAGTTTCTTGACCTTGAAGAATATCATCCAATTAACGTGGCAATATGTGTTAATGGATTTTTAAATTACTTCACACTGGATAAAAGGTGAAAGGAAAAAGGGAAATTCATTTCCAGAGAGAAGAATCATAATTTATGAGAACTTTATATATCTGTCTCTGAATTGCAAAATAGGTGTTTACTTTGAGTTTATTCCATATTAGAAAATTATGTTATTTATGTAGTAGTGCATATTTCTGGAGTGTTTTCAGGAAAAGATTATTTAAATTCAAGCAACAAAATGTCTGCCTAAATTTGTGTTTAAGGGTATGTTTTTTTTTCTTTTAGATAATTTTTAAAATTAATTCTTTCAGATTATAATCCTTTTAGCTGATTGAGGACTGCAAATCATCAACTCCTTAGAACACATGCAAAACAAAGACCTGTTGCTATAAAAAACAAAGAAAATGAAGGAAGATATGTTTGCACACAGGGCAAGAAAGGGTTACCCTCCAGTTGCCCAGCCACACTCTTCTTTTCATTCCTCATGTGTTCCACTTTGGATATTAAGCCTGATTCCAAACACATAATGAGAATCACAGGCTACCAAATTCATAAGGACTCCATGTATTACATAGCTCATTTCCAGAAAAAAATAATACCGAGAAATTAAATTAAGAAAAAAAGTAGCAACCTTCACCAATTGATTCCCACTTTCTGTTTTGCTTTTCTATCTCTTCTCATTTTCCATCACTTCATAAGCTTCTCCAGAACATGTTCCTTATCTTTGAAGGTACCCTGTACTAAATTACTTCCCTACTTGGACTCTTCGGAACAGTGAAAAATAATCTTCGGTTGTTTAGTCCAGACAGTCTTCAGGATTTTTCTATGACAGCCTGATGAAGAAGTACACTGTTTCTACCTACAGCACATGCTACTGTGAATGGCACACAGTAGGTGCTCAATTTACAAAAAAGGAAAAGGATGGCTAAAGGGAATGGGAGAGAAGGAAAGGAGGTGCCCTAGATATTGAAATAATTGGCTCCAGTATAATATCTCCAATAATCTATGCCCTTTTCACTGCAATCAATGCTATACATGTCAGTTCTAAATTGTTGCTATTTTTTTTACAAGTGTTTTGTGTATAGTTTCAAACTTCCCTGTTTATTTATTATTATGCACCTGCAGGACAGTAATTTTATTAGGCACAGGTTCTACATCTACACATTTGAAATCAGCAGTTATATCAGGAAAGGGAAAAATAGACTCGGCACCTGTGAAATCTCTATTTTGCTTCCAGTATTTTTGAAGACATATTTTATGCATTGAAGCATTGCTCATGTTAAATCATGGAGATTTGCATACTTACCATAGATTTACTTTTTTCTGATATCTGATCTTTTCAAGATAGGAATGGGAAGGAATGGGAGAGTGCCTTAAATATTTGGCTCTTGTTAGAAGGTGATAATTTCAGGCCAGAATACATAAAAAAGGAAAAATTTCCCTCTAGACCTGAGAAAGCAATCATTTACCTGGTGTAAAATAAATTACAATGGATTGTTGGATTGGAAACTACCTCAGGTACAATGAAGTGTGGTGAACAGATGCTCAGAGAGGCTAGTTGGACATGAAGATGATGCAGTCAAGTGCACTCAAGCACAGTTCCAAAATTGTCCTTTATTATCCTGAAAAATGCCTGTTTAATAACCTATTCAAAAGCATATCTTTTAATGCTATATTTTCTCCCATCTGGAGTAAGGGATGTGGGAGGCAGTACTCAGAGCTAATAAAAATGGATGGAGGCAGAAGATTTCAGAGACAAAGCTTTAGGCCAAGAAACTCAGAAAGTTGGATCATTAAATGGTTGGGAACCACAGAGATGTGGTTATCTCTCTTTAAGAACCCTTGGCCCCTCCTTCAGTCCTCAATGTGCCTATAACCCTTTGGATGGTCAAAGTACCTTCCTGGAGGAAATTTAGCTATCTAATATTGTTACTTGTATGTTACCTCTATCTTATGACATAATTATGATCTAACAATTCAGTTACTGCCACAGAAATGGCAACCTTATGTCTCTTCCTATCTCCTAAAGCTATGATGCAATATAAAGGGAGAAGCTGTGTGTGCATGTGTGCATGTACATGCACACACGTTTGTATGTCTGAGTATGTGTGTGTGTTAATCCCTACATGTGTGATTATGCATATATATATATATATATGTGTGTGTGTGTGTGTGTGTGTGTGTGTGTGTGTGTGTATACATTTACAAGCACTGTATGTCTGTGTATATATCTGTGTATCTGTGAAATATGGCACAGAGGAAAAAGAGGCTACCATCAGCCTTTCTATGTAAACATCCACTCATTTATGCAGGTTATATTGTTCAACCTCAGACGTACCAAAACCACCACAAAACAAATCTAGAGAAATGCTAGTTTTGCTGATAAATCTGCATTTTGTATAGATGACTGTTGAATTTTTTTTTTTACTCAATTTAGCCTTCCTGTTTATATAAAAACAGGTCTGGTCCTACTTTCTGGCAATTGATCTAATTTTTTAAAAATATATAGCCACCTTTCGGAACAACATGTGGGAGACTTGATATATTATCAACATCTAAGGAACAGATTAATCCCAGGCCATAATTTGTTCTATCTCTGAAATGCACATTTATTTATCATGCAGTGCCTTTTGCCCTTTCTCATTTCTATCTAATAGAGTAAGTGAATGTAGAACACTTGCTGGAAGTCAGCTTGAATGGCTGAATTTTATCTACTTTTTACTAGCTGTCTAGCTTTAGGTACATTATCCAACTCCCTCAGGCCTTAGTTTCCTTCTTCAGAAAATCTAGATAATATGATCACTACGAAGTTAAAGGAGAATCTGTTAATCACTTGTAATTATTTGTGTGTCTGAATGATATCTTGATACAAGTGACTGGTGATTATTAGACCTCACAGATTTGTATGTTTCTTTGACATCTACTCTATAACTAAACTATATATGACTTAAAGGTGTCTCTTTGTGCAGTATAATATTTAATATAGTCACTGTCTATAAAAAAATTGGTTAGCTCAAAATGTATTTTTTTTAAAGTCACAAAAAGTTATTTAAAGAAATTAATCGGAAATCAGGGTCATGCTCCTGCTTGTCCTTGGCTCGTTCAGTATATTTAAATCACTATAAGGCCAGCACATTGCACGGGTCCATGCCAATTTGTTCTATGATCAGTTATAATGAATGTTTTCCAAATCCCAAATGTATAATTTCCTCTCTGATTTATTCTATCCAGTCTGCAGTACAACAGAAAGGACTATTCACGTCCTTTTCTTTTTCTCCTTTAAAAGACTAGGAGAGAGTTAGGGTTAGATGGAACAGTGGGTACATGTAGGGCAGCCTTGTGTGGATGCAGCTCCTGGGTCTTTCTCACCAGCCTTTACTTAGATTTACAGAGGTTACATCACAAAAACCTGACAGGGTGCTTGTAAAAATGGAGCCATTATTATCTCCATTCTTTTCTTTCCCTACAGCCCTTGTTCTCTTTGAAAATAAAGAGTAGGTTCTAGAAAGGGAGTATTACAAAACAGAACCCCATATTTCACAGCTTGAAATTCAGAATTCTGAGACAGATAACACAAATAGAGTTTCACATGACAGACTAGCATAATGATTGCATCTCAGAACTTTGGGAGGCAGCCTCTAAACATAGGAAGTTAAAGGCATGTCTAAATCCAATCTAAACCTCTCTTCCACAAAGTGTATTGCAAATGTTAAACAGAAACCTCCAGTTACTGACCAATCAAAAATTATCCCCTATGTCAATGAATAGATGTAGCTTCAATGGATTGTGATCGGAGGGAAAAAAAAGTATAAAGTGGGTTAATTTTGCAGATAATAATACCAGGGTTTTTCTGAGAGTATTTTAAAGCTAAAAACAATAATAGAGTCTGGGCCATTTTGTTGTGTTGGACAAATGGGTTATATCCAGTTTTGTGTGAAGGCATTTAAGGACACATGAGAAAATGCGGGAATGATGGAATTAATAAGAAACCTGGAGATTTATAAGAAGCCAAGTAAATACTGAAAGGTTAATGAGAAATTATGTAAATCATGTAGAGGAACTTATCTTAAATTTTTGACTTGAGCAACAATCAAATTTGGAGGAAGTGTTATATAAAATTATATCACTCCCTTAAGTTCTTAAAATTAATACTCAATATCAGGCAGTGAGCATGACTTAGGAGAAAAACACTACACATGACCTACGGTGTCTACACTAGAGTAAACATGAAATCTGGTATGTGTGCATGTGTGTTAGGACTTTATAAGAAAATATTATAGATAATACTTGGTAAAGCACAACCTATACAAGTATTAATTAGTGCTTTGGAAAAATTTGAAGACTTCAACCCAGAAAATATGCTTCCAAGATAGAAGAAAATATGGTTGCAGTAACTAAATAGCTGTCGGTTTAAATAGGAGATTTATTATACTCATATAAGGGAGATCTCAGATATATAGGGAAAATTTTGGCAGCAAACAGTTAGCTAGGTACCTAGATTTAACGTCCCAAATCAAGCCACCAACCTGATTGAGCAGCACCTTGTGGCTGCTACCTCAGGGCAGTAAGAACATGGTTCTTATTAGTGGTTAGCTAGCCCAGAAATGTTGGTGCAGGTGTTGGCAATACTATTCTTACTAACCTGAAGTTCAACGTTTCTTAAGCTGATAATGGAGAAAGCCATTAATACTCAAACACCTATAATGTGGTCTGATCATGAGACTGGGCAGTACCTAGTTCATGTATACATATCCTAGCAACTGGGGGCAGTAGAAGAGTGAGTTTCAAATAGTTCAGCTTTGGGAAAGGGGAAATAAATATGCCCCATTTAAGGCTCATAAAGCAAAAGGAATTTCCATGCTTGAAAACAAGGTTCAAATGCTGACCATGAAAAAGGAATGTAAGACATAAGAAAGCTTTCTGCAGCAGAAAGAATAAAGAATTTTGTAGATGTAGATTCAGGTTCAAAGGGCAGTTTATTCTTTTGACTATTTCAATCTCCAGTCTTAGTATAGGAGCCCTGGAGCATTTCGGCCTCATACAGTCTACTCCTAAACCTAGAACTGGAAGGCCTCAGCCTCAAATTTTGTACAATCTAGAACGTTCAATCCTTCAAGACTTACTGCTGACTGAGCCACTCTGACTAGGTCCTTCTGAACCCAGAGCTGTATTGGATTCAAACTCTTCTCCAAGCTTCTGGTTCAAACTGACCTTGTGAACCAGCTGACTGTTTCTGGCTGAACTCTTCTGACTCTGGCAGACTCTGGCTGACTCCTGCAACTTCTCTGACTGAACTGTTCTAGTCATCTTCAAACTGTCTTACTCTTCCAGTCTGATACTGATTTCTGCCAAGCTACCTCTGTGGCTCTGCCTCAGACTCCTCAGACTCCTCAAACTGCTTCTGTGTCAGTATGTATGTCAGTGTCTTATCTTCTTACTGCCTCATACTGCCTGATTGAGATTGCTTCAGAATCTCTGAGCTGAGAGTCTGCTTTTCTATCATGAGAGTTAGGCTTGCCCTCACTCTGGCTCACTCTGCTAATCTTCCTCTTTTGATTCATCACTTTGACTGCCCTTCATTCTGACTCATCCCAGCCCTCACTTTCTGTCTGACATTGACTCTTTCTGAGCTCAGATTCCTGCTTCTCAAGTGCTGGGATTAAAGGCATGCACCACCACTGCCTTCTGAATACTGTGATTAAAGGTGTGTACTAACATTCTTTCTACATTCCATCTGGACCACACAGGCCTCTGAATGTAATCCCTTCATATAAACCCCTGTATATCACCCCTTCATATATATCCTTGGATTTTATCCCTTCCTATCACATAGGCCTTTCAATGTGATCCTTTCCCAGAAAAGCCATGTTGCTAGATTAAATGATTGAATATTCCTCTACAGAATTTCATGATGGTCTTGAACATCTTTACCTCCTCTGCTTTTGATTACGTATTGTGGCATCTTCTCTTAGATGCAGATTCTAAATTAGTTAAACAAAAACAGGAAACAATACCTAAAGTTTGATTTATGAGAAGGAAACAAATCTATAGATATTTTAAAGATGTGAACTTTCTGGAAGATAATATGTATTCAAAAAAGGTAGTTGTTTTCTATAATTGATTAGCTTAGATTTTACTTTCTCTTATCATTCATTCTCTTGGACCTAATACAGAAAATTCAGTTTCTGATAAAATATTTATGTATTGTTTTAACAAGCTAAAGAGGATAGGAAAAACAACCTTATAAGACATATTTATAAAAAATTCATATCAATTCAATGGAAACATAGAGAGGCAAGATAGAGAAGGATTTTTTTTTTCTTTTCTCTACCAATTGCCTAGTGTTAGTAGTTTCCAAGGAAATCAAAACCTTTTAAACAAACTATAGAGTATGGTGGTAGAGAGAAGAGGTTTCAATATGAGCCAAATAAAAGAAAAGATGTAGTGAGAATAGGTTAGGACTGTCTCCATAGAATTTCTGAACTTAGAGAGGTTTACAGCACATCCCCATGGCACCAAGCCCATCTCAAGAGCTGTAGGAGACAGCCAGCATCTTAGAGACTAGCTACACTGAGTGGTACATGTAGTCAGTGTTAGAAGAGGCAATGCCCTACCATGTAAGCATCCATATTCCACACAAAGAACATACAGTATCTCACAGGAGAAGTAGGGCTCTGCCACCTCAGGCTTTAATTTAGCACACACAACTAAAAGAGAAGGCAAACCAGTGCCTCTCGACTGGAAGCAGACACTGAGTATATCAAATATTGATTTTGACACTCCCAAAATTATATGAATGTGCTAAGGTATTTTTCTATGAAAATATTGCCTCTGGTCTCCTCAGCCCTATTAGGAAGGAGAACAGGAAACAATATTAATAAAGTACTGGAAAGAATTGAATATTACATGTTTATCTGTTGCTGAGTTGTAGTTGTATTGTTCAGGACACATCATTACAACTATTTCACACCAGTTTGTGATTTAGATTATAGGTAGGAAGGTGGTAGATATTTGAGGAAGTTGGATAAAATTTTGTAGGTAGTCAGCTATCATTGAGTTAAGCCTGCTTCTAACAGGATGTTTTTGGTACTCTCAATTCCAACTTTTAAAAATAAGGAAATGTTTTCATTTGTAAAGAATCAACCCACATGTTTGAGGCCATTCCTAGGGAAAATTTTAAAAGATTATTATACCAGAACATTGTATCTACTCCAACACAATCATTATTAACATTTAAGTCAAATATTCATTGTTGATTTTTGGCTGAGTTACTTATACCCTGACTGGCAGTATTCATTTCAAAACACTGCTAATAATAACCATTAGCTTTAATAATAGTGATAATTTTCATTGTCTGGTATGTTTTTCTTCTGAGTAGCTTGAAAAAACTTCACATTGACTATGCTGTCTGTTCTCAGGTACCTCTGTTAAGACCTAAAAAGAACAGGAAGTGTATTGATTGTGCTGTAGAGAAAGACTCAGTGAGGTTAAGTATTAGTTCAAGGTCACAAAGCTGGTCCGTGGCAGATCCATGATAGATACTGCTAAGGGTAACTAAATAAACTGGAGTTGAACTCAACCTACCTATAACAAATGTGATTAAGGGCTCTATATCTGAGGCAGAGGGCCTGGACCTCCTCACCACAGTCATGAAGTGTTTGCCCTAAGAGACCTCAATCTCTCTTTCTAAAAGTGCCTTCAATCAGAAAGTCAGACCTGTGTCATTTACTTTCTCAGAGTTGTTGGCTTTCAGGTCTGCATAGAGCTGGATGATTTGGCCAAGACAATGGACAGTTTTGCTCCTTGAGATTCTGAACACAAAGAGTTGCCTAGCAGTGCAGTATTTCCTCAATCAAAAGAGAACACTTTTTAATGACAATATTGAAGACTACAAAGTTTCCCAAGTGTGTGGCAACTATAAAATTATGTTATCTTAATGAGAATTATGAAGTTTGAATCCATCTTAGTTAGGGTTTCTACTGTTATGATTTATCACCATGACCCAAAGCAACTTGGGACAGAAAAGGTTTGTTTTACTTTACATCTTGTTGTCCCTAATCTAGGGAAGTCAAAACAAGAACTCAAACAGGACAGGAACCTGAAGGCAAGAGCTGATGCAGAGAACAGAAAGAGGTATTGCTTACTAAGTTGTTTCTTGTGACTTGCTCAGCCTGCTTTCTTACAGACCCAGTACCACCAGACCAGGGGTGGCATTACCCATAGAGATCTAGGCCTACCCACATCATTAATCAAGAAAATGCCCTCGAGCCCAATCTGATGGAAGCATCTTCTCAACTGAGGTTCTCACTTCCCATATGATATTAGTTTTTGTTAAGTTGACATAAAACTAGCCAGCACAGCTTCTGATCACAAAATATCCACTATCTTTTTTTGCCCTCTTTGATTGGATCACACTCATCTTCATGTATAGATACCACTTAGCATTTCTGGTACTTGCTTTAACCTAACACTGTTTCATGACTCCAATATCTCCATCTACCAACATCTCCATCTACATTCCTCTGTTCCCATGATTTACTAACTGAATTGTTTTGCTTCTTGGCTCTTATTTTTTAGTTTTATAGATATATTGGTTGATAGGATAATTTTCTAAAACATCATAGATTCTTTAAAGATACATTTCAGCAAGAAACCAAATTCATTCAGAAGCTGATAAGATAGAGACTTACTTTAGCATGGGTTCAAGAATCATTTAAAACTCTAAAGCTTTATTTGCTAAAAAGAATAAATTGTTTTTAAATCTTTGCTAGAAATCTCACTGGTCTCTTCTCTATTAAGACACTTCCCAAATTTTCCAGAGAATTTATCAGGCAACACACTGCAAGCACCTGTCCTCCCTCTGTGTGGATGTCAGTGTGAGTAAAGAACAGAGGTCCATGAAGCTTCATTTCCTACTGACAAGGGGCAAGAACAATGCCACACAATGTAATTAGTTATAACAATAGAAAATTTCTTTATCTGATGATCAGCCAAGTCATCCTTAGTAATGTTAAACAGTAAAAGACCAGTCTCACATTCTAACACATCCAATGGAGAGTACATGTTATCTCTTTTTAAATTTTCCCTGTACATCTCTTCAACATGTATTTCTTAAAGATTTAGACAAAAGGGTCATGAGTTTGAAAGACAGTAAGAAGTAGTATATGGGAGTGTTTGGAGAAAAAAAAGGGAAAGTGGGAATGACATAATTATATTCTAATCTCAAAAAAAATTAAATATATTTTTTAAAGAATTAGACAAGAAAAAGCAGCATCCACAAAAGAATGTTAATGGTACATTTTCAGTTTCAGTTCATCTTTTATTCACTGAACATCAATTTTTGTATTAGAATAGTGGGGTCAAAAATACACATACTGCTTCTCATGGAAGACTTTAAGAATAAAATGAAATAATGGCAAAGATGCTTACTATGCCATAAAGAGCCACTCAAACACTTAGCAGATAGAGCAGTGATTCTTTTTTACTATACTCTAACTGGGAGTGCATTTACACTCTTCTTTCAAGGAGTGAACAGCACTTTTCAAGCCCTAATAAATGTCAAGGTTATAAAGGTACAAAACCATCTGTAAAGTTCAGCTTAAAGGTAAACAGGGCAGCTTATTAGCATATGCAAGAACTCCAAGTTAATTTTAACCTAATAAATATCCTGAAAATATTCACAAGGATGTCTTCTATCATACCAAAGAAACTGATGCTTGAAATTCATGTCATCCTCTACATGTTGCTGATGCATGTAGTCTTTCATGAGGGTACTACCATTAGCTCTAAAGTCCATTTCGTATACAGGATATTTTTCAATTCAGATATCCTCAATTCACATTCCTTTTCCATGTATATTGGTTCTGTGACTTTGAATAATAGATAAAAGTTTGTTAAGCCTCAATTTCTTGAATTACCCAATAAAGAATGATCATTTCTTAAAATTATGATGCCAACTAAATGAACTAATATACAGAAACTTTAGGTATTTTGTACGTAGTAATATGACTCAAATGCTCACTAAGGATGATAGTTATCATACCTCATGCTTCCACGTTATTAGAACGTGTTTGTGCTAACTTTTATAATCATAGTATTATTGCACATACCACGCAATATATAAATATATTTTATGTTTTGTACTATATAAATATCAGCGTTCAAGAGTGAGCAAGACATTTCCATGAACAGAATATAATTGTCACTTTGCTTTAATAGCATATGGGCTGCAGTCTCTTCCGGTGTGTTTCTTGGTTCGTGTGTGTCATTATCTAGTACAGCAGAGTTCTCACACCTGCACCCATTAAAAGGGAATTTTGAGGAACTTTAAAAAAAGAAATGAAACGAAGTTTAGGAGAGTAAGAAGTCAACAACATGATAAGAGTTGTATATGACAATCTAAGGAGGCTTTGAGCACAAGGCTGCATTCTGATTTACAAGTGACAACAGTCATGATTCATGCAAGAGATTTCATCCATTTTTCATGTTGCACAGGCTTTAACTAGCGTAAAATCATGGCATTTCCTCTTCGGGTCAATATTCTCATACGCAATTATGTACTCTGGTGAAAACCTTTTCGTAATCATCTGTGATTATCCTTCTATTTGTTCTTTAGGGGGGGGAAAAGGAATGATTTAATAACTAAATCTAAAGTATATTTCTAAAATTAGCCTTGAGTGATCTAGTTCTCTCCCTAGTCCCTTAGTCTGGACCTAACCCCTGCGGTTATATGAATTGTAGCTTTAGGAGCTAACATCCACATACAAGCAAATACATACCATATTCGTCTTTTGGGATATGGGTTACCTTAATCAGGATGATTTATTACCTAGTTCCATACATTTATCTGTTGAATTTCACTATTTCATTTTAAAACAGATGAATAATAGTCTATTGTGTAGTTATATCACATTTTCTTTGTGCATAATTCATTGACAGATATTTAGTGTGTTTCTAATTTCCAGTTATTATGAATAGAGAAGCAATGAACACAGTTAAGCAAGTGTCTCTAATAGGATGTGGAGTCCTTGGGGTATATGCCAAGGATTGGCATATCTGTATCTTGAGATAGACCACTTCCCATTTTTCTGAGAAATTGCCACATTTATTTACACAGTGGCTATACAAGTTTGTACTGGCACAAGCAATAGATGAGTGTTTCTCTTATTCCACATCTTTACCAGAGTGAGTTGTCATTTGTTTGATTGATCATGATCCTTTTGATTGATAAAAGTTGAAATCTCAAAGTATTTTTGATTTGCATTTCTTTGATGACTAAAGATGTTAAACAATTATTAAATGGTTATAGATGGATGGGGCGTGACTGGAATGGGAAGATCCAACAGATAGGAGGAGGAAACAGAAGGGATAGGGAGAAAACACAGTATGGGACAACTGAAACAGGTCCATTTGCACAGTTGTATGGAAACCTAATATATGTATAAAAAATACATATATGAAGGTGATCTAAATAGAACTGCCAAATAACAGAGAAGATGGAGCCCCAACTTGACATCCTTGTCACCAAGTGAAGCTTACAGTTTTGGGAAATGGTTACATCTAATTGAGTTGTTGGCCAAAGAGGTCTCATGGGAATCTCCAAATAACCCAGGCCAAGGTAATTGGTTGCTCTCCACACACTGATGGTAAGACCCTATTGATCAAAAGAACACCTACAGAACTCATTGAAAAGGGAGAAGTCAAACTGATGCCTATATCATCAGTATAGAGCCTTCAATCAGATTGACTAGTGTTCATGATACTAGAAAGTACTTTGCACAGTACCAAACCCAGCTACAAACCCTTCAATTTACAATGATAATCTGCATGCAAGATGCACTAGTGCAATAGTAGCACAAAGCTTGTGGGAGTAACCAACCAATATCCTATAGATTTACAATCTATTCTATGAGATGGGACCCATCACCAACATGGTTCAGGTGGCTCAGAACCTGAGACCAGATAGACCAGGAATCTAGGGAAAAACCAAGTACCATTTTTCTGCTCAAGGAGCTTAGCAACAAATAGAATTCCCCTATACTTATAGGTCAATATATCTTCCTCAGTCATTATCACAGAAGCTCTCTCCTAGAGTAAATAGCAATGAATAACTACAGAGAACCATTGCTGAACAATGCACAGGAATTACAGACTCAGATGGAGATGGAATGTCTCCATCCATCCTCCTCCCCCTATTTATGCCTCAGGGATCCATATAGAAGCAAAAGATTTTAAAAGCAAAAAGAAATGGAGAACACCAAGGAAACAAGGCCTTTTAAGAAGTACATGTGAATTCAAAGATACTGTGGCAGCATGCACAGGGCTGGCAAAGGTCTGGGTCTAATGGGGCCCCAGAGCTGAGAGGGGAAGTGGACAGAAGCCCGCATCCTTAAACCAGAAGCTATCTCCAGTGATAAACACTTGCAAATAAGAAATGGTTTCTCCAATGGAGTCTCAGTGGATATAAAAGCTACTCTTTTACTTTTTCAGTGATCATTTATTTTTAGTGTCTTTTTTATTTATTTATTTTTCTCTTGTATAATACATCCCGACACCCCTCCTTCCATCTCTTCACACCTCCCAGCTCTCCCCACCTTCCTTCTAAAATCTACTCTAAAGGGCAGACCCCATGCCCAGCAGTAGATGGCCAATACAAAATGAAATGAACGGTAGTTTTTGAGTCTTGCTTTTGTTTTTAATCTCATAGTGTTTTGCCTGGGCACTTATTTTCTCATTTTCATGTGTGTGTCTGTACGTTTATATGTGTTTCTTGTGCTTTTTTTGGCTCCTTTGTTGTTGTTGCTCTATTAGGTTTTTTTTATTTTATTTTATATTTATTTTTATTTTTAGATGCCTGTCTGTTTTCTAATGACAGAGCACAAGAAAGCATACAGATTTGAGTGGTTGGATAGGTGGGAAGGACCTTAGAGGAGTTGGAAGACAGAGGGAACCTATTCAGAATGTATGGGAAAAATTATATTCAATAAAAAACAATCTTTGATGCTTACAAGTGGTACAGGCACAAAAACGTTATACAAGGCATGTTTTAGGTAGTCTGAACTCACAGTTGCTAGAATATTATTTTCTCTTTAATTAGGGAACTTTCCACTTTCAGCTTTTAAAAGCACCACTTGTCTATCCCAAAAAACTTCCACTTTCCCTGGGATTTTTTCATTCTAATTCTTGGTGTGAATGTCCCTTCCCACTGGCCAAACTACCCAGACTCCATATGTCTAGGTAACTTACCATTGCTAAACGCCTCCATGATACTTTTTATTCTGCCTATACTGTGTTTGTCTCTATACCCACACATCTATGTCCTCACTGGAAAACAAGCCTAAGGACGTCATAGCATGATCAGCATGACATTTTAGCAATGTTTCATAGGGTACTTCATAGATTTCTGAATAATGCCATTTTTTAAATGTTATCCAATACTACCTTTCTAATTGCAGCCAAAAACAGTTTCATGTTTGTAAATAATTTCTGTTTTAAATATATAGTAGCTCATTCCCTACTCTACTACCTTATGGTTTTATATTTTTCAAGGCTCACAAACAAGAACCTCCTGAGCAAATTCTTAAAATCAGCAAGCAGAGTTAGCTTCATTTATCTATTTGCTAAGGAAGTATGCACTAAGAATTTTCTAGTGCAACTCACTCAGATAAGTATTCTCAGATATGTATTCTCAGCCACTTGACATTTTCAGACATTCATGCTGTAAAGGAGGGACAGAGAGTCAGACATTGGGAAGTGGTATCAGCAGTGAGAATGAGAAAATTTGTGCTGAAACCTTTCCAGAGAAGAAAGAACCCACCCCCTCCTCGAGGCCACCAGGGCAAAAGGCAGTAAATGGGAGTGGGGAGGAATTGCGGGTGTATTCTGGGAAAAGCCAAGGAGTCCAGGAAGGTGCAGAACTGAACACTCCAGACCTAAGGCTGCTTTGCTTTTGTCGAAGCTTTTGTCCAAGAAGGTTTAATCACATATTCATTTTTCTTGAAATTATGTAACTAGATAATTTACATTTTGGAGTCTTGTGATTGAGTGTTTTTCTTTTTTCTTTTTAAATGATCTTTCTATGAATGAGCACAAAAAAAAAAAAAAAAAAAAAAAAAAAGAGGTCCCTTCATGCTTAGCACTCACAAGGACAAAGAACAAAGAACTTGAAGGGGCAACTCACCAAAAAGCTGCTGGAGAGGGCACGTACCAGTACCAATGCCATGAAGGAGGAAGGGACCAGAAGATGGGCGACCAATTAGCAAAGGAACTAGCGCCGTTAGATGCACCACCAACAACAGAAGGCAAAAATGAGGGCCCAAAAACAACAGTTGCTATAAAAAAATAGACCCTGACCCAAGGGTACTCAATGCCCATGCCTGCATGGGTAAAGAGACCACATTGAGCACCAGATGTTAAGATGTCGTACCTAATGAACATGCTGAACATGTTGCTGAACCCAGTCCTGGGACCCTTGGGGGCCTGGGTGAGTTGACACAGAGTCAAGGACAGAGACTCTGGGAGTCAGGTAAGTGTCAGAAGCAAATTCATTTATTCCAGGAAGAGGGACCCCTTTTAAACTCTTGCCCAGCGTCCCATTGGCTCCTGGACTGCAGGCTGCTATTGTGGCTCTTTCCCATTGGCTTGAGTTGTACCATGTCATCTGTCTCTGGGTCCATCTACAGGTTTTCAGTTTGGCTTGAACAGGAAGTCTTAACTACACATGCTTCAACAGTGGGCTTATCTCCTGGCATGCCCAGGCATGTTCCTGGGTGACCCCAAGTGGGAGCTCCATTTGTGCATGCTATTTGGTAAACCATGCATACATGCTGTTTAGTGGCAAACCATGTTCCTGCCACAACGTACTGTTCACTCATTTACTGAGCAAACATTACTATTATGTGTTGGATACTTGTTTCTAAGTAGAAGATAGCAAACATGAGCAACTCTTAAGAGAGAGAGAATTCACATAGATGTGAAGTATGTACAGAAGCACACTCAAGTATGGAGATGCCCCAGAGGATTTAAGCACCAAATTTCACTCCCTATTGCTGGGCCCTCTCACCTCCCATATAGTACCCTCTGCCTTCATACCATTGTATACCATTACCTTCCTTCCCCTAAATCTCTCTTTAGATTCCTTCTTCCCCTCTCATACTTCCCTTTCTGTTTTCATGCCATATATATAAGAATCTGGCTTATCTTGATTAGCATAATAACCTCTATTTGCATCCATTTTCCTGAAAATGGCTTCACTTCATTCATCTCTATTGTTAAATGAAGCTCTATGATTCAGGTATGCCATATTTCCTTTAACCATCATTGAGAGACATCTAGGCTGGTCCTACATGTTGCCTTGGTAAATATGGAGCAATAAATGTGGAAGTGCAAGCACCTCTGTGGTAAATTGGCTTAGAATCCTTAATACTTCCTTGAAGCAGCTAGAGATTGAGGTACATGCTTGTAATTACAGCACTTCAAGGTAGAAGCAGGAGGACAAGAAGTTCAAGGTCATTCCTAATTTCATAAAGAGTTCTAGGCTAGTATGCTTTACATGGGATCCTATCTGGAAATATAAATACCCAGAAGGGGTATAGCTGGATTATGTGATAGCTCTGTCTGTAGGTTTTTGAAAAGCCTCCATAATGATGTCTATAGTGACTGCAGGGGTTTCAGTCTCACAGAAAATGTAAAGGGCTCCTCTTTCTTCACATCCTCAATAACATGCTTAAGTCAAGTTATAAATATTTATTTCCTCAAGCACTTACCATTCCTTTATGGTGAAAATTTTCAAAATACTTAGTCTAGCTTTTTGAAACGCATAGTACATTGCTGTTATCAATAATTACCATATTTACAACACTCCAGAATTTCTAGCTCCTATGTAACTATACTTTTGCACCAACCAATAAATATATTCCCTACACACACACACACAGAGAGAGAGAGAGAGAGAGAGAGAGAGAGGGAGGGAGAAATACATATTCTTATGATACATTAATATTAATATTAATTTTTACTTTTATTTGTATGTGTATGTATGTATACCACGTATGTGTGGATGCCTGTGGAGGTCAGAATAGCGTGTTGCAATTTTTGGAGCTGTAGTTTCAAGAAGTTGTGAGCCATCTTACATGGAAGCTGAGAACTGAACTTGGAGCATCTGGAAGAGCAGTAAACACTCTTAACTGCTAAGCCATCTTTCCAGCTGCTTATAATGTCAAGTCTTAACAAGTAAGTTGTTCATACATTTTGAGTTAATATTTGTAACTGATGAGAAATAGAGGACTGACTTCATATTCCACATGTGTATACCCAATTTTCCTAAACCATTCACTGAAAAACCCAATGGGACAAGCTTTTTTGAAAGAAATGTAATCAAATAACTGAAAAACAAAACCTGTGACCAAATGAAGAATTTTTCTAGAAGAAAATGATTTGGAAATATGCTCTTCTAGTGGCTTCCACATATGTAGAGGAATTCTATACAGGCAAGGAAGATACTATAGTTTCAAAAGATGTAAAATTTCTGGTCTCAAAAATGGCTTAGCAACAAAAGCACTGGCTGTTCTTTCAGAAGAATTGGGTTTGATTCCCAGCACTTATGTGGCAGCAGCTCACAGCTGCCTGTAACTCCAGCTCCTGTGGATACCTACACCTTTTCTGGCCTCCAAAAGCAAGTAGCATATGTGGAACACAGACATATACGTGCAGGCAAAACACCCATGCACATAAATATTTCTTAATCAGATAATTAAACCATCATTTCCGGTTTCTTGGTATCTCTTCATTATCTTCAAGTGCCTAATCCACATTAATTCCTCCTTCTCTACCACCATCAACAGACATTTCTGAGAATTCACTTTCCTGTGAAAAATTATGCCTTTCAGCAGCCACATTTTTTTTCAATAGATACCAAAGGTATCATCTTGTAAATAGTAACCATATTTCCCTGCGATTTACCAGTATAAACCTGACAAATCACACACCCAGAGCATTCTGAAAACAAACACAGGGCAATGCTACCAAAGTCCTTATATCTTATGCGGGCTTTATTGAAATTATTATTGACATCATTTTTTTAAAAACAGACTTCTCTAAATAAATCTCTAAGATGTTCAGAATTGAACCTAAGAGAGATATAAACATGTGGTGGATCACATGTTGAACAGTTTAGATTTGCCCAGCTCTGCCTCTCTAATTAAAACACAATCATCTTTCTTTTCTCTCAGAACAAAATCTTCTAAAAGTCGCCCAATTCACAGAAAAGGTGTATAGTACCTCCTTAAGTTTCTACACAAATCATTTCGGGTTGGGACCTCACATAGAGTATCCATTTTAATAAAATTGTAAATAGAATCATAGTAAAATAGCTTAGCAATTCAGTATAATTAAAATATGAAATAATAATTGAAGACTGAGTTAAAGAATGGGGAGGTAAAGAACTGGAATCATTTCATTAAAAATGACATATTGCATGCTCAGAAAGCTTAAAACCCTCACATGTACCTAGAAGACACAACAAAGCAACATATACTTTCAATAAAAATACTGGGCTCAGAGGAGAGATTCAGATTGGGAGAGACTAAAATTAATGTAAAGGAAGAGAATCTCTTGTTAACAGATTTCCAACAAAATCTGCACAAATATTAACAAAATCCATTAAATTTCTCTCAGAAAAGAAAATTTTCTAACACAAAACACAATATAGAGAGCAGCCTTTCTGACTTAATCTAATTTGTTTAAATCCAACACTGAACTTATTATCTGTTCTAAAAAGAACAATGAGTTTGATTTTCAGTGGATGTAATTCATGATGTCTTTATCGATTTTTTAGACAGCTTACTTTATCTTCCAAAGATAATATATGAGAACACAATGTATGAAAACTCAAAAACGGAATGCCATTTTACACCTAAGTAGTTGAATTACTTTTTTATATAACTGAAATATTTCTATATATGTCAGCATAACATATTCCTTCAGATGTCTCCAGGTGAAAGATGGTTTTTCTAACAATCATAACACTTTTTTAAATAACTATTTTTACTTTTTGAGATAATAATGTAATTATGCAATTTCCCCCTCCCTTTTCTCGTTCTACATCCTCCCATGTACTCCCTGCCTAGGCTGTCAAATTCATGGCTACTTTTTCTTTAAATATTACATACATGTATGTGTTGAGTCTTCATTGTCCATAACTGTTGAATACACTTTTTCCATCTATCATTCTTTGATTATTTATATATGAAATATACATATATTAAAGTAATTGTACAGCTAAATAAAAACATATAGTTTTGGTGAGTTTACTTAAGAAAACATCTTTTAAACACATTATAAAATAATAAACATTTTATATATTTTAGGTAAGCAATATCATGAGTAGATTGAACCTAGAAATTATGAACATTCATTGATTCATCTTCTAAAAATTTGAACTTATGTCTAAGACAGATATAGATTTAAGCTAAAGCATAATATGCTCTCTTTCTGAGTTGAAAATTCAAAGGTTTTTGGTCCTTAATATTTCTTAACATGATCTGTGACTCTAATAAAATACTAGGACTCTGGTCCTATTCAATTCATAATCAAAGTGTCAAGAGAGTGTCTATTCTCAAACCACTCACAATAAATGCAAAGTACTAAAAAATAGAAAACAAACAGTAAATATTGAAGAAAAACTAATATTCTAGAGAAGAACACTTACTTTTGAATTTGGTAATTTTATAAATATAAATTCCTGAATTTTGTCTTTCTTTGCAATTTTTCCATTTCTTTCAACCTTTAAATCCCTATTGTAAACTCTGAACATGTGTATTATCTAAAAGTAAAATCATGAAATTTATAGTGCATTAATAATGGTATTAGATGATGTTTGTTACAAAATGAGACAGAATTAGTTTCCAGTGACTACTGCAAAATAAATAAATAAATAAAATCATAAATTAGATAAGCTAAAAATAGCAGGATTGTTTGTTCTCTTACTCAGAAATTGAGGTACACTGGGGCTTCATTTTTTGAATGCTCTCTCCCCATCATGCCCAGCTTCATGTCCTCAATTTATGCAAGCATCTCTCCAATCTCTGTAACTCTAGTTATATTGCTTTCTTGTTTTTTTTGGTTTTTTTTTTATCTTCTTTGTGTGTCTTCTCATCCTTAGATTTAACACCCACATGGTGAACTGAGGTTGGGCTCCATAATTCAAAATATTTAATTTACTTACTACCTCAGAGATCTTTTTCCTCCAAATGAGACAATGTTAAACAAATTCATGGATTTGGAGTAAACATGATGTGCGAATCATTTAACCAACAGGAACTACATGATAAGCCACTGGGCAAAAAAAAAAGTTGGATAGAAACTATGTACATTTGTACATAAATACATTAAACAATGACTGTGTATCGGGAAGGTGAATCCATAATTTATGTTACTTAGATCCCACTTTTAGTAATACTAAACTATGAATAAAAAATAGGTGTGAATATGAGTACAAAGCTTACTTTTGAGGAAAGAATTCACATCAAACTACAAACCAGAGTCATTAGAGCCTCTTTTTCAATCAAGGAAAAGGTAGTACTTGTTCATACCCTTCTCATCAAGAGTCAAATACGATAGTGTCCATACTGTCACTGGAAATCACCAGGATCGGCTTTTCAATGAGAACTTACAGATATAGAGATGCTCGAATCCCTGCACACTGCCCAATGACTACCAGCTACAGCTTGATGCCTAGGCTTCTTCTCCTGCTTCCCAGGAGGAGAATACCTTGAGCATTTTAGAAGAAGCCTAAGCAATGAAGTTGACCTGAATCTTGACTAGTTATATGGTCAAGATTATATGTTATATGTTGAAATTTCTGTTTAAAGCAAGAATTAAACTATTCTCAGATGAATGGGCCAATGGACTAATCAAAACATTGTATTTGACATGTAAAATTTTATCTTTAAAAATTACTTTAACTACTTGAAAGTGTCATTTAAATTATATTGAGACCCATAATCACATAGTCCAATAAGAAAATATCAGGGCTACTTCAAAGTCATAGCTCTGTAAAATTTGAATCACATAAGCTATTGGTGTGATTACCTGTGAACCCTGCTACAGAGGTAATTAAAATGAGTAGTTACTAATAAATAATCATAAACAATGTTCAGACACAATCATATATGTATATGTGTCCTCTAAATATGTTCTAGTTTCATTTTACTGAGTTAATCAGAATGCCATAAGTGTCAAGTAAGAAAATACTCATTTTTATGATCTTTTACCTTACTTTAAAGAAATGGGGTAACCTGTATAACATAAGTATTGTCATAATGTTAAAAAAAAAAAAACAATCAAGAGGAGCAAAATAGCCATTTAAATTGCTGCTTATCAATAGCCCAT
Organism: Cricetomys ansorgei; assembly: GCA_026225945.1. Taxonomy (NCBI): domain Eukaryota; kingdom Metazoa; phylum Chordata; class Mammalia; order Rodentia; family Nesomyidae; genus Cricetomys; species Cricetomys ansorgei. The sequence goes on along the minus strand of JAMJFZ010001360.1, from coordinate 1,560,200 downwards.
TTCAGCATGTAAGGTGCATAATGCATCGCCTAAGAATAAACCAGTAATCGGCTTCATGTTTAAAAAAGGGAAAGGCATTCTAAGATACAGCTGCATAGACTGTATGATGAATATTCAACATGAGAAACTGTCAAATTTATCTTCACTCCATCATTAAGCATTTTTGTGACAAGCTGGATATTCAACCAATTAGGGGTCCTTTTTGTGTGTGTTCTTTTTGTCTAATGCTTGCTCATGCCCTTTTCTGACATCATGAAAGAGTAGGGTTGTCTTTTCTTCTCCTCTCTAAATTTCTGATTACCCATATTGTTAGAAACTGGGCTCAAAGAATAGAATTCTTTTCAAAGATACAAAAGCAAAACCTTGGCCAAAACTTTTATTCCATAACCAGAAGCTTATCCAATATTGTCTCCTCCAACTGCACAAAAATGGTATAAAATGTTAATTTTTATGGAAAAACACATAAAAATGGCTTCCACTTATGAAGAACTCTTCCCTCTGTATTATTTTAGGTTGTTCCTAATTCAGAAAAAAAAATGAATCTTTATTTCATAAGATGCTACTTGCAATATTTCATCTTCACAAATTAAATAATCATTATTAATTTGTGTGTGTGTGTGTGTGTGTGTGTGTGTGTGTGTGTGTGTGTGTGTGTGTGTGTTGCTAGGAATTGAACACAAGGTATCCTCAAGCTAGGTAATTGCTCTATCACCCTCTGGCCTTTAATTTTTTTGTTGTATATTTTTCTTTTGAGATGGGGTCTTCATATGCTGCCCAGAATGACATCAAACTTGAAATCCTCCTGCCTCAGCCTCCCAAATATCTGGGAGGGTGCTGTCCTGGTTAAGATTTCATTGCTATTATAAAACATCATTACTATAGTAACTTAGAGAGAAGAGGTTTATTTTAGCTATTTCAGCTTACAGTTCCACAGCACAATATATCACTGAATAAAGTCAGGGAAGGGACTCAAATAGGGCAGGGGCCTGGCATAGGAGGAGGTGAGCTGGCTTGCTCATTCATAGTTTACATACCATTCATGACAGCATGCCCAGGGGTGGCATCATTCACAAAGAGCTGGGCCCTCCTACATCAATAATCAGTCTGGAAAATGCCCTGGAGACTTGCCTATAGGCCAATCTTTTGGAGGCATTTTCTCAATTAAGATTCTTTCGTCCCATATACCTGTAATTTGTACTGAGTTGGCACCAGACAGGTGTCAACATACCCAACTTAAATTATTCCTTACACACATTTCCCATTGCTCCATAGAGGATGAAACATTTCGTAGAAAAAATTTCATCCAGTTTTTGGTAACCAAACAATGTTCACCTAATAGCTTACTGAATCCATTTTCTAAGTTTCATGTTTGCCATGAGGTAGAAGGTTAACACAGGACTATATGACCAAACTTGGCTCTCAGGAATCTCTAATACATGATATATCACAGAAGTATATCACTATATACTTAGAAGCCTGATATGAAATTTAATTTGTAAACTTCTGAACTTTGACACACCAGTATACTATTTCCCTTCCAAACAATTAATAAAAAGTTTCCACATAAAAATTCCATGGTGGTACACGCCTTTAATCCCAGCACCCAGGAGACAGAGGCAGGCAGATCTCTGTGGCCAACCTTGTCTACAGAGTGAGTTCAAGGACAGCCAGAGTTACAACAGAAAAACTCTGTCTTGAAAAACCAAAATTAAAAATTCCATGGAGAGAAAATTAACACTGGTAATGCTCCTTATTTTATTATATATTCAATAACCTGATTGGAAATCTCACTATGCCAGAGTTCATGACTAAACATCAATATATTCTAATATATTTTCTATAGTTATAAGCTGAAAGCTTAAATCCAAGAGTTATCAATAATCATCCTTTCATCATCACTAGCATCTCAATTATAAGCCTACCAAGAGATATCCTCAGGACTTACTAGTCTAATAGTTTTCAGAAATCTAATTTAAATCAACATTACAGTTGTAACTGCCAAATGCCTCTCTTATGCTATTACTTCACTCCCTGGATATATTTTCTCTAGAAAAAAATGCGTTGTTTGCTGCATGATAGTATGTAAACAGCTGAGCTCAAAATTTTACTGGCATGGTGATCATACTAAAGTTAAACAGGAAATAGCACTGCTTGCTAATACAAATATCAGTGACTGGTAAATAAGATAGACAAATATCAGAAATTCATGTTTGTCTGAAGAAAGATGAGCAAGAAATTGTACATGTTTACCATAAAAACCCAGCAGCAAAACATAGCCTACCTCACTTAACACCAAACAAAATGTGCTTGCTTCATTAACATGAATGCAATGGTGTAAGCAGAAGATTCATACGGATTCCTGTTAACATCGCATAAGCACAAAAATGACAATCTGTTTATACAAAAGATGCATGTCAGACATATGTATATGTTTATCTCTAATCAGATAATCTTTGTAAGATAACTTTATATCGTCAAACAGGGCTATTCTCATGAAAAGGAAAGATTTCTCCTTTAAAAATACTGTTGGTTTGGTGTGCAAGTTTAATTTAAAATGTTACACCATGGGATGGAAGGATGGAAACTGTCTAACTGAAAGTTATCTAGAAAACAACTATTTATCCTTTGTATTAACACATTATTGAAGAATTCTTTAAAATACTTGGCTCCATCATCATTTAAGAGTCAAAATTACCTTATACTTGATATCTACATGATTCATGCCTCTAATATTTAGATTTCTGGTTAAGATGTTACTGACTAGCCACGGAAATGAGTCCCTGAATCCTAGCATGTATGTTCATGTCCAAAGTGGGAGTTCTCCCTGTTGGAAAGCAGTTTTAATTACTCAATGATAGGATGCTGCTATGGTGTAAACTTATCAGCAGCAAACATCTGCCAAATGAATACTCTTTTCTGCATTCTTCTAGGAACTCAGTTGACTGAGAGAATAAGAGAAGTCACAGCTCCACATGCATATTTTATGTTCTAATACACCTAACATTCATCTATACCACTATCTCCAAAATAAACATAAACTCTAAACAAATAAATGAAAGCATTCCATAAAACAAAATGGAGGTAAGTCTAGTTATGATTCAGGAAATGTGTAGGAATGACCAGAATTTTGCATTAATTTTCATTCAATTTCTCTGTCTATCTTACTATGTGTCTCTCCCTCTCCCTCTCTGTGACTGTGTCTCTGTCTCTCTTTCTCTCTCCGTCTCTTTCTCTGTCTCTCTCTGTCTCTGTTTGTCTCTGGCCCTGACTCTTTCCATGTATCTTTTCTCTCTGTGTCTGTCTCTGTCTCTGTCTCTCTCTCTCTCTCTCTGTCTGTCTCTCAGCATCATCATGTATCAAATGCTTTTATATGAGATATATTTTTAATTATTGCAACATTTTGACAGTTACTCTATATATTCATTATTGGCATTATTAACAAATAGCTAAATGTTTCAACGTAGTTGTCCTGAAGGTTAGTATCTCTGAATTTCACTGAGAGTCAAAATTAAAGTTTTGCTCTAAAAATCTCAAGAAAGCAAAACAGACGTTAAAGTGTGTGGGCTTGGAGAAGGAACTTTAGGTTCTTACAGTGAAACTTTTGCTTTTTAAAACAAACAAACAAAAAACAAACAAACATGCAGCTACTATTTAATCCTATTCAGGAAAGAGTTCTTCAAAGTTTATATATGACCTTTGAGATCCATATTATATTTATACATAAAACTGGAGAGTGCAAAAGCCATATACTGAAGACAGAGAAGTAAAGGAATTGTAAGTTAATGGTCAAGTGGCCTTTAAAATCAATGAGAAGCAGAGTGGCCATTCAGACTAAAGTTCTTGAGATGCTATAGAAATATTAATTGTCCAAGGAATAAATGTTTAACTTGATTGTGATGTAATAAATATCTATATGTATCAAATCATTACAGTACCTCATTCATATGACCAAGTTTATTTCTCCATGTATTGCTGAATACAATAATAGAGCATTTAGAATATATTATACATTAACTATGTTTCATTACTTATAGCTGGCTTAATTTGGATGGTTATATTTGATACATATAGAAAATTAATGATTTTAGATAAAGGTTTCTTAAAATCTAGAATCTGATGAAAGAGTCATTATATATATATATGTACATATGTATGTATATGCATACTTATGTGTGTGTGAATAATAATGCATTCACTAATGATAGTCATGCATTAATTAGTGCTTAAACTCAATGTGTCCATATACCACACGTTTAAGTCTCTGAACATCGTTGCCTATCTAAATGTTAAAGGAAAAATGAAATATTAGTAACTTTATGTTCCTCCAGGATAATAGAAGGAGTTGAGATAAAGAAAATAATCAGTCTGATTAATGAACACCAAGCCAGTGACAGTGAACTGAATCTGTGCTTAAATCCAGAGAAAGCAAAAAAGGGAGAAATAATATGAAAATTTTAAAAAGATGGAATAAATGACCTGAAAATGGCAGAAGAAAAACACGATTTACTACAAAAAAAAATTTACATCAGGTGAAATTCATATTACAGAGACTAGGAAGAAAGCTGTAGCATCCAAGCCAGTGGAAATAGATGGAAAGATAGGTAGAAGATGGCTCAGGGGGTGATAATCTTGCTGTGCAATCATAAGGACTGGAGTTTGTATCTCCAGGGTGCACATGAAAAGCTGGGAATGTTTGTGCAGTGCAGAGCTTGAGAAGCCGAGACAGACAGCTCACAGGCAAGGCAGTCTAATCAAAATGGTATATACAGCTGAAGAACTGAGGCTCAGCTTCAGGAAAACACTAATGTGGAACAGGAGCCAATGCCACATCAAATTCTGACTGATACATGCACATACATGGGAAAGCACATCCATGCCTATACTGCATGCATCTATACTTATGTACGTTACACAGTAAACACAGAAAGAAAGGTATGGAGATATTGTGCCCTTCTTCAATCCAAGACTGTGGAGAACTTCTGGCCAACGAAGAAAGGGCTGTGACCAATCTGACCCAAGGGTCAATCTTCAAATCCCTTCTGGGACATAGAAAATTAAAACAAACACTATTCTATCCAATAAAACAGAGTGTTCTGCATCTCTGTTGGAAACAATGTAACTATAAGTTTGACTACTTTGGCTTTAGTAATAATAATAGCAACAACAAACCTTCAACTGTGAAATGATGGATGCAAAAATGTTTGCTAAAGTGTTTGAAATTGCTTTGTAAATTGGAAGATCATTAAAGTATTTGCCTTAATCTTTCTCCCAACTCTAACTGCTTCTTTCCTTCCCTTTTGTCCTTGTTATAGGACAAAGCCTATCAGGATTCATGCCTGCAACACAAACACAACCATAGGCTTCCACTAGGTCCCAGCCCAACTGCAGATCCATCATTTCAAATGGCAATTCCATAGGAAATCGATATTTTGAAAGGAAGATTGCTTCAGCTAGTGTATTGTGGACTGTGGGTGCAGTCAGAGAATTCAGGAAAGCAGATCTGTTTGTATCTGCGGCTCATTCTAGCAGGATTGATTGCACGGAGCTTCTCAGAGAGGAACTGGGAGAGCTATTCAGTGCCTCTCCTCTTTTCAACCTGTGGTGTCCTCCATTCTGGAACTAATAAAGGCAGTGCTCAATTGTAAATAGCAGCAGGAGACACACAAACATCCTGCCCCACTCAAAATGCTAAGAAATCACTCCACTGTTAAAAGATTGATGATCTTTCTAGTTAATATCTTTTTTCATATTTTGTGTTACTACAAGTGGCTGAGATGTTGCACTATTGAAAAACTTATTAATGCCAGATTCAGCTCCTTTGAACACTGCACTCAAACACAATCTAAAATCTTAAGAATGTTTCATCTTTTCTATATTGCTTATTTAAAAAAGCTTATTATTTCTGAGCATGTGTAATAAATGATATTTGAAAAAACTGAAATTCAGAAGACAAGAAAATCTATGGTTACTATAAGCCCATCTCCCAATGCCAATCAAAGGTATATTTTGATTTATTTCTCCTAACATTTCCTATAAAATCATTTATATGATGAGGATACAATATTAGTCATTTATAAAAATTTTAAAACACGAGATTATTTTTATTTTCTAACACCAATGATTAATACTGTTTTTTAGTGGAATGTCAAAACTGATTTCACACAAGAACCATGATTTTATCACTTTATTATGACTTATATTTAAACAATATTCAATAGAGAATTTTGTTTTTGTGCACAATTCAGATATAAACACTACTATGTGCTTCAAAAGTCTTTGACATGTTTGAATAAATCACGTTTTAAAAGAGTTAAGTAGGGTTTTGTTTTCTTATTATATTTATTTTCTCAAATCTCTTTTTGCAACCACCCCTGATGCAAATCAGGGGTGTGCCAGTGTACAAACTCAGCTGTATCTAAGAGGAGTTAGACGAGAATGGCCCTATATAACAGAATAAATTAGCCAGAGAGCGATATATATTTAATTGTCTAAAATGTACAGAGGTATTAACACAGAGACCCACAATTGAATAATGTGCAGAAATTGAGAGACTTTGGAACACTTGGTCCTAATGGTATGTCTCCTTTAAACCCCTCCTATTGAGACTTGGGGATCTTGCAGAAAAAGATGCACATAGATTGTAAGAGCCAGAGGTGGTGAATAACTCCAAGGAAACACTGTCTTCTAGGCACAACAGAACTGATACACATATCAGCTCATAGAAACTGTGACAGCATGAACAAAACCCACACAGGTTCAAGCAAGACCAAGTACCAGCACTGAGAGGAAAAGGTGGATATGGGGTGCTACCCCTACCCAAGAAGCTATTTGCAATTGATACCTGCTAGCAAAAGGAAAAAAAAAGTTGTATCCAATAGTGTCACTAGGTATACCAACCACACCAGAGGGCTGGCCCCATACTCGGGAGTGTTCAGCCAATATGAAAATAACTTCACATTTTTGCTTTGTTTTGTTTAGGCATTTTTGTCCTATTAATTTTTGTTTGTTTATTTTGATCTTCATTTTTTTTGTTTGCTTTTGCTTTCTTGAGAGAGAGGGAGGGTAACCTGAAATTGGGTAGCCGGGGAAATGAAGATCTAGAGCAGTTGAAGGAGGAAAACTGTTTTAAAATTGGAGTCAGAACATTTGTTTTGTTTTTGTTTTTATACGATGTTAAATGCTGGATTCTTTAAGACCTAAAGAAAATAGGAGTACAGACAGCACTAGGCACCCAAGGATGATGAAAAGGGAAGAATTTAAGACATGAAAAATTAAGAACTGAATCTATGGTAGCAGTTATGTCAACCACAGACTTTCTAAATTCAAAATGGAGAGTTAACATTAATCAGCCACACCCTATTTTAATTCAACATTTGTAATTTTTAAGCCATTTTATATTTTGATGTGGAATATGCACTTGATACTTTCAGGAATGGTCTGGATAGTGTTATATAAAGTGACATGACAGCCAAGGATTTAGGCTCAAACAAACTTTGTAACCCAGGACAAGTCAGATGACCTACAGGCATTGCAAAGTCTTCAGTGAACTTCTCAGTGGAAAAAAAATCAATCCCTGTGTTTGATTTTCCTTTTATTTCTTTCTAGTGTGCTGTTTTAAAATTCTGTGCTGCTCAGTCCTGATTTATATGTAGCAGGATGAAAACCTGTAGCATCTTTCTCTCATTTTTCTTACTATTCTCCTCTTATATACCTAGAGACATTTGTTATCAGGGACTGAGAGTGGTATACAAAACAAAAAAATCATTCAAATGAGTTTTTGAATGGATATTTTTGAGCAAATAACATCGATATTGTCTCTATAGGTCAAAGCCTTTCTCATTTGTAAGACCCAGCTACTTGTGAGGGGATGTGTCTCTTAAGTTTCTAAAACCCCCACATTAGTCTAAGAATCAAGGGGAACTCAGAAACAAAGGCTTATGAAATTGTCTTGTAAACTTCTTTTCAAGGTCCACACACAGACCAGAAACCAGTTTGGAAGGTCTAGAAAAGAACTGGCTTCTTCATAATGAAATCTAATAGAATGAGTTGCAATTATTAAGAGAATATTCAGTGTGTGATTTCTAGGGCCAGTAGGAAATTGTATTTCTCATGGAGGATTTTCTAGCAAAAAATCTGAAAAATAATTCCAGCATAGGTTATATATGACAGGGTGTGTGAGGAAATTTTATGGTTATGGAAGGCATCACCATTCAAATTGTGGATATGCATTTGTGAGACGGAAGAAATAATTTGGAAAGTCTCTGTGATGAAAGCTACATGAAATTTATCTCCTTAGGCCTATCCTTCCCATGAAGTCTTGGTAGCCTGAGAAGTTGAATCATAGGAGTCATGAAACAAAATCTAAAGACAGAAAATTCCCATCTCATGTCTGCTTCTGGAAAGATGAATCCCAGCAGTGTGATGCTTGCCAGTCAGCAAATGCTGCTTTAGATATGCAGGACAACTCTTGGCACACAAGAGTCTTGAGAATTATCCCATTTTTCATCCTTCTCAGAGTCATGTAGGATGTGGGTAGAATCCCACTGAGGCACAGAGGGTGGGTGAAAATTAACACATAGTGTGGTGACTTGAATAAGAATGGACCTCATAGTCTCACAGATTTGAATACTTTGTCATGAGGAAGTGGCATTATTTCAAAGGATTAGGAGGTGTGGCCTTGTTGGGGGAAATATGTCACTGGGTTGGGCTTTGAGTTCAGAAACCCAAGATAGACCTGCTGTCTCTCTCTTCCAGATCCAGATGGAGAACTCTCAGTTACCATGTCTGTCTGTGTGCCATGCCTCCCACCATGAGATTAATGGACTAAACCTCTGAAATTGTAAGCAAGTCCCAGTTAAATGATTTCCTTTATTAGAGTTTCCACGGCCATGATGTTTTTTCACAGCAATAGAACAGTGAGTAAGACACATGGCATTTCTGATAGGGAGAAGAAGAGTGGGCCCTAATGCACAACATAAGCTTCCTAAAGATATGGCTGGATGGTGTCCACTGTGAGGACATTGTTAAGCTAAGGTGTACACTAGAGTACTCCAGTCAAGTCAGAAAAATGCAGAAGTATCATGAGCCTGGAAGACCCCAGTGAAAAGGAGAACAGAGAAACCTGACAGTGACTGGGTTTATCCAGAAGATATAGATCTAACCTGAAAGCTACTTTTTGATATGCCAAGGTTGTTTTACATTACAGAGGTAACGGGAACTTGAAATGCATTGCAAATCTTCACTTAAACAGAAATTTCTGGGCATGTGGTTTACTGAGTTAAAACAATGGATCAAACTCATCCCACTTACAATTTACATGGTGCCACATATAAAGCATCTCATTTTCTAAGAATAAACATATTTAGAAATATCTAGAGCGTCTTATAGATGATATAAGTTTCTATACAAGTTTCATATAAGTTTTGAAAAGAAACAAATCCAACATACCAAATAGGATGTATATTTCCTAAATGTTTTGTAAACAATCTGCTGCATTTCTCCACTCAGCATTGGCTTCATCAACAAGCCCCTTAGTTCAGCAATGTCAGAAGTCCTGTTATAATCAGTTATAAATTGGCTGTATATTATGCTTTCTATTACTTCGAAATGCCATGATAATTGTTCCTGTATAAACATGTGTTCTTCTTACAGTTGGAATTGTTTTTATTACTTTTAAAAAACATTTGGAGCATTTTTACACTTAAAAAGCATATTTAGCAAAGTGACCACATTAATTCTTTGATTTCTAGAGTGTAATGTTCATTTTTAATGACCTATTAGTTCTTTTGCATCAAAGAAAAGGGTGGAGAATCCTAGCTCACAAATTTAAAAAATGTATGTAAAGGGTATAGAACAGTACCTGTTCCCTTTGAGGACCATAGTTATATGGAACAGAACTTTATCTACACTTGCCTAAAGGGAGAAAATGAAATTATCCAGAGTTCATTTCTTTTATTTGCTGAAACTAAGTGACAACAAAAGATGTTTTCATATTTTGGGGGCAAAAGGAAATAAAAAACTCAACACCAGCACTGGAACTTGGCAAATTCTTCCTTGCCTAACCCTCCTAGTTCTAGAAAGGCTTGCTCAACACTGCTTCAACCAGAAGTTTCATTTTTAGTCAAATAAAATAAAATTTTATGCAAAATATTCACATACACAAGTTACTGACTCAGGTTTATTCATAATGTCCTCGGACTAGAAACAACCCAGTGCTCTTCAACTGTAGAATGAAAGAGCAAAGTGTTAAATATCTAAATGCCGGAATATTACTCAGCAATAAAATGAGTCATGATGATGACGTGTCTTGAATGCTTTGCACTAAGAACTGGAGACTCGAGAATTTACATATTATATTATTATATTTACATATTATATATACACATATTATTTTATACCATCTATATGTCATTCTCATAAGTGTGAACTATAAATCCAGAACATAAATCAGAAGCTGCCAGGAACTTAATGGAAGAAAAACCATAGAGGGGCACTAAGGAATTAGGAAGAATATCATAATTGTTCCATGTCTTCATTGTGATGGTGATACAAGGCCTTCACATTATGTAACATCCATGGGACTATTAACCAAAATTTTAAAATGTTATTTGACTTATACTTATTATTTGCAAAGATGCAAAGGCATAAATAAATTAGGAAGAAGGTACAAACACTGAATAAAATATTCTTTGAAAGATAATTCAAGATATAGATATAGATTCCAGGATTCCCTGAAACCTAAAAAAAAAAAAAGCAAGATAATATAACAAGTGTTAAATTGTCTGATTCAGGGAAGCCTTCCTGAAGTACAGACTTGAAACTACAGAACTGAAGAACCCATATGAACTTGACAATTTAGACTCAATATTATAATCACTAAGATCTACTCTTGTGAAATCACTAGATTTCAAAGGGAAAAAAATGCCTTAGTATATTTTCAATAAAGAGTACAGAACTTTAAAGAAAATTAAATTGGATCCTCATCAGATAGATGACAATGCAGTAATATATTTGAAATTGTTATAGGCAGAATATGTATATCAAGAATTTTATATCCAACAAAACTGCATTTTCAATACAAGTACCAGAAGCAACCAATTATTAACAAAAAAGAAATCATGAGCAGGGTAGTGGTGGTGCACCCCTTTAATCCCAGTGCTTGGGAGGCAGAGGCAGGCAGATTCCTGTGAGTTTGAGGCCAGCCTGGTCTATATAGAGAGTGAGTTCCAGGACAACCACAGTTGTAACAGAGAAACCCTGTCTCAAAAAACAAAACAACAACAAAAAAGAACTCATGATACTCTTATTAGCATTTTCTGAGGAATCTATTAGGTAAAGAAATTGGACAACCAAGATGAGTGTAGGCATATAGAAATAAGCACTGATGGTGAGTATTATACACTTAGATCTAAAATTAAATGAGAGTTCAAAAGGAAAGTATTTATAAATAACTGTTATATGCTTGGCTCTTGTTGATATAGTTCACCTACTAAAATATGAGAAAGGGCATGGACAGTAGATACAGCAATCATGTTCTATAATCATATTGATGATCCTCATATTATTATTGTTATTCCGAGAATCTGTGTATATAATAAAGACAGGATAGAGAAAATGAATTATGAAATAATTATAATTCTATCACAACCTATGGTCTTGAAAGTTAAACAATGCAGCAGTACTGAAGCTGAATTCAAAACATTAATATTAACTCATGAAGTATGTTATCTTTACACATGTATGTATTTTTTTCTTTTTATTTATTTTTTCTTCTCTCATACAACTTATACAATACTTTCAACCCCATTCTCCTGTGCCTCCATCCCCAATTCCCCCCACATCCCCTCTCTCCCAGATCTACCGCCTCCCCCCCCCCACAACACGCATCGCCTCCCACAAACGTCCTCCACCCTGCTTCTCTCCAGAAAAGAGCATTCACTCCTGAGTTACTATTCAAACAGGCCATGGCATTGTAAAATGGAGCACCGCCAGACACCAATTCCTACATCAAGAATGGGCCGACCAACCTAGCAGGAGCAAAAGGGTCCTATGGACAGGGAAAAGGGTCAGAGACACCTTCACTCCAGCCTGTAGAATTTTTTTAAACAAAACAATTCCAGACAGTCATAAGTTGTTTTTAGGAGATCCTGCAGGTTCCGTGTCTGTGGCTTCAGTCTCTGGTCTGCTAAGAGCACTAGTCAGTTGACACTGTGTGGCTTGTTCTCCTGGTGTCCTCGATTACTATGATCTCCACCATTCCTTCTGTCCCTCTTCCATGGAGTTTCCTGATCTCTGCATGATGTTTGGCCCTGGGCCTCTCCATATGTTCCTCTCAGCTGCTGGAAGGAGCCTCTCTGGTGAGGACTGAGCCAGGCACTGATCTATGAGCAGAGCATGACATCGTTAGAAATTGTCTGCAGGTTATCCAGTCTCTAGTTCCTGGCCTGTTCTGCAGTTTCAGGCAGGGGCTCCCTTCTTTGGCTTGGGGTTCTGTCTTTCCCTTGTGAAAGAGGATCTTATAGTGAGGATAGGCCATAAATCAGGGGTATTGTGGTGTCCCAGTCTCACCTCTGGAAGTCTTATCTGGCTAGAGGAGATGGCCTGTTCAGGCTCCCTATCCAAGATAACTAGAGATCCTTGCTAAATTCTCCCTCATAGATTCCAGTGAGTTTCCACTACATGGATATATGTGTGTGTGTGTGTGTGTGTGTATTTTGTGTGTGTGTGTGTTCTGGCTCTGTTTGCCTATTAAATTATAAACAAAATGAACGTTAATAATAACTGCCTCAAGATACAGAAGCATTCCTACATCATAGATTGTAATCTTGAAGTCCAATTTTCTGCTGTAAAGACTACAATTTGATTCTTTGAAGAAAATTTGATTCTAGAAATGAACCAAGAAATATACAAGATAATCCTGCTCTCCCCGCTTCTATCTCTCTCTCTCTCTATTGCACACACACATACTCTTACATAAATACACACACACACACACACTCACACACACACATCCCACAGTAAAAGATGCTCAAATTTAGCCTGTGTCAATTAAATTCACATTTAAAAACATTACTGGTTATACATAGCTATCATCAAGTAAACAAATGACCAAAAAACTGCTGGGAAGGGTATGAGGAATTGGGAATCTTTATTTGCTCTTGGTAGGGGGATTTAAACTGGTATAGCCATAACAGAAATCAGTATGGAGACTTCTTTCAAAAATAGATCTACCACATTGTGTAGCTAGCTTACTCCTGGACATACAACCAAAGTATCCTACATCCTCTTAGAGAGATATTTTTTTCATCCATGTTCATTGTTACAGTATTCACAATATCAAGGCAATCAAATCAGTATAGATGTCCATCAACCAATGAATGGATAATGAAAACAAATTCCTAAATTTTATTCAGAAGTAAAGAAAAATTAAATTATAAAAATGTCAAGAAAATGGATGAAACCAGAAAATATTGCATATACTAAAGGAGATAACATAGGCTCATGAAGGCAAACACTTGCATGTCCTCTTTCATATGATGATATTACCTTCTAATTTGTATGCATATGTATTTGTATGGGTGTAAGTATCTGTAGAGAGCAGGAACTAGAAAGGGGCCCACGAGAGGGAAAAAGCGAGGCTTTAACTGGTAAGGGTGGGAGAGTAATAGAACATCTCAGATATGAAAGATGGGGCTCTTTTAGGAGTGTAAGAGCTTGAGCAGAGAGTGTGACAGGGGCTGGCTAGGATGAAAGAGGAGTCAACAAAAAATATGTATGTATGAAAAATGTCATGAGGACACCTGCTAATTTGTCAATTGCTAAAGAAAAACGAAAGCCACAATTTTGAATCTATCCGGTTTGAACATTATTTTCATCGATAATAAACATTTAATGAAACTATTAAGAAGCTTAGGTACTCATATAATGTATCCCTTCATATGGAAATCTGTTAAAGCATGTAGCAAGCTTTATAATATTAATTATTCTCACTTTACATGTGTGAGTGCTTTATCTGCATGCATGTAAGGACACTATGAGCATACAGTGCCACGGAGGCCAGAAGAGTGAATTGTATCCCCTAAAACTGAAATAAACTACCAGTAGGTTCTGCAACCTGAACTCAAGTCCTCTGCAAGAGAAGGACATGAAATTAGTCACGGAGCCCTCTCTCTATCCCTTCATAGTTAGTTGTGAACCTGCATGGATTATTTTTAATGATTTTAATCTTTTCTTTTCTTATTTTGCTGAGTTCTGGATGAATTCCATTGTTTGACATAAGTAATTACTAATTAACTCTTATTCTAGTGTAATTTTACTTTCTAGTCCATTTATCAAACTCTTTCTGTAGACCATTTTCAGTTGATTTTTTTCTATTTTTAGTTTGAATATTAATATTTTTATTTTACTTTTAAATTTAGTGATTTATTTTATTCTTTTCAGTGATGAATTTAATTTTATCTAGTCAAGAATAATAATTAAGCAGGTCAGTGGTGCCACACACTTTTAGTCTCAGCATTTGGAAGTGAGAAGCAGAACTCACAAATTGCTGTGAGTCTGAGGACAGGAGGCCAGCCTGGTCTACAGAGTGCATTCCAGGACAACCAGAATAACAACAGGGAAACTCTGTCTTGAAAAACGAAAAAAAAGAAAATAATAATTATACTTCCTTAAAGATTATACTTCCCTAAAGTTCTACTTATTATTTAATTCCATTGAGTGTTTATAAATTTAATTGCCATTAAAGGTTTAAGAATATTGGGTCACTTGCTCATTGTTTGTGGCTGGCTTTAAATATTTCATCATTTTCACACCTATGATGCTTTCAAAAATAAAGCACTATAGACTTTTAGTAGTGGAAGAGGTGTAGAGAGGCTGCTCACTGCCGAGTAGATTCAAAAACTCATCTTTTGACCTTTTTGACCTTTTAGAGAAAAGAACTCAAGATAAATTCATAGGTAAAAATTCCCTGAAAAAGATTCCAATAGCCCAAGAAATAATAACAAGCATTGAAAAATTGTATTGCATGAATTTAAAAACTTCTGCACAACAAATAAAATAACAAAAGAAAGAAACATCCTACAAGGGGGAGAAATCTTTACTGTTACACTGGCAGGGAATTGATACCCAGAATACACAGGGAAGTAGTAGACAATAAATTCCATAACCCAATCACCTACTCAATAGATAGGCAAATGAACTGAGCAGACAGTTCTCAAAAGAAGTGCAAATAGGTGATGGATATTTTGAAACATGCCCAGCATCTCATGAAATACAAATGAATAAAAACTACACTGAGAATCCATCTCACCCCAGTCAGAATTGCTAACATCAAAAAACAAAAACAAAATATGTGGAGCATATAGAATGTGGGAATGTAAACTGGTAGGAAATCAGTACAGAGGTTTCTCAATTATCATATCATCTAGCTATATAACTTTTAGGTATCAACAAAAAGGAATATAATTTAGTATGCAACAGAGATATTAGCATGCAAATATCTATGATAACACTATTAAGGATTGCCACACTTTGGAATCAGCAGATAACTGGGTAAAGAAAATATGGTATTTATGCACAACAGAGTTGTAGTCAAACATCTAAAAAGAGCAAAATTATGTGATTTGTAAAAAAATAGATGCAATGGTATATTGTCAAGTTGAAAAAATAAACCAAACTTAGACAATGTCACACATATTTTCTCCCATACAAATAATCTGATGTATTTTGCTCATGAATTCGTCATAAAGGTATCCTTTCTTTACAGATTTAAAGACAAAGACTTGATTTCTTGGTGTTTCCACCAATGCTATCATTTGGAGAATTACAGAGTACCAGATTCACAGGTGGAGAATTTCACAAATGCTTGCATTTGACTAACACACCAATTTAAAGCAAAATAAAATATCAAGAAGCATCAATCAACATAGACTAAGTGAAAACAGAGCCAAAGTATGACCTCAGAAACAATTTTCTACAAAGGAAGAGTACCATTCTCTAGGACACAAATGTATATGCATTAAATCAGAGACCTCTATATGATCATCCCTGTAGGGATAATGCATGTCATTGGTAATCTCTGATGGAAACAGGGCTGGCCTTTCTTTCTATCACTTCTAATGATCCACCAGAGCAGTGGTTCTCAACCTTCCTAATGTTGCGACCCTATAATATAGTTCCTCATAGTGTGGTGACCCCCCAATCAGAAAATTATTTCCAATGCTACTTCATAACTGTAATTTTGAACTGTTATGAATCCTAATTTAAATATATGATATTCAGATGGTCTTAAGCAACTCTTGTGAAAGGGTCATTCTACTCTCTTAGGGATCATAATCCACAGGTTGAGAACTACTGTACTGAGGACTCAATGGGATATTCAGTTAATGTTACTAGTTAGTACTTGTACAATATTTTTCCACTGAAAACCTTTGGGGGCTTGAAAGATGGCTCAGTCAGTAGATTTCTATGCTGACTATAATTACTAGCTAGAGGAACATCAACCACTGAATTAGCTACTCTAAACCACAGCTCAGCATAGTCTTATTTGCCATTAAGCAAAAGGGGATAAGAAAACAGCTAAGCATTGAAAAAAATCCATTATCCACTATCTGTACATTGAAAATACACTAACGACTGTCCTGTGACTTGTTTACTCATGTGGTTCTCTGAAACATGATGTTGTTCTCTATTTCCCTGCAGTTAGACAGATGCGTCTCAGTCTCTTGAAACTTACTGTTACATAATCTGTCCTGCCACCATACCCAGCAGGTCTGACCCAGCAGTGGGTCAGCTACCTGCACTACTTCACTGTGCTATGCAGCAGCAAAAAAATCAGGTATTGTTTTTCTACTTCCATTGTCTATCTTCCCCTCCAAGGAATCCTTAGCCAGAGGTAACAATGTGTGCCAACCATATTCCACCTCTACTCCCTGCCTCTAGCCACTAAGCCTTCTGGTTTTTAAATTTCTATTGATCTTGCTAATGAAGGCTAAGTCGCAAGACCCTTTCTCCTTATTTCTATTCTCTGCATATTTTGTCTAGTAGAACCCTTATCAACCTATTCCCAAAGAACATTGATCAGTTTAACAAACATTCTCATAGAGCATTCTATGTTGGCACTACTGTAGTGCTGACAATTAACAGATATGTAGAACACAATCTCTACTCTTAAGAAGATTACAGCTTCTTAGGGGAGACAGATAATTAAAGGAACCATATTGCTATAATACAATACATCCAGTATTTAAAGATAAGCTCAAGGTGTTACAGAAGCAGGGAAGAGGAACAATTAACCACGCAGAAGGTGGCGATTCTGTTAATGAAAGGCTACAAGAAGAAATGAAATCTGATCTTTCAGAATGATTAGAAATTGGCAGAAGTAGAGTTACAGGTGTAAAAGTAATAAACTCATTGCAAAGATGCATGAAGGCACAGATTTTGTTCAGTTTACCATTGGTTAGGTATTACCTGCACATGAAATAGGCTTTAGTATTTGACATATATGTACAAGGTGCTGTGGGATAGTTATGTGGAAATATTTACCAATTAGCTTAGGAGAAAAATCAAAACTAAGTATAGTAGTGAAAACCAGCTTAATAGCATGAAGAAAAAACAAAAAAAAATGTATGAAGAGAGAGGAGAGTTTTTAATTAAAATAGTTGGTCAAGAAATTTTATACACTCAAAGTGATTTTTGAGTATATAGCTTAAGTATGTGAGAAGCTGATTCTTATGACTATGTCAGTAAAGCCTTCTAGAGAGAAGAAACCACAAATGTGAAGAATCTCAGGTAAGAGGAATAAGCTTAGGATATCTGAGAAACAATGGAAGACCAATATGAGTGAACAAATATTAATAGAAAGGAAAGAAGGAAGCTATGCCAGAGAAACAACAGGGGCCACATCAAGAGGGCCTTAAGAGCCATGACATAGACTTTAGCTACTGTTATTAATACAGTAAAAGCCATTAGACATTAGTTTTGGAAAAGCAACATAACTTTTGTTATAAAGGCTTATTCTGCTATCATCTACTGAACATATTTATGGATCAAAGGAAAAGTAGAGATCAATGTTTCAGGAAGCTGTGCCATTAGTAAAGGTTCAATGTTGGCAGTTACAACTGAAGTCATAAATGGAACACACAGGATACTCTGTGTTCAAGAATGTTAAAAACTAATACTAAGGGTCAAAAGAAGGAAATATTAGAAATTAGAAGGGCAAGTCAAGAGCTGGAAAGACAGCTCTACAGTTAAGAACACTCAGTGCTCTTGCAAAGGACCGGGGTTGAGTTCCCAGAACACACATGGCTCATAACCATTGGTAGTTCCAGGTCCAGATTATCTAGTACCTATACATACTCACATGCAAAGCAGTCACACACATAAAATAGAAAATAAATAATCTTTAATAGAAATAAAAATAAAATCTAATCAGTGATACAGAAAAAATGAGATAAAATGACACATTCTAAGAGTTTACAGAAGCCACTGTGACAGCACTGTCTAAAGTCTTTCAATTGCAGGAGCCCTGCTGTTGGATTTATCCTTTGCCAAAGAAGCTTCAATGAAATGGGAGATAAAAGTTGGCATTAAAAATGGTGGCAGGCAAGCCATAGCACCAATGTCCTCTGTTAAAACTCAAGTGCAGAAATGATAGGATTATAGCAATAGGTGTTAAAATAAGGCTTTAGTTGATCCTGTGATGTGGTCTGTTTCACAACCAAGAGAGACCCATTGCAATTTCTTCTAATCCAAAGTTGAAGAACAACCCAGTGGATCAGTTCCCCTTTACGGTTGCAGAGATTTAATATAAAATTTCTCTGTAACCTGGGTCAATAAGAGAATTCCAGAATAAAATAAAATAAAATGATTTATTAATCATCCATCTGAAAGCATTGTAGATACAGCACTCAGGAAGACAATAATTATACTCTCTTTGGGAAACAGGCACATGAAGTAAATTTGTGCAGCAGTTTATTGAGTTTTATTGATCCTTCATTTAATAATCTCACCTATTTATCATAAAATCAACTTCAAGTTTTTCTAAGAAAACAGAAAAAGAATAATTCTGGAGTTGGGGAGAGAGCTGAATCAGTTAAGAATTCACCAAGCATGCATGCATAATTTAATTCTATTACTAGAATGTATCTAAAAAGGTGGGCATGGTGATGTGCATTTATAATTTCGATGGCTAAGAAAGCAGGGAGGGTATCCCTGAGGCTTGCTGACCAGCCTGTGTCCAGCCTAATCTTCAAGCTCCAATTTCAATGAGAAACTGTATCTCCAAAACAAAGGCAAAGAATGAGAAATGGCATCTGAGGTTGACTTCTAGCATTCATACATGCACATGTATTCATGCTCTTGCTTGGGTGAAGGTACATGAACTCTAACAGAAACATGATGAAAACCTGGAATCCTGGATTTCACTGGTTTTCTCCCTATTGCAGCTGTCTCTGACCTATTTTGAGCATTTCTTAGAAAGGACATTAGGATACTACATCAATATTTAAATATCAAAATATTTGGCCCCTTGCTATATCTTCTGAGCATTATTCTAAGTGACTACATACATGACTTTATTCAATTTTTAAAGCAATTCAAATAGTGAGATCCTATTATCATGTTTTATAACTAAAGAAGTTAAGATAGTAAACACTGAGCAAAAGTGCCAAAGCTAGAACAACACCCCAAGTTGAAGGCAACCTGTTTATCTCCTGATGCAAACCACACATTTCTCAAGATTCAGTCCAGGAAGGATTGATTGATAGGCTACTCTGGGTAACAAATTATCCAGGGACTTAAATCTTTTAAACCTAAAGTAAAAGACAGATGTTTACTATTAACTGTGCTATAGAATAAAATGGATAAAAGGTGGTATTTAAAGAGGAAAGTGTAAAGCAGAAGCAATTTCAGTCCTGGGGCAAAATGGGCATGGAAGCTTGAGCCTCTACTTTATAACCTATTGAGATTTGTTCCAGGCAAATCTGTCACCAGAAAATCCCAGGAGATACAAAACACAGCATTTGATCTTCTTATATTCTTAACTTTTATTCAATTCAGTCTTTTCCCACATCATACACAACACAGCCCTCCCCACATTGACATAACAATCAGTTTGTAATGCCCACACTGTGCTGAGAAAAGAACAATGCAGCAAATGAATCAGCTGTGCCAAATGCTCTCAATGCATCAAATCACCTTAGCAGAAAGTGACTAGAGGTTGCCAAGACTCCATAAAATAATTTGCTTTTATTCACTGTCCACTTAAGCAGGAACCCCTGCATTTATGAAGTTATCTGCTGCTGAAAAGTCCTAACTAGCTGAGTACTAACTAATCTCTTGGATGATGCTAGCCTGATAAAACAAGTTCAAACAAGAGGCAGAGTAAGGAAACCAGCTCTGTTGGCTACTCTACATCCCAAGAATTACTCCCTCCCAATGCAGTCTCTTGACATACTCTTATGGTATAATTTATTGAAGAGCATGGTATCTGTCTATGACTAAAGTTCTAGTATTTTTAACTTCTAAATTTAAAGAAATATGTTTATTTTTAAATGCCCAATCAGTATAATAAACTGTTGTGTGGAAAGAACAATGGAGCAACTGTTGCTTTCTGCATTTTCTTATTAATATGCTCTACTGCTGCAAGCTAATTTGCACAAACAGGAAGTATGACCGTCTGGTAGTGAACTAAGTATTCAGCCTCTCTTTCATTTCAAGAGTGGTTCATTTGTATTCACATCTACACATCTATACACATCTACCTCTTTTAACTTTTTGATTGTTTTCTCTAGTGTTGGACAAGGGCAGGCTTATGCCCTCCCCCAACCCCTGCCCAGGGACCTGCATTCTTAATACTTGAGAGTACACTGGAGAGTTTTTAACACATGTTGATTGGTGAAAGGAGCCCAGAATCTTTCATATGTAAAAGAGTATTTGAAGCATCACTCTGGATCAATGTAAACTAAACTCCCTTCATTTGCATACTGCTGTCTTGACTTGTATCTTATCTCTCTAAGACCACACTCTTTACTTAGTATTGTAGGTTATTTTTTGTTTGTTTGTTTGTTTGTTTGTCTTGGTTTTTTGTTTGTTTGTTCTGTTTTGGCTTGATATTTTTTATTTTGTTTTGTTTTGATTTTTGACTTCTGGTTTTTTTTTGTTTTTTTTTTTTGAGACAGGATCTCTATGTAGTTCTGGCTGTGCTAGAGCTTGATATGTAGACACACATGGCCTCAAACTCAAAGAGATCCTCCTGCCTCTGTCTTAAAGGCATGCATCACCATGCCCAGCTTTTAGTTTATAGTAAATCACTTTTTACTTAAATATACTTCCTTTTAAAAACATTTTATTTGACTATTGTAAATGAAAAGCTAGTAGCATATGCCAGAAGATATGTCCTAAGAGGGACTGGGAAGATAGCTCCATGGGTAATGTGCATGCCATGCAAGCATTAGGACCCGAATTTGAATCTTCATAACTCACTGAGATAAGAGCTTGCCTCTGTAATGCCAATGCTCACAATGGCATGATATGGGGGTTAGCAACAGAATTCTCAGAATCCTGTGGCCAGCTAGTCTGCTATACTCAGCAATGAATAACAAAGGAGAGACTCTGTCTCAAACAGGATAGGAGTCAAGCACCAGAAGGTGCAACAACAAGGTTGCCCTCTGACCACCACACAAATGCTATGGTGTATATGTGCTCACCCATGCACATATACTCACACAGCATACACACAGAGAGACACAGACTAAAAAGGAAGGGCAATAGGTATCTAGTAGAGTATAGTTGCTGTAGTTGCTTATAAAGGCCTCCTTGCCCATCACTAGAAACAAAGATGAGCAACAGTTAGAGAGTACATATCAGTATATTTCATCCTTGAGATAATTAGAAAAATAGAAACAATTCAGTTGCAAAGCAAATATTATTTTCCTTCTGTGTGGCTCACTGTGACTTAATACCATGACCTCCTAAGATTGTTTCAAATGTTCCAGGAAGCCAAGCAGCACATGCGTAGGTATTGCTTTAAATTGGCTACAGTTTTCAAATCCTCCTGCTGCCACTTCTAATTGACAGGAAGTGAGAGTTCAGGAGCACTGTGTCCCTCCTGCCTTACCTGAGCTCTCCTCTCCCACCACAGTTACATATGCTGTGCTTTTCTTGGAGCACTGATAGTCTACTTGTCTGGATTCACGGCTTCATGTGTCTCCCGTAGTCACTTTCTGATACAATTTCTACATTTTGTTTTTATTATTTTTAATTTTTGAGATTATAATACAACTACATTGTTTCCTCCTCCCCTTTTCCTCCATCTAAACCCTCCTGTATACCTTCTCTTGCTTTTCATTGTTATTACATGCATATAAGTCTGTGTATATACTTATATATTCCTAAACAAAACCTGCTCAGTCTGTATGACATTACCTGCATGTATGTATGTTTTCTGATCTGACCTTTTGATATTGGAGAACCAGTTGGTGTGCTCTTCGCTGGGAAAGACTATTTCCCCTGATTTCAGCATTCCTCAGTTTCCTGTAATTCCTACTTTTTAATAAGAACAGCAACAATGATGGACCATAGTCACATCTCCTGTAGATTTATTTATCTATTACTTTAAGTTTTACTTTCAAAATTGTGACATTTCTCAAAAGTAACAAGATCCCTAAAAATGGCTTGTCATCCTTGAGGGTCTTTTGCCGAGAACTTACCCTAGCACTCGCTGTAACATGAATTGTTTCCTTACCTCTCCATGTTAATGCCTCCACACTCCACTTGAAAACAAGATACGTGTTCTCAGTTTTTCCATAACTGAATTTATTCATTCAAGCCTCCACATTAATAACTTTGCATGTGCTATGTTTTTCTCCACAGTATCATTAAACTGTTCACTTTCCACACAGTATATTGTCTATGAGAAACAATCAGCCGATGCCAGCACAAGAACTGTGTGACACTGTAAGGAACTGTTACCAGCACAATATACTATCTTTATTGTTTCCCCTCCCCAATTTTCCAATGTAAACATAATTATTAAATTTAGTATTGGTGAAATCTAGTAGGCTCAGCCTCAACATTAAATAAGATTCAGTATCCAATGTTCAATGCATTCTTTTGCTTCTTTTTCACACAACTTGTAATAAGGGTATTTTACTAACATTTCGTGTGATCTAGAAGCTAAAGACTCACTGTGACTTTACTCAGAGCTCTTAAAAGCAGGCACTGCCTTGATAACTCACCACTTCATTCATACTTGAAGCAAAAGTCACAAGCCGAAGAACTGCTGGCTGACAAGTCCCTGACCAAACTTAGTGACCCCAAACCCATCAACAATTATATAAAAAAGATTAACAGGAAGACAAAATAATTCTCACCTAATGCAATCGTAAAACTAGTAGTTTCAAACAGACAATAAATACAAAATCTAGGCATCCTAACATAAAACTCTGTATCCGGGTGTAAAGCATTTTTAGAAATTTTTAATATCCCTTCTTTAATTGATACTTGTTGACTACATTTAGGAGAGATGATGACTTTAATTAAAAATAAAGAATGCATGAGATGACCCAGCTAGCAACAGTTAATTACAATTTTTTAAACTTTCTTTTAACCAAAGAAAAAGTTGGAACAGATGAAGTTAGATTGAACTCTTGAGACAAGGTCCTCATATTTCCCAGGCATCTCTCTTAAGGCATTACCTGTGAATAGTAGGGATGACACTGAAAGGAATTTTAAATTCATCTGGCTTCTGAGATTATCACTCCATTTAACCTTTAAGCCTTTGCATTTTCTCATGTCTTGTTTGCTCTCAGGAATTTATATTCATTTTAGCACTAATTCGTTTTATAACACCTGTCAAGTCTTTGATCCACAAGATTCAACCTTAATTTTGTTTTTAAATTCAGCAATGTCTATTCTATAGTAAGGTGGGGAAGTAGGGAGATAGGAGAAGCCACTATATATTAAAATGGGTATTATAACATTAGTAGAGTTAAAAGGTTATACACCCATGTGTGTGTGTGTGTGTATGTGTGTGTGTGCGCGCGCGTGTGGACGCGCATGTGTGTGTATATGAGACAGAGGCAGGGGGATCCATCAATTATCATTCATCTGTTGGACTGAAAAAGTGAAATACAAGGAATACTTGTCCACATGAAAGGACAGTTTAAACTGAGATTTTGATGGTGATTCTTCCGGTAACACTAACCCAATGTAGTGGCATTTTTCTCCCAATTGGCCCATGTATTTTGGCTTCTTACACAATTACTTCTTACAAAAATAGGAATATTCAATTATCAATTTTACTACAAAAACAGTGAAACTATCATTGCAGAGGTTGCCTTACACCTTTGTGCTCAATATCAAAAAGCTCAGGACACTTTTTCATACTTCAGTACATATTTGACCTTAGGTGTTGTAAAAACAGACCCTAGAATCTAATCTCTAATTATATATCATTGACTTCAAAATTTAGAAATATAATATGTTCAACCACTATCTGCAAAATGTCAACTGTGACTCATCTCATTTCTGAATATGGAAAAATTTTGAATCCTCAGAAAAAGAAAATAAATTGTTATATTTAATAAAATTATATTAAAAATTTACATAAGTAAAAGGAATGTAATGATCCAAATAGTTGTATTAGAATAAGAATTGTTATGTAATTAAAGGAGTTTCACAGACTGTGAGACACAGACTTTTAAACAGAAACAAAACTGTCATACATATAAGAACTATTTTAGGATGGCAATTGCTAGCTCACTGACATTAAACCAAATAAATCAGTGTTTTCAAGGAGTGTTAGCCTTAGTTTTAATCACATTTCTAAAAACAGTATGAGAACAACTGCATGTCAAGATCATTAAGGATATTTTTAACATCTGAAAATAGCTATTAGTATCCATAGAGCCATATTCTCATTATTTTCACCAACTAGCTAGAATAGGCCATGGGAGAACTGTTCAAGAAATACATCTATATAGGAGTAACTGTTTGATATTTGTTTAACAACTCGGAATTATTTAACTCCCATGTATTTCCTAACTGAGAAAAATCAGAACAAAGACTTCTCAGCAGAAAGTCATGGGCTTCTAAGGATCCGATTTATACACTACGCTATATCAAACTACCACATCCTATTACAGTTCCACACCTTGTTGGAAACCCAAGATAAACTTGGACTTGAAATCAAGCACCCCAGTGTTATAAGCTACCCAGTTCTTTTTTTTTTTTTTTCACAGTAACAATTCCATGGAGAGAAACTGCTTTCACTCCCTAACAGGTTTGAGACACTGAACTGTGACTGCTTCTCTCTTCAGTAATTTTCCATCAAATGTGCAAGATACCTCTTGACGGTGAAAACATCGCTTCTCATTTACCTCTTCAGCAGATTGAAATATCCTTTCTCTATAACAGGAGTTTCATCTTACTTAAATAAAACCAAAGTTATTCACCTTGGCTTCATTTCTTTTTTCCAAATACGTCCTTATTAGGGGAAAAATGATTTCTTCACTCATCTAATCGGATAAGGGCATTTCTTTTTCATATTGCTGCCCATGTTTCAAAGAAATGTGCTATTTAAGTTGCACTGTATTAGCCATGTTTAGTGGCTAGCTTTCCTGATGACTCCCTATCTACTCACAGAATGCTCACGTTAGAACGGGACAAAATTTAAATTATACAAGGTACGTGGATCACTGAATCAGTGCACTGAGGCCACTGGGACCAAATTTTTTTAATTAAAGTGGAAACATTCCCAGTAGTAGATGTGGAAATAATTTTGAGAAGTTAAAAATCTCAGTGACTGGTGCACCTACAACAAAACTCCTGAACCTGAGGCTCTGAGATCATTGCAGGAGGAAAGCTCGTGAAAGCCTGAAGAATGAGGAGTCTGCCGTGAGATCGTGTCTCCTAGAAATGTCAGAGAAACTACACACCTAAAGTCTCACTAACAAGGGTGCCTAAACATGATCTGAACGAGGGTGACACCAATGTATGTGTTCACAGAGAATGGAGGAAGCTCAGGACTCCTCCGTGCTACACAGAGACCTGCAGGCAGTTGAGGGTATGCTGACAGCAGGAGAAATAGTCTTCCCCAGGGAAGAGTATGCCAATCGGTTATCCAATATCAAATGCTCAAGGAACATTACACACACTGAGCAGGTTGTACGTGTGTGTGTGTGTGTGTGTGTGTGTGTGTGTGTGTGTCTGTAACTGCAATTCAATAAAAAGAGGCCGTGAATTTAAATGAGAGAAAGGAGATAGGGACATAGGAAGGATTGGAGGGGAGAAAGAAGGGGGGAAATTATGTAATTATATTAATTTCAAAATTATAAAAATATTTTCAAAATATTAATTAGTAAAACTCCATCTACTTCATCTACCTTGCCATTGCAAATCAGGGGAAATATCTTACTATAATATTAATATAAAGCTCACCCACTTACTAATAAATCAGAAGTCACATTAGACATAGTGTTCATTCAAATCTGACAAAGAATTTGTCTTTGTAAAAGAGCCAATGTCTCCATTTTCCCCAACTGCTAATATGGTACCTGATTCCAGCAAAATAGTAGCTTGGGAAATAAGTAGTAAGAAGAGTCTTTAATCTTTAAGATTCCTAAATAGTTGGATTTAAATAACTACAAATAATCTTAATGGCTTCAAATATTAGAAAAATTTCCTGAGAAAATAATTTTAAAATGTTATATAAGATTCATCCACTTGATGCATATAAGTAAAAAATTACAATTTATCAAATGAGTTAGGATAAATTTCATACTTAAAAATAGGTAAGGGATGGTCTCACTTGAAAAGTCAAAGATAATAATTATTCTGTTTACTGACAAAGGACATTAACTCATACACAATACAGAAGACCTAGGAGCAAGGGCAGTAGAGATGTATGTTGTAGGAATGTCAGAAACTGTACCCATAAAGTCTCACTAACTAAACTGAATAAGGACAAAACAAATAGACATGCCAAAGTAGATGGGAAAAGACCGAGAGGCCTCAGCCCTACAAAAAGAGCGAAGGGCAACAAGGATTGTTGAGAGTGGGAGAAATAGTTTTCCTCCAGTAATGAGCACAAAGATTATGCACACCATATGGTCAAGTCTGAAAACATATACATGAAAAACATTATACAAACTGAGTAGATTATATTTACAAACATGTATGTATAAATGTAAACACATATGCATTTGACAACAATTCATGATAAGAGGCCATGATTTGAAAGAGATAAAGAAGTATATGGGAGGGTTTGAAGGGAGGAAAAGAAAAAGAAATGATATAATTATCATATAATCTCAAAAATAAATTAAGTAATATTTTTAAGAAGTAAATATTAAGTCACTTTTCCTGATTTATAAACCTTCTCTTTAAATCTCACATCAGGCTCAGCGGTGGTGGCGCATGCCTTTAATCTTAGAACTCAGGAGGCAGAGGTAGGCAGATCTCTGTGAGTTCAAAGCCAGCTTTGTCTACAGAGTGAGTTCCAGGATAGCCAGAGTTACAACAGAGAAACCCTGTCTCAAAAAAAAAGAAAAAAAAAAGACAACTCACTTCAGTTTTAAATCCATCTAGCTGCATCCAATTCTATTGGGAATTCCTACCGGTAGGTAATGTCTGGTGTTGGTATGATTTGGGCCCTCAGACATCAAGTAGTACCCTTTGCAAACTGATCTGAAACATGAAAGTTTCATTATCTTCAGATGCTGTTATAACTGGTCATTCTGCAGCAACATGAAATCATACCAGATTCTACTCAACCTTCTGCCTTAATTCTTAATTAATATTCTTATGTTCCACAACATGGCTCAAAAACAACAGTAAATCATTACACTTTAGACAGTGATTTCTGATTAATTTCTAAGCATCAGAAGTAATTCTGCTATTACAAGCTATGGTTAAGTCATAAATAATTCCAGGGGCCTTGTTGCCTGAGTGAAATAAATGTGAAGTCACTAAAATGTATGGAGATAGTAATTTGGCAAGAGAGTTAGAGCACAATGAACAAAATTATTTCCACCTCTTGGTCAGAGCCCTCTTGGGACTGAAAATGACCATGAGTCTCTAAGCAAACAGTATTTGACACAAACACATTTATTGAAAAATAACTGCCCCCTCTTCAGCAGACACCAGAGAAAGCAGTCAGTGATTACACAGGCTCGAGACTCGGACAGCATTTTTCCTTGGGACTGTTTTGAATTGCTACAAGAGAGAGTTAATCTGTAACTGTGGTCAGGAGGAAAAGTAATAATTGCCTGTTAATAAAAAAGAGAGGCACAGGACAGATAATGCTAAAAGTAAATGACACATGTCCCAGAATCCACACTAAAGTCATTATTTAATCCATGGACTTAAGAAAACTATTTTGATTTATTTTTATTTCTGTGAGGTAAAAGATGTACAGCTAGAAGTCACAGTAAAATTTGATTTTCTATAATGACTTTAAACACTAGAAATCTATTCAAGAGTTAACTTAATGTAAAACTCTTAAAATATTATACAAAATTTAAGAGTCAGAGGACACAGGAATATATTTTCTGAATATCAGATTGAGATAAAATAGCCTAAATTATATTGGATGAGGGCAACACCACTGCATAGGAGCCCACAAACATTGTTTAAAGAACATTAGAGTAAATGTTTCCTGTGTCGCAGGAGCCATGCAGTCTCTATCAGGGTTCTTCAACTCTGTCACTACAGTAGGAAAGCAGCCATAGTCAATTGGTAAACAAATGGGCCTGGATACATTTCAGCAAAGTTTATTTCTAAAGAAAGTCAATCAGACAGACTTGGCCCCAGGCTGTGTGTATTTGCTCATCCTGTGGAAAAGTATTGATCCTTGTTTAAGAAGCAAAGAGCAGTTCTTGTTGCTTCTGGAAACCACAAAACTCTCTTTCTCCTAGTCTTCAGAATAGGAATGTTCCCCTCTGTCTGGCTCTTTTCCCCCTTGTTTGTGTTTGGCTGCAACTATTTTTTTTTCCTCTTAGAGATTATTCTTCGTCCTTCAATTTCCAGAACATCAATTCAGTTGTCTTATGGGTTCTGGCTTTGGGAAAGTACTGAGCAGTGTGATGATGCTTCACACAATTGTGTTTCAGCTGCAACAGCTCTGTTTTCTCCAATAGGCAGCACAATAGAACCCACTTTGCATGCTGGGAGGGCAGCTGGGAGAATCAGAGCAACCTTAAAATGTTGATGAAAGTCCTTCACATAGAGGCTGCTCGCTAAGTCTGAGCTGCTACAGCTGCTACCTTCATTTTACCTCACATGTATTTAGTGACTAATGTGTTGCTTATACTAAAATAGAGCAAACAGACAAAATTATTTTTAAAATGGGCAAGGAAAAGAAAAATCTCAAAATACTAGCATGCCACACAGAATGGCCCACGTGGTTCTAACTGGGGTAGTAACTAGAGTGGCCACCTGATAATATTTGTGTGTAATTGATTTAGACATCAAATCAAAAGCAAATAACCTCTGAATAACACAGCAAAACTAACTTATCCTAGACATAGACACTAGAACAAAGTATGGAGACAATATAGGTGAACATGATAGTGGGTCTATAACACCAGGCTTAGCAATTTGAACAACTTTCAGGCTTCCACTTAGGGCTGGGGATTAAAGATCTAATAGAGCCAAGGTGAGTGCATAGCTTTGACTATCACCTTCCCTACCAATAAGAGCTCATACATCTAGGCACTTGATTCCTCATGTAGAGGCTGTGGGATATTGAGTTCTTGAAACAAATGTCAACTTCAACACAGAATAAGTGCATAATCCTGATGGTTTTCTAACTTTTAGACTTATAAACAGATCCTTGCCTGGAACTATGGCATGTGTCTATAGTCCCAACAACTACTTATTGAAGCCAAGAGACTCATTTGAGTCCAAGACTTTGAGGGTCAGTCAAGAGAAGTAGTAAGTTCTTGTGTTAGAGAAGCCTAGCAGTGTGGTATATATGAATTCTACATAAGAAAAGGGTGCTGTGAGGGGGAAAGCATCAGAGATATAGGGAAGAGACTCATTTTGAGCATCCACTGCTGAAGCAAGGATAAAAAGTGAAGGCTAAAGGGAAGTATAATTTGAAAGAATTATTCATGAGAGAACAAATAATTCAAAGCCCTAATGTAGGGCATACCCGGTAGGTTGAAGAGAAAGCACAGAAGCCAGTGTGGGCTGACTAGAGTTATTGAGGAGAATATTTGAGAAATCAATAGCCCAATAAAGTTTTGTAACCAACTGAAAAGAATTCTGTGATTCTGAAGACAACTATGGATCCTAAGTCTTAGTTTAAGGGTCATTAGATCCGAGCTTCAGTTTCACAGAAAACAGTTTTTTTCCTTTGGAGTCCATTATATGTTGATCAACTACTCCTGACCATGAGGCTTGCACTGGAGTGAACTCTATTGGAGAAAACTGGTTTTCCTTCTCCCAGCAAGTATATTGACAGCTCAGTTATTAACCTTTACTATAGTGGCTAGCTTCTGTTCATTCATCTAGTTTTTAAATATATCAAAATAAAATAAAATGAGATAAAACAAAATCTATAACCTTGAAGTTGGACAAGACAAACCAACAGAAAGATAAGAGACCAAGAGAAGGCACAAAACCAGAGACCACTCATTTTCACACCCAGGAATCCCATGAAAACACTAAACTGGATCCCATAATATAATATAAATGCAGAGTACCTTGAGCAGACCCATCTAGGCCCTGTGCATGCAGTTTCAGTCTCTGTGAATTCATGTGAATTTTGATCATGTTGGTTTAAAGGGATTTGTTTTCTTGGCGTCCTCCATCCTCTCTGGTCTTACATTCCTTCTGTTTCCTCTTTCATGGGGTTCCTTGAATGCTGAGGGGAGGGATTTGATGGAAACATTCTATTAACTTCTGAATGTTCCAAAGTCTCTCACTCTCTGCATAATGTCTGACTGTGGGTCTTAGTATTTGTTCTCTTCTGCAGCAGATGGAAGCCTTGTTGATGATGGCTGAAAAAGACACTGGTCTATGAGTACAGCAGAATGTCATTAGGAGTCATTTTACCATTACATTTCTTTCTTTCTTTTTTTTTTAGACCAGTATTATTTGGTTTTACCCTAGGACCCCAGCCAATCTAGTCTCAGGTTCTTTATCACCCAAATAGTTTCAGGTATGGGTTCCATCTCATACAGTAGGTTTTAAGTCAAATCAGTTACTGGTTTGTTAATCCCACAAGCTTTGCCACCATTGCCCTAGCATATTTTGCAGGTAGTACAACATTGTAGGTAAAGGGTTTGTGACTGGCTTAGTGTTGATGTTTCTCTTTTGATATCACACAGAGTACCTTCCCTTACCAAAGATTCTGGAACACAGCAGTGAAGATTCTCTGAAGGCATCATCTCAACATTTCCATGTTCAATGAATTTCGCAATATACTTGAGGTTGCTATTTGAAAATATACTAGAGGTTTCTGAATGCCCTCCCCAACTCAGGTGGCCTGCTGTCAATCTTGACAGTACATCTCTCTTTTATTCTATGCTATTGTTTTGCTTTGAATGAAGTCATCCTGCTTGTTTTGCAAAGTGAAAATATACTAGAGAGAGGAGGTATGTGCCAGGGAGAGCAGTCAGGAAACAATACTAGTTATCCCACTCAGGGAGATTGGCAGGATTGGCCTACATAGTAGTAGAAGAGAATTCTAGAAGTGGCAATGTTCTGGATGCATTTGAAAAAGGGGTCAATATGCTTTATAAAAGCTTATATGTAAACATGATGAGCATGTAAGTCATCAAAGAATACCTATAGCTTTTTCCTGAGAAAAAGAAAGTTGGAGTCAGTATTACTCCAGATAGAGGAGACTTTAAATAAAGCAAATGTGGATAGAAGATAATGGTAGTACTCCATTTTGAAATAACTACCAGATATCTAAATGCTCAAATGATCAGATATATAATTCTAGAATCCTAGAAATGTTCTCTTCATCAAAGATATCAATTTAGCAGCTGCAAACACTGGATAATATTTAAGCCATGAAGCAGTGCATAACAACAAGGAAGTAGGGACAGACAGAAGCCCAAGGTCTGAGTTTTGGGCCAAAGTAAGACTAAGAGGTCAAGCCAAATACGGATAAATCAACAATGAAAATGAAGAGAGAAAAGACCCTGAGTGCTGCTGAAAGAAATTCAGGAAAGTGTGGTATCCAGGGAGCAGAGTGAAGAAGAGCTCTCAGGAAACAGGAATTGTCATCTGTGTAAAATGCTGCTAATGGGTGAGGGAAGATGAAGACTGAGAATTGGATTTAGTGCCTGAGGGTCTTTGTTGACCTTGATAAAAGCAACGGTGGCAGGATGTGGAGTGGCAATAGCCTGATACGAGTGAGTATAAGAGGTACAGAGAGATGGGAATTGGAGACTGGAAGTACAGATAATTCTTTCTTTTTCTGGGGGAACAAAAAGAGGCAGAGAAATAAGGATGGAGTTGAAGTTTTGTTGAGAGATAAGTTTTAAGATAATATAATACTAGGTTGTTTCCAAAATGTGTTACCATTAAGATACTTGAGATGCAAATACAATAACAGACTTATTTCAATTTACACTCTTCTTTAGATGCTACTGAATGTGTCTCAGTTGTCCTGATGTCTTGATTGTGAGGCTAACCTTTAATGACAGAGCCATCTCTCTGGCTCATGACAAAATACTCCCAACTGATTTCTTCATCAAAACACAATAATCATTTGTGTTTCCCTTCAGTGATAAATGTAGAAAAGATGTTTATTTGATCCTGATAAGGATTTATTACTTTTAAAACACAGTTTACCAACAAATAATGTCTCTCAGCTAGCCTTAAAATTAGTGCAACCATCAACTTGAGAAAATGTGATAGGGGCATCTATTTCTCTCCTCTTTCCTACCAACATTTGACACATGCAGTTGCCTCCCATTTTATAACCATAATTATCAAGCTGTTTCTGTAGTCTGTTTTCTTAAAATAAGCATTATCTTCCAAATTTAGAAGAGAAAAAAAACTCCTTCTTTAATTGAAATAAGTGGGCATACTTTCAAGAGACAAATCTTTACATGAACATCTCTGTTCATCCCGCACACAGCATAGCTCTCACCATCAGTATCTCTGCAATCACTTTTAGGTGATTCTTTAGAGAAGGCCGTTTGTCCCTCAGTACTCCTCCCTTCAGAAAAGTTCACATGAATGAGTGAGCTTTAAGTGAGCTGTGGACAAGCTTTCATCAAGTAGCATAAAGCTGAAGTTTTCCAGAATTAATATCAGTAGGTTCATGAAAAAAAGACAAGACATCAATGAATATTCATCTGTTTTTCTACAACACACATATAAAATTTAACTTCCTGAGCCATCTGTTACCTCCAGTAAAACAAAGATACCAGAGATTGGAAATGTACAATGTAACATGTTCAAGGTCCTTTCAGATGACCATTAAACGCGTAAAAGAATTGTTTTCTAAGAAGTTGTAGGTGAATGCTTTTTCTAATATTTTTATTATTAAAGTGGTTACCAACTAAATTAACTGGAACTATGATAGAAATGCATACAGTTCTTTTAAGTAAATAAACATTTTAGTAGAGTCTAGAATAAAATATGTTCTGTGTATAGAAATCCAAGGATGAAAGCACACATTTTCCTTACTCTTGAAGAGCTTAGACTATAGCGAGAGAGAAAAAAATTAAAGCAGTGAACATGTAACACGTCAGATACTCTACTAAAATACTAAAATAGGAGTACAAAGATGTGAAAGCAAGTCACTACTTCCATTGATGACAATAGAGAAAACTAGAGAAAATGAGGGAAGACCAAGGAGACAGACTGAACAGTGAAAAGAAGAGCTAAATGCAGGAACAAAGGCAGATATATAACAATAGTGTCAAGGTAGACACTTCAGAGAAGAACTTCAGTTGTTCTCCTCTCAAAAGGAAGGTAGATGGAGCAGAGGACAGATTTGACTTCCCGGAGAGGCTAGGCTGTAGACAACATGACAGGGATTTGTTAGTAATGCTGCACAGTGAGGCACAGAGGAAGCAACACTGGGATCCAAGGAGGATGCTACTTGAGGAAAACAAGAACTAGGATAGGGATCACCACCACTTTCTCTACCATCATCTCCAACATTCTCTCTCTCTACCCTAGCAAACCTGCTTTCCTGTCATTTTTCTCGGTCCATGACATATTGTCTCCCCTCAACTCTAGAGCAGTCATGGATCGGATTAGAATGCTTCCTGACTTAAAGGTCTCCAGTGGAATCATACTCTTATTTATTTTCTCTGCTACTGTTTTCCTGTCTGTGATTCTTCACATAGACCACTAATAGACTGTAAGTTTCCAGCTCAAAGCCTTGTCTTTCCAATTGTTTTAGTAAATCCTAAATACTCAATTAATTTTTTATCTGATTTATTTCTCTTATGTTAAGGTCTACAGCTGAATAAACACTCAATAAACTAAATTAAATGTATGAGAAAGTTTATGAAGAGGAAATACACCCAGAGAATTTATTAGGTCTCATTTTGCGTTGTGTTATACAAATTTTCTATAGAGCCATCTCTGAAGCCTATTATTAAAGTTTATATTATTCTTCAAGTCATTCTGCAAGGAGACAGGCAGATTATCCTGTGTATTCCATGCAGTCTTGGACATTAAGGTAAAATAGAGCAACTCCACATGTCCTATGGTCTACAAAGAAAAGCCCTATTTGGAAACTGTCTCACAAATAATCTATGTTTTGTTCAGTAAAAACATGCATATAACAATTCATATTTGTGAGAAAATATGTGTTTTATTTTAATAGTCAGAACCAAGAAGAGTTAGATAAAAGCTATAGTTCACTAATAGGGGTCTGGTGAGAACCTTCCAGAATAACTAGAAAGCAAGAGCAAACAAACTTTATGATGAAGTAAAAGTGAATAGTAGACCTGGAAACTCTTGAGTTCGGAGGTCTCTAGAACTGGACATGTGATTTTGTCCCACAAATTCCATGAGAGAGAAACCTCACAAATCAAAGGCCTCAATAGTCACTAGAAGGAAGCCCTTTACTATGTAAGTTTCCTAAGAACTCATCACTAGCTATGAATTTACTGGTGGTATTTACCACTTACTCTCTTCATTTTCTGGGTTTTTTTTTTTAATGTAAGCTTGTAATTATAATTCAGCTACCTTAGTTCCTTAGTGTTAGGGAAAATGTTGAGCAAGACTAAGGCTTTCCAGTCATCGGGAGAGATTTGCTGGCTGGAAAGTCAGCTTGCCTCACTTGGCTTTCCAGTTGTTGACCCTGAAGTCACTCCCTAACATATTTTCTGAAAGCTAATCTGTATCTCTCAGTTCCCTTCCCTGGGAAGCCAGTCTGGAACGTCTGCCTTTAAGCAAAGCAGGATTCAAG
The DNA here is from genome assembly GCA_026225945.1 of Cricetomys ansorgei. NCBI lineage: Eukaryota > Metazoa > Chordata > Mammalia > Rodentia > Nesomyidae > Cricetomys > Cricetomys ansorgei. The sequence goes on along the minus strand of JAMJFZ010001360.1, from coordinate 1,524,808 downwards.
TGTTCCGATGAAGTTGTGAGAACTAGACTCTATTTTTCAGGTCTACTTTAATTCATCTCAACAAAGCAACACTCTATAATCAAATGACAATTTCAGGACATTTCACCTAAATTCTCTGCCACAATCAATTCCATGAAAATCATTTTCAAATGATAATTATGTTGCAAAAATATTGATAAATGATAACTAGAAATAAAACAAACTGATATGTTTTTGGAGATATTGTCAAAAGAAAACAAAAAATGTTAAAATTAGAGAAAATAATATCAAAAGAAATAAAACTTATTTTGGTTTCTCACAAAATGTAAGAACTTAGAAAAGATTCATTTTAAGATTGAGTTTAAAAGATAAAATTGTGAATCTGAGTGGTGATCTCTTGTCATCACAGCCTTCAAGAGGCAGAGGCAGGGGAATTGCCACAAATTTGAGACCAGCCTGACCTAAGAATCAGTTTCAGATAAACTGGAACATGGCAAGGTTTTGGGTCAAAAAGGATTAATTAAAATAGCATGTAAGAGATCAGAATGGCCAGAATTGATTATTATCACTACTAAGTTCTAAGTGACTACACAATATTTGACACACATACAAGATTACAAACCTAATAATAATGCCTAAAACATAAAATTAGCTATAAAGAGATAAACTCACACTATATATTAAATTTTGCTATCATGTTTCAGAAATAAACTGCGATTTAAATGGGAGATTGGCAGAAGACTCTTGGCAATACTAAAATATGTTGATATAAGAAAAATGACAATAAAAATATCTGAAATCAAAAGCTCAATTCATTTTCATACAAACTGCTATTTATTATTGATGAAGAAATACTTTTTCTGAGTATTGAATAAATCATTCTATATTCCTTAAATTTCACCAATTAGAATATCTTTTAAAATGCTTCTATAAAGAAAAAAAAAACTAGAAAAATTTAAAGGCTTTCTACCCAGTAAAATTATGGTAATCTTTGCAAATTCTTAAAAGAAATAAGATTACAAAAGTCATAGATTCACAATACAAAGAATTTTCATATGGAAATTAAATCCTAGAAAATTCCTTTTTGGGGAAGTTTTTTATGTTGGCCACTGGCAACAGCTGTCTCATACTCTACTATGAAGATCAGCTCCAGATAAATTCAGACTTTGCTCCAATGAGCTTCAGCAGAAGCCTTGGCATTAACACAGATCACAACAGCTTGGGCTGAGAACTCATGCCATACTTGTCATTGTTTTAAATAACAAGTATTTTTCCAATGTACATAAAATGATATACTGAGATTCATTTCAAGTTGCATTCATTGTAACACTGGCCACCCCTAATGGAGGAAGCTGGGATAGGAGACTCTCTAACAGTCCTTCTTACATTTGTAGAGTATTGAGGAGAGGGGTCTCAGAGTTTAGCAGATTGGCAAAGGCTCTACACAGAATACAAAGCATGCCTGACCACTCCACAGGAGTGGCCTCTGTGATCTAGAAGCTCAACTCTCTTACTATATTGACAAAAATAAAAAGGACTTTATGAAATGAGAGCTAGAGGGAAGTGGGGCCCAAGGGATCTATTTGCTTTGACATCAATTCTAGCTATCTCCTGCTGAAATTGTGGCAGAGTGGAAGCTACAGTCAAGCCTCACCCCTGCCACTTCGTCCTGTGCCAGATTTTTTGGAGATCTATAAGTCAGGTGCTGGTATTTGTACTTGCTCATCAATTAATGTTACCCACTTGATTCTCTATAGTATGGAATGCTGAATAGTGGTCTGAATGAACTGAGCTAACAGATAACTAGAAGAACCTACAGATTTTGATAAGAATCAAAATAGCTATGAAGGGGTAAAGACAGTTATGAATCTGGTCATGGCTCTAAAGCCTACTGTCTGATTTTGAAGTGCTTCATTCCAGAAATGACAGGTTAGATTTATAAAGTCTGTGAATTTCTCCAAGGTGGCAGGAGAAATGAAAAACAGGAATGTATTCTTACAAAGGAAAAAAAAAAAAAAGACAAGTCATTTGTTAGAGCTATCTCCAACATTCAAATCATTATTCAATAGTTCTGGTTGATATGTGGGTCAGTGTTCTCAACTTAAAATAGAAGATTTGGCATGTTACTTATTACAAACAACTTTTAAAATATAGACTCTAGGCTGGCAAGATGGCTAGTGGGTAAAGACACCTACCACCAAGACTGACAACTTAGATTTGATCCCCAGGACCTACATGGGGATCCTCTAACCTTCACAGGTGCACCATGGTAAATACATGCCCACCCACATACACACACTCAACACATGAACACATTTTTGAGGTAGAAAAGACTCTAGTATGCAGATATTTGGGGGATTTGCAGTTATTTTAACTTTTAACACAATGTTACTTGTTTCATCACTGATGGAAAACTGCCTGGCCAGAAGCAACTTGAGGAAGAAGCTTTTGGGTTTTTTTTTGCCCATAGCTTCAGGGGATGCAGAGCATCATGGTGGGGAAGCATGATACTTGGAGCAGTCTACACCCTCCATCTAGAGTGGCCCTACTCCCATTGTTAGAAGTCCCACAAAAACACCAAGCTAACAGACCTAACATATCCTCGGAGGACCTGCTATAGACCACACAGGCTTTGTGCTTGCCACTTCAATCTCTGTGAGCCTCTATGAGCCCTGCTTGTTTGCTTTATTGAGCCATATTATCCTGGTTTTCTTGAGCCCCTCTCCCTCCTACAATCTTCCCTCCCCCTCTTCCATGGACTACCGAGCTCCAAGGGGAGGTTCAAGATGGAGTCCTCTGATATAGACTCTCTCTCTCCTTATAATGTCTGGCTGTAGGTCTCTACACCTACTCCCGTCTGCTGCCAGAGGAAAGCCCTCTGATGACAATTGGGTATGGCATTGATCTATGAGTATAGTAGAATGTCATTAGGAATCATTCCAGTGATTTTTTTTTCTTGTAAAGAGTAAAACATGGAAACAGAAAAGAGAACAAAACTGTAACAAAGAAACTGTAGGTCAGAAACAGGTCACTTGGCAGTAAGAAATTGCCAGCTTTGAAAAGGGTCCTGTCTTTCATAATCCACTTCCAGCCCTACCTCACTGTTAACACATTAATTCTAGAAGTGAAAAACAATGTTACATAGAGAAACAGGTACATATCAAATACTCCCATTCAGAATTTAAAATGCCTTGTAAAAGAAGAGAGAAAATACTACAGTTTCTCCTCTGAAAGATTTAATTTAGACTTCCCCAAAGACAGTAAACTCACTATGTCTCAGGAGATTTTCAGGTCCCTTTCCTTTCCCCTGATCTGTCTGTCATCCGGACAGGAAAATGCCTCCTCAGTAAAGCTATCTGTTCTAGAGACTTGAAGAAATATTATAAAACCAACCTAAAAATGAAAGTTGGCACAATGACTCCTTGTACCTTTGTTCATCCTCGTCTCTTGAGAGCGAGCCCCATACAATGGTCCCTTGGGCCATTATCCACTCTCCTTCTATGGGATTATTTTCTTCCACAATGAACCCTTTGACCATTGCCCACTCCTATCCCTTAAGGGTATCCCACTTTTCTTTTTTACAATATAGTCTATCTTCTATACTGTATTCTGTGTATCTTGTCTGAATTCTTTCAATGGAGATCACAAGGATCACAGAAGCAAGGGAAGGCCAAAGAGAAATCTTGGTAAGAGAGAAAGATGCTGTGCTGCTGGCTTTGAAGAAGAAATGAGGGTCACAAGCCACAGCAAACACATGGTCCTAGAAGCTGAGAAAGCTAGGGAAACATATTATCTCTTGTAAGAAAAGCAGCTCAGCTCTTAATAGACCTTCGTTTTTTTTAGCTCGTGAGACCCATTTTGGGTGTCTTAGGCCTGGACTATGAGATTTGTTAATGGTATTAGTTAAGCCATGAAGTTTTTTAAAGCAGGAAAATAACACCAATACACAGCTTTTGAATTCAGTATTTTGACAATGTATTAGAGGGTTCTAGAGGAACAGAATTTGTATATACATATATATATATATATTATATATATGAATATATATAATATGTATGTTTATATGTGTATAATATATGCAAATATGATTTATTCACATGATGTACATGATCAGGGCTAAGTAGTCAAGAAATGCTGTTGTAATAGATAAGCTGATAATCTTGTACCTATAGTCTATGGAGCTAGATGCCTCAGAAGTTTCAGTCTGGTAATAAACATCTGAAACTTTCTTAAGAATCTGATTGCCAGTCTATATTAGAAGGCCAAGAAGTTAATGACTTGTATCAGTGAAAGATGGTAGCAGTAGCAGTAACAAAGTAGATGCACTCACCAGCAAGAAGCGAGAACAGGCAAGCACTGATTTGTTTCCTGGATTTATTTATACCAGGGTTGCCGCTGGAAGATCATATCCACTTTGGTGAAATGTCTTATCCTCTCAGTTAATCCTTTCTAGAAACATCTTCCTAGTCCCATCCAGAGATGCATCAGTTAGCTGATTCCAGATCCAATCAAGTTGCCAGGCAAGGTGACTTACAGATGGTGATGAAAGTATTGATAATACACAGTCTAGAGAAAGACTTGGGTGGGCATAGGGTCAGGAAGAGTAAGTCCGAGGAGGATCTCAGCAGGCTGGAGTAGGTTCATCTACTAGTGAAGTCTCTAATGGCAATGTAGGTGATCAAAACTTCAATAAACAAAGAAGAATTTGTTACGCTCAAGAAGGGATGTGCTTCCGAGGACTGTGTCTTTTGTGGGAACAAGGAGACATGGGTGATCTAGCAGAAACTAGGAAATTGAAAGAATCAGTAGAGAAGAGACACTAATGGAGAGAGAGTAGTGTTGCCAATGTCCTCAGAATAAGCTAGTGAAACAAGGTAAAGGGAGTATAAGAAGAAAGGTGAAGATATCAGAGGTTTTAAATTTTGATGACACAGTAAAAGCACACTGAACAAGTTTGGAGTACTGAATGAAAGTTTGTGATAGGGTTATCCCATCCAGGCTTATGCATCATAAGCCCAGGTGACAGTGTATAATCTAATATTCTTGCAATTTTAAGGTTATTTAAGCAAACAGGGATAAAGCATGGTGACATTTGTCCTGGTGATTTCCAGAAGAGAAAGCAGTTATAAATATGTGATTAATTTGAGGGCTGCTCTCTTATACATCTGTAGTAATAAAATGAATGAAGCATAGTTGCTTAACCCACAAGAACCAAGAATTCTCCTGTCTGTCTTCAAGTTTGTCATAAGAAGGTAAACACATTACCTCAGGACACACAGCACTGGCAATGTGATTAAATCCAATAGTATAGGGAGGCCTAGGACATTCTCTTAAGTTTCAGAGTGAACCAGGGCTGAGGAAGTGGGGATGTAACTGTGCACCATTCACAGGAGTGTTACGGAACCTTTGGGGGTCATGTCGGAAAAAGGCACAATAGAAATTAATTCATCATGCATGGATTCCCTCAGGTCTGTGCTCTAATTATTCCTATGAGCTCAAGTAGCTTAGTAACTGATATGACTGTTCAAAGATAACCTCATGTTTGTAGAAGGAATATTTTATCTATAAAATGAGTAGTTTAAAGGAGTTGGAATAGTGCAGGTGAAAAAGTGAAGAGAAACTGCAAACGAGCAACAGCACAAATGGAATCAGCTTTCGCTGACCCAAATGAAAGCGACTTTTTAAGACCTACAAGTATTTGGGCAATCTTAAAATCTCAAATCCCTGGTAGAAAAACCCTGACACACGAGAAAAAGACATGCTCATCAAATTTCCTCTAAAAGTGAATTCTGCTTCTTTACAAAAATAAGTCTTTGAACTATTTTGTTGTCCTCAAACAAGAAAAGTAAAAGCTGTAAGTTTTGCACATATATTTTTAATGTTTAAGAAAACTAATTACTCTTTTATTATATATTCTGAAGAATTATACATAAATTGGTCATTTACATGGCATAGTTTGCATAAAGTCAATGCAATCATATGTGATTATATGATATGGTGGACATTAATCATTATAGGGTTAGAATCTATACAAATTATCCCAGTGGTTTGATCTCAAGGAAATGAAAGGAGATGAGGAGATGAATCTGAATTGAGCTTTTTTTTTTTTATTTTATGTTTTCGGAGGTTATGTATTCTTACTGTCCTATCTGAAACCAGAGTTTGAAACCCAGGACTCTTATCTGATGACTCACAAACCTCCTGTAATTCCAGCTCCAAGGGGCATGGCACTTACTGCTGACCTCCATCAGCACTTGCACACACATGAAAACACACACACACACACACACACACACACACACACACACACAGATAAAATTAAAAGTTCTTTAAAAAGGAAAAAGGGAGGAAACACTATCTAGGAAATTGAAATATAAGTATAAATGAATTATATTATTCACAACATAAAGTACATAAACATTTATTTTAAATGCATAAAAATAAATACTATAAATAACATGAAAATTCAGCAAGAATTTTGTAATCTAGCATCTTGAGTAAGTCAATTTAGACAGTAAATGAGAAGTATAATTGAAGGATATTTTTTCAGCATTTATTGAACATCAACTTTATGCCTTGTGCTATGAATACATAAATGAACAAGACACAGTCTCTTGGACTTTTCAGAGTTCAAAACCTTCATGTGTAAATAAAATATAAATGGATCAAAATCTTTTATTTCAATATTAGTAATAGAAAGTGTAGGGTCTAGGATAGGACTGCTATGAACACCCAATGACTCCTTTGAGATATGACACAGAGAAAAGAGATGATAATCAGAATCATTACAACAGGTACTAAGCAGAATTGATTTACAAAGACAACATGCAGTAACTCTTCCAATAGCACTGTCTTGTCAAGTAATTACTAAGTCTTGGCTATGTGCTATATTAGTTTCTCAACTAGGATTACCCTTAATGGAAAATAAGTATGCCATGCAAATATCAGTTTCCAAGTGTGTCATCATGTGCAAAACAAACCACTATTTATAAGACATCAAAGTAGACCCCCAGAAGAGAGATAGAACAGTAAGTAAGGGATAAAGGAATGGATGGTGAGTACTAAAAATGGACTACATGTGTAGAGGAACACTTGGACTGAGAGGAAAAAAATAGACATTACACTGGAAAAAAATGAGTAGGACAAGAGTGTAAGTTACTTCTAGAATACAGGGAAATTCTGTATCAATAATAGGGAAATCACTGACGAGTCTTAAGCAAACCTGAATGAAAATCTTAATAAGTTCTGAGACAATAATGTTTTAATAACCTCTCAAAACATAAAGTATCAGGTCCAAATAAATTCATGAATGACATCTACAAAATACATAAAGTAAGAAGTCATAAAAATTTTCCGTAAATTCTTCTAGAAGGTAAAGCTGAGAACACTTCCCAGTTCATCCTATGAGATCAAGACTACTTTACCTCAAGAATTAGGAAAGATATACAGGAAAGAAAATTATAAACTAGCATCAATAATGAATATAGATTAAAAACTCTTGAAAACACTAGCAAATTAAACACAAATATGTTAAAAAAGAATTTTAACAATAACATTCTTCTATATTTATCAGCGTGGGCTGAAACTATGCTACATAAAATTGCAAAACAATGGACTCTTTGTAATTGTTAAAATCTGATATCAGTCAAATGTTCCATTCAATAAATGAACGCATGGACAGGTTGCAGTCCAATCATGAAGTAGCACATTCTTCCTCAATAAGTATTGTAGACAATTCTGTTTGAGAAGAAATTTAAGTCCATATTGCATATTTTAAGCTAATGAAAAGTCTTTATCTTAAATGATTCTAAACACATGACAACTTTTGCTAAAAGCAAAATGACCAGGAAAATAACAATATCATCAACAAAAGTTGAAAGGAAAAAGGAAACAGAAAAGGCTAGAGTTGCCACGAATTGAAGGATAAGCAAAAGGGAGAATGGGCAGAAAGAATACGGACAGCATTTAGAGCATTAAAACTATTATGATACTGTCATAAAGGATATATGTGTTTGTTAAAACAACAACAAGAGCAAAACCCATGGGTCAGTGGCCTGGTCATTCAGCAAGTAAAAGCACTGGCTGTGCAAGTCTGATGATCTTTGTCCCCAGAATCCATGATAGAAGATGATTCCTGAAGTTGTCCTCTGACATTAAGCATGCTAAGGCATGTGTCTTCACACACAGACACACACAAATTATACTAACAGAATCATTACCCACGGGATGTTCAACAAAGATTAAACTTCAGTGTCAGTGATGAATACTAATTAATAATCATGTATCAGTATTGCCAAATCAATTATAACAAATAATACACTAATACAAGAGATCAGTAATGAAGGAAACTGACAGGTTGGAGGAGGTAAATGGGAATTTTATTTTCTCCTCAATTTTTCAGTATGTCAAATATCACTCTAAATAAGGCCTATTTATTGAAAAGTGCTGGCCACAAGAAATATAATTAATTGGGATCTAGCTAGAGTGGTAGTAGGGTTCCAATTACAAGACCTAAAGTAATGAAGGCAAGACATGATGATGAGTTGGACTAGGGTAGATATGAGTGAAAAAAGCAGAATCAAAATATATTTTTAGGCTAGCTACAGGCAATAGAGTCACTTGCATATAATCACTGGGCAGGTAGAGGTAGGAAGATCATGGCTTAGAGGCCAGCTGAGGCATCAGGGCATATTGTGTCACAAATGAGAAAGAAACAATATAGATATGAGAATTGCTGAGTATTCAGACATAGATAAAGAGGGAAAGAAATTATCTATAGGAGATTTACAAATTTTTGGTTGTGTGACAGGAAACAGTAAAACTCTTAAGCATGCATAAGAAGGAAGGACACTTTCTTTTGCCATGAGGCTGGATCCATGATGGCAAAGGATTTATTAAAATAACTAAATAGTTCAATATCATATTTCAGATGAGATCGGGAGCATGCAAGGTGGTATGGCCATATGCTCAATAACACATTTCAAATAAAAAAATTGTAATAAGAGTAATATTTTCATGTTTCTTATTTTTCCCCTCTATCCCTAAGCCAGAAATGTATTGTTTCACAACATAAATAAAACCATATTCAATTTAAACAACAAAGGTTTATAAGCAAAACATTTGAAATTTAAAAGCTCTGAAGTTATTTGAAATAAATATTTGAAAGTTGAAATAAAATTCAGTTTCAATCAATGCCAATAGATCTTTAGATGCTTGGAAGTTCTGCTCTCCCCTATACAACAGCTGGCCAACATTCCATAGTAAAGATGCATGCATGAAAGGCAAATTTCATCCCCAGTTCTCATCAATGAAATGTGAAAACTAGCAGCACAAATGCCCCCAGAACTCTAAACTCCATTATCTTGCAAAACGGAGTTTGAAGTAGCCAAGATTCAAATAATCTGAGACTTTATAGTTTGTAATCAACACTTTAAATTTCATCTGGAATCAGGAAGGATCACAGAGCACTGATTTAATATTCAATGGAAACATTGCCACAGCTTGATTATGTAGAAATGATATATTTCTTTGGTGGCTTCATTGAAATAGCATTGCATCCACAAAACTCTTGAATAGAGCATCTCCAGAGAGATTAGCCCAAATTTACCATCTTATTCATATGCAATTTTTGCTTCTGGCTGTGTGCTGTGTGTGTGTGTGTGTGTGTGTGTGTGTGTGTGTGTGTGTGTGTGTGTGTACATATCTATCTTGTTTTCTTCAAATTTCCATATAGTGACTTCTGTGACCATGGGACCAGGGGTCACCCCAGACTCTTATAGGTATCAGTTCTCTTATCCAGCTCAATTGTTTATACTTACAGATGAAGATGAAGATGAAGAGTAAGATCTAAATTTCTCTGGAATGGTAATTTGTAACTTTAAAAAATCTCATTTGTTTCAACTCCAGAAACTATAATGACTGTATTTTACTGAAGCTCAAGTCTATCAATTCCCCTACTCCCCTCATAAAGCTTCAGAACAGGGAGTTAGGATAATATAAAGGCTACTCTACTCTCCTTGATTCCTCTTAGAATGTCATTCCCACACCCACCTACCCTGGGGCTTCATCAATGATTTAAGCCAATCTGGCCTCATCCTTTTAAGTCAGTCTTTCCTTTAAGGTCTCCTATCACAAAATTTGAAACAGTTTCCACACCTTGTTAATACTAAAGGCTGTGTTTAATATTGGGAGATTAGAAGAAATAGATGTGATCAGAAACAGCTGAACAAAAAATAATATGGTCGTTTGTTTGTTTGCTTGTTTTTATTTAAGGCACAAAGAAAACTCAGAAACATTTCCAACCTCTCATTCTCACAAATTATGCACACACCTAACAACTATTCTTATTTTTCTTTTTCATTTAATAATCACAAGATCAAAATTATTTCAGTCAGGACACTGGAAAAAGTTAAACCCATCAGAGAGCATGCATCTTCTCCATAGAGGTATAAAAGAAATACATTTGACCCCTTACTCTCAAGAAGGCTCCTCATAAATAGTAACTTTAACATCAAACTGAAATTTTCTTCATTGTTTCTCATCTAAATATATATGGAAACGAGTCACTTCTGTAACATAGATTTTTCTGTTACTGGACACCTTTAAAGATGCTAACCATCAATCTGAGCTTGGAGGAGAGCGTGGAATTCTTAAAACAGGTTAGTGAATAAACTAAATAACATTTGGCTGTCCCCACTGTCTCATAGGTAAGGGGAAAAAGATAAACTTAGAATAATAACCATGAAAATGCTCCCTTTAAATACCAACTCTTTATTTCTAATATGGCATTTTTCCTCTTTAAAACAAAATGTTTTCTGCCACTCTGACATTAGGTGTCAAAACAGCACAAATTCTGTGCATTTAAGGATCAAAATTAATTGACTATTACTATATATAATGCCAAAGTAGCATAATGAGTCATACAAAGCAAAACTCTACAGAAATTAAAAAATACAAGTACCTTTAATATCTCCATTAAACCTGAGTTCAACCTTTCCAGAACACTCAGGGTGAATAGAGTGTTTTAGTATAAGTACTAAGATATTATTGTCTTCTGAGTGGAGATAGAGTCTAAAAAGAAGCATTTTAGGCTCCTTAAAACTCCACACACCAGCACAGAAACAGGAAAGTGGACATGGGCTCCCAATCCTTACCAAGAACCTTTTTTCCAAAGACATCTGCTTGCAAAGGAAAAACCAGTTTTATCCATGGAGTCCCACTGGGTATATTAACTTGGAGGCCGCATGCCTAGCAGTAGATGGACAACAAAAAGCAAATCTAATGGTACTTTAGAGACCTTTTTTTTTGTCTCATATTGCTTTATTTGGGCATTTTTGTTTTGTTTTACTGGTCTTTTGTTTGTATATAATGGTTCCTGAGCTTAGTTTTTTAGGGATTTTCTGGGTGGGTATGTGTGTTTCTTGTGCTTTTTCTTTTTCTCTCTTAAATTTTTTTTTCTGGTTGGTTTGTTTTTCTGTTTGCCTGTTTGTTTTCTAAAGAATGAGTTAATGTGTGGAATGGGTGGGTGGCGAGTTGGGGAGGACCTGGGAGGAGTTGAAGGAAGGGAAATTGTGACCACAATATATCATATGAAAACTGTTTTTTCAAATAAAAAAGTCCCCATGGAAGTGCTAGCTAGGAATTCATTGATCAATGCATGGCCGATAGTAACTAACTGTTGAGTGAGTAGACCAGAGCTAGAAGATGTGTGTCTTCTAGCCTTGTAAAGACAGCACGTCCTAGCCCTTAGAGCTGCTCTAACCTCTCTGTCCTTCAAGCATGAAAACTAGGATAACGTAACTGCTTCCCTTTTTATTGAAGAAGAGAATTGTCTATGTATATAATCTCCATAGCTTATTTTACATAGCTGATGGTTACATTTTCATTTTGTTTTTATTTTTAATTCTGGAAACTTTAGGTCTTCCAAATCACAACTAATATACAGCTTTGAGAATTCATCAAAGATGAATTTATTCTCTAAGCAACCATATTCCTCTATTTGAACAATGAATCTGAAAGTCGGACTAGGAGGAGCTGGATGATCACAAAGTCAGTTGCTTCTAACATTCATGTATAAACCTGTGATCTATTTTCCAACCCCAAGAATTCTTCATAATTATCTCCCTGTAAAGAAATTGCTCAGAGGTAATAGCAGAGGTAATGCTATTCTTAGATTCTGTGGGCTATAGTTAGTTAGATGCCCATTTCTATGAGCAAATCCAGTGAATTTGCTTCCCAGCCTTATGCCAATGTGGAGAGCGAAGCTACCTGACCTTGTCTTAACTCAGCTCTTATAAATGTTGGCCATCAATCAAGAAGAAAGAATCTTAGGGTCATCCTGTAGTCAAAAGATCCTGGTGGTGCAAAAATGCTCTGAATATTCAGGCATCACTTTAGTCAATGCCAATCCTGAAGAACAAGAAAAATCTTTCCACAGACTCATTACTTCCTATGAGTCACTTCAAAAGTTGATTTTATTCTTATAAACTAACAGAAACCAACACAAAGATCATTCCTAAAGTAGTTCCTTCACATATAGCCTTGAAATAATCATTTATTTATGTTGCCTCTCAAAACTAATAGGAAGCAAATAATATTAAAACCAAACATTAAAAATAAATAGAATTTTGAAATTTCTATACAGTTAAAATGATTTTCAAGCTGGGTGGTGGTAGCAAAGTCCTTTAATCTCGGTACTTGGGAGGTAGAGGCAGGGCGATCTCTGTGAGTCTGAGGCCAGCCTGGTCTACAGAGTGAGTTCCAGGACAGCCAGAGTTACAACAGAGAAACCTTGTCTCAGGAAAAAAAAAAAATCAGCATTTTGGCCGTTCTTCAGAAAAGTTCTCATAGCTTTTTCTAAGAATCAATTTCCTACCCCCAATCAAATGTCCATTTTTATAGATAAGGAGCAAGATTTAGGATCTAAATTTTTCTGAACTAATAATTTATGATTTATGGAAACCAAAGCTGCCTGAATAGCAGAGACTGCAAGGCGTCCTCCACCACTTTCAACACTGCTTTGCAACTTTATCCCCTTTAAGCTCTTCAAAAACCAGTATGGTGACAATTTACCCAGACAAAAGAAATCAAGTACTAAAAGTAGGCTTATCTTAGAGGAGTATACACTCATCACATGTCCAAGGGCATACTCTTAAAGGTTTGATGTTTTCTGGAATATTAAGCATTTGGAGGTGACAATGCACTTCTGAGCGATTCTTCACTCTGAGAAGAGTTCCTCCATTTTTGTAATGCCCCTGCACCCTCTAATGGTCATTTTCAGACTTTCTTTATGGAGAACAAGTTATTCAAGACTATTCAAAGGGCTCATCTCATGAATTTGAATTTTTATTAAAATAATGACATTTACACACTTTGCACCTTTAAGTCTTCATAGTCTCAAACCTTTCATAATCCCAAACATTAATTGAAGCTCACAGGCCTTCACACTGTTGAGAAAACAGAAATGTGTAGAGTTGGAACAGGATAATAATTAGGAAACACTCTATATTTTCCAATTGTCTCTGACATATTAACAATAGGAATTTAAGATTCTGCCTCCTAAGCATAAAATTATCCAAGACTGAGACCACCAATTTACATCACAGTTCCTATTCCCAGATACTAACACAAAGTCAGTTTAGGATCTATTTGGGCCTTTTTCTGTAAGACATGGAAATGGCTTGTCATCAGTCCAGTATCCTAAAGAGAACGGTGGAAATGACACTTTTTCATTCAGTATCAACAAGATTAAACACTACACACAAAAATGCACACATACACACAAAAAAACCCACATACACATTTTATAACTTAGCTATATGCTGTCCTAGAAACATTAAATTCCTTTAACCCACAGATCATTATAAATCTGATTACTAATTATTACTTTTCTGTTGCGTTTAATTTGGTAACAATAATGAAAATTGCCTTCTTTGCCAAAATCACTTACACTTTCATGTGCATATAACACCTACAAAATGAGAAAACTTAATTATAAGATTTCCCCCTTTTTATTAGAAAATGTTCATTATACCAAATATGGTCTTTCATTACATCTTGAACACACATGTCCATCATGTACTTTAGCTCATATCCATCTCTCGTCAGAAGTCTAATTCATGCTATTGAAATAGTTAGGGTTCTCACTGACTTTCTGATAAAAACAACTGATAAAACTGACTGTGTCAGAGAACTACTGTTTGAAATGTTTATGACAAGCATGGCATTCTTATGTGAATCTTTTTTGTTTTTGGACTGTGGTTACACAATGGAGAAGTATAGCATGAACCTTCTATGAATCTCATATTACTAATTTATATTACAACCATACTTTTAGGATAAAAGTGTTTGCTATCCTACACACGCATGTGCATGTGTGTGCACATGTGTAACAATAATCTGGGTTTCAAGATGCACCTAATATTTGGGTGTGGTAGCACATATCTACAATCACAGCACTTGGGAGAGGAAGATATGAGCCTCACTGGTTCAGGGACAGCCTTTATTACATAGTGTATTAGAAGCCAGCCCGGGCTACATGAGACAGGGTACAAAGAACACTACAGTGAAGAAATCCGACCTAACTGAGTAACATCTGGGTAGATAAAAACATTGTCAAACTGAACTAAGATATTATGGAGGATGGTGTGCCAGATATTTAAAGTTTTCATTAATTCATAAATTACAAGTGAAATGTAAAACTAAATTGGGGCTGGAGTGATGGCTCACATTAAGAGGACCTTAGTTCTGTTCCCAGCTCCCATGCTTAGTCCCTTACCACAACCTGCACCTCCAGCTCCAGGGGATCTGCCACCCTCTCTGGCCTCTGATGGCACAGAACCGTGCAGATACCCACATGTAGATGCATAAGCCATTACACACTTAATAAAAATAACACACATTCCTTTTTTACTAAATTCTGAGTGGCCTGCTTGAAAATGTAATTATCTCTAGCATCAGACAAAAACAGGACTTGCAAGGCTCTCAAACTCTTCAATGTTTATGTCTTAACATGACAATGTATACCTTCACATGTGATGGATACAAATGCAGCAGATGCATACATGAAGATTTTAGCTCCAGAAATATTTTCTGAAGTTAAGCTTCTAAAAAACTGTACTTCCAAAATCTAAAATCCTAAAGGTGGGGACACCCATGTCATAATGCAACCACATATGCTATTGTACATGATCTTTTGTTGCTGGCTCATAAACACCAAGAAGCCTGCTATGACACTGCTAAATGAAAGGCACCAACATTGTCCTGTATCCATCTTTTACAATAGTTAGCATTGAAGACTTACCTTAATTTTTAAGAAAGTATACATCTTTTAAAACCTCTAAATATGCTCTGGGAGTGAGCATCAAGAATAATCTATTAAAATGCACCCTGTCACTATATCCTATACAACTCTGATGTCAAATATTTGATGGATTAAAAGGCATGTATCAATTTCCAATAACTTTGAGCTTTGTATCATTTGAGTGTATATTCAAGCTATAGAACTATTAGTGTACTCACATTAAAACATTTTAGGAAACCAATGGGAGGTACCCCAAAGCAAACTTACCTAGGAGTTCTAACCTACGTAAAATTCCAGGCCCTTCAAATCAGTCAGATAATATTCCTTTTTAGTTATTTAGAATTATACCTTTTCATATTGACTAATTACAACTGTGTTCCCCTTTTTCATAAACAGTTCTCTCCTTTGTCATTGTGATAAGGTGTCCTGAAAACATGAAATATTTTTTGGTATATTACAGAAACCAAAAATGAAGTAACCCAGAGCCTGATACACAGAAGGACAGACTATACTCAATAAATGTTATTTGAATTTATTTTTTAATAGCATCTATTTCCATTTATATATTAACTGCAAATGCTTCCAGAATTCTCAAAATTCAAATTACCATATTTTTTACTTTGTGTCATATTCTATAAATTAAACATAACCATAGCAATAAAAATAATGCAAGTTACTGTGTATTCAAACAGTTTAGGCACTTGGGGGCACTAAGTTCAGGTTTTTCAAGAATTAAAATACTTTAAATAAAGTGTCCTCGGAAAAGGACACTAAAGCCCAGGGAATTCACATTCACATTTTCTCTTCTATTTCTCACACACACACAAAATCTATGTTTCAATATTTATAAGACTAAGAATAATGGGTGTGCATAATATTGCTTTAACATACAATTATGCCTTTTAAGACCAGTTTAAATGCTGTGAAAGGCCAAGAGCATAGACTTAATTATGGAGAGAAAAAAAAGATGATTTAACTGCAAAGCACATTCAATAGACAGAAATCCAAAGAGAGCTGTCCTGTCGAAATATTTACAAATCAATTCATTACATTGATTTGGAATGCATTGCGCTGTAATTTTAGACACAGATTACCCAGGACAAATAACAAAATTCCATTTTTAAATGTTCACTTGACCTGAGAATTTTCAAGAAACAGTTATTTTCCCAACAGTAATACGCACTGCTGTATGTAAATAATGGATTTTAATAGAGTATGGGTTAAGAATGTAATCAGAACTACATTTGAAAAGTATCCCAAAACGTGTGTGCTTGAGTTAATCAATTCCATAAACCATTGATGTCTTATTAAGAAACAGTGTTTCTATATGAAAATGATTTAACCTACAAACAATGCATAAACTGTTACCACCTCATTTCCTAGTTCTAATGTGATATTGAAAGAAAAGCTAAGATTTGCCCCAGTCTTTATTGTGGGGGTGAGTCCCTTGGGAATCAGAAATAACACCTGCATCAAAATTTTGCCCTCCTCAAGTCTCCTGATGACTTGCTCTCTTAGTTTACTGTGGTTAAGATGTTTGCAGTCTCAAAAGGTAAAGCCAATAAAAGTTACAACTACACAGGGCGCTTCTCACAAATCTCAGAATGTGGGGTTAAGAAAGACTCAGCAAAATTTAATTATATATCCATCAAATGTCAGTCAGGTAATTAGTGAAAAGGCTAGCCTAAATCATTCTTTAAGGCAGAGTCTCACATATCCCAGGCTGGCCTGGAACTCACAATATAACCAATTATAAGCTAAAGTCTCTGATTTTCCTGCCCCAACCTTCCAAGTCCTAGGAACTAATCCATTTTATGTGGTACTGGGGATACGCTCCACAGCTTTCTATATTCTGGGCACGCATTCTCCCAACAAGTTTTGTCTTCAGTTCTAACTCGTTTTCTTCATATACAGACATACAAGCCCCAGTGAAAGTCGGTAGATGTCCTGAGAGATTGATTAAGTAAAACAATTTGCATCTACAATCTTCCTGAGGTAGTGAAGATCAAGTCAGATGATAACAAGGTCTGTCCATACCACTAAGTCTTTCCTGTGATGAGGTCTATCCTGGAGATCAGTTTTGTTTTTTGTTTTTTATGTTTTTTGGTTTTTGGTTTTTGGTTTGTTTGTTTTCATCTTAGCAATGACACCATTAAACTGTGGGATTTCAGAATTCTGTTCTTATTTTAATTGTTCTGAGTTCCTTATAGGCAAAATATACACGTTAACAACAGAAATCAATCTACTATCTATTAATAACAAACCAATTTGATATCTAAGTGATACACTGACATACAAACATGAAAATTTGGTTAAGTCACATGTAAGTTATTGAAAACCCATATAGAATTATCAAAGCAGATTTTGATATCATCCTCAAAAAATTCTTCATGGCCTTTAGAAAATAAACAAAAACATGTAAAAATTCAAATAGAAACTTCAGCCAGGCAACGGTGGGTGCATACTTTACTTCTAGCACTCAGGAGGTAAAGGCAGGCAGGTCTCTGTGAGTTTGAGGACAGACTGGTCTATAGAATGATTTCCAGAACAGCCACAGTTACAACAGAGAAACCCTCTCTTGAAAAACCAAAAACAAACAGAAAAACATAAAATCAGATAGAAACTTCAACAAAAATAAAATTGTCTTTCTTAACTAGATTCCTGAAAGAGGAGGAAGAGAGACTTGTAAGCGAAACTGTGGTTTATGCAACAAATTATAACTAAAGACATTTTAGCTGCTTCAATAAATGTCAAGAGCAATTTAAGTGTTCTAAAAATTGTTACCCTGGTGAACCATAGTAGTTTTGTTTTAAAATAGCTTACTGAACTTTGCCACAAATTTTCAAAACAACTACCATTTGTCAATAGAAATAAATGATGTTGCTGTGACATTTATTCTGCAAATTTTAACAGGATTCAAGCTGCCCGATGTTTCTAATTGAAAGTATTATATTTTTTTGTTGTTTATAAATAGGCAAGAAAGGTGGTAAAACAATATGGGTATTCTCTACTACCCGAGCTACAGTTAAAACAAAATTCAGTATCAAAAACATCAGTTTAAAATACATTTGTCTAACAATTTTAAACTTATTTCTAAGGTAATTCTAGAAGTGAATTTAACTAGAGACAAATGGGCATCTTTATTTAAATATTCACTGTTAATAGTATTACAAAGATTTGTAAGATAACGTCTTTTCAAGCTGGATAGCAGAAACACAACCTTAGCTAACACTGCCACCTGCTGTTGACTATAAATAATTTTCCAGCATCTAGTAATAGAAATAAGAGAAGAAACACAGGAGTGTGTAAGGAGGTGGGGAGGATCTAGGAGAGATTCAAGAAAGGGAAAATCAAATATATTGTATGAAATTTCTAAGTAAGAAATCAAGAAAATAAACAAGTTGAAATAGCACAAGCACATTGTCTAGAAAACAAACATCAACCCAATGCTAAGAACAATTTTTGTAAAAGCTGTTGAAAGATTTCATGTGTGTGTGTGTGTGTGTGTGTGTGTGTTTGTGTGGTGTGTGTGTGTGTGTAAAGTTATACCTTTACTATAACAGGAAACTAGAAGGACTCCTGAACCTTTGTGCTTATTCACATTTGAATCAGGTTTGGTTTTTTTTGTTTTTTGTTTTTTTTTTTTTTTTGTTTTTTTTTTTAACAAGCATATTTTAAAAGATGAGAGGGAGAGGGAGAGAGAGAGGGAGAGAGAAGAAGGTGGAAGAGGAGGAGGGGGGATATGCAGTGCAAAGGAAGGGAGAGAAACAGCAGCAAAAGCAGTAGATTCTTCTAAGAGGAATTAACAAATTTCCTTTGGAGAAAACAATGTTCAATATACACAGGAAGATACAAGCATGCATGGAGAGATACATCAAACGGTTAGAAATGGGTGAGTCTGGTCAATGAAGATATGGGAACTCACTGTCCTAATCTTTTGTCTTTCTTAGGTCTAGACCAATTTCTAAACAAAAGGTAGAGGAAACGGGGAAAATGCAAATGACACTTTGCAAGACAGCTGTAAGGCATTACAGGCTAGAGGCCCATTGGGATGGGTATCTTTAACAGCTGAAAGGCATTACAGGGTTGGAGTCTGCCTGAGGTAGACCACTCCCCCATAATCAGCTATGCCTCTCCTTAAGATTTAAAATGCCATATGAAATTGAGGAGGGTGTAGGTATCAGATCTTTGTTCAGATCCATTAATGAAAAACTACTTCCTCTTTGTCAGTGAATTAGAATCTCAGTTCTACTTCTGACCCAGAGTGAAGACTTGGCATTCTAAGCTATCCAAAACATAAGACCACAAGGATATATATCTGTTCTCTCAATTGGCTGGTTGTTAGATATTTTATCTCAACTTGACTCCATCTAGAGTTCTTTTGGGAAAGGGAACCTCACTCAAGAGGATGCCCCCAGCAAGCCTGTGGTAAATTTTCTTGATTGAAAGCTGATGTGGGAAGGCCCAGCTAACTTTTGCACATGGCACTGCTGTGCTGGTAGTCCTGGTGCTGTAAGAAATCAGACTGGAGAGAGGAGGGCAGGAGACAGGGACAGAAACAGGAGAGAAACAGAGACAGAGGGACAGAGAGGAGGAGGGAGGGAGGGAGGAAGGGAGGGAGGGAGAGAACCAGAAAGAAAGAGAGAGAGAGAGAGTCAGACTGAGCAAGCTGCGAGGAGCAAGCCATGCACAGCATTCCTCCATGGCCTCTGCATCAGCTCCTGCCTTCAGCCCTGTTTGAGTTCCTGCCCTGATTGCCCTCATTAATAATCTATGCTGAGGAACTGTGAGCTGAAATAAACCCTTCCTTCCCCAATTTTTTTTTGGCCATAGTGTTTTATCAAAGAAATAGAAACCCTATGACAACTGGCTGAGAGATCACTTTTCAGGGAAGCTGATTCACCTGAAGTTACACGAAGGTGGGAGGAATAAATATTCCCATAATTAGATAGTGTAGGGATATGCCCCAAGAGACCCCTCCATTGCAGATGAAGGCTGTCTACTCTCCTGAGTTCTAACTAAAAGAACACAAGCTTTCCTCTTACTTTGGATTCAGGCCACAATCCTAAGCATGGTTGCTTACATTCTCACTCTCCTTTTGTGGACCTCCCACTTGCACCTCTGACAGACCTCCATTGCTGAACCTGCCCACCTCTTTGGATTCTAATTCAAAAGGCATGCTCTCCCTCTATCATCTATCTCCTCCTTTCTCCCCTGCAAAAGGCTTACAGCTTACCTTCCCCATTGTTTTCTCTGAAACTCATACCACCTTTGAGTTTCCTTCCAAGTCCTACAAACTCTTTTATCAATGAGACCAAGAATCCTCAAAGGGGACCCCGAGTCCCCAGTGATACAGTTTAACTTCAAGGACCAAAAGGAGCACTGACATTGACAAACTTAATACATATTTTTGAAGTCTGGGAATGATGGGAGTGTTTTTCTAGACAATAGTAAAGATTTCTCCCCTCCTCTGTTTCAGGAAAACATGGTTTACAGCAGTCTTAGATCTTTCAGGAGGTGCCTAGTTGTGTTGTTGGAGCATTGACCTAACACTGTCTCTGGGGTAAGAATTGAACAGAGAGCATAAAAGAACTTGAGAATGCCCAATGCTTTCTTCCTTAACAATTTAATAACTTCAAAACTGACAGTTTAGTTGCCTTTAAAACATTATCAAAGCACTTCGTTTTCCCAGCTGATAGGAAAAAAAATATAAACCAAAGAACTTTCAAATACATTCTCCTTGAGGATTGAGGATTTTGTTATTATTTAAAATGAAACTTAATTTTAAAACTTTCATTCAAATAGAAACTTCACCACTGAGCAACAGCTTTTGGCTTATCTATCCTCTCCCTAGAAATTTTCCCTTTTACTTCCTTTATCCACAAAGACTTAAATTCCAGGTCCTCAGGTAATCATACCCTCTACCAAATGGTGTTTCACTCCTCTGAGAATTCAGAAACAATCTTTTAATATTTGATATATTTTGAAGTAACAAGAGGCAAACTATAGGGCTGTCTTTATGTATGAAATATATAGAAATAAACAGAAATGTCTGTATATAAAAGGTAAGGAGAAAATGATGTATATAAGAAAAGGGGAAGAGAGACACAGAAAGAAGAGCAATAACTGCTGGCAGCTTCTCAGCCCTCCAGGAGCACAATGGTGCTTTAGTGTGCAGCTCTACATAGGCTGGTCCTGCATTCTACATGCCCCTTTCCATTGCAATAATATAAGCTATATTTGGGATTTTATTTCTTCATGTCAAAATCTTTGATTCCAACAATTTATTGATATGAGCAATACAGGAATACTTTTGATACAACAGCAACAGAAACTAGAGTCCTAGGATCATCCTACACAGAAAGATGTAGCTATCTAGTCGTTAAGATCAAGTTTTAGAGAAAAGCACCCTTAGCAGAAAACCATGATATTCATCTTCAATGGAGTCCATATCTAGGACTTATAAAAGTGCATGTAATAGATTGTATTATTAGTTCTAAGTGTTTACTTGTGTACCTTATTAATTTCCTCTACAGCAATGCTTAATAGAAAGAAACGTAATTCTACCCCTCCTATTCCTGGCTTGACAGTGTAACATACTTTGGATGACTGGAAAGAAGTCTAAGTAACATTTTGTAACACTCCAAGAAGTATGGCTAGCATCATTGCAGTTCCTCCTCTTCCATGGCTTTTCTTTCTTTTCGACCACATAAGAATAAACAACAATGTAAGGACATGTTCCATGTCAGCCTCCAATTGACGTATTACATGAGCAAGAAATAGCCTACACTGTGACAACTGAAATTTGGGAAGTGATTAGTATGCAATATACCCTTGCTAAATGACTTATACATGCCTCAAATAGATCCTCATTAGAAAAATAGCAATGGACAAGAATGTGAATATTTCACTGTGAAGTTCATTTACTCATCACTAATAAGCTTGCACTTCAAATAAACCCTTTTAGTTTTTGAGCAATCATGCTGTTAATGATTTTATAACTCTTTGCCCACAGTGTTTGCTAAAGGATACATTTATACTTCCTTCAAGTTTCTAAAAATTGACAATACATTTATCAAAAAGACCTAGTTCTGGGGCTGGAGACAAAGCACAGCAGTTAGGAATACTTACTCCTCTGCCAGAAGACCCTTGTTTAATTCCCTGCCTCTATGATGAACATCTCACATGTTGTAACTACATCTCACCTGTAACTACAGGTCTAGGGACCCAACAACCTCTCCTGGCCATAGTTTACCCATATGACATGCACACACATAGACACACACATGCATGCACATAAATAAAAATAAATTTGAAAAAACAATTATTCTTAAAATGTTTCAAAGACATTTTGATTTTGGCATCTATCCTTTACTAAAAACCAAACATTACTTTTCAAAACAAAAATTAAGAAAAAGCACTTGACAGATTTTATATTTTCCTTGCATATTATGCAAACAATCTAACACCAAGGATTCTGAGACTTCCAAACAGTACAATTCCCAAACCAGCTATTACCATAGCCTTAATCTCCATCATTTTATGACTGTTTCTTAAATGTAATAAGAGTACTACTTCACCAGAGTAGAAACAGTATGTGTATTGTATAAGAAATTATTTATTAATAGATGTAGGGAGTTACAAGCCACAGTGTGCATATAGAGGTTAGAGAATAACTTTCAAGACTTGGTTCTCTCTATCATATGGATTCCAAGTATCAAACTCAAGTTTCAGAGACAGTGGTAAGTATTTTCACAAGCTAAGCCATTTCGCCACCCCTGAAGCTACATGATGTTTAATAGAGTTTTTGTTATTATGAAAAATTATCAAGTAAATATAAATGTGAAAGCAGTCCTATATATTCTGTCACTAGATCAGCTGTGTGATTCTAGATATGTCACACTATTTCTCTAAGCTGGTAATATTCAATCAGGAAAAAAATGTATAAGTTTTGCCTGTTGCATAGAGAAGGAAACCTCAAAATATGTTCTCTGGCTTCTTAAAGGTATCACAATCACTTAATTGTATATCAGTCTCAGGCACCTTGGGTTGTTGTCCAGTGTTCAAAGGATATAGCATATAATTGTTGTGGAAGTTTATTTTTAGTTAAGTTTAAAATAATTGTTTTATGTACTACTAGGTGAGGTACTACCAAAGCCTTGGCATTTTGTATTGCCTACAGGTGTTGGATTTATGTGGGGGATGTTTGATTGCTTAGGATCTATATGTGTTATCAGTAGAACTCCTGAGGAGTTCTGAATCAGTAAACAACTGAGCTCAGATGCTCGGGGTTCCACTGTTCAATATGGTGCTAGGCAGGATGGTGGTTTCCTCTGACAGGGTTTGCACCTATGAAAGCACCTCTCAGTCTTCCTTGGTGAGCCAACACGGAAGGTGTACTGCTACATATAACTGTTGACTCCTAATCTTAAAAAGGGAGCCATATGGTCATGAGAAAAGCTAAATAATTGATGGCTATTTTTACTTACCTAAAGCTTTATTCAAACCTTAGCAGTTCAGATTGTTCAGATTAATGAAGTTCAGATTATTGAAGAACCACATCCTTTCTCTTCTCCTTCTTTATTTTTTTCTTTTATTTTGAGATAAAGTGTTGCTATGTGGTCTTAGTTGGCCTAAAACTTTCTTTGTAAACCTGGCCTTGATATCATTTTCATGCAAGGATTACAGGCTTGTGCCACCAGATTCATTAAGGACTACTGGTTCCTCTTCACTAACCATATCATGACAATCACAATAAACCACATTCATGAAAGATCTTACTTCTGCAGTATAACTTAGGATTCTAGGCGATCACTAGATAACTATTCTCCATTTCAAGAATTCGTATTGATTCCCATATCAGTAAAGAGATTAGTAAATAACCAAATGCTTAAATTACAACTAGGAATACTCTATCCTTTTCACATATTTAAAAATTTGAACCATATAACAAAAACCTATGAGGAAAATAATATTAACCATCCTAGTATTTATATAAAAACTGAGGCACAGAGTAATTAATTGCCTCAAAAATAATACATTATAAACAGAAAAATAATCTTGAACCCAGGTAGGCAATATTAAAACTCTTTATCACCTAATTGTTATAAAGATGTACAATGGAATCAAACTGTTGGGGGGAAAGAAGAAATGAATGAATTCAGCCAATGTGTTCTTCATCTGAATTTGTTACATCTATTGTTGTGGTGTTTCATTTTGAATGTCAACTTGACACAAAGTAGAATCACCTGGGAAAGGTGCTTCAATAAAGAATTGTCTATATTATATTAGTTTATGGGCAAGCCTATGATAAATTTCTTAAATGGCTTAACTAAGATGAGAACACCCACTGTGAATGTGGGTGGCACTGTTTCAGGGCTGAGCCCCAGGCTGAATGAAAAGGCGAAAGTTGTTGAGCACTAGAATATATGCATTAATTTCATTGCTCTCTGCTCTTAACCATGAATGTAGTTTGATTCACTACTTCAAGTCCCTGCTCCCTTGATTTACTCACAATGATGACCTATAACCTTGGATTGTAAGCCAAATAAACCCTTCTTCCTTAAGTTGCTTTCAGCAGGGCGTTTTATCACAGCAAACAAACTAAACAAAAATAATTGCTATAATGTATTTCTTTTGTTGTCTGTGAAGAATCCATTTTTATTTCACTGATAGGGGTAGAAAATATGAGCTTATAAAACAGATTTTATTCATGGTAATGAAAACATATAGCTGGAAAGTTAAAACCAGGACCAAATAAATGTACAGTAACTATGTAACAGCAAGTAATGGCTACAGCATCTAGAACAAGTCATTGCTGCAACAAAGTATACCTCAGGAAGGCATCCAGAACATGTATGCAGCACATGTCTATCATACCTTTTAAAAATGAATGCATAAACGCTGAGGTACATCTTAGTGAGTGCTTTGCATACACAAAGCTCTGGCTTCAATTCCTAGTACCACCAATCGCTTAGTTAATTAAAATATATAACAAAGATAATGCAAAATGAGTCATGGTATTATCAGTGTAAACATATAACTACTGTGTGAAACATTTATTAAAGGAACATTATTAGCTTGAAATTTGAACACCATTGGCCATTTATCATAAGCTGCTGTTTTTGTGAAAAAGACATGCCATTCAAGGAAATATCTTCAATTCATGATTTAAGAAATCATTCATTAGTTGACAGAAATCTCTGTTTCCAAATTTGAATATTTTTAAAGATCAAATGTTCAAAAAATTTAGTTTAATTTAAACAACTAAAATTTATTGTATTCATATAATTTTTAGTTTAGCATTCAAAGACTTACATAAGAAAATATCAGAGAAAGATGACAAAAATGTGTTACTTGTACAATTTGATCACTTAGGAGACTATTAGATTCTTTCAAAGAACTAATTTTGTTTAAGTGATCCTGACTTGAAATTCTGGTTGTTAAATTATGAAAAGATCTTATCTTTTTAATCCTAATTTTAAAATTAGAAAATTCAGATATGCTAAATATAAAGGAAAATCCCCTACATTTTTATATCTAAATTCATCTAAAATCAAGATATCAATAGAATGGAAAATAGGTTGTATCAAACACTACTGAATAATGATTACTATTGTGAATTAAATCAATGAATATCAGTTTCTGTAAATTCCCAAAGTGAGTTTCCTAATCAAAACAGTAATTGTAAAATGACTACACATTAGTTTTTAAGAGTCTGGTGATGATTTTTTCCCCATCATGTATCTGTTGCTTTTCTAACACTGTCAGTAAGTCCAAGGGGACATCTATAAGTTTCAATAATAGCTAAAGTATTAAATAACTAATCCATTATAATGCACTATTCCAAAGTAGAATGTGTAGCCAATGTACTTCTTCAGAGAGATATTATAATTGCTTCACTCCACTTTCAATAAGTGATCTATAATGGAAGTTACTCTTTTGGCTTAACCTAGAGCTGTGACCTGTGGGGAAAATTGAGTCTTTGTAAAATGTGTTACAGTTTACTACTAAGAATGCAGAGGCTGCACAACTGATGACCCAGCAAATCTGCTTTGACTTATTTAGAATTTGCTGAATGAATTTGAATATCATCAACATAAATTACCCTTACCCATAATGTGTTTCCTATGATCCACTCTATCCTCACTCATTTGGAAAAGAATTTTGAGGACTTTGATATTTTAGGTATGTGTGCTAGTCCTGTGTCATTATATAAATTATTCTTTATTTTTGTGAATTCTATATCAGTATGCAACAAAATACCATCATATCTACCCCTCTTCCACCTACCTCTGTCTCTTTGTATATCCCTATACACAATATCCCTCCCAAATTCACTGTCTTTTTTTTCATAACCCACTAAGTCCAGTTAGTGTAGTCCTTATGTGCATGAGCATGCAGGTATACATTGGAGCATGGGACACCTACCAGTGGCCACATCATAAAAAAAAAAAAGAAAGAAAATATTAGCCAGGCTGTGGTGGTGGAAGCCATTAATCCTAGTGCTTGGAGGCAAAGTCGGGTGGATCTCAGTGAGTTCAAGGCAAGCCTGGTCTCCAGAGTGAATTCCAGGACAGCCAGAGTTACAACAGAGAAACCTTGTCGTGAAAAGAACAACAACAACAAAAAACAAAATCAAAAAAAAAAAAAACATAATGATTCTCCCTCATCCAGCAACTATGTACTGTCAATAGGTTCCTCAGAAGGGAGGGGCAGGAGGTCATCCTATACCTTATCTAATACAGCAGTTTTGGCTGGCTTGATGCTCTGTAGGTCCTTTGCAGTAACTACAGCTGTTCTGTGTGTGTGATAACCAAGCCATAGCCAGAAGACAACATTTCACAGCATTCTTTCTCATCCCTCAGCTCTTAAATTCTTCCTGCCTTTTCCTCTGCAGAGCTTTCTGAACCTTGAAATAAGGTCTTAATTTTGTGCCCATTTAAGACAGAGCACTGTTTCTTTTTTCTTGTTGACATTCTGACCAGTTATGCTTCCCTCTGCTGACTGATGCCCATTGCAGAAGCCTCTCTGACAGGATTGAGAACAGCCTGGGTCTATGGATATAAACTGTTGGCCCAGGATCTGAGAAGGGGACACAAGTATAGGCTGCCAGAAAAAAAATTATTTTAAATGACAATAATGAACCTTTCAATAAGATAAAGTTACATGTATTTAAAACCAAGCAAAAGGAATATTTACATAACTACTGGTACTGATATATAATTAATGCCATTTCCTTCCTTGAATATTTACCATTGATCATGCAACAACCACTGGAGATGTTAAAATCATACTTCCACCAGTGAATGCATATCTTATTTTTTGTGGGGGTAGAGAGTATGCTTGACATGGTGCACCTGTAACAGTTAACACACAACTTGTGCGAATAGGTTGTCCAGCATGCGAGTCCTGAGGATCTTACTCAGGTCATTAGCCTTGGCAGCCAGCAGCTTTGAGCACTGATCCCTGGCCTGTCTGTCCCATCCTTAACAACACCTATTAATTTTCCTTTCCCTTCCATTCTTTCTCTCCTCTTTCTTTCTTCTAGACCTGAAACACCGAGAAAGATATAACAATTACTGGACACACCATGAAATGTAAAGATGAATATAGTTATTCCTCAAAAGGATTCATAATCTTATAGTACCACAGAAGATGAGATATCTCCTACACAGATATGGGAGTTGAGTACAGTTCCATTCCTAGCCATGGAGCTGTAGTCAATTTTTAGCTGCTATGTGAAGTAAAGATAGTTTTCTTTCAGAATGTAGCCTCTGACAAACTTATCATACTCTGCTGGAAGACCACACATCCACAGATATTTAGGCAGCACAAACTGATATTGGTGGTTAAAATGTTTTGAACTACTCAAAGTTAGGTAGATAGGAGAGAGGAGTAGAGCTTGGAAGAGTAGGGAGAGAGAGGTAAATGTGATCAAAACATGTTTTACAATACTCTCAAAGAACTAATTAAAATATATAAAAAGATACATGTCACAACGAAATGTTAGTTTATAATGCTTAGGCAGAAGTAGGATATAGTTGTTTCCCTGAGATGCTAACACATGGCTTAGTCTTCAATATAAAGAGAGGCATGCACAAGAAGATGGTGTACTGGTAAGAGAGGATAGAAGGAGAGAGGTATTTCTCATTAAAAGAAATGTAAGTTTAGATACCATAGCCTCTGTAATTACATAATTGTGTCTCTGAGGTACACACCAAATGGAACTGATGGAGTCACCCAAAGTTGGGTAACTGGAGCTAAGGGTATACAAGACAAATACATGAGTATAAAAGAAATATTTATTGTTAAAATAGTTGTTGTTAAACACATACTAAAATAAAATACTGTTACAATATGATTGTTAATATAATTCTGGCTACCCTAGTTTTAAATTCCTTAAACATACTATATATAGTATTTTAGCATTTTAAACCTTTTATATGTGTATAATGTATAAGTAAATAAACATATAAATATATTTTAATTAATGGCATTGCAATTAACAAAAGGAAGAACGTTCTGTGTGTTCTCTTGAATTCATTGAATAGTAACTAAACATTTTAGAAAACCTAAGAACAAGCAGATTTTAAAAGATCACTAGGTCCTATTCTGGCAGGCAAATGTAAACACATGATCTGAGACAGATAAGCCATTACAAAGCCAGTATAGGAAAAGCTTTAATGATGATTTTGGCCCAGTCAAAATGCCAAGGGCAAGGCAGAGACTAATTATAGGGGGGAAACTTTATAAACTGCAAATCAGGATGACTTTCATCATCTATCACATTCTGGTCCTACATAATTCCACATCCTTCTAAAAACAATGCTTACGAGTCAAGCTATAACATGCTGTTATAACATAACATTTCCCGATGACAGTTTTTTAAAAGAAATTTAATCCCTACCTGACCATAGTATACTGGTTCTTTTTAGTTCTTTTCTTCCCATTTAAGTTAAATTAAAACTTGATCAAAGCAAATAGGAAGGAGGCAGAGGGCATGAGAAGGAGAAGGGGAGGCTACTGGCTATCATATGAAGCCCTGTATCACATTATCTCCTGCCTCATTCTGGACAATGAAAATGGTGCCCCTTCTTTTTCCCTCTATGTTTGACAGGTTCCACAGAACAAGGATCTGCAAATAAATCTGTATCCAAATGTATCGAATCTCCTTTGCTAAGGAAATAAGAAAATAAGCAAAAAAGAATGGTAAGATACAGCATGAGTATTTCATGCTTTATCCGACGGAGTTTCAATATTTTTATTTAACAAATTAAAAGTCTTTTGTATAACTGATCTTCAGTAAGTTTAAACTCTGAAGTAGGAAAAGACTTGGTAATAGGATTTAATCCATTTGTACCTGCCTTCAGGTTCTGTTCATGAACAATGTTTTAAGAATTTCTTATGGGTTTTTGAATGAATGAATGAGTCAGAGTTTAAATCTTATTGTAGGTCAACAAGCCTGATCCTTCATCGGCAGCATCACATTGGAGTCCTGCTGCCATGAGAGCTCTATGTGGTTTAAATTGGCAGCATTTTTACCAACAGGAGACACCTTTTGAACTAAGACAAAATGGAATATGATATGAGCTATCACTACGAGTGTTTTTTAAACAGGGAATCATTCTTCCTCCTGGCTTCCCAAGTATTTCATATGACCTTCAGTAACAACTCCGGCTTTCCCACAATCCTGTCAGTTGGATTTGTATGAGAACTGGCTAAACAGTATATTGACAATAAATAGATTCTCAAGAATCTTTCATGAGAAGTTAAGATAGATAAAGCATTTTGACCCCAACATTAAAAGTCATTAGAAAATGCTGAATATCCATTTTATCTATCATCTATCTATCTATCTATCTATCTATCATCATCATCTGTCTGTCTGCATGTATTTATATATGTATGTATACATATGCATAGATATTCATATATATACACATACACATGGCTTTTGGAATGACTATATTCCTTTGAAAATGAAATAGAATATTCAAATTTTTCAAAACTCTATAAATGCATTGCGTTCAGATTGACAGCTCTGTGCAGAGAATAAAAACAAATGTTCTCTTACAGATTCAAAAAGTTAGTGTTTACTAATCACTCTAAATATTATTCCTCTTTTTAATGTATTCCGAAAATATCTTAGCAATCAGCAACATATTATTGTTGTAATGACAGCTGAGGAGGCAAGAGCAATCCTCTCTGTGATACTAAAATCAGAGAAGTTGTGGGCAGCTGGAAGAGCAGGACGGAGCACTTTGTTTAGAAACAATAGGTAAGGTGTCCTCGGATCACAAGCACTTCATTCCAGACATTTACTCCACAAAATTCTAGATTTACATCTGAAGTAACCTTATATCGGGTACAAAAAAAAAAAAAACCAGAATATAATCACCTGCAACAGTAAATTAACCCACACGTGAGCATATACCATGTGGCTTTAAATACAGCACTAAATTACCCATCCTCTGTAGAGAAAGAATGGACTCTGATTCATAAAGCAGGTAACAAACCTAAGGCTCTCAATCATGGCTGGGAGAATTTACGTGCACTGCAGACATTCACTCTCAGTAGAAGGTCATCACTTCACAGCCTGGGAAGAAATCCCTGCCAGCCGACTTGCAAAGTGCCTGAGGCATCACTCCTGAGAGGCATAACTCCTCTTCTTTCAAGGCTAGAGGTCAGAGCCGTGATCACAGCTCCATCAAATTTAAAGGAAAAAGTATCTAGGGTCAAAAATATCCCCAGGAAAAAATAGAATACTGAAATTCAGAAAAAAATATGTTGCATTCCTCTGGGCTTTGGCAAGGTGATGGAACAACCTGTTGCAGAATATTAAATGTAGATTTTTTTTTTCATCTGAAAGCTTCAAAAAATAACCAAACTAAAACTGAATACAGAATCTGATGGATGTCATGCTTCAGTCAGTTTTGAGGACATTTTAAAATGCTACAAATCCATTTAAATGCTCATCAACCTAGACATTCTAAAAAAGAAAAAAAAAATCAAGTGTAAGTGACTTACACATGAAATGTGAACGGCAGCTCCGTGATTAAGTTACTGCATCAATTAGCACGAGTACACAGAAAGAATGCTGCTCTTTCAGGCAATGCTAATTCTGTCTCTGATCAAACAGATTCTTCCCTTGCATCGTGGTTGTCACTTCATAAAACAAAACTCACACAGCAAAAGTAGGGAGATGATCTGTAAATAAGAACAAACTGATGTTTGGGAACTAAATGCATAAACTAAATTGATGTTTGTGTGAAAAATACAGTCATTTCCACGTACGTCCAAGAGTGAAAAACTGAAAATTGTTTTTTGAAAATCAAGAGACAGATGAAATTACCATTAAAGGGAACAAAAGTGGCTTGGTACCCATAAAAACCATAAATGAGTGCATTTAAAGATTAAGGGCACTTCTGGATGGGCACACTGCAAAGGGTAAGATGTTTTATTCTAGTCATCTCTGCTGACTGCTATTACATGCTGTCATTTTCAGTAAAGGGGAAGGTGTTTGCAAAAACAGAGTAAGCATGAGAGGTCACAGTGCAGGCAAGCTTACAAGTGCTGAGTGAGCCATGTCATCACTCTCCCCAAAAGGACTCTTGGATACTAGAACTTAATGTGAAGGCTTTATACTGTCTTCTGATATACCTGAAATACCTGACATATCTGATATATCTGACACTTAGTGCACTTGTTACTACCCCTTTAGCTTGTAGAGTATTCAACTGACTTTTAGCTTCTAGCTTGGCCCTATTTTTTTTTTCTTTAATGGTCAGATTTTACCGCGATGAGGAAAAGCTTTTGACAAAGAAGTTGCCCTATATTAAGAATAGACTTAGACTATCCTGTGGTGAGGTGCTGACTTCAGCCTGACTTCATGGCTTATTATACAAAGGTTTCCTTGCTCATATAAATCTCTTAAAGATCTGCCAGCATTTCCTGACACCTGTCTTCCAAGGGTGAATGTCAGTCCTGTCTTATTGTAAGTTTATCTTAATATGCTTCGCAGTTGCAATAACAGGGTGATAAATATCTGTGGTGTTATGTACTGGCTCTTAACTACAGCAGTCAGAAAAGGTCACCATTTTGATCACACTGTATTAACTAGACATTATCAAATCCCAAGGCTTTATATGCTTATATGCAAGGAACTGGAGTCATACTTTCTTTGCAGAAGAACTTTCCAAGAAGGCTGGAGAAGAGGTAAGCATTAAGTCCCCACTATACCTTTTCTAGTCCTTCCCTGTACATCTATACTCAGTATGCTCAATTAATTCTCTACTTTATGATAGCACAAGCAATTGTTTCCCATTATATTACTTCATTAGACAAAAAACTCTTTGATGGAAAAAAACAGACATATCTCACTACCTAACTTCTACAAGTATGAAGTAAACATAGCCACAAAAAAACAAGCGAACTTCTAGCAAACGTTACTTGAGAAAGTGTGGTAGGAATATCCCAAATATACCAGATTTAATAGGAAGATGAACATTTGTTCAACATCAACAAATATTTGCTGAATGTCTCTTCTATGTCAATTGGGAATTGTACATCAGGAAGAAACAATAAATGAGGAAGATGAGGGTGCAGTATGTAGAAGCTATATTCTAATTGGTAAGCACACTGTATAAACATCAGAGACAAGAAATATAAGAGATAAGAAAATAACACTAGGATATTATTGTAGTTTTCCTTCCTGTTGCTGGGATAAAATACACTGACAAAGACAACTCAAAGGAGAAAGAATTTATTTTGGCTTACAGTTCAAGGGTGAACTATCAGGGCAGAGAAGTCAGAGCAGCAGACACGTGATGCTGCTGACCACAATCCACTCACAGATGGGGAACAGAGTATAATGAGTTCAAAGTTGCTGTTCAGCCCCCTTTCTCCATTGATACAGTTCAGGATCCCAGCAGGGGAATAGTGCCATCCACAGGAATAATCTTCCACACAAATGCATGGATGCCTATTTCCCAAGTGCTACCAACCATTGCAGGGAGCTACTATAAACCAGGATAGTAGGGCAGATTTCTAAAGAACATTTGAACTCAAACATTAATGGCAAGGTCTTGTAATTAGAAAATCTAGGGAAAGACTATTACAAGAGAAGAAAATAGCTAGATCCAAGGTTCTAAGACCAAGGCAAAGCTGGTATATTCCAAAATGTAAGGTATGTATTTCTCGGTTAGTAGCAGCTCTCCTGTGGATATGTATGTTCATACATGTTAGGAAAATTAGAAAATCCTCTCTTTGTAGTTACATATGAAATTATCTTGTATTTATAACTATATGGAGAGTTAAAAATATTATTGAGTGTGAAAGAAGAACTAGGTGTGTGAGGTGCTGAGTTACTGTATATTTTTGACACGAGCTAGTCATTTCAAGGACCTTAGCCTCAGACCCATGGGAAAATGGCAAAGCCTCCGAGAGAGGCTTGGAGAGGTAGCAAGGCTTTCCCACGGTAGTAAGGCTCTGAAGAATGGCAAAGCCTTCCTCTTGCCTATGTGTGGATGCTGATAGTGTGTGCAGAAAATCTCCACCATACCTTCCCTCCTGGATCCCTCTCCTAGAGAGGTTTCCTAGACAGGCTACTCCCCTACAGAGAGGGCTCCTACTGGGATTTTAGCTCTCCTTGCCTCTATATTCAGCCATATACTGAAAAAGAAAAAGAAAGAAATAAAAAGGAAGGACATGACTGCTTCTAGGTATGGTGGAGGAGAAAGTAAATTGTAGATATAAGGGAGAGCACAATAGATATGAGGGAAAGCAGAGCCAGAGACATCTGGAAGGGTCTAGTCCAAGCTGGGCCACATGAAGAAATGAGGGAGAGGAGAAAGGGGAGAAGAGGGGAACCTGGAGACCAAGAGGCCAGGAGGCCCAAAAGAGGACCGGGTAACCAAAATGGCAGAATTATATAGGAAGCACAGCCCAGCCCCCCAGGACTGGAGAGTTCAGGGTAATAGGCAGGGTGTGCAAGCCAGGAGGACCTGTAAGAGACAGGGATTGAGGAATTCTGGGAGAATCTGGTTTCCAAATCCATTCTGGTATGTTAAATAGGTATCTCCACCAGCAGCTTGTCTCCAGTTTGAGACCTAACATTCACAATAACACCACGTGCCTGTTCAACTGTATGTAATACACATTGAGCTTCCCAGAGCTTCAGTTTCTCCAGCCCAGTCCTCATGATCACAGCTTTTCTGCATCCTTGTGTCTGCATGTGTTGTGTCTGCATGTGAGGTCCATTGCTGGAGCCATAGTGGATGCAGTGAATGAAACCAGAACAGGGACAAGACTGAGAATGCTGGCCATGGGTAGCTCTCAATAGTCAGATGTGGAGTGCTCCCTAGAGAAGTATTCTTAGTAAAAAAAAAAGATAAAGGGAAAGGAAGAAACGAAGGGAAAAGAAGAAAGCAAAATAGAGAAAGAAAGAACAAAATACCAAGTAAAGGGGTAGAGAAGTACATTTCAGAGTGGCTTGTCAGAAATATGAGACAAGTAGAAATGCTAGGTAAAATAACACTGGCTCTGAGAATAGTCCACTGTCTGGCAGTATTCTTCAACTAATTATCCTGGTCAGTTTGAATCTCATCTTCTACCATCTAACATACTGTACTTTGTATCCACTCATGGGCTTATTTTCCCAAGGTCACACAGTCTCAACCCCTTGCTTCAGCTAACACTATCTATACAAATGCTTCTGGCAAACACATGGTTGCTTAGCACTCTTCCTCAGCTTCTAAAGTACAATACTCATCTCACACCCCAGCTCAATGAGTAGAACTCTTTGCAGTTTGCATGGTTTTTGGAGGTTTTGCCTTTCCCTCATCCCTCATATTTGCAGTGGCAGCCCCTAGCAGTTGGAGTAATGCAAGTCTTAGAGACAGCTAATATTGGTTGGACCCGGGATCAACAGAGATATTATCTTTTCCACAAGACTCAGGAATTCCTGCAACTCCACCAGAGTTCTTGGTAGTTTGGTCATATCAATTTACTCTCAGGTCTCCCTGACCACTGGCTAACAGTTATACACAAGACAATACCTTGGTCTTGAGGTTCCTATTCTGCTTCTTTGCTGCTATGCAGTCCACTTTAATACAAGCTCATGAGAGTTATGCTTGCTCTGTACCATCAAAATACCCTTTTTATGCAAGGAATTTTCTATCTTCTGAGAACAGAGTAAGCAAATAGCTTAGCAGTGCACTCATTGCTGTGCTGTCCACAGTGCCTCAAAATAGACTCATCTTCCATACTAATGTTGGGTTGAGGATATGTTTGCGTTTTCCATGAATGTTTGGAATAGTCAATCAGAATACCCTCAAATCCTGTAAATATCCATGGATCCAGTGAAGAGGCTGAGAGTAGAGCCTACAGAGGAACCTAAAGTTTTGCCATTGAAGGCAACAGAGCAATCTCAGAGGAGGAGGCTTCCTGCAAGAACTACAAGAAAGATGTCACCAATGGTGAGGAGGGAGAATGAGGCGTGGGGTTGGGAAATATCTAGCAACTCTATTTCTGAGGTGTCTGGTAATCTGTCTTAGTTGCTTTTCTACTGCTGCGACAAAGGCAACTTGTAAAAGAAAGAGTTGATGGGGGTGCTTGCAGTTTCAGTGCATGGGTCCATGAGCATCATGGCGGAGGACATGGCAGTAGGCAGGCTAGCAGTAGTGAGAGCTTACATACTTATCTGCATGTAGGAGGCAGGGGTATGAGCAGAGGTGGATAATTGGGAATAGCATGAACTTTTGAAACTTCAAAATCCACTCCTAGTAACATACCTCCTCCATCTAGGCTGTACCTCTTAATCCTTCCTAAACAGTTCTAACAACTAGGAACCAAGTATTCAGATGTATGAGCCTGGGAGGGCCATCCTTATTCAAACCACCACAAGTACTCACAGAAAATAGCATAGGACAAAATTTGTAGAACAGTCATGGAAGTATAGTTGGATCGTAGGATGTAGCTCTTTAATAGAAGGTTTGGCATGTACACATCCTCAGGTGTACATGAGGTCTGGCTCTATAGTTGGATTGTAGGCTGTAACTCTTTAATAGAATGTCTGGCATGTGTACACAAGGCTCTGGTTCAATCCCTAGTTCAAGCATTACATGTCTAGTGTCACCAGATATATGCTAACTTAATGTAAGAAAGAGCCTGGAAAGCACTGGAAGCAATGGTCAGTCTTAAAATATGCCTGCAGCCGTTACTGGCTGACAAGTACAAGTTTGGGAATTAGAAGACCACTGAACATGGAGTTATTCAAAGAGACACATAATTTATGAAGGCTTTGGAGGATGAAATAATAGGAAATTAATTTAAAGAAAGCAAGAATTGAAGCCAATAGATACTGTGTTGGTCCACAAAAAAGACAAGGAGACACTTCTATAGATGCAAGCTTCCAGACTCAGCAGAGGGAATTGTCTGTCATGGCAAGAGCCACATTGGAGAGCTGAACCCTGATCATCTAATCTCAGGTATTTTTATTGATACATAAGTTGCTTAGGTGTTTCACTGATACCAAAACACTCCTCCTCATCCAAAAGCCTGTTTACATAATGAAGGAAACCTCTAGCTTAGTCTCATCCCACAATCCTTTAGCTGCTGAACTATGTCACCTTTACAATGGGGAAACTCAAAGCCTAAGGGAAGTGTTCTCTCTTTGTTGCCTGAAACTATAGGAGACAGACTACAAGAATTCCTCCATAGCAACTTTGGTCTTCCACACTGCTCACTGGCTCTGCCAAAGAGCAGTGAATAAGTACAGATCATGAGGAAGCAAACATCTGAATCATAGATTTACATCTAGCCAACTAGTTTGTAGTGGATATTACAAACTGCCAAGGTTTAGGCAGTCCTTCCCCCAACAATGTACAAAACAATTATTTTAAAGTTACATAAACATACGGAGAAATAAACTTCCTCAACAAAGAATATTGTATTGTGGATGTCAACTCTGGTCCCAAGAATTTTCATACATTTTCTTATATAAACCTACAATCAAGGAGGCATTGTGGAAGCTCCAACACTTTATAAGGAAAGCAGAATTGATAGTAGCATTTTTCCATATAATGTGAACTGAGACTTTTACAGAGTCCAGTGACTTGTGTAAGGCCACATGTCTAAGTGACCTGTGTAGCTAAGTTAACTTCACAGCTGAAACTGTAACAAGAGTTTGTGGAAAGTGATTAAAGAGAAAGGAAGATTGGAAGACACTTAGCAATGCTTCAAAATCAAGTCCTGAAAGATTACTGCGTTTGCTACAATATTTTAAAGAATTTTAAGTTCAATATTAAGAAAAGTGGAGAAGCAAGATAAATAAAATGAAAATAAATCGACAGATGTAGTGGTTACTCCTAATTTAATTTGTGAACAGATTTTAACATTTATATAAAACTGTAGAAAACTCGACAGTACTGAACTGTGCTGTCTGAAGGAAAATGGGGAGCTGGATGGGAAATACAAAATTTCCCAAGATTTGATTCCCATGATGATGAAAAACAAAATCATTTCCACAGACCTAGTTATAACATCGCCAGCACTTAGCCCTGCACACCTCCATCTTAGAGAAGGATTAGTGGTCGTTGTCACCTGAAGTCCGAAGTCCTGGTTTCTATCCCCACCCCACCCCAACTTGTTCTCCAGCCCAGCACAGTGGGTGACCTTTTAACTACAACTCCCACAAAGCTGTGCGAGGACGGAGGCCTTTCGCCGGAAGTCCGGAAAGCAGCCTCCAGCACCGGGAAAAGTAAGAGCTGAGTTTACCCGCTGAGCCTTGCGTCGCGGTCGCGGTTGCGGTTTCTCTGGCCACTCTTGGGTTAGTAGCCCCAGCGGCGTAGTCTGCCCCAGAGACCTTCGAGGGCGTGCCGTCCCGGATGTCCCTCGCGGGCTTGTGTCTCAGCCTGGCGCGGGCTGGAGGGCGCAGGTGCCGAACGCCGACCAGGCACTGCTGCCGGCCGGTGGCTGCTCTGATTTCCAGCCAAGTTTTGGATGGGGTTAAACAAACCACTTCAGATGTGTCTCCCCTTGAAAGAAGCAATGTTACAATAGGGAAGGAAAAAAAAAATTATTCAAGACATTTGGTCGTTGAGAGAGACCGTGCTTACCTGGGTTGCTCTTAGTGGGTTAAATTGGTCTCAGCCCAGTGAGAGGAACTTATGGATGGTTCGACAGGTCCACTGTGAGGCCCTATTGCAGCTTGCTGGAGCCGTGCTGGGAAGGTCTAGGACCCCAGGTTTCTTATTAGTAAAAATAGATGTTGGTTTGGTTAAAATCTAGTTCCTTTAAAACTCAAGTCTCTTCTGATTGCCCTCTCTGAATAGCCTTGGAAAACAGGAGCCGTGCTTCTTATTAGTAAAAATAGATGTTGGTTTGGTTAAAATCTAGTTCCTTTAAAACTCAAGTCTCTTCTGATTGCCCTCTCCGAATAGCCTTGGAAAACAGGAGCATTGCCTTATCCTACCCTCTGGTCCTCACCTCCTACAGGACCTGTCAATAAGAAATGGTCTGCAGGTGGTGCAGCTGGGTGTCAGGTCTTTCGGGCTTCCCTGGAAGGAGTCATGGCGGTATTTCTAAATGATTTTTGTATTGAGAAAGCTAAAGGGAAAGAGGTTTATATTTTTCACTTCTTAGTCCAGAGAATGTTGTGTGCATACGCACTGCATTGACAGTAGTGTATGACACTACATGTTTGTATGACCGATGTTGCAGTCACCTGGGGTGATCTGTGAGGACTGTGAGGCAGTGATCATGAACTTTGAAACCATGACCTCTGAACAGGGAACAGTGAAGTATTCAAAGTAAACTTCGCTGGAGAAACTGTGTAACTGGAGTTTGTGGAAAGCGAAAGGCAGTTCGAAATACGCTTCAGAATAAAGTCATGGAAGACTACAGCCTTGGCTGTATTTAAAATATTTAAAAGTGTTTTAAGATTTCGATGTGAAAAAATAAGTAAAATGAAATAAGTAAATCAATTGTTAGGTGTAGAGGTTGCTCCTAATTTCTTTTGTGAACTGATATAAAGGTCGTTTCTTGGATTACCTTGAGCAATTTTGAACTGTTTATAAATAACAGAAGACAGGAACAGGAAAGCAGATGTCAAATCAGAGAGTTAATCTTTGACTCATTGCCTTCCTCAGCCTTGTGCAGACTACACTACAGATTTGACTACTCAGATGTCGTTTCGGAATCCAAGAGACAAGACCCTAGGTTAAACCTGCAGTACTGAGAAGAAAGAGTATTTTGAAGTTAACCGATAGTTCCAACACGACCCTTTCTTAAATCTGTATTTTTTTTAACACAGTTCAGGAGTACATAGCATTCATTAAGAACCAATGCTTTGCTCTGTTGACAACAAAACAGAATGACAAGGCAGACAGAGTTAATCATTTAAAAAAACTGCTTCAAAGATAATACAGTGGCTGAGAAAACCTGTATCCAACAAAAAATGCATTGTCATCTAATTTGTGACAAGGATAACAGCAGTGCAATGAGATCAAGATGATTTCAAGAATAGTGCCAAGTCATGAATTATCTATGAATGGAAATCAATCCTTACCTAGTCTAGCTCACACCATGAACAAAACGCAGTACTGTATGGATTGCAACATTAATTATGTAAGGTTAACCAGTAAATTGTTTTTATGTGAAGCTTTAAAAGCTCTTGAATAACTGTGTAGGACCATGATTTCTTTGAGGGACGACATCTATAACATAGTATAGAATGAGAATGCTACTTATCATCTGCAGAAAACATCTGCCTCAAACTTCATGTGCTTGAAGGCTCTCCCCTCCATGCCCTGCTCCATTCCCTTCTGTACCTCAGATGCCCACTCCTTTGTGTATTGTTGCTGCTCGTCCACCACCCCAAGCCCCTCACCTCTGTTATAAGAGCTCTTTGTTATCTTATGACCCTACTCTCAGACACATAAATTGAATTATAATTCTCAACTGATACCAATTTCAAACTCAAAAAAATCAAAATTGACAGGTGCATTGGTTTAGAAACTTCCTGTTTTTCTAAGCTCACCCATTCATGCAAAAAGCAATCACAAATAAGGTTTTTCTCTCGATTTTCTTTTTTTAAGGAAGAAATGTTTTCTATAAAAGGAAATCCAAAAAAGGAAATACTTTCTGAACTCCACAGTTCAGCCGCAGAAGGAGATGTTGCCAAATTAGCAGGGATACTCAGTCACTCTCCGTCTCTTCTCAATGAAGCCTCTGAAAGCGGTTGGACTGCCTTAATGTACGCTGCACGGAATGGGCATCCTGATGCTGTCCAGTTTCTGCTTGACAAAGGGTAAGCGTCTTAGAGCTGCACCACCTACACCAGTTTGTGCTTTAATTTCTGCTATTGTGTCCTCTCAGACTTTCCTGTAGACATTTATATTGCTAGCGTAATTGCTCAATGAAGCAGCTTTTCTTTTTCTTTTTCTTTTTCTTTTTTTTTTTTTTTTTTTGTCAGTGTTAGGGATTGAACCCAAGGCCTCCTTCACATAAGGCAAGCTCGCTAACTCTAAGCCACATTTGAGAAATAGCTTTCTTAATTGAGAAGTTAGCCCTTCATACTTTGTTGAAAAGAATGACTATGAGGAGTTTGATGCCTTTCTTCTAAATAAAAAATGTGATGATTCTCATTATGACTACAATGGAGTATATAGAATTTTTGCATTGCTTTATGGCATATAGAGACACTATTTCATTTTATTTTAGCGTTTACTATCATTAACCATTCATTTATTACAATTATTACATGATTGAGTCGTTCAACCTTCAGTAGTGAATTATGAATCAAATGTTGAAAACAAAAAACAAAAGAAAGAAAAACCACATTAAAGTATGGCACTGTATATATATTTTACTGAAATAACTACAAGAGAAAAATGTTACTTCTCATTTTATTTTTCCTTATCCTTTTTTTCCTCTGTCTAGATGTGACAGATCACTTGTCAATAAATCCAAACAAACTGCACTGGATATCGCTGTATTTTGGGGATATAAGCATATAGCTAACTTGTTAGCTAATGCAAAAGGTGGCAAGAAGCCTTGGTTCTTAACCAATGAAGTAGACGAATGTGAAAATTATTTTAGCAGAACACTACTGGACCGGAAAAGTGAAAAAAGAAATAATTCTGACTGGCTGCAAGCTAAAGAGAGCCACCCAGCCACAGTTTATATCCTTTTCTCAGACTTAAACCCCTTGGTGACTCTAGGTGGCAATAAAGAAAGCTCACAACAGCCAGAAGTCAGGCTCTGCCAGCTGAACTACACAGACGTAAAGGATTACTTGGCTCAGCCTGAGAAGATCACCTTGGTGTTCCTGGGCGTAGAACTTGAAATGAGGAAAGAATTGCACAATTATGCCGGAGGAGACCCGGTGGAAGAGGAAGATGGTTTGGTTGCTTGGTTTGCTCTGGGTATAGAACCTGTAGCTGCTGAAGAGTTTAAGCAAAGACATGAAAACTGTTACTTTCTTCACCCTCCAATGCCAGCTCTTTTGCAGTTGAAAGAAAAAGAGGCTGGTAAGGAACACATCACCTTGCCTGTGTTGGCAACAGTCTGGTTTCAGAAACAGTTTGAAGTTGCGTGTGTGTGCAGTGTCTGGGTGGCACGTGCCAGTGAGCAGTAAACGTGAGAACTCACTCAAGTTTTCACTCCAGGGCACTCTTCCAGATGCCAGCGGCAGTTTCCATCAGCCTTAGTTCCCTCAGAATGGACCTCAGTGTTGATGGTTTCATTTGATTCTTCTGTGTATAATGTTTGAGTCCCTGCTATACTTTGAACATGATGCCAAAGACCTTAGCTGTTTTGTTTTTTGTCTTTTTTTTAGTATCTTTAAAAATGAAAAGAAATGAAAAAAGAAAAATAACTCAAATTTTATTCTAAATGCCTTTTTATTGCTGCTACAGGAATGGCGCCTCCACCTGCACACCACATTGTGTGTGTGTGTGTGTGTGTGTGTGTGTGTGTGTGTGTGTGTGTGTGTGTATGTGTTCTAAAAATCAAGGTCAATGCTAGCTACTTCGTTAAGCATTAACTGTAGGTAAGTAGAGGTCAGGAGCCTTATTAAGAGTGCGTTAATTACTGCAGTGGCCTGACAGAGAGTCAGCAGATTAGAATGGTGGTAATGAAGGTAGAAAGTAAGGGGCTGAATGAGATATTCTAAAGGTAACATTCACATGACTTAGTCAATAGATTGGAGCATTATAACTGAAAAAAGATGATAGAACCTTGGCTGGTAGACATATTAAAGTAATAGCAGAGGCAGAGAAAAGGGAAGAAATAATTGACTTGGATAGCAAAAGTCATATTCAGATCCATATGCATAATTTTATCATAAATTGATCTTACAAATGAGCTATTTTGTTTCCTTTTCCCCTTATTTTACTAGTGAGGACGCAATAATAACTATTTTACTGTAATAACCTTATACTTTTCTATGCCTCAGTTTCCTCTCCTAGAAAACAACAGTAATTACAGTCTCCCTCTGATGGGGTTGCTGAGAATACCAAATAAAATAAATAATAAATAAATATATATATATATATATATATATATATATATATATATATCTTTACATGATATATAGTGCATAGTAAATATTAAATACATATTTTTGCATACTGATTATGATAGAAGGTAAACTTTATGGTATAAATTAGATTACTTATTCTAAAGTAACAGGAAAATATTTAATGATTCCTGTAATTTTTAAATGTCAATGTTATAGTTTTTATTAATTTTTATTTACTCACTATTCCCACTTTCAACGTTGCTCTTATTCTTGTTTTGTTTCTTTCAAAATCCCATGAGTCAAACAATACATTTTATGGAAAATAAGTTTACCAGGCCTCTGAAATATTTCTAGTCATATGGCCTTGACTGTACCATTTCTGTCAGGTCATAATTTTCTAGAGGAACCACTGTAAGAGCTTGAACCACGGTATATATATTCTAAGTTCTACTGGGCATGATTAATGAAGTTAATTACAGCTGGGCGGTGGTGGTGCACACCTTTAATCCCAGCACTAGGGAGGCAGAGGCAGGCAGATCTCTGTGAATATGAGGCCAGCCTGGTCTACAGAGTGCGTTTCAGGACAGCAAGAGCAACAATAGAGAAACCGTATCTCAACAAGAAAGAAAAGACAAACAAAAGAATGAAATTAACTATGGATAAATACTGTATGCTGTGTGCAGCAACTAAGTGAAAGCAGGTTATGTTTCACACCACTCCAGCAGTGGCTTAATACACTGAGGAAGAGGGAGACAGATGCCTATGGTTTCCTAGTAACGTTCCTTTGTCTCCAAGGCTAACGTCACAAATGTAAAAAATTTTCATTGTTGTTTCTTTGTTTTCTTTTTCAGAGGTACAGATAAATCTAAGACTTCACATATACTAAAAGAGTGCTCTACCGCTCAGCCACATCTTCAGCCCAATATAAGATTTTTTTAATCTCTGTTATAAAATTGGACTCACTACATACTTAGATCATGGATATCTAAATTTTAAGTTAGTAGTAGCTGGAGCCTGATCTATTAGACTATAATATGCATGTTAATATATGTGTCCTATTCAAATTAAAATTAAGTCTTATTTTCACTTGTCATGTGGAGAATTAAATTGAAAGGAAAAATAGCTTGTTTGAGTGTCTACCATAATCTAGTTGTGCTATATTTTTATTTGTGGGATTATTACAACAAAGTGATTAAAACAAAAATATGAAAATGATACATCATAAAAATAAATACTAAAGCCATTGATCGAGTAGCAATCCAGAAAGCAATGCTTGCTATAGTTTCAAAACATTGTCCCTGTATGTTACTCCAGTTTTTCATGTAAATTAAACTTCTTGTTCTTCCTGTAAAAAGGAGTTGTAGCTCAAGCAAGGTCTGTCCTTGCATGGCATAGTCGATACAAATTTTGTCCAACCTGTGGCAGTGCAACCAAAATCGAGGAAGGCGGCTATAAAAGAGTCTGTTTAAGAGAAAATTGCCCTAGTCTCCATGGAGTCCACAATACATCTTATCCAAGAGTTGGTAAGACTTTTC
The DNA here is from genome assembly GCA_026225945.1 of Cricetomys ansorgei. Classification (NCBI taxonomy): domain Eukaryota; kingdom Metazoa; phylum Chordata; class Mammalia; order Rodentia; family Nesomyidae; genus Cricetomys; species Cricetomys ansorgei. The sequence continues at coordinate 1,480,470 of JAMJFZ010001360.1, read as the reverse complement.
ATTTCTTTTTGTTACAGAGTATGTGTGTGTGTGTGTGTGTGTGTGTGGTGTATGTGCATATAAGTATGAGCATGTGCGTGCATTTGCTCTATGGACAGGAAGAGAATATCATCCCATTGAGCTGGAGTCACAGTTCATTGAGAGCTACCCAGTGTGAATGCTGGGCTGTGAACTCTGGTCCTCTGTAAGATCAGCCAGCACTCTTATTTCATTTGTTTTGGGTTTTTTTTTGTTTGTTTGTTTTGTTTTTGTTTTATAATGAAATCTCAGTCACTACCTGGAATGTTGGGTCAGAAGGCATTCTAGAAAAAAAGTTTTTGAGAAGCTAAAATCTTTACATTCTTCCTAAAAGCGTGTCATGATTATTCAATAAAAGACTACATCATTCATGATTAGTCATGTCTTACCTTTAGTTTGATCAGTCCATGAATTTGCTGTGTTCGGATACATGATTTCAAAGCTAGTCATTTTGACTCCTCTTATGCAGGGATAATAAAGTCTCCCAAGATTTAGTTTCTGTTCGAGACATTTCCCAGCACTGTGGTCTGAAGCTAATTTCTCATGCCTGCTCATGTCCTCTATGCCTCTTTCCTCCAAATAGTTGCTGTGTTTCTACTCTAGCTAGAGAAATCCCATAATCTAGCCCTTAAAACTGTGAGAGAAGTAGATTGACTCTGCAATCCCCGGTGAAGGCTCTGAGGAGGAAATGGATGGCTTAATGGCATCAGATATCCTTGCCAAGGAACTTTAATTCTTGGCTCCCACTCAGCATCTGAAGAGGAGGATTTTCTAGGTTAATAATTTTTAGAGAGATGAACTGTTATTGAAGTGTTACTAATTTAATAATTCAACCTTAACTAAAGAGCCACACTTATTTTTAAAAGCATTTTATTGAGAGTCGGGATGGAAGGGAAGAAGAAATTTCCTGTAATTTTTTAGTAAAATTCGAATTTTCAGTGTCCGTATATTATTCACTCAAAACTTGTGTGTAGTGTACACTAAGATTGGACGTAAGGATGACAAAAAATCATCTTCCTTTCACTTAATAAATTTTCTCAGATATTTACCAATTACATCCACACAGAAAGAAGGAGTACCATAAAAACAAGAAGAGTCTTATTCCTGTAAGAGATATACCTACGTATTATTATTGCACAGTGAGTCTAATTATATTTCCTGTTACTTGTGTGTCTTTTTTTAAAAAAACAGATCCAGTAGTAATCATGCAAGTTATCCATCCAGATGGAACCAAATGTCTTCTAGGCAGGCAAAAGAGATTTCCCCCAGGCATGTTTACATGTCTCGCTGGATTTATTGAACCTGGTAAGCCTTTTCTGAATAATTTTTAGAATTTTGAAGCAGGTAATATATAAGATATATTCTCCAATAAATGCCATGCTATAAAATGGAAAGATATAGTTTTTTAAAAATTTTTACTGCATTTTTCTTTAGTCTGTATGTGTGTATGATGGTGTGTACTGTTAAGGTCAGAGAACAGCTTTCTCATCGTCATCCATGTGACTCCCAGACAAGTAGTCCTTAGGCTTAGCAGCGAGTCCCCTTACCTGCTGACCCATCATGTGAACCCAAAGATTTTAAATTGTGTTTTAATCACATAATTTAAGCATTGTATCATTTTCAAATTTTTACAAGTAAGGTTATTCATTATTAAAATTTAGTATTTGCTTTGTCATATATTGCTTTTTACCAAGCGATCTGGGTGGCTTACACCTCTCTTCTAGACTTAACCTCTCTAAAGGTTACATGATTATCCCAAATACAGTCATTAGCCTCCATACCCTGTATTCACAATCCCAGGCATCCTGCCTGACTTTTCCTACAATAATCAACACCACTTTGTTTATATGTCAGTTCTGTGAGATAAAACGTTCTTTCATCTATATTTGTCAAACAATCAAAGCCAGTGCCCTTACATGTCATAAGATTTTATTAGGTATCCCAGAGCACATGAATGAACATATCTGGATTAGTAATGTTTAATCTCAACCTATATAGTCTGCACTGTTAGGTAATTATGGAAGTAAATATACTTCCAGCCTCAGCTGGAAGCTGGCCTGTATGAGATCTTGTGATCCCTTTACTATTTTACAAAGTGATGCTGTTACAGCACCTTCACAGGTGAGGACACTGTGGTTCAAGGACTGAATACTTGCCCCAAATCTCTGGTTGTAGAGAAGGGATTCAAACCCAGGCACTTCTGAGTCCTTGCCTCTAATCATAGTTTTGCACTGAGAAGAGAAAGTGGACACAAAGTATCACCCCTAACAAAGAAGGTGTTTGCAATTGATACCTTCTGTGAAAGGGAAAATCAGTTTTCTCCAGTGCAGTGTCACTGAGGATACCAACCATCGCGGATGCCAGCCTTCTCAAGGATGACAGCCTCCAGGCCAGGCCCCATTCCCAGGAGTAGCAGACCAACACAAAATGAACTCCATGTGTGTTTGTACTTTTTTTGTTTTGTTTTAGTATTTTTTTTAATCATATTGATCTCCCCCTTTAGTTTTGTATGTTTTGATTTTTTTTTTGATTTTTGCTTTTTTTTGTTTTTGTTATTTGAGAAAGAGAGATTACGTGAAGTTTTGTGAGTCTGGATATGGGAAGGATCTGGGAAGAATTGTGGGAGAGGAAAGAATATATTCAAAATATGGTATATGAAAAAAAATGAGTAATTTAATTTTTTAAAAGTGTAAGCCATTTTTAAACTTCTAAGTAGTATTCCACATGTGATTTTCTGATATATATTCATCCATTCTGCTGTGGATGTTTAATTTATTTCAAGATTTTGACTATTGAAAATAGCACTGTAGTGAGTATTTTTGTACCTCTCTTTATGTACCTTTGAAAGAGTTATTTAAGATTTATACATAGAGTAGAATTGACACCTCATATATTAGCACATGCAACTTTACTAAATAGTTCCAAGTGCCTCTGTAAGGTGTTTCTGCTAACTCACACCCTCCCAACAGTCCATGAATGTTACTTTCCTCCATATCTTTACCACGCTGGAATTTTCACACTTTGATATTTGAAAGAGTATTTGCTCTGTAGCCACGATGAGTGCCCAACTTATTGCAGTCCTCATTCCTCCGCCTCCCAAGAACTGGGGTTATAGGCAAGTGCCACCTGGCCCAGCCAGCAGGGAGGGCAAGTATTTTCAGATGTTGTAGTCTATCCTTCGGAGCGGTAAGAAGTCGTGCATCATTACAATATGTGTTTGTTTCCATTGATCTACTGATGGAACATTATTGTCAAGGTGTATTATACATCCAGTGTTCCCTCCTTTTCACTGTAGATCTCTGTACCCTTTGTCTATGTTGTTCCAGACTTTTAACCTTTGTTAAATTTGATTTTAGACATTTTTATTGGTCTGGCAAATCTCTTCCACTAGTCCATGGCTTAATTTCACTGTGTACTTGTAGTAAATACAAGAAATGTATAGAGAATGCATCAATCTGTTTGAAATAAAAGCTATATTTAAAACTGTACTTCACTAAGTACTATTATAAACCTTAAAATTTCTAAACATCCAAATGAAGTCTTACTTAAAATCTTTTTACCATTTAGAGTTTCAACAAACTCAGAACATTCATTCACTAGTAAAACAATGCTTAGAAAGAACTGATTGTGATTTGAGTTTCAAGGTTTTAATGAAAGCTGGATGTAGTAGTGTAGGCTTGTCTGTAACCCCAACATTTGGGAGTGTTCACACTATAATCAGCAGATAAAGGATAGCCTCAGCTACACAGCAAGTTCAAAGCCAACACGAGCTACATAAGATTTTATTTCAAAATAAAACAAAAGAAGATTTTTAATGGAGGGAAAAACTAGCCATCTCTAAAACTCATGATATAATGGCTTAGGAATAGGGATGCTTCAGATACTATAATTTTTAAATAATGTTTAGTCTATAGTATGTTATAGATTGTTGCAGATTTTGTAATTATTTTTTTTATGGAACTGCCAAATTAAGGCTTTTAAGAAATGAAAGTTTCTTGTTGGCATTTTGATATTATATTTGTGGCCACATACATCCAAATGTAATGCTTTCTCCACTTCTGATCTAGAATTAGCTTTCATTGAATGTGAGTGTTCCAGAGCGATTTCAAAATGTTTGAACTGTTTGGAGCTCACAGTGTCCGAATCATGTTGAGCAACCACTTGTTCATTTGCCTCATCTCATTAGGGGAGACAATAGAAGATGCTGTGCGGAGAGAAGTAGAAGAGGAGAGTGGAGTGAAGGTTGGCCATGTTCAGTATGTCTCTTGTCAGCCATGGCCAATGCCCTCCTCTTTAATGATTGGTTGTTTAGCTGTGGCAGTGTCTACAGAAATTAAAGTTGACAAGAATGAAATAGAGGATGCCCGATGGTTCACTAGAGAACAGGTAAAGTTCAATTTAATTTCCTTATCCTATTGATTGTTCCCTGATGGTATTGGTTTGGGCATGCAGCAAGGAAGCGTATTTTCATCAAACCGAATGTATGGCTGCAGCCCTCATTATGAACGGATTATACTGTAATTGATAGTTCCATATAGAAAGTGTGTTGCTGATGTGTCCTGTTTGACTCATTCTGTGGGATTCTCCTAGAATGATGGTTCTGTGCCATTTCAAATTTCACATGTCGTACTTGCTGATGAATGAATAATAATCCCTTTTAGTGAACATAATGTGTTTTATTAGTTCAGACATAACAAATATTAATCTCAGGCATTTAGATTAAAGCAAATAGCTCTCAAAAAAGGCAATAAAAATATGTGAAGTTCTTGAAGTGTTATGTATTTTGAAAGATTTTTCTGAAGTATATGGATTGTCAAGAGTTTGGGTGCAATACATAGTGAGGTCTAGGCCAGCCTGGGCTGCACAGTGAGATTCATCTATAAAAAGCAAAACAAAAGAAAAGAAAACAAGCAAGAAATAAGTTGAAGGGCAAGAAAGACATGGATATCATTAAATACAAAAATATATGCCATAATATATATTCACAAGAACATTTTACAATAACATCCCTCAGTAATAAAGATAAGTTAATAGATTTTTCTTTAACAAAGCCCAAAATTTGTATAGAGAAAAGTGGATACAATATAGTATTAAAGATGTAGAATCATTAATGGCTTTGCCCATGTAAAATTAAATTTTATTTTGTACTCACAAAAGAAATTAGATTGCTGTTTCAGAATTGTAGAAAAGGAAACCTATACCAAAAAGTTGACCTCACTTTAAAGTTAAATGCAGAACATATATTTTGCTTTTATTCATGGCCTTGTTTCCAGATATCTTCCCTGGAACATTTAAAATTTGAACATTAAAAATTGAAGCACTGACTCAGGGGAACAACTGATACTTTATCAGCTGGCCCACTAATGTGTTGTGTTTATGTTTTAGGTTGTGGATGTTCTTACCAAAGGGAAGCAGCAAGCATTCTTCGTACCCCCAAGCCGAGCTATTGCACATCAATTAATCAAACACTGGGTTGGAATGAACCCCAGTCTCTAAATGAAAAACACTGGCCTCTTTTGGAGTATTATTTAATTTTTAATACTATGTATTTCTCAAGTAATACATTTATTAATCTTTAGAATCTTATCACGTAGAATTTGGGAGCTTACAAAATATTTTAAGTGTTCTATTATTAACTACAAAATTCATAGTTTTGTAAATTAGAATGATGCCTCAGATTTTCTTAAATTTGGAGTCAGCCTGTGAACATTTTTGTTATACTTCACAATTTTATCTAAGAAAACTGTATTTCTGCCGAGAGAGATCATGTTGTAATGACATGCTCCCAGTACTGGGATGAACCTGAATCCACCGTTTGTAAAAACTTGTTTCCTTGTTGGAGAAATGCATCAAAATAACTTTAGTGAGTTTTGATATTTGATGTATATTTAGTCATCTCATTATGATTCGCCTGCCCCATTGTTCTAAAGGTAGTACTGTTATGGTATTGCTACTAGTTTAATGACTAGTGTTAAGAATATTTTCATTTTAACAATTCACCCATTACTTATCTCTGAATACTACACTCATAGATAGAGAACTAAAGAGGATATGCACACCATTTTGTATCTGGGACCTCACTATTAAATCCAAAGCTAACTACTACATCTTCTGTTTTATTTATACTTAAAGTTATTATTAAGACAAGTAAAGACTTTTCAATTTTTCATTTGACTCTAACATTTTAGAAAGGAATTCATGAAGGTCATATACTAAATCTCAAGTATATTTACATATTAAAGCACTGGCTTTATTTAATTTTGTGATGAGGAATATATTTATTTTGGCAATAAAATATATAATAATTACCATCAGTATTCATTAAATTGAAATATGATATCTTGGCTTTGACCTTATTTCATCACATCCTATGAAGCCTTAATTAGTATACTTTCTAATTGAATTTCTAAGACCCTAGAGAAAGTAATTGCAGTATTTCACAGTTTTACAATATACACACATATTTTACGTGGCTGTTTTGAAGTTGTTTTAACTATATACATTTACATATTTTGCTTCTTTATTATCCTGTTAGATCTTGAAGAGACCTTAGGCATAAGAGATGTCGAACATAATCATTGTAATAGTTTGCAGTATGCAACTAAGAGCTAGATTTTGCCTGTAATAGGAAAAAGAAGCTATTAACCAAAGTATCTGTAGAATAAAGGGCTAGATGAATGACTCAGTCATTAAGGTACTTGTCGTGCAAGTAGGAGGACTTGAGTTCATATCCTCTCCCCACTTAAGAAGCTGGGTTCAGTGACACCCATCTGTAATCCCAGATCTAAAGAGGCAGAGACATGAGTTTCCTGGGGACTTGTTGACCAGGCAAGCTAGCATAAGCTCGGTGAGAGACCTTGTCTCAGAGCACAGGGTGGATGGCTGGAGAGATGGCTCAGTGAAGAGCACTTCTGTTCTTGTGGTGAACCAGAGTTTGGTTCCCAAGATCCTCCTCAGGCAGCTCACAGCCACCTGCAACTACAGCTCCAGGGGATCCAACACCCTCTTCTGTCCTCTGCAGAGGACATGTATGCATGTTTACATAAGACACAAACACATAGAGTGATTAAGGAAGACACCTGACTTCCACTTCTTGCCTACACACACACACACATACACACACACACACACAGATTAAAAGGAGTGATGATAGGAAGAATGAACTTAACTCATCAGATGTTGGTAATTCAAATTTCATGTAGAGTACTTAAAATTCATTTAACCTAAGAAGATAAGTTTCTCAGATAATTTATTTTATTAATGACAATTATTACTTTACAGTTAATGAAGGCTTATTAGAATCAGAACTTTAGACCAAGTCAAAATCTATACAGGATGTTTATATACATGAATAGTTGGAGCTATATAACTGCATTAAAATAATATGCTTGATTATTATGAAATTATAAAATTTATTATTATGAAATCATATTATGAAATATGATCAGTTGAAGTTCATGTTTATTCCCAATGTGCTTTTTAATTTAGATTTTAAAATTACATTGTAAACTTCCATGTCTCTAATGTTAAATAGCAAAGTAAAATACAGTTATCAAAATGTATAAGTTTAGTTTAGGTTCCTGCTGTACGTGAGGAAAATCAGTGAGTAAATTATTGTTTTTAGTGATCATTCCCAAGTTGTGACCCTAGAAAGGTAAGAATACATGTAAATAGAGAGGATTGATGTCTTAATCAATTCTAGAGGGGTGTGTGTCACACAGGTATTCCAATGGAAATCAGTGAAATACAGCATTAAAATATATTCTGTTTGTGTACTGTGTGTTTTTAATGTTTTGATGAGTTTCTTTGACACAGATAGAAATTTTAGCCATTATCACCCACTTATAAAGTGATGTTCATAAGCAAACGTACAAGTCAGTTTAAAGCAGTGGTTCTCAACCTATGGGTCACCATCCCTTTTGGGGTTGAACAACTCTTTCACAGTGGGGTTGCTTAAGGTCATCTGCTTATCAGATATTTACATTATGATTCACAACAGTAGCAAAATTGCAGTTATGAAGTAGCAACAAAAATATGTGGTTGAGGTCACCACAACATGAGGAACTATATTGAAGTGTCAAAGCGTTAGGAAGGTTAAAAACCATGGTTTTAATGGTTCTATGCATGGAAGATTAACTACTATTATTATTTTTTTATTTTTAGCTGCAGTCTCATTGTAGCCTAGGAGGGCCTTTAGATCACAATCTTAGAGTTCTTGGAATACAGGTGTGTACCACCATATCTGATGAATGAATTAAAATTTTGATTCTGCGCAGGGGTGTGGCTAAATAGTAATATACTGTGTCATGTCTCCAAGGCACTGGGTTTGAACCCAAGCATTTAAAATAAAATAAACAGTCTATTTGAATCTTAAGTTTTGTAGTTTGGGGTAAAATATACCAACACGTGGGTTTATGTGTACTTACGTCATCAGTTATTTAAGTCTTTATTTAGATTTAAAGCTGTATATGTAAAGCAGTCTTCCTTAATTACTTGTCTACTACGGTCAATATTTATATTTTGAAATTTTCACTTGTGTGTAACGGTGATGAATTGAAAGCAGACAGTCTGACCTGGTGAAGCAAGCCTATAATTCCAGATAACCGGGCCTAAAGCTGAAGGATTGCACATTCAAGACCTGCCTGAACTAGAATGGCTTTGAAACCACCCTGGACAACTTAGTGAGAACCTGTCTCAAAATAAGGAGTAATAAAAGTGGTGAAGACATAGCTCAGTGGTAGAACACTCAAGGAGCATGTGCTTGAATTCAAAGTAACGTCCACACATACAGAGAGCACTGACAGCTTGCACAGTTGTGACAATTGGCCTGCTAAAGATACAGATATAGAAGTGGCTAAAGAGAAAATAATGCGAAAAAGTAAGACCATGAGACAGAAGGAAGGAAGTGTAAGGTTTGATGCCACATATGAGAGCTAGGCTGTTTGGAGCAGGCAAAGGTTGTGTGTAATATGGGCAAATGCCCTTGCAAGAACTGCATTAAGTAATTGTGAAAATAAATACTGAAAGCAAGCTCTCCTCTTCTATAGCACTCTTTGTACTCTTCCTTTTCCAAATATTAGGGTCAAAATCAAAACAGCTTCTAAATCATTGATTTGTTTACTTTTTGTGGTTTCACACTTGTCTGTATATGATGAATTTTACCTGTTTTCAGTCCATTCCTCTTTGACACTGTACCCGTTTTTGCAGCAAATCCTCTTCCTCCCTCCTTTCACTGTTTTGTATGTGACCCATGAAATAATTAAAGCCACTTGCTTGGTCTTGAGTGAGAGGCTACTTACTGGAACATTGTCAACATTATACTGACTACACCCATCAGGAAAATGACACCCCTGCCCCCTCCCAGCGGCCAACACCCACCCCAGCAAACATGAATGGCCAGGGAGAGGTAAGGCCTCCTGGTCCTCTCCCCATCCATGTTGAAATGCTGACTAGATTTTGTGCAGATTTTTGTCATATATAACATTTTCTAATAATTCTTTGTTATTATTTAAATACAAATGGTTGAAGATGGCATGGAAAAACAATCAGCAACCTGATTTCTTGTTTGGAAAATATTTTCTGCTGTGGAATAAGCACCAAACACCTAGACATGTTAGCTGGACCAGCTTGTAGGTTGCTTATTCCATTTTACTGAAGGGATACCCACATACAACTATTCATTGGTAGAAGGAGCACGGTGAATTTTTTCCTATTCCTTCCAGAATATATTTCACATTTAATTGCTCAGCAAACCCAGAGTAACGTTAAATGGACATTTCTTCTTTTCAGAATTCTATGATAGTGCACTTTAGTATAGTGGAGGGGCTGTGAAATTTTATCATAAAATTTAAGTAAAAAATAAAAAATAATTAAAACTATCTACTAGTGATAGATAGTTTTAATTTTTTTTCTAACTAGAAGTTTGATAGAAAAACTACAGCTGAAGTAATAGAAAAAACTGTCCTGGCTTTCCCTGATGGCTCAGGGAACTTTACAAGTCCAACTGACTGTCTCAGTCCTGATGGATTAACTTTCTTCTAACCACTTAACCTGTGAAGTGGCTTCAATTTCAGGATGAGTTTCCACCCAGGAGTAGAAATTGAAAATAGTACTCTTACCTGTATTAGAGAAGAGAATGGACCACTGATGGAATGTGGTGTTTTGTTTGTTCTGCTTTTTTTAAAAAACCTGCCTATTTCACTCTAGCCTGAAATTGTAGTCTATCAGAGCAATGTGATGTTCTGCAGACTTAGTAGAGTGGCTTATAAATATTTATTTACTCAGATGGCAGAGAGCTGAAGTCATCTTTGTCAGTGGAGATATGACGATTTTAAATGCCATTACCCAACAGCTCTACTGCCGTTATCTCGCTTTTTATTTTTAGTTAGGTTTCCTTGTGTTCATAGGACAGGTTTAAAGATTCTGGTTGGTGCCAGGTTTTTTTGTTTGTTTTTTGTTTTTTTGTTTTTGTTTTTGTTTTAATTTAATTTATTGTTTTTAACTTTAAAAAGATGTCCCAAACACAGGAGCAAATTGAAATCTTGGGGTCTTGGTTGGTCCTGACCACTGCCATTCCATCTGCATCATGGGTAAAGGCTCTGTTGGAAGTACAACCATACCTGTGAAGCCAATAGGGATTCTGTGTGCTGTGTATGGATGACAAAATACACAAGTCTGGAAACTTCAGTTACCATGGCTGTAGTGGTATCTAATAGTCACTTCCATTGAGCCCCTTAATTTGTTCAGTACATATTACTAGGTTTGCTCTATACTCTTAAATTCCTAACCATTTCTTCTGTCATATAAACATCTTAATATTAATAAATTATGCTCTTCTTCATAATCTTCGGGCTTTATAGGATATTTTTTACCTTTCTTTTCAGGCTGTTTCTAACTGTTGCATTTTGAGCCATAAATCAGTCACTTTTTTCATTGCTATGACCAAAATAAACAATTAGAAGCAACTTAATGGAGGAAGAAGGGTTTATTTTCTCTTATAATTCAGGAGCCTATCATCCATCAAAGGAGAGGAGAAATACAGGCAGAAATGAAAGGGTAGTAGTCACATTTGATCTAGTCAGGCAACAGAAAGAGGGGCCCAGCAGAAAACTTCATGGCCTTTCCCCAGTGACATACTTCCTCCAGCAAGGATCTCTCTTCTCATGGTCCATGTCCTTCCTAATAACACCATAAGCCAGGGACCAAATGTTCAGACACATGTGCCTATGGTAACATTTCACATCAGACAGCCTACCTGTGGCATGTGTGCAGGTCTGCATTTGTTACTTTGCCCGCCTGTGTGCAGCTCGTCTGCTGTCTTGTATCTGCCTGTATGCCTATTGGCATCTAGAGTGGCCTTTACCTAGTGCATAAAGTGTATCTCATTTGCTTTTGATTTCTGTACCTTCTTCGGCATCTTCTGAGCCTCCTCCTTTCTTGACTTTGATGCTTGGACCTAATGACTACCTTAGCAAATGCTTGTTTACATCATTATGCCAAACTTAAAATGGTCTAAACAAATAACCCCATGCTTCAAGGCACATTGATTATAAAAGGCACAGAGCTTGAGGCTAAAGTATTATACTTTAAATTAGTATTCTACTCTAAATCTAGTTAGTTAGTTAGTGTTTAGCAGAGCTATCTCAAAGTTTCTTGGTAGCAGTGCAGAGAACAAAGCACAAAGAACAGAGTCTCAATTTCCTCTTTACATCTCTAAGGTTTGGGTCATTTAGGGTGTTGGGTCTTTCTTCTACCTCTCTTAATCTACATATTTCTACTGGTTTTTCACTATTTATTTGGTTTCCAAACTTGTCTTCAGCATCAGACACACCTCATGGGTGTCACCAAGCCTCCTCCATGCTCTATCTTTAGGTTACCTCTTCTCCCCAGCAGGTCCCTATTTCTGTATGCCTTTGTCAGAAGTCTTGTCCAGTATGGGAGTTTAAACATCATGGTCTTTTGCTTTCTTACTTAAACTCTCACAACACTGTACCTTTTCCTCCTTAATACTTGAATCCCAGTATCTACCTCACCTACTCAGCCACACTTTATTCCTTCTTCTCCTCCTGCTCTTGTTCCTCTTCCATATTCTCTTTTCCTCCCCCCTCGACTCTGCCCTCTACCTCCTTCTCCCCTTTCCTCATCCCTCCCTTTTGCTCTTCCTTAATTGCTACCATCATTTCCCCCATTCATCTATTTTCTACATCAGCTTCCAAAATCTGTCTCACTGCATACAGTTGAATCCAAGTCCATTCTTTATCACACAAACCAAGATATCCTGTAAGGAATTAATCTCATCCTTCGGTCTTACTTAAAACTTCAAGGGACTGGAGAGAGGCTCAGTGGTTAAGAATGTACCTTTTAGAGGACCCGAGCTCTTCTCCCAGCATGCATACCTGTCTATAGCTGTAGGTCCATGGGATCTAGTGGCTTGCAGGCACCTGTACTCATACTCACCCACCACCCACCCACAAATGGCTCATAATGAAAATAAGATTAAATCTTTAAAAAACAACAAAAAAAAATCTTCTAAAAGAATCCTCTTTTGGGAAAAGGAAAAGCCTTATTGTTTAGCATAGCTTAGCTCCCCAATTTGAACTCACTTCCTTCTTTTTGAAATTCTTTCATGTAGCATAATCTAAGATCTTGAAAAGAATGATAGAAAAACACTAGGGTTTGTTTGTGTGTGTGTGTGTTAATAACAGCCATGATGTTGCCTGTTGTAATCCTAGCCTTTGGGTAGCTGAGGTTCCTTAATTTGTCCTGAGTTGAAGAAAAGCCTGGAATACACAGTGACACTTTGTCTCATTGTCTCATTTTTTTTTCAAAAAGATAATAGTAACCTTAATAATTATGACCAACATCATGTACTACTGTTCCTGAAGAACTGAAGCATCACCTTGGTGATGAAGCTAAGATTAAGAACACCTGCCTTCCATGACATCTTACCAAACAATGAAGACAACTACAGAAGACAGTTTAAGGTAGCTTCTAATAAAGTCTAAGTAGGGACATCCTACATAGAAGATGAGAGGAGCACAAGAGGGAAAAGATGGGATTATGAGCCTCAGAGCTTCGTGGAGGCTATGACAGAAGTGAGAATGAAAGCTGTCCTTCCCAGGACAACATTAACCTTAGACACAAAAACTACATCCCACTCCCAGCCAACAGAAACGATTGACTACATCCCATCACTGTTGGTTTCAACTTTGCCTTCAGTTAAAGGCTATGGTGTACAGCTGCAAACTCAGGATGGGTGTTTGACAGGAGGCAGTTAACCGCAGTTATTACATGAGTACCCCATTTTGCTTTCCTTAGCTTTGGGCCAGGAAGGAACAGTGCATTGTACCTATTGTCAACAGTTTTGCCTTCAGTTTTGTGGTCAGTCTATGACCCCCAGCTTCTCTTCTGATTCATTTCTTAGTAGGACAAGCAGTTGGAGGATTGCTGCAGTGTTAGTGTTTGGAAAATTTAAGCTGCCTCTGAGAAATCTGTCTCTTCTTCCAATTCCCTGCCTCCTTCCCTTCCCCAATATAACAGCACAAATAGAAATAATGTTTTATTCATTTTAAAAATCCTAAACTACTTCTAAACTACACTATACCTTTCACAGGATTTCAAAATTTCTGAACCATGGAATATGGAAATAGGACTTCAGACCTAGCCTTCCAAATCAAAATCTCTATCAACTCTAACCATTACTCTATGAGCTGTTTTCATCTCGGACAGCAGCACAAAGATATGCCAGTCTCTTGTTAATTAACCCAACCCATGTGAATACTGAATATATTTATCTAAGTTTTTATTTTAGTTTAGGTTTCTTCCTCTTCACCTTGTGCATACAATGCTAATGTTTCCCATGCACCATTATCAAAATCCTAAACCATAAAACCCAGAATGCATATTGTACACTAAAGGTGTGTCCAAAAATAAGCTATTAGAGACAATTAAGACAGATAATAATAGACTGATTAGGGGATGGCAAACTATTCCTGACACTGCATAAGATTAAATATGTTAATCAGATTTGAGACCTAGAAAACACAGATAAAACCAAAATAGAACAAGACCAGGAACACAAATCCTACTTCATCTTCTTGCCTTTCAAACTACATATTTGCATTTTATCGTTGTTTCTCTCAGAGCTGAGCAATTTGTGAAGGCTTTGCCCAGGTAAGCTGGATATATGTATATATGATTACGTGTATGTGTATATTTCAGAATTGAAATAGTATCTATTTTAATCTTCGCTAGTCTGTTTGTTTGTCAAAGGATAACAGCCAAGGAAAATAACTTGAATGTTGTATATGTAGACGATTTTAATGTTTCCTTCCAATGATAAAATATCCAAAAGCTGTTTGTAACTTACTCTGTTAACAAACAAGATGGAGACATCCAGAGAAGAAGCCCAAACAATGTATTTAGGCCTCTGTTATTTATGCTAAGAAAGACATCACATGTTCATTTGGAGAGGCCTTTTCTGTATCCTAATTTGGTTATTCTAAATAGTGTATTTGGAAAGCAAGGAAAATGCAATTGACAAGCAAGACTTCTAAATGTAATTGAAATTCACTCTGGATGCAGAAAGGGTCGGTTTCATTTCTAAGCTGTAGACCTTGTTTTGAATTCCTACACACTGCCACGTTTCTATTATGAAATTAAACTCACTAATCAGAATCAAAATGGTTTCCTGTATTTTCCAAGAATGTTTATTCATTTTATGGTTAATATTATTATTTGAGTGTTCATTTGTGCCACATACTAATCATCTAAAACGTTAACCTGGGCTCAAGAAATGAAAAGGTAAGGACATCACATTTTTGTAACAATCTCAATTACTATATGATTTATGTCAATTTTATAGCAAAATATTCTGACCATGATGTTTGGGGTAAATAATCTCTAATCAGGCCTTCTTAAAATAAACTGTTAGGGCCAGATGCCTTTATGTGCCCCAAGATATTTATAGCAATATGTATTTTCTCTGGAAGATTTCTTTCATCACTTTGAATTCAGAAATATCTTTATTTCCATCAGAATTTGACTATTAAATAGGATTTAATCTCCTTTTCCTCTCTGAGAATTTTAACTTTATTCCTCCTATATAAATTTATAATACGAAAAGTAAAGCAAACATTTATTTGGAAATAAAATTAAAAATAACCTCTATCATCTGTCCTTGTTTGTGCTTCTTGTTAGCAGGTGGCTTTTATATTTAATAGGAAGCCTTTTAACTTTTCAAAGAAGTTTTTAGTAATCCTGTGAATGAAGTTACAATCAGGATGCTCATAAAATAGTCTTCTTTCTTTTCTGGAGAAAAGTTGTCCAGTGACCAAGTTTGCAAATTTCTTTAAAATGGTACAACAGGAGTGTAACTTTGGTGGATGGGCTTCTAAACTCTTCCATAAAATATCCTTATTTCATGGTCTGGTTCTTGATTATTTTTCTCAAAGTTCAGAATAAAATTTCTGAATGTGATGTGATTTGTGAAATGCATACATGCTGTCAAAAGTGCACTGATATGAGAATTGCCAGACCTCAGTGGTTTGAAATGGAATGTTAGCACTGATCATTTTTCTAACATAAACATAGGCCTAAAGTAATCAAGTTAATCTGGCAAATTAATTCTAAACAACTTTTCATTTTCCTTCAGCATTGGCCAGATTGCAATTTGCAAACTTTATTCATTGTGTGTGTGTGTGTGTGTGTTTTGAAAGAGAACAGTGTTTAGGAGTCTGTTCTCTTATTCTACTATGTAGATTCTAGGACTCGAACTCAGGTCATCAGGCTCTGCAGGGGTAAGCCCTTTTATACACTGGGCCATCCTGCTGGTCCAGTTTGCAAACAAAAAAGGTAGGCAGAAAACAAGAAGCATATGACATTTTTAAACACCTTCTTGCTTATGAACAAGTGTATTAGTTTATATTATGCTGCAGAAAGTTATATAATGAATAAAGTGAACATAGAAAGTATTTTCAGTGGTGATTCTAAACTTATTGGAAATTTCCCTCTTAAATCATGTAGCTCAAGCCTCTTTGGAGCACTTAAATCTTGCTTACATTAATTCTCTTACCAAATTATTTATTCTGGTGTAACAAATAATTTCAAGTCACCTAACATTAAAATTATGAACAAGCAATGAGGTATGTTATTGCTCACAGTACTTTAAATAATATTTAAAATATTTCGCTCAATAAGTAGTGTGTAACAGTATCGCCATTAAAGCATTTAAACAACACATTTATCACTTTCTTCTAAAAGACTAGAAAATCTAGAATTAAGTCACAGACACTTAGCCTCCAATGAGCAAAGCAAGTCTTGCTTGAAGAATAAAGATTGTTTTGTATTAATAGTATGTGAGATTTTTATCACAGTCTAGAATTGATCAATGTGGTTATAGATCAACATTCCTTGAGTCAGAAGAAGAAGAAAGATTCTGCAGGTTCTGCACTGAGCAACGCAAACACTTCCATTGTGGTGCAATCCCCATGTACTCACCAACAATTTCAGCTCACGCAGGCAGTTAGGTTCAAAGCACAGGAACCCTTCGACTCTGTGATGCTGAATGTCAACACAGTGTCACAGGAAACGCAGGCAATCAAAAAGTCAACATGATTTATCTTCTTACTCCAGCAGCCCTGGCCTGCTAATTTGACTTGCTAGATTTTTGTCACAAGTCATGGTTAGCAGGAGATGAAGGGATATTGGGGAGCTAACACCTGAGATTAGAAGACGGCTTGGGTACATTCAAGGGACTGAGGGGACAGAATTTAATGATCTGTCACCAAGTCTCTTTCCTAGAAACTTGTTGATACAGGAAGAAATAGAATCTGCTCTTACATCAAAAACAACATTAAAAACTATAAAAGCTTTAGTGTGAAGGGTAGGTAGAGAAGAGAGCAGGGTGAAACAAAGCAAAGCTGAATTCACAGCAAGTTCACTCGGGCTTCCAGACCCTGAAACCTTAAAGTCATCAAGATTCTCTGAATAAGGTTCCATTCACCCTGTCCAATTTTATCTTTTTTGAGTGGCGTTTCTAAATCAAAAAGCACTTGGTATGTGTGGAACAGAAGAGTGGACATGTATTAAAAATTCATATGCTTGGTACCTAAGTCTTGAAGATGGAGCTCTAAATGTAGATATTTATTATGTTGCTATGTCCAAATACATTCAAATTGGAGAATCCCTGTACTACACTGTAACACTCTTGAAATTTATGTTATATTTATATTTTTTACATCTAGTCTAGCCTACAGCCTAGCCCTTAGATTAATGTACAACAGATAAGTGAGAGGAAAGGCAAAAACACCTGATTTGAGAGAATACCTCCTGTGTTTAACAAAGCAAAGCAGTGAAAATCTTTAACACATGCTAAACAAAAGGAATACTTAACTTTTAGAGTCTGACACGGTGAAGAGGGAAGTGAAGATACTCAATGTATAATTTTCTTGAATATTTTGCAACCTTCTTATTTCCTCTGATGCGAAATGAGGGTTGGGGTAAATGGTACCCCCAAAACACATGATGGACACTTAGAAACTAGAAAGGATTCTCATTTCATCCCACCCCTTCCTTCCCAGCGTCACATAATGTATTAAACTTTACTGAATGTGGAATTCATTTTTCTTTGGTTTGCTAGTGTAATTGTGTCTCACAGTACATTAAAACACTAATAATAATAAATAATAACAAATTATACTAGGCAGTACTCTTTCTGAGCTGCACTTTGTTCTGCTAGAGCGGTTCTCCACCTATGGGTCTCAACCCCTTTGAGGGTTGAATGACCCTTTCACAGAGATCTCCTAAGACCATTTGCATATCAGATATTTACATTATGATTGGTAATAGTAGCAAAAGTACAGTTATGAAGTAGCAACAAAAATAGCTTTATGTTTTGGGTCACCACAATATGAGGAACTGTATTAAGGGTCACAGCATTAGGAAGTTTGAGTACTGCTCTAGAGACTCTGATTTAATATGCATAGAGTAGACTTTTCTACTCTTCAAGAATTAGCCTTACCCACTTATTACTATAGGTCAAGGGGGATGGTGGCATCCCTACACTTATGATCATCCTAGGACTCTTTCATACCCAGTTCTCAGAACTCAAGACCCTAACAGATTCATGCCCCAGCGAACACCAGAGGCCTCATTTCTGGATTGATATAAATACTCTTTGTCTGGCTCAG
Organism: Cricetomys ansorgei; assembly: GCA_026225945.1. NCBI lineage: Eukaryota > Metazoa > Chordata > Mammalia > Rodentia > Nesomyidae > Cricetomys > Cricetomys ansorgei. The sequence continues at coordinate 1,462,264 of JAMJFZ010001360.1, read as the reverse complement.
AGACTTACCTGTAAAATGTTTAGAGAATCGAAAACTGGTTTTACTAGTTTACGAGATTTGGATGTTTCTATTTCAACTAAATGTACTCAAGACTTTTATGCATGTAAATATGTATAAATAAAAATATAAATTCATTAACTCTTCCACAAGGGCAAGGAAGCAAGGGTGTGAAGGACAATTTTCAAAAAGTACTGAGGCTTCCTCACACAATGTTCACTAAGGATGATTAGTTCCAAGACACTAGCAAAGTATTCAGGAAGAATTACCCCCACACCCCATATTTGGAACTTAAGTCTGCTTCACTGTATGCCTATTAAATGTAAGTCTGAGTGATGTGTGGGTTTTACTGAAATGACTATTCTCCAATGAATTCTTCTTATCCCTTTCTTCTATATTTTTATAAGTTAAGGACAAAAGACTATGGTTTTAACTCCAATGCTACCCAAAGTCGAGGATGATGTTAAACGGCAGAATTTTATGATTTAAACATACTTTCAAAAATAAGTATGAATACTAGATTTTTTTTCTTTTAATATTTTTAAACTTGAACTTTTCAGAATTTGTTTTACTTGTATGTATTTTAAAAAAAAAACAGCACAGTCTTGGACAAATAGCTCAGTCAGCAAAATGCTTTCCACAGAAACTTGAGGACCTTAGCTTGGATTCCCAACACCCACAGAAAACTCAGGTGTGAAGGACAGCACCTGTCTTTTATTCCAGCACTGGAAAATGGATTCCTGTAGCTCACTGGCCTTCCATCCTAGCCAAATTGACAAGCTCTAGATTCATTAAGATACAGGATGAGAGGGTGTCTTAGTTAGGGTTTCTATTGCCAGGATAAAACACCATGATCATAAGCAATTTGGGAAAGGGTTTATTTTCTCTAACAGGATTTAGTTCATCATCCAAAGATTACAGGAGAGGAACTTAGAGTTAGGAACTGAAGCAGAACCCACAGAGAGCAGCTTTACTGACTTGTTCTCCATGGCTTGCTCGGTATGCTTTCTTAAAGTTCTTAGGACCACCAGCTCAGGAGTGGCACCATCCACAGTGAACCAGCCTTTCCATATCAATCATCAGATCAAGAGAGTGCACCACAGGTTTGCCCATGGGCTTCTGGTGGGACTGTTTTTCAACTTTTCCAAAATGACTCAAGCTTGTGTCAAGTCGACATAAAACTAGCCAGCATAGAGAACAATTCAGACAGAAATCTAACATCTACCTCTGGCTTCTACAAGCATTTGTATTCACTGCACACGTACACAGACATACACATACACTTAGAACATTTTTAGTACAAAGGAAAACATTGATTTCTTACTGATTTTATAAAAATTTGAAGGCAGTGGGCATCACAAAGGGGAGTGTATGATATGCTCCCTTGGAATATGAACATTCAACATATGAATTTATTCCATGATTTAGTCTCCTAGTGATAATTATCTACCCTTTGTGAGCTTTTCTTCTTTTCTTGCTAATATAGTATTATATTTCAATGTTTCAAGGAAATGATTCAGCTTAACAATAAACTAGAAAAAATTTAATTTGTCAGAACTGTTACACCAGTAAAATCTTTTAACAATACCTTTCTCGACATAATAGTACCATGACTCAGTTCTGCAGTAGAAACATAGCACTAGCATTTTCTATTTACACTTTTCCTTATTCTTCTGTGAATTACAGTAACGAGACAAAGCCTGATTGGGATAGAAACCTATAAAGTACAGCACAAAGGCACCAGCTCTGATAGGACTCAGCTTATTCAACAGAAGTCATCATCATAAGTTTTCTGATCTTTATTGCTGATTCTGCATCATGAATAAACATTCATGAAAAATACAAATCCAGGATATCTGTAACGGAATGGATTCCTCAATATATATCCAAAGACCTATTAGTGATACACTTTATTTGTGGATAGAATTAAATTCTGGATATGCATATAAAAATAAAGTGCTTAGCATTTCTTAAACATGAAGTGGGAAACCCTTAAAAATTGTTAAGCAGGAAAACGATATGATTTAGTTTCTGCTTTTAAGAAAATCAATCTGGCTTCTCTGTAAATCATAAAAGGGTATGAATTTGGAAGAAAAGTGTTTAAAAAGCTATTGAAATAATTCAGATTCTAAACATACATTTACATATAATACATGTGTTGTATATGTGCTTGGAGACAGAATAAGACAGACTTGCTGGTGAGTTGGAAGAGGAAGTTAAAAAGAAGAATCTAAGATGAAGCATAGAAGTGCGATTGTAACAGAGTGGATGGAGCTGCCACTGACAGAGACTAGACAGCATCATGGGAGATAGAATGAGAATGCAGGGGTCATCAAGGACTCAGGTGCGGATATTAGTTTGAGTTAAATTCCAGCCTAATTTCCAGGAGGATACGTCTACTTAACTGCTGAGTGTTTCATCCTGGACTGTATGAAATTTAGAATTTCTGGAGTGAAGTTAAAATCTTTAGATTTGGAATGATGGTGCTAGAACCATGGAAAAAAAGATTTCTCAGGAAAAGAGTTAAAGAAGAAATGAAAGGAAGGTCAAAGATTAGGCAGAGCAAGGGGTAATCAGATAATTTGTTTGAAAGAGGAACAGATCGGCCATTGCAATGTCTGGAGAGTGTGTCTCCATTGAACTGAAATTCCACAGAAATAGGTGAGAAGGGAATGAAGTGTTTCTTTTCTGTGTGGAATGATGCTTAGTGTGTGAAGAATCTGAGCACCAAGGAGTTGCTGAGTCTTAGCAATCTGCATGTCAGCTGTGACCTAAACAAGAGTCCTGTCAGTGGAGTCCAAGGAGATAAAAGGCTGCTTGGAATGAACTTGACAAAAGGACAAAAGGTTAAGAGCACTGAGTCAGAAAATCGCCAAATTGTTCAATATGTGTTGTTATCAAGGCTTGTGAAAGTTGGAGAAGTAAAGCTGAAGGGAGAATTGGTACTGAGGCAGAGAAAATAATTGCAAGAAAATACTCCAGAGATGCTTACATCATCAAGAAGTGTTTACATCATCTACAAAATAAGGAATTTGATAGAATATGATACAAAGTCAAAGATATTTGTCATTTTGGTACTGGAAGCAGAGAGACCCGAAGTCCGCTTCTCTCTAGCCTAAATCAGTGGCAAGCTCTCCTCCCTTGTGTAAGAAAAAGGGTGGTGGGAGACTAAGAAAGAAAAACACTCACTTAAGAGACAGGAAATAAGAAAGTGCCACCATTTTCTATGGAACCTTTGGGATGACTACGACAATCTCCATATGAGATTAAAAATTAAAAATTCTAAACTATGTGTGAGGTTTTTATTTTGTTTTCTCTAACGATAACAACTTTAAAGTTTTTGAAAAAGTCAAATTCTTTAATGTTAAAAACATTCTCCCTCTGCCTTAGTAATGTTCTCTAGGACTCAAAGAGGATTGTCATGATGCTCGTTTTTTAAAGAAAGGAGAGAGACTGGAGAAGGGATTGGAGTGATTGACCCTCTTGAAAAGGGAATCACATGGGAAAAAAGATGAGAAACAGGAATCAGGATACTGAGAAACAGCTTCTCCAGCTGTGTTTGCAGCATGCTATGCTACACAGACATAGAAGTACACGTTGTTTCCATTACTGTAAGAGTAACTATACTCGTCAGTCTGCTCACGTGACTCATGCAAGCCAATGATTCTGGGCACTGCCACTAGCTAACTTTGGTGTCTTTCATAGAAGTAGAAAACAAGGCAGGGTATCTTGTAGGTGAAATTTTAAAAAATTTTGGCTATAAACCTGGAAGTTTATTAACTACCAACAATCAAATACATAATAAATACATTTAGGAGCACAAAGGGCACTATAGTAAAACCTAATTAGGTACATGTTGGCACAGACCATCAAATTTATTTATTCATGCTCCAAGCATTATGCAAAATACTGGGTACACATTGACTAGTGCATTAAATATTCTATAACAAAGTTGTATTCTCTCACAGCTAAAACACAAATCAACTATAAAATTTCACAGTATGAGCAATAGCAATTTGGGGTATCTAAATCATGTTTGTCTGCTCAAAGAGAAAGTTCACCTAATTCCTAGTAGCCTATATATAGGTCCAGTTTGCCACTATTATAGAGACTAAGGAAGCAAGGACTGGGTGAGTCTCGGTTTCTCATCTGCAAATTACCAGCCTTGTACGAGATGACCTTGCTGTCACTATACAGTATTAGTTACAGGTGTAATTTATTAAATGTGCGTATAGAATATGAGTCCATAAAGAACAGCTTGTGCTATTTTACCAGAATGATCTATAGCATTTTCTTTTGTGTTTCTTCGAGACAACTCCTTCAAGAAGAATGTATTCCCATTTCTATCTCAGAGGTGAAGAAAACAGCTTCACAGGAAGTCTAAGGTGTACTGAATAAGCGTCTCAGCCACATAACAAACCCAGACCTCCTGAGTCTATGTCCAGAGCATGCTCCACAGTAGGAAGGCCATATTTTCTCCTTCCACGGTATAGAACCAGAAGGGAATAATTTATAAACAACCCAAGTTCTTTTAACACATCTTCAAATTTTGAAAACCCAATATACATATAAGACAATGATAACAAATTGGAGATGTTAAATCATGTATTTGTAATCTGTACCCTACCAAATTCCCATGTCGTCTTTCTAAGGAGAAACTATTGTTGCTCATTATATCATCTCTATGGACTTATCCATGCTTATTGGGAGAGAGAGAGTAGAAAAGACAGCTGGAAAAGCCAATGAATGTCAATTTTTTGAAAGAAGAAAGAAGAAAAATAAGCAGAAGGTTATAATGCTGTGATACTTTGTGAAATATGGAAGATTTGGAATTAATAGATAACCCAATGTGAGGCAGAAGGAGAAAATGAGTTGAGGAGAATTTAAGTGTTTTTCGTATCAAAACTTGCCATAAGCAGCACCATTTAATTTGGATAATAAGGATCTTGGTTGATTGGTCCAAAGGCAAAGCTTGCTCAAATCTATACATAAAGCTACTGTGTTCCTATTTATGCAACTTGCCTTGGATTTTGCAGATTGTTTAATCACGCACGAAGGCAATGAAAATTAGATTTAGCTGTACACAAAGGCAAATGCCTATGGACAGCACTACATAAGTAGTTAGGAGACTACCTTCTCCCAAATACCTCGTCCAACACTTGCTGTTACTTAAGGCATCACCAACAGAGAATATAACCCTTCATTTTACAACAGAGGCAAATATTTTTGTCTTCTAGGAAGAATTGCCAATCCTGCAAATGTATGTGTCTAGTCTCATGATATTTAAATATAATATGTAAGATAACAATGTAATGGAGGCAAAATACGTGTCCTACACCACTTAATTCAATAAGGCTAAAAATCAAATGACTTTAAGCTTAGGTAAAAAGAAAATCACAAAAGTTGGATTCTTTTTATTAGCATAAAAATGGAATGCAAAAATATAAATTAAACAGTGCCTGAAAATACGAATCATACTGTTGAAGAGGACCCAGGTTTGGTTCCTAGGACAGCACATGGGGCTAATAACAGACCATAATTCTAGTTCCAGGAAACCTGACAACCACTTCTGGCCTCAGCAGACACCAGGCATTTCTAGGATGCATATACATACATGCTCATCAGAGCTTATACAGATAAAATAAAAATAAGTAAATCTTAGAAAAATCCAGCCAGGTGATGGTGGTGCATGCCTTTAATCCCAGCACTCTGGAAACAGAGGCAGGCAGATCTCTGTTAAGTTGGAGGCCAGCCTGGTCTACAGAGTGAGTCTGAGTTTCAGGACAGCCAGAGTTACAACAGAGAAACCCTGTCTTGAAAAACCAAAAGAAAAAAAAATAAATAAAAGGAAGAAAGAAAAGAGAAAAACCCATTAAACAACCCGACTTTACAATTTACATCCTGAATTCCTAAAAACCTGTGTGTGTGTATATCCATATATATCTTATGTATGTTTGGATTTCCATGTGGTATGGCTTATTGTAATAAACTCTTGAGGTATAAATAAATAGGAAAAGAACGTATTCTTTGGGCAATAACATGTAGTCAAAGTAGAATAATGCAGAGAAGCCAGAGAAAGGTATGATGCTGATGAGTTGATTAATAAGTTAAGTCATAATTTGATGAAATATAAATTCTGAATAAAAATAATTTCAAGTTTGGTATTTTCAAAAGGTAGAAATAACTGAAGACCTACATCTCCCACAAAATGAGAAGGAAAAGAAGAAAAACATATAGAAAATGGAAACTCTTGAATACTACAATATGTAAGTCCAATTCAATGCTTTGGTGAAGGTTATTTACAAAATTAACTACATCTACATACTTTGTTCATTTTCACAGAGATTTTTTTAAGAACTACTATAGAAGAGTTTAATGGTTTTGCTATAATGCATGTCTATAAATACATGCCTACATTGATTATTATTTATATGTACTATGTGCAAAAAAGATTTAAATATATTTACTCATTTGGGCATATTCAATTAAGCTCCCATTTCATTATTAAAATCTGCTGTTAATGCTTTGCTGTATAACCTTCTCAGTTCACCTTCTGTAGTCTAGACATAGAAATGCAGTCAACCAAATGCAGTCAATTTACACTCTAAGTGTAAAATTATCAAATAATAAGGGCTATACACTGACCTGCCCTTGACATAATGTGTTATTTTCAGAATCAATCATAATCTTCAGTTCTGGAAGGCAGTCTGTCAATCTATAAACTGCTATCATGTCCACACTTGATTGTAAATGAGCTTTAGAGAGATTTTTCCCCCTGTCTCCTCCTCCATGACATCCATAGTGCAGTTTTCAAATTGTAAGAGGCCACATGGAACTTGTCCTGGTGCCTGTGCAGAGTGAGGCCCTTCTGACGCGGGCACCAAAGGAAGGACAAGTGGGAGTGGTCAGAGTCCTCATATACTGCAGTATTCTCTTCCTCTTTCCCTGCAAAAGAATATTTCCTCTCTGTGTGGGGATTCATGTAACTGCAAGTGTTATGTACACTCCATAAATATGTGTATATTATGTTTAAATCTGCAACATTTAAAATAAATTTATAAAAAATTATTACCAAATTTTAACTTAATAGCCTTGTTAAATACATCCCTTTTGAGGAGCCGGTGAGATAGTTCAGTGTGTTTGCCACCAAATTTTGTTACTTGAGTTCAATCTGTGGAGCAAACTGACTCCTCTGGCCTCCACATCATGGTGCATGCATGCATACACACTCACACACACACAAACACACACATACACACACACATGCATACACACACACACATGCACATTCATAAACACACATATACGCACATTCACATACATACACACACATACACATACATACACACATGCACATGCATACGCACACATATACACACATACACACACACGTGCATACGCACACACACACACATACACACATGCACATTCATAAACACACACATACACACATTCACACATACACACACATACACACACATATCATACACACACACACATGCACATTCATAAACACACACATACACACATGCACATACATACACACAGATACATGCATGTACATGCATACACACACACATATACACGCATACACACACACATACACATACATGCATGTACATGCATACACACACACATAAACACACATACACGCATGTACATGCATACACACACACACATATACACACATGCCCACACACATACACATACATGCATGTACATGCACACGCACACACATATACACACATACACACACACACACACACACAAACACATGCATACACATATGTAAGGTCAAGAATATTTAAACTCTGTCTTTGATCATTTGCTTCATTGATTGAATGTCCCTAGTACCTATTGTCATTCTTCTTTTCTGCTTTCTTAGATAATTTCCCTCAATATCATTTGAAATACAATATGGTATGTTTATATTTTTGTCCAGAGTATTTTATACAAGAGCAGATGTATCATGCCCATGTTAGTGAACTTCATAGAGTAAAGACTAAATACTTACCATTATGAAATAGAAGAGCACAAGTTGCCAGTTGAGTCGTGTGTGGTCTCTTTATGTACTGCTCTCCAACTTTAGAGAGAAGTTTAACAGTGTGTGCTAGTTCTCAATACTTAGGTGATTCAATAATTTCAAATTATATGAGCAGAGTCCAGTACTCTCTTGGAAAATGAGACAACCTAGCAATAAGCGATCTCAACCATAGCAACTATTGACTATGTGTACCACACCTACTTTCTTTGTTAACATTTGTTGCCTGGATGCCACAGAAATTTGCATTTGTGAAGATACACTGTAAAAGTGTAAGGCAATGGAATCTACGTGTGGTGTTTGAAAGGCAGTCTAGAGGACATATTGAGTCTTCTTCATCCTCTTTACCAGGGAGTATTCTATAGAGTTTGACATAGCCTGTAGAATAATGCTATGTTCAAATTTCAGGGCATTTTAATTTGCTTCTTAACAAAAGTTGCACTTAAATTTTAGTTGCACACATTTTTTGAAACATGCATTTTACTCAATTTCAGATGTTGCTTAGAATAAAGCTTAATTAAGTTTATTAAATTTGTTTCTAAACTACCAGATGATGTTCTGTACCTTAGCATAATTAATTCAAAATAAGACATTCATTTAGAATAAACTTTCATGAAAACTAATTGAAACTGCTAACCAAAATATTTAAAAATAATATTCGTATATTCATCCTGTGATTTGGAACATCTGCTCTTTAAGTGGACATAAAACATTTCTTTCCTTTTTCCTTCCTTTTCAGGTACATCTCAGCCATCTGGTCAAGCATGCCAAACAAATATAAAAGATTTTGAAAAGGACATCACAGGACACACTTCAGAGGCTGTGTTACATCAGACTGGGGCATTAGGGAAATTGAGAGAAAATGGAGATGAGTGTATGTCTGCTTCTGTAAATGGAAAACAAAATTCCTCTTTTCTCCCCAAAGACAAGAAACAACCTCCCCCTGACAGCAGAATACACAAGAGGATGGAGAATGATGGCGCTCCTCCGGCCATCTCTCATCAGCAAGAGGAAGTCTTACCAGTGACCCTGCTTAATGACTGTGAAAAATCATTACCAGGGACAACTACAACACAGGATTTCCCACACACAGCAGAAGCCTTAAAACCAGCAAAAGGCAAATTCATTACAGAAGTCAAATGTGGGGCTTTCAAAGTGCAAGTGGAAACCACAAAAAGCATTTTCTGTCAAACAGGAGTACAGTTCCTCACAAAAAAGCGATGTCCAATGTGTCACCAGTATTCTTCTGTCCAGCAAGCACAGAGAGGCACCACGTCTCGGGGCCATTTCTCTAAATATAGTACTATATTCAAACATAAGGGTCTATCTATATTCAAAGGAGAGATTTCCAGAAGAAAAATCCCGTTAATGAATATAAACATTGTAGGAAAAGAAATTATGGTTGAGTGTGTAAGTAAAAAACAGTACATAATCATCAATATATCTCATCCTAAAAGCATAGGAAAAGCGACAATATCTAGAAAAAGTTCTTTAAGTCATGCCACAAAAGAACCCTGTCAGTCTCCTTCACAGCCTGGCATAAATCACCCTGAAAACTGGAGGCTTGAAAACCAGAACCAGAGTTCAGATGGTTTGCGTGACAATCCCAGCAGTGTGAATACTGACGAGAAAGAGAATTCAGACACAATCGTTTCTCTAAGCTCACCTCTCAGGAGAGAGAGAAAGAAACCCAACACACCACCATCAACCCCAGATGATTCTAAAGAGAGAGATTCTGCCACATCTCAGCAGAAGGTCTTGCAAATTATGCAAGACAACCGCCCGAAGCAACACTTCTTCTCAGTTCACAGTTGTCTTCCTACCTCATCTGAAACCTTAAAGACCACAAGTTTAAATAATACAGATTTAAGTAAAATGTCTTTGGAGGATTCAAAGGATGTGGATAAAGAGAGAAAAAACAGGTCTGATGTCAGGGAAAATATCACCTCAGATTCCCAAGTACAGCCATGCGCAGCAGGAATAAATAGTCCCAGAAGTGCTATGAATGGCATCATTCCCATTCAAGATGCCTCAGACTCTGAGTTTTGTCCTCTCTCTTTTCTAACCATGCAAGTCTTAGAAAAAGCAGCCAACATCAGCTGCAGAGGAAACAAAACTCTACCAACAGAAGGCTGTGATAACTCAAGTTCTGTATCTTTCCCTGTCCATGAACGTTCTCTGAAGTCTTCTCCTTCACTTGGTCCATCTCACCAGGTCAACAGACATTCAGAACCTGTAGAGACTCATGGGAACACATTTTCCTTTAGCCAATATATTGGGACTGAGTTAGAATGGGAGAAAGTACATGGTGATGTGATGTACAGAGATATTAATGAGACTATTTTACGACATGACTTGTCTGCAAACACACAATTATTGGAAAGGAAAAGGACACAGAGTCCAACTGTCCAGCTTGTATCCTGCAGCAGCCTAACTTCTAAGAGCCCACTTCATGGCAATATGCACAGCTCTGTGGAATGGGCTCAAACAGAGGACCATTCAAATCATGTAGAGATGACATCTCTCAACAGAACAGAAGTGCTTGCCAAAGCTTCCATAACTGATGAGTTAGAGCAGAGAGTCATTTCTCAAAATTACAAAGAAGACACAGTTGATTCTATCTGTCTCATGGCAATAAGAAATCCCAGAGAGTCATCCAGCTCTCTGGAAAATGTTGAAGGTGACAAATGTCAGACACTACCAGTGGTAAAGAATATATGCCACAGAGATTTCGAGAATCTAACTAGGGAGAACCAGAATGAGTTTTCACCAAACGCCACTGATTCTGCCTGTGCAGGACACACTACAGAAAAGATGTTTCATACTGATAAGACACTGACTGGTAGCGCAGATTCAAATAGTAATGGAGGTGTCAGAAGCCTTGGGCTACCCAACTTCCAACAGAAGCCAGCAGAGTGCCAAAGGGCTGCATCGAGAGCACACCCTGAAGAAAGTGAGAACAAAAGTGACCCCACAGAAACTCACCATCGCCCTGTGGACATATTGCTGTCGCCACAGAAGCAGAAGGCTCTGAAAGGTACAGAGGGCTATGCAACATTTTTAGCTTTTATTATCGTTATACGTATGAGCCTTGAACAGTCTTCGGTGAAGTAGTTTTTACTGCTTGGGAATTTTTTTTCTTTATTGGCAAGATATGTTGAACGTTTTAGAGTTAGACAAATATGAACAAGAATATATCAGTCTGTTTTTTACATTCAAACCAACTCTTCTCATAAGTAGTGTATAGAAAAATTACCATAGCTGCAGGTTAATATAAAATAAAAATTCTCCCTTGAAAAGATCACGATATTGGCAAATCAATTTTGTTGAAAATGGTAGCCTTGGCCACTCTTAAATAATCTACACTTTTGTCTGGTCTTGCAAGGTAAGCAAGTTTAAAAGAATCGGAAGAATATGCTGCTAATAAAATGTGTTTTAAAACCTTGCTGTGGTGTTGCACAGTCAGGGTGATCCTTGTCTCTAGCGGCCATGTGGAATAGTAATTAAAGCAAAGGATAGAAACCAGAGACAGTCATGGTTAATCCTGACTGGGCCATCCCTAGCACTTTTAACTGCAGCAGTCCTCTGACCTCCATTTGTGTTGCCTGATCTTGTTCAAACAATTGATACAACCCAGGCACTCCTGAGACCTCAAGAAGGGCTAAGATGGAAGCATTTTCCTAAGTACTTAATGCTGTCGGTCTGCTTTCAATCTTGGAGCAGCGAAACATTATTTTGCTCTCTTCATAAAAGGTCCTTGTGTTTCTCAATGAGTTCAAATTATTTGATCCTTAGTGTTAGCATTATTCATAGTATAAATTAAAATATATCTTGAATAAGTAAAAGCTGTCTTCCAAATTGCAGATAGCATTCCTAAGATGTTCAGAAATGAGAGTGAGATTGAAGAAACTTAACAAAGACACAATCTTTCCTCTTCTTGTATTTGCTCTGAATTTTAAATGCAATAATTTAAGGGCTGGAGTAAAATTAGTAACTCAAACTTTTTTGTTGTTGCTGTTTGTTTTAGGAGTAGAAATAAAATACAAGAAGTAAAATCTATTACATAAGTGTTGCCACAAAATGTGAAATTTGATCCATGAAAAATTAATCCTCTGAAAAACAACACCAAAATTGTACAATTCCCTACTTTTCATAAAAACTCTAATGCAAAATCTGCTGATCTCAGTGAGTTTTTGCCAGTACCTGTGTAGCTCCAGCTACCAAGCCAGTTGCATAAATTCCAGGATTTGTGTCAGTGCATAGTTATTTAGAACTGAAAGGGAGCCTACAGCATGATCACTCATGCCTCCCAGAGGGAATACGTGCTCGCCTTGATGAATATCCCTCTCAAGCTGTCTTTCCTATCCCCAAAAGTGTGTTGCTCCCTGTACTGCTTCTCTCAACACAGCATTCAGTTAAAAATGCAAATAAGAATCCAACCATGCTGAGATTGCTCTCAGTAAATTGAAATTGTCCCTCCTTGGTAAACAACTGTAGCCACACCCCTGAATTTCTGCAGTCCATCAAAAGTCAGTTCCTATAAAGTTTTACTTCTTTCCTTCTTGATAAATCTGTTTCGGGCACATTTGGTTTATTTGAACTTCTGGAACTTTCTATCCACCATCCTTCCTCAGGCCCTGAGCATGGGGTCTTCTGATGTTTGAACCAGTCTTTCTCCATTATATCCACAGGGTCATTCTTACCTTGGATCCTTATGTTATTTTCCTCACTCAGTAATCACACTAAGAACTTCTCAGAAACAAAATTTTAAATTGCAATCTGAGCTGTACTTGTTCCAGCCCAAGTTCATCCTTTTTCCATATTTATGTATATATTGCTTTTTTTTTAGCATGCTACGTGTTTTACTTGTTTGTTTATATTCTTTCTCCACCAATATGTAGGTCTCATGAAGACTTGTTTTATTTTCCTTTTTTGAAAATTTATATATTTACAGCATTATATAGCATGCATCTTTTAGTATAAAATACTCAAGGAGTATTTGTTGATCGAATGCAAGGAGGTTGTATCAGGTTGCTCTATGTAATGTCCTGTTCCCATACCCATGCACCTATATACAGAAAACAGTCCAGCAATTAAAAGCTGCAGAAACTATATTTAAATTTACAACTGCTTTTATGATCTTGATTTTCTTAGAGCTCTGAGTACTTTTATACTTTATTTAACACTATTGCCCTGACACCTCAGGTCAGGATTACATAAACCTTCCAGAACATGAAGCCCTTTAAAGAACTTGGGTTGTTTCACTAGAAAAGAAAAAAAAAATCTTTGTAGGCACAAACAGATATTTAATATTTTTGTTTTGCAAGGGATCCTTCCCTACTGGAAGTCTATCTATGTACATCATATTAGGAAGCCTTGACATAAGGCTGGGTGTGTCAGGAAGTAAGAGAGTCAGTGTAATATAAAGGGAAGGAAGGGTCTAACTATTATCTCTTTGAGAATAAACTACCAAGTACAAGAGAAGTCTGAATGTTCTAAGTGTAGAATTCCTTCAGCTAAAAATTAGCTGAAATATACGCCAAGGAACCAGAAAATCCACGTTATAAAAAAGTTAATGCTAAAATTAAAACCAGGTCAGCCTGAAAAAAATGACAGACAATAGGAAGAATTCAATGACATTTTATATGGTATAGATATATTCTTAATTAAACAAGAGTTTATGGATAGCATGACACACAATTTGCCTGCAGTGTATACAAGTTTTATTTCTCTATAGCTCTAACAAAGAAGTGAGTGATTCCAAAAGATCAAATAAAGACTACAAACAAATCTGTAGATTTGAGGAAGTTTGAGATCTCAAGCTCTTTACCAATAGCTAGGAACAGAAAAATGAGTGAAAACCCTTCCATTCTCTTGTACAAAATGACAATTGAAGTACCTACTAACAAAGTGACTTATGGTGAAGCTAGGCTTTCCATGCATGTGCCTATTAACATCTCTGCTGACGTGCATGGGTCCAGCCTGTGCCAGATTCAGCTGAAACTCTGTGCTTTCCTCCAGCAGTGCTCCTCCAGATCTGCATCTTCTCAGTCTTCTCCCTCACTTCCTGGACCTCACCCCCAAACTCTCAAGGGAACCACATTAACATCTATTCTTGGTCACACAGCTATATAACAAAATACTGATTGGTAACAATGTAATTTTCAAAGAACAAATGTGTATTTATTATAATTTTTAGAGGCTGAAAAACTCAGGGTCAAGGAACCAGAATTTAATATGTTAGTGTGCCTTCTTCCCGCTACCAAGATATCCCCTTCTGCTGTGTGTGCTGTGTAAGACAGAAGAGCAAAGTAGTCTAGGTAGTCTTCTTCAAGAATTGTAAGGGGACATTATCCTATTCATGAGAGCAAAGCAGGCAATATTTTATTACCTACTAAAATCTCAGCTTCTCGGTATTATTATGTTAGGTCGTGGTTTCCAAAACATGAATTTTCAAGGGACACATATGTTCAAGCCATGACATTTGTTAAACCTTTTGTTTTATGAATTAATACATTCTCCTGCTATAATGAGAGTATATATTTAGATAAAGTTCCTCCAGGAACTTTAAGGTCTGCATTCTAACCCCAGCACGTTGCCTGATTTGTAGAAAAGCTCAATTGCATGCCACAGATATGCATGAAATGTAGAGGGTTCACACATGAATAGAGATTATTGTGACTTCGATTAAAAACACCATGCCGAAACTGTCTATCAGGTGTACTGGGATTACAGGTAGTAACTATGACTCTTGGGACGTGTTTTATATTTCAGTTCAGATAGAATGACAGCTCTGTCCAACATTAGCAGAAGTGATTTTATCATTGTCCAAGTTTGTTTCTTTATTGCTGTAATAAACAAGTACTAAAACCAACTTCTGGAAATAAAGGGTTTGTTTGGCTTATATGTTACAGTCTGTCTTGAGTAAGTTAGGGCAGAAACTCAATATAAACCTGGACACATCAACTTACTGGCATGTTCTCACTACTAGTGCAGTTTGCTTTCTTATACATCCCAGGACCTAGGGATAGTACTGCCTACAAGGGACTGAGCTCTGCCCCATTAATCACTAATCAAGAAACTGTCCCCACAGACATATTGCAATCCAGTCTGATGGAGGGAACTCCTCAGTTCCCCTCTTCCCAAATGACTGTAGTTGGTGCCCAGTTGACAAAAACTTACTAGCACAAGTACATATAGTGAGATTGGGCCATATTTCCTCTATATTATTTGAAAATCTAAGAGTACCAACATTGAATAACAGAGTAAGTATAAGGTTTTATAATTGGTGGATTTCGGTACGTCCTTACATATATGTCAAAGCATATATAGTGCAGGCTAGCTGTTTTCTCCCAATTTGAATATATGAAAAGATTCTAAAGTGAAACTTTTCCCGGGGGGCCACATGTCCATCACACACAATTTCCTGGGATTGTAGGACTTCTTTATTCTCCATAACTTTCTAAAATATTACTAGAGTATTTAAAATATTTGGCATTAGAAAATTATCCTTCTCAGTTGTATTTTCAGAGTCAAGCTGTACTCTCAATCACAGCAAAGAATACAGCTAAAAATCTTTTAAGAAAATAATCAGAGGTCAGTTTTCTGGGTTTTGGCTCTTTTATATATTAAGTTTTTCATGCAATCAATTATGCAATCAATTCTGATTATAGTTTTCCCTCCCTCCTCTCTCCTCTCAGATCCTCCCCACCTCCCTACTCATCCAACTTGACAACTTCTTTTGTTCTCTCTCTCTCTCTCTTTCTCTCTCTCTCTCTCAAACAAACAGGCAAAAGAAATTAAAGAGAAAGAAAGAAAATGTGTAAGAAACACAAGGTTGGTAAGGGTGTATGTGCAAAAGAACTTCCTAAACCCATAAAAACACATCTGAAAACTATACTATCAAAAAAAAAAAATGCTCAAAGAAAAAAAAATGAGACAAAACATCTACAAAATATTATTGAGTTTATTTGTGATGGCCTTTTACTGCTGGTCATGGAGCCTATCCTTAAGTGTGGTTTAGATATATAACCAGTTAGATTCCATTGAAAAAAATTTTTTCCTTTAAAAACAATTGTCAATAGGACACAGCCTCTGGATCAGGGATGGGAGCTCATTTCTACTTCCCTGTCTCAGTGCTAGGACCTGTGCAGGCCCTGTGCATAGTGTCACAATCTCTGTTGAGTTCATTTATGTGACAGTCCCGTGTGTCTAAAAGACACAGTTTCCTTGGAGTCCTCCATCATCTCTGTCTTACACTCTTTCTGGTTTCTCTTCTGCATAGCTTCTTGATCCCTGAGGTAAAGGTTTTAATGAAAACATCTCATTTAGGGTTAAGTGCTCGAAGGTCTCTAACTCTCTACACATTGTACACTTGTGAGTCTATGTATTAGTTCCCATCTACTACAGAAGGAAGCTTCTCTGATGATAGCTGAGCAGGATATAGCAGAGTGTCATTAGGAGTCATTTTATTGCTATTTTCTTTTGGCAGAACAACAGTATTTGGTTTTCCCCGAGGCCCATGGCCTATTTAATCTTAAGCTCTTTGCCCCCTTAGCAGAGTCAGGTATGAGTTCCATCTCATGGAGCAGAACTTAGATCCAATCAGATAGTGGTTGGTTGCTCCCACAATGTTTGTGTTACTTTTGCACCAGCATACCATGCAGTAGGACATCACTGTAGATCAAAGGTTTTGTAGCTGGATTGGTAGTTACCTTTCTCCTCTGGTAGCATGCAGAGTGCCTTCCATACCGTGATCACTAGTTAGTCAGGGTAAAGGCCCTAGTTAGGCACCAGCTCAATTTCTCCATTGAGATTATATATCCGATTAATTATATAAATGTTTCTGGGTATAAATTTTGGTATTGATACATTAGACACTTTACAAAGACAAAACTATAAAAACTCATTTGCTTCTAGGAGCAGAATAAATAAAAAGTCAAGTTTTCAAATCTATGTTGTCTGCCTTTTGTATAGTATCAAAAAGTATAATTTTAAACAATTCTAAACTATGAAGCTACGTTCTAGGTTTTTATGTTTTGTTTTTACGTACTTCAGTCTTTTGTTTCAAGTTTTTTTTTTCAGTTTAATTACATTGTGGTATTTTATTGATAATATTGTAATATTCTAATAATTCAAAGCTATTGTTTGTAATGACAGAAGGCAGTAGCTGGGGACTATGTAAACCTATTTATAATTTTCATCCTTTCCTCTCCAGTTTAGTAGGCAGATCATGAAGGGATTTAATGGCATATTTTTAAACTTCTGTGTTTCAATAACTATTGCATATCCTATTTTGAAGTGGTGTCTCATTTTGATATTTAATATGGTTTAATCTAGACCAGAATTTGGAAATCAATAACCCCCGGAAGCTATCAGAGGAACTGGCTCTAAGAAGTGGCAGAGCCAGCGATGGTTCCCAAGAAGAAGCAATAGACCAGTGGGCCAGAAGGAGGCAGCAGTTCAAGGATGGCAAGAGATGCAGCTCAGCTGGGGGTAGTTCTGTCATCAGCAACTTCACCGAAGGCTCCAGTGAGTAGAACCCGTGTTGCTAAGTGACACAAAGGCAGCTGCTCGTTGCCCTAATTACATTCCTCTGCCTTCATGTCTAAGATGTAGATTCTGTTCTTTGAATATGGTGATGTGGTGGTTATATGGTTTGTTATGATAGATACTTTTTAAAAGAAAAAAATCAACTCTTTGTTTCCATTAAGGAATTCCTATTTGGTAAATGACCTTCAGAAAGCACACCTGCAGCAACCTGCTAAGGCTTCCTTTCTCTGTAGATACTAAGATAGCAAGCTACAGTGTTGTTCATTGAGTTAAATTTGTGCTCTACTTTTAAAAGTCTACATTTGTATATAAAATATGCATAATGTAAAAGGATCAGATCAATACAGCTGATTATCAGTGAAATTTTTTCTTCTCATTTTAACGTTTCTGAAATGAAATGTCTCAAAACAGATCTGTATTTTTGTGAGATGGAGTTTCTTCAGGATATAGGAAGTTTGTTACTTAACAAGTATTATAACTCAGCCTCACAAACAATGGCATCTGAGAATGGATGGTAGGTTACCACTGATGAAAACTGACTGAAGTAAAACATGGATTAATACATGAGGGAGTGGTTAGTACATTTTGTAGATACTACAGCTAATATGGATCCAAGATTATAAGTTTATGTTAAAGGGGACTTGCACAACTAGTAGGCATGCACTGTTTGCAAATTACTTTCAAAAGCAAAGTGCTTTTGAGGAAACACCCATACCAAAACCTCAGTGACCTATGATTGATATTTTTAAAAGGAAGGAAACAAAGAAAAGTACTTTGCTGTGCTACAGAAAATGTCTTCGATGTCTCATATGAAAAGACATATGAGACTAGTGGGTTGTGTCCTGTAGACAAGCTGATGGAAGGTCACACGGGCACCTTATGACAGGCAGTGGTGTCATTCATTTCCCAAAATGAGACAGAAGCCTGACAAAGACTAGGGGTTGAAAGAAGCCAATATATATGTGGGGAAAGATTACAAGTAATGAGAAACACTGTATTGTTACCAGCACAAAACTTTATACTCATAGGATCGTGAAGAATGACATTTAAATGCCTTATTTTATTCTGAGAGTTGTTATTCTTGTCCTTTGGTCTGTTCCTAATTTTTCCAGATCTTTCTTTCTGTTTGGGTAGCAAGGAACCACAAGTGGAATCATACCGCTTATATCTCACATATGCTGCTGTATCAGATGCTTCTAATCTCCCTGTTGCTCATATACCCTTGAAATACCTACCCAAGAATTCATATCTGTTATCAAACTGCCAAAGCTCTGATCCTACAGTTTCACTAATTTGTTCTAATATTCATTTTTTCCACCTTCTGTTTCACTTTTACTTTATAAACTGTTTTATTTATAAATTATGCAATCTTGTACCTGTTTTTAAAATATGTTATTAATAATGTGTTGCAGATTCTTCTTCACCATTCTTTTGGTACCAATTACTTCTAACAGTTTTTATTATTTTTCTATCTTTAGTAAAAGCCTAAAAACTTTTTCAGAAAAATTATGTAGAAGGAAAAATATGATTTAAAATGTATCTGGAAATATTTATTGCCCTCTTAATTTTTAGTGACAATTTGGTATAGAATTCTAGATTCAAAGCATGAAGAAAATTGGGTCATCGCCCTGTTGCTACTAATGAGAAATCTCAGTTCAATATGATTTTCATGACTTTTGTCATGAATCCAGTTTTGTTTCTGGTAAAGTTAAGGTTTTTCTCTTCATCCTTATTATTCTTTTTAACTTCTTTTAAGCGTCTCAACATGTGTATTTTAAATATATTTTCCCTCTTGGCATCTCATGAGCTCATTCATATTGCTAGTTAGTATCTGTCTTCAATGTACAGACTCTTCACTGTTAGTTTTTCAAATGCTCTGTTTGTGTTTCTCTTTTTGTATGTGTCATGCTGGCACTGTTTTTGGAGGGACATGTAAAGGTTGGGATCTATTCCCTGCACTCTTTAACAACTTCTTCTACACTGGATTCCTTCGTCTGTCCTTGCCACAGTCAGAGAGAACTCTGATGCTCTGTTACCTGAGCAATCTTCCCCACATATAAATCCTTCTTGGCTTTTAGCCTATTGTTTTAACATTTTGTCTCCCTTTCCACAGATCTCTATATTTTTTTTATTGTCTGGGGGCAGGGTTGGTCTTTTGAGGCAGTGTCTCTATACTCTGGGTGTCTTGTAACTTCCTATGTAGACCAGGCTGGCCGAGAACTCACAGAGATCTGCCTGCCTCTGCCTTGGGAGTGCTGGGATTAAAGGTGTGCCCCACCAAGTTTTTCAATTTTATTTTCAATTTTTATAAACTAATTTCACCTTTTGGATCATTCTCATTTTTATGCCTTTCAGAATATTAACTGCTTTGTATGAAGTTTTAAACTACTTCTAAACTACTTCTGCTGATGCACATTTCACATTGGATGACTGGGCCGTCTTTCTTTGGGTTTCTGTAGGTTTCCGTCAGATATTAATTGTTTAGCTCATTCCTTGTTGCCAGTGGATGCCTCCAACTGGGCAAATCTTGTGGGCAGGTAGTGATGCATCCTTGGTTGATTCTGCTTTATTCTACATTCTACTACAATGACTCTTCCACTGTAGTAATGCTTTAGCTCCCGCCCAGGGGATTCCTTATCCCATTCAGCATCTCCTGTCTTCAGTCTCTAACATTTTGCATTTCCAATTTAGGAGCTGATATTGCTGCTGTTTGTATCATTATGAGCCTCAAAGTGGGGACACTATAGGCATGAAACTACCTTGCAGTTTCTGATGGTACCCCAATTTACCACTGTCTTGTTGGCACCATGGGTCTCTCCAGTTCTTTCCTTTCGCTCTTTCAACATCCTTGGAAATGTTCATATAATTCTGTATATAATAAAACACTCAAATATATTCTATGCTATGGTTTCATATCATGGTTTACAGATTGTCTCCAGGATTCAGGTGTTAGCTCACAGCATAATATAAATTCTTTTTTGTTCATAAACTCATCTATACATTTTACAGCACACACCACACTACACACACACACACACATATACACAAATATACACATGTGGTGGGGGGAGAATAGAATGAATATCCTCTCTCTAATATTTATCTGAACTTTGAAACACCTCATTCTTTTATCATGCATAAAGTTCAGATACAAGTCCTGTTTTAAATATATGTAATTGCATGGACCAGTGTTTCTAATATTAAGCCTGCAGAAATTAGGGCATAAGTGCATTCATGTTTTATAATGTTTCTATCAAAATAAGAGGTTTAGTCTGAGCTTATTCCACTCTGTTGAAATCATGTCTGAAAATACCTTTTATTTTCCCTTCTGGATTCCTTTTCTACTCTTCTCACTTTTTTTTTTTTTTTTTTTTTTTTTGTCTAGCACAAGAGTCTCTCCTCTTTGGCCTATGTCAAGGGGCTCTCTGGCTTTTTATTAGGTTTGGTTGATCGTAATATCATGGGACCACTGATGGAAATGATATCCAAACAATTTTGCTCCTGGTTTTTCTGTGTCAGAGGACAAGGCCTGACTTTAGGACTGTGTCTCTAAAGGCATGGTTGTATACATCGACTCACACCATACCTCATTCTATGATGTTAAGTTCTTGGAACTGGTGGTGCCCACTTCCTCTTGTCCTTAGATAAGCTATTCTCAATTTGAGTCTAGTATACTTTGTTTCCTTAAGGCCTTCCCAAGCTTTATAAATAGTGCTCTTTTTATTTACTATAAAGTAACCCATTAGAGAGCACCATTTTTTCATGCCATAATCCTGTGATGTACCAGAATTTTACCTTGTGATGCTGTTATAAATCACCTGTGAATGAGCCAGCCCTGGGTTATTATGTCTGCAAAAATAAAGAATTTTTCTCTTTAACATAGTCTTTTATAGTTACTCAGAAGTAGAACAAAGTTGAAATATACTGGAGTTTGAAATTTGGTTTAAGATTTTTTTAGCATGAGATCTTGGTTAAAATAGTTAAGAATTATGCTTTCCCAGTTTAGAAGTGACAGGAATTCCAGTATAAGGATTTTAAAGGTAAAAGGCATCTAAAGGAACATATTGCCTGATGTTGGTTTCTCCTGGAGAACTGATACGCTGTATTTAGTTTAGTTGGGGGTTTTTGTTTGTTTGTTTGTTTGTTGTTAGAAGTTTTTCTTTTTTTGATATCTTCTCTTATTTTCTGAGATCATAATGCAATATAATTACATCATCTTTCCCTTTCTCTTTGCTCCCTCCAAAACCACTGATATTCTCCTTCTCACTCTCTTTCAAATTTATGGTCTCCTTTTTCACTGATTGTTGTTACATGCATATATGCATATGTCTATACATTTATATTCCTAAATACAACTTTCTCAGTCCGAGTGGTGCTATTTGTATGCATGTTTTCTAGAATGGTCATTTGTAACGGAATAACCAACTAGTGTACTCTGCCCTGGAGAAAGACTGTTTCTCCTACTGAGTATTCCTTAGGTGCCTATAGTTCTTTGTGAAGGGTTGAGGCTTACAAGACTTTCCTCTCTCTAATAGCACACCTATTATTGTTTTTGTCATGTTTAGACAGTCATGTTGGTGAGACTTTATGAGTGTAGCTTCTGACATTCCGAGAAGACACAATCTCACAGCAAACATCCTGACTCTCTATTACCATCACCCTACCCTCTTTTCTGCAATTTTCCCTGAGTGTTTTTAGGTACACATGTGTTTTATAGATGTATAAATTGGGACTGGGATCCAGAATTCTGAATTTTGAATGGTTGTGATCTTCTGTAATAGTATCTATCTATTGCAAAAGGAAGCTTCTTTGGTGAAGGGTGAGGATTATATTTATCTGTGAATATAAGGACAAATATTCAGAATATAGGGATTATTCTGGTTTAGTGATGTGGTGGTTGTAGGTTTTCTTCCAAGATCCATGACTACACTACATCTGGGTAGTTGAGTAGGTTTCCAGTACCAGACATAGTACCATGCAGTACTACTGCATCCTGAGGTTATTGTGCCATGCACAATTGTTGTGATTCACAGGCATCATAACTGGGTAAGACTGTTGGTTGTTTCTCTCCTTTGGAAGCTTGTATGGGGCCTTCAGGTGTAGCTGTTTATTCAGGGCAAAAGGCCTGAATCTTTGGTTAATTCAATCCTTGGTCTTTAGAGGGTTTCAGCCTCTTACAATCTAATCTTCAAGCCTACATCTAGAGCTGGAACTTTGCCGCCTCCTAAACTTAATGCTGACTGACTTATCCTGACCAGCTCCTTCTGGACTCAGAGTTAATTGACTCTTCTATTGGCTGATTAAATGACTGAACTCAATTGATTTTTCTATTGGCTGATTCAACTCACTTGCTGTTCTGGCTCAAATTCTTCTCTAGGCTAACTGGTTCAAACTGACCTTCTGGGCTTTCTGGCTGTTTCTGATTGAATTCTGACTCTGGCTGACTTTGGCTCATTCCCTCAACTCCTCTGACTAAATCACTCTGCTCAGTTTCAAACTGACTCGCTTTGTTAGCTGACTCTTTCTCCCAAACTCACTCTACTCCTGCTGAACTGCCTCTGTGTCTTATCTGACTGATCTCTAATATACTGCCTCCTCTCTGAGCTGAGAGCCTACTTTTATATTCTGAGAGTTGGGCATATCCTCACTCTGACTTGCTCTGTTAATTCTTCCTCTGATTTGTCACTTTTCCTGCTCTTCACTCTGATTCATCTGAGTTGTCACTTCATGCCTAACACTGACTCCTTCTCAGCTCTGCTTCCTGTCTCTGCTCCTACTTGTTTCTGTCGTAGTTACCACTTGTTTCTAAGGTCTGTTGCCACTGCCTTCTGAATAACGAGATAAAAGTTTTGTACTAACATTTTTTTCGATCATAGAGCAGCCATGCTAACAGACTAAAAGACTAAATGTGGGATATCAGGGTGCTGGTGAGATGTCTGTGTGTCTGTCAAATTGACCCAGAGCCTGTGTGTTGCCCAGTGTCTGTAGGATTTTCTGTAGCCTGGGGGATGTCCTACTACCAACAGAAAATCCTGGTGCACGATGAGGCTCACCATGCATCCTCCTGCCCCACAAGCTTGACTTATTTTTTGTTTTGTTTTTGTTTTGTTTTTCTTTCTCTGTTGAGAGCATAGAAGTGGGAGGATGGAACAGGGAGGAATGGAAAGAGGCTGTTATCAAGATACGTTGTATGAAACTCAAATTATTAATAAAGGATATACACATATATGTATATGCATATATGTATATATATACGTATATGCATATACATATATGTGTATATCTACATGTGTATGTATGTGTATGTATATACATATGCACATATATATATACATATACATACACACATGTAGATATACACATACATACATATACACACACACACACACACACACACACACACACATATACACACATATAGGTATATTCCTCTACATTCTGGTATCCTGAAAATCATTTGTCAGGAAGGAGATATTCAGATCATTTCCAGTTCTGGGACTCCTGGGACTTGCATCTAAAGTGCCTGGTGTCTTCAGCAATAGGGA
This sequence comes from Cricetomys ansorgei, assembly GCA_026225945.1. Taxonomy (NCBI): domain Eukaryota; kingdom Metazoa; phylum Chordata; class Mammalia; order Rodentia; family Nesomyidae; genus Cricetomys; species Cricetomys ansorgei. The sequence goes on along the minus strand of JAMJFZ010001360.1, from coordinate 1,438,129 downwards.
CTTGTTTCCATCTCTAGGAGGCAACCAAGGGTAATAGCAATAGTCCACAATGTTTGGGAAATCTTTTGGACAAACTTAACAAGCAAATTAAAAGAGAACTTCTCATGCCTGGTGTTGGTGTTTTGCTTAGGTTATTTTTGGATCTTGGAGATAGAGCTTTCAGACTAGATGAGAAATTATTTTTCTTTCTTTCTTTCTTTCTTTCTTTCTTTCTTTCTTTCTTTCTTTCTTTCTTTCTTTCTTTCTTCTTCTTCTTCCTCTTCCTCTCCTCCTCCTCTTTCTTCCTCCTCCTCCTCCTCTTCTTCTTTTCCTTTTATTGAGAATAGATTTTTTTTTTCCTCACATATATATCCTGATTACAGTTCTCCCTCCCTGTACTCCTACCAGTTCCTCCCCACCACTCCTCCCATTCAGACCCACTCCATTTCTGTCTCTCATTAGAAAACAAACAAGCTTCTAAGGGAATATAATATATTATAATATATAATATATATAATAAAACAAATAAACATATCAAAGTTGGACAAGACAAACCAACAAAGGCAAAAGAGAGCAAGAGAAAGCATAAGAACAAAGCCTCACTCCTTTATTTACACTCTCAGGAATTCCATAAAAACACTAAATTAGAAGTTATAGTATATATGTAGAGGACCTGATACAGACCTGTGCAGCACCTGTGCTTGCTGCTTCAATCTCTGTGAGCTTATATGAGCTTTGATCATCTTGATTTAGGTGCCTATTTTTCTTGGTGTCCTCCATTCCCTCTGGCTCTTGCACTCTTTCTGCTTTCTCTTCCACAGGGTTCCCTGAGCACTGTGCAGAGGGATTTGATAGAGATATCCAATGAGTGCTAAGTGTTCCAAGGTCTCTTACCCTCTGCTAATGTCTGGCTGTGGGTATCTGTATCTGTTCCCATCTGCTACAGGAGAAAGTGTTTCTTATTATGGATGAGCAAGGCACTGATCTATGAGTATAGCAAAATGTCATTAGGAGTCATTTTATTGCTACAATTTTGTTACTGTTTTTGTTTTGTTTTGCTTAGAACAATAGTATTTGTTTTTACCATAGTTCCCTGGGATATCTGGTCTGAGGTTCTTGGTCTCTCAAGCAGTGTCAGGTATGTGTTACATCTTGTTGAGTGGGTCTTAAGTCATGTCAAGTGTTTGTTGGTTACTCCTATAAGCTTTGTGCAACCATAGCCCGAGCATATTTTGCAGACAGGAAACCTTTGTAGATCAGAGGGTTTATAGCTGGTTTGGTATTTATGTTTTTCTTTTGGTAATACACAGAATATATGCTAGAACATAGGGGTGAAGGCTCCATACAGGTACCAGCTCTACTTCTCCATGGTCAATGAGTTATGTAGGTGTTGTCTTTAGCCACGGGGCCTTGCTTTACTTTGTGGAGATCAGCCTATAGTCTTAGCAATATCCTGAATTATTTGGAGATTTCCATTGGACCGCTATGTCCAACAACTCAATCTGATATAACCCATTCCTGGGACTAGAAGCCTTTTTTGGTGACAAGAGATGCCTAGTTGAGGCTGTGTAAACCCTATTATTTTGTGATTTTATTTAGATTGCCTTCATATATATGTATGTTTTAAGAAGCTTCTACTGTACTAGATTTTCATACTACCTCTCAAATTACCCTTAATTTTAGCTGTCTCTCCCCATATTCTCTCTCTCATCCATCTCTCCTTTCCCTTGCCTACCTGACCTTCCCATTCCAGCCCATCTGGATCCCCATCCATTCATAACTATCTAGTATATTTCTTTTTCTTAACAAGATCTATCTGTACCCCACAGGCCCTTACTCTATACATATCCTCTGTGATTCTACATATTATACTTTGGTTATCATTGACTTAACAGCTAATATCCACATATAAGTGAATACATACAATGTCTGTCTTTCTGAGTCTGGGATATCTTACTCAGGATGCTTTTTTATTCTAGCTCCATCCATTTAGCTGTGAATCCCATGAGGCACCTGTGTTGACTTAAGCCATCAGCAGCACCGCTTTACAGCAGTACTTCCCTTGCAAAATCCATATTCATTTATCACTGTTTTCTTCCTTCTGGGGTTTTTCTTATAGTTTGAAATAAATTGTGTGTGTGTGTGTGTGTGTGTGTGTGTGTGTGTGTGTGTATTTAACTTTCATCTGCAGTTTGTACCTGCAACCTAAATAAAATATCATGAAATTATCCAACGGTCTACCAAGACAGTAACCAGCATCTATCCATTTTTATAAACTAAACATAAGGAATCTTGGAAGTGAACAATTTTATTATAATTGTAAAAGGAAGAGACAAAAATTTACAAGTAGTAACATAAGTTGAGAACATACAGTAAAGCTTGTAGTACACATGAAACAATTTTCAATTAAATTTATTCTAAAGTAGACATACAAAGTGTATATCTTTAAAATTCTGTGTAATGTTTCAATATCACACAGATATATGTTGTGATATATATACACTTTCCTTGAGACAAGGTTTCTTTGTTGTAACTCTTGGTTTTTTAATCAAGTTGATGATATCTATCTCCTCAAGAATTTGAATTCTTTGTAGTGAAAATATTCAAAATTCTTTCTTCTAGCTTTTTAAGACATATAACACTTCTCTGTAATCAACTGCCTATGCAATAGCACCTAAAAAGCAAAGCTAATGGGAACTTTGGTGGTTTGATTAACTTAAAATGGTTTTCAAGTGTAATAGAGATTGAGTCTGGTTCTTTCTAGTTCATTGTGTCCTTTAGTGACTTGGACTTCTAGTGAGGATCTATTTCATTCATTTTAATGGCAACTTCTCCATGCTGTTCTTAGATATTCATATCTGCTTTGCACTAAGTCTTAAAATAATAAACAATTATGTGGGTGTTGGAGCAAGCTCATAGTGGCTCACGTTGCCAGCTGTGCAGGCTCTCTGCACTGCAGCTCCATGGCAGCAGGTTGTTAGATTGATTCTGGCCATGGTGGGAATATTTAAACAATGAAAACCAGCAAACACAGCAAATCAGGGATTTTTTTTTTTTCAATTTGGAAAGTTATTTAAAACATTTGCCAGTACTCCACTTGAAATAACACATGATCAGCTGTGATGCTAATGTAAATTTAAATTTAATTCCCAAAAATAATAATTTTAATTAAACAATGATTGTGTTCTCTTTGGGGTAAATTTTGTTTTGAATGAAAACTTTTCCTAACAATTTGGTTTATGTTACACATGAGAACAGGTGTCTGCCAGTTTTCTTTCAGCTTATCCAAGCCACAGACACACTGAAGGCATGGTATATTTCTTGAGGAACTTTTCAGTTCAGCCTGCAAGTCACTCAGAGCTTCTTGAGCCAGTACTATTTAACGAATGGTTGATTTTTTTTCTTATTTATAGAGTTGGGATATGCTGTTAATATATAACCTAAAACCTGACAGCTTTATCGAGCATCATTAGAGCTGGCATTTTCCCTCTGTTCATCCCACTCATCTCTGACTTCCTACATAATAACTGGAAAAGACATTAAGAATGACATGTTTATGTGAGTGGACACAGTTGATCAATCCATCTGACTGTAGGGAATGCTGACTAAGGTAAACTTGGTAAATAATTTGAAGGCTAGTAATGGGAGTAGAAAGGGACTGCAAAGTAGGGCTCTGGTTTTATAATCTTAAATGGTCCCTGTATCACAAACAGATGTAGCAGGATTTGGGCTTAATCGTGTGAGGATAACTCACAGCATTTCCCATATTTCACTCAGCGCATAAAATTATTATGAAACTATGCTTTCCAAATACTAGTTGCCATTGAGAAAGAAAGAAAGAAAGAAAGAAAGAAAGAAAGAAAGAAAGAAAGAAAGAAAGAAAAAGAAAGAAAGAAAGAAGGAAGGAAGGAAGGAAGAAAGAAAGAAAGAAAGAAAGAAAGAAAGAAAGAAAGAAAGAAAGAAAGAAAGAAAGAAAGAAAGAAAGAAAGGAAGAAAGAAGGAAGGAAGAAAGAAAAGAAGAAAGAAAAAAGGAAAGAAAGAGAAAGGGAGAGAGAGGAAGGGGGAGGAGGAGAAGGAGGGAAGAGAGGGAGAAAGGGAGGGAAGAAGGGAATTAATACCAATTTCTAATAATAAGAGATGAGTGGACTGCAGAGTAGATGGGAGTTTAAGAACCTTGAAAGGGACCAATTTTAGTTTCCAGCACCCACATGGTGTTTTACAACCCTATGAAATTCCCGTGGGACCCAGTGTCCTCTTTTGACATCTGTGGGCACCAGGCATGCACATGGTACACAGAAATACATGCATGAAAAAGACTCACACAGTTAAAATAAAAATAAATATGTATCTAAAATAAAATGAAATCATATCTATTTAAAAAACTTTAAACAGAAAGATCTGTGTATTGTGATGTTGTGCCCACTTGATGCCAAGTGCTCTTCTAAACCACTCATGTGTTTTTGTATTGACATTCCCAGTAGAATCATGAGTTATGTTACTGTATTTCCAACTCCATTTTGCTAATCAGGCTGTCAAACTGGAGCTCAAGATCCCAACATATCACCAGAAAAAGCAAATTACCGCGCTGGTTGAACTCAAATAAAATCTTGGTCTCTCTGGGACAAACAGGGCCTTGCTTCTTCGCGTGTCACCTGTTCATTTTCTTCAGTGACACACTAGAATGAAAGAAGTGTAAGGATAAGTAAGGTGTATCAGACTTGTGCATCTTCTGGTTCTTTTATTTTTACTATTATAATTTTATTATTATGTTTACATATTATTATATAATATTATTGTGTTGTATATTTATTGTACAGTATTGATATATTTATATGATATAATAACATTATATATTATATTTGTTATTATGAGGCTAAAACTAAAACTGAAAAATAAAAGAACATGCCTGTGTTTTTGAGAACAAAAGAGTTAAAATGCAATTTTCAATAATATCAAAAACATTTGACAGCTCATGTTTGAAATGCTCATTTATTAAGTGTTGCCTCTAGAAAACCTAATTTGGTAACAAACTTTTTCTGACAAAGAGCTGGCTGGGCTTGCCTGCTTAGATCAAGGTTCAACATGGGGCAGATGTTGAGCCCTCTAGCAGCTATAAATTTGCAGCAGGTGTGTGGCTTGCTGCTTCATTGGATTTTAACATAGATTTTATGTCTCAGCTTATGTAAGAGTATGTTCATTAGCTCTGTCTTGCTAACTGAATGAATATAGAGTTACTCATCCACAGAACCACATCTGTTTGTAAATAAGTGAGCTATTTGAACAGCCTCATACATATTGATAAAAACAATGATCCATATAAAGACCTGCCCTCAGACCTGCACATGACAGGGGGCGACTGCATATCCAATAAAGGCATTTATTGCCGAATAGGAAATATCATAAGAAAAACTAATTTGCCCAGAGATCTGTGTGAGCTCATCAATAAACATTTTTAAAAACTGAATTTTTAAGGTACATAATATAGAAAGAGAATCTAAAACTTTATGTAAAGTTCTATTATAGCATTAAAAAAAAAACTTTAACTTATCCTTAAAGCTCAGAAAAGCACATCAATAAATTATTATAATTTTTCTGGTTTACTTTTTCTGTCACACTCAGGCTTACTCAAAAAGTGAAACTTTAAAAAAAAAATCTTAAAATGTTTGAAATATGATATGTGAAAGAAGGTATCATATTCTAAATTATACTATTTATATTATTCTGCCCTAAACTTTTCATAATTTTCATACAATAAGCAACATGTCCCATAAAGTTTTCATAACATTTATATTCAGACTTTATAACTGCATAATAGTGCCATATGTCATCTCTTTTTCCATCCAAGCATAACTTAGTATATCTACTCAATCAACATTACCTGTAAAAGTATAGGGAGAATACTCCTTACTACTAAGGAGTAGTAGCCATAGTTCATATGCTTGTAGCCATAGTTCAAATTTCAGATTTTGGGAGGTGTTTGTTTCGCCCGAGTCCTGAGCGAACCGCCCACGGGATCTGCCATGGAGGCTGAATCTCCTGCGCAGCTGGTCCAGGCCTGGCTCTTTGGCCAGGAGTGGGAAGGCCTGGGTTTGAGCGGCAGAAAAGTGCTCTGAGACCAGGGTGGTGGGTCTCGGTTGATTTCTCGAGGGGGCTGTCCACCTGTGGAATCTGGTGGATCACAAACTCAGTTTATTCTTTGCAACCCTTCCCCTTTTTATCCCCTCCAGTGGGGGATGGGTCCCAGCACTCTGGGTGGGGAAGTCTGATTAGCATCGCGGGCAGGGCGGTCACCAGAGGCAGGAAAGAAAGGTATCTACTCAATGAATGGATTCAGCTACAATACAGACAAACATGTCTTTATAGCTTCCGTGAAGCAAGCAAGTTATAACTAATATTTTGGCTAGGGACCTTCCCGGACTAGAAGAAGAGGAGCTCGCCAAGCGTCTCATCCTGCTTCACCTTTCCAGGGAGCGAGGGCACTTTCCGGCTACTGCTTCTACAGCTCTCCAGCTCCAGGGGTCCCATGCTTCTACTGCTCTCCAGCTCCAGGGGTCCCTCAGGGAGAAATTTAGAGTATTTGTATAGATATTATAAGGTATCTGTGGATAAGGTCCAAACGTAAAAACAAAATTGTTTTAGCATAGATATCCATATAAACTGCAGATAATTTTATACACTATTTCTAGACCCACAATATGACTGTGACCTCTCAAATAGAGCAGATGTGGTATTTTCATACTTTCAGTTTTATATTGACACTCTAAAGGTTGCAAGTTTGTCATTTTAGATTTAAATTTTTATAATTAGGAGTCCTTCGCTCCCCTCTGTAAACCCCTCCTCTTCCCCACCTGATCCTCTGAATGGATTATAGTGTTGTATAAAGTGTCTCTTTACAGCTAGCACTCCCTCCTTCCTCTGAACTCCCACACAGCACCACGAGCCCTGACTTATGCACCGTTCTGTTCCTGATGCACATAAAATTGTCCCTGGCTCATGAGAGAACAGCATTTATTTCAAATCACTTCAATGAGTGAATGAATGTTCCCAAAACTACCCAAGCTACAAATGTCTAGTGCAGTCTCATGTAAGTTAAGTAAGTGCAGGAGTTGGAAATCTATTGTTCCATTTGTCTATGTGTCAGGACAATGGCTAGTAATGATTCTCTTTAGTCTAGTATAAATAAAGCAAAAGTGGAAATGAGCGAGGACCATTAAGAATGAATGACTTTCCAGAGAAAACTCAGAGAGCAGAAGACCAATCATTGACTAGGGTGGAGGGAGTGGAGTGCTTTACAGAGCTAAGCTAGAGTAGAAGTCTGCCCTGCTTAGTCAGATGAGGCTGGAAATAAGAGATTTTTCCCAGAGACTTTTTGAGAGAGGCATAGGAACAACTACAGTGTGTAGGGAGAATCACAGAGGGAAATAAGATGTTCTGTTGTTCTTTGAGAAGCATTGCTAGGGTGTAAAACTATACTCCCAGGATTTGGCAAGTTGAGGATCAGGACACCCAGAAGTCAGTCTGTGCATCACCATTTTAAAACTTAGAGAGAATTGTGTTCTTAAATCCCCACATTTCCAGTGCTATTTAAGAAATGCAAATAAATAACAAAGTTTTCTTGAAAATAACTTTAGTTCTCAAGTGGGATTTTTCAACTCTGCCTGTATGAAAGACAGAAAGGCTTGGAGCAGTATATTACTCAGGTTTGAACTCTCTAACCAGGGCACAAAGAAACATGGAAGGTAATGTGGAAAAATAAGCTCATTTCTTTTATGGACACAACCTTCCACAGCGCACAAGACACTCCTACAAACACGGAATACCCTAAACTTCTATACCCTAAACCAGAAGAACCAGTAGGTGAAACTTTACATGTCTCCTTGTGTGCATTTTCTAGTGCCTCCTTCAAGCACAAAGAGACACAATTTTACATTTGATAATTGTTTTCCTTATATTTGGTATTTTGAAATGGATTCTGAAAGTTAATCCCTAGTCTTATGTGGTTTCAACTTTATATCTAAATAGTAATTAATTATTGTTTTTCAAAAACAAGCATTTTTATTTAACTAAAGTATTTCTAGTCCTTTGTCCAGTGAACAGTCTCCCACAACCCAGATCCTGGAGCAATATTTGTTTTGTCGTTGTTGTTGTTAAAATTCATTTTATTTTTATTCATATGCATATATACGTTCAGCTCTGTGCATGTGAATGCAGTGCCTTAGACCGCCAGAAGAGGGCGACAGATCCCGTGGATGTAAAGTTGCAAGCTGAGTCTCTAGATGAAGGTGCTAGGAACTGAACTTAGGCCTTCTGGATGAGCAGTAAGCCCTCCTAACCGCTGGGCCTTCTCTCCAGCCACAGGAATGTTTGTTTAGATTATGATATTTTAAGAATATGTAAATTCTTCCCAAGAAAAATGCTTAGCAAATTTTATGCTCAAAGACAAGTAGCTAAGAATAAAGGTCCCTTTATTCATAGGGACCTCCCTCCACATGTCCAAGTGCTTTTTCACTTTGACCACCAGAGCACTGGATCCTCTTCCTTGCCAGAGTATAACTTAATTTTTCACTTCTTCTGCTCCTCAGTCACCTCAGATGATGCTCATTCTGTGGATTTGGGCTTTCGAGTCGATGCTGAAGAAAAAGGATTCTACACAGAGAATTTTCATTCAACAGCATGGATTTTCCGAGGCGACGATGGGAATCCAGAAGATAGCCCCAGATGTCTTAGTAAAAAGCCAAGACCAGTAGCTGGTAAGGACTTTAGAATTACAGTAAGATGCATATGCCTTAGAAAACCCATAGCTGGAGCTTCGGAGGTTGCCAGCCCCGAACACTGGAGACTATGGTAGCTGACATGTGTTAAAGAATTTTGACATTTTTAAAGTAAAAAAAATTTTAAGAGCTATTGCTGAAAAAAAAAAATGATACCAGAGATTACCAGGCCAACGAGGATAGGGGGAAATCTCACAGGGCTGCCGTCTGGTAATTAATGGCTACTGAGAGAGTGAGAATCAGTCTTTTGCAGGAATGAGACCTCTGATAGGTTACATAATTCCAGATAGCCCTAAACACATACACATATGAAAACACTAAGTAAATGAATCCAGCAGATTGCATGTATAAATTTTTATATGTAATAATGATAATTAAAGAACAAGAGTCCATGAATTGGAATCAGAGGACTGTGGGCAAGTTGGATGGAGGAGAAGGAAAGGAGAAATTATGTGACTATATACTCATATACAATCTTTAAAAAATAAGAAAGACCTATTCCTTCAGAATAGTAATTCCAGATTTGTAGTAAAAACTATTACAACCCGAGTATAGTGGTACATATCTGCAATCCTGCATGCAGGAAGCAGAAGCAGGGTTGAGGCCGGAGAAATTACTCAGTAGAGTGCACACTGCTCTTACAGAGCACTGGAGTCAGGCTCCTAGCAGACAGCTCACCTATAACTTCAGATGAACCAGACTCAACAGCCCCTGGCCTCCGTAGGCACCTTCACACATCTATACATAATTCCACCAAGATATACAGGTGTATACATCATTAAAAATAGTGAAAATAAATTTCTCTTAAAAGAACCTAAAATCAGTCTTGGATCTACACGGCAAGTGTAAGCTCAGCCCAGGAACCATGAAAACTGCCTCACGAAAGAACATTACATGTAACAAATCATGTGGTAAGTTTTTGTACTAGAAGGAAATAAAATAACTCCGAAAACTACAGTGTCAATGATGAAGATCCAAGAGTGATCTTAAAAACATAAAAGTTTCTGTGTATAACTTTTACTTGAGTGGAAAAGCCCCAGATTCAAAGTAGGAACCTCAGGGCCAGGAATGTACCTGTCCCATCTTAGAAAGGCAATACATGTTTTTGAGTGAATGCATAAAACACTGTAAGTAAAATAAAAACTAATACTGGGTGAGTCCTGAGTAACTCATCAGCCATGTTATTTTACAAAAGTTATCCATTGCTATTTTTCTCCCTGATTTATAGCATTATAAAACCTGAAATTAAATTATCTTCATGCAAATTTAAATGAGCTACTTTTATCTATCTTGGCGATTTATCTCTATCTCTCACTTTATTTTGTGCAAAATAAGAAATGTATTTGTATAGTCATACGTAAATTACAAACAATTCAATTACATAGTACACTTACCAAATAAGTATTTTTTACTATCTGTTTTTCCTGGAATCTGCTACATAAGAATAAATAAAGTCCAATACCCCTCCCATAAGTGTAGGTAAACCATGATATATAATACGGAATAAGAGTGCAATTACTGGAGTGCTTACTATGTTCCCAATCATCAAAGTACAAAAATATTCCTTAATATAATATATGTCATTTGCTTTTGGTAAAAGAAAAAAATAGAACTGCATGTGAATGTGTGTGTGTGTGTGTGTGTGTACAATGTATGTATGTATATAACATACATGTATGTCATATATAACATGTATGTATATGTAATACATATAAGTATATATGTATATGTATATATATATGTTATTTGTATTTATTATATATTGCATATATTTGTATTATATATTACAAATATTTATATATGTGTATAGTGAAAAGCCACAGAGAGACTACGAGGAGCCCACTCTGGGTCTTCTTTATCAGGTGAGACCCCGAGAGAGATACTGAGGCACGAATCATCGCAAGAGCATGAGGTTTATTGTACCGACGTGTCCTTCCTACATGTCGGGGTAGACCTCCATAGAGCCCCAGGCAGAGGGCAGGAGGCCACCCCAAGGGGATTTTCAAACTTGCTTATATACTCTTTCTTAGCAACCACATAACCTTTAAGCTGATTGGTTGGGTGCAATGACATAGATTGGTATGTTCCAGGTGTATTGTTCTGTAGCTAGGGAGTGATAAGCTGAAACCTATTCATATGTGAATATTACTAGAACTTTTCCTTACCTGGGTGCCAAGATTTCTGGAAAGTTCAGGCAGAGTTCAGGCCTACTTGTACATTCTCAAGCCTTACTAAAGTTTGGTCAAGCCTAGCCTTGGCCTTACAATAATATATTCAATATATATATATATATATATAGAGAGAGAGAGAGAGAGATAGATATAGATATAGATATATAGATATAGATATAGATATAGATATAGATATAGATATATAATAGAATATATAGAGAGATACATATATAGAGAAATGTATATACTATATATGTTTTTGCAAATAGATACATTTGCATATATAGACTTATATGTATATGTACATGTACGAAATCTGTTTACATTTTGCAAGTGAGCATATGAGGGTTTTTATCAAACTGAACCTCAGTCTGAAACTGTGCTACTTGTTTTGTTGTTAAGATTTCAAGTGTTACTAATGCTTGGATGCATGTCCTCTTGACTGAATAACATTGAGAGCTCAAAAAGAACACAAGCATTAGAAAAGTGAACTTCGGGCAAATGGACAATTTTTAACTAAAATATTTTAATACCTGAATATTTCAAAGATACAATAATGCTAATTTAATGTGTCACAGTGTACTTTATGAAGAATAAATTTGATACCTTTAAAACAAAACTCAATCCTTAATTTCCTAAAAGTTCTGAGTTGGAAAATAGGCAAAGGTATTCCTCCCTGCAAATTTGCATTGCTTTAGCTACCCCTTAGAATTGTAGAATATTTCAGTTGTGAGTTTTGTTACATTTATGAAATATTTGCCTTTCATTTGAATTTTTACAGCCAACAATATGATGCTGAGCAAGTGTTGTCTAGAGGAATAAATTACTTGACGATGCATCCACAGTCTGTGAGACAACAATGACATTCATTTGTGGCTTCTCGGCAGCTGTGTGGCACTTATAGATTATTCACTAGACAGTGCCATGGGAAAGTAGGACTATAAATCTTAAAATATGAGAAAATTGCCTTCAGAATGGGAGAGGAACACGTTACAAACATGTTGATTGTGTCCTCCCACAGGAGAGTTCTACAGTTGAGCCTGCCACCTAAAGACTTTATTGAAATGTTTACTCTTCCATAGATGTTGTTGACATTCAATTTGCTTGATTGAAAAACTAAAACTACAAAAACATGACCTTGAATGCAATAGCTATTTTAATAGTCTCGTGAAATATAAAAATAAAACAACAAATATGATTTGCATCAACACATGGAAATATTTGTTTGGTAAATCAATCTGTCAAAAGCAGGAGACAGAATCAAGAAATAACCTAAAGGGAACAAGAAACCCTGAGAAGTAAAGATGTTAGAAACTATTACTACAGCAGCCAGAAATGGATTTCTGCATTTTGTTTTGTCCTGATTAGCTACCAGCCTATCTCAAACTGTTGAAATATTAATTCCTAAGTCCTTGAATTTCCCAGTTCTGCCTCTTAAATTCTTAAATCCAATAGGACACTGCCCAAACAGTCATGCCAAGAGAGAATTCTCTTGATGAGTAACAAACTTTCCCAGAGGCACAGAGCATTACAGATCACAGAACTTTCGAGCTGGAATACACACAATATGTTCTCAGCAATATTACTATGCTTTTCCTGATAACAAGAGAAAAATAGCATGTTTTCCTCAGACATTTTACAAAAACAAGCATCCCTTCAGGAATCCACATGAAGACACTCTATCCTTCCATCTGCTCCCTGAATAGTGCTAGTTTGGATAACAATTGCCCAACACATAAGCTTCAAGAGGAAATGACTCTTCCCTGCCTTTTATACTACAATCGTATTACACAGGAAAGTGCTCAGGAGTGAAATAATGCATAGCAAATTGTAGATGAATGCCTCTTGCATTGGATGGCAGTGAATATGTGGACATGGACGGATGTCTCCTTGTTTTTATCAGATGCTTGTCTTCTTACCTAAACAAACAGGTGGTCACAACTGAGCATGCCTAGGCAGAATGTTTTGTGTTCTGCTATATTTGCTACTTCCCATTGGAAACATAATGATTCACTTCAGACTATAGGAAAGAAAAATTAAGTAGAGAAAAATTAAGTAAGTCATTTTACAAACTCTGCAAAGTAATATAAATTTATTTGGTGTTTGATTGGTTAGTTAGTTGGTTGGTTTGGTTTGTTTTTTTGAGGTAGGGTTTCTCTGTTGTAACTCTGGCTGTCCTGGAACTCACTCTGTAGAGGAGGCTGGCCTGGAACTCACAAAGATCTGCCTTCCAGGTGCTGGGATTAAAGGCATGTGCCACCACTGCTCAGCAATATAAACTTATAATAATTTTTACAAATGTGATGAACACACTCATCTGAGACCATCTGTCAGCGATGGTAAGGAAGATACTCCCCAGTAGGTGACTAAAGTTGATCCCCATCTTCGGGAACATCATTGTCCATTACTTCAAAGCCTCAAGAGTTCCTTTGACTTCCTAAGTGCTTCTAAATTCTGCCCATATTTTGTCTGCACATAGCTATTCTTAAAGTGCCTTTGAATGTGTACTTTAAGAGAAGGCAACTCTACAAAAATGAAACATCCTTGTTCTTCAATCTGGAAAAAGGTCTAAATTAAAGAAGTAAAAAGTAACATTCAGAGAAATACATGAAGCAGCAGATTGATGTAAAAAGGAGCAAAATATATTATCCAGAAGTTCTAATACATTTTTACTTTTCTGAAAGGGAATCCTATCACATTTTCTTTTTAAGGTGCTATGGTATCCTATTCTTTTTAGTAGCTTGACATTCTTATCTTACAATTACCTGGCATTTTCACAAGTACCTGGCAGTTGATCTACTATTAAGAATATACTTCTGAAGCTCAGAAAAGTTACCAATTATACTTTATTATTATTTACTCTTTACTTGCTGTTTACAAGTCTTCAAGGCAAAATGCTAATGAAGCTCAGAACCTGGAACATGCCTTTTCCTCATCTGTGAAGAATAACAACCACATATAGTTCTAAACAGAGAAGATGGAGATCTGTGATGCTCAATCAGCAAATCAACTGGGAGGATATTCTTCATGTGGGCATGGAGGGTACAGTACCTTGAGGTAGTGAAAAATCAAGAGGGTCAGTGAACGGATTGGTGTTATGAAAAAGCTGAACTGATTAAGAAGCAGAAGCTATGAGGAACACGCACACAGTACAGAGAGAATGATTCAGAAAAGAAGGAATTAAGGTAGCAAGAAGAAAAAAATTATAGGAGATAAGTCAGTTGATAACTGGGTTAGATGACTACAAAAATTCATGTACTCTTACTGTGAAGATCTTAGGATTCTCCATTGACGATGCAGCCAAACGCAGCCATTTCAACCTCGTCACAACCAATTGTTCCTTATTCTTCTGAGTGGGTCAGATCTTTTACTTTTCTCGGCTTCTTCTAAGACCTCAGTTTATAGACTATGTTTCAATTTCATTTTTCTGTGAATAATGTCACAGTAAATTTTCTTATTTAGAAAGCTAAGCAACTCAGACTTGCAAGGCTTGTGTTTTTGTTTGTGTTTTTGTTTTTGTTTTCGTTTTTTGTAGGGGAGGGGCTAGCTGTCACAGAGTGGCTAAGGATGAATCTTAAGGTGTTATGCTGCCAAATAACTACTGTTAGGTTCGATTTTCTTGACACAAGTATCGAAACCTGTCTACACCTCAATATTCTCTTCCCTAAAATATAATAATATTAATGATCATCATCATCTGTCTTGAAGATTAAATTAAACCACATTGTATGAAAATATTACAATGAAACCCAGAATTTTGTATAATTAATACATTCTATTTCTTAGTATTTCTTGGAACATTTATATTAGACCTGACGTGTAATCAACAAGTAAACACACTATTTCTACAATACTATAATAGTGTATAGTACTGAATGTCAACTCAAAGCATTCTTTGCTTTCCTTGCAGTTCGTGAGCGAACTGTGAGATTATTCAAAGGAACTGGAGATTATCCCTGGGGATTCCGAATTCAGTTCTCCAAACCAATCGTGGTAACTGAAGTGGACACCAGTAAGTGCTCTCATAAAAACTTTAATTTGTATCAGAACAGTCCCTCTCAACTCTGTGAAAAATATACAAAATAACCTACCCTTTCACTGTCATGTAAAGTGCACATGTGCAGTTGAAGCAACTTCTAAGACTATTTACCAAACAATACCGAGAAGTGCTCAGACCATGACCACATGTTTTTTTTAAAGTCTTGGCTTTCTGGATGGAATGTACTTCTCTGATAAACACAGAAATGCTGACTGTTAACCAGTGTTCTACTTGCCTTGAATTATTTCCATATTGCCTCCTCAGATACACTTTTAAAAGTTTATATTTAAAATACTACATTATCCCTTCTCTCCCTTCAACTCCTCCAACCCTCTGCCAACTCCCTCTCTAATTTGTGGTCTCTTTTCCTTTAATTATTATTGCTACAAATATGTTAATAAATACATAAACAAAGCTTGCTGATTCCATTTCATGTTGCTTTTATGCATATGTTTTTAGGACTGACCACTTGGTATTGGATAGTAAATTTGGAGGCTCATCTCTGGGGAAGACTAACTCTTTGTTTCTCAACAGTCATTAACTGCCTAAAGCTCTTTGTTTGTGGGTGGGGCCTTGTGAGATTTCTTCCATCCGTGTTATGACGTCAGTTGGTCATTGGAATGGTTGAAATTTTGTTAAAGCAGCCATATTGTCATAGCTTACTTGTCATATCTAGAAGATACACTCTCACAGCAGCTTTCCTGATATCTGGCTCTTACAATCTTTCTATCCCTTCTTCTACTTCATTGTTTCCTGAGCCTTGTATGTAAGAGTTGTGCTGTAGATATATCAGTTAGAACTGGGCACCCATGAGTATCCTTATTTTCAACCTAAGAGGGGTGCCATTTATTTGGATATCTATTTCAATCATGTTCATTAGTGTTTTAGAAGAAAGGACTCAAATTTCTTACAAGTTCAAAGCAGAAATTGATTAATTAGAAATCATATATAAAAACCATATTGCATCTCAGAGATAAGAGGAATTCATACTTCATTATAGGTAACTACTCTGAACAAAGTATTTTATATTCGTTCATTTTGCAGTATTGCCATGCTCATTTTGCAAATGGTTATATTAAGGATTAAATTCACTGGACAACTTGCCTAAGTTTTTCATGCCTATATACACCAGGATTAAAGTCTTAGAATTTCACGCTACGTACCAGAGTTTCCTCACTATGATATTCTCCTTTAGGATGCAATCAAACACTTGAGCCAAAATGGTTTAAACAATGGAGCAGATGGGCTGATTCACAAAGCTGAAGGTTCTCAGCTGGTGTGGATGTTGGATTTGTCTCAGTGATGAGCTCATTCTATCAGAAACATGACGTGTTTCTTTCTTCTCATTGCTGTTGCAAGCTTCCACTGGGACCTAAATAATCTCAGCAGCTCTGGCTTTCCTATCACAAATTACAGGGTCAGAGAAAGAGGACAAGCTTGCAACTTCATATAGCCTCTTGGGGACTACACTGGATTCAAAAGAGGTTTGAACTGAATTATTAGAAAGCCAAGGTTCTCCATGGACCAGAAGATGCAGTGATGCCCTTCACCCTGTACAAGTTTCCACAGAATAGAAAGCAGACAGAGGTGGTCTTGTGAAAGGTAATTTACACATCAGGACACACTGACACAGTGATACTCAGTACCCAGTGAGTTGTCAATAACAATCACACAAACATCATCACATAGTTTATTCAAAGATGAAGTTTTGCATCTCTTTGATGCTAGTATTTGACATATGATCATTTTATTTTTGAAAAAAAAATCATCATATCCTAGGCATCATGTTATATTCCTGTAATCCCAGCACTCTGGAGAGTGAAGCAGGAAAGCTTCAAGTTCAAAGCTGACTTGGTCTACATGCTGAGCCAACAAAAATCCTATTATCAAATAATTAATTGCATTTGAATCTTAATTGACTAGATATTGACCTAATTTGTCTTCAACTACTGGGATTAGTAAGCACATTAAGCATCATATTGTCTGTTCCTGGCCACATAAAAAAAAAAAAGAATTAACATTGTCTGTAATATATTAATGCTTATAGAGTTAGCAAAATTCAATCAATTTATTATAAAATAACTTCCCTTCCTAATCTTTACTCAAGTTACTTTACCAACATATTTTCCCTCTTTGTGAGGTCTAAAATAAATATAAATTTTTGTCTTCTCTCTTAGGCAATATAGGATTTTGTTCTCTGTTTGCAATTAAAACTCCAGAGCAGATTCAAAATCACGGAAATACATATCAACCTAATATAGTGATCAAAAATTCCTTTCAGGTTTTCCTTTTCTCCTCCCTCAGCTTGGGACCATCTCAGGCATGCAAGCATATGTTGTCTTCTTGACTGTTTTCTCTATTTCTATTTTATATTTACTTATACCTCCTATTTGTACCTTTCCATCCTGTCACCTCCAATTTAAAGACAATCTTTTCACCTGTGGCCTTCATCTACTTTTCAATTCTCATCTCATAATTTATAAAATATTGATAAGTAAAGAACAGAGAAAAACTTTAAAATAGCAAAGGGATTTCCTTTTACCCAGATCCTACCCTCTGAAAATAGACTGAGATCAAACATCCAATAACTGGGAGGCAGGTGCTAAGTCTGATGAAAGAAAGAAAGTGGGTAAGCAGGAAGGCTTCAGATCATGATGCAAGCCCAAAACTGAAAAAGGAGAAGAAGCAGGACTGTATTGGAGAAGCCTCTAAACTTAAGGTGATACTGGAAAATTCTGAAATGGGCAAACAGTAATCCAGTATTGGGCAGAACTGAGCATTCATTGAGGAACCCTCCATTGGTCATCAATAGCCTGATTCTATCAACTCATCCAAGCTCATATGCCATCTGAGTCAGCCATACAGAGCATGGTCTGAGTGAGGAATGTGAAGGGTCCTAAGAATTTGAATGAGGCCAAATTCAAAAGTAATGGACTAAGGAAAAAGGAAAGAAAGCAGTGGAAATGGTAAGAAAACACAGCTTCCAGGCTGTGGCATGGTCAGTGCATGCTCTTCTTTTCCAGACTTTCCCCCAAGAGAGAGCAGCAGGAGGCACAGGACAGGAGGTTGGGTGAGGAAAGGAATGTAAGTCACTTTAAAGTTTCAGGAAAGGCAGCTGCAAAATGCTCACAGCCATGACCTTACATCTTGGCATCACTTTCTGCATTAACTACTATTATTTTTGCTATGGCCAAATGTCAGACAAAAGCAAAAGAAAGGGTTTGTTCTAGCTCCTGGATTGTGGGCATATAATCCACTATGGCAGAGAAGGAATGATTCAGGCCATGGTGGCAGGAAGGCCTGCTGACGTAGGCTGTGATGACTATTCTTGCTTGACAACTTTACTCTTTGTGGAACTAAATAAACCAAGTGGCTGGGTACAATGAGAGATTTTTCTTAATTGATTCATCTGAAGTCATTGTTGGACTAACTGGACCACAGCCTACAAGCCATGTTAATAAGTAATAGGCATAGATAGATAGATGATAGATAGATAGATAGATAGATAGATAATGTAATAAGTATATGTATATATATATATATTTGTATTTAGATAGATAGATAAATAGATAGATAAATAGATAGATAGATAGATAGATAGATAGATAGATAGATAGATAGATAGATAGATAGATAGATAGACATATATTCTGTAATTTCTGTTGATCTAGAGAGCCCTGACTAATACAGGTTTTGGTATAAGGAGTGGTCCTAGAGCAATGTATAGGATGAATTTTTTGAGTATCTGCAATATTCTTTTCAATTTGCCAACACCTACAGTTACCAAAGCCTCTCCAGTTACAAAAGCCTCTCCTAGAAGCTTGTAGATTACTGAAAGCCCATGGTGTAACTATTTTACAAACTTATAGAGACAAATGCATTTGATGATCCTGGTTCATCAGTTGTGAGAAGCAACAGATTTGATGACTCTGTATATGAAATGTTTGACAATTTGTGGAAAAATAAGGAAAATGATGATGATGATCGGTTATTCCTAGCATCTCTGAATAAATTGATGAAGGAAAAGAATGAGCTCTGTGCTAAAAATTAATCAATTTCTAGCATCTCAGAATATAGCAAAGGACAACACTTAACTCAGTGATAAAATGACTGATTCCTGATGCACGTAGACAGTCTGAAGTTTTCTAAGTTTGCCCTGGAAGAGAATCTTCTCTCCAGTGGTCACAGAGTTCAAGTTATGGAAAATCAGACTGAAGCCCTCATTATTAGTTTGGCTGAAGTACATCAAAAATCCAAGTCCTAGCCTTGGAGGGTGTCAGCAGTTAAAGTAAGTCATTTATTAGTAAAGAATGGGATCCTGTAACATAGATGTGTTGGAGAACCATATTGAAACTGAGACCTTTGAACCCTGTGATTTTTCAAAGGTTGATCTCACTGGAAGAAATAGTCTCTCCAGAAGATGTACTCAACAGATGTGCTCCCATCCCCACCCTCTGATAGATTGTGTTTTCTGCCTTTGACTGAGAAAAGTAATTCTTCATTGCCTGCTAAGCCAGCAATGACTTTCTCTGGAGGACATGACAGGCAAGACAACACTGATGTCCTTCAGAGACAACCAATAGTTGTTTCTAGACCTATAACCAGACTTAAGGCTAAACAGCCTTCTATAGGGGAGCTAGAAAATGTAGGCCAAGATGAGGTATGCTACATCTTTTAAACACTTAATGCATTTGGTAATTCACTCAAGCAGAAATCTGGAGAATATGTATAAGAATGAATTTTAAGAGTGCGGGATAATGGTGGAAGGAACATAAAACCAGATAAGGCTGAGTTTGTTAATATGTGCCCACAGAGTAGAGAATCTGGGTTTAGTATGGATGTTCGCACACAGTTTAAAAAAAAAAAAGTAAAAAGTTTGTTAGAGTGGTTGGCTCAGGCATTTGTCAAAAGATGGCCTACTAAAAAGGAGTTGGAGATGCCTGATATTCCTTGGCTTACTGTTGATGAAGAGATTTAAGGCTCAAGGTAATTGCAATGCCAGAGTGGGTATCTGTGTAAAGCCTTATCCCTCCATTAATCCTATAAGGCACAAAATAATGAAAGGGACACCAGAACATTTGAAGAGCTCTGTACTAGGTCTTACGGTTGGAGGTGTAGCTGTGTTCAATTGGATGAATTAAATGCAATGGGTTTAATTGGGGCACAAAATAGCAGGGGCCAGTTGGCCGCACTGAATCACCAAAGGCAAGGTAATCATCATTATTGTAATGGGTATCGTGCACAAAGCAATGTCCATAATGTCCTAACATGTAATGATCAGCATAGGCAATGTGAATATCATGGTGGCATGACTCATAGAGACCTTTGGTACTAGCTGATCAATCAAGGTGTTGCAAGGCATGAAACAGATAAGAAGCCAACTGCATTTTTGTTTGTCCTGTATAAGCAGAAATAGATTCAAACAAATGGAAGAAAGCCTGCATTGGATTGTGGCAAAAGGGAATCTCAGCCTGTGGACCAGACTTGAGCCAATTTGTAGACCCAGAACCTTTGAATTAAGGAACAGCCAGGTTCCCTTGAGGATGGATCTCCACAAAATAACTAAGAGTTTTACTGATAGCCTTTTTTTGGTGCTTCCAAGAGGTACAAGGGTAAATGTACACTGGTGGAATCCAGGAAACAAGATTTTCCAGGTTCTATTGGATATTGGTTCTGAATCAATATTGATTCTAGGGGACCCCAAAAATATTGTGGTTCTCCAGGTAAAGTAAGGGCTTATGGAGTTTTGACTGAAGTCTGAATCACAGTAGGTTCACTCATTCCCCAAACTCATCCTATAGTTATTTCCCTGGTCCCAGAATGTATAATGGGCAAAATATACTTAGAAGTTGGTAGAATTCCTACATTGGTTCTCTGACCTGTGGAGTGAGGAAGATTATAGTTGGAAATGCCAAATGGAAACCTTTAGAGTTGCCTCTGCCAGGAAAAATACTGATTCAAAAACAATATTATATCCCTGGAGGAATTGTAGAAATTAGTGTCACCATCAAGGACTCAAAAGATGCAAGGGTGGTGGTTCCCACCACATTGCCCTTTAACTCTCCTCTCTGGGCAATGCAGATGACAGATGACTCAAGGAGAATGACAGATGACTATTGAAAACTCAATCAGGTAGTGACTGCTGCTGCAGCTACAGTACCAGATGTGGTGTCCTTACTGGAGCAGCGTAACACATCTGGTACATGGTATGTAGCTATTGATCTAGAAAATATCTTTTTTCTCTGTAGCTATTTATAAGGGCCATCAGAAGCAATTTTCTTTCAGTTGGCAAAGCTAGCAATATACCTTTATAGTTTTAGCTCAAGGCTATATAAACTCTCCAGCCCTGTGTCATAACTCTCTTAGAAGGGATCTTGATCACCTGTCTCTTCCACAAAATATCATATTGGCACACTATATGGATGATATTATGTTAACTGGACCAAGTAAACAGGAGGTAGCAATCACTCTGAACTCACTGGTAACACATGCCCTTCAGAGGATAGGAAATCCAACAAAATTCAAGGATCTTTCACCTCAGTGAAATTTTTAGGAGTCCAGTGGTATGGACATGCAAAGATATTCCTTCTAAAGTGAAGAATAAGTTATTGCACATGGCCCCTCCCACCAAGCAAAGAGCACAACACTTTGTGGGCCTATTTGGATTTTGGAGAGAGCACATTCCTCACATGTTTGTTACTATCAGCCCATATACCAGATGACTCCAAAGCTACTAGCTTTGAGTGGGGAGAGGAACAATTGAAGGTTCTTCAACAGGCCCAGGCTGCTATGAAGATTACTCTACTACTTGGGCCATTGGATCCAGCAGACCCAATGGTACTTGGAGTGGCAGGGGCAGATAAGAATGCTGTTTACAACCTTTGAAAGCCCCCTATAGGTGAATCACAGAATAGAATTTTGGGATATTGGAGCAAGGCTCTACTATCATCTGTGGACAACTATTTTCCCTCTGAGAGACAGTTCTTGTCCTGCTATTGGAAACTGTTCATTTGACAATGAGCCACCAAGTTACCATTTGACCTGAGCTGCCCATCATGAGCTAGGTGTTATCTGATCTACCAAGTTATAAAGTAGGATATGCACAGCAGCAATTTATTGTAAATGAAAGTGGTTATATATGTGATCAGGCCCAAGCAGAACCTGAAGGCACAAGCAAGTTACTTGAAGAAGTTGCCCAAATGTCTATGGTTTCTATTCATGTTACAATACCATATACTGGCAAGCATGTGCCTATAGCTTCATGAATGTGCCCTATGATCAGTTGCCTGTGGAAGAGAAAACTAGGACTTGGTTTACTGATGGTTCTGCACATTATGCAAGCACCACCCAGAAGTAGAGAGCTGTAGCATTGCAACCCCTTTCTGGAACTACCCTGAAAGACACCAACAAGGGGAAATCTTCACAGTGGGCCGAACTCTGAGCAGCACACATGGTCATACATTTTGTTTGGAAGTAAAAAAATGGTCAGATGTGATTGTTCACTGATTCATTTCACTCCTAAAGATCCAGTAGGAAAATTTTTGCTTTCTGTTCTTGCTACCTTAAGCTCTCCTGGCCTAGAAGGTTTGGTTGCAGAGGGGGAGCACTCCTGACAAGAGACACAACAAACATTCCATTGAACTGGAAGCTTGGACTTCCCCGGGCCACTTTGGGCTTCTGATGCCCTCAAGCCAACAGACTAAGAAAGGAATAATAGTGTTAGGAAGGTGATTGATTCAGATTAAAAAGATGAAATTGAATTGCTTCTCCATAATGGAGATAAGAAAGATTATGTCTGGAGTACAGGAGATCCTTTAGGGCATCTCTTGGTACTATGTGTCCTGTAATTAATGACAATGGTAAACTACAACAGCCTAATCCAGGAAGGATGACAATGTGCCCCCTTCAGGAATGAATGTGTGGGTCACTCCTCCAGGAAAAGAATTGTGATTTTCTGAAGTGCTTGCTGAAGGAGAAGGAAATACAGGATGGGTAGTTGAGGGAGGTAGTTATAAATACCAACTGACTATATGACCAGTTGTAAAACAAAGATTATCATTGAAATGAATGTTTCTATCATATTTTGTTATGAATATCTTTGTACAGATATTTGTGTTTGCTTTCCTCTAATTTTTATCATATACTGTGACATCAATTAAGAGAATATCAGTGGTTATCATATTTAAGTATGAAATATTAAAAGAATGTCCTTCAAGGGACATTGCCACCTATTCTAAAATTTATAATGTGTTTGTGTTTATGTGAGGGAGAGTTATATCATGGTAGGCGTAATTCTGACCTGCTTATTGTTTTCATTTGAAAACTAGGCATGACATAAAGAAATACAATTGTGTGAAAGTTGACAAGGGATGAACTTGTGATAGCTATTCTTGGTTGTCCATCTTGACTGTGTCTGGTATTAGTTAAAATCCAAACAGCTGGGTACACTTACAGGATTTTCTCTTAAATCATTTGAAGTGAGAAGACCCACTTTTAATCCAGAAAATCCACTTTATCTGGGCCACACATTCTGCTGGAAGCCTGTATAAAGGACATGGAAGAAGGAAACTTGCATTTTTGGCTTGTGTTCTCCCCCTCTCTTGCATATATATAAGAATGAATATATTATACATACCATACATATGTATATATCTTCATTCTATATGTTCTGTTCCTCTAGAGCACGCTGACTAATACACAGTGGGGGCAGGGAAGGTATGATACAGGCCATGATGACAGAAATATGGGACTAGGACTCCTCATATCTGTGCAAACCAGGAAGCAATGCTCTCTCTCTCTCACACACATCTCCTTCCATCCTTTCCTCCCTTCTTCCCTCCCTCCTTCCTGTCCTTATTCTCCTTTTTATTCAATTTGAGAACCAAACCATTGATGGAATAATACTATACACATTTATCTAAACCCCAGAGGTGTGTCTCCTTGGTGATTCTAGTTCATTTAACCATGAAAATTCACCATCCCAGAGTTAATTTCTGATATCTTTGTAACTGTTCCATTGTGATGGGTAACTGTATCTTTGTAATTCTAACACAAAACAAATAATACTGTGTGCTCTGTGGGGAACTTTTAATTTAGTGGGCGCTGAGGTGTTTTGCAATAAGAAAGCTGAAGCGTCTTTTCCATTGCAGAGATGCTACAGTACATACAATACATAGTTAACCCAGGATTTTATTCAACATAAGAAAATGCTGCCCTGGCAAGGATTCAAATAGCTGCTGAGTGTAGTTCTCTCATTTTTTTTCCTTAAATGTATTTCTCAGAGCTGAGAATCGCTCTGAAATCCATTGTCTACTCAAATCTACTAAATGAGGGGTTGAGGGACTTTAAAATTACACATATTTTCAGCCCTTCTGAGAATCTTATTCATACCATAAAACATTGTTCTGGATGCAGTAGAGAGGCTTAATTACACACTAAAGATAAAAAAGATAAAGAGAGGAGACCTGTAGGTGGGGTGGAGATGATTATCCATAACTATACAGAGTGTGAGCTGCTTGGCACTTACACAACTAATTGCCCACACCCGGCTGGCATCTGCAGGAACGGTTTCTGTGAAAGCCTAAGTGCCTGTGAGATCTGTTGGCATAAACAAAAGAAGCAGATGTTTCAACCCTGATAGCAAGCAAACGCAGAAAGAAAACTATACATTTAAGGCAGGGTAAGCAAGGGAGGAAATGATGAACAAGGCCCATATTTCTGAAGCTCCAGAATTCAAAGTGCTGCTGTTAGAGTACACTTTTCAAAGTGAAAAGTACAAGTTCTCTTTTAAGTACTAGGCTTTCGGAATCTGCATTATATGTAAATATGCATGAAAAGCATGAAGGAACCTCTCATTTGGCTTTCCCTAATAAACTTAGAAGTGTGTATATTTGGAGGGGACTGCAAATTTAGAAAATCGTAGTCTTGTTTTCCTACTACCTCATACCTTCCCAAGCAATTTATGTTGGACACTTCCATACAAAGACTAGCCTCAAATAGGGCAACCATCTGTGTGGAGTATTATCAAGTCACCTTGAACTATTTTTCTCCTCAATGAAGCCCTTGTACCTGCAACTAGCAGTATTATTAGTAGACAGAGGTGAATCCTGTAGGATGCATGACAGAGCCACAGCCAGTGCCCACTATTTAAAGTTAAAACAGTTCTATGAACCAGCCACGGCAGTGACAATTCACAATAATTCCCTACCAACGATGACTATGCTTGTTGTCATAACCAATAATATAGAGAAAACACAATTTAAAATGATCGGCGAACTTGTATAGATATTTACCTGAGCAGATAAACAAATAATAAACAAATTAACGGTGTTCAACATTAACACTCATAAGGGAAAGGAAAACCACAGACTTACTAATTTTTTTTTCTCACAAGTATGATTATAATGAAAGGCCAGATAAGAAATAGTGCCAAAAATACAAAGGAATCCAGAACAGCCATGCAAAAATGCAGTAAAAACATCAAATTGTATAATCAAAATAGAATTATCTGGATAGTAATATAGTCTTTAAGTAAAACATTACTTTAAAGCAATGTTTTTAGAAAATCTACTATGAAACATGCACTTGGGTTTACAATTTTTAGTGTTTATTAACTTATCTATTCAATCACTTAATATATTGATTAGTACAAATATTCATATTTCTTCTACTTCCCTTATCCTCCTGAAAGCTTTAGTCAGTCCTCATTTTTCTTAATGTCTTGAAAAGACTAAGATTAATTATGATGTTATTGTGGTTACTTTTACGGCCTCAATGTAGAACAGTTGATATTCTCTTCATCTTGAAATTCTTTTTTCTTCTCCCCCACTCCCCCTCTCTGTGTGTCCATGTGCATGCAGGCGTGTATGTGTGTCTAAGCGTGCAAGCAGCTATGTGCTCACACATGTAGAATCTAGAATCAACATCATATGCCTTCCTTACTCACTTTCCACCTTAGGTTTTTGAGACAAGTCTCTCACTGAAATTTGCGCTCAGCAATTGGACAGGCTGGCAGATTAGAAGCACCTGGGATGTTTCTTGTGTCTCTGTCCCCAGTACTGGGCTGATAGCTGCACACTGCCATGTCTAGCCCTCGACATAGATGCTGGGGATCCAGGCTCAGGTTGTTATGCTGTACATTACCAGCTAAGGCCTGTCTTCATTGTGGTCTCTCTTGACTGTATGCTTTCTTGGGTCAGTCTGCTCTGATTTGTGTTTTTCTTTGTCCAGCCCACTTTCTCTCTCCAATGAATAGTAATTATTCTTTGAATTGAATCTTCAGTGTTGCTATATATTTCTCTCCTTAGATTGTTTGAGTCGTGAATTTGTTTGTTGTTCCTGTCTTAATACACATGCCTCAGATCCCCTCTCACACTCTGTCTGGACTGAACCCCAGGCCTCACTCATGCTGGCCAAGCAGTCTACCACTGAGCTTCCCCTCCATCCCCAAACATCCTTCATTCATCCCAATGAACACTTTAAACTATGTACTCTGTGTTTATGTCAGTGTATCTAAAAGCAAACTCACTTTCAACAAATGTTTGAAAATTTCTTTCTATGTATCAAAAATTATCCTGAGTATCCTGAGAAAACACCATAATAAACAAATAATAATAAATTTTACTTGCTGGTGGGATGTTTATGGTTCATTAAGAATAGATAAACAGTTATCCAAATGAGTATAGCAAAGCATTTCGGGCCATGTGACAGAGAGTTTTGCTTCCAATAATCTCTAGTGTTATGTTACAGGCTTGCATAAATTCTAGTAATAATATCCATGATGATCTGTTTAACTTAGTCTCTCTCCATTCTAAATTAACCTTGCCATAGTCCACTGGACATGTATTATATTTGCAGTATTTAATATCTCCCGAGTGCCAGAGGATCTGGTACATATTCTGCTTCTTGATCTGTCTGCTTTGGCTGTCTCCCTTATATGACCACTAAGGCCAACCTTCATTGACCCAGAGCCTCTGTGCTAGCTGACTAAGTTTTTGTATTTGAAAAGTACCCAGTCTGCATACCTTTGCTCAGAAATACTTATCGTTCTTGGAATGCTAGTGTTTTGAAATTATGTTAATTGTGGCAACAGAAAGATATGCATGACTCAAAGCAAACAAAATAAAAGGTTTATTAGTCATGGTGATAGTCTAATATGGATGTTCTCGGTTGGTGATAGTTTTGCACCACACAATGTCTCATGATCATATGAATCTATCATCCCTTAGGACACTGAGGTGACTTGCACCTGCCAGGCAGATGAAAATAAAGGGTAGGAAAGGGAAGCCTTCCTGTGTCTTTAGATCTAGAAAGGAAACACCACTTCTTTTTCATAGCATGCCCAATTGCAAAGGAATCTGAGAAAGAGTGAGCAACTGTGAGCCCAGTTAGCAGAGGCGTAAGGTTTCTGTAAACCTAGCCGTCTCCACCCTCTGTCCTCCCTAATGCTCATCATGAACAGAATTCACTTATTCATTAACATCAGACCAGAGTCTCTTTTTTTTCTGAAAAGCATTTTATAATCACTCCAAGTTGGAGTGAGAATGCGTTTTTTCCAAAATCACAATGCATGTTGTCTTTGTAATTTGTTTTATATCTGGCACTTGCAATACTACAAATGTAATTTTCTTTTTGGTTAAGCTTCTCTTTCTTTACCAGTGGAATTGAAAGTCCTTCGCAATAGAAACTATTGTATATAATTCGGAGTGATTCATTTATTTATTCAATATGTAGTTGTTGAATAACTGTTACCTGTAAGACAATAGCTGGTATTATGGAGAATGTAGAGCATAGGAAATTTCACAGGATCTATGTTGTTATCTTGCAATGCCATAAACAAATTCTCTGAGCCCTTTAAGACAATGGAGCAATGTATTCTTTGCAATTGATTCAAATGATGAAATATGCCATGATATGTCATATTACTACAAGCAGAATAGTGTATACATGGATGAAATGAACCACGGCTTATTAACCAGAGACTTCCCTACCATTATAAAGAGATTTAGACAACTATAGTTATTAATGAAAACATTCTACATCATCTTACCCTCAATAACTGAGTCACATTTTAAAATTAACAGTCCTGGTTGGGTGTTGTGGTGCATGTCTTTAATCCGGCACCCAGGAGGCAGAGGCAGGAGGATCTCTGTGAGTTCATGAGTTGGAGGGCAGCCTGGCCTACAGAGGGAGTTCCAGGACAGCCATGACTACAAAAAGAAATATCCATCTCGAAGAACTGCAAAATAAATAAATTAATTAACATTCTTTGGGGCTGGAGAGATAGTGCAGTGGGTGTTCAGACGAGCACTGGGTGTTCTTCCAACGACATTGTTTTGATTCCCAGCACTCACGTGGTGGCCCACAACCATCTGTAACTCCAGTTCCAGGTGATTTGAAGCCCTCTTCTCTGCAGATACCAGACATTTGTTAGTCCTGAACAAACTTCATCTTGAAAAGAGGCTCATCTTAGAAGACCCGTGAGGAATTCAAGATAAAATCTCACCTCCACTGTAGTCCCCCGGAAAGTCCCTAAGCAGGCACAAGTAAGGACCAGGGTGATCTATCCTGCATCTGCCAGGAGTGAATAAAGTATTCTGCATCTGTTAGATAAGGCCCTACCTGGCTTGCAAAAGGGCCCATGAGGGACCCAGCCCCTGATCATCCAGTCCCCTTGTGCCAACCCTGCATTAGCTAATTATCAACCAATCCCATAGCAGCCTTGTTGGAAACGTGAGCACCCTGTTGTAACCACTATATAAAGCTTGGTTCCAGAGGCATTCAGGGCTCATGTTCTGGTTCTCACTGCATAGAGACAGCGTGTGTGTCTGAGTCTAGACTCAAATAAAGGCTCCTTGCTTTTGCATCAGAACTGGTGGTCTTCTTGTGGTACTTGAGGAGGGGGATTTGGAAAACTGGGTGTAAGGACATCCATATGGTACACAGACATACATGCAGGCAAAACAACCATATGAATAAAAAAAATAATAAAATGAAATTTGAAAAAGAATGTTTAAAACGAAGGTCAGTGACATTCTACATATTTAAAAAAAAAAAAAAGTTATTGCCCATACTTCCCTGTAAGCCCGTGAGTGAACAGCACACATGTACTCGTACACACCAAAGAGGGAGGAAATGGATTTAAACCGAAGAAAGAAAAAGTAGAATTAAACTGCTTACTGGAGGAAGAATTTTGGTCAAATCTATCGGAGACCATATTTTTTAAAAAATGAATTAACCTTAAAATAGCATATTTGAGTTTTAACCTGTAGAAAATATGAGGTATTTTACATAAGTGAACATGGTAGAAATCCAAACGATAAAATATCCCCTGGAAAGGGCCTCCAGTCTTCCGTAGCTCAGCCTTCAAGCTGAGACTATTTTCAGTTTCCTATCTGAAGAGACTCGGGAAGGAGCCTAAACAATGCAAATAAAAGCAGCTTGCTCTAGCTTTCTTTCCTCAGCCCCTCCCAGCCACTCCAAGATCTGTTTTTTTTGTTTTTTTTGTTTTTTTTTTTTTTTTTTGCCACAACTTCATAAGTATTTCAATTACTTGTTCCCCGGAACAGTCTTGCAGAGAGGCTCTGCCCCCCAGCCCCCTTTTTATAGATGAAGATATTGAGGTTAAGTGATTTTCTCAGGGTTACAAAGAGACCTCACAGCAATGAGGAATGAGAACCACTAGTTCAACCTCCTTGCGGATGAATAGATTGCGTTTCAGAGCAGCTTTGCTATTGTATTGCAAAGGAGCCACTCAAATGCCTGACTGAATGTGTAAGTCCTAGCAATGAAAGGGAGGCTGCAAGGAGAGCATTTTCTTTCTTATTAACGACACAGGCAATTGTCTAAAGTTGGAAAGAAAGGCCCTGTAGAGAGTCTTTTTATTTTTTTAGTACAAACAACAAGACATTCAATTTGGGACGGACTGTCATGGAGACTGTTGTCATCTGTCTACTTACAGACAGCGCTGCTGAGGAAGCTGGACTCCAAATTGGAGATGTGGTTCTGTCTGTGAATGGAACTGAGGTCACCAGTGTTGAGCATGCAGAAGCCGTGCACCTCGCAAAGAAAGGTAGGTGGGCCAGTTACAGATTCCAGAGTTCACTGGAAATGCTGAGAGCTCAATGCTCAGAAAGTCCAAGAGTGAGAAGGGGACAGACACAGAGGGGTGCCTTTAACTTGCACCAACCAGCAAGACATTTTATCCTAGTAATTAAACCTTCCTACTAAACCACACACACTTTGTGTTGATCATCACCCACAAAAAATGAAACCAGTAAATGTTAGTAAGCAGGACACACTCTTAGACCAAAAGATTTCTTTAATTAAAAAAAAAAAAGATATTTCATTATAAGAATTCATTTACTGTTTCACTTCACTTCTTTTTACATACATGCCTTAGCTTCCTTTTTTCCTTTTTCTTTCTTTTTTCTTTTCGCAAAGGAAGTTTGAAGAGGTCAAAATCTCAGTGTTTTAGTTTGTGACACAAACATGTGGGCGGGGGAAGATCACAGGTCTGAAACTTTTAGAGATTCTCTGAGGCCTGTATTCTCTGAGGCCTGTATATCAAGCAGTGGTAACACAGATGGAAGGACCATGGGCATAGTGATGGTGCATTCCAGCCCAGTAAACTTGTGGAGAGATAATGCCATTGTTTTCTCTGAAAAACAGCTTTCTTTGGCACCCTGTCACAAGTCCTTACGGTCTCACAGATAAACACATTCACCTAGAAAATGTTTTCCAACACAGGGTTATTTGACGTGGTGTGTTATTCCTGAATTCCTGAAGGTTATGTGGATGCTGTGAAGCTCCAGAAGCATTATTAGAGAATGAGAAGTTATTTAAAATGTGCATTTGGAATGAGCCACAGGTGCCCTGGTAGCTGTCACTTGCCTTCTTTAGTGCTTTGGGGTTAGCAAGAGACAAGAGCTCTTGGGTACAGACTAACATTTGAAAACTACCTACAAATTCATTCTAATTAACTACTCTGAGTTGTTTTCAGGTGAAATTTGGCTTAGTATTGTATTGCTCTGTAAGTTGTGTCCTGGGTATGCCAGGAATTCGAGGTCATTATCAGTTAGCATGAGCAGCAACCCTCATAGGTCTTACCCTAATATTTTTTCTTTTGTGAAGCACAGCTTAGGGATGCAGGATTTATAATCATAATTGCACTAATAAGTTGGTAGCATAAGACACTAAGACAATGCTATTCATTACATTGGTACTTAGCTCTTCTCAGGCATAATTCCTTGCAATTTACATTTTTGTGTTAAATTATATCTTACTAATACTTTTATTCCAAGCGTTTTTTTTTTTTGTTTTTTTTTTTTTTTTTTTACTTTACTCCAAGAAACTTGACGCTATAATAATTGATCGTTCCTGAAAGTTAAAGGAAAAACAGAGCACATCTCTAAAACTTGAGTGGAGGAGTTTCTGGCTTCTAATGAAATGGTGAAATAACATTGGCAGTAGGAGAAAGTGACTTCAACATTCTAGCTTGTGCTGCTTGCTCCTTTGAGTGACTTGGAAGAATGGATTATACTCTGGATTCAACCTTAACTACCCTCTCCTAAAAAGACTATGATCTCCTGTCTTTGACAGTCTTCAACACAAGTGATATCTTTGAAACAGAAGGTAATTGTGGATCTGAGATAGTAAAGAGTGACACAGAAAGAGACAGTTAAAAAGATGATGCCCTGCTTTGTATTTGTTTCAGGGGTGGAGACTACATTAAAGAGCAGAAGAGGGCTCAGTATCTTGTGTGAGAAAAAGGCTGAGACAGGCTGTTGATTACTGATTCTGTCATTCATGTGCTCCTGGCCAGTTATGTTCTACCACCATACCACTGAATACCAGAAAGCTGACAGAACCTACTATGGACAGTCAATGAGATGTGCCCACCTGATGGAGGCATAGATCATTCCAAATTCTCAGATGATCTCCTGCACGTACTCAGGGATGACTGAACATGGTACAGCTTTTAACTCAGAAATGGTGAAATCTCCACCACACTCACCAGGAGGGGTACCAGAGAGAGATGCAACTTTAAACTTGCTCCAGTGCATATTTTCCAAAATATTTTTAATAATCCCAAAGGAATAGGTGTTAGATAGTAAAAGTAATAAAGAATCTGAGGAACAGTTCAGGGAAAGAATGCCAGCACATGAACAATCTATAGCAGGCAAGGTAGAATGAATGCATCTAAGAGAATAGACATTTAAAATTTTAAATGAGATCAATAAACATCATTGAATTGGTCAAGGAGGACATTTATAGGATATAAAATAGAAGAGCAGTGATAAAAGGGAGCCGATTGTCAATGTGAGGTATAAAGACAACAAATGACAGAAGCAGTTTGTGAACTGAATAATGAAATAAATACAATGAAAAGAACTTAGGTGGTCCAAACCATTTAGTGTAAAAACTCTCACAGAAGGTGTCAAGGAGAAAGAGAGAGAGTAAGGGAGGGAGAGTAGGAGAATGGAAAGGAGGAAGGAACAGAGGGAGGGAGGGAAGGAAGGAGGGAAGAAAGATAATAAGGCAAGCAAACAGAAAAACAAGCACAAAGGATAGAACCAGAAGAACATCAAACTCTTAAAACAAGAATTTATGAGAGAAAATAAATAAATAAATACAAGGAAAGGAAAAATTGGTGTGTGTGTGTGTGTGTGTGTTTACATACATGTATGTGTTTGTGGTAGGGATGCACATATATGTGGGTGTAGATATGTGCTTCTGTATGTGGAGGCCAGAGATCAATTTCAGGCATCATTCCAAGGGTTCTCTCTACCTTGTTTTGTGAGACAGGATCTCTCTGTAGCATTAAACTCACTGACAGTGACTCACAAGATCAGCTAACCAGTGAGCCCACTATATATGCTGCTCTCTGCTTCTCTAGTGCTGGGATCATAGGCACATGCTGCCATGTATGGCTTTTAAAAATACAGTTGCTGGGGATCCACTGGAACCTATGCTTACATAGCAAGCACTTTACCAACCAATTATCTCCCTAGCCCACAAAATATAATTATTAGAAACAAAACAAAAGGAATATTTCCAAGATTAGTGAAAGATAAAAGAAATCAGAAAATACTTACAGACTAATATAAAAACTCTTAGGCAGGCAAACTTTAGTGAAAGTTAAAAATATCAAAGATAAAGAGAGAGTTACTTAAGCTTCAGGAAGGAAATAATACATCACCTCTAAAGGAACTGAAATGCAATCAGACTTTTGAACAGCAACACCAGATTCCATAATAATATGGAGTAATATTTTCAAAATATTGAAGAAACTCAAATGTAATGTGCAGATAAAGGGTTATTTAATATAAGTGCATGACGCAGGGTTATTGGCATTCATAACTTTAGAAAGATTATCTCAAGTAATCTCAGATGAAACACTTTGCTAAGAAGAAATATAAACCAGAACAGCTTTATGTTAAGCATGAAAATAGGTATAAAGAAACAGTTTTAAATTCCTTAGTAAATGTATTAATCTTATATGGACAGAAGAATTCTTTAATAGAATTCAATGCGTTTATATAATTTTATTATCCCAAACACAGAAAAATAGCAGCTTCTTTTCATCCCTGATAAAGGTGACTTAAATATGTAGCTTTTTGTTGCTATGACAAAATATTTTAGATAGCCGGCCTACAAGAAGGAAAACTTTGTGACCTACTGTTTTGGTACATGATTATTGGATGCTGATGCTGATGCTGATGCTGACACTGATGCTGATGCTGATGCTGATGCTTTGAGTTGTAGAGGTGCTCATTGTGCCAGTAGCACATGGTAAAGGAGGATGCTCACCCTTCCATACCCAGAAGACAACACACACAGAGAAAAAAGGCCTGCAGACCCAATAAATGATTCAAAGATCTACCATCAATGAACTATCTTCCTTGCACTGGACCCCACTTCCTAAGATTGTTCACCTCCCAACAGTGCCACAGGGTGGCAACCAGTCCTTGTACGTACAGGATTTTGAAAACATTTAATTTCAAGTCATTATATAACCAAAATCCCAACCACTAAAACAGAAAAGGACATACACATGAACAAAAATAGTTAACAGAGAAACCTTGGAAATATTTCTTTTGCAGTTGACAAGAACAGTGCTAATTCTAACAAACCTGCTCATCATAATAGCAAAAGGCCTGACCAAGCCAATATAATACAAGCAAGAAAAAACAGTGGTATTTGTTCTGAGAAGAAAGAAACAGAGCTATTCCTACTGAGGAGTATGTGATTACAACTGACTGAAACCTACAACTAAAAGAGAAAGACTCATGGAAGTAAGACCTCCTATACAAATTGGTTATCCAACAAGATATGGACAGCACTGAAAACACACATACACACAAGTAATGCTATGCAGACTTAGCAGGCTATACTTAGGAATATGTATGTATACGCATATACATATATTGATGCACCACAATTAATGAAAAAGGATACCATGAATATGAAAGAGAGCAAAGAGAGGTGTATGGAAAGGTTTAGAGGGATGGAAGGGAGATGGAAATTATGCAACTATAATCTAAAAGTTAACATAACTTTTTAAATATTAGAAGTATGTACTTTTGCTAACAACAAGAAAAAAAAGAAAGGGAAAAATTACATTACACATGATTAACAATAGCAATGAAAATTTGATGTGTTTAGAATTAATCTATCAAAAAGGAAAAAAGAAAAACTTTATGGAACCATGTGGTGACGGCACTCTCCTTTCATCCCAGTACTTCGGAGGCAGAAGCAGGTGGATCTCTGTGAGTTTGAGGCCAGCCTGGTCTACAGAGTGAGATCCAGGACAGCCAGAGTTACAGCAGAGAAACACTGTCTTGAAAAAAACAAAAACAAAAACAAACAAACAAAAAATTGTGGAGTAATACAATTCTGTCAAGGTCCATAAAAGAACTTGGATAGCTATTCAGCTTAGTATAGTATACTGTATGCTGTGTTCAAGGCCTGAGGTTCAATTTGATATGATGGAAGAGAGTTCAGTGTCTAGAAATATACACTATTCCTATGTATTTATGGGTAAAAATATATAAAGGTCTTAATTTTTCCAAAAATCACTCTAAAAATTAAGTATGATATATCACAATAAATTTTAATTAAAGTTTATGAGTAGTTTGGAAAACATGCCTACAAATATACAAAAGAGTAAATGTCTTTAAATACAAGCACGCAAAAGAGTAAATTCCTTTAAATAGCTACATTATTTTAAATAGTGAAAGAGGGAAAATGAACATTTTATACCCGATATGAAGGTATATTGCAAACCCATGATAACAGGTAAGAATGGAGTTATTTTGTAGGAACATAGACTAGTTTAGTGATCTACAAAGGAGCAGGAAACTCCAAAAGTACTCAAATGTTCATCAAAACTTTGACAAAGGCATCATCATTATGCCTTGTATATTATTTCATATATAGAAGTGGACTTCAGTTGTGTCAGACTTCGATTTTATAGTTAAAAGCAATGTCAGTAAAAGAAATTATGGACTAGCTTTGCCACTAATTAAAAAAAATGTAAATCTTCAACAAGAGGATGTCTTAGAGTCACTAATATTTTTAAAATGTCATGTACTGGCCAGCGTGACAGGGACATAACAGTAGGAAAATGAGAATCTCCATGTAATTTTACTGGGATATGGGAGGTTCAGGGTACTTCCTAGTGAAGTACCTATAAATTTTATGTTTTAGCAGTCGTACTTCTGGACAGATATACTTAAAAACTACTTAAGAAACAAATACAAGGGTATTTGTGCAATATTTTGTGTGGTACAAAGGACTTTGAATCATCCTGAGTAGCCATCACAAGGGGGATGTATAGAACTGTATTGTAATGCACAAACACTCTGCATTTCTACTCACTTTGAAGCATTGTAGATAGCTTTTGAAGAAAAAAAAAAAGGCTTCAAGTTGAAAAAGGAGAAAAAGACAAAAATTTTTAAAAAGGGAGAGATGGAAAAAAATAGGCAGCCATATAGAAAATCAGCCTAGCATCACTTATATAAAATAAGAAGACAGACATACACAAAATAGTACAGTGACATTCCTCAATCAAGCCCATTTTAGGTGTGCCTATTATAAAGAGAAAATACATTAAATAAATTATTGTACTTGAAGAAATAATAAAAACAATTCCAGGAACTCACAACTCTGAAGACAACCCTGTGGCATGACCTAAGTGTTATGATGGGTGCTCTGGCTTGGTTTAAAAGATGCCCTTTGACTGGATCTTGGCATGTGATTGCAACTAGAACCTCATTCTAAAGTAAATGGACAATGATGGTGACAGAAAGTTGAGCAAAGCAAACAGGGTCTCCTAGAAACCCTGGTTCTGTAATGGCATATAGACTGTGATTCTGATTCAGATCTATGGGCATCAAATTGCCTTTCAGAGAACACTGAGTCCTGGATCTAGCTGTGTGCCAGACTTTTAAATATGGGGTGGCTAGTGCTATCTCTACATTTGTAGTTTTAATCAGCTTTCTGTGTTGACTCTTTCACAAGCAGCCTGGCGTGGGGACACAGCCAGCATTTTTCTATCTTTGTTTTTGCTCCATGACAGTCTCACACATGTATATCATGACTTTTACTGCTTTCATCCCCTTCCTCCCACCAAATCCTCTTCCTCAGCCCAGCATCTTAAAGACTTGGCCAGTTACAGGCATGTTACTTAAAGTCTCACTCATTTTCTTATCTAAACAGAGTAACATGAGAAAAGCGGACACCGTTAAAGACTCTAATTTTGTAGTTGGCATTATTAGTCATAGTACTACACATACACCTGTACAAATTAACTTTATTCTCTTGATGGGAAAACCTAAACTGATTTTTGAAAAGCACTCAGTGTGTCCTATTGAAAATGGCAACATCTGTATGTAGATCTTTTGGGACTTTGTATGCTGGCTTGCTTTTTGAGACAAGTTCTCAGTGTATAGCCCAGGGCAACCTTCAACTTGGGATTGTCTTGCTGTACCCTCAGCCACCTGTACCAGGATTACAGGTGTATAGCACTGCACTCTGCTGAGTGTTTAATCAGGTTGTCCTCATGCAGTGGTTTTGGATTTTTATACAGCTGGTTATTGGCAGACTCAAAGAGGAGATTTCATCACCAATGAGGATAGCAAAGGAACACAGTGAAGTTCAGTGAGGCCGCAAGTCTTTGCTCCATCAGGAATTGGTTTCACTAAGTGCAGGCTTTAGTATAATTCAACACACAAGTGCTGCCAGAGGCCAGGTTCTCAGCTGCTGATCACAGCGCAAGCCCCCGGGGACGGAACACGTCTTGCACATTTCTCTTCTGCGCTTGTGAGGGTGGTAGAGTTTGTCTGACAGCAGAGGTGCTACTCTGACACAGTTTAAGATTGGTGGCATAATAAGACTGTGAGCTGAGGAGAGAGTGTGAATTAGAAAAAGAAATTATTTTTCTGTTTCCTGGAGCTGTAAATAACCTCACCAAATTCTACACTTCCAAACATGGGCCAACATGTGAGGCAAAAAGAGTTTTCTGGGGAGCTTTTGTTTTGAAGGATTTTGTCACTAAAGAACTTGGATCGGTAAGGTATGGTTTGGAAACCTCTTTATCTCATGAAGCTGACAGTTTTCTTGACTCTTTCCCTATAGGCAGTCACCTATCTGCACTCTTCATCCCACCCACTAACCAAAGCAGGCAAGATACTCAGTAGATAAAGGCAGTAGTTGTGTGCACAAGTAATGGGGGTAAAAGAACTAGTGATTTTGTCACTGAGATATGTTAGGGTTAAAAGTAAATTTGGTCAGACCAATGAGTTGGCTCAACAGGTAAAGGCACTTTCTACCAAGCCTGAAGACCTGAGTTTAATCCCTATGAAACTACCTGCTGAAGGAAGAGAACCAACTCCTGAATGTTGTCCTCTGGCCTTACACACACACAATAAATAAATAAATAGAAAGAAAAGAAAGAAAGAAAGAAAGAAAGAAAGAAAGAAAGAAAGAAAGAAAGAAAGAAAGAAAGAAAGAAAGGAAGAAAGAAAGAAAGAAATATTCAAAGGAAACTACATCATAGACGAAGTAATGAAGACATATTGTAGTCAGTGGCAAAGACCAAGCAGCAGGGCTTCTCAGGAACAGAGTGCCTGAGGACTTACAACTGAAATTATATTTGGACACCATCTGAGAAGTTTCTACAAACACAGACTGTCAAGGCTCATGATGAACCCACTGAATGAAGGCACACAGTTTAATGAACTACTGGCTGATGTGTATTAATTTGTTAATACCAAATTAAGACATTTCCTAATTTTAGGCTTGGTAAGTTAATAAATACTGAAGGTTTTAAATGTTGATGTTTAAAATTTTAGTTCTTTTAATGCACAAACTACAATGGCTGCAGAAATAGCTTTTTTACAAAACATAATGTCGAAAGTCTAAACTCTCACTCAAGCTCTTTTGTGAATGTCAGCCCAAGTCCTCTGGGCCCCACGTAGCATGTGGTAAAGAGAATAAAACCACCATCTCCCGACAGCTGTTTGGAGCTCAACAACTCCCTCTGCATCAGGCTCCTGTTCGCACTCTGGGTATGAGAAACTTTCCTCCAACATGAAGAAAGCATGCTGCAGCAGGGCCAGCTACATCCAGGCCCCAGAGAGAATTTTTCATGGTGCGCCAAGTTATGTTTATGACCAGGCTGAAGCACAGGCTTGGTCTGATCAGTATCAGAGAAACTCGCATGCAGCCTGTGTAAGCAAGAGGAAAATGACCTCAGGGGTAGCCCACTGCAGCAGTCCATAAATAAATTGGCAGATGTGTCAACTGTGCATATTAGTCCAGGAGTGCAGTTCTTTGGGGACTGCAGTCCAAAGACAAAGACATTTGTGGGTTGCCGGTCAATCTGGAGGATTTCTTCTAATTTTTCTGGATGTGTTTTTGACAGGAGCTTAAGGGCAGTTCAATAAATTAAAATGTATTTACATGGCAATGAAGAATTATCTTGACATACTGAGAGTTATTTAATTACCAAGGTGCTTTTGCGTGCTGCTGAAGTTAAGACTGTGTCAGCCTTTCTGGGACAAATCTTTATTTTCAGGGCCATGTGGCTCAGCCAGGAATGATCCCCTGGGTTGGAGCTTGTCAGTTATAGAAGATGAGTCTCCTTGCTGACCCCCATTTCCATAGACAGCTCTAAACAGATCGGTAATCTCAATGTCAGACATCATGATGAAGTCAGCGCTGCCAAGGCCAAATGTCCTCCTTTAGGGATGTGGCCTCCCTCTCAGAGGAATTGTAAATGAAGTCATACCCCATTTGCAGTCTTCAAAGCGTGTCAGGGTTGCTGTCTGTCTGCATGACATTCAGAGAGCTGTCTTAAGGCATCAAAAGGTAGGTGTGAGGTGTCCATACTGGCAGCACAGTGGGTAGGCAGTAACCTCATACTAACAGGGACAGATACAGTTTCCACAAACTGTACTGTATACCAGTCCTGAGTCTTGGAAGTCCAGCAAAGAATACATCCCAAGAAAGATGGGAACTAGAAGCTCAGGATAAAGTCCCAACTTGACATGGAAACAGAAAAGAGTCAGTGCCTACAACCTCCCAGAACTCCTCTTTCCAAACTAAAGGATTTTGATAAGTGACAGTTTCAGCCTGAGATGTAAGTTGGTTAAACCAGATCAAGGAGGCTAATGCAAATAAAAGTGAGGTAGAAAAGCAAAGCACCCCCCCCCTATTCTTAGGAAATAAATTATGATGTTTAAGGAACTAGGTTGATATAACCAGTGACACTACACAGACTTGAATCTGTCATCAGAACCATCCTGGTTATGTTGAAGGAGTTCTATACTCTTCAAGAAACCTTGTCCACACATCAGGTCAACCACTTGACTGTGATTCAAAAGAGGAGGTGACTATCCAGTTCTTAATTTCTTCATAAACACATAGATTTGAATTTCTAAGAAACTTGGTTGAATGTAGTGGTTGGATTCTGCTTTTTTCTGTTTTAAAAAACTATGACTGTTTCTCTACCCATTGCTTCTGCATAGTCACTGCCCCTCCAGAAGATTATAAAATATTAAGCCACTAAACTATCACAAATTCATGCCTGTAGGTCCAGACATCTTGACTCTGGTGGTAGGATCCGATATCAGCCGCTGCCCCAATACCCCGTGGCCCACCTGTCGTGGCTACCTGCATAAGAGGACACACTCGGGCTTTGTGAAGGGCTGGAGGAAGAGGTGGTTTGTGTTGAAGCATGATGGCTATCTCCTCTATTACAAACACAGAAAGGTAAAGTGAGAGGAGTAATGGCTGATATGGGTAAAAGGTAAGGATCTTCAGGAAATAAAACCCCTTGTACTACATGCCCAAGAATTGCCCTTCAAGAAACCATATTACAGAACGCTGGAAATGGTACTTTCCATTCTGTCTGCCCAGGAACTGTCTTCCTTCCAAAGTCAGAGAACTGTAATGTATGCTCTCTTCTGCTGCATAAACCAAGGCATATATTTCTTCTCACTTACTGCTGCTTTAATCTTTTATGAATATTTCCTTATCACTGTAAAGAAAATAAGAATCAAACCAACTCGATAGCATCATTGGTGAATCGAGGCGAATAAGGAAAAGCATAGCTCTTCAGGCCACAGTGTAGGCAGTGTGCTGTGATTGTCAGAACTCAGTGCTATTAAGGCTTCTGAGGCAGAGAACAGGAAAGTCACCTGGAATACCTCTTTCAATGTTGTTTAAAAATAACCCAAAGCAGCTTCCAGGTCCCACGAGGTAGCTCCACAGGAAGCCATGTGGGAGTAGGGGTCTATGGCACACATATATGGTCTTAGATCAGAGATCTGTGAGCCAGTAAGAATGAACAGAATTCTCGGGAGTCACCGCCAGAGGGCTTGAACTTGTTTATTGGGCGGAATGGGCCTACATATTTATAGCTAGAGAAACGGTCCCTGTATCTCAGGAATGTCACTGGAAGCTAATTGGTTAGAACAAGCAGTCCCACTTGCGTATTGGGGTTGTGGCTTGGGCCTAGGTGTCTTCTGGAGACCAGAGGGAGAGACCTTATGAGGTTATATTAGAAGGGTTTAGTTGCCACTCCAGATAAACAATTTTGCCAGGTTGCTCATACCTTGAAAGGGGCGGTGCCTTGCTGTGAGTAGGCAGCATGGTTTGTGGCTTACTGGGGAAAGGAGGTGTCAATATTCTTGCCT
This sequence comes from Cricetomys ansorgei, assembly GCA_026225945.1. Lineage (NCBI taxonomy): Eukaryota > Metazoa > Chordata > Mammalia > Rodentia > Nesomyidae > Cricetomys > Cricetomys ansorgei. The sequence goes on along the minus strand of JAMJFZ010001360.1, from coordinate 1,396,968 downwards.
TTCTTAGAATGAGAGTTCTGGGGTTTTAAGAGCCCCATGAGAACTGTTTTCATGAGAACTGTGATTTCTACCTCTATGTGAAGTCTGGAATCACATAGGGAAAGTCCCATAGTTGTGCTAAGGGCTGTCTCCCTCCTGGATGTTTGTGAATGAGTGAGTCTGAGATGGACCCATGTGCTTGGAGAGCCCTTCTTTAAGTGAATCTAAAACCTAGTTCACATTTTGTTATCATGAGTGTTCTCTCAGCCAGATGCAATCCAGTGTCTAGTTTTGATAAGCAAATGCAAACATACTTAAAAACAGCAGCAGGATTTCATGTAGAACTCTTCCACTTTCCAGCTTCCCATGAAATATTCTCAATAGCTGTCAGGAGCTAAATAGAATCCCTGTCATAAGGAGGACATGTACCCTCCCATCCAACAAAGGATGCACTGTGTCCCACTGCCTTGTGATGTGTTGGCTTCACTCCAGGGACATTCACAGCCCACCTCTAATCAGGATTCAAAACAAGAATTTTGGCTATTTACCTCCTTCATGACACAATCTTATTCTTTTGGTTCTCTTTATTTTTACATTTCTCGTATGTGTATGTGTACACATGCACTTGTGTGCATGTATAAATAGACTCAATTTCTTCCTGAAAAAAGCTAGTAAAGAAATCAGTGCATTGTGAAAGTGAAAAACGATTTCATATTGAATTATTATGGGGACTTTCTATTCCTGTGTTACGAATCAATTACATGGGGCACGCTACGAAGTGCTCTGCCTTCCACAGGAAAGTGAACGACACAGCTTCATTATTAACCACTTACTTGGGACACACTGTGAAGTGCTCTGCCATTCATAGGAAAGTGAACCACACAGCCCCTTTGAGAAACTTTGTCTCCCTCCAGTGCAGGAAAATAGGATTTTTTCTAAACAGGATGAGAAATGATTATCTGTCCGTGGTTTCTATTTTCTTGAGTATTAAAGTGGAACAGACAAGAAGTTTTCAATCTAGAAAACATTTGTGGAAACATCAGACACGGGTTTCCAATCTGTGGAAACATGTACATTCATGTTTCAGAAGCCGTGAGGACTCCTGTTACTATGCCTGCAGTCTCCCTCCTTCTTCTTACCTGAATAAGCAAGAGTGAGGTCCTGGAAATTTGATAGTCTGTTTTTTGTTGTTGTTGTTTTATTTTGTTTTGTTTTGTTTTGTTTTTGAGTTTTTAAGGTAATTCTAATTTGTAAATTGAGTAACTATCACAGTCAGGTGTCAACCCACCTAATGTCAATAGACAAAGAAAAGAACCATGATAACTAATTAAGTTTGCATGGTGTCCCCTGGAGACTGTAATCCTGAAGTTTTGTCTAGCCTGCCCTGCAGTGGTAGTTAATTTTTGTCTGCTCTTATGAAATAGGGATCATTGTAGATGTTAGTTTTTAATGCTCCTCTTCAACAAAATAATATAAGAAAAATCTTTAAGTCAAATACCTCTTGTTTTAAGATCTCTGATCACTGAGATTCAGAAGGGGACTGGTATTTTCCATCTGGGTTCGTTACGTGACAGCTAGGAGACTGGTGCTATGTTTGGCTCCAGTGGTGTTTTTGAATCTCTGAATTAAATGCATTCAGATGAAGAATGTGCTGTACAGTTTGCCATAATCCCTGCTATTCTTCATTTCCGTACTTTGATTACCTACCTACTTATTTTTATTACCGACCGAACTTTTGGCATTTGAAAGTATGAAGCTTGGAATGGAAGGTATGTGAAAAACTTTAAACTATAGTCGCATTTTCGCTAAATTTAAAATATTTTTATCTGCTTCTAGTCTTCTTGGGGGGCAGATCTCTGATTTGGGGGCACACAGGTAAGAAAAAGCTTTTCTAAAGGATGTGATTGTGGCCATCATTGCTACATCAACTTTTGATGCAACTATATGAGAGCACAAAAATATAGCTTTATTTCATTTTTAAGGAGCCCAAATCAGATGCCTGTACTGTTACACATTCCAGAATACATTGTGTCTGATCTGTAACTTAGATAGCAACGCCTGAGAGGAGTTAATGAGGCATATAAAGAACATAACAGAATAAATTAGCAGAAAATGAACTCACCCATTCAGAAGTCATTCATGCAGCAAATATTTATTGGATACTTTTTATACAGCGCACATTATGTAAGTGCCAGGAAGAAAGAAAAACAGACAGGATGTTATGCATAGATGTTTATGCCCTATTTATGCATATAGTTCCATGTAAGATGCCAACGTAAGAAAACAAAACCACAGTAGACAAGGAATTGTGATTAGTATTACAAAGAAAACAGTAAGATAGAGAGGAGAGTTAGAGCCATCTGACTGGATCAAATATAATCAACATATAATCACACTGTTCTCAGCAGCTGAGTTTTTAAACTGTGATAAAATAATAACTGTAGGATGTAAGAAAACTCAGTATTTTTCAAGAAGGCATATCCAAAGAAGGACAAACTCAGAAGGGGTTGTCTCCTCTCCAAAGCTGGAGTTCCAGGGAAAGATGAGGTTAAAACTGGATTGCCTGCAGCCCACTGGTTTACCAGGCCAGAGCAGTCTACAATCCCAGTACAAACAGGAAACAACCCTTTATGGGTCCCATGAGGCAGGACTTCTTCAGCTGGTGGTTAATGCATTGTTATACCATAGGAGTGAGAATGCTTGTGTGTCTGCAAGGCCTGGAACGTCAGACGTCCTTGTCAAAAAGACTCTCAGAAGTGGTATAAGAACTGTAAGAGACAAACCTCAGGAAAAAAGGGAGTTAGCAGGGAAAATCGGGCATCAGAGTGTATGGAAGACCTTTACAGTTTGTCCGTATGGCAAGGATCATAGGAAGCTAACCATCAGACCCTGCTAAGGCTTCAGGGTCCCAGAGGGACAGCATATGCTGGGCACATAGCTGGAACAAAGCATCTTCTGATGGTCACAAACCCACATTCCTGGCCTATCGTGCAGCAAGAGCCTCCCTTCCCTTGCAGTGTTCCTCCAGTGCCCTCTACTGAGAAAGCTCAGCACCACCATACCTAGTCCAGAACTAGATAACAAAATTAGTTCATTAAAAAAGAAAAAAACAGATAGTAAGAGGTTATTAGAAGCTGAGAGACACTGAAAGCATTAGGTTGACGACTGGAAAAAAGAGTGAAATGCAAAGTATGGAAAAACTCGGAAGAGACATGAATATATAATTAATTCAGTGAAGTATGTGTGTGTGTGTACATGTGTGTGTCTGTATCTGTACATATGTGTGTGTACATGTGTATGTGTGTACGTGTGTGTGTGTGTCTAAGGGGAATATAATACGTCAGGTGAAACCTAAGAGTTGAGTAGAAGTTAACCAGAAAGAAAGTAAGGATAAGCCACTATTATTCAGGCCAAAAACAAAGACAAAACAAAACCAAGATATATGAGATCTCTAAGCTGAGAAAGGGGGTGGGAGAGGGAGAAGGAGGGAGAAAGAGAGGAGAAGGGGGGAAAAGAAAGGGAAAAAGAAAAGACAAAGAAAAGGCGTGTTATGCTTAAGGAACTTAAAAATTTCTGCTGTTGCTAACGCCAGAGCCTAGGGGGGAGAGCAGATAAGGAAGGTGTAGTTTATAAAATAATCATGAGGCAGTCATGCAGGGGCCAAGATAAAACTGGCAGCTTTGGGATGTTCTTTTGACTAAAACAGAAAGCCAGAAAATACCCTAGGAAGTGGGATTCTCGACAGTTTATTCTGAGTGTTGTGTTGAAAATGAGTTATAGGGTGACAGGAGTAGCAGGGGAACACCCCTGAGGAAGCCAGTGCTGTAGCTGGGCGAGCAGTAGTCCTGACTAGGTGGGATGCTCTTCAAAGATACTTTAGGACAAGAATTGGTAGGTGATTGGGTGATTAGCCAAATATTGTAAGTCATCTTCCTAAATACGGCAAACTGGGTGCCTTACAAGCAACAGGCTCTCATTGTTCAAGGTGCTGGAAGCTGCTAACTCCTAGAGCAAATCACCAGCAGGTTCAATGCTGCCTATGGGCTCACTGCTTTCTTCGGGGGCCATCTTCTCACTTTGTCTCCACATGGAGAAAAGGAAAAGAGAGTCTTGGAAGCTTAATATGTCCTAATCTCATTTGTGAGGGATCAGTCTTGTAACCTAATCTTATGGGTATTCTACCTCCAAATTCTTTTGCACTGGGGAGTAGATTTCAGCATACAAACACAGAAAATACAAATATTTAGTTTATAGTATAGAAGAGGTAGTATGGATGATTTTGAGTTTCTTGATAAGAGTGATTGGTGAGGTAAAATTCTGATGATTCACTGAAATAAGAGCAGATAAATGAGTATACAACCTGAAGTTTAAGTTGAACTAAGGCCTTACTGTGATTGGCATGCCTCTGTAGGGTATTCAAGGTTAGAGCTAGGAAGAAAAAGTTGAGAGGTGAGTGAGTGTGTGTGTGTATGTGTGTGTGTGTTATAATGTGGGAAGTAATAAATATATTCAGCTATAGAAATTGATAAAGGTGCAAAGGGAACCTTTCTTTGAGTCTTCAGAGGAGGATACAACCAGATAGATAGAAGCAAAACCCAGGGAAAATGTGTCATAGAATAAGACAAAGTTACAGATTCAGTAAGGAAGGGGATAAGTTCCCAGTCTGCCAGAAGGCCACACTATGATGAGAATTAGAAAACATCTATTCCAATGATCATTTTGCCAAAAGTAGTTCTAAGTAATGTAGACTGAGTTTGAAAAGAGCTGACTTATTAACATGAGTTGAAAGTTGAAAACACCATTCAAAGACCAGGCTTTGGAAAAAGTTTGAGAGTGAGAGAGATAAGAAAAATTGGGTAACTGAAGAATATTTAGTCCATTTAGTCCATTATTACAGTAGATACCAATATAATTGAATTTTAAAATGCTATTATTATTTTACTTTTAATATTCCTTTTCACCAAATTAGTTTTATTAGATTATCTCAATGCATATTTAAAAGATTGCCAAACTGTGTTTAATCTATTAATTTCTTACATGAAGTCAATATGTGCATTTTATAATAGTATGTGTGCTAGTTTATGGACATTAATTTAACCATATCTAATGTAATATGTTCATAATGTCGTGTATTTTAGTTTTGTACAGATTGTAAACCTATGAGATATTGTTAATGTTGTGAATATTCTTTTATACACTTTATACTATATAATTTTTACCACATTCTACTATAATTCCTTCTTTCCTGGATCTTCAAACATTTGACTTTGGATCATTCTTTTTCTGTAATAGCACTATTTAGTGAGTGACCATCAGTTACTTTAACTTTCCTTACTACTTTCAGAGTTTTTAATTGGTTACAGAATCCCAGATTTGGTAGTTATTTTTTCCAGGAGTATTTTGACTAGGTCTCTTTTCTGTGACACTGAGAAGCTAACTTTTCCAGGGAAACAAGAACATCTAAAAGAACAGAGACCTCTGTGTGCTGTGTGTGTCTTTGGCTCACTTCCAATCTACAGTTAATTACTAATTTCCTCCACAAATATCTTAATTTAAACCTTGTATTTTTACTTCATTCCCTATTCAATTCACTTTTACAGCCTCCTGTTTATGCTGAAACTTTCAACCTGGCCTTTTATTTCTTTGATTAGCATACTCATCATCATCATATTAAAGTCCACCTCAAATCATTCCTTTATCTAGATTCTCTGTAAGTCTCTATCTTCTGTATTCCCTGCAATTTTGTTTCGGTTATGAGATAAGAATGCTGAAGATCCCTGTTTTCCTTAATCTTATCAGTAAGAAAATATGTAATAGTGAACCTTCAGTCCCTGTGAGGGTTGAGCTTTGCCCCAGTGCCTTTATTTCCAGGGTCATTCCTTAGAGTTCTACCCTAGAGCCTTGTTTACTAAGACGAACTATTTTTAAAGTTATCTTTAAAACTGTCTATATTAATTCTTTGAGAATTTCATAATAAGTCCCCTCTCCCTTCAGTCCTCCCACACCCTCCACCCTCCTCACCTTTCTACCAAGCCTCCACTGACTCCACACCTATGTTGTCTTGTTTGTGTTGCTCAACTACTCTTGGAAGTGGGGCCTGTAGGACCACATCTTTGATAGGTTCTCAACTCCATGAGTCTGTTGAATGATCTGCTTATTTCTCTGCCTTTTCAGATGGAAGTAATACCCACATTAGGCTCATTTCTGCTAGACTTTGGCTTCATTAGTCTTCATTGTCTTCATGACTCTGTGGGATATTTGAAGAGCATTTATATACTCAATCTTTTCTGTATTTCTTTTCGAGCAGTCACACTGATACTAATCTAGTCTGACACAATTAGCAAGAGAACATCAGTGACAGCTGAGATGGAAGGTAGGATGAGGGCAGAGCTGCTTGTGTTCATAAATTTTAAGTTGAAAGATTCCAGTTTAAATGTGAATGCTGTCAGGGGTTACTAGACTCTAGAAGAGAGAAAAATGGGCATGCTAACAAAGAGAGATAACAGATAGATGCATTTACCATCTAGTGAAAAAGTAGGTTGTATCTAGCCCATCAGTGACAGCGGGAGATTACACCACAGAAAAGATAGGAGTGAGTTTTCAAACAGGCTCAAAACAAAAGGAGGCATTCCTTGAGCAGTATAAAGAACAAACCACTGTTTGTAGTGTCCTATGAGTCTCTATGCACAAGCCAAAATGCAGGCGTATGCGTAGGACTGGGAAGCGTGGCATACATGAGCTTTGCAGATGCTTAGAGAAAAAGGGCAGTGTTTTGCTTAAAATACTTGTCTCTGTTTCAAAAGCTGTGCTATTCACTATGTTGGAGGAGTACTTTGACTGTGCCATGGCACGCAGTAAAAAGAGAGTTCATTTTGAACAGGAAGTACATTTCAGAGCAGTAAATAGGATCATTTCAGTTGTGTGTGTGTATCTTAAATCTCCCTTGTAACCGAGGCTTATTCACTTGTATTTTGTTTTTTTTTTAATCTAAGCAAAGTGAATCATAGAATAATATAATTCACTTTTTTTCTGGAGACCCAATCCAGGGCCTTGTGCCTGGTAGGCAAGAACTCTGCCACTAAGCTACATTTCCATGAACTCTTCACATCTATCAAGTGAGAAGTGAGAAGACTGTATGTGGGCAGAGTAGAGAAATGGAATAGTGTGGGTCCTAAAATGTCAGTCTAGCTTTGTAGCCCATAATGTTATCATGAAGAATTTATGTCACAATTCTAAGTTAACTAACACCAGAAGACTATCTAGCTCTTGGGCCTAATCCTGAAATTTATCAGAGCAAAACCAGTGCCAAAGAATGGGCTTGACTGGACAGTGGAATGAAGCCATATAGTTGATTTCTAAAGATACCTAAGATATTTAAGGTTCCATTTGTCACCTTAAATGTGACTATTAGACATCCAGATGACAATGTGGTGATGGTGATGTTAGAGCTCAAAGAGAGATCTAGAGTAAAATTCAGTCGAGTTAATCATGTGAATATATAGGTAGTGTTATTTGGGGTGAGGTCACCCAGAGCCAATGGGCACAAGAGCAAGGAGCCAAAGGACCAAACCCAGTCATAAGTCTTGGGCAAAGAGAGGAGACCGCATCAGCAGATTCTGAGTAAAACCAAAGCAGTCAACAGTTGATTGATCATCAGAACGAAATGCCACTGTGATGCAGCTGTCCACGAGATGCAAGCTTAGTATAAGAGCAGGTCTGTCCTTCTCACTGGCCTTTTCTTGGATTGACTTTTCTACGCTTTTTTTTTCTCCATTCCATTCTGTAAACATGGTCACCTCTACATCCCTGGGGGGAAGGGGTAAATTCCCTTGATAAGCATGTCTTATAATTAGCTTTCCATTTATCTTTTCTTCTAATGTAAAAGTTTTGAAAGGGCCATCTAACGCTTCTTTTCTACTGTCTCTGCACACCTCCTGTAATCAAAGGCTTGAGTGGTTCAGACAGTGGTTGATGTTACAAGCATGTCCAGATTATCCAGAATGGATTATCCACAATGGAGAATGACAAGCCAATGGCTGCCAGTGTTAAATAGGAAATGATATTTACCTGATCAGTGTTCTATGTGGATGAAGTTGACAGGTAAACCAATTACTACAGGGTATGGCACATAATTTCAAATACTATACTAGAATCCATCTTCTCTTTCCATTTTATGCTGTTCTTTATAAACTGCCTGTGTTCGTGTCATAAATAAACGTGTCAGACTGAAATAAATTCAAATTTGCTTTTAGAAGAAGTGCTAGGAATTTCTTTCCACAATGCCATGCCTCCACCCTAGAGCGTTTGTTCCAATTTTGTGCCTACTTGAAAATAATTTGTAATCTGAAACAACAAACACTGACCTACATCCCTCAAGGGTCACATCTCAAGACTTTACCCTCACTCTGCCTTTATACTTCCAACCCAGATCTCAGCTCTCTCTGGTTGCCTATCCCACCTGTTCGCATGCCCTACTGGCATCCCTCAAAACAAGGCTTCTATAACTTCGTCCAATATGGACTCAGTTTCATGCCCAATTTTTTATGTGACCCTGAATTTGAAAATATATAAAATATGTACACAAACCAAACACTTACTGATAATAAAACATAAACAAATTCATTCTAAGACAATTTCTTAGAATACATAAAATTGTACTGTTTATTAAAGATGAAAGCAAATTTTCATAACATTGAGATGGATGTAAGCCTTTATTTTCACATAAAAATTTAATCTTAATGAGGCTGATGGTACATGCCTTTTATCTGAGAACTCGGAAGGAGGAGGCAATTGGATCTTTCTGAGTTTCAGCTAGCCTGATTTAAATAGTGAGTTCCAGGGCAGCAAGGTTTACACAGTGAGATCCAGCATGAAAGAAAGAAAGAAAGAAAGAAAGAAAGAAAGAAAGAAAGAAAGAAAGAAAGAAAGAAAGAAAGAAAGAAAGAAAGAAAGAAAGAAAGAAAGAAAGAGAGGGAGGGAGGGAGGAAGGAAGGAAGAAAAGGGGGGAGGGCTAATGGAATAAAAAAGAAAGAAAAGGAAAAAAAAGATTTGAATATTTGGTGCTTCAGTGTATAAAACATCTTAAAATTCTCAGAGTTGATTGATATTTTGATATTATAATCATGAATGGTGAGCTTGTTGCTTCACATAAATTCAAATTTCAAAACGACAAAAGTATGTTTAAGACCATTTCAGAATTGTTAGAAATTCTGTCTTAACCACAAGCCAAAACTCAACTAACATTTCTTTTTAATGAAATTCAGGTCAGCAACGGAAACCAACAATTTTTAAAATAAGGCATTATTGCACAATGCTAAAGATAAAATTTGATACTTTGTACCTAAGGAATGATGGTTTTAAAAATGTTAATTAAATCATTCTATTTCTGTAAGAACAGAAAACTTTGTGCTTATAGTAAATACACTGCAACTCCTAACATACAATAGTCTCAGAACTGAGGGTGAGATGTTCAAGAAAATTTTATTGGCACTGGGTGGTGTAATGGCATGTACAGGACAAAGGGCTCATCTTTGTTCAAAAACAAAACCACAATGAAGTTGCAAATGCGATGTGGGCAGACCCTGCTAGAAATGCCCAGATCCATTCCGTGTTTTATTTTTCTAACATTTTTTTGTTTTCTGCATTTTTAAACCTTTTCTGTTACCTTTGCTTTTCAATTCCCCACATTCAGTTAGTTTAAGAAGTTAGGCTGGTAAGAAAAGTCTAAGTCTACAAAAGGTAAATGAGAAAAACTGTTAATTAAAGATCATCATTTTCTGAGCTCACAGTAATAAGCCAAAGAAATACACAGCAAAGAAATGCCTGCAGCATTCAGAAAGAAGGGAGCAGGTGAATTTGGATACGTGATTGTGCTCCAGAATCTTAAAGATCATCTCCAAGTCTATAGCCTCCTTCCTTACAACCTTCACTGTAATTTAGGAGATGCCCAGTAGGTGGAGTAGCTTACTCACAGTTAGCTTTTAAAGTTGCCAGTGTATAGAAGTTAGAAACAAATGTAAATTCTAGAAGAAAAATGAAAAATAATTAACAAACGAAGAAAATGAAGAGTAGAGATGATAAAATTTAAGTAGTTGCTCGCTTGAAAACCCCAGTTGATACTAGCCTACAGAGTGAGGTACCTTCTATTATGAAGCTCCTGTTGGCAGTGGCACAGGCAGCCAGTTCTGATATGAGAAGGTGGTCAGGTGGTGGGTGATGGGATGATGCTGACCCCTGTGTCTGTGATGATGCTCTGTTAGAAATACCTATACAGTATTAAGATGGCTTTTCTCCATAAGGGGGTATTTCAAGATAGGAATAAACCTTCCCCTTTGTCTTCTGTATATTTTTCCACTACCTTCTGCTATTTTCCTCTACAACATTACTCTCATAAAATGTACACTCAAGGCACATATTAAAAGAAGGGTATTTTCCCAAATGACCTTCTTCCCAGTCTGATCAGTGTCTGGAATTCCTGGGAACAAAACAAGGCCATGACTCCCAATTCACCTTTAAGAGATTTATTCTTTGGAGAAATTCATGTGTATTTGCTTATTCACCAAATACTTATTGAGAGCTTACTTTATGCCTGAGTTAGAACTATAGAAATGGTAGAAAAGGCCAACGTCACTCATGAATAGTCTCTATAGGAAGATACAGAAAACAAACATGGTAACTTTAGATCCAGTAGCCTTGTGGGGTGGGGGGAGCAGCAGGGGACGAGTTTGGAAGTGTATTTCCTTAAGGTAGCAAAGAAGCTTGTCTGCATATGAGAATGTGTAAAGTATGAAAAAAGATAACAGAAGGATTTAGTCAGAAGAAACTGGTAAAATCAAGGACCTGAAGTGAAACCTGTAACTATTTAATCATTTTCTTAGTAAGTATTGAGAGTCCATCAAGTTGCTTCTCAGGTGTTGCTACTTTGTGCAAAGAGAGATACCCAAGGAAAGCAAACGTTAAATGAGGCATACTTCTGAAATCCAGCAGCTGTGTTTCTTTTCCTACCATGACAGAAGTGAGCATTTGAGATGAGCCTGGTGATGCCAATACATGACGATGTACTGAACAAAAATAGGAAGAGCACAAGAAAAGCAGAAAAGCTCACTAAAGGGACAAACTGGCATTCAGCTGCATGAGAGAACCTTTAGAGCAATCAGCCCCATCTCTCTTCTCTGCCTCCGTATTTCTCAAATCATTCATTAAAAACTACAATTAGACATGCCCAGGCACTTGTCAGTCAGCCCGGGTATCACTTCAGGTCAACTGGAAGGCAGCTGAGGAGGATCCATTGAGTCCTTATATTTTTACTAGTCCTTCGGCTCTCCAAAAAGACATTACCTTCTTCTTCACAGTACAGTTCTTCCAAACAGAAAGAGACAGAGAAAAGAGAGGACATCATTTCATGAAAAAACTACAGAAACACTAATGTTGTTTGGAGATCCTTGATTGTCCTGTTGTCAAGAAGGACAGGTGCTTTTGGTGACTTGTACTTTGCTAACCTGTAAAGAGACAATTTTCTTTCTGTACTTGAAGAAAGTTGGGATATTAGGCACTCTTTGGGACCACAGTATTATTATTATTATTATTATTATTATTATTATTATTATTATTATTATTATTATTATTATTATTTTACGGATGGTGTAATTTTGAGGTTAGTAATGTACTGCTCCTAAATCTCGAGAGCAATGAGTCCTCCTCCTGTTCTTGGGGCACAATGAAGAAGTTCTGATAGTGCTGTCAATTGCACAGTGAGTAGAGAAATTGCGACGTCCACTCCTGTTGCAGACAACACTGATGACATAGCAAATGCTTTTAAGATATAATAGAATAAAAATCACCAAATTCTTTGTGTGCACTGTTGTCTTTATATTTGACTTCGAAAGCAGGCTCTGAACAAAATAATCTAAAGTAAATTTGGATTGTTTACCTACCTCCTATTCTTAATTAAGTACTGGGATGTTTACTAACCCTTCTATCTATCCATCTCCAATAATCAAACGAAAGGTCATGGTTATCTGCTTGCTTGGTGTGTTGTCATCAGATGAACTTAGTGATTATTTTCTCTCTTATTTCCATCTCTTCAAGAGCATGAAGAGAAAAGATCTGATTTCCTTCTTGTATTGAACTTTCTAGTACATTTTAACTGCCAGCAGCCATAACAGTGCTTTTGTAAATTTTGGTCCAAATGCCTGACAATCTTTTTTTCAAAGACTAGTACACCACTGTACTTCAGAGAGTTCAAACCAAAAAGTCATAGGATAGAAATCATTTTATGGCTCTGCTTCTTGTGGGGATAGCTTCCTCTCATTTAAGTAAAATATTTGCTACTTCAACAGAAGGAAAATCAGTTAATTAAAATGAGTTTATTTGTCAAAAAAATCTTGGATAAAACACTCAAGATTGTACTATTAAGATAAATTATCCATGAGGTACAAGTGTCCTTTGCTTTTTTCCCTTTGGGATAGGCTTGTCCTCATTGTTTTCATGAAAAGTATCTGCTTGCAGATCTGCTCTTTTACTCCCCAACTTAGATAATGTTTCCATTTAAGCTGAGTCATCCTTGTCCTAAATATTGCATAATGGCACAGTCTGCCATCTTCTGTTTGCTTTGGCCAAATACAATGACAAGGCAAACCAGTCTGAGGCTTTTAAATTCTCTCTGTATACTCTGCTATTTTATGTGGTAGTCAAGTGAATTTATTGTATTATATTTTATATTATATAATATTATATTGAATGAGCTACACAAAATGCTACTCAAGAAATCTTAAAATTAAAAATCTTGCAAATGAATTGCCTGCTCTAGTTATGAAAAATGTGTTTGGAAATCACAGGGAGAACATTTGCAATTTGAAACTTTTTATCAGCAATAGAGAGAGCTCAAGGTCAGTTTAATATTAATTCTCTCCCAGTTCTTTCATCTAGATATCAAGTTGTATTTGAATCTGGCAAGGAGTTATGAATTTAGGTCAGTGTAGCCTTCAAAGCAGAAATTTCTTGATAAATATTCTGTATCTGTCTATTTAGTCTTCAATATCATTAGGTTATTTTAAAGTGAAAATGACCTAAACTTGCCTATTCATGGAAAGGGAAATTTGTTTCTGCTAAGTTGAAATTGCTTTTGAATAATTTATAGGGAACAGTGAATTCATCAGATCTGATAGTATCAGCAACCGTGAGATTGCATTGTTCTATAATAGGTGCTATGGGAACAGGGAAGCTAGAGTTGGTTAGCATGAGAATTTCAATCCAGAATCTCATGTAGGCTACAGGCAGGCTATATTTTAGAAAAGAAAAAACCAAGATTTTTCTATGGAGAAATAACCTTTTAAATGCCCTCACTGGCCAAGTGGTGGTAGTGCACACCTTTAATCCCTGCAGTCTTCCAGAGGCAGCATAAACAGATCTCTCTGAGTTCAAGGCCAGCCTGGTCTACAGAGTGAGTTCCTGGTAGTTACAACAGAGAAACCCTGCCTGGAAATAAATAAAAAATAAATAAATAAATAAATAAATAAATAAATAAATAATGGCAGTCATTGCATGTGAAATCGACTGTAGTCAATATATTGGGTCTTTTTTTTTTTCCTCAGAAAATCATTACTGAGTAAGGAGATAATAGTAATGGGGAAATTATTATTAATTAGTCTTAGGGCTAATAAAAGCATATGAGCCTATAAAATGAGTTTTAGCCTGCTGAAACAGTATTCTCCTCAATTTATTAATTTATAATATCAGGTATTCTAGAAAGGGCCGTGTTTAATCTCCTTGCTCACTAAGGAGGTCATGGATTCGGTCACGGCTGGACTCATAGTTTCCGGATCTCCAACATCTAGATTCACACTTGTGGGGGAACACTGTGACACCACTCACACCTTCTGAAGGCAGCCTTGCCTTTGTCCATCACCCACTGCAGTGTCTCTTGCCAGCACTTTACTAATGTCATCACTTCTTTATCTTTGAGTTTTCCGGTTTTATGAGCATGCCTTTGAAATGCTTTTAGAAACTCACACTGCCTTTGTAGCTAAACCCAATCTTAATCGCTACATCATTCTAGCTTTATTCTGGATAGTTGTTTCCATAATAAACAATATGCTATGTTCTTCCTGGATCAAAGTTCATTTGCTGTTGCTGAATAACAGAAGCTAACCTGTCTCAAAGGTGAATGCCAAGTCTCCATTGATTCACTTCCTTACAGATGGGAGCAAGAGGTAGAAGGGGGATTTCCTGCTGCCAATAAGGATTCATGAGGCACTTAAGAAGGCAGTTGAGGATCCAGTGATGTGGAGACAGGGGCATAAAGGAAACTATTGAGAGAAAAAATGAAAAGGAGGATATTTAGGGGAGACAGGGACTGGCCAGATTTTCTCTCTGCTTGACCCTTGACTGCCTTACTGAGTGAACTGTGTGTTGAGGATATTGATACACATACACAAACTGATAGTCTCTGTTATGTAACTTCCCAAAGGCCACAGTTTAGGCCAAAGAGATTGCAAATAAAAGCATAATAAATATTCCTATTTGACTTTGTGTTGAAAATTAAGATAATTTCAGCAGATTTTGTGTCTATGAACTTCCCATGCTTATTTAATTTTTCATTTCCTATAAGTATAATATGGCATTAATGATGGAAAACACTGTGCACACTCTAGGACTTATTGGGGAGCTTACTGATGTGGTATTTTGCCTTTTTTCTTTTAATATAGACATAAACTGACTAATGAACAAATAGCTAAAAGTTACACACAAAATTTTCTGAATATTCCCATGCATTATTGAAATGGAATAACGATGGCTCTGAAGTTGTTCTGAAAGTCTGCAACATGCATTGCTAGTAATAACCAAGAAAATTGGTAGAGAACTTTGATGGCAAAGACTAGAGTCGCAAATATAAGGCTGTCTCAGCTCACATGGGTAGGCTTAGCATTGTGATCGCTTTTGCCTTTGAAGAAGCAGATGGATATCTGTACAGGGCGGAAGTGACAAAGGGCTACTGTAGCCATCATCTAGAAAGCACAGCTAAAATATCTTGTGTTCTCTCTCATCTTCAAAATGTTGTAATTAAGAGTACTTGATTGAATGTTGTTTTTAAACATCTTAAATGTTACATAGAAATTCGAAGGTCAAGTTCAAAATTTAGTTTATTTCCCTACATAATTTTTTTTAAATGTCTTGACTAAAGCAAACATTCCACAGAGGGAGGAGATATCCAAACATAGGAAGAACATTACGGGCTGAGGCCTCTAAATCATAGTCCTCATCTTACAGTCTCACCCAGCAAATGTGGAGGACTGGTTGTTATTAGAGTTTTTACTATTAACAAGGAAAGTGATAGATGTGTGAATCATCATTACGTCTGACAGTCTTTCTGCTAAATTTAGAAAGTAAATTTCCACCTCCCTGATGCCAGTCAGTAAGTCATTCATACAAACTAACAGGGAAATGGGAGTGGTTTTGAACAAAACATCTTATTTGGAAATCCAAATGGCTTTATTATGCAGATATGATTTTTTTTCATAGATGAGTCCCATTATTAAAGCCAACTTAGCCACTTTATGTTGGAAATATTCCAAATGTTTTCTTCATAACATGAATTTGTTTCAAAAGGAATTATTTTCTCATCTGTGATTAAAATGTAGCCTTCATTTTCAAAGGGCAAATAAGGTCTCATTTTTCTTCCAAATATCTTCACTGTAGCATATGACTGACAAGTACTTATCACACACACACACACACACACACATGATCATACTCATCAGTGAATTTGGAGGATGGGTTATTACTCTTTTTCCACTTAATAAGGAAAGTGATAAATGAATGATTCATCCTTAAGTTTGATAATCTTACTGTTATGCAAAAAACCACTTCTATGTTAGGATAAATATTGTTATTATCACTGCCATATACAGAGCATACAAAGAATTGTATTTTTTTAAATAAGAAAAGCTAATTTCTTATTTAATCACACAATTAATCACACACTCATTTAGCATTGTTTAACAATGCATTGAGAAGAGTGAGCACATATATGAGTGTGCATAATGTGGAACCCATACCCTGCTCTCAGTCAGTACAGTTCCAGGCACAAGATGCTAAGTCATGACTCAGAAGTACAATCTATATGATGGCAACACAGACAGGCCATATATGAAATATTCCTAAAGTTTAATTAATTACTGTGTTTTAGACAATTGTTTTTAGATATAAAAATAGAGGATACATTATATGTTTTGCTATACCTCATTATCTTGAATATGTATCACAAAGATTCCATAGTCTTTTTACGGGTAGATGAAAACTCTAAATGATTCTTAAAGGCCAGTGGTAAAGTAAAAGACACCAAGACTAGAAAAAAAAATTGTGGGTACATTGCAATGAAGAATTTATTTTATAGGAGTATTGTTAAGTTCTGGGTTGGGGGGCTCCTTTAACTATATTTTTCTGAAATATTTAGCTGCCTGAGATGAAAGAAAATAGCCATTGCAATGCATTATTGGGCCAACTTTCCTGCTGATTCACAGAACACAGAGCACTGAGCTTGTATGTGTGCCCTGAGTGTCCACAGGGAGAACTGTACCACTGTACTTCCTAGGTCAGACACAAAGTGCTAAATGGCTTTCTTCTTGTTTAAGAAAATACAAAGATTTTACTGCTATCAAAACCACCAGTTGTGTTTATATGTGTGTGTGTGTGTGTGTGTGTGTGTGTGCATATGATCATTACTCAGTCAGTTGAGGTTAGATATAATCACAAACTTAACCATTACTGACGTGTATGAACAGCCTGAAGCAGCATACAAGGAATAAGATATTGAAAACACTCACCTTTCCCACTTTGTTTTATTTTGACTGGAAAGTTAATGATATAAAATGAAGGACTCTAATAAATAGCCATACAAACTAAAGCAAATGAGATAACCATAATTGGTCTGCATAGTTGGAGACCATTTTATGTTAGTGAAACCACAACTCAAGCAAACAAAATAGAAAGAAAAGAAAAATGCAGAAAAAATAAGCAAGAAACATAGGTAGAGTACTAAATGTAAAATGACAGTTGCAATGTGAAAATTAAAAGGAGAGAACAGACATTGCCTTGCTGAAAGCATGGATGATGTGTAAGTCAGCCTTTTGTTGCCATTCTGCCCTTGTCTGTGAACAACCATGACAGTGAGGTGAGTATTGATCTGGGGCCGAGTTACAAATGCATTTTAAAAGGTAGGCAGATTCATAAATATGGAATATCCAGATTACAAATATCTACTGTTCCTTACAAACCCATGTGTACTAAATTAATAAGTTAAGAAAATAAAAATATTATTTCTCTTTCATCATCATGCTTTATTAAAACAGAGGTATGTAGTAGTAAAACCAACACATTAAGAGCTTGTTATACACAAAATAGGAGCACAGGAAGCTCTTAGGAAACATTTAATTTTAGCAATCACCAGGACAGTTAACACTGTTATCTCATTTACAAAAGGGAAATGCAGGGCTTAGAAAGAGGACTGTATCCCCCAACTCACGGAAAGAGGACTGTATCCCCCAACTCACGTAGGTATTTTTGACTGAGCCTAGACTCTGTCTAGACTCCAAATTAGACTGACCTATTACTCTGTGCAATACAGCTTTCCTGGAGTTAATCTGAGGCTCTATGTCTAAATCAATTGATTTAGACATCCCATTGTGTGGAGAGAGGCCACCTGTGTTTTTAAGACAACTAACTCCTTCTTTAGATTCTTATAAACTTGATCATGAAAAGTCATTCTGTTGACATTCTTCTCCTATGAGATACAAAAGAGCAAAATGCTGCCTTGTAGATAACGCTCTTTCTTATTGTATTTGCTCAGGAACATGCATGTTTGAGCTTATAATGTCTTCTCAGAAAGAAATTAGAAAACATGTTCTTTAGGGACATAAATGGTAAATGTGTGTTGTACCTTAAATGTGTGGCTGGCCCCTCCCTATGCTTTCTTATGAGAACTGTATCACATCTCTGTCAAAAAAGTTTCAGTGATCCCTTTTCATTCAAAGAACAGAGTCAAAATCTTCAGTGTGGCATTCGTATTTTCCGGTTTGAACCTAACTTTAAACCTATCCTAGGTATACCTCCATTCTAGTTTTCTCATCTATCCTATTGCACGTGCTGCTACTGTAGCTCATAAAAACCCTAGACCATTCCTCATCCCATCCTTCCTACTTGGTACTTCTC
The DNA here is from genome assembly GCA_026225945.1 of Cricetomys ansorgei. Taxonomy (NCBI): domain Eukaryota; kingdom Metazoa; phylum Chordata; class Mammalia; order Rodentia; family Nesomyidae; genus Cricetomys; species Cricetomys ansorgei. The sequence goes on along the minus strand of JAMJFZ010001360.1, from coordinate 1,378,782 downwards.
AACTCTCAGTTTCTGCAGTTGCTAAAACTCAGCCTCCTGTAGGAGACCTCAGAATATCTTCGAGTCATATTTATTCCTATTTCATTGTTCTATGTGCTTTTGTCTTCAAGAAAATGCTCACACATAGGAGTTATCTGGCAAACATTAGATAAAGGAACTGATAAAGGCATGAGCATCCAGGAGTTAGGCATGTCTCTTAGGATGGTGTCTACACAAGACATTGTGATATTTTTTTACTCCTGCTTAACAATGATTGAACTTATTAATCCTTTCATGTTTATGTGCTTTGATTTAGTCTAGTGTTTGTTTTGTGTTGTTTTGCTTTGCTTTTTAAGAGAGAGAAAGAGCATGAGGCTGGTTGGGTAGGGTTGGCAGAGGACCTCAGAGGAGCTAGAAGAGGGGTAATAGGATCAAAATATATTGTATGAAATTCTCAAAAAATAAATAAGAATGATTTTAAATGACTGAAATTTCCATAAGAATAGACTTCCTTTGAGTATTTGGTAATTTACTAATGAGTAAAAACTTTAAAATAACTTGCCAAGGCCTCTCTTATTTTTCTGGTATTCTCTTTAGAGTCCAGACCATAATAGCAGCTTGTAAGGGCATACTACTTTTATAACTCATACAACATCAATCCACATCATATGCTGGTAAAATCTAGACCTCGAGGATTTGGTTCTGCTGAAATGGACAACACTCATTCCTGGAGTTCTTGTGAACATAGAGGTGTCTTTGTAAAGAACACTTAATTCTCAGTGTAAGGAAGTTGATGCCAGCAACTTATCTATGAAGAACGTAGTGTAATGAGCCAATAGGAATTGGGGAATAAAGCAAAGAAATGGAGCTCTGAAGGTTGGTTGAAAAAGAACCATGGAGAGACATAAAACAGTGATGTGTTAAAGATTTTTTCTGAAAGTCATGAAAATTAGTTGGGGCTTCTCATTTCTAAAGATTTGTCTCCTAAACAAGGCAGCATGAAATACAGGCCATGGAAGAAATTATTAGCATGGTGGCTTGAGGTGTATGATTCACATGCTGTTCTGGGGGTGCGTGGGTAGAAAATGTGTAGCCTTCTGGAAACGTTTCACTAGCCTTAGGAAGATAAAAATCCATTTTCTGTCATTCACCTAGAAATCTCCCCAGCATCCTTCTTCCCCTTCTTAGTTTGCACTTTAGTTGTTTTCCCCAGAGAGTATTTCAGTGCTGGTAAGCTTTGTCTCTTTCCTGCAAGAATTGAGTGGGTTGCAAAATGTTCATTACTGATGAAGAAACCTGTTTCAGTAAGTGTGAGCTGGAATACAAATGTAACAAGAAGTAATGATGAAATAGCACAGACTATTGACCAAGTGTATTTATCCAGTTTCTCACTCAAATGTCTTATAAATTAGAGGATAGCAAAGAAGTAAAAATGCCCACTTGTTGGGTCATAGCTTCCTGTCAATGGCTACTTGGGTCTACCATAGGAAGCATTTGCTTTTCTATCAGACATTGTATTAAATACTTGGCATATCTTATTTTACTGTTCTTCAAAACAATAATATGTGCTATAGAAGTACAGGTATGCTAAGTGGCGTGGTCAGGACTTAAATCTCAGTAACGTCCACTATCCTAGACCTTTTCTCTTAGCTGTGGTATCTCTTACTTGTAGAGAATTCTTAAAACAACAGTACTGAATTAGGTCTCAGAAAATCTATAAATTTATATTGGGTTTCATTCTACTAGTCCTGTAAATCTAGACATGTTGGTTAACATGAATCTTGGTTTCTTCTTCAGGGAGGACTCAGAATGTTTGACTACCAGAGACACTGAAGGAGCTACTCAACTGACATAAGATTCCTTTGTTATAGTATAAATGGATTCCATCACTGTTTCTCACTGGCTGATCTAACACATGACTTCTGTTGTCCAGTTCGAATGGCAGAACTCAATGACATAAAAAGATGAGAAATATGCTTTATGCTAAGCTTCTCTTAAGATTTTCCTTCAATAATCAGATATTTGATGGATGCCAAACTTGGTAGGCATTGGCAATATGACTGATAAAAGAAATTGTGCCAATACCCATTGAGCTTACATTTTGGTGAGGCAGATTAAAAAAAAAAAACATAACTAGCCTACTGAGTAGTTGAAATGATCAACATAGATGTTTCTTCAGACAGCATTTCTCAAGTAGGTTTTTTCAGAAGACATAGCATTTGGCTAAAGACCCAACATAAGTGAATAGGCAGCCACATGAGAGATTCAACCAAGGGAGCAGTGGCCTCTAACACTCCAAAAGGTTAGCATGGTGAAGGGTCTGGCTTTCATGAGAACCAAGCGCTGAGTAGAAAAGAGAGGCATAGGACGAGAGGAGAAGTTCTACTCAGAAAAATTGCGGGAGAAATGGGCTGGATCATACATGCTATGGGACAGACTATGGGTTTTGCTTTACAGCATTAAGTCAACAGCAGATCTTAACAATATAAGAAATACAGTGGGAGAGGAGCCTTCTTGCCCATCAGAGATGTCTGCAACATGACTTCAGAGTCTGTATACTATCGACCATGGCAAAAGGGAGCTCAATTTAGTTAAGACTATAGAGATGAACATTTTACCCTGGATTTTCTAAACAGTCTCAGTTCATCTTAAGAGTCTTTATTAGAGGAAGATTCAAAGAAGGGTGATGCAAGGGACACAGAAGTTGACTGATGAGCCTAGGAGCCTGGAAATTCAAGCAGTCACTAGAGCTGGAAAAGGCAAAGATGTGGTTTCTCCCCTGCAACCTTCAGAAGATATAATCCCCTATCAATATGTTGACTTTAGCCCACTAAAGTTAATCTCAGACCCTGCCTCCAGAACTATAAGAGAATCCATTTTTGTAATTTTAAGCCATCACATTGTGACATGTTTATTATACCAGCATCAGGAAACTAATAAATGCCTATGGATTCCAACATAAGGATAGCTTGAAGGGAGATCAAAGAAACTGAAAGGCCAGTAGGCATGTGACTCCAGCAATCTTAACAATGTTGACCTGTGTGTAGAAACAGTGACACATACTGAGGAAAGCAGAGCTGCTTGGGGGTGTATTTTGGAAGTAAGGCTGATTGGGCTTGCCAGATTCCCTTAGCTCTTAAACCACTCTTTTCTTTGGCAGGAGCAGGAACCCCTGGGTACTATTTGGCACACTGCAGCCATCAGTCTTAGACAGTAAGTGCTGCCTTACTAGGTAACTGATTTGACAAATAAGTAACTTGTTTACCAGCCAGAAACATCTAGCCACTAGAAAAATGTAGCTTATAGTCCAGAATCAGCCAGTCTAAGGCAACCTTTGTTCTGCAGTTCCTTAGTAAGTGGGAAGCCAAGACCAAGGATGGCAATTAGAACAAGTGTGGATACCTTTTCAGGTTAAAAAAATAATAATTCCAGGTGCACAGTGTGTAATTATTTATATGAAGTGAGCATGACATTCTTCATAGTAGAAGAGAAGAAAAGTATTAATTTTCTTAGGCAGTATTATTTCTCAAAACCTTCCTGAGTGCTATTTTCCACTCTTTGCTTTGTGCAAATAAGAGACCGAACTGGCTGGCTGCAATGAGCATTTCTGCATGCAAGATTTCAGGCTGTGCCGTTGTTCACAGGCCTCACTCTGAGGCTTACAACTGTTTTTAAAATCCCAACTGGAAGACGGAAGACATAGAAGACAGGGATCCTTATAGGAGGCCAGCAGTGCTGCCTAACCATACAATAAACATTGCCTTCTCAGAGATGTTACACCAAAGCCTTTCAGGATCTTACCTACAGGATTTCATAAAGTCCCTCATGTTCCTATACTCATTGAATCACCAAATTCCATCAACACTGGCAAGGTATATGGGCCTCCTAAAGAGGCATTTAACCATAGAAAAAATGTCCTGTATGTATCATTCCTTCCAGTTTATATAGTTGTTATATTTTGATGTATATGATACATACTATCCACATTCTACCCTGCAAAGCACCTTCTCTGTACACCCAGGATAAAAATTACTAGATAATCATAGTTTCCTCACCACAGAGACCCTACATGGGTAAGTAGAATTATGGGAAATCATGAAGCTTAAGATCCTCCAATAAGAAGGTTGCTTTGAGGTATAAAGTAAGAGGAAATTGTGAAAATGAGTTTCTGTTCTACCCTTTCTATTTGGCATGCACATCTCTGAAACTTATGCATAGTTACTGTTCTCTCTACTATCTAATTCCCACTTGCAATTCCTTACTCTCACAGAGCACGTGAAACCTCATCTTCAAAACCAACTTAAACTGGTTAACAGTTCTTATGTTCTCCTTGCTGAGAACAACCAGGACAGATCACTCCTCTATTTTTTATGTATACATGTATGCTGTTTTGATTTAATGGTCTCATTTCTGTTCTGCACCAGTCAATCTATAAATAAATGCCTCCCTTGTCTTCACACACTTCACATTCTCATAATGATTTGTAGGTAATTCTAATTTTATCCACAATGAAAAACAAACACTTGATAAAAATCTTAACACATACATTATGTGTTCATGAAGAAGGTACCTAATTGCTCTGATCTTCTCTAATAAGAATTAAAGTTTGAAGGTAAAGAGATGGTTCATACATCCCGTATGCCCAGGGTAAATAATAGATCTTTTTTAAATTCAACACATGAACATTGGGCATACTTCAAGGTAGTAAGGATACAGAGGTGATGAAGAAAAGAAAGTTTCCTGTTCTCATGGGGGCAATATCATCTTTACACCAGTAGAAAGTTAAATAGAACTTTAAGTTTAAAAATAATTACATACTCTGAAGTCTACTCACTCTCAGCAATCTGTCCTGAGGAGAATGCTCTACAAGGCTAGACTTCAATCTCAGTGGAGACCAAAGTATTAAAATGAGGCAATGATACTAGAAATACCTGTCACCCAATGTCAGGAAGAGGTGAAATTATCAGCAGCAGAACCAAGCCTACTCACTTCTACAATGGGTGACAAGTACTATTGCCAACTAACACAGCGTGAAACCAGGCACTTATTCTCTAAGAAACCTTCATGCTGGATCCTGTGAGTGTAGTGTCCTTCACAGTCCATCAACAGTGAACAGAGCATTTCCTCAGGACTGTTGGGCTCCAATATGAGGAGAGCAACACAATCTTACTCTGATGAGTTTATGGCCACATGAACTCACAAGACCCAGATGAAACAGATTGTCTAACAAGAGATTAAGAATGTCTGGTGCTAGGTTGTCATGACTGAGATACAAGCCCCAGATTGCCTTGGATCCCTAAGGACCTTATGCAACCTTTGCTCTCAGCTATGAGATGGAGATAATGACATCTCTGGCCTCCAGGGTTAATGTGAATGTGACATTTACTGTGTCAGGCATTTATAAAATAAATCTCATTTCATGGAGACAGTGGTTGAGCAAATTTTGATTCACATCCTGCCTTTTCTGTCTATTAGCTGTATTTCCTTGGTCAAATTATTTAACTTCACTTGCCTGTTTCTTTGTTTGTAGAATACTGTTAATGTGGCACTCATAATATACTGCTTTATAATATTGTCAAAATCATTAAGCAGTATTAAGTCAAATATTTCAGGAAGAAGCATCTGGGCCAACGAGTTAATTTTCACTGGAGAAAAACCTAAACACCATGTAGAAACAATCTTCACTGTTTGTATCACTAGGCTAGCAAAATTTCCCAATTGACAATGTCTGAGCCATTTGGGTGACTTCTTGAGATTAAACAAAAGAATCTGGTAGAAATTCCTAGCCAGGACTTTGGACATGACAAAACAACTACTATGAAGATAAACTGGTGCTCTGATCCTCTTTCTAACTTCCCTGGGGCATCATTGTGAATCACAGAAAGGGTCTCTCTTCTTAGATATCTGAGAAAAGGTTCTCTCTGTCATTTACTAAAGATGCTGAATGAGCAGACCACTATAATTTTCAGATGCACAAAGATTTCCTGTAGGAATTTAGCATGCATTATTATTTCTAGCCTTGTTTATATTTATGTTTCTCTCTTTTGATAAGCAGTTTCCATAATCTTATGGTTTCTTACTTGAGAACAATAAACCACACTTCCAATTTGCTAATTTCATTTGATGCTTTGGAGTGGAAAAAGAGAATCTTTAATTATATGATAATTGTCAAGGGAGTACACAGGCCCAAACATAGAGAAGATGGTTAAATAATAAAAACCACTGATAATAATATTCTTGCCACAGAAAGCAACATGTAAGGTTATATGTATATGTATATATATATATATATATATATATATATATATATATATATATAGTATTCTTAATTTAGCCACTACAGTATTTGAGTGAAAATGGCCTCCACAGGTTGTTAGGGAGTAGCACTATTAGGAGGTGTGGCCTTGGAGGAAGTGTGTCACTGAAGATAGGCTTTGAATTTTCAGAAGCTCAGGCTAGGCCCAGTGTCAGTTTCTCTTTCTGCTACCTGAGGATCCAGGTAGAGAACTCTTAGCAACCTCTCCAGCACCATGGCTGCCTGTGTGCTACTGTGCTTCTTGCCATTATGGTAATGGACTAAAACTCTGAACTATAAGCCAGCCTCAATTAAATGTTTTCCTTTATAAGAGCTGTCATGGTCATGGTGTCTCTTCACAGCAATAGCAACCCTAACTAAGACAGCCACTTTACAATAAATACATGTTTTCATAGCAATATCTATGTGACAAATGCTTATTAAAATTAATTGATAAAAATTTGATTTGAAAAATGAGCAAAGGATTTAGTAGCAATTTCTCCAAAGATGTATGAATTCCCCATAAACATGGGAAAAATTCTCAGGGACTTACCTCTGATAATTAGGGAAATGAAAATCAAAAACATCATATGTAATTTCATAACCATTAAAATAGCCATTATTTAAAAGCTAGGAAATAGCAAGTATTGAAAACAATAAAAAGAAATTGGGACCATTGTACCTGCTAGTGGCAATTGAAAATAATGTAGTGACTATAGGAAAAATATGGCAGTTCTTTGATAATAAAACATAAAATTACCATATGGCCCAGTCACACCACTTCTGGGACTATACCATAAGGAATGAAAGCAGGGGCTTGGGCAATCATTTGTATATATGTGCACAAGGCAGCATTATTCTTAATCACCAAGAGGTAGCAGCTTAAGTATATATTGACAAGCAGATAGATAGATAATTGTCATATATATATATATATATATATATATATATATATATATATATATATATATTCGGTAGAATATTATTTGAAATACATTTTATTTAAAAGTACATTTTAAAAATATTTATCTTATTTTTAGTTATTTGTAAGTGAGCTAGAGTTTCAATCAGCTGGGAGCCACTCAACATGGGTGGCTGAGAACCAAACTTAGGCTTTCTACAAGAGATATATATATCTCTTGTAGTAAAGAACATATATATATGTTCTTTACTGACAAACCACATCTTTAGCTCCTATTACATTTTTCTTTCTTTCTTTCTTTCTTTCTTTCTTTCTTTCTTTCTTTCTTTCTTTTTTCTTGTTTTCCTTTCCTTTCCTTTTTTTTTTGTTGTTGTTTTTTGTTTTCTCTAGAAAGGGTTTCTCCATTGTAACTCTAACTGTCCTGGAACTCACAACTCACTCTGTAGACCAGGCTGGCCTCAAACTCACAGAAATCCACCTGCCTCTGTATCCCAAATACTGGGATTAAAGGCAAGTGCCACCACCACCAAGCTCTACTACATTTTCTTAAAAGGAAGGGTATTCTAACACATTCTGTAACATGAATGAACCTTGAAGACATTATGCTAAGTGAAATAAGCTCGTCACACATCACAGTTCTGAGAGAGAGAATACAGAGGAGTGGGAAGTGGATACAACGGAATGCGAACATATTGGTGAGCACAGAGTTTCAGCTTGTGATGATGAAGAGAGTTCTTAAGAAGAATGATGGTGATAGCTTCCGTCAAAAGGTCTAAAGTAGTAAATTCTATGTGAGATGTAGTTTACCATGGTTCTTAATAATTAAAAGAAAAAGTTTAAATTCACTCCCTCAACTGGTCCATCCCAACAAACTCCTCACATTTCTGTGATTATTTTCAGACCTAGTAAAATGGAAATATCAGACTGACCTCAGTGGAATTTTCTCTCTGCTGAGGGTTCTTTCAACTTCATGCCCACAGACAAGGCATTATGCTTCATTTTCCTCACACAAAAATGTGAAGAGTATTTTACCACATCATAGAATTAAACAGGATGATGTAAAGATGACTGGCAACAGATGACTGTTCGCACTAAGGAAATTAATTATTGTCAGCACCATCGGTATCATATTTCTCACTTAAAAGTCATCATGAAAAAATCCAAGCAGAATCTTTATGCACAATAAGAGCTCCACATCATGTTTTGTTTTGTTTTCAAGGAAGATCTATGAACAGCCTACATAATTGGACACTGAGTTGCATGACACAGGCATGCTTTGTGAGAAGAAACAGACAGATGGAGGCTACAAAGACAAGCTTTCAGGAAGAAAGAAATTTAGGCAGCATCTTGCAGGATGTCTAGGATAGTTAAAAAAAAATGGAAAGGAACAGAAACGTGATGATGGGGAGGCAGAGAGAAGAATGGTGTGATCTGTGACATTCCCCATTGTTCTATTAATGACATTCATAGAAAGGATGGTTGGGAAACCACAGGAAAGCACTAAGTGTACGTTTCTGATATTATCATGAGTATATCAGTTTGAAAGTTTGAATGTATACAGTAGACAGAATATAGTGGAGTTTGTAATGTAGCTTAGTAGTCAAGCAGCATGCATACAACTCTGATCCCAAGCACAGAAAGAGAGAGAGAAAAAGAGAGAGAGAGAGAATGAGAGAGGAAAGAAGGAAGGAAGGAAGGAAGGAAGGAAGGAAGGAAGGAAGGAAGGAAGGAAGGAAGGAAGGAAGGAAGGAAAAAAGGAAGGAAGGAAGGAGGAAAGGAAGGAAGGAAGGAAGGAAGGAAGGAAGGAAGGAAGAAAGGAAGGAAGGAAGGAAGGAGGAAAGGAAGGAAGGAAGGAAGGAAGGAAGGAAGGAAGGAAGGGAAGAGGGGAGAGAAAGGGAGAGAGGTAAATTGGAAGGACTAATTTCTTCTTCATAGGACATCAGTATTTTTCTCTTGAGGCCTTAGATTAAGTGAATGAAGCCCTTCTAAATTATGGTGGCTCAGCTGCTTAACTCAAATTCTCTTGATTCAAATATTAATCATGTCTGAAGAATACCTTTCCATAACACTTAGAATTGTTTGACAAACAATTATTACAATGTTAACAAAGAAATTGAACTGTCACACAAAGTAACTCAAACAAGAAGTTCAGTGCAAAGAACTAGTGTTACTCAAGAGCATGAGAAAGCAATTATAAAATGTAAACAGGGATCCCTAAAAGGTGCCTCCTTAAGACAGAAGAAATATATCCAAAAAGGACACATTTGGAAGTGAGAGTTCAGGAATCACTGAAAAGGTTTGTTTGGGGTCACTGGATGTGGGGGTCCAGAGCCAGAACCAAGTCACAGTCTCTGGGGAAAAAGGGTACCAAAGGCATCAAAATACTGATACAGGTATGAAATCTAGAAAATATGGGGTCTGCCTCAGGATGGCCATCAGAACTCTGAGGGCTTAAGTAAGCCCCGAGTGAAGCTTGTGCACAGGAGGAAGTTGGATGTGGCAAAGCATATGGAGAATGGTGGTGTTCAGTTGCATCTGGCAACTCATAAAGTCTTGTTCTTTGGGAGTCCAGTGTGCTTTCTAGTAACTCCTAGGGGAAGGAAGTCAGATTCTCAAATATCATAGGACAAGAGCACACAAAACAGACATGTGTACTAGCATCCAGGTCTAAATCATCTGGGAATCCATACCATGCCATTTTTGTCCAAGGTAAGAAGCAGGGAAAGCCACAGACAAGTGACCACTACAGGTCCCCAAGGCTGTGAGGGCCCTAGAGTGGGAAACAGTGTTATTCAGGCTCCTTTGAACATCTGCAAGACTCAGAGGGGTTGTCACGTTAGATTATCCAAAGGTTGACACAGAGAAGCTCAGTCCTCATTTATAACCAATTGGTTTCTGGGTCTGGATCCCTAGAATGTAATAGCAGAACCTATTGGGTGCTGAATATTAGCCCACACTTTGAAAGGCAGAGGATTCAGCACCAACCTCTGGATGAACCGGGACACTGGCACCAAATGCCAAGGCCTTGATCAAACATAGTGTCAGGAGGAAATAATCAAACTATGGTGAAGACTTCAAAAGAAAAAGCTGCATTTTTCTTTCATGTTATCCTGAAAAATATAAGCAAAACAAAACAAAAAGAGAATGTGGCGTCCTATTTCCTGTGTTTAGAGAGGTGGAGTAAGCCATCGCATCTATAGACAAATATCTGAACCCACTACAAACTAAAGAACTAGAACACTCACTCTAAAAAGGACGAGGACGCTGCAAGGGCCCTATGCTTAACCAATGACCATTGATAATGGAAACACTAGACTAAAAATAAAACAAACAAACAAAAACCCAACAATCAGGGAACGTGACCAGAAAAGAGAGCCGAAGAGTTGGCCTGAGTCAGAGAGGACTTGTGTAGCTCAGTGGCAGAGCACTTGTCTAGCATTTGCAAGGCCCTGAGTTCAAAGTCCTGAACTGTGAGAAAGGAAAAATGGTGAGATGCCTAATCAGAAATCAGCCTAAGTTGAATGTCTAGGTAGGACTTGAGTGTCCAACATACAGGGTGGTAGAAGAATGAAACGAGAAAGAAACTCATCAATGCTCAGGTGGCTAACCCAGGTATGGGAGAGTTTGACAAGGATCTAGAAGTTATCCTCGCTGGGTCCAGTTGTCTGTAACGGAGTCAGCCTCTGTCTGTGAGTGGTAGGAACTTCTTAGCTCAGGCATTTATACATCATTTATGGAATGTCAAGCACTGTCTTAAATACTTGACACATGATTAACTCTTAAAATAATCCCATTTTGCAGGTTGGAAATTGAGGCACAGAGTGATTATGAAGTCAGTCGCAAGACATTTAAGTGACTCATGGAGTAGTATATTCCACATCTCTGGCTATAGAGTTCTTCTAGAAAGAAATAGCATGACTGTCCCCTTTTACCTATGGTTTTACTTTTTGAGGTTTTGGTATTTCCGTTACCAATAGTCAATTGTGTTTCTAAAACACAAAACGGAAAATTCCAGAAATAAATAATTCATGTCATAATGCATGCTTTTCTGAGTAATATGATATATATTATAATTGAACTACAACCCACACAGGATATAAATTATGCCTCTTGTAAACTATCTACACTCTATATACTGCTCACCTGTTAGTCACTGAGTAGCCGTTTGCTTATCAGATCACCTGTCATAGTATCATGGTTTTTGTGCTCGTTACTTTAGTTAATTATGCTAATAATGTATAGAGGCATTGATGTAAAAGAGTGATGCAGAACCCAGAAGAATCAACTAAGTCTACAACGTTGGCAGCATGCAAGACATGTAGAAAAATGTTTATAGTAGGGTTCAGCACTCTTTGCTTCATATATCCGCTGGAGTCCTTGGAATATATCCTCTGAAGATAAGTGAGCACTACTGTACGTTGCATTTAGTCAGGACCCTTTAAGACATGCATTTAATTGAAGAATTAATGGTGTAGAATGCCTTTGTTGTACCCATAGATTTCAGGCTGTTAATTAATTTTCACTACTTCACAGCCTTTTGATTTTAATAGGGTGAGTGTTGAGATAGAGTCTTGCTATACACCTCAGATTTTCCTTCTACTCCCTATGTAGTCTAGACTGGCCTCAAACTCATGGTAATCTTGTTTTCCTGTGCTGGATACTGAGACTCAAGGCATGTGCCACCATACCCAGTCCTTCAGTATTTTTTGATAATAATAACTATTACATGATGATGGTTATACTCTTAATGGTGTTTGGGAGTCAAGGAAATGGTTTCAAATAAGCCATTCAATTGAAAACATGAATTTCTCTTCAAGGCCATAGAGCTTGTGTAACCCCAACTCGAATACTATTGGCAACCCTCCCTTGGCTACTTTTCAGAAGAAACATCTTCATCTGGGTATAGCATCAGGATTGGTCCCATGACAACGAACTCCTTCAGCTGCAAGGGATTCCAGGACCTTCTGGAGCCTGGAATCCTGCTGCTGCCAGGAAACAACATGGTACAGTCAGTCTCTATTTATCGCACTGAAAAACTGATTCCCCACTTCAGGCAAATGAAAAAGAAAGCACAAAACTCTCAGTTTGCAGCCAGTTACCTCTGCTGTTGTCACATCTGCAGCCAGAGATTTTTATAAAAGCAGAGAAAGAGCCACAGCTCTATGGAAAGATGAAATACCTTATGGATATACTTCTGCTTGAAAAGGCACATGGCTATGAATGTAAAGAAGAAATTGCCTTTATCCTACTTCTTTTTTTGATCAAAGTAAAAGCAAAAGTGTCAAAAATCATGAAGCTTTAACTGTGAAACTATTATTACTCATCAACCAGGCTGTAATTTTCTGTTTTCTATCATTTCCACCCTGTCTTGTCTGCCTGGAGGGGAACAATAAAACTACAAATAAATAAATAATGAATGAATGGATAGATCGATAATCTTTAAAAAAAAATATCTAGGGAGGGGTTTGTAGTTCCTCAAGTATCACAACTTCTATTTGTCCACAATACAAAGATGGCAAAGGGCATGACAATGGAAGCCTTCTTCTCTTCTTCCTTCTCACCCATGTCCTTTACTGACCCCCATCCTAGGGCACGGTCACAGGCATCTTCTAGGAGCTATCAAGGAGTTGTCATTTTAGTTGCTGGCAGGGAAAAGGTGTTCCCAACTGCCACCTAGAGATAAAGGGTTCTCAGTGTCATCAACAAGGCTCTGATGGACACTCCTTAATTTTGCTCCAACCCTCCCACTTTATAGCTTCTAAGCCCTGCATTTTATTCTCCTTTTCATTGGATGCTTCCCTTTAAGATACGTTTTCTTTGTGTATACACTTCTGTCCTTTTTTTTTTTTTTTCCCCACTCAACACTAACTCTTTCTCATGGTTAAAGAAGCCTGTCCCAGCCTCCTTAAAAGTCTGCAGACTTTCAGGGTTGTATCCCCAGATAAAATGAAGCTTATGAGCACTGTCCTCAGTTTGTTTCCTTTTTGAAGACTAGGAGACCTAGCAACAGTGACAAAGTTCTAGCATTTTCAAGTCAAAACTGTGACCAAAGCAAGAAATTCAAAAGCATCTTTCAGTAGTTTTATTTTAGCAGGGCATCTCAGAAACACACAAATGCCCTTGTCTTTATTCTTCTCCATAAAATAACCTATTTTAGAAGTGCATTCACTCTAGGTTGGGTTTTTGTCACCATTATTGCTTGGTGTTTCCCTTTTCTGAACAGTCTGACCTTGGGAATCTATTCTATTTAAAAAAAAAAAAATTCCATGATAGACAACAACAGCATTACCCAAGGCCTTCTGGCACAAACATCTCACGTTCCTTTATTCTCAGTCTATGGCTTCTGGACATCACTAAACAATTCTTAGTTAAATCCCTGCAGCATTCATGCTATTTTAATCAATCCTGCACACAGGCGGCAGCTGAACCTGTGAACTGGCTCAGGAATAGAAAGCAGTGCCGGAGGATTTCTGTGCCTTGGACAAAACAATATAAAGTTGTGGGGAATGCTGCCTTGGAGAAATTTTCATTGTCCCACCACTGCTAAGAAGGACTTTTGGCAGTGCTTTAGGAAAGCGATCAAACAGATCCAATTTAATAATCATTGTCAAGCTAAAAGACTGAATTTTGCTTAAGGAAGTAGTTTGAAGTCATGACAGTAAAATAAAGGTTGGATTTTTATTGTCCTTTATATCTAGAAAACATTCGATTGGTGAGCATGGCGCCACAGTGCAGGCAGTATTAAGGTGAGATTGAGTGGAGTCCCTTTTTCAACATCTGGATCTCACCAAGAGAGGCATTTTCAGGTTCTTGTACCAGTGAAATTGAGCTAAACGAATAAGATGCGAAAGCACAGCTGTGGGAGAACCCGCACCTGCTGCAATGCTCCATGACCAAAGTTTCACTGCAGCTGCTACCAGGAACACAGCAGGCTCACCAGTGGGGGGGCATGAGGCAGCAGCTCAGATTAGGGAGAATGCTATCTTGGCCATGATACAGAGTTTGCAAAAGAAAGTGGCCCTGGTTTTAATATCCAATCCATAAAGTTGTCACCCATTTTTCTCAAATGCATGTAACTTGAGCAAGTAGGGAAGAACCTCTTAAGTGACTAAAGGCTTTATTATTCCTGGTTGTATGGTGTACAATGAGGAGAGAGAGAGAGAGAGAGAGAGAGAGAGAGAGAGAGATTGATTTTGAATAAAGATGGTTCATATTTTCTATCATTGTCTGAAGGAGTATCACTACAAATTCAAAATTCACTAGGCATGATGATGGGTTGCCTATCATCCCTACATTGGGTCACAGATAATTGCTAGTTGGATTAATTTAAAAATTTAGAAGAAAACTTTCTATTCAATAAGAACTTATTAGTCTCAGATATATGTCAACATAAAGTTTGGTTTTTCTCACTAGTATCCCTTTTCACTTATTATTTGATGGCTTGATTTTTCTTTCCTCACAGAGAACATATCTGAACGAATTTTACAAGAGAAGAGATTACGGTATTTTGAATGACAAATGTGTCCCATGAACATCTGATTCCCATTTATTGGTGCTATATGAGGAGGTTTAGGTGTGCAGCCTTGCTGAAGGAAGTACGTCAGTGGGATGAGCTTAGGGATTATATAGCTTTGCTCTACTTCTCCTTTGACCTCTCTGCTCAACGTTTACATATGAAGATGTGAGCTCAGTCGTCTGTGTCTGCCTCCATGTCTATCACTTGGTTCTACCTGTGCATGCCCCTTGGAATAGGATAGACTCTTATCACACTAGAACCATGTGCCAAAATAAGCTTTATCTTCTATAAATTCCCCGTGTCATGGCACTGCATCACAGTAAAATAAAAGTAACTGATACAGGAGTATTTTACAAATAAGATATTTCAGTAGTAATAAGCATATTACGCATCATTCCTACCATCTGTCGTGACAAAAGTACAAATTAAAACTACTATGTGTTACCTCTATGTACCCTCTAGGAGTACTAGTGTTGATGTATTGATAAGAATCTAGAAAATTCAGTGCACTGGTGGCAGTGTAAACTATGTTACTTTGTCAAATAGTTTCACGGTTTCTTGTAAGGTGAAAGGAAATTTTCCAAACGGCTCATAAATTTCACATTTAGTTTTCTACCAAAGAAAAATGAAAGCACATGTCAAAGACATGTCCATAAATATTCATAGAGGTGTTATTCAAAATAGCAGCACATCATAAGAGAAAAAAAAGTCTGTCAACATAGAGAAACAAAGTGTGACCCATCCTACAATAGAATGTCATTTAGTCTTAAAAAAAAAAAAGTGCTAATTATTGCTGCAACTTAGAAGTTCAAAGATATCACACTAATTAAAAAGGCCACAAGTTATATGGTTTCACTTCTATTAAAAATCTAGGAATGCCAAATGCATAAGAACACACAACATATCTGGTCATCTATAATTTGGAAAATGGTAGCAACTGATTGCAAATAGATCAAAGGAAATTTAGAGATTCATGGGAATATTCTAAAACTAGATTACAGTGGTGATTTCTTATCTCCACAAATTTTCTAAAGATCAATGATTCATAACTGTACATATCATGCTATGTAAGTAACATCTCAATCCAGAGGTGGTAAATACAGATATGACTACAAAGAGGAAGTTTTGAGAAATAACTATAAAATAAATGAAAAGAAAATCTATTTACCTGTGAAATTATTTTAGTTTTACACGAATATCATATGTTTTTTTTTCTCCTCCCATCAAACTTATATAATACACCCTGACCCTCCCTCCTCCCTTTCCTCTTCCTTCCCCAGCTCCCAACATATCCCCTATACCCCAGATCTATTTGCCTACTAACAGCCACAAATATCTTCCCCTGCTTCACCCCAGAAAAGAACTGTTACCCCAGGGTCACAGCACAATCAGGGCATGGCAGAGTGGGATGGAATGAAGCCAAGTACCAATCCCTACATCGAGCGTGAGCTAGGAGCAAAAGGGTCCCAAGAGCAGGTAAAAGAGTCAGAGACATTCCCACTCCAGCCTATAGGAGTTTTTCAACAACACCAATCCAGACAATCATAAGATGTGCTTAGGGAATCCTGCGGGTTCCCTATCTGTAGCTTCAGTCTCTGTCGGCTCCTAAGAGTGCTAGTTGGTTGATAATGTGATGCTTATTCTCCAGGTGTCCTGGACCCCTCTGGTCTCTGCTATCCCCCTTTTCCCTCTTCCATGAGGTTCCCTGATCTCTGCACAGTGTTTGACCCTGAGGCTCTCCAGATGCTCCTATCAGCTGCTGGAGGGAGCCTCTCTGGTGAGGACTGGACTAGGTACCAATCTATGAGCAGAACATACCATCATTAGAAATCATCTCCAGGTTATCCAGTCTATAGCCTGTCATGCAGTTTCAGGCAGAGCTTCCCTCCTTTGGCATAGGATTCTGCCCTTCCATTGTCAACAAGGATCTTGCAGTGAGGATAGGCCATAATCTGGAGATTTTGTGGCTGGGATGGTGTCCCAGTCTCACCATTAGAAGCCTTGCCCGGCTACAGGAAAGGGCAGATAAATGGATGTAACTAGAAAGAAATTATCCTGAGTGAGGTAACCCAGTACCAGAAAGACAAATATGGTATATATTCACTTATATGTGAATATTAACTGTTAAGCAAAGGAGAAAAGTACAAGTATCCGCAGACACAGGAAAACTACACAACAAAAAGGGCCCCAGTTTTAACACAGACATCTCCCTGGTAGAGTGGAAATTGTACAGAGGGTGTAGGTGGGTTGGGGGAGGATGGGAATGGGAGCAGAGGGGACCAGGAAGAGAAGGATGGAGGGACAAAATATATGGGGAGATGACAAGTGTTGTCTTTAAAGAACAATATTGTTTAGTCTTTTGGTGCTCCTGTCTTCTGAAGTATTAAATGAAAATGACAAAGCTAACTATCTCATTAGCATTTTTCAAGTCAGTCAGTTGATGAAAATGATTTAGAATGGAGCCTGACACATGCAAGCACGGGAGTCATAGTGTAAGTGCCATCTAGAGATGTCTCATCATTGCAATATATATTGCGTGATATGGGTTTCTTTTCATGTTCTTCTTTTGGGACAGGAAAGCTGGCATTAATAATATTTTTGCAAATAGGCATAAATAAATCTCATATTAATAATAGCTATTCAAAAGATGTTTGAAATTACTAAGAGATAGTTTGGAATACTGTGTTATATATTAAGGAGAGTATAATCTGCAGAACGTGTTTGCTTTTGCTTTCATTTTAAAGAATAATAATTAATGTAAAAAACCATCATGATCTTCCATTATATTTTCATTTTCTCCACTAACTGAACATCTTCTTTATCAATTACAGGATGAAGGGAAGTGGCCACCTCTAGATGTAATAAAATTAGAAGGAGCAGAAATTGACATTGACGACAGTCTGGGGAAACCATTTGTGTTTAACTGTATGCCTCAGCCTGGAAGTAGAATATTTTGCTTCTGTGCAACTTCAAACCAAGAGATGAAAAGGTAATGCATTAATCCCCTGCCTCTCTGGTTTTACTTTCAGTGGGGAAATGTTTCATAAGTAGTAGACTTGCATATTTTTGGGGAGCAGAAATAAGACAGAGCACAAAAACATGGGAGTGTATTAAGTAAAAGTATTTTATTAGTAAAAACTTAGTAAAAGTAAAATATTTTATTAAATAAAAGAAGTTTAGGATGTCATTATTTCTTCATTTTTTTCAAACAGAATTTCCAAAGAACACAAGCATACTCTGCTAACATTACTATTGTTTTTATTTTCTTTATTTTCTTTAAAAGACAAAAGCTCAATAATGCCTCAAGCTTCCTGGCTGCTTATATCTCTCTTTTCTAACGAATTGCCCCATATATGTGGATAATTATTGGTATAAAAATAATGAAACAGGATATGGAACAATACACTATTGTGAGATATGCAAAATGCATGAAGAAGATGAAATAATGGGTTTTTTAGTGGGACTCTGTTGACATTGTATAACCCACAAAGAGTAAATATGTTTTGGCAATGAACTGTGACCGCAAGATACACACTGCATATGTCTCCCTGAGGGGATGGAGCTCACTGGCCATTTTACTGAGCCAAATGAGAGATGCAGTGAAGGAACTGACAAGTTAAAGTGAAGGGTAGGACAGTGTGCAATGCAGAGTTGATGGGAAAAGGTGCCACATCAAGCTGTTTAGTCTTAATGAATACCTTCTTCACCCAGCTCCAACCTTTAAAGGAGTGCTAGATCAGAAACGTCTTCAGCTAAAAGTATTCTGTCCCTATTTGCAGAATATTATTTATTTAAATTAGTATTCTGTAAAAGGCAACCAGGATAATATGATAGCAACTTGATTCTATTTCAATGAACGCACAGTATTTATTTATACCTAATACTCCCAAGACACTGTTTTAAAGTTTCTATGGATTAGTAGTATAATGAAGAGCCCCATCTATGGCCTCAAAAGGAAATAAACAGGGAACATTGTGGAAGAGGGAGTAAAAACACTGTAAGAGCCGGAGGATCAGGGAGTTTGATGTGAGATTGTGTCTCCTAGTAACATCAGATGCTATACATGCAAAATCTTACTAAAGTGTCTGACCAATGTGAGTGGAGCAAGAACGACAGTAATAGACATGCCAAAGTGGACAGAGAGAGGAATGAGAGGCCTAAGCCCTAAAAACACACACACACACACACACACACATGAATAGGCATATAGGGAATGCTGAGAGTGGAAGAAGTAGTTTCCCCCAGGAAGAGCACATCAACTGATTGTCCAGTGCCAAACTGAAGGATAGAAAACAAACATACAACAAACATTATACAGACTGAACTAAACAGGTTAGATTTGGGGGGAAAAAATATATATATATATATTAACAATTACTGAAAAGAGACACCATGATTTTGAAAGAGAGCAGGGAGGGGTATATAGAAGGGTTTGGATGGAGAAAAGGGAAGAAAGAAATATTGTAATCAAATTGTAATATCAAAAATAAAAAAGTAAATAAAGAGAATTACCAAGCTGAAACTAAAATGATAGGGCATTTGTTCTTTTGAATACAAAGCAAAAGTTGAAAAGTAACATAGGAGAAGACATATGGCATATGAATTGGGAACAGGGATTGAGGGCTTGTGAGTGTGAGAATGAGGGAGTTACGGAAGAGGCACGCATACAGAGAAGAAACGGAGTAGGGGAGGACAAGGGAAATACATTGGATTTTGGGGAGAACAGCAAACAGTGTGGTTTGATTGGAAGTTAGAGGGTTTCCAAGGAAACTGAAAAGGGTTGGCAGGCTGTGGTGGGGTTGATCTGTTGATGCCAGTCTAAGGAACAAGACCGGAAGAGCTCTGCCTCCAATGGGACATACTACGGTGCACAGATAAAGCCCTTGCCCAAGGACCACTTAGGAAAGGACTCAAGGCAATGGTCATTCACCAGCATTTCCATAACTTAGTAGGCAGTGCCTTACAGTAATTGCTAACAGCTGTCCTGTTGTTAATGAATTGAAAACCTTAGAAATAGTGAATAAATTTTCTCTCAGGCACTGATCAAATGATAGTAGTGAGGGTAACCATGAATTTTACTTTAGATGTGCCTAATAGGATAAGGTTTTGCCACACACTAACCTTAAATTTGCAAGAGTGTGTTGCCTTCACCCAGCAGTGATGAAACACATCTGAGGCTCAGGACTGTTCTTCCTGAAGGGTAAGCTCCCCTGTGTGACACTACACAGTCCCCCACGATAACCCCTCTCATTGTACTGTCTTTCAGGTGGCTTGACGCAATGAATAAGGCAGCCCATCCAATCCGCCAGGTAAGGTTTCCTCAGTCCTGGTCTCTGCTTTCAGTTTGTGTTTCTTTACAGAGGAAAAGGAGCAAGATAGATGTCATGCAACCCCATGTGAAAAGTCTTAGATCTACTTTAAATGCTGGGGAGAGGACTTGGATTCGTCAAGGGTCTTGCTTGGATTGGAGAGCTTTCAGTCCCACTGTTCCTTTTAGTTTCTGGAGTTTGTGTGACACCCCTTCCCGTAAGACTTGGGATGGAGTCATAAACTGGGGTGTCATTTCTGATTCATGCAAAGCCATGCAGTAGTCCAGCATGGTGACAAACTAATGCTGCTGTTTTTCTGCACTCTGGAAAGTAAGATCTCAAGGATGTCTTGGGATGCTGCTGCTAACTGTGCAGCTTGTTAAAAAGTGAGTGTGCTCCATTGGGATACTCAGTGATGGGTTCCTCTCAGTCCGAAAGATACCTTAGCCACCCTTACACTACTCTCCCTTATCCATGATCTCCAACTTGGAAGCAATATCGTTCTGCTAGGTTTTTACCTACATGTTAGGTGATTTCATTATATCATCAGGTAAGCCATCACTTCAGACCTTAAGGCACTGGGTAGCCCTCTTTCTGAGTATGTGTCATAACACGTTGTGGGGAGTACTGCCCAACTGTTTCATTTTTACGATGTGGATATAATTTATTATGGCATTATAGGTTTTCTTCAATATGATACCCTTCATAAGGTGGTTTGCATTATTATCTCTCTACATATTTTTAGTTTACACATTAGCGGAATTCAGGGTGGAGTTGGATGTCCTTTACTCATAATTGTCCTTTCAGAACAATCACAAGCATTGTCATATAGTGAACAGCAGGCACACAACACAACACTCAACACACTCACCCATGTCTCCAGCACACCACCCTAATGAGCCTGGATACTTTAAAGAGGCATCTATTCTGCTAATGCACTCAGAGTGTCTGCAGCAAATGAACAAATGAACAGCCAAGCTCCCAGCAGGCTCCCACTTCACAGCACAGAATACAGCAAGCTCTGCATTCTGCTATCTTTTCACTGCCTTGTTAAAACCAAAGGGCAAACCCAAAACCGAACAAAGAGAAACTGGCAAGCACAAGGCCTGTTCTGATGAAGAGATAAAGCACTGTGCTCCTGGCTACAGGTCAGAGTTCTCAGAAAGAGCCTGTTTCCCAAGGCCTGTGGACTGAGGGCTGCCCTCCAGGTTAGAGGATCTCCATTTATCATCAGCCTTCCACATCAGTGACCGTGAGAGCCCAAGGCTGGAGCTGGCCTGGAGCATTTAACTTGTCCCTTTGCACAAGTGGGGGTTTATATAAAGACAGTCATGAGCCAGGAACTGCTATTATTCATAGGGGACATACCAGGAAGTGGCTTTAGAGGGCGATCCCTATGATGTGAAAAGCCACACATCAGGCCAGCAGTTTACACACAGAGCCATTAACAACTCCTTGCTGAATGCCTATTCCCATTGGCTTTCTATTCCCAATCTCCTGTTCTTCAGCTGATACTTTCTATTTCTTCAGAATACAATAGGAACCAAAGAGAAGAGGGAGTTTTCTGTAGGCAAGGGCTACATCTGGTTGTCACTCAAGCAGGGAGACTATATTAGCAATAGAAACATTTTGGGCTGTAGCTCCCTAAAGTCAAACACACTAATCCTCATGACAGTGGCATGTGTCAAAGGCATCTAGTGCAAGATGAGTACTTACTTATCAATCCTCCTGCTACCCCACAGAACCATGTGTGGGAAGATGTCACGCTGTACAACAGTAGCCTCCCCCCTCTCGCTATCAAAAATCCTGAATGCCTGGGTCTTCTGCACCAGCTGGAGAGAAGCACAGAAGTGTGGACACTACACTACTGCATTCTGAAGGATGGCTGCTTGTACTTCTATGCTAGTATTCGTTCTACTCAGGCATCAGGTAAGGAGTCAGTGTCACTGGAAATTATTGGAATTACAATAGGAAGGATGCCTTAGCTTTATTGTAAATCTTTGTAAGGCCCTGTATGAGAGATCCACCTAAGATAGCCAGTGGATAGTGCTCAGAAGAGGCATTGTTGCACTACTGCTGTTACATCTGCAGATTAAAGCAGCTGGAGTCTGCTCAGTACAATGGCTAGCAAGTGAAGAAGTAAGCAATGTACCAGCATCTGAACCGGGCTAACCCCGAGGCATGTAGCCTTAACGCCTCATGTTTGCTGTTTAGAAGTTAGAACACAAACTCTTCACTCCTTTGTCACTAATGACTTTCAAAAGGAATGCCAGTCATATTCTTGATAGAAACAGCACCTTTCCCTCAAAGTATTCCTAATTTGGAGGCTGGCAGTCTGTGTTTCATGTTCAGTTTGCTCCACTTCCTACAAATTAGTATCCTTGCTTATAAAACGGAAAGAGCAGCTGTCTATCATGCAGGACTTCTGTAAAGCAGACATTGTTATTGAAACAGCAGTAACTCTACATTTAGCGGTCTGAATATAAAAAAATACCCCCCATACATATTGCATTCATTTGTCATAGATTTATTTTACATTCTTATGAAGTTCATATATATATACGTGCATATATGCCATTTAAAAGATATTGACATAAAAAGATCATATGAGTAATAAAATAATTACACCAGAAATCTACAAAAGAGCTTTCTTGTATTTTAAAAATTATAATTTAATTAATTTGTTTATTTCAAAATTTTAATTGAAATATAGTTACACTATTTCACCCTTTATTCTCCTCCTCTTACCCCTTCCATGATTCCCTCACTCCCTCTAAATTTTGGGTCCATTTTTTCCTCAGTTATATTTGTTCCATATATATAAGCTAAGCCTGTTTAGTGTTGCTTGTATATGTGTGATTTCAAGACTGACCACTTGGTCACCAATTAGGTTTTTATCTGTGGTGGCATTCTCCCTGTCTCATCAGTCTTTAGTCAGTCTGACAAACAAGAACAGCCATCACAATTTTTCCCCTTGTCATCTTGACACACAATCATACCTCCTTATATTATGCTTAATTTCCAAAAGAAAACAGTAACCAGGTCATAATTATACCTAATATAACTATCCTATGTACAATTGCAAATGAATTATATATCTAAACCATACATAATTATGCTTAATATGGTATAACTATCTCATATACAACCACGGAAGAGTTATAATTTTTGGATAGGTGGCAATGTCCCTTGAGGGATATTCCATTAGTATACCAAAACTTAAATATGATAACCACTGGTGGTCTCTTAACTGATGTTGTAATACATGATAAATAGAAAAGAAAACACAAATATCTGAAAAAAACACATTCTTAACCAAAAATGACAGAAACACTCATGTTTATTATAATCTTTGTTTTTTCAATTGGTTACAAATCGTTGATCAGTATTTATAACTACCTTCTTCTACTACCCATTCTGTACTTCCTCCACCCTCAGCAAGCACTTCAGCAGGTCTTGGTTCTTTTCCTAGAGGAGTTACCTATAACAATATAATGAATATATATATATATATATATATATACACATACACACACACATAATTGTATACATATTCTATATGTTTACATATAGAATATGTATATACATATGTATATAATACATATGTATATGTATTATATGTATATATGATATATATCAAAAGGGATTTATTAGACTGGCTTCCACAGTATATTCTGAAAGTTCGACTTGCCTGCCTCACACTGGGGAGACTGAGAACTCAGCAGCTGCTCATGTAATGAGGCTGGATCCCTCCTCAGTCCTAGCTGCTGGAGGCCTAGAAGATTCTTGAGGGCCACTGGTCTTCAGTCCACAATGGCAGGCTGATATTTGTCTTCTTTCCTATTTATCATGTGTTATAACATCAATTAACAGACTATCAGTGGTTATCATACTTAAGTTTTGGTATACAAAGAAGCTGACTCCCAATGTCAATGAAGATGGCAGCAACAGAAGCAGCAGTAATAACTCGCCAGCAAGAGGTGACAGAAGTGGGCACAAAACAAAAAACCTTTTGTTCTGGGCTTCCTCATATCTGGGCCATTGTCCGCAAGTGCTACCATATATGAGGGTATCTCAGCTCAGCCTTAATCTAGACAACCTTAACCTAATCTAGACAAACCTTCACAGGTATGCCCAAAAGCATATCTCATAGATGAGTTGAAATGCTTCAAGTTGACAATATAAACTTATCTCACACCCCTACCAAAAAGAAAGATTACACAGAGTTCTAGTATTTTTAATTCTTCCCAGAGACATTAAGGAAGTGACATTTATCTCTAATCTGTAAGTCTTGCTGTACCTGTGTTCACAAAAGCTCTGCTTAGCTGTAATACAATGTACAACTCTCTGTATCTCTATTCCCCAGGCAGTCATAACATTGAACTAAACCTTGATTACCATTTAAGACAGAGCTTCTCACACTGAAGGCTCTGGTTCAGTTTCTAAGTCATATATTCGGTGTTGTTGGTTGTGATTATTTTTAAGGCAAATGGATATAAAACATGGTACAAACCAGTAGGATAGCTCTGTGAATAAAGGTGCAAGCCTGTCATCCTCAGTTCCATTCCCAGAACCATTATTCAATGAGGAAACAGACTTATCCTGACAGCTGTCCTCTGACCTCCACATGCTTACAATTCTCTCTCTTTTTCTCTCCCTCTCCCTCTCCTCCTCCCTCCCTCCCCCCTCTTTCTCCTATCACACAGAGACACTAAATAATAAATAAAATTTTTAAGTGAAAAAACACAGTGTATCACAATGTTTTGCAAAATTTTGGGTCAATTATATGAAAACATACAACAGTGTTCATTTATTAGACCTTAGGATCACACCCCAAAATAACTAGGAAAATACTGATATGTAAAAGCCTTTAGTCTCTCCATCTGTTCCAATGGTGAGTTTTGTGTTGGAATCTTAGAACACGAAGTATAAAGCTAGTTATTGTTTTTTCACTACCATTATATATACCTGCCACTCGCTGCTTCCTCCCCAACACCAAGCTCCTGTGATCACATTGTCCTCTGACTTTAGCAGCTGAGTTTATTTACTGTTTTATGTATTCCAAATAGCTTTCATTTTAGTCTACTGATGTTCCTTTAGAGCTGGGAGACCTCATACATTATCTGTTCCTGAATGCAGCCGTAGTTTTATTGGCATGACATTTCTTTTTACCAGCAGTGCTGAGAAGATAGTGAGGATAATACAAAGTCAGAAGAAAGATAAATGTAAAGTGGGAGGGAGAGGGAAGTGAGCTGTAGAAGACAGTCTAGCCTCCAGTTCCTGTAAGAACCTTGCTAGGCACTAAGCCCACCTTTCCCTTTCAGCTAGGTGTGTGTGCTTCTAGTGTGCAGTGGGGGAACTGAGACACCCTCTCAGTTCTCAGGAAGCTTTCTTCACCTAAGTTTCAAGAGAGGTATATGTCCTTTAGCAAAATGTACTGCTGACTTTCATGTACCTGCTAATATTAAGACTATTTCAGAAGCCCTTTGGTCAAGGGCCTTTACATAAGGCTGAAGGCTCTTGTCATTCTCCCCACATTCCCTTTTATCTCTCTCCAGCAAAAGCTAGAAGAAACAAATTATGGCTGTTGGCTATTGTTTGTTACTAAGTCACATCAAGGTCTGTGTGTACCTCTCAGAAAGATTATTTTACATTGTTACAATAAATAGGGCACACAATGCTCTCACAGTTTTTCAACTAACATTGTACTGGGCTGATAAACACTGTGACTAACATGACAACGAGGCATGGAGCCAGTGAAACTTTCTTAAATGAGGTTCTGGGCTTCAGCCACATTACTGCCACTTATTATACCCTGCAAGTGACCAGGAAGATGCCTACCAGGCTTTGTTTGCGCCAAAATATTTTTTGCATTCTTTTATTTATCTAGATTTGTTTGTTTCTACTATTTCAAACATGTATGTAATGCATTCTACTCATACACTTCGTGGTGGTTTGAATGAGATGTCTCCCCTAATTCTCAAGCATTTGAATACTTAGTCTCCAATTGTTGGTTTTGCTTGGGTATGGTTGGGAAGGATGGCGTTGCTGGAAGAAGTAAATGACTGGGGGTGGACTTTTAGGTTTCATAAGCTACTGCCATTGCCGATTATCTCTCTTTGATTTCTGTTTGTGGTTCAAGGTATAAGCTCTTAGCTTTCTGCTCCAGCCACATATCAGTCTGCTCTGATCCACCATTATGGATCATAACCCTCTGGAACCAAAAGCTCCAAAGAAACTCTTTATTCTTTGAGCTAACTTAGTCATGGTATGTTATCACAGCAATAGAAAAGTAACTAATATATGGTTCCATCCTCTCTTATCCCCCTCTCCACATCGGCCCAGCTGTCTTTCCTCTGAACCCCCTCACACTCTCGTATCTTTTGGTTTGGTGACCCACTGATTTTATCCATCGTTGTTCCCATAGGCAGGGATGTGAAGCCATCCACTAGAGCATGAGGGTTTACAGCACTAAAGACAATGATTATTTTTCTATCAGGTTCTGCAGGGTGGAAAGAAGAGCAAATATATAAAGATAGAGGGAAGGTAGGGATTACCGACATCTGGGATGGCTCCTCAGACAAGGAGTGACTGTTTATGGGGTGGTAGTTCTTTCTGAGAAGAGGAAAATTATGCTGATGATTGCACAAGTGCCATAATTAAAGTAAGGCCATTGGACCACACCCTCCACATGGGGGAGTTTATGATAAGTCAATGATACAGCAATAAGCTGTTTCAGATCACCAGCTGCCTCTCATTTATCAGCCTATCTTAGAGAATGGTATCACCTCATTTGCTAAGCACCACATTGCTCAGGCCAACTAAGGTAGGAAAAATAAAGTCTGTCTATTTCTGAAGCCAATGTATTCTTAGCAGATTCAAAATGGTCTCTTTTTCAAATGAAAGTAAAAAGAGAACTTAGTATCACCTTTTACATCCTCCATAAAAATAAGCTACTTCTCCCTAATTTCTAAAGTTTAAAACCCTTAAACTGCTTAAAATGAAAATGTCCATCTTACTCACATGGTCAGCTGATGGTTAGTATGACTTATGAGAAATCAAATTTCCCTTTCACACTTCCATGTCATCGTTACAGAGGCAATCAAGTGGATGCATGGTGCTTTCTTGTTTGCTTTTATAGTAAAAAATGGCACTGGGGTCACTGCTGGAGGTGCGAGGGGATAGGAGCAAGGCTACACAGGAGTGGTGAATCTCTAAACATCCTGTCACCACTGTTACTAACCATACCTGGTTCTCTGAGATTTGGGCTACCTCAGAGCAGAAGAAACACGAGTTTTGACATTTCAGAACCTACTCCTAGACCAAGATCCTTACTAACCTTAAACTGTGAACAAAATTCAGCCCAAACAACTTCCTTAGATCTACAGAACCATGAGAGGAAAATATATTTTTTATAATCAGTCATCTATCCTCATTACTAATTCAAGTTGGCATTTTAGTATCGCCCTATGGGTTCAAATTTTAAGTGGGATTTTCAGTATACAAAGAAGGTGAGAATCTGTGTTGGTTGTAGAAACTGCCTACAGCCTTCATCATGCATCAGGAAGTATGTTTTAATGACTCTTCCCCAAGAAGTACTATTTAATTTACTTATAATATGGTATTACAGCTGTTCCTCTTGAATAATGTAAATTTTATTTCAAAACGATGTAAAGAAGCTTATCCAGGCTCAGAGTTTGGAAAATATCAACACAATCATTTATAAATAGAACCAAGGAGTTCAAATTCTGCTGCCAGTCTTGGTACTAGGTGC
Source organism: Cricetomys ansorgei (assembly GCA_026225945.1). NCBI lineage: Eukaryota > Metazoa > Chordata > Mammalia > Rodentia > Nesomyidae > Cricetomys > Cricetomys ansorgei. Next base: position 1,350,987 of record JAMJFZ010001360.1, on the reverse strand, counting down.
TAGCCAGTGTGCGGCCTCTTTTGAAGTTACTTTCTTTACCTGTGACGAGACAGCTGAAAAAGCAGTCATTTCACATAGAACATTTTAACACCTTTGCTGACGCCTTTTCTCTGTACCTTCCTGATTCTCACTTGCCCTCCCTCTGCCCCTTCTTTGCTTTCACTCTGTGCAGGTGGCCTATATCTTCAAGGATATAGGGTGACTGAACAGATGCATGGCTTTGAACAATCAGTAATTGAACTCAAACCTCCATCAGAAGAGTTCAAGACTTTCTATTTTTGTGCGGAAAATAAGACGGAAAACCAGCGGTAAGCCAAAAGCCTCCATCCTTCCCTCTGTACCAGCCCTGATGAGTGGCCAGCCAAGGCCATCCTTTCCTCCCTCTGAGCCAGCCTTCACAGGGTCTTCTTAGAAGTACATCTCCTTGCTTTCCAACCTCACACTTTAAGGGAAATTCATTTTTCCTTTGAAATACTAACTATTCTCCAAGTTTTTATTTTCTCATTTCTTCTTCAGTGACTTCTCTAGAGCTACCCTCCCCTGCCCCCATGAAAAAGTCATAACTTGAATTCCTGCCAAAACAGTGGGTAACTCAGGCTTCAACATTAAGAAGAACATAGAATCAAACACACCCCCATCATTTCCAATTTATTAATAATCTGCAGATTTTTAAACTATAATTATTTATTAGCATATATTAATTGTGTGGGGCATAAATCTGCCATTTGACCTCTTTTTACATAGTTGTATTGATTTTTTCATTTACATCTGGTTGATTGTTTCATTATAAGCCACTGAAGGAAATAAAACTGATTTAATTTGTGGTATATTCAATATCAGGTTGTCATTCACCATTTAGCTCAAGTGGTTCTGAAACACAAGGGTGGTGAAAATAGTAGACACATCACAGGGGGAGGAATTCACCTGTATCATCCTCCACCTCTCCAATCCTCCCAAGATGCTCATTCCCCCTATACCCCTCCCTACCCTCACCTGCATCACAGCAAACCCCGCCTCAACCTGTTCCAGGCCCTTTATTACAACTACAAGGATCCCATGAGGAAATTACATAGTAAAGCTACTTGATGATCTGATGTAATTTTTCTAGGAACATTCATAAGAAATTATGTTTTAAACACAAAGAACTAAAACTCCAAAAGTGAGATTTTAGAGAGCTCCCTCAAACAACCACTTAGGCAAGAGATCAGGGACCTCATCTGCCTCTTCTCCCTAGGTAATGTTGCTTGTACCTCTCCTTTGAAGTAGGTACTGGAGTAGGAGCCAGGTGTAGTCGTGATCAGTATGTTGCCATGGCTCACTTCCTAGACATCTGGCCAGGAGATAATGAAGGTAAGGCTCCAGCTAGCACACCAGAAAAGGATCATTGAAACTGATCTAAATCCCAGCTGATAAAACCTACTGGTTACTCTGTTACAGCAGGCTAACTAGTTGGGGCTGATTGTTAGATTCACAGGGCTCCTTTTTTTTCCAGGAAAAAACAGCATTGAGTCACTGGAGAAATATTTCAAATCATAACAGCAGAAAGTCAAAAACTGGAAAGAACTTAAAGCTGCACTTTATTCCACTTACCCCTAGATTGAGTTTAGAAAATGATAGAAATTATGTCCACACCCAGAGACCCATAAATTCATTTATTAGTGTTTCTGAGACAGCCTGTTGGAAATACTCCTGGGTAACTGTTTCTGGTTGTTATTCCTGGTAGTCTCGTAACATAGCACCTGCCCTTGGAAACAATGTTTCATATAACATTGTCCAAGAAAATGAAAGAGAGAGAGAGAGGGAGAGAGAGAGAGAGAAAGAGAGAGAGAGAGAGAGAGAGAGAGAGAGAGAGAGAGAGAGAGAGGAGAATCAACTCAATGGTGTGTGTGGTTTTTGAATTTAACAAAGAAATAGTTTGCTAATATGGCAATATTTATCACGTTTGATCAACAAAGCTTAAAGTTAAATGAAAACAACAAAATACTATTAGCAATTTTAAAACCACATAGATCCACTGATCAGTTCAGTATTTATGAACATCTTATTCTTTTTTATGCCCCTTATTTCATTACTAAGACTTTCTATATTTTACCTTCTCATTTAACCTAAAATCTATAGAGCATGTTTTTCCCATTAATTCCAACTAAATAACCAAGAGGAACAATTAGAAAATAAATTAAAGAAGTTTTTCACATTTTCCCTCCCCAGGGCCTGACAGGTTTAATGATCTGTTCTATGATTGGTTTTTGTTTGTTTTTTTCTTGCAGCTGGATTACAGCTTTGAAAACATCTATCAAAAAATGGCTTCCTTTGGACCAGGCTATTCAAGAGTTCATGAATCGACCTCTAGAGGAGACCAGAATGTGAAAGGAACTCTAATTAAAAAGACAAGTTCCACAAAGCTATCACCAACTAGAGGAAAGAAATGAAATATTTCTTTCCAATGCTCTGAAATACAATTTTTCAAATGAATCTACTCCTTGTGTGGTAAAACTTGCAACAACTCACTGATATCAGTGTTCCAATGCTCCATTTAATATTACAGACTCCTTTCTAGTCTGCTTACACTTGCATCAGAGTAGCCTAGGCCCCTACCCCACAACTTTCGCAAACATAAATAGACATGTTTTTTTCTCATTTTTATCTTTTTTAATCTTTGCTAAATTTTTCATTTAGAACTTTGACCATAAGCTTCCAAGAGTATCCTTAGGCCATGATGCAAGGTCTTGGAGAGAATTAAAATCATGGTAATGATACCTCTTTCAGGATGAGTGAGTATTTTGGCCAATGAGGGGGTCATCTTGCTTAGCTACTCTTATGACAAACAGCCCTAAGTTCTGCCTCACAACTTCTCAGGTGAAGTTCTTCTCAATAATTTCTAGAAATTACTATAACAAAACAATGAAATAAGGAAATAGACTCAATCTAAGGGACACATCTCAGAGACATGGATCTGATTCACCAGGTGAATTTCTACAAAACCAAAATGAATAAAAAACTCACTGCTCTAGACCTAGAAAGCAAAATCTGAAGAAAGTGAAATGAAACTTTGTCTGTGTTTCTCAGTGTAATGATCCCTATGTGGTATTGAGGAGGTTGCATTTGGAAGTCCCTTATCTTGGATATGGACCACAGATGTTTAGCTGTATGATTCAAATATCCTGAAGCAACTTATGTACACATGACAGAAGGTAGAAGCAAGGCTCTTTTCATAAAGAAAGCTGTTTCGGGGCTGCAATAGCTTTGTAGCTTGATTCGTCTTCCCATCAGATGAGGGAGAGAAGTGATTGCTTGCGGATGGCCATACTAGTGGCTCCTGGAGGAACTGTGGCTTCATCTTTCCACCCAGTGTCTTCCTGTACTTCCTACTCCCCTCCCTGTACCAGGAAAATGTGATATGACCACACAAAGACCCTGAAGCTTCATGTGAAACACTTCCAGTCTGCAGCAAAAACCTGAAGCAATACCCCATACTTTAATGTATATTGCTTTTGCATCATTTTTATTACTTCTTTTAGCTTTGAAGATTATAATATAATTGTATTATTTACCCCATTTCTTTCCTCCCTCCAAGCCCTTCCGTATACCTCTCCTTACTTTCTTTCAAATTCACGGTCTCTTTAATTTCTTACATCTCATGGAAATATCTCATGTTGACTTAAATTATATTTTTATTCTTTGCCAGACAATCCTAAATGTGGAAAAAAATAACAAAATCATGTCATTGTCCTATATTCTTTATCACTCCTTTGCTAAAATGAATATGAATTCCACCCCCCCAGCCCTGCTGACGACTGTTATTTGTCATAATTCAAATACAGGGGTCGTGTGAGCAAGTGAGGATGTCCTCCTTAGTCCCTGGATTAGGAAAAGCTGCCTAGATGAGCTCATGCCCAAAACCAGCATTCTGTGATGCTTTGACCAACTGAATGCCATAATAAAAAATTATTTAATTAACAATAACACATAGCCCTCTCTCCTAAAAATGATGCCTTTGTTCTCACATTATCTGCCATGACAATAATGAGGTCTTTCAGCAGCAGCATCAGGAATGTTCATGTCAGGAACCTGGAGCTTGCACTTCCTCTCCCCCTTGGTGTTTCTGTCTCTCTGGAGCCCTGCCATGGAATGCACAAACTGTGCCGTTACCAGGCAGCCAGCCAGTGACCACAGCCAACTGAAACACTGGCATGGAGTTCTCCCCTGCAGGAGAAAAACAAAAGCAAATACCTCAGTCAAATGTGAATATAATTTTCTCTGACTCAAGCATTCACATAAATTACTTGGAAGTGAATGATACCAACGTTCAAAGTCCAGAGACACCACCCCGAACTTACTGTTGTTATCCTTGGAAGGTTCAGCTTACCTTAATAACCTTGGACATTAAGTTAAAAAAAAAAAAAAAAAAAACTCTGGGTAAGCATTTTCATGCAGAGAGGGTTGGTAGTTTTTATGTGATTCTCAGTGAGGAAATGTGACCCAGAAAGGAAAACAAAATAAACTTTATAGTTCTAAGATTGAGAACATTTCCAAAGACCTAGTGAGTTTGCATCTCCAATAGATATGAGCAGAAAGGGAAAGTCCAGGACCAGCCCTCTATATATGTGGGATCTAGCTGTAAAGCTTCTGTTTAGTCTTTTGTCAAACCAAAGATCACTTCCCGAAAGTTCAGTCAGTCAGTGAATGTGTAGCGAGCACATATCCTGGTCCATCTTTCCTGACTGCCTCCAGCCTATTACCCAGAAGGAAAGGCAGAAAAGATACACAAATCATTCGCTTCATAGCAAGTGGCTCAGAGTTTCAGTTCTAACCCTACCTCAATATTGCTACAACCCCATGGACATTACTTGAGCCTTCCTTATATAATTTAGTTTCTTCATCATTCCATGAGATAGTATCTGTCTCCAGAGTCTATGAAAATTCAATAAACACATCCACAGATGTAAAGTTCTTAAAAAGTGTGTCACCCTATGGACTCTCAGTATGATTTGTAGTGCCCTTTTAGCAAGAACTAGTCATCTTACACATAGACCTCATGTCTCTAAGAATAGCTACAGAGGAAAAAGAAATACTGAAAACTATGTTTTGTCTTCTAAGGATCTGAAAGTGAAAAGAATATAGACAAGATCCATCAGGATTCTATCTTGACAGGGTGTAAAAGGGCAATCTTGCTTATCTCAAAACATGGCCTTATACAGAACCACCAAGACTTACTGAAAATTATCAAAACTCCTTGGTTTTTCCACTAGCATTCCTAGGAAATTCCAATCTATATTCTCATGTGTTCACAGAAACTGTACAGGACCTGTAAGGTGCTCTGATTCTTATTATGTTCCTTCTGTTGACACTGTGCACACTTTAGGGAAAAATCTCTAGACCACTATACTTTGAATTCCCATTAGAATTTCATTTAGTGAGGACAAATAAATAAATACCCAAAACACAATAGTTTATTTTTTGAAGAAGGGAATGACAAAATGATAAAAATGACACTAGCCTAAGAAAATTTTCTCAGTGATCCCAGTGATCCCCAGATCAGCTTTCATTTGTACTGGGGCTTGCCACAACAATTTTCCACAAACTTTTGAGGAAAGAAAATGCTTTCTCCTCAGAGGTTTAGCTAACACCATATATGTGTGTGTTCTGTGTGAGCTTACTCAGGCACCACATGAAATTCTTCTTAAGGACTTGTCCACATCAAGATGTAACAATATAAGCTATAGAGCAGTTTTTTTTTTCTTCTAAAAGTAGCCACTCTGTTCTCACTATAACTTTCATCATGCATGGACACAGAGACACACAAACAATATTGTACCAACATTGGTTAATATTAATACTCCTGTTTTGTTTTCAAATCTGTCTTTTCAGAGAGGAATCCATTCTTGGGCAGAAAATTTTTATTTCAGTGACTTCTTTAAAGGCTACTACCTATAGTTGTTCACTACAGTCTTTTTTCCTCAATTTAGGGAAACAGAAAAGAAGGATAGAAAGAAATTTTCACTGCTTTTGCAGGCAGCCTTGATCCAAAAGGAAAGAAAAGTAGAATCTTCACAGCCTTCTTAGACTGTCCCAAGCTTGAAGAGGAGTAGTTGACAGTGAATCAGACTAGAGTCTTAGCTCACTATCTGAAAACTCAATATCTCCAGCCTTTGTTCTTTTAAGTAAAAATCAACACACTAATGACAGACAAACCAACCCAGGAATCACCAACCAACATCCACTCCCCATGGGGCTTCAGACCTTTTATACTGTAAGCAAAAGTTCCCATAAACTCAAATGGCACACAATCCCAAGAACAAGCTACATGTGCCAAAACAATTACATCTAACCAAATTATAGCCACCTGCATCAAGCATTCCAAATCCAACTCATAATCATCTACCATACCTGGGATGGAAAGTTAGAAGTCCAAAAGCCATTTTGCATTTTTAAAGAAACCAAAATAACAAAAACTTCTTTCATGTGTTCTGCTACAACTACCCCAAAGCAGATATACCTAGGATTCATAAAATAAGTTTTAAAAAGTATTCCAAGAAACTATTTCATCAATCTTTTGAAGCAAAATAGAAGGACCCCTGCAGAAAGGTCTCTTCAGAGATTAAGGACTATATATATATCTTGCTTACTACATACACAAAAGCCTTATGTGCCCCATGAAAATAGTAACCTATTAATATTTATGATGAATAAAACTCCACTTAATAAAAAAGATGAATGAATTCCATTTGTTAATCTAATCACAAAAGACATTTGAATCTGCTACTTTTGAGTTTTGATTCTAACGTGCACAAAGACATTGAAGACTTAAAGTCACTGGAATTTCTGGGAGAGAAATTAAGCATACATTTATAATGAGTGTGAGGTAACAGTGCCATTCACCCCAGCAGCATCGTGAGCAGGGCCTGAGGCAGAAGGGACTCAGAGTCTTAACTCTGCTCTACCACTAGGTGTGCCTCTCTCATTCTTCTGTCTCCCTTTTTAAAATTCTTAACATTTTAACTGAATTTTTCATACCTGATATTCTTATCATGCATTTTTATCTCCTACCTCTCTTTCAAAAACAAACAGCAAACAAGCAAACAAACAAGCAAACAACAACAACAAAAAAAAAACAAGAAACACACATACACCACAAAATTAAAAACGGAAACCAAAATATACAAGCAAAAGAGCACTAGGACAAAAAATGCCCAAACAAAGCAATAGAACACAAAAAGCCTACAGAAATATCACTGAGTTTGTTTTGTGTTGGCCAGCTACTCCTTGGCATGGAGACGTGCCCTCAAATATGGCTAATACTCAGTGAGACTCCATTGGAGAAAACTAATTTTTTCCTTTGCAAGCAAGCATCAGTTTCAGAGAGCTTTTGTTTGGGGTGGGACCTTATATTTCTCCCTCTCAGTGTTGGGAACTTGTGCAGGTCTTGAAGATGCTACCAGTCTTTGAGTTCATATGTGCATCAGTCCTATTATTTCTGGAAAACACCCTTTCCTTGGCATCAACAACCAACTCCAGCTCTTGCAATCATTTTGCTACCTCTTCCATGTGGATCCTAGGGTCCCGAGAGACAGAGGTTGATAAAAAGAAGACATACCGTTTAGTACTACGTTCTCCAAAGTCTTTTTCACTCTCTGCACATTTTCCTGTTGTGGGTCTCTGTACTAGTGTTCACCTACTGCAAGAAGAAGCTTCTCTGATAGTGGTTGGGTGAGGCTCTGATCTCAGTGTAATTTTTGCCTGGCTCCATTCATTTACCTGTGAATTTCATGGTTTCATTTTTCACACCTAAATAATATTTCATTGTGTTAACATACTGCATTTCCAGTATCCATTCATCAGTTCATGGCCATCTAGCTGTTTCCAATTTGGGGTATTATGGATAGAAGATCAATGAACATGGTTGAGCTAATGTCTCTGTAGAAGGATGTAAAATCCTTTGGGTATATGTCCAAGAGTGGTGTAGCTAGATCTTGAGGTAGATGAGTTTCCATCTTCCTGAGGAACTGCCCCAGTGATTTCTGCACTGGTTATACAAGTTTGCACTTCCACCAGCAATGGATATGTATTCCTTTTTCTCCACATTCTCGCCAGCATAAGATGTCATTTGCTTTATTGATCTTGGCCATTTTCAATCATGATCAGTGTCTTAGTTAGGGTTTTTTATTGTTGTGAAGAGACCCCATGACCATGACAACTCTTATAAAGGAAAGCATTTAATTTGGGTTGTCTTATGATTCAGAGGTTTAGCCCATTGCTATCATGGTGGGAAGCATGGTTGCTGGTAGGCAGACACGGTATTGGAGAGGAAGGCAAGAATATTACATCTGTACCCACAGGCAGCAGGAAGGAATGTGAATCACTGAGTCTAGCTTTGGCTTCTGGAACCCCAAAGTGCCTCCCCAAGTGACACATTTCCTCCAGTAAAGCCATACTTTCTCCAACAGGACCACAGCTCCTAACAGTGCCACTTTCTGGGAGCCAATGAGGTCCATTTTCATTCAAACTACCCTAGTATGCTAGGGTAGCATTTCTCTACATCAGCAGTAAGAGCAAATCCATGCTGTAACACATATGGGAGGCTCAGTTTCCCTTATCAGTGTTGAGAGATATAAGCCTTTAGAGTTCCAAGATACTTGTTCCCTCATAGAGGTGCACGCCTTCCATCCCCTTTCAGATACTTGAACTCTGAGCCTCTTAACTTGCATGATAAGACCCAGAATAACAATGAGGCAGCTGTTCCTTAACTTGAGGTGCTGTTATTTGCCATCAAATCATGTGATGACAGAAACTACTTCCTAAATCAGATATTTGAGAAAAGACACTATTAGTAACTATACTGGGCTAGGTACTGTTCAAAACAAAGGAACATTCCACAAAGCATAGTCTAGCCTTGTGACTAACCACATGCAGTCTCTTCTTCCTCATCCACCTTTAGGGACATAAACTATGCTAAAAAATTTATCAGTGTCTGCTCTCAGGTCCAGCTCCTTGTGAGAAAATAATTTCTATCAGTCAATCGTAGTTTCAATAAACTAAAAACTAATCACATTTGACAACGTAATGGGTGGAAAATGTTTAAAAATAGGTCTGAGGAACTCTACATCCCTAATTCCATGTTTGTTTGGATTGGAGTAGGAAGATGAGAGTTGCTTTTCTAGGAGTCTCAGAAATCCAATGGTTGAATTTCTGTCCTACTTCTGTAAGTTTAATGGAGGAAACTTGAAGCCAGGTAAGTCCAACAAAAATGATTACAGCCTAGTAAAGTTACCTAGTTACATTCAAATGTCTGCTTACACACATGGCATAAGAGTCTTATGTCAGAGAAAAAGCAGTCATGGGGTTCAAAACAGGATACTCGTTCTAACTAATACCAGCTTATTGTATTGACTACAAGAAGTCATTTGATATTTGGATATTTAGCTTCCTCATCTTTATATTTGTATTAAGTGGCCCCAAATGAAAAGTGGATTTCAGAACTAGTTTTGTAAGCAAGAAGGTTAGGAAATTTGTTTCTCCTGAGCTTTTAAGAAAATAGTAAAATCAAGTACCTTGTACTTTTAAGAGGTTATTATGGCTTACCAAAATCCATGACTTAAAAGTGTGTGAGGATTAGACAGCTATGTGTAAATAAGATTACAAATACATATGTTATACAATAATTTTCTTTTAGATACAACCATCTATCTTGGAGGTGAACTCATGAAGACACAGGATATTAACAATTCAAACTCAAATGAAAGTCCTTGAAGATGACAAGATACACTTGGACCCTCCCTCCCCAAGCATGTAATTAAGCAGTGATGGCTACTGCGAGACACTCTTGAACAAGTTGAGATGCCTAGAAAATCGTCAAACATGCTGTGCCTCCTGTAAGAGGCAGAACAGCCAAGCTGCCTAAATGAAGCTCAGGCCAACTGAACTACTTGGAGACAACACTCTCTAACCTGGTGAGCTGCCTGCAGACTGGTCAATGAACTCTAGATTTTCAGCTTTCATGAGCTGTCACCCATGCTGGTATGGGTGATGCACCTGTCTTTGAGTCATTTCTGCTCCTGTAAGTAACCCAATAAAACTCATTTGTTCATCAATTTGACGTTGGAGGAGTCCTTTCTTAGGACTGTCACTGGCTCTCTATCTGGGGGAAGTAGACATTTATCATCATCTCAACAGGAACAGTGCCTCACAACAGCATAACACGTAAGAGGGTGAATTAAAAACTTGACCTTTTACAGAACACTAAAACTATGTTGACTCACCAGCAAAGCAATGAAACATTATACTGTAATGTGAGTTTGGAAAAAGAACTTGCTTAGGTAAATGGTAACGAGATACATCAAATCCTTTTTGTTCTGATCATCACCTCTCAGTCTTCCCAACTGATTATGCATATTAGTCCTTCATGCTTCATCAGATCCTCAACCTTAGATATAAATAAAATCTGTTCGGTCATAGTCTCTGTAATTATGACTATTTTTAAATGAGTCATGCTATAAAATAAATTAGAACTTCTGGTCTTGGAAATTTTACTTTGTTCATTGCAGTGATATAAAGTAGTTCAATCCAGTAGCTTTGTGCTACTCTCACAAGGATTTCCTTCTGGTTCTTCTCACCCTCTTCTACATTATTAACTGCATATGAAATCTCATACTAATTGGACCAATATAATTTTAAATAGCCTTAGCCCTTTCAGAATTATATTTCCTATTAATTTTGATTTAAATATGTTAATTATGCTAATTTTTCAATTTTTCTTTTTCTCAAAACAGTATCTCCCTATCTTTTGTTAGATGTGTATGTTTATTCTCTCATAAAAATATTTCATAAATTTCTAAACCCTGAAGATTGACAGACATTGTTGGGTTTTTTTTACTTTTTAACTAACTAAAATATTCCTTGAAACATAGTAGCAATATGGAGTTTCCCTTCAATGTTGTCTTGAGAAGAGGTATCACTAAAACTTGTAGGGAAACTTCTGTTTCCCTAGAGCATATGCTTGGTTTTTTTTTTTTTTCATTTGCAAATACCATGTTTTTCCTTTGGGAACTACTTGCACATGTTTCCAAATGCAATGATAGCTTCTGTGTATATCAGCTCTGCTCAAGAACACAGGGGATAATCACTATATGGATACCAAGATGATCAAATGTCAGTATTTTGCTGAGAATGAAGAAATGTATCACACCAAATCAGTTTGTTGTAGCATCGTGTACTGCTTCAGATTCTCAGTAATTCAGAATCCAAGTCAAGTAAGTGCAGCCACTTGACAAACCTGTGAGTACTTTACTATTTTTCCCCTTAGAAATATATGTGAAAGCAGCAACAAGCCAAAATCCAGTAGCTAAACTCCAACAGGTAAATAAAATATAGGACTATAGCATCAACTCACTTAGTCAAAGTATAAAATTAATTTTTAAGTGAATTCAACTCTTTAGTGCGTGATTATTTACTGATATATTCCTTCATTTCTTCATTCTTAGCAAACATTTGGCACTGAAGAATAGTAGCCTTATAAACAAGGGCAAGCCTAACAGCAAACTAAACATATACAAAATAAATAAATAAATCAAAAGGAAGAAAATAACTAACTCAGTACAAGGGAGAAGATAGATAGGTTAAAATTCCTTCATCCAATATAGTTGATGTGAACAGGCCTATTTTTGGATGACCAGATTTCTGTGAAGCAAAGAACTCAGATGTCCAGTCACAGTGGAGTATGCAGGAATAAAGGAGGTTGCTGACAATAGATTGGGGACCACAAGGCGTCACTTGTGCAAACTGGAATGAGTGGCATACGCAAAGTCTTTCTGATAACAGTTTTTATATGGAAAAATGGACAAGCTAGGAGACAGCTCAGTTACTACTATGCTTTCACATAAGTGTGAGTGAGTCTGATCTCCAGAGGCATTTAGAATCACCATGGAACTGAACCTGAAGGGATGTCTGTAAAGTGTTATCTAGATTAGGTTAACTGAGATGGGAAGACGCACCATAAATGTGGGAGGTACCATTCCATGGGCTAAGGTCTGAACTGAATAAAAAGAATGAAGTGAGTTGAGCGCAGCGTTCATTGCTGACAATGGGTGCAACTTTACTAGTTGCCTCCTCTTCCTACATCCAAACCTTCCCTGTTACAATGGACTGTATCCCCAGGAACTGTAAACCAAAATTTCCCTTCCAGAAGTAGCTTTTGTCAGATATTTTTCACGGCTACAAGACAAGTAACTAAGACATATTTAAAAAAAGCAACATGGTGCTTCTGTGCACTTGTGATCCAAACACTGGAGAATTAGAGGTAGGTGGATTCCCAGGGCTTGCTGGCCAGCCACCTAAGTCTAACCCAGAAGCCCAAGCCAGTGATACATGCTGTCTCAAAAATTGAAATGGATGGTTATCTGAGCAAGAGAAACAATAGACAAAGTTGACCTCTGGCCATCACAGGCAAGCGATCCACGATACATGTGCACTCACATCTGCATACATGTATGCAGATCTGAACACACATAACAAACACATATACACAGAAAGAGAGCATCTTCTTAGAGCTGCATCTTCAGTAGTTTGTTTAATGTGCAATTCCTAAATGAAATCACTAGTCATTAAAGCATCTATTACCGCTCAAAATTGCAATTAACATACATTTTCATCATAATTTTAAAACTTATTTTGATAGTTTAAAAATAAAGTATAGCAAATATACATAACATTCTTCATATTACCAAATTCCTCACTGGTGGCATCACACAGCATAACTAATAGGTGTACATGGATTCTGATTCCTTTGACTTCATTCCTACAAGGGGTAGTCACTGAATAGTCCGAGGCTAGTAAAATAGCTTATGAAATATCACTGTTTACTCTATACACATTTGGCTCCACTGACTAAAATCAATAGTAATGAGTATTTAAATGGTCAAATCTCCTAAGAGTTTAATTAGCCTTGTTCTCTTCTAAGTCCTCAACTTGCCTCTCTATATATCAGCCAGTTTTCTTTTTAAAAAATGTTTAAAAACTTCTGTGAATACAAAAAGAACTCAAAGCACAACTTATGAACTCTACAGTAGATCAGTTGCATTATGCACAAAGAATATTAAATACATTAATTTATATAGAGAAGTCCTTCTTTGTGTTAAAGAATAGGCATTTAAAAAGCCAAATGACTTGCTAAAATTATTTTTGAAGGACTAGAACTGAGCACCCAATCCTGGAAATAAGAAAGAATGAGGCATCAATCATCTTAAAAATAAAATGTATTAAAAGATAACTAACACAAACTATGGGGAGAGGGAAAAAGCATTACCTGCCTAGCTATGTACAAGGGTGTCTATAACAGAATAGGAGGAGATATCCTTGAAGTAACCAATACTTTGTAGTTACCGTCTTAACAAGTCATTTTTAAATTCTGGTTATTTCCAATATGAATAAACAAGGCTATGGAAACCTGGAAGATTAAGTTGTTTAAAAGTTAACAAAAAGTATTGGAATTAAAGATGCTAGAAGCTGTAGAATCACACGGAAATTATGAACTGGGTGTCAAAAAGGTAGCAATGGAATGCACTGGCACAGAAAGGAACTCCAACAAAATCATAAAGTGAAGAGAGAAGAGAAGTGTGGGCTCCAGAAAAGCATGAGATTCGCCTCCATTGTCTCTCAAAGAACTGAAGTCAGTTCATTGACATAACCATTAACAAATGAGATTAGAAATTCAGAAAACTCTGAATTCTTGGTGTGTCTAAGGAAGATGTATCTCCTCAGGGAACAGTGACTAAGTCACCAGAAGTAAGAATCAGGACATGAAAATAGCTGTTGTAGTTCATAGTGTATCCAAGCTGATATTATCCTCTGAAGGTTACTGACTGAGCCATTGCACGAAGTTTTCTATAGCAATACCAAGAAACAATGCAAGAAAATCCTCCAGATTTTGGATAGAATGCTTCTCCTGGTCCCAAATGACAACAGGTTGTGTTTGTCTAAGACATAAATGACAGGCATTATTGCATGTCCAGGTAGCAAAGTAAGAAAATGTAGCAACCAAGAAATAGTTTTAGTGGCCATTCTGTCTCTTCTCTGAGACATTAGAATTTTAATTTATAGTTGAAAATGAACAGAATTTGCATAGTGAGTAAAGTTTTGGTTGAAGGTGATACTCTTGTAGAAGTTTATTTTTGGTTTTATATAAAATAACTGTTTTATTCACTGTTAGGTGAGGGGCTGCCTAGGTCTTGGCCTTTTGTAGTGTTTGCAGTTGTTGGACTTATGTGAGGGATGTTTGATTGCTAATGATCTATAGGTGCTGTCAGTGGAACACCTGGAGAGTTCTGGATCAATAAAAACACCTGAGCTCAGATCCTGAGGGTTCCACTGTGGGTATGGCACCTGCTATGGTGGTGATTCCTTCTGCTGAGGTCTGGCAGAGTTTGCACATAGGAGAATGCCTCCTTGCCATCCTTGGTGAGCTGCCACAGTACATGAACTACTACATGAGATTGATTAAGTTTTCTTCTGCCTTAACCTGAACTCAAAAGTTGAAGAGACATTGCAAGGCATCTTCTATAATTTCTTGAGAAGTGATAACTATAGCAGGTAAGAGCAAGAACATCTGGAAAAGAGAAACTTGTCACACACTTATATTTCTGGAAGCTAATTGCTTGGGACTGTTCAAGAAAATGTGTGCAGATTGAGAAGCCCAAAATAGAACTATCTCATAAAAAAAAAGAAAGTAAAAGAAGCGAAGAATCATTTTGTTGCTTCATTCTCAGACTAGTACTTGAATGTTGGCTAAACTGTCATTTCAAAGCTTTTTCTCACAACTTAGATGACAAAGAGCATTGATCAGTTCTTTAAATGGCCTTTGAGTCTCCTATGTGGCACACTCTAGGCTAGAAACTGGGAATGAAGTCTTGCAAAGCAGATCGTGGCCTGAGGTTTCAGTGGTGTGAGTGGATAGGCATCAAAATTAGAGAAGAGTGGAGTCTGAGTAAAAAATAGTCAACCTTGGAAACAATCCTTGAGGCGAATAGAAATCAGTGAAATAATATTTCTATAACGTCTTACTCCTTTATTCTTAACATGTTATTTATTATTCGATAATTTCATTTGTGTAGACAATCTATTTTTATAATACCTATGCCCTATTCTTCCCACCAACTTCATCAAGACATCTACTAACACATCCTCTGCTCATGCCCCTGTGTGTGTGTGTGTGTGTGTGTGTGTGTGTGTGTACTCGAGCACACACGAGTGTGTGTTGTTAGGAATGTAAGTGAAACTATTTCAGTGTGACTTGAAAAACATATTGTGTAACTTAGAATAATGTAATTTCTGTGAGAGAGGAGCCTGCCACCAGGCAGCTCAGATAGGAGCCAAACCAAAGACAGGTCTTGATATGCTAATGAACTAGCTTTGAGGTGGGGTTGATATGTTAGTGAAACAATCCTAAGCTGTAAACTGGATAGCACAAAGCTACAAATTAATGAAAAGATGCAAAAATTGGAAATCTGGATGCATCCTCTAGAATCGCACCTCTTTTTACTTCTAAGATCCGATTTCTCTAGCCTCTGTTTGGTACCCATCAACAAGAGGACTTTGAGACTGGCCTCTGTGCAGCATGGATTCAATGACTATTGCACTTCAGCACCATTACTGAGCTCATTTATGGCTGTCTGTCAGTGCCAGCCACTGGCCAGCACTCTCAAGACCTTCTGACCTCCACCTGTGCCATCTTTCCAGTTTGCCACAAAGGAGGGACTTCACAGCAGAAATGGTTGAGCACACAAAACTGAAGGGTCCTCACCTGAGATGATTTTCCAGTGAAGACCTGCAGTAGCTTAATTTCCCCCCCCCAAACTAACTGTCCCCTGCTTGGCACGGTATCTGTTTAACTTTTCTAGTAGTGTAGATGAGTGTGTGTGTGTGTGTGTGTGTGTGTGTGTGTGTTTGTGAGTATGTTTATATATCTATCCATTCATCCATCCATCCATCCATCCATCCATCCATCCATCCATTCATCTAGGTCCAGGTAGTGCTACACATATGTTCATAGGTATGGAGCCATCCAATGGAGCATGGTCCACAGTGACCACACCTCAAAGACAAATGACTCTTCTTCTGCCAGTGCCATCAACTGCTAATATCTCAATTAGTTACCACTAGCCTTAGGAGTCATTCCCTATCCATTCTGGAATTTGAACTGAATTGTTCTTGTGCAGGTAGACACAGCTACTGTGAGTTCATGAATGTAATGATACCATGTTCAGAAGACAGCATCATTTATCCTTATATTCCTCCTTTTATACCCATGTAGTCCATATATCCATATACTTCTCCTTATCCTTTGGCTTCATTTTGTACTTCAGCCTACTCTCGGACTACCCTGTAATCTCTGTGATCTCTCAGATTACAGAAAGAGGACAATATTTAAGCAACATAGAAACAGTGTTGTTTGGCAAATGTTAAGAAAGTGTGATGATTAATCTTGGTTGTCAACTTGACTGTATCTGGAATCAACAATAAGGCAAAGTGAATGGGCATTCTTATGAGGGACTTTCTTGATTGTACCATTTGAAGTGGGAAGGTCCACCATAAATGTGGTGGAAACTTTGGAGGGCAGCCGAGATAAAAAAGGACATGAAAGAAGGCACTTCACTTTGTGCCTGCTTGTCTCCACTACTACTGACAGACTCATTTATCTTGCTGTTGCCACTGGTGCATTCCTTTGTTGGAATTCGAACTGCCTTTCTCCAGCTTCCAACATAGACTGCTGACCAACTATTTTCCAAGAATCCTCCAGACCTACAATGTATATTAAGACTATTGAGATATTCAGCCTTGGGAACTGAGCAACCATTGAATTCTTAACCTCCCTTTGTGAGTCAGTCAATGTTAACTATCCAGAATTATAGTATAAGCCAATCTAATAAACACATTTTAAATATATATTCAGTATGTTGGTTCTGGTTTTCTAGAGAATCCTCACTAATTATGAAGGTATTGTAATTGTTATCACAAATTTACATTACAGTTCTAATTATTATACAAAAAATATATTTCTAAATCATAAGGTCCCACCACTTGAGTTACTTAATCTACATCTACAAACAAAACCCTTCTATTCTGAAACACAATGTAACCTTTCTAAAAAAGATATTAACACTGATAGATTACTAATAACAGGTCTACCAGTCCTCTTCATAACTGTCCCACTAATGTCATTTATAGGATCCATTTCAAAAATCATATATTGTGTTAGGATAGTGTGCCTCTTTTGGCTCCCTTCTAGGATAGTTCTTTTACTTTTACAAGATAACTAATAGTCATTTATCTTATTGCATTACTTTGAAGACTTTGATGATTGTAAAAATTTACTTGTGATATATTAAAACATAACAGAATGTAGCTGTATTATTCTCTTTGTGTCCCATCTGGCAACATACAATCTCTATTTGCACTATTCGGGCTAATATTCATTTCGATCACTGATGCCTCCCAGGCTTCTTTGTACAGATTTTCCTTTCTCCTTTATGTCTTGTAATTTGTACAGTGACACTTTTTCTGTGTTTTTAAGGTAGCATCCAAAACAATGGGCTTCATTATGACATTTTCATACATATATCATTAGACTTTGCTCATATTTGCCCCCTATTAACCTTCCTTACTTCCCTACTCTTCCTCCATTTTCCTTGCTGGTTCCCTTTGTTCCCTCAAATGGTCTCTCTTCTGCCTCTCTGTCTTTCTCTCTCTTTCTCTCTCTCTCTCTCTCTCTCTTTTCACACACACATTTAAATATGATTTCATATAAGAGAAAACATTTTTTTCTCATCATCCCACCATTACTATCTTACATCACACCTTCAGGAAAATTTCAATTTTATCTTCTATTCTATTTATTTATCTCGTTTATCTATTTATTTGTTAGTTTCCTATTCATTTATTTCTATAAGTGTGAATTAATGGTTCCTGCTTTTATTGTGTGGAATATTACCCATTATTATCATCTCCTTTACTTTTGGGCAAAAATTATATTCTTTTTACTTTTCCTTATTCAGCTTTGGAATGAGCCAATTTGTCAAGAAGTCTCTTCTTTTGGATTGAAACTACGAGTGTTGTCAGCTGTCAGTTACTTAATGGCTACCTTGTCCACAGTCAAAATCTTCCTTAGTTGGCCAAAAAGAGTTGCCCTTAAGAGCAAAAATACTTCTGAAGTAAAGATCTGGAAATTAAGTACTCCTTGATGTTGAAGCATTCCTGGTTTCAGACTCTCTCTACAGGTAAACATCTATGTACATACAAACATACATATAAATATTTTAATTTTCATATTTATGTGGTATGCTCCCCAAAGGTGTCAATTATTTTTATTCCTGAACTTGTGAATGTTACCTTTTAAGGAAAGAAGAAGGAAGAAAAGGAAAAGGCATGGAGACGTTTTCAGATGCAGCCAGGGATTGTATGATGGAAAGTTTATCAGGAACTATCCAAGTTGGCCCAATTATAAGGGTTCTGGTACAAGAGAGGCAAGAAAACCAAAATCAAAGAGGGGATGTTCAAGAGAAGCATGGGTCAGAGCAAAGCAGTACCACAGAATACAGAATGCCAGCAGCTTCTCAGAGATGGAAAACTCATGAGAACAGATTCATCCAGGAGTTCCCAAAAGGAATTATTCTTCCCCAGAGCCTAGATTTTTAACTTAGAAAAACTAATTTTGAACTTCTAACCTATATATCTGTGAGAAAATAAATAAGAATTGTTTTTTATCTTCCTAGTGTATAGTCCTTTGTTATAGAAGCTCCATCAATCAAATTCAATATTAATCAGCCCATTAAAGCTGTTAGCTTCTGGTGTTCCACATTAAACAGTCATTCTCCTTGCCACTGTAAGAAATTTCTTCATCAACCTCTTCTGGGCTCTATTATCTAGTAGTTTATGCCACAAAGTACTTCTACAGAGAACCTCCTCTCTCTGCCACACTGACACCTCATAGCTGACCATGAGCCACATGGATGTTCCCTCATTTAGGTTCCAACTCCCCACACCCTAGACCAGACTTCCCTTCTATGTGAACATTTTCCTCTTATTCCAGTGCACTCCACTGCAGGTGCATCTTTCCACTGTTTACAACAAAGAAATCTTATTCTCTCTTTCCACCATAAAATGTTATACATTTGGATATACATATGGATATGTGGGTGACAGAGGTCAAGAATTCATGCTTGATGTCAGCAATTCTTTCTTCTTTCTTTCTCCAAAAGACTGCCAATCAGGCAAGTTCTCAACAAGGGAGGAGAATGAGGGACTATCCTCTGGAGAATGTGAAAAGAGTCAAGAAAGATATCCATCAACACTAACATTTTGAAGCACCATTCTATACAAAGGGCCAGTCCAAAAGTCCACAGCCTAAGGTGAACAACCATCCCTCAACTGTATAGACTCTACAATCCTTGTGCTTAAATATGAATTATTAGCCAGCCAGCCATCACTCTGTTACTTAAAGAAATTTCCAAAGATTTTTTTAAAAGTAGAAAAACAAAAGAACCTAAATTTGATACAATATAGGAATATAATAAATTAAAAGTACATAAACTATGTTTTCTGGGAAGGGAAAACAGAACTTCATACAACATAAACATAATAAAAAAACTTTTATGAGTTAAGACAGATTTTTTGGAAGGATATTACTGTGTCTTCCAGACTGGCCTCAAACTCAAACTCTTCCTGCCTCAGTTTCCGGAGAACGTAAGATAACTATATATCTAAACTTTAATTCAGTAAAGTAATTGAAAGATAAAATTGAGGATTTCTTCTACAAGTATGACAAAAGGTAAAAGTAGCACAAACTAAGAGAAAATTGTGAGGAAAAGACAACAAAATTCCAAGTTATATGACACCCAAATTACAGGAAGTATAGAGAAAACAAAAGCAAAATTATCAGCCATAATACAAACTTTACCAAGATAATTAAGGACATGATTCTCCAAAATGACCCCCTTCTCTCTTTCTCTCTCTTTCTCTCTCTCTCTCTCTCTCGCTATCTATCTATACACACACACACACACACACACACACACACACACACACACACACACACACACATTTAGTATGGGTACTCAGAAAGTCTAGGATACAACCAAACATCAGACATCAGAATAATATCAGATTTATCTATATTCTCAAACTCAATATCCAACCAAATTACTAATCAGAGGTATTCTGCTTATGAATTGGGAGAGAAAGTTTTAAGCAATGTCAAAATCTCGGTTGCTTAACACTGCAAAACTTAACTCATAGAATTCAGGATATTCTACAAGGCTAAAGATATCCACTGTATTTATCAATCCACGAATTTTTTTCAGTCTTCTCAATGCATGGCTTCCTCCTTTGGGAAAGAAATTACTTTGACCAATGGTACATTCATGTAACTTCTATTCACAGTTCATTGGCCAAAAACAGCCACTGAGCCCACAAAACTGTGAGGAGGCAATGAAGTGCCTCTTTTTGACAAGAATAAGAGGAAGACTGACTATAATAGAAGTAGAAATTTGTATCACACTTTTCTTTGGAAGATTTCATCAGGCAAAACAAAAGTGTTAATCAAGAGCAACTAAACTATGGCACCTAGAAGACAAGAACTATTCATCATTGAGCTGGAAAACCAATGGTCCGGATTAACACAGGTGAACCCAATGCTCCAGGACAGTGACCTGGGAGGAAATGACAATATATAGAAACTCTTTGATGAAGTGGGAATTTGGAGAGAAACAATCATTGCAAGCTATAATGGAAAAATGTTAGACTAGGTACTTAGAAAGCAATATAAATGAAATCATAGTAACTGAGAAAAATGAAAATTATATGAGAAAGAACTTGTATTCTTCCTGAGCCATTTAACCTAGCAAACATATACCTTCCCTTGTAAACCTTGACTTGGAATCAAAGCTGTTATACAACTGTATTAGCATGGAGATGAAAGTAAGGAAGTTTTAAGAGGTGTAGACATCCACACTTGTTTCCACACCCAAGAATTCAACCAACTACAGTTGAAAAACATTCAGAAGAATTACATTTAATATGTACCAACATTTTGTCATACTGTAAATATTACACTTATTTTATATTATATACTATAAGTAACAGAGATGGTTTTTTGGAGGTTGTATGTAGATTATATGTAGCTACTATAGCATTTTATATAAGGAACTTGAGCATCAGTGAATTCTAGTATACAAAGAGTCTCTTGGAATCAGTCTTCCACATATATTCAAAGATGGCTATATTCATTTGCCAATGTTAGGTAATTTAAAGACAATAACACAGCTTTTCTATCATACAATTCCTCACATTAGTCATACTATTTCCTTTCTAGTGGTATAATCTTGTACCTCGTGCTGAACCACAACCCCAAAGTATACATTTAGTCAAGCTCCCCAAATGCCTAAAATCTAGAGTCTGAATGGCCCATACATCCCATCTGCTCATTCAGATTACCTCTGTACTCTTAGACTTCAAGATTTCCACATGCTATGGGATAAATCTTCTTAGAAGACCACTAGAGTCTTAGATGACATCATCCTAGGCACAAAATAGTCAATCCCATGAGAACTCTGACCTCAAGAAAACAGGAGAAAATAAAAAAATCAAAACAGGCCCACACCTTACTTTACCTTCCCTCCACATGCCGCTTATGACCGGTTCAGTCATCGCAGCCTATGTACAGAAGGTACCCATCAAGGTGGCAGGACTGCTAACCACCTGCTCAGTGGCTATCACATGCCACTGCTTCACCAATTGCATTGCCTCCCATTTCTTCTTCATTCTCACATCTATAGGGCTTCTCCCCATAAATAAAAACTCTAAACATTAATTCTAGGTTAACCTGATCGTGAAGGATCTTTCTAAACAGAGATCTATACTCAACACAAAATAGATGAGAGAGTAGGGTGTGGAGAGGATGAGGAAGGTGAGATATGTTAGTATTCATTTCCTTTATAATCCTTCTGATTTTAAAACAGTTTCATGGATTACTCTCATAAAACAAAAAATAATTTAAAAATCAACACATGAAAACTACCATATATGCATGCTAGTTAGCATAAAACTTTCAGAAATTTCCCATACAAAGAAGCTAAAATTATTTTAATGCTGTGTCAAGGCAGTTGTGACAGGTCAGACATAAACTTTGCATTCATATACCTTTTATAGTCTTGCCTTTAAAAATAAAGGCCTCTTTTATGAAAAAAAAATGAAGAGGTCACCTTCAAATCAATATCTGCCTGCATCCTGCTCCAAGTGCTGTATTCTTGAAATGGCCACAAGCGCTTTATGGCAGAACAGCAAGAAGTCGATCTATGGACATATCCTAATGAATTATAGCGGAAAGAGAACCAGCTAAAAAAAGAACCTGTTTTATTTTTATGTTGTCTTTTGAAAAATGGAAGTGTGGGTGGAATTAATGATTTAATTAAACCACGTAATGTTTTATTAAAGCCAAATGCCCTAGAGTTCCTGTCCAGCCCTCGGATTATCAATAAAACCCTTTATTTGTTTTTGCCAGAAAACTCATATTATTAGATGTGTCTATATATTTAGAGCCTCTGATTCAATGGTTCTCAACCTTCCTAATGCTGCAACCTTTTAGTATAGTTCCTCATGTTGTGGTGACCCCCAAGCATAAAATTATCTTCTTTGCTACTTCCTAACTGTAATTTTGCTACAGCTATGAACTGTAATATAAACATCTTATATGCAGTTGGTCTTAGATGACCCCTGTGAAATCTCCAAAGGGGTTGTGACCCACAAATTAAAAACTGCTGCATTGGTTTCAAAAAACCATATAAACACCTGTATTTTGAAACCTGTCTGTTAGAATTCAAAATTCTACTAGAAATGAAAACCAGGGTAGGACCTGAAGCTGAGGATTTGTTCAGCAGGCAGCACAACCCCTCAGCTCTCACCGCAAAGGAGAAACTCCAGGGCACCGGAGCAGCAGCCTCATGGCCCCTGCATGATGCAAAGAAGCACCAAAGAAAGACATTGCCTCCCTGGAGCTTGTTAGCCTTTTCCTTTTCCTTGGAGTGTATCATTTCTCACACCTACATCACCCAGTTCTGTATCCAACATAAACTTATTACTCACATGGCTTCATTTGTAACACTGGGACAGACTGCCACCGTAGACCAATAATCAATTACAAAAGCTAGGACTTTTTGCCCTGGCCAGTCCTATTAATATTTTTGCTTTGGTGCTTTGTACTGCTAGAGGGGAACTTTCCAGACAAAAGTTGCTTTTTAACCAGACAGGAGTATCTGGTCCCTGTGTTGCTGGTGTCTGTGTCACAGATCAAAGCTTCCATTGGTAGGTCATGTGCTCACTGTCTTAGAGCCAGTATGTTCTGTGGCCATTCACTTAAAAAGAATACCCGGGCACACAAAGAATGTTTAGTCAAATTTATGAGTCACACACTTCTGTTAAACCAGTGCTGCAAATTCATTCTTCTTACACATTAGACTAATACATTTTTATGACATTTGTTTCAAATTAAAACTTTTTGAAGCTGAAGGCTTCAACTTACTTGTTTTGCAAATTACTGACTAACTGGCCTGACTGACAAAATAATGCAACTTACTTTAATTGAGAGATTGCCTATGACTGTATGCTACTGAGGGCCCCACATTGCTCTTTCTGCTCGGATTCTCTCCTCTGAGAATTCTCCTATGCCAGTCACCTCATTTTGCTTATTCTCAACTTTATTTCTCTGCTCCACGAGTTTCTATGTCCTCATTCTTGCCCTGATCATTCAAACCTGGGTTAGATTTGTTTTGAAATTCTTATCTTCACCTGTTTCTTTGGAGGACCACTGGTACAAAAATAAATCAGTAGATACCATACTCTTAGCTGTTAGGAAACTTAACGTGAAGCTATACACAGGTGTGTACATCATATACATGTATCTTTCCGCCAGTATTCTTCTTCCCCTAGAACACAGAAGTTTCTGATCTTAAATAAAACTGCACACACAGTTTTTGCTCACGGTCTTTAAGGGGAAAAAAAGGAGGCAAGGAAGACATAGATGTAATGAGAGGACTGAAGTTTCCTTTAGCAACCACCAACCTCATTTCTCGATTCCCCTGCTTATTTTCTGCCCCAAAGGCAACTCCCCGACACGAGGCAGCCAGCAGCATAATATATATGAGTTTCTCAAAGTTTTATACTTAAACATATGTATCCAGAAATAGCACACTGTACAGCTTCTGCCACTTGCTTTTTTATTCAACGTTAAATTTTTGAGTTATGTCCCTGATGGTTTATATCGCTCTAGGGCTTCATAACTCTTTGCTTTTTTGTAAAAAAATAAAATCCTCTATTACCTGCTAAAGAAGTAATACTATTTGCTAGGTATGTAGGGACAAGTTCACCACCCCATCCACAATAAGCCCCTTCATAAATACATGTGGTTAAAAAGTGAATTACTTTGACAAATTAGTAGAAAGGTTTTTTGGTTTTCTTTTTTTGGCAGTAAACATCAGGTTTACAACTAAGATAGAAAGATTTCCTTACAAGGTTTAAATAATCTCATACTTGCAAAAGGCATTTCTCCAGCAGGCTAAATTAAGGCACTCTAAAAAATCAATCCAAGAATGTGCTTTGGTTTTGAATCTGTTGCCTTTTCTTGTGGTTAGAAATCAGATACATTTCCCCCAAAGCTCTTGCCAATGTGTACTTTCTTCTGCAAGAGTTAAATAAAAGTCAATAAAGCAAGCCAGTCCTTAGCAGTATTTTCTTCACTCGAGTGACCTATTTTGGGCAAAGTTTTACATGTAGAGATACACTCACTCTTCCTGATACCTTCCCAGAAAACATGCAAACAAGGCTCATATTCTTCTAAACCCTTTCCTCCACAGATGCTCCATAGGTTACAGCTTCCTGCCACTCTCAAGCCTCCTGCCTCTTTGAGTTGATGCTCTCTGGAGGAGGAAAGCACTTTGAAGTTTTCCCTTTCATCCCTCATCTGATACAGACTGCTTCAGTAAACATTTTCAGATAGTATCTATTTAGTTTTTCTTCATTTTGCTTCTTTAAATGCTTCTTCTAAGCCCCATTATTTCACATAATATTTTTAAAAATATATTGTTATTTATTTTATATGTATGGGTGTTTTGTTGATATACTTGTACATCTAATGCTCACAGAAGGAAGAAGTGGGTGTTGGATCCCCTGGTACGAGAGTTAGAGATGTTTGTATAGAGTCAGTATTTGGGTGCTAGGAGTCAAACCTGGGATCTCTGGAAGAGAAGCCATCTCTCCAGTCCCTCACCTAGAATTTTAATGAAAGCTCCAAAGAAAACCTTCCATGTGTGTGATGAGAACAACTAAAATGCATCAGAACCATGGCGTGCTTACTGGGACCAGCCTTTGCCCCACATTCAGTTCCTTAAATGAGCTCTGGCATTTGTTAGGCAATCTTTCTCTCTACTGATGTTTCTAAGTATTTCACCTTCTACACCCACATGATCTTTTCTTTCTTTCCTCCCACTTTCCCTCCACTGTCTCAGTCAAAAAACCATTTGTTTTGTCTACAAATGCAAGGAAAAATGCTGTGTGGTATAACTTTATGAACCTTAAATCTGTTCTTGTACTCCCTGTGAGAAAATAATGCTGCCTGTGGTTGTTGATAAGATAAAAAAAAATCCACTTGCCAGTGAGATAAAACAAGAATAAAATGAAGGTGAATAGAAGAGAAAACCACAGCAAAATACATTTTCTGGATACTCACACATTCTGATTGGCCCATCCCCAACCCCACAAATGTTTCTAGTCCTTTGGATGTGTGTACTTTATTTCAACATAGATCTCTCCATCCTTTAAGGTTAATATCCATGGATGATAAAAGGAAGAATTACCAGTTGTGCAAGCAGTCAAAGTCATCTCCAAATATCCTGCAGAATCCACAGCTAGAAACATTACTTTTGAGACATCACTTGTGTAATTTTTTGCTGTTTTGTCAGGAATCCATTGACAATAGAAAGTGAAAGTTCACTCAATACTTGGACTGACTTACTTTAAGACCTTGGAAAACTCATCTTTGTTTCTACCACCTGTACAATAAAAATAAAAATACTTTACCTCCATCCACATCTGTATGCATCTTATTGTATGGGAAAAATGTTAAAATCATTTTCCTCTAATATACTTCTAAAAGAAATGCCTAGTTACTGAAAGAATCAAAACTGGGATTTTGTTTTGTTTTGTTTTTATTTTTTACTATATATCCACTGCACATGGTTCTGTGTTACATATGAATACTTACATACAAATACATATTATACATTGAAACATATACTCCTCTGCATTCCTTTCCTATCCTTAGCTGTTCCCATTAGTCCCCTTCGTCCCCCTATACAGTTTCACTTATACTTCCATGTCATATATAACACAACCTTCTATTTATCTAAATAAAATCTAGGAATCATAATACCTGTCTTTCTGAGAGTGGCTCATCTTCCTTAACGTGATTATCTCTAGTCATATTCTTGGGTTTTTTTTGTTTTGTTTTTTGTTTTTTTTTTCAAATAGCCTAATTTCATTCTTCTTTATAGCTGAAAATTTTTTGTTTTGTGTATGGACCTAATTTCCTTTCCCATTCCTCTGCTGATAGACATATGAGTTGGTTCCATGATTTAGCTACTATGAACAGTACTGCAGTAAACATTGCTGTGCAGGTATCTCTGAGATATATTGACTTGGAGTCCTCTGAGTAACTAGACGTGGTATAACAGGATCCTTTGACAGGTTTAATCTTGTTTTTGACAAACCTCCATACTGGTTTCTGTAGTTGTAAAAGTAGATGTTGCTGTAGATTCACCAGATGTAGACATTGGTTCAGGGCAAAGGAGAGTTTATTCTTTTGTCTAATTAAATCACTGGTTCTTGCCCAGAGCCTTAGAGGCCTGGAGCCCAGGAGAGTTTTTGGCCTCCTTGAAATTACTCTTAATCCTTGAACTTGAAAAAAGGCTTCAGCTTTAGCCTTCAGAGACCTACTGTTGACTGCCACTCTTGACTAGCTCCTTCTGAACTTTCACTCTTCTGGTTCAATGGACTCTTCAACCTCCTTCTCCACTGACTCTTCAACTGATCCTGTCAGCTGAATCCTTTGTCTCCTATGTAACTGTCTTTAACTGAGCTGAGAATCTGCCTTTTTTCATGAGAGTTGGACATGTCCTTACTCTGCTAATTCTTCTTCTGATTAGTCATCTTGTCTGCCATTCACTCTGACTCATCTCAGACATCACTTCCTGCATGACACTGATTCCTTCTGTATTCTGCTTCCACTGGTTTTTTTCCCCCCTAGGGATTAAAGGCATAGATTACCACTGCTTTCTGAATACTGGGATTAAAGGTGTTTCTACATTCCATCCAGACCACACAAGCCTTTGAAATAGCCCCTGGAATGTAGACCCTAGTTCTCACACAAAGCTATTCCTCTACAGGTTTCCTTGGTGGATTTCAAGGTCTGCCAAGAAAGGCTCATATTTAAACAGAGTCTATATTCTTTAGAGAAGGAATTAAATAAGGAAGAAACAATGGAATAGAATAAATTCAAAGTAGTAATAGACACTCATACCCATCTGCAAGGTTAGACTTGCTTTTCAGGAGCAGGGTGCACAGTCAGCAGAAAGTTCAAGTTGTCCACACTTACTATATCCAATTTAGATGTAGAGAATCATCTTTCTTAAGGACACAGTCTTCCCTCCAGAGACTAAATGGAAAGAAGAACTATGGGTGCCTAGCCATTTTGCTTGACATAAGACATTATTGTACTAGCCAGGGTTCTACAGAAGAATAAAACTGATAGAATGAAAAAAAGTATATATGTGCATATATATAATTTTATATATGTGTATATATATACATATATATGGAGAGGGGGGAGTATTTATTAGCGGGATTTACAGACTGTGGTCTAGCTAGTCCAACAATGGCTATCTACCAACAGAAATCCAATAATCTAGTATTGCTCAGTTCAGGAGGCTGGATATCTCAGCTAGTCTTCACTATATGCCAGGATCCCTAAACAGTAGGTGCTAATGCCAGAATGGATTTACTATCAAGGGTAAGATAAAGCAGGCTAAAATTTTCTTTCTTCCATGTCCTTTATATAGGCTGTCAGCAGAAGTTGGGGGCCCAGATTAAAGATGAATCTTCCCTCCTCAAAAGAACTGGATAAAATGTAGGTCTTCCCACTTCAAATGATTTAATTAAGAACAATTCCTCACAGGTGTACTCAGCCACTTGGGTTTTAGCTAATTTCAGATGTAGTCAAGTTGACATCCAAAAGTAGTTGTCACAGCTACCTTGCAGTATTTTCTGCAGAACTCTCCAAAAGGTTGGTTGCACTTCCATCAAGCCCACATTACAGTTTGACTTGCTCTCATGTTCAATCCTGCTTGCTACACCATTAATCCTTAACAGATGCCACCTTAACATGTGCTTCTGAAGAGCTCACCTTGTAGAAATTTAATAAATAAAAATAACATCACTCGGCAGGTTATACATCTCAACGGAAAGGAATAGATAACCTGCCCCCCCAAAAAAAATCAGTTTGACATGGAGTAGGATGGGAAAGTGTTTGGCTCTGATGTTTGGAACTTAATGAAGACTAAGATCAGAGAAAAGAAAATGAAGCAGAAATTTGTCTTGAGCCCTTATGTAAACCCAGGGCTCTAAAACAGCTGTATCCTTGTTTAAGAAAGATTGGGAAAACTCAAGCCATCTGCCACAAAAAAGGAAGCTCGGCTCCTCCCTGAATAGGAAAAATAAATATCTCATGTGCCCAATATTGTAACCTGCATATGCTCTCTTTTCCACTGGGATGGCATAGGAATTCCCCAGCTTAGCATTAAGATATATCTTGAGCCCATGGTATTGCTAGAGAATGAGACAACAGTAAGTCAGTCTGGATTGCATCAGAAAAAAACAATTTCAAAGGGCACATAGCACATGTTCAGGAACAATCCAGGATGATCTAGAAAGGATAGCTCACTAAAAAAAAAAAAAAGGCACAATTAAAATGATTTTCACAGAAAACGTAAGGAAAGACTAACTTTGAAAAAAGAATACCCACTGATTTCAAAATAAACAAATATTTCTGCTAAAAAAATGAGAATCTGAATATTTGACACTAAAAATTCACTGGTTAGGTTGAATAACAGGAGACATAGACCTGAAGAACAAACAAGATTATGTGTTGACATGTGTAGAAAAGTTTTGTTTATGTGTATATATGTACCATGTGTGTGACTGGTACCCAAGAAGACCAGAAGATGTCAGTGGATCGCATGTTGGTACTGGGAACCAAACCTGGATCCTCTGGAAGAGAAGTCACTGCTTTTCACCACTGAAAAATCTCTCTAGGGATTGTTAAACAATCTCTGAACAAGACAATTTTGTTAAAGGCTCTGAAAATGGTTTTCCATGGCTATAAAAGCCACAGAAGAATGCCATTCAGAATTCTTTTCCAGAGAATCAGTTGAGAAAAGTGACTAACAACTCAGATATGGAGCTTCTGAACCTCTCCTTTATTCACTTTGATGTCCAGTCTTGGGGCCACTAGGATCAATATGAAACTCTTATACTGGGCAATTCCTTCTAAGGGATCCCATTCACTCACACTAAGACCTCAAACCACCCAGTTTGCATTGCAGATGTCTCTTTCTCCCCATAATTCCTTTCATCTCTTCTTTCCCCAAAGTCAGTCTTGTATGGTGACCTGAAGACCTTCTGTCCTAGTCTGTTCATTACTCCTGTCATAAAACACCATGACCAAAAGTAACTTGGAGAGGAAAGTATCTAATTGGCTTACAATTCCACATCATGGTCCATCATTGAAGGAAGCCAGGGTGGGAACTCAAAGCAGGAACCGAAGCAGAAACCTTGGAGGAATGCTGCTTACTTATGTGTTCCCCATGACCTGCTCAGCCTGCTTTCTTGTCCAATCCGAGTGTCCAGAGGTGGCACTGCCCATAGTGGGCTGGGCCCTCATATCATTAACCAATACAATGCCTTCAGGGTTACCTACAGTTCAATCCGATGAAGAATTTTCTTAACTGAAGTTCTCCATTCCCAAATGACCTTAGCCTGTATCAAATTGACAATTAATCAGCCCACCAGCCCACTAGCCCACCAGCCCTATGGACTTTTTCTTAGTCCCCCTTTTCTCTAGTTTCCTTCAACAAAGTTCTTTTCATATTCTGATTTTACTTGTGCTTCTTAGGGATGCCCAATTTACACACACATAAACTTGATGTGACCATGAAACACAAACTTGGAACATAGGAAGAAGAAATCAACACTGTAACAGCTTTTAATTCAATTTTTTTCACAGTTTTTATTCACGAGTACTGTATTTACATCATTTTCATCCAGCCTTCTCCCCCCTACCTCTTTCCATGTCCCCTCTACTCCCTCTCAAATTATGAGTTCTTTAATTAATTATACACAGGTGTGTGTGTGTGTGTGTGTGTGTGTAACGGCTCAATAAACCTGTGTTAAACTTTTAAAACTAAGTACAAAGAGAGAAAGTAATAGAAATATGGAGTGAATGGGTGAACTGGAGTAGATACTTTAGGTGGCTTGGTAATGATTGGCATTTGGAGACATTTAGGCAAATATGCAAGAAAATGTGGAGATATTAGTAATATTGTTAATTAACAATATGCACAACCTGCTTACTTCTTGGCCACATGATGAGAGGAAATTTCTTGCCAGTCTTAAGTTAATAGCAGGTGTATATATAGAATGGAAAAATCTTGCATCTCTTGCTCATGCAAGCTCTCTAAGGGATAAGATCACACACACTACAAGTGTTATGAGAATAAACCCTTAGGGAAGGTGATGACAGAGTGTAGGGAGAGTGCTCATTCTCCTGGAAACAGCTCAGTCCTGTCACCTGGTCGGCTGATGAGAATGAGCATCTGCAGCTTGTTTCAGTCAACACAGTACTGTCCCTCTTGGGAGAAGTGGGTCTGCCCTTCTTGTTGGCAACAGAGGACCTTGGGCCACTGCATCCAGTCTGAAGGAAGTCTTGCTCACCCCCTATGCATTTCTTTCCTGTTGATCGCTATGCAGGTACATGCATCACTCACACCTGCCTTGAGCTGATTGTCCTTCACAGTCACAGCATGGTCACCAATGCAGGTTGTCCATCCCCACCCAGACTATCCCTTCCCATTACTCTGTAGCTTCACTCTTGGAATACCGCTGTCCTCATTAGCATCCTTCAGAAAATCCACATGCTTCCTAGCATATCACTCTCTTTCGTTAAGTAGCACTTACCACCTGCTCATTTCATACTGATTTACTCACTTTTCCTTGATTCTGTTTCTTCCACCCCTTCAGACTATAACCTCTATTACAGCAGGAACCTTCTATATCATGTTCCCTACCATATACCTATTCAATAGCAGTGCCTCCTTATCTTAGGATCTCTATTGCTGTGAAGAAATACCACGATCAAAAGCAACTTAGGGAGAAAGGGGTTTATTTTGTTTATGCTTCCATATCAAAGCTCATCATCTAAGGAAGTCAGGGCCATAACCAGGAGGTTATGATGGAGTGCTCCTTATGGCTTACTCAGCCTTCTTTATTATAGGACCCAGGGCCTCCAGCCCAGGAAGCACCATCCACAATGGGCTGGGCCTTCTCACATCAACCACTAATTAAGAGGATGCTCCACAGGTTTGACTACAACCTGATCTTATGGAGGCACTTTCTCAATTGAGATTCCCTCTTCTCAGTTGGCTCTAGGTTGGGTCAAGTTGACTTAAAAACAATCCAGTTCACTACTATATTGTAGGAACTTAAATATGTTCTAGCAGATTAATTAAACAATGGATGAATTGCTCCACAAATGCTCAAAGAACCTTCTCTCCATATGAAGGGTGGACAGAAGATCATTAGCACTGATGGCCATTGTTGAGTATAATTCCTCCCTTCTAGAGCCTGTCAGCCACTGTAGAGATAATGCAATGCAGATCCCTCATGTCCATCTTTCTCTGCTACATAAGAATTACATTCCTGCATGCTGGCCCCATGCCCAGATTCAACAGACTACACCACATCGATTTTAGTTAGGGCAAGATGCCAGCCAAGGACCATTTGGGAGAAATTTCCCACAGTAGGCAGAAAGAGCCATCTTATTTGCAAGAGTAAGCTGCTCAGCAGCAAGTGGTGCTAAACAGGCTCCATCTGAGACAGCACAGTGGGAGAGCGCACCTGGGCATTCTTGAACATGACATCAGCAGTCAAAATGGTTTCTTGTTCAAATGCCAGCCCAAAGAACTTCTTGTTTACAGTGGCCAGTTTAAAGCCCTTAATTAGTCCCTGACTCCTTGAAGGGTTTTCTCTTTGGCATTCACTTATTTCAAAGTTACCAAAAAGTTCAATAAAGAATGATCATGTTATTTTATTCATCCTTATTTTTGGTTTCTTGCAAAAAGGGAGATGCAATTGAGAAAAGATGACCATAGAATGGAAGTGTAATCTTACAACATTTAGCTTCCCAGGCAAATTTTCAAACTATGGCAGAAAAACTGATTTTATTATTTAACAAGAATTCTGTAGAAATTGCTAAAGGTAAATTTCAGCATTTTTACACTTATTTATGTATTTAGTGTATATGTGTGTGTGTTTGCCCACATAACTTTTGCACACTCAGGCATATCATGGTTTGTGAGAGTTGATTCTTTCTTTCTACTGTAGAGGTTCGAGGAATTGTACTCTGGTCATTAAGCTTGGTGACAAGTATCTTTATCCACTGAGCCTGTCCACGAAGGCTGATGTTAACCTGTAAAACTTCCAGAAGTCTAACAATTAGGACTTCATAGAGTCCTGTTGCCAGCTGTGTTGAGGTCTATAGCTACCCTGACTTGCTTTCTGATCTCTGCTCTTTTCTTCTAGAAAGCAATCTTTTTTGTGGCTCTGCCAAGACACTGCCCCTGTGTTTTGTTTGTTCATGTTTTTGGATTTGTGTTTTGATGGTCCTTTGTTGAGTAATTTTCCTGAACTTATTAATAAAATAAATGTCACTTAATAATTATTATTATATCTTGCTTTCACATTGTGTCCCTTGAGCTTGACACAATATCTGGAATAGAGTGGGTGCCAAATAAACACATATGATCAAATAGCTAAGTGAATATGAATAAAGGCACAAATGGAATGAGGAATGAACCAGACGACTGTATCACAATAGTATAAACAGAAAATTACAAAAACAAAAACAAAATTTCTTTTTCTGCCTCTAGTTCCAGACAACTCAAAACATCATGCTGACATCATATATTTGGTTTCAGGCCACAATATATTAGCTAAATATTTCTCCAGTGGACACCACCAACAGGATGTCCTATATATCCTGACATTATCTACCTAGTGGTAGTACCAAATGACAACAGGCTTAGGACTCAGTCTGACCATAGTCCAGACTCAACCCAGTTAACTACTGGATGCAGCTTACAATTCTAACTGGTTAAAAATTGGTGATTTTCAGAAGCCCCTATTCCATTATTTGAAATCACTAGAGTCTCTCATAGAACTCAGAGAGTCATTTGACTTATATTTCCTGACTGGTGAACTAAAGAAATGATGAAGAACCCAGAGATTTAACTGGATTAAATACTTATATAAGGTGAATTCCACAGAGGACTTGAGCACTGGAATTTTCATTCTTTTTAGTTAGGATGCTTTAGCCTCTCAGTATATGCATGTTCTTGTCAATTTGGATACTCTGAATCTTATAGTTCAGGGATTGTTATGGAGGCTTCAGTAAATGGACACAATCAAGTATTAATTAGTTCTTTCAAGCCCCTCACCCCTCTCTGACAAATAGGAGTGAGGCTAAATTGCCAGAATTATAACCATGGTTTGTTTTTCCTGGTTCTACCTGGTGGTAGAAGCCCAACAAGAAATGCTTCATTTGATACAAGAGGCTATTACCCAGGTATTAAAAATTTAAGCAGAATATTTTTCCCAGAACTATTATTGCTTAGGAAATTACAAGGGTTTTTGGAACTTTGCCCTAGGATACTGACAGTAGTCATTTTTTATACATGTACACACATCATGTATATGTATGTATATATATATATATATATATATATATATATAAATTTTTTCATCATTTTACAAACACATGCCTAAAGTACTCTGTATCCCAGTGTACCCTGATTTCAAGTTGTTTCTGTGAATAATTCACAGAGGCTCAAACTAAATTCTCTCACTATATCCCACCTCAAACATAATTTGCATGCATTTCTCCTTTCTGTTTGGGACCTTTAATGAGACTTCAGCTAACCACTCAGCCTGAGCATGGGCATAGCAGAAGTACAAGGAAATTACAGCTTCCAAAGGAAATCCTCAGCTAACGGGGACCAGGGGCCAGATATGAGACAGATGCCAGCTTTTTCCTTTCAAGTAGGCCGGTCTCAGCAGTGTTCTGTATGCCTCAAGTGTAAGCAATCAAACCCATCCTGCTTGAAGCAATGAACCTGGTAACACATCCATACTTTTGCTCCTCTCTCCAGCTTCCTAAGACATCTCCCTAGTATACTGCCTGCATTCAAGTCTGGTCTTAGGCATTGCTGTCATGAAATTCCACAAAATCACAACAAATTCAATGTGAAACTCAACTTGAGAAAAAAAAATGCCCAAGGACTTAAATTATCTAAGATATAAGAGATTCAGAAAATATATGAGAATATGGTCCACCATTGAAGAGAATAATGAAATAGAGAGCACGGAGCATGGTGTTGATTATTCCTAAGCTGTTTCTTCCTTCTTTCCTTGTTCTAGCCACACTTTCTGAACTGCATCTTGCACTGTTTCTAACTCACTGTGCCTTAAAACCTCACACTGATCATCCCTTCTATTAAATATCAAAGGTTCTTATCTAAGAATGGGCCATTGTTTTCTAGCTGCACAGAATGGCACCTGAAGATGCAGAGGGAAAACTGGAGCCTCAGAAAGGTTCCTAAAGCACATCAATCAGTGTTCTCTAGAGAGAGAGAGAGAGAGAGAGAGAGAGAGAGAGAGAGAGAGAGAGAATAGATAACTAAGAGATGCACAGACAGACTTCAGAAGACAGACATAACTGTCGACAGGAGGTAATTTATTAGCAGTATTAGAATACGAGATTATTGAGCATGAGGAAACTCTTGAAGGCTCTATGCAACCTGAAGACACATGAAGTCCAGCAACGTGGCTCAGTCCAAATTTGGAAAGCCTCCAAAGCAACAACGCAGTGTTGTAACACTCAGTCAGGGACCGGGGACCTGGGTGCTTGAGGACTGCTGGTGTGAGACCCAGGCCTGGAGGCTGAAGATCCTGATGTTGGGATTATCAAGATCGAGTGAAGAAGGTATTCCATTATAGGAAAAGGACTGAGAAAAATAGAGATGAGAGGAGATGAAAGGAGACACACATACACACAGAGACTTACTTTTCCTTTACTTGTTTGTTCTAGTAGATTGCATGTTTCCATCCCCCATGTTGAGGCAGACACTTTCCCCCAGTCCACTCACTCATGTGTGCATCAGTATCCACCTTCATGGCTTTCTTGCTCTTTAAAAAAAAAAACTTTTGACTAATTGCATTTATTTTTAATTTTAAAAACTTTATTCTTTGAAAATGTCATGCATGGATATAACAGTTATACACGCCATCGTTCCTCCCCTTCACAACACCCAGAGCACATCTCCTTCCCAATTTCCTGCCCCCCCCACCTTTTAAATGCAGTCAAATTTCAGCTAAATTAACCATCACTAAAACATGGGCTTTTTTTTTTTCTGGGTAGGACAGGTGCACACTCAGAGGGTCAAATGGATTGTTGAATGAAATTGACGATAACTGGGGAAGCAGAGGAGAGAAAGCATCTTCATCCTTTCACACAGGAACAACCACACTGCTGAATCGAGTCTTGTGTTCCAGCCTGTGGCAATGCTCAGAAAGGAACTGAGCTCATTAAGGTCAGACCTAAGTCTGCTTTCTTCCCCAGTAGTAGATAACCTTAAATGAAAAGGTAATAATTAGTCAAGTAATAATAATAAATAATAAGAATCTGGAAAAATGACTGATCACAATGTGAAGTATCAATCTAGACAAGAGAAATATGTTAATATTAATTGATATTTAATATTTCATGCTTTTTCCAAGTACTGATGCAGCTATAGCTACATAAAAACATTTCAGTCAAACAGCTAACCAAATAATTATGTTTACTTTGCAGCCCTCCTACATCCAAAAAGAGCTTGAATTGGCTGTAATGTAGGAGGCTTAAATATGATTTAATCAGGGATAAAAGCACAAAAAGACACATAATAGAAACACCCAGGCTATGAGGGCATATAATAATTGAGCAAAACTCTTAAGCTTGACAATTTTTCAGAACCCAAGGGAGAATGAGACAGGCTGAGTGACCTTCATTATCAAACTTGGAAATTTTAACCATCCAGAACAACAAATAAAACCTAATTTTTTCTGAACCACTCAATAGATTTTGTCTTCAGATTTTTAATTTTTGTATAAACTGGGTGTAGTCATATATACATACACCTGGAGTGCCAGATAATCTGAGAGGCTGCAGTGGCAAGATTGCTTATACCTGAAAGTTCACGGCCTGCCTGGGCAAAGCAGGCAGACACACACACACACTAAAAAAAAACAGTTTGTGTCCATTCCTGCCAACAGTGAAGCACATAGACAACAGTAAGCAATCCCACACGATTATAATAGTGCTGAAAAATTCCTGTTGCCTAGTGATGTAGAAGACATTTTAATGTAACATACCTGTCTGTGGTGATGTGCCTGTAAACATGTCTCCTATGCTCATATGCCTTCAATCACATAAAAACATAATACATACAATTAGGTATAACACATAATACTTGGGAATGAAAATAAATAAA
The DNA here is from genome assembly GCA_026225945.1 of Cricetomys ansorgei. Classification (NCBI taxonomy): domain Eukaryota; kingdom Metazoa; phylum Chordata; class Mammalia; order Rodentia; family Nesomyidae; genus Cricetomys; species Cricetomys ansorgei. The sequence continues at coordinate 1,314,040 of JAMJFZ010001360.1, read as the reverse complement.
TACAGTATTGGTTTATGTGTTGATTATATTATACCTTCTATTGTTGATTTGTTTTTGTTTTGTTGTTTTTACATTTAAAATATGTGACAATGTGTAAATAGAACCCAGAGCCTTAAAATTGTTAAGCTAGCTCTGAGACAGTGCCAATTCCTATTGCTATTTTGGTTCCTACTCCCGTTTCTCTTTAAAGGTAATTTTTAAAATGAAATTTTACTGTAAAATATCACCTTATTTTACTCCAATATTTGCCTCACCTATTTCATGGAATCGAGATACTATTTGATTGACATAGGCCATCTATGTCTCTGTAAGTGTCCTATGATACCAGCCAATGATGAGTTACCAAAAAACATATTTCTCAGTGTATCTCCATTATTGTGCAATGGATGGCTGTATTTCCTTTAAAAGAGGCTTTCTTATAGCCTTTTTATAGCTTCTATCCAAAGTGATATTGGTGATAATTTAAAGGCAGGGCATTTTTTGTGTGTAAAAAATTCCTTTGCAATATGATATTGATGACTTTGTCAATCGACTATAGATTCCCAAATTCAGGGATGGTCACCCAAACCAAATTATACCAAGAACCCAAATTTTGAAACAGAACACTCCAACCTAACAGAAATTATGTCTGAATCATCCGGATGGCTGTGTCAGAGCTAAGACATCCCTTGTGCTTCTGTTGCCAACATTCTCCAAGTTACCAGAATTCTACACCCTGGCACCCTACTGAGTATTGCTCTCTCTCTTTCCATGGATCTCCTATCCAGAATCTAGTTTCTCATTTTTCTTTTTACTGACTTAAACTATTCAGCTCATTTCCCTTCTCTTATAAATTAAAGCACATGGATCCCCCTGGGAAGGGGAAATAAATTTTGCAGGTTGGCTGGGGGAGGATGGGAATGGGAATAGGAGGCATGGGGGAGAGGGATGGAGGGAAAGATTATAGGGAGAGAGGACCGGAATTGGAGAACATCTAGGAGGTCCTCTGGAAACCTAGCGCAGTGGAAAGTCCCTGGAATCTACAAGGACCTTAGTGAGGACTCCTAGTAATGGGGTATAAGAAACATAAACAGACCATCTCCTATAATCAGGCAAGGCTTCCAGTGGTGGGACTGGGACACCATCCCAGCCACAAAGCTTTTGACCTATAATCTATGCTGTCTGCAGGATCAGCTGGGGAAATGGAAAGGCAGAACCCCACTCCAAGGAAGGGAGCTCATGCCTGACACTGTAGGGCTGGCCAGGAGCCAGAAACTGGATAACCCAGAGATGATTCCTAATGATATTCTACTATGCTCACAGATTGGTGCCTAGCCCATGCATCATCAGAGACGTTTCCGCTGGCCGCTGATGTGATCAGATGCAAAGGTCCACAGCCAAACATTGGGTGGAACTCAGGGAACCATGTGGAAGAAGGGAAGCAGGGATTGCCAGGACCAAAGGGGTCCAGGACACCAGGAGAATAGTCCCATGGAGTCAACTGACCAGGAGCTCCTATGAAGGAGCTCACGGAGACTGAAGCAGCAGACAAGGAGCCTGCGCGGGTCTGTGTTAGGTCTCCTACATATATCTTATGAATGCCTGGCTTGGTGTTCTTGTAAAACCCCTAAAAGTTGGAGTGAGGGAGTCTCTGGTCCTTTGACCTGCCCTTGAGCTTATTTTATTATGCCCTGTTAGATTAGTAACCCTGGGAAGCCTGCTCTTTTATTAGGGGAAGGAGGGGGACTTGAGGGAGAAACAGGGGAGCTGAGAGGAGTGGAGGGAGGGTAAGCTGGGGTCAGGATGCATTGTGAGAGAAAAAAAATAAATTAAAAATAAATAAATAATAAAAAAATGTTAACTGATAAAATTCCATGATTATATGTAGTGTTTTCATTACAGTAAAAGTCAAGGAGAGAACCCTAAAGTAATAACCCTCATCTCCCTCTACCCCTCACTCAATCCTCCTTCTCTAGGAGGCCTGACCAGTGAGTCTGAAAAGGATTGAATATACACACTTCAAACTTCAGCACCATTTCCCTTCTAAAATAATCTACAAGAAGTATTGCCAAAAAAAGATGTGGGTTTGTTCTGTTCTATCACTGATTACTTCTCTGTTTGCCTGCCTGCCTTTCTGCCTCCCTTCTCTTTCTCTGTCTGTGCGGGTGCACATGAATGTATGTACACATGTTTCTAGAAGCCAGAAGTCCACCTCAGATGTTGTCATCCACCTTGGGATTTTTATTTGCTTTTCGTTTTAAGGCAAGGTCTCTCACTAGATAATACTCACTCACTAAGTTAGGCTACCTAGCCAGTGAGCTCCTTTGTGTTATCTCCTAGCACCAGGATTACAAACCCATGCTAGCATACCATCACTGCTTGTTTGTTGATCTTTCTAGCTCAATGACAAGAAAAACATCAAAAGTGCATGTTCATCATGTTAGCTTATTGCTTATGTCCACCTTGTATCCAGTCTCATGATTAATCTAATTCTTGGATATTAATCTATGATTTTAAAAAAACTGGAAAAAAAATAAGGGAAAAGAGTTCATTTTAGCTTACAGTTCTAAGTTACAGTCCACCATAGTAAAAGAGTTAAGGTAGCAGCAATTAAAAGCTCTTAATCACTTCTAATCTATAGTCAAGAGCAGAGAAAATGTATCCATGCATACTTCTAGTGCTTAGCTAGCTTTCTTCACTCTTCTGAGTCCAGGAGCCTCTTCTCAGGCAATGGAACTGCCCACAGCAAGCTGAATACTCAATATCAATGAACATAATCAAGTCGAACCTCCACAGACTTACCCATAAGCCAACCTGATAGTCAGTCTTTCATTGATACAAGGTAATTCTGGGATATATCAAGTTGACACTTCAAAGAAACTATCATAATTGAAAAGATCCTCCTCACATTCCTCCTTCCCCTCCTTTTCTTCATATCCTTCCTCCCTCCCTGTCACCTTCTCTCCTTTCTCTCTTTCTCTCTCTCTCCCTCTCTCTCTCTATATATATATATATGTGTGTGTGTGTGTGTGTGTGTGTGTGTGTGTGTATGTATATATTTCCCTCTCTCTCTCCCCCCTGAGGGACATCACTTAGATGGAGAAATAAAACAAAAGTGGGCATTTTTACAATCTATAAGAATTTGTGAATGAGTTGAGAAATTCACAAATGAACAATCAATGGGCTGGGAAGTACACGGTGTAGTCCATGTACAACTAACTCAGTGCTTAGGATGTTTAGGAAACCAGGTGGGGAAATTGGGGCAAAGGGGAGTGAGCTCCTACTCTTGTCTAAAATTTTTGTTTTGTAGCCATATACTGACATCATATCTCTTTTTCTCTGTTCTCTCTCTATTGTCATAAGGAAGAATGAGTGTAAGAACTCAGACTGACAGAATTCTTCCAATTACTGTTCAAAGAACAAACACTGGGTAATATTTTTGGTGAGATCTGTTAACATATTTTAAAGTATTTTAAGTTTTGATGCCCAAGTATAACTGTCTTAGAAGGGCTCTTTTCTAAATAAAGTTCTTGAAATCAAGAACAATGTTACTGTACAACTGTGACAGCTATTAGTATAAAAAGTTCACTATCCTTATGTCCTTTTTAACTTTAATCTTGATGTTTGGACCTTATTCTTTCACTGAGAACTAACTGTGCATTATGTCTATTGATTCACTAAATGAACAAAATTAAGAACCATATGCTAACTCTCTGTCCTGTCATTCTTCTCCATACAAAGCTAATTGCTTGATCTACAAAGTTAAATATGAGTGCAGTTCCCAGGAGAGATGTATCTACAAGTCCTACAATTCCAAATGTAAGGATTTAGTACATATATTACACTTCTCTTGGGCTGCCTTTTAATTTTAGCAATTTTACACAGAGATATTAGGCATTTGGAGATATTAGACCAGGGTTTGGGGGACAGAATGGCTTGAAGTAAAATCAGGCAGTTAGTCAATCTGCACTCAGACTCTCCCCCTTTGCCTGGATGCCATCACTGTTCTATGAAATAACAGTTTTTCTCAGAAGTTTGAATATATGTGAATTTGCCATATCGTTAACACAGATCAAGAAGGTTGGGTGATTCAAGCACCCAATTTTAAAGTGAGCAAGCACCACCAGCACATATGTCACGTCTTAGGAAACAAGTCGCAGCACGTGTTTCACTCTGAAAGCACATTTGCAATTCTCAGCTGTTTTTCAAACACCTTGTTTCTGTGAAAAAGGAAAAACCATTCCAGGTCTAGGAACTAGTGGCAATGTCTGAAATCTTCACATCTAATCTAAGCTCTATATTTCAAACAAGCTCATCTTAAGACAAAGCTTCTAAATATATCTTAACAGAGTTTATCTTTAGTGGTGACAAAAATTGCAGATTCAATTGCAGCTCCTCCTCTGCCTCCCTCAATCTGATCAAAGAATACAGTCAAGCAATAATATTATGATTACAATGAATATGCAACTTCAAAGCAAACTCTACATTTCCTCCAGCATCAGCCATCCTGGAGAAGCATGCATCTGGGTTAAGAAAGTGAAAAGGCTAAGCAAGCACACTTCCAACCCAGCTCTGGGTCCTCTACCCAACCAGATTATGACTCTGCTTCTAGGGATGTACAAGATTGTGGACTCTGAGTCTACAATAAAGTGTCATTTAAGTATCTCAATTTTGTAAATAACAATATGCAACAAATACAAGAATGTCAACTAACTACAATAGTAAAATAATGTATCCTAATAATGACCATCCATAAAGATAGTAACCATACAATTATCTACACTTAAGTCAATGATATGCTTCTAGTATTGTTTTGGCATTTCCCATTTTTATTATATGACATTTTCATGAACATTTCTTTAAACTTTTCTAGTTGTTTTAATGAAAGTATGAAAATAATTCCCTTGTCAAAGTTAACAATTCAATATGAACAGACATTATATGCAATCTAATGTTATCAAATGGACTTCCTGGTGATAGAACATACATTATGATTGACTCCAGGATACAATCTGTGGGGTGGGGTGTCTGTTTTGGGTCCTCTGCTAATACCTGTTGCTACTGCTACAGAAGATTCAATCACATCAAACTACAATTCTTTCCCCCTTTTTCGATCTTATCTTATATCTTCCCCCTCTCTCTCCTTCTTCTCCACACCCCCATTAGAATTCAGGTAAAACCTTAGGATGCTGTGATTGTATTTGGCTCACCCTGTTACAATGTGGAGAAAGGGTCTAGAAACTTCTTTACAAAACAGATGCAAAGTAAGATCAAGTTTCAAAGGTTTGCAAGAGTGATAGAGCATACAACCAAAACGGGCCCAGCAGTTCATGATATGTGGACAGTCAAGACAGTAAAAAAAAAAGCCACAGTTTGTCAGTTGTCTGCCCAACTCATTCTTGTCAGTGACTTTTAATCCATTAGGAAAAGAGAGGTGAAAACAATATTTTTTCTGTCTTCTTCAAGATTGTATATTTAGGGCCAGTCTGGGCATATATTTCTAAATGCAAAGGACAAACTATAGGTGTTGATTCTGCTTCAAAGATTTTTTATTCTTTTGTCTAATTAAGTCACCAGTCGTTAGTACTGGAGCCCTGGAGTTTTTTGCCTCCATACAATCTAGTCTTAAGCCTAGAATTGGAAGGCTTTAGCCTCAGCCTCCATACAATCAAAAACATTTAAACTTCTACACAATCTAAAACATTTAAGCCTCCGAAACTTACTGCTGAATGAGCCAGTCTTGTCTCGCTCCTTCTGAACTCAGAGCTGTACTCAACTGACTCTTCTGGTTCAACTCAATTCACCCACTATTCTGGCTCAAACTCTCCTACAAGCCTTTGGCTCAAACTGAATTTCTGAGCCAGCTTATTGTTTCTGACCAACCTCTTCTGACTCTGGCTTACTCTGACTGATTCTCTGACTGCCTCAGACTGAACTGCTCTGCTTAGCATCAAACTGACTCATTTTTCCTGTTTAATACTGACTTCTGCTGAGCTGCCTCTGCCTCCCTGAGCTCTCATTGCTCATACTGCCTCAGTCAGCCTCTCTGCTCCTCAGTCAGACCTCTTCACTGTGTCTGTTTCTTGTCCCCCATCTGTCCGCTTCAGACTGCTCACTTCATACTGCCTGCTGAAACTGACCACTCCTGTGCAACTGATCTGCTCTGAGCAAGAGAGCAAGAGAGCCTGCTTTTATGTCCTGGGCATTGGATGTATCCTCCCTCTGCTAACTCTTCCTCTGATTAGTCACTTTGCCTGTCCTTTACACTGACTCATTACAGATATCAATTTCAATCGACTCCTGAGTTCTGCCTCCTGTGTCTGCTTCCACATTCTGTCATAGGATTAAAGGCATAGACCTTTAATTAAAGGCGTGGACCATCACTGCCTTCTAAATACTGGGATTAAAAGTGTGAACCAACATTTCTTGACATTCTTTCTATATTCCATCCAGAGCACAGAGTCTTCTGAATGCAATTCCATCATATAGTCCCCTGGAATAGAGACCCTTCTTAGCTTTCACATAGGCCTATTTCTCTACAGGTTTGAAACATTAAAATTAGCTTTGTCATTTTGATGATTGCCTAAAACACAGTGTCAAACTCTGATGTATACTCAAGGAAACAATTGTGTCCAATGGTCGCCGCTATTCAAGGTCAAAGTAATCAGTAGTGTAATTCTTACTTATAGTAAGTAGTGTAATACTCACTTACCGTGAGTAAGGATGAGGGTCATGTACTTCACCATCCACAGTCACTGCCAACAGAGTGAAGGCTATACAGGAAAGAGCTGTGCTTATGCCATGTTGTTGCCTGCTTTGTGAGTAGCCCCATTTGAAAGGGATTAATTAACTGGAATCCTGAAGAAATTAGGTGGCCTGAGGACAAGATTAAATGGAACAAAGGCTTCTTTGACACTGGGGAAAAGTAGAAGGTGTATGAACTGCAAAAATTCTAATTCCTCAAGGCTGAAACATTAACAACAACAAAACAGAACAATACACCCTCTCACAGGTATAACACACACACACACACACACACACACACACACACACACACACACACACGCACAAAGTCCAGATAAGTAAATGTGTGCTAAAACAGCCAAAACCAAGTTAAGGTTAATTAATGTTTCTCTGCTGTTCTAGCCTGTCAGTATCTGTTCACACAGGAGTTTAATTTTAGCTCTGTATTAATTATACATTACAATTGTTCACACACACACACACACACACACACACACACACACTGTAAGGCTGCTCTCATGGACCCATCTCAGAATTCACTCAGAAAACGGTAGGCCCTGTGGAACACAATGCTGTTTACTCTCTTATATCTCATCCTTAATTTTCTCTAGAGTAGTAATTCTAACCTGTGGCTGGACTAACCCTTTCACAGGGGTCGCCTAAGACCATGTGCATATCAGATATTTACGTTACGATTCACAACAGTAGCAAAATTACAGTTGTTAAGTAACAATGAATACAATTTACGATTGGGGTCATCACAACATGAAGAACTGTATGTATTAAAGGGCTGCAGCATTAGGAAGGTTGAGTACGATTGCTCTAGAGATAGCTACATGGAACCAATCTTCTTCCAAAAGAGAAACTTTGCCAAGACCCTTTAGAAGGGAGACATTAAAAATTTCCATATTAGGTGCCATACAATGACAAAGTCAGCATTCTTTTGACAGTATATCCTAGGGAAGTGGACAGACATGTTTGGAGAATCATGCACGTGCACGTGGCACTGCCTCACAAAGTCAGTTCAGAAGTGTGATTTTTATGTTGCACAGCTAATGGATACTGATGTTTCTTTCTTGTAGTAGCTGCAGTTTGGGTGATTACAAGATGATCTGGGGAATAAAACTCAGTAGAAATATCTCTGCCCTTCCCCCAAGCCCAGCTGTTTGCCCTTGACATCTTGAAGCTGGCACTTCAGTGAGCTGCCTGCCTCTGAGTAGGATGCATGAAATGTGGGACCTGAAGCATCTATTTATTAAGCTTGGCCACTAAATTAATCTTTCCCTCTGGCCTGCTATGAAGTGGAGCTAATAAGGATGGAGCAGAACTGAGCTGAGACATATTTAGCCACAGGCTGCACCTCAAGGTCTCATTCCCTGGAAAAAGAATCAGGACAGCTCTCTCCTGCCATGAAAAGGCCGTGAAGCAGATGTACCCCTGAAAAGGATTCAGGCAACTTTTACTCCCCCACCCCCACCTCTTTGTCTCCTAAGAACTAAAAGCCTGGCAGCATGACAGCTTGCCTTCCACTGCAGCAGCACAATGCTTGGACTTCTTCAATGTAAATCAGCCCCGTTTTTTATTGAGTCTTCCCTCCTCTCCTGTGTCATGTGTGTAAGATGTGTCTGGAAACAAAGCAAAATCCCTTCTCTATGGCTCATGGTGAGGAGTGACACTCAAAGACTCAAGCAAATACACCTGATGCTGCGGGGCTTTGTAAATGCTGTAATGGGGGCTGAGGAATGATCAAATAGCCACCCCACAGGTTGGGACAGGACAAGATCTCTGGGTGTCACTCTTGCTGAGTCTTATCAACATCTAAAGAGAAGTAAGAGGGAAAGATACACCATGGGTTAAATAAACCACTGTTTTCTGCTTCGTCTCCCCCCAATATCTTCTGGTGAAATATTTCTTTGTGGGGGTGCATAGCTATTAAATGGCTTTAAATTGTTTAGGCCCTGACACCCCAGAGAGGCCACATGATGCAGTGCTAGGAGGAAGATGCAGATTAAATTCTCTAGGACCCCAGAAGCTTTATAATGCTGAGTATATGACTTAACATCCCTGTACCTCTGTTACCTCGCTAAGACAAATAAGTTGGTGTAAGGATTAATCACAGAGGGCTGAAGTTGCCCACCATGATTCTTGTTCACAGTAAACATGGATGGAACTGTTCAAGGTTATAACAAATGTGCCAGAAAGGGAACCACTTTGCAGACCTTTGCAGACTTAAGAAATCGATTCTCCCTGTGAAATGGACATTATTACAATGAGTATTTTAAAGATGAGGGAAGTGAGTTGTGAGGGCCTCAGAATATCCATTTGTGAAACAGGTAAGAGAAGGTATATTCTCAGTCCCAGCTTGTCTACAAAACCAAGCAACCAACTCTGTACCCCTACACAATGCAGGGGAGGGAGCCTCTGGCTCTGCAGGTGGAACTAGAAGCCAGACAGTTGGTATGCCAACACCATCTTATCTTCTACCGGGCAAGTCACAAAGTAGAAGTACCATCCCAATTTGACCTTTCCATTCTGGTTTCTTCTTTGCTATCTTGGCAAACTTGAAAGATTTATTAACAAAAATGTTTGACTGGAGAGAGCATAGTTGGTGTGAGATTCCTATTAGTCTGTGCAGTGAGTGCTTTATCACACACAACCATCCTGTGACAGATTAGGTGTGGTGATAGAAATGGCCTGTGAACAGCATACCACTTTGTCACTTATCTCCAGAGAAAAGCTGCCTTCCTCCGAAAACAGGAGGAAAACTCTGTTTGACAAATCAACAAAGTGAAAAACAGCAGAAATTGAATGAGATTGTTCATGGGAATATCCTCTCACTATTAGACATTACGTTGAGACTCTAGGAGGAATTGAAAATATATAAAGAATTTTATATATAATTTTTATATGAAAATGAATCAGTTAAATAAAAAGTAAAGGGAAAGGACTGAGGAGATAGCTCAGACAGTAAAGTGCCTGCTATACAAACAGGAGGACATGAATTTGGATCATCAGTCCAAATTGTAATAAAATCTGGTAGGCATGGTAATACACACACACACACACACACACAGATCCTGTGCTGTAGGGGGTAAAAAGAAGGGAATCGTGGAGCTCATTGGTGAGCTAGTCTAGCCAAATCAGTTAATTCTGGGTTCAGTGAGAGATCCTGCTCTTGTCTCAAAAAAAAAAAAAAAGATGTACCAATTAAGAAAGACATAGACATGTGTTTAATATTTGCACACACACACACACACACACACATACACACACACGGAAGGTGAGAATGAGCCATTTCATCCATTTTGGTCATTTGATCTGTAAACATTAAAGGAGCACTGCTCTGTGCAGTGAGGATATAACAGTGAACACAGCGAATGGCAGTGCATCCTGAAACTGAACACTATTCAGTACACACATTAAGTGCCATTCACATATTCATCATTTTGTGAACTTAGCTTGGAGGTATCGACTCTTACTTAGATTTGAGTATAGGACAGTATGCTTTTTAATTAGCTACCTATTGAAGTTAACCTTACTCATTCCCTATTTTCCGTTGTTCATTGTGGAAAGAAAAGGAGAAAATAAAAAGTATAGTGAAAGTGCCAGGAGTCTGCCAGGTATATCTGTAGGGTAGAAGTAGGAGGGAGAATGTTACTCACTGCCATTTTATTTACAGAGGCAAACCCTGGCAACCCAAAAGTAATCTCCCTCTTATCATCCTAAGCTTCAAAGTCAGGTGGAAATACACACATAGCCTGAGTTACTATTCTTCCATTAGCATGGATAATCAAGAGTCTACTATGAGTGTACAATCAAATCTAGCCCCAAGTGAGTCCTAAAATGTAGCAATTACAGACAATCCTCCCACTCCCGTCCTGCATAATGGATCCTGAAGGAGAAAGCTAACTGCAGTATACTTCCTAAGTGTGTGGGTAAACTGGAGAATGGGAAGCCCCTCAGCATAGAAAAGTGAAAGGAGCTATAGTGTTTCCTCCTGGGAAAACCAAGTATTATTCCTTTTTGGAGGCATTATGATGCCAGAGTGTGTTTGGGGGGGGGGGATCTTGCTAGTTACTTTTCAATTCCAAAAGGAGTCCAGGGTTTGAAACCACAGACCATTCAGAAACAGTACTTATCCAAGGCTGGCTTCGAACACTACCCAGTAATAAACGATAAGAAATGAGAGACGGAAACATAGACAGACAGGGACCAAGTCACAGACCCAGGCTCTCAGAGCACCGTGAGAAGGGATGGCGGCATTGTGCCTGCATTTGTAGAAGTGACTCTCCTCCTATTCCATTCTCAAAAGAAGTCCCCTCTGTTCACCTTCTCATTAAAGCAGACTCTCCAGAAAAAAATGCTGAGACCACACAAAGCAGGACATTCATCACTAGGGCAACCCATGCACGCAGTAGAAGCTGGCAGGCACAAAGGGCTCGCTTAAGGCTTTGTGGGGCAGCTGCTCTCTCTGCCTGTCTTGCGGTACTTGAGATTTAAACAGTAGACTTGGATGGAAGGCAAGTTTTATATCGTGTTTGCTTGTTCTAGGTGCATTTATGAAGAACGAAATCACCATTTAATTTAATGTTTGTTTTTTGGTTTTGTTTTGTTTTATTTTTTGTTTTTTGAGTAAGCAACTTCTTAGGTGGCAAGCAAGCACCAAATTTTTATTTACCAGTACATTTTCATCAACCACAGTCCATCCCATTTTATAGCATCCCATGTGTAACAACTAAATCAGTGTTGCTAATTGTCTTCAAGATGGCTTAGATAGATACTGAATCTGCAAGAACCATTTAGTTTGGGCCTACGCTGCTCCTGCTTGTGCCCATCCCCTCCTCTTCAGCCTCTCTGCCTCTGCCGGTCATCCAGGCCCCAAGACCACACACACACCTCCTTGGCCAGCACAACTTACCCTCCAGTAAATCAAACATAAATTGTGGAATGTCAGAAGGATCAGGCTACGGTGCCATTCACACAAACAGCAAAATTTTCTACAAGTTATTTTTGTCATGCTTTATTTTAAAAACATATAAATGCTTGGAGATGGTAATTTTTTTTAAAAGTCTCCATTCAGCAGCCACAAGCGGCAGGTGGTCTTGTAATAAAACCATTGCAAATTAGCATTCACCTGAGCAGCCTAGTATCTGCCTGGCACCACTACAGATCTTTTTCTTTTCCTGATGATGGAATTAAACCACTGCATTTGGCTACATTGCTAATATTGTACTTCAGCTTTATTTTAATTTGCTGTTAACCTGGGTGTTCCAGAGAAACCTCTTCCCTCAAGAAATAATCTTTAACATATTAGAATCTCAAGCAGAAGGCCCACTGTAGACACCTGGGGCAGTTTCTTAGATATAGTAGTTGGAGTGTGAAATTAGATTCTTTACTTTTTCATGTCTTCTGAGTTGAGGTGAATTGGTTTTTATCTGTTTCATAACAATTCTTTCATTTTGTCTTAAATGTATAAAAAAGTATCTAAAAAGAAACATTTTAGGGTTTTAGATGAATTTATAAACTTGCTAATACATAATAATTGTGTAAATGTCACTAGACATTTTCATATATATATAATTTTTAATACTATTCACCTCTTACTACCCCTCTTCTCTCTCTCCACTGGTAACATTCCTGTTTGAAATAGTTCCCACTGTACTTTCATGTCAAAAAGAAACCTAACAGCTAGTGTGGTAGTACACACCTGTAATCCCAAAATATAAGAGGTGGAGGCAGGAGAATTAGGAATTTAAGAAAAGAATCTACTACATAGTGAATTTCAGGCCAACCTGAATTAGATGAAATCCTACCTTTAAAAAGAAAAAGAAATGTTAAAGTAATTGTTGCAGTAAACCTACTGTGACTCAGCAAGGAAGAGGCAAAAGCATAGTCATAGGTGGAATCCATGCCAGACCTTAGCAGAGGGAACCAGTATCCTGGCCAGCTCCATACTGGACAGTGGAACTCTGAGCATCTCAGCTCAGGTGTTTTTATTCATACAGAACTCTTCAGATGTTCTATCAATAGCATGTGCAGATCACGACCTGAATCAAAGATCCCCCATATAAATCCAACACCTGCAGAAAATACAAAATACCAAGGCCTAGGCAGCCTTTTTCCCAACAGTGGACAAAGCAATTATTTTATACATAACTAAAAATAATAACTTCCACAGTAAGTGATTTCAATTGGATTTAGCTAACTCTTTTGCACTTACAAAAAGAACTGAGGGGCCAAGAAAATAATCACAGATATAATACTGACTGCTGCAGTTTGGGTCTTGTCTCTCAAATGCAAGAATGTTAAGGGATCAATGCCTGCATTGGTGCTATTGAAAGGGTCCGTGAACTTTTAAGAAAAGGGATCTTGTTTTAGTTAGCTTTATGTCACCATTGCCAAAATACCAGTCAGAAACAATTTTACAGAGGAAAGATATATCTGGGCTCACATTTTCAGAGGGTTCAGCCCTGATGGTGAAGGGTGAGGCAGAATTTAGCATTTCCTATCACTGTGGAACAAGAAGCAGAGAAAAATGAGCACCACTGTTTTTCATGTTCCTCCTTTTTACTTTTACACAGTCCAGACTCCCAGCTCAGGGAGGATGGTGCCCCTACTGAGGGTGGGTCTTCTCCCTTAGCAAATCCTCTCTGGAAGTGCCCTCATAGACTCATCCACATGCCTCACTGTTGTATAGCTGTTTCCTCTAAATTAAAACATTCCATCATGGATGGAGGAGGACAGCTTATGAGATTCAGGAAGCTTACAAAGCTATAAGATTCACAAGGTTATAAAGAAGAAAGCATTTGCTGCGGAGAACAGCCTGTCTCGTGAAGGCTGCCTACGAGTGGAGCAAGATTTCCAGAAACCCAGCTCTTGTGAGTCACCACTTAGGCTGTGGTAGATTTTCCAGCGATGCAGCTTTGAGTTAGTCATACCCCAATAAACTCATTGGCTCACCATGATGGACACAGGTAGAATTATTGCTTTAGTCTGCTCTCCTGCCCTGTGTGGGAAAACAGACATTTCTTCATATCTCCTCAAGAAACATCACAGAACACTCACCAACCTCTTAGATGACTTTAACTCCTGTCAAGTGGGCAATGAAGACTAGTCATCATAGGCTTTGTGGTATGCCATGGAGTTTGGGGGTATGCTTTAAGAGAGAATGTTAGGTCTAATACCTTCAGCTCTTTTTGTCTATTTCCTGGCTCTAAAGCAAGCATGTGCTCTGCCGTCTATTCACACCATTGCCATCCGGCTATCCCAACTGTGGACAGAAGAAGTGAGCTTGCCAGCCTCAGACTGTGAGCCAAGTAAATCTTTTCTGTTTATAATTTTCTGTTATCATCTCAGTAAGTACTGTACTGTACTGTTCAAAAGTACCCAACACACTGACCAAAGGGTGTACCAACTTCAAAAAACAAGGGAGATCAAAACAAATACTAAATAATACTAAATACAAAATAATACTAAATACAAAATAAATACTTCTGCTTTTGCAAATGTTTACTCAGGTAAAAATTTATAGGACAGACTATTTATCCATCTGGAAAGAGAGGTTGGACACATCAGAAAGGGAACTAACTTGGTGAATATCCAACAAAATAAGGGCTATTTAGGTTACCAATAATTTTCAGCAGTCTCTGATCCAAGGGAAACTGAAATAAAAATATTTGAAATTCTAGTAGATTGATGAGAAAGTGAGGAATTAAAGATAAAGACTAAGGGAAAGGTTTTCAAGAAGTGCAGCCAAGAAAAATATATAATATTGATAATGTTAGAAAAAGAACTTTAGGACTAAGACATGTGTGTTGAAAAGAGATTTAAATATGCCCTGTTTAAATGCCATCTAAACCTCGGGGTCTGCTAAAAAAGAGGGATGTTACATGAGGAGGAGGAAGAGAAAGAGGAAAACACAATCCTTTCAAAGAATTGTAAGAAATAGATTGTAGCAGGTACTACTTTATCATTAGACAAGAGAAAACAGGAGAGGTGGATTCTTATTTTCAGAAAAGTTTAATTTCTATAGTACAAAATTAAGGAGTTGGGAGGGAAGAGTGTGTGCTAAGGATGAAAGCAGAGGAGAAAGTAGGAGAATGGAGAGATTTGAATATCTTCCTACAGGAAATGTGAAAACCACGATGATGGAAACCAGGAGGATCTGCCAGGAACACTGAGGCTTCTATGGACTGAAACTGAAACCTACAAATTTATAGTGTATGAAGTAAGTTGATTGAATATATATATATATATATGTGTGTGTGTGTGTGTGTGTGTGTGTGTGTGTGTGTGTGTGTGTGTGTGTGTACACATTTACTTTGTTGTAAAATATAATATGCATCGATAATCTACACTGTTTGGGTAGTCATTTGAACTATTACCCTGACCAACCATATGAAAGGAGGCATATAGTGCCTGGTACCTATAGATTTGTTGGTTTATCGTTCTTATTGGAAGCACCATCAGCCCAAGTGGCTTAACTTCCTTTAAGAAACACACACACACACACACACAGAAACACTCACACATATACATATGTATACGTATTATGTATAAGTCTTGGTAAATATAAAATAATATGATTCCTTGAGGCTCTATGAAACAACCCTGCTGTTATTTGTCCCTTGTCTCTCCTTCTCCTTCTGTATTGACTTCCCTCTATCCTCCTCATTTTTACCTCCTCCCCATTTTTCCATTTTCCATTTCATGTCACCTGTATCTTGCTATTCTATTCTCATGCCTCCTCCCACCTATGGTTCCTTTATACTTTCCTGATCTCTGTTGCTAGTTCATGTTGTATATTCACATCAAAAGATTTGGAGCTAGAAATTGCAGATAAGAGAAACATGTGGCATTTGTCTTCTGGGTTTGTATTACCTCAATCAATATAACCCTTTCTCTGTCTATCCATCCATTTGTCTGCAAATTTCAAGATTTTGCTTATTTTTATGCTAAATAGTGTTCAATGGTGTATATGTACCAGATTTTCATTATCCACTCATCTATGGAAGGTTTACGTTGTTTCTATTTCCTGGGTATTGTGAATAGGGCATCAGTGAATAATGCTGAGCAAAGTCTTTGTAGAGAATAGAGCAGAATGATAAGTTCTTTGGGCATACGTTAATGAGTGGTATAGTTGGTTCATATGATAGATTTATTTTTAGTTTGTTGAGGATTCTCCATACTGATTTCCAGAGTGACTGCACAATTTGCATTTTCTCCATTAGTGAATGAGGGTTCCTTTTTCTCCACAATCTCTTCAGCATTTTTCTCACACGTTTTGTTGATCTTTTCCATTTTGACTGAAATCTCAAAGCGGTTTTAATATGTATTTCCCTAATTGCTAAAGATGATGAATATTTTAAAGATATTTCTTAGTCATTTTTATTTCTTCTATTGAGAACTCTTGGTTTAGATACCTACCCCATTTTTAATTGGGTCGTTTGTTGCCTTGACTCTCTATTTGCTGAATTCTTTGTTCTGGGCATTAATCATCTTTCAGATATATAGCTGGTAAAGATTCTCTTCCATTCTATGAGTTTCTTTGTCATTGGATTGATGGTTTCCTTAGCTGTGCAGAGCGTTTGAGTTTTAATGAGGTCCCAGTTGTTGATTGTTGGCTTTCATTTCTAGGCAAAAGGAGGTCTATTCAGAAAGTCATTTCTTAGACTTACATCAGGTACCTATGATTTCTTCTGACAGTTTTAATATTTCAGGTTTCAAATTGATGCATTTGATCCACTTGGATCTAATTTTTGTGTAGGGTGATAGACATAGATCTAATTTCATTCTTCAAGAGCCCTTTTTGACTGGTGAGATTCTACTTTCATCTCCCATCCTTTGTTTTGCCCACTGCCTGCCTGAAGCTACAGGCCTAGCTCCAGTGTTTGGGGAACATTTTTCACATGCTCATGTCAATTCACAAAAACACAGAAGACAAACACACATTTCACTTAACTCCAAGATTGATAATAATAAGTGCTTGAGTACTATTCAAGAAAACACGAATGAATGTCTGAATGAAATGATGAAGATAATTCAGGATTGTAAAACTGAATTGAATAGAGAAATAGAAATATTAAAGAGAATACAATATGATGTAAAGGAAAGCTTTGCTACAGGAGCTTCCTGTTCTGTAAGGCCTCTCCCTCTCGTGGTTACATGCCACTTGGACTTCTGAGAACAGTCTGAAGGGAGGTATATAAGAGAGAAAGAGAGAGACAGACAGACAGACAGAGGGGAGGGAAGAGAAGGGAAAATGGAGCACCAGAGTTAGCTGGGTGGTGTCAGGAAAAGTGAATTCCAAAAGCCGATGATAGGAAAGTAGACAGAAACAAGGCTCAGATATAGACAGATAGTTTTAGAGAATAAGAAAGAAAGCAGAAATTACTGAGATAATTGCAGGGAAAACGTTATTGGATAAAAGGAGTTTAGAGTTAGTTTAGTTAGTTAGTTAGTTCAGTTAATTCAGTTAGTTCAGTTTTAGACAGATTCATTTCCTTTCATTTGCTTTCCTTTTCTTCCTAACCCTTTGAGCTAACTAAGATTTTAAAAAGTTATAAATCAAAAATCTTTCAGCTAGGAATAGAGGGGCAGAGTCAAATTACCAGTGAAAAAGTAACAGCAGCTTTTGAGAACCCAGACCCAAATGGCAGAAAACAGCCACCCACCCCCCCCCCTTTAAAGAAAAAAAAACCTGTTACAATGAAATGGAGATGTAACTGAAAAACTCTATATCCTAATTAAAAATCTCAGGGAAATACTTACAAGTAGAATGAATTGAGCAGAAGATAGAATGTCAAGGCTCAAAGACAAAGTAGAGAATCTAATGAATGAAGCAAAGAACAGGGAGAATTTTTTAAATGATAGGCAAAGAAAATGCTGAAAATGTGAGACACACTCAAAAGACCAAGTCTTCTAATTATAGGCATAGATGAGGGAGAAGATTCCCAAGTCAGTGGTGTAGAACAGAGCTTTAGTAAGATCATAGAAGAAAATTTCTCCAAACTTAGGAAAGACATACTCATATAGATACAAGACAGACATAGAAGCACAACTAGACAAGAGCAAAAAAGAAGCACTCCATGTTGTGTCATAGTTAAAACACTATATGAGTCATGTATAAAGGAAATCCCATTAGAAAAAGACATAATTTCTCAAAGGAAACTTTGAAAGACAGAATGTCTCCAAGCTCTAAAAATGTCTCCAAGCTCTAAAAAACCACATTGGCTAATATAGACTACTGAACCCAGAAAAGAAAAACTATCTGCCATGATTGAAAATTTTAAAAAATTCTCATAATCCAAATAGCCTTCAAAAATTCATATCTAACAAAAAATAGTAAACAGAATACAGGGAACAATACTTCAAATAAAGGGAAGAATAAGCACAGCCATGAGACTCTTGAAAAAAAAAAGCAATAATTTCATGAAATACAAAGCACAACTAAAAACATCAAAACGATTCCAATCTACACAAATCTTTCAATAACAACTAATATTAAAGATCTCAACTGTTTAATAAAATCACATAGACTAGCTTCATGGACTAAGAAATAAAATCCATCTATTTGTTGTCTATGAGAAACTTATCTTGGTTTTAAAGATATGGGCTACCTTAAAGTGAACAGATGAAAAGAAGTGTTACAAGCAAGGGAGATCAAGAAACAAGCAGGCATTGGCATCATAAAATCTGACAAAATTTATCTCAAACTAAAACTAATCAATGATAAAGAAAAGCCCTTCAATATAATCGAGGGATCGGTTAATCAGGAAAATAAAAAATATGTGAACCAAACTCTGAGCCCCAATTTCATAAAATGCATACCAATGGAATTAAAGACACAGATTAACACAAGCTCAATAATAGCGATTTCAGTTCCCACTTTCTCCAATAGATTTGCCATCTGGAAAAAATAGAGAAACTTCAGAATTAAATAAGATCAAATGAACCAAGCAGATCTCTACACAATATTCCACACAACCACCAAAGAATATACATTCTACTCAGCAGCACAGGGAAGCATCTCTAAAATAGAACATATGCTAAGACACAAAACAAATATTAGCAAATACAGAAAATTGGAAATTTTCATGTATTCTATCTGATCACCAAGCAATAAACTTAAAATTGGCAGCAAACAAAACATCAGCAAGTGTATAAATTTAAAGAGATTAAATACCTCTTCATTGAATGATAACTGAGTCAAAGAAGAAATCAAGAAAGAAAGGAAAACATTCCTGGAACCAAACGAAAGGTAAAACACAAGACAACAAAACCTCTGAGACATATTACAAGCAGTTCTAAGAGAGAAATTTATAGCCCTAATTGCTCACATTAATCAGAGCACAAAGAAATGATTTAATGATACTACTCAATAACTTGAAAACAGAAGAACATAACAAATCCAAACTCAGTTGATGGCAATAAATAATTAAAATAAGAGGAGAAACTAATGAAATAAAAACAAGAAAAGGCATATAAAGAGCCAATGAATCTAAAAGCTGGTTATTTGAGAAGGTGCACAAGATCAAAAGACCCTTGGTCCAACTAACCCAACGAATGAAAGAGAGTGAACTCAAATTTACAAAATCATAAATGAACAAAGAAACATCATAATAGACACCAAAGAAATTCAGAATACTATAAGGAAATACTTTTTAAAACTTGCATTCCATTAAGTCAGAAAATATAGAAGAAATAGATAAATTTCTTGATTCGTCTAAACTACCAAAATTAAACCTAGAAGAGACTAGGAACCTAACAGACCCATAACAAAGAGGAAATTGAAACAGTAATAAAAGGCCTTCTGAAAAAAAATTGTGACCCAGATGGTTTTGCAGCAGAATTCTACTAGACTTTCAAAGAAAAACTACAATCAAGCTTTCTTAAAATTTTCAGGAAAAATAGAAACAGAAGAATGACTCTTAAATTCTATCTATATAGCTAGCATGACTCTAACATCCAAACCAAGTAAAGATACAACAAAAAAACAAAGTTACACAGCAATATCTCTGATGCATGTAGATGAATGAATACTCAATAAAATATTAGCAAACCAAACTCAAGCCCATATTTAAAAGATCATTCACCATGACCAAGTTGCCTTTATCCCAGAAATCAGGGGTTGGTTCAACATACACAAGTCAATAAATAAATAAATAAACCAATATAATCAAACTTCAATACAAAAATCACATGATCATTTCATCAAATGCAGACAAATCCTTTGATAAAATCCAACATTTCTTCATAATAAATGCCCTATATAAGGTAGGATTGGTGGGAACATACCTCAACATAATAAAGTCTATATAAGACAAAACCAAAATTATTCTAAACAGAAAAAACTCAAAGCAGTCCCCTTAAATCTAGAATGAGACAAAAAGGAAATTAGAGGAATGCAAACTGGAAAATAAAAAGTCAAATTATCCCTATCTGCAAAAGACACGGCATTATTCATAAGAAATCCCAAAACTTCCACCAGGAAACTTCTAGAAACAATCGACAATGTCATCCAAGTGACAGAGTATAAAATCAACTTACAAAAATCAGCAGCCTTTCTGTCACCAACAACAAACACATTGAGAAAGAGATCATGGACAGGCCCCTACTTACAACACCATCAAAAACAATAAAATATATTGGAAAAGCCTAACCAAGGAGGTGAAAGACTTCTACAATGAAAGCTTACCATCTCTGAAGAAAAAGATTGAGAAACACATTAAAAAATGGAAAGACATTCCATGTTCATTGATTAATAGAATTAATATTGTGAAAATGACCATCCTACGAAAATCAATTTACAGGTTCAGTTCAATACCAATCAAAATTCCCACAATTTTCTTCAAAGAAATATGAAGAAAATTCAAAATTATATATGAAAACAGAAAAAAAACTCTAAATAGCATAAGCAATCTTGAGCAAAAGGAAGAGTACCAGAAGGATCAGTATTCCAGACTTCAAGATCTATTATAGAGCTCTAGTAATAAAAACAATATGGTTCTGGTAAAAACAAAAAAC
Organism: Cricetomys ansorgei; assembly: GCA_026225945.1. NCBI lineage: Eukaryota > Metazoa > Chordata > Mammalia > Rodentia > Nesomyidae > Cricetomys > Cricetomys ansorgei. The sequence continues at coordinate 1,293,292 of JAMJFZ010001360.1, read as the reverse complement.
AAGTAAAAACAAAAACAAACAAACAAACAAAAAACACACATGTTGACTAATGGAATAAAATAGAAGACCCAAATATGTGTATGTGTAGCTATAGCCACCTGATATTTGACAAAGAGGCAAAAAGCATATGTTGGAAAAAGGCAGCATCTTCAACAAAGGTGCTGAGAAAACTAAATGTCTACAAGCAAAAGAGTGAAAAAACATTGCTTTTTCAAACAGAGTTTCACTATGTAACTCTGGCTATCCTGGAACTGGCTACACAGACAAAACTTGCCTTGAACTAACTGCCTGATTGCCTCCTAAGTGCTGGAATTAAAGGCAGGCACCAGTATGCCCAGCTCAAATCATTTTGCAAAGGCACTTTTGAAGTCAAATATTTATAGGAAAACTATAGTATATTTCAACCATTTCTTCAAACATTGTTTTTGCCTTCATTCTCTCTCCTCTCACTTTTATCCATGCCTCCTTCTAGGACATTTGGGCTCTTCTTTGTACTTTTCAACTCTTTTATTTCTAGGGTTCATTCTTTACTTTTTCTTTTCATCTTCATATTTCTTGTTGTTGTTGCTTCGAGTCAAAGACTCATAGACCAGGAATGGCAGTCTGCCTTGAGTCTGTGATCTTACAGACCTTACAGCCTCCACTCTAGACTGATAGAATTTACAGGCATTTGTCACAGACCCACTTTCTCTCCTGTACTTCCACTCCTTTTCTTCTACTTTTCTGGATAAACTGTTTTTGTAGTTCAGATACCGAGTTTAACTTGGGAAACTCTATTTTGCATCTCTATACATTTTACTTTGATCTTTTATCAATTCTGTTATACCAAATTTTAAAATCTCTTGTGTTCTTTAAGTAGAGTTAGCATTGATATATATATATATATATATATATATATATATATATATATATATATATATACACACACACACACACACACACACACATACATATATATGATTAACATCCCATGATATCCATATGTGAAATTTTCATAGATCTGTTTCTCCTTATTCCTTTCATTTTCTCCCCATGATTTTCTGGTGCCTGTGAATCGTTTTTGCTATATACTTTCTACTTTCTGTGAAATATACCCAGAGATTCTTTGAGAGCTAGAACAAAATTATCTTCCTTCAAAGGGAATCTGAGTTTATTTCACTGTCTGAAATCTAAGAGCATTGTTAGTCTAGAACCACCTTAAGTCAAAGGTACGCGAGTTTTTCTAGGCTTTATAAAATAGGAGAACATATTCTGCAAGTAGGTGGAAAGCTAAGCCTGTGGCAACAAGTTTCTCAAGAGCAATTGTATCCCTTTTCTTCTTTTCCCTTCCTGTTCAATTCCATGGTGATTTTTCAAGCAGTTTCTTTCTGACTTGCCTTTTTCTTTGACAGTCAACACTTTGCAATTATGGCTAGAAATTTGGTCAGTCTCTTACTAGATTTTCTACTTGAGTTGACTCTAGGCCTTAAGCTAAGATCCTTTACCCAGGGATGTCACACAAACCTAAGTTTAATTTTCTCTCATGAAAGAATGCCTTCTGGGGCAAGTGGCTTCAGAGCTTAGTTTGCTTTGAGTTTCTATTTTTTCTGAAATTTGATCTGATATACCTTAAAATACTTGTGATTCTTTAATGTTTTAAGGGCTATATTTTGTACCATATTTACTTTGTTTAGAGGCTTTCACCAAGAAAAATCATCCAAATAATCTAAACAACCATTATCAAAGTAGAAATTATATTTCTTCAGGAACACTGATCAGCCCAGGTAGCAAAGTAAAAAAAAAAACTTGGACATTTTATTTAATTGAGGATTAGAATTTTTTCAATTAAAGTTAACATAAAGATTAGTAGTTGAATCAGTTACCATGTTAGTGAAGAAGTACTTGAAAACTTGAATTATAAAACTGAAGATAAATGAAAAGACAATAGAAACCACAAGAAACATTTCAAGCATTCAAAGTGCAGATGAATAGAATGGGAGTCTCCATTAGGTTAAAGAAATGATACATTATGAAAGGGTCAGAACAGAAAGAGGAAGTTGTGATCAAAATAGAAATCCCTAGTTGTAAGATTTCCAAGATGGTGAAGTTTCTTGAGACTGAAGAAATAGACAGTTGTGGTAGACTGGTTGAGCTTATTCTGAAAATAAAAAAGTGAAAAATAATGAGATTTAAAGGCAGTCAGTGTGAATCAGAACTAGAAGTGGAACCAAAAATTATGAGTCAAATATAGAGTCTTTAGTGAGCTAATAAGAGTGGATGTAACAAGTGTTGAATTCAGGAACAAAGTGTGATATAAAAAGTTAAGCCAGGTGTCATTCGCCTCAGGAGAGCAGAGCAATTTGTGTGAGAATGATCCTCCGGTGTAACTTTCAGGAATAAGGTGATGCAAATTTTATATTCAATTCTGAGAAGCATAGAAGGAGAAGAATTATGACAAAACAAATTTGAAGAACAGACAAACAAAACCTCTCTTTGCAGTGATACTTGGTTTCCGTCAATCTCTGTGGCTCTCTAGAGGAATGTAAGTAAGCCTTGCCTTCTTGAAAGTTCAAACAAAAGATATAAGGGTATTCTAGGAAAACTTAGGCAATTTAACATTAAAGCATTTACTTTACCAGGAAGCTGTTAAATCCATAAAACATTTATGGATCTCTGGCAAATGTGGTATGGAAAGGGTAGTTTAGACCATATAGAGTTTAGTACTCTATATCCTGAATACCAAGTAAAGATGCTTGAAATTTTGTACTAAAATATTCAAGGAACATGAGATCACCACTAGAAACAGTACAAAATTCGTAAGTAAGCAAGCATTTAGGAATTTCATGAAGACAAAACAAAAGAATCAGACCTACAATAGCTTTGTGTTCTAGAATTCGCAGTATAAAATTTAAAGTAAGCATGGCTGGATTTGTTTAAATAATGAGAGACTGGTTGATGGTGCAGTGGTTAAGAGCACTAGTTACCCTTTCAGAGGATCTGGTTTCAGTTCCCAGCACCTACGTGGTAGTTCACAACTGTCGATAACTCCAGTTCCAGGAAACCCAGTGACCTCTTCTGATCTCTGCAAACACCAGGCACAGGCACACACATGGTGCACATGCATATATGTAAGCAATACATTCATACACATAAAATAAAATAATCTGAAATAATTTTTAAAGAATCAAAAGAGATATGAAATATAACTAAAGTGACCAAACAGGTTTCTAAAAGAAGCAAATAAAACTTTGAGATCAGTGGAAAAATCGGAATAATTGAATTTAAAACCTTAATGATAGATTAAGCAAATGTTTATATATAACTTAGGAATTTGTGGGTCACAATCATTCATCTGGAGTACAGAAGTCCTCAAAAACTGTTTTTCTCATAAGTACATTACTATTTGCTTTCTATTTTTAAGTCTCCCATGTTGGGTGCATAAATATTCATAATTTTTGTATTATTTAATTGAATTCCTTTGTGATTTAAGCTTGTTTGAAACAGGATTTCATTGTACAGAACAGACTGGCCTTGAAGGCAGAACAATCTTCCTGCATCTGCCTCCCTAGTGCTGAAGGATGTGCCACCATGCTCAGCCATTTTTTAAATTACACGATGATCTTTATTGAAACCTCTTTTTATATTTTTGGAATTAAGAGTTCATTCAGCCTATATATATATGTTAGATTCTTCTGTGTGTTTTGATTTTCTTTTGTATGGAATAATTTTCCCACACTTTTCTCAGTCTGAATGTGTCCTTAAAGCTGAAATGAACTCATTTTAAGATACACATATTTGGGTCTTTTTTTTCCATTCAGCTACTTTCTATCCTTTGATTGAAGAGCTTACTACCCTTACATTCAAGAAAATTAATGATAGATACGGACAAATTTTGGCAATTTTGTTCATTATTTTTCTTGCCATTTTGTACTTATGTTCTCCTTTAAATGATGCACAGATTCTCCATGCAAAAATCACTAAAGAAACTTTGGATTTGACCTATACCCTAAACCAAATGGACCTAGCAGACATAAGCAGAGCATTTCACCCAATAGCCGCAGCATACACATTGCTCTCAAGCAAGTGTTTTCAGGATAGACTTAATGGAAAGTCACAAAATAAATATTAACTCAATTTAGAAAACCTGATTATCAAGTTTCTTCTCCAACTACAGTAGTATGAATTAGAAATCAATAGGAGAAAAACAAGAATCTCCAAGTGTGTGGATATGTCTACTTATGTAAACAATAAGGGGAAATGGAAAAGGAAATAGAAAATCACGAGACAAAAGAAAATTGGAGCACAGAACAACAATCTTATTAGATGCAGCAAAGACAGTCCTGAAAAGGAAGCTTAGCGTAGCAAATGTCTACATGAAGAAAAAAATCAAGGCCTCAAATAAACAGCCTAACTATTCACATCAAGGAGCTAGAAAAAGGACAGCTTGGTCCAGAGATAGTAGAAGAAAGGAAATAACAAATATCAGTGTGGAAATAAATGGTAGAAGAAATAAAATAAAAGATCAACAAATCTAATGGATTGTTTTTGGAAAATACAAGCAAAATGAACAGATATCTAAATGAACTACAAAAAGTGAAATGACCCAAATAAATCCAATGAGAAATTAAATATGAGATACAGCAACAGATAACATAGAAAAACAGGATTGTAAGATACTAGTATAAATAATTATATGTAAGCAACTCAATAACCTTGAGAAAATTAAATATGAGATATGACAACTGATAACAGAGAAAAACAGGGTTTTAAGAGACAAGTATAAATAATTATATGTAAACAAACTGAATAACCTTGAAGAAATAGATAAAGTCTTGACACATACAATCTACCAAAACTGAATGACAAATAAGTAGGAAACTTCATATACCAATAATAAATAAAGATATTAAACTGGAAAGGAGATCTATAGAAATATTTAGGTCAGTGGTTCTCAACCTCTCTAATGCTGTTTAAAACAATTTAAATACTGTTTAAAACAGCTCTTTAAAACAGTTCCTCATGATGTGGTGAGCCCCCCAACCATAAAATTATTTTCATTACTACTTCATAACTGTAATTTTGTTACTGTTATAAACTGTAATGTAAATATCTGATATGCAGATGGTCTTTGGTCACAACCTCTGTGAAAGGGTTGTTCAACCTCTGAAAAGGGTAGACAACCACAGATTGAGAACTGCTGCTCTAGATGGAGATCCTCAACAGAAGAAAATACGAAGAAAGCTCAAATCAATAGAGAATGAAATGAGGGATTCCAGGGCAAATTTAATCAGAGTTTCAATCAAGAACAGAGAAGAAATGTAGTAGGAAAAATATTCCAACGGGTTAGGTTAAGGACAATAATTAGTAAAAGAACAAATAAATTACAAACAGAAAAAGAAAAATAAAACAAATAAACAAACAAAACACACACACACACACACACACACACACATACCCCTCACATCTGAAGTAACTATGAACACTGTACATCACCTAAGATCAAAAGAAATGTCTTAAGAATAGGCACCTGTAGAAAGCTGCATCATGATCAAGACATTTCTTACAGGGACAAATAGCAAATATAATTTGTGGGTCTTAGAATAGCTTTTTTAACTATTCCTCCCTGCTGTCTTAGTACAAAAGCATGAGTACTCAATATGTAAATGAATTACCCTGACTGTGTTCTAATAAAACTTTAAAACAAGCAGTGCCTCAAATTTATTCATGAGGTTGCTAATCTTTAAAGTGCCAAATGACCCCCAGTTTCTTAATGAAGAAATAAAAGGTTTTCTACATTCAGAGATCCGGTTGCCTCAGCCTCCCAAGTGCTTGGATTAAAGGCATGCAACACCACTTCTCAGCAAAAAGATTTTCTTTTAAAAGACTTGAACCAATGATCAATGTCATACCTCATCGCCTCTTTCTCTCCTCAATCCCTTGTAGCTCACCAACCCAACTAAGTCAGTTTAGACTGACAGTATGAGAAATCATGATTGGTTTAAAGTAGTAAAGCTCAACTACAAGCAAACCTGAAGAGAAAGGTAGTAAATGGATGCCAGGTTTTGCCAATCAGAAAACTTATCTTCACTATTTCTTCAAGACCCAATCATTTAAAGTTTGTCCATATAAAATATGGACAAGATATTTAAACACATCTGAAAGGGAGCATCTAGAATCTACTTTAACCTTTCCAATCTTTACCTTCCTCACATCCCAAGGTCAACGAAAGTACGGTCTGTGGACACAAGTCTGTATTGTCCATCATTTTCATGGTGACTATCAACTTCACATCCAACACGTCAACTGGTAGACCCGTTTGTGGAAAAAAGACCATTTCCACAGACATCTGTGAATCCTGTAAACTGGGAGACCAGAGATAAATCTATTTCTTAGAATGAAGATGAATATTATGTAAGATGACCAACAGGGAATGTTTCTAAGAATGTCCTTTCATGGGACTGCTTAAAACAGAGCCATTACACATAAGAAGGACCTCAGCAGAACTGCATGGGCTGTGGAAGTTGAACAAAACTCTGTGTTTCAAACTCCAGTGCACCACCACCAGCATGTGTAAGCAGAGTTACCAGGAGTTTAACTCACCATTAATCATTGTTCTTAATTGCTGTCAGTTAATGTGCCCAAACTACTCCAGGCAAAGCCAACATCCCATGAAACACATTGTCTCCCCTCATAATGCACTTTCTGTCCTTCCAGTAACAGACTCTGTGGCTGTTCTTTTACAGGGTTCTTTCACAGAAACACTTATTGAATTACCCTGTGACCTTTTTCTGTATTCAGGGCTAAAGACAGAATTCTAAAATCAAACACACATATGCTAAAATAGAATACATCATTTTGCAAGAGTTCCTAGAAGTAGGTATTTCTAAGCTATTTTGAGATTCATCATCAGCATGGTCCACACTACCTATATCCTGCCCTCTGTCAGGGAACAGATCATCTTGAATGAATTCTAGGGAAAAAAACTTTGATGGCTGTAGTACCTGGTGCTCTCCCCTGGAAATAGAAAAGAGCATAGTTCTTCTTACCTAGTTCCTGAATGCAGTGAGCTCTTTTCCTAACCTTAGAAAATCTATAATTTTCATCTCATTGAACCCATTCATTGAAGAAACTACTATTCTGTTACTTAAGCACTAAGGAGAAAAAGAAGCAAACAGCAACAACACACCCTATTCCTTCTCCACTCATCCTTTGCAGTATTTTGCAATACTTTGGATATCCTTTAATAACGTCTAGATTCTGGTTTCCAGATTTCTAGATTCTAGAAAAGACTATTATCCTGGTTATTTTGTTGTTATTGTTGTTGACTAGACCACAAGCTAGGGTCATTTGAGAAGAAGAAACCTTAATTGAGATAATGTCTCCATCCAATTTACCTTTGAACAAGCTTGTGAGGCATTTTCTTGATGACTGATTGATGTGGGAGGCCCCAGCCCACTATGGGCAGTACCACCCCTTAGGCAGGTGGTCTCAGAATGTATAAGAAAGCAGGCTGAACACACCATGAGGAGTAAGCCAATAAGCAGTGATCCTCCTCAGCTTTGTCTCCTGCCTTGAGTCCCTGCCCTGACTTTCCTCAGTGATGGAATGTCACCTGGAAATTTTAAATTAAAACAAACCCTGTCCTCATGTTGCTTTTGGTTGTGGTGTTTATCTCAGCAGTAGAAACCCTCACTAAAGCAGCTATCCTTAACATCATGAAAAAGAGAATGTTCCATACATTGCGTAGCTCATCCTCCTGAGAAACAGACTCATCACGTAAATACTTTGTCCAAGATGGCAGTGTCAGACTCAGTTATAACATTCATGATTTTTTTTAAAACATTCATCATGATTTTCTATCATCCCATTCTGATCCTAAAGTTGAACTTTTTATTTTCCCTTCAATTTCAAGGTGTCTGTACCTTTCCCTTCTCATAAAACACTTCCGAATGCTTCACTTGCCTGCATCCTTATAGGAAACAAAATGCATTTTTTAAATGCAGGAATAATGGTAGCAGACAATGGACTATTTGTTCAGTTGACCTTCATTTGACCTTGAAGCAACAGTGTTTCTTGATGTGAAGATCTCAAGATGATAGCACAGCAGATGCTGCCAAATGAAAAATTTGCTGCAATGAGCTTTTTATGAAATATTGAGGCTAAGCAGAGAAACAGTTCCTCTGACAAAAATATTCTCAGTCACTCCCTGCATTAAATTGCAGTGTAGAGGCTGCTGTCTCTGGCTCTCAGTGCAAGCCATGGCACCCTGAATGCACTTAGCTGGGAGACATCCAAATTCAAGAGATGACCTTTCCATTGCAGATCACATGAGATCTTTATCCCCTTAGGTTTGGAATCACAAAACAGGCTTTGCTTTTGTGGGTTTTCAAACTTAGACATTATTCAAGAATCTCATACATACTAAGTAAAAAAAAAAAAACAATTGGATTGCACAGGAAAAGGCAAACAGCCTCACTAACACTTGAGAGAGCATTTCATTCCTGCTTTTGCTCTTGCTCTGCGGTCCCACTTGTCACCCATCCTCCCATGGATGGAAAACCTTAGGTCAACATCTGTACAAGGAAAGAGGGCTTTACCAGTCAAGTTTTTTGACCCTCTCCTCCGTGAAGTGCTAAGTGAGGTCAACTTAGCTCAAATTTAGAGAAAGGAAAGGGAACCTTGAGCAGAGACGCTGTAAGAAGGACAAACTCTCATTCTGTCACCTGGCTGAGACACTGAATGTCAAACAGTGTTTGGGCAGCCAGGAGCAGCACTGTTCTGCTGAGGGACTCTGAGGACAAGCAACCTTCCACAGGGGAAGGCTGAAGGGGCATACTGCATCTTCATGTGCATTTTGAATGCTAAGGATGGCAGCAGAGTCTAGGGTGATGGAAGGAAGCATATGGTTGTACCAAAGTTCAAGAGCACTGCCTAGTCACACCATGGTAACCTTGTGTTCCATGACTGCGGGGCCTGTCCACAGTTCAAGAGCACTGCCAAGACACACCATAGTAACCTTTTGTCTCAGTGGCTGCAATGGCCCACTGTTCTATTCCTGGCATGATGCTCAGTGCTGGCCAGGATTCATTTCCCTCTATTCAGCTTGAGTTGTAGGCACATAATAAAATGCACAGTGACAAGATTTCCAGAGGCTTTCAGGTACATTCAGCCTGGCAGGCTATCGACTGCTACATTCCTATGTGCAAAAGTTAAATGAAAACACCTACTGCTTCCAGATTCTAGTCAGAAACTAAATAGATATTGTCTAGCGTTCCTCCCTCAGGAGACAATTAGCAATCATTTGATTCATTTATACAACAACACACTTCTAGACTCTGTCCAGGCACTGTACTCAGCTCACCTTGATACAAATATAGACAAGACATAGCCTGGATGTCTTGAAGAAGCAGTACACATGCAAAATAATATGGCCTGTGCATGATCAGTCCTTAGAGTGGAAAGCATTTAATCAGTCAGAAATGACTGAGAAGACATCGTAGAGAAAGTGATGTCTTGGGAAAGGGGAAGGGTTAAAAAGAGGATATTTACAGAGAAAACTGTAAGCAAAGGTAAGTGACCATGGAAGCAGAATGCTGAGTTTGGGGATATTTTGTTTCTCTCTCTCTCCTCCCATCTTTCTGAGTGTGTGTGTGTGAGAGAGAGAGACAGACAGACAGACAGAGGCAGAGAAAGAGGCAAAACACTGTATGGTGTGTGTGTGTGTGTGTGTGTATGTGTGTGTGTGTGTGTGTGTGTGTGTGTGTGTGTGTTACTAGAACAGGAAATGTATCCATGATAATAGTAACAGTTTATTATTAGGGAGTCAGGTAGAGGAGAGCAGGGCCAGCTCTATGTATAGTGCTAAGGAGCTTCATGCTGCAGACTCTAAAGAGACACTGAAGGCTGAGCAAGATAAACAAGAGTCAATTTACTATGTCATACCTCTCAGTAACAATCTGGACCTCGTCAAAGAGGAAGTCTTCCTGGGCTGTGGTTCTCCCCTGTGGGTCACAGCCATACCGCAGCTCAGCTTCCCTCTGGTGAGGGCAGACCCTTCCTCTTTTTTTTTTTTTTTTTTTTTTTTTTTCGATTAGAACAAAATGAAAGAGAAAGAAAACTGCTACCTGGACATGTTCCTGTACATTTTCAGCTCACATCTCACTTCTCAGTTTTAAAGAGAGCCAAGAAGACAGGGAGTTACACACTACCTCTTTCTCATAGCCTTTTATGGAATCTCAGCATTGCTGCTGCAGAGTGGCATGAGGAGGTGGTGGCTGAAACAGGCAGTCTGTGTTTTCCCCTTCCTGGCACAATATCTCATGGCGTTATAATTACTGCTTACTTTTTAGCTTCTCCACTAGAACATAAGCTTCTTGCAGAGCTGCGATGGTTGCCCCAGTGACCTTAGTCTGTAAAAACTACCTAGGGACTTGCAGTTGTTCAATTCCTATTGGCTGAATACATGAACAGCCATTGTCTCCAATTGTAAAAGTGAATGACCATTCAGGATTCAGTATGCTCCAGGCATCCTGAGAGCTATAACTGAAATAACCCTGATCTACAGGCTACACCTGTTCTATACCTGAGACTATTAAGACTTTTAGACAATATATTTGCTTTCCAGGAGAGTTGTGTTCTTAGGCAAGTGTCCCTGAATATTGAGTGCTTAAAAATAACACCTTTAATCAAGAGAAGAGAAAATTCTGCATAGCTGCTCCAAGCAAGATCATAGGAATGTGCATCCTGTCACAAGAAGTCAGTGCACACTTTAAAGGTGCCATCAAAGGTGATTTCAGCTAACAAGGGTTGGCTTCATGTTGAACAAAATGTTAGAGACAGATTTCTCTCATCCTTCCCCTTCCTGCTGATGTTACTCCATAGTTAGTCCCAAAGTGGAAATCTTCACCTGGACATTCTCTGAAGTCACTGGAAATTCTCCATTATGAAACAGAACTTCTATCAAGGTCAGAAGTCTCAGGTCAGATCAGTGTGCCTGAGATCCAACATCTTGGCTGGGACACAGAGAATTGTCCCAGTCAGGCCCTTTGTCATTCAAAGGGCATAGTAAACTTTTGGCATAAATTAAACAATCATTGGTTTCACTCCAAATTCAATATAGGATAACTGACCTCTGGCACAACAGAGTGAGATGGTATGCTGACTGACTCCTGGTGAAACTGAAAAATTGGCTTTGGAATATGCCCATTTAAAGTCTGAGAGAATAGGAGGCATGTAAAAGCACATGCCTTTAATCCCAGCGAGGTGTGGAGACAGAGGCAGGTGGAGCTCTGTGAGTTCAAGGACAGCCTGGTCTACATGGCAATCTCCAGGCCAGCCAGAGTTACACAGAGAAACCTTGTCTCAAAGATAGATAAATAAATTTAAAAGACTGTAGAAATGGTCCTTAGGTATATTATGTTATCTAAAGGAAAAGAACTAATAGAAAGAATATAAATATGTATCGTTTGGAGTTTATTAGAGTAGATTAAAAGCTGTGATGTCAATAGTCCAACAATGGCTGTCTTCAAGTTGAAAGGTCAAGAATCCAGTAGTTGTTCAGTCTACTAGACTGGATATCTCAGCAGTCCTAATCTGCTGCTGGAGTCCCAGAGGATTCCTACAGAGCTGCTGTTCTTCAGTCTATGCTGGAATGCTGAAAAGGTAGGTTCTAATACAAGCAAAGGAATGCTTTAGCAACAGGATAAATAAATAAAGGGAGAGTGAGGGCAAACAGATAAAAAGTAAAAGCTTCTTTCTTCCATGTCCTTTTATATGGGCTGCCACCAGAAAGCGTGGTCCGGATTTAAGATGAGTTTTCTGATCTCAAATGATCCATCCAATCAAGAAAATACCTCATAGACATGGCTGACTGCTCAGTTTTTAGTTGAATCAAGATGTAGTCAACTTGTCAATCAAGATTAGCCATGACACCAGGACAAACAACAACTAACCAAGAAATATCTTTTTAATTTCTTAAATATAAAATTTTTGTATAAAAGAAAAATCTATTAAAAATATCTATGAATGTCTCATAAGAAGAGTGAAAACTGTGGACTATGAACCAAGACCATTCATTTCCCTCAGCAAGATAAAGGTACTTGGCACAGATGCTCCAGCCACAAATGTAAGTTCTCTTCTCTCTTACCTTGGTTTTCTTTCTAGGAGGAGCAGTGTGTCAGCTTTCCCATCCTGATCCAGGAGCAGTCAGTGGAGAAATAGCCATGTCTTTTTGTGGTAATCTCATTTGTGGAACGAGTACAGCAGACCAGGAAACTGCTGGGCCTCTCCAGGACATAGAGGTGGTAGTTCCACTCCAGAAGAGGTAGCATCCTTGTCCCCACCTCTTATAAAGATATAAAGTTCTGGAATGTACTTTTTGAACAAACAGACTGTGCTAATTGTGCCTGTCTTCAGCTCTATGCCTGGAAAGCAGATACTTTGTGGGAGGCAGCTGAGGTAGGGAGGAGCAAGCTTTGAAATTACCTTGGTCTCTTCTTAAAGGCATTGACACCAGTTGTAAGGAATCATGGAAATGTTCAAGCCCCACAGCTCCTTCAAGAACTGTGAAAGTGACAGCAAAAGTCAGCTGGAGGGAGATTACTAAAGGGAACAAACGCAGTGTCCTTGGACAATTAGGGTTCAAACCTGGAAAAACTGTGGAAGGGAAAAACAAAAGAGTGTGCCACGCCGTCCTCGACCAGCACGGAAACACGACACAACTGGTTCCTTCTCAAGGCAGTTTAATCAGGAAGTTGATTGTAGGAAAAATGGCCCTGAATCCCATCCTCCCCACACCTATATACCCTCATGAGAGCCTATCCGCTGCAGCCAGGCATCGCTCCTCCATAGGCTGCAAGGGAACGCATCACCTCAAACCATGAATCACTCAGCCCTCATCTCCGAATAAGGAGTTGTTTATCACTTTGCACACAAGCAGCCAGCGCCATCTTGGGAAGCCACAGGGTGTGGCACATACAGGGTGCTACACAAAAGAGAACACAGGTGCATACACATTTCAAGGCTAGCTAATCAAGGCTTCATATTACCCTGGAAGGGGGATTGGCTCAGAGATAGATAACCAAAGCTAATACAATAAGATGAGACTTTGTTTTTTGAGGAACCACAGGCAGGCAGATGGTAGAAAGAAAATTCACTTTTCCTCTTAGATTTGAATGTGAAAAGGCTCAGGTCTGGAGCTACCAACTTGAAATAAAATGGAACCTAAAGTTACTCATCCTAAGATAAGCCCAAGTTAGGGATCTAGCAGATCCTGTTCTTAATCATTTATATTGTACATCACACACTAAATGAAATGTGTCTTTTCCTGAGTACCAATTAAATTCCATTTCATTTCAATTGCTTGTAACTTTTTAAAATGCTGTATTGAGTGTGGCAACAGAAAATGACTCTTTCTGCAACTTGAGTATATGTACTGAGTCGCAAAGGAAGACATTCTCTCTGCTAACAGGGCAAATGATCCTGAGAGGATCATTTGTTCTAACTAACCATTTTTCTCAGTATTTGAAAACCATGATTTCTGTCAGTAAATAAGCCACTCTTTTAACTGAGAAACAAGTGAAGTTCTAAACTATATCTTTACTATTTTACTGATTGAAATTATCAGCAACATTCATGACCAAGTTTGTCAGGACCTAGAGATTGAGGGCGTTTTACTATAAAGGCAGAAGTTTGAGACTGCAGTCAAATCTGACATGCAAAGCAGTGTGGGAAACAAAAAGACAAGGACTTGCAACCAAGAGCAACCGAGGGAAGCCTAGGACAGGCCTGGAATCTAGACTAGATTGAGAGAAAGGTGACTGTCAGATTAACATTCAGGTCTGCTTTCTCTGCCTTCCCTCATTACCAATTCTCTGACTTATGACCTAATACCCTCACCTTCTTGACTCCACTCTAGATACAGTGCCCTCCTCACTTGTATTTAAGTACATCAGCCATGCTGTTAGAGCCTGTCCTCTACACTTCCTTCCACTGTATGTGGCTAATGCCCTCTAGCATTAGGATTCTGATTATATGGCACTTTATTATAGAAGCCTCCCTGGATTGTCACATATAACAAGTTAAAACAATTTTCCACTACCGCCCTGATCCTTCCTATATTCTCCTTTTCCTTCCTTCTTGCTACTGTCTACCATGCTACATACAAACACGTCTCTCTGTTTAATGCTCTCTTACATAGACATAAGATCTCTAAGAGACTAAGCTTGGATGGTTTTCATTGCTGTGTCTTTGATTCCTCATGCAATCAAGAACATTGATTAAGATTATAAAAAAATGATGAACGATGATTCAGCAATCTCTTTGGGCCACTAAGTGTATGTGAGTGTTGTTCCTCTTGTGATCAGTGCTTAGTAAAAATAAAGCAGTGCCTTCCTCATAAGCATTACCCACTGTGTTCCTGCCTGCTCTTCCTAGTCCACTCAGTGGGCCTTGCTCTCAGCTTGCAGACGCTAAACTCCTGCTAAAATAACCAAGTTCAAGATTAATATGCTTAAGCTATAACTCAAATAAGAGATCACTGTGTTTTCACTGGTATTCAGTAAAGGTTTTTGCTTACTGTGTGTTATGTGCATTTATGACAACACTGTGCTGGGAGCTTTTTGAGATACAATATTATGCTTACTGATGAAATTTGCAACCTCATTTACAATGTCAAAAGTACTATTGGAAATTAAAAAAAAACTTTGAAAGTCAAAGAAATATGATCACAACGAGATCAAAAGTGGTGAAGGCTACATTTGATAAAAAGAGGTCGTATCCCCACTCCAGTGGTGGGCAAGATCTGCCTTGTGCCACCAGTTTAGGAAGTTGCTTGACTTTTCAGAGCTTTCAAGAGCCAGCTGTGAAACACAATTAGTGTTTAAAACTTAACTGATTTAAACCTCTATTACACAAATTAAGGCAATAAACACATAAACCCATTACGTTTTTATGTTTTATCACATTTTACTGCTGTTTTACTGTTGTTTATTTGTGTCTGTTTTTATGATGAGAACATTGCATAATGGTGGACTGGTGACCATTTCTCCCCAGACCCAATGCTATCACACCAGCGGCCCGAAGTCAGTCATGGTGGAAGGACTGACATCATTGAGATCAGCAAGTACTAAGAAATAGGCTTGACTTGCTGCTTTCTTGAAGTAAGACTTCAGAGAACTTGGGAAAATATCAGCCGTGTTGATGAAAGTTAATGGTGTTGTCTCTGTCATTCCAGTTGAGGAGGCCTGCAAGCTCTTCCAGACCTTAGTCTTCTCATGCCTAGGACAAAAATACCTGATGAAAGTAAGCTAAGTAGGTAGCACAGTCCTTCATGGTAGGTGTCAGGAGTACGAAGCAGCCGGTCACATTGTGTGGACAGTCAGGAAGCAGAGAGAAAGGAATGTTGGGGCTCAGCTTCCTTTCTCCTTTCTGTTCTAGGACCCATGAGATGATGCCCCCACATTCAGGGTCTTCCCTCCTCGGGTAAACCTTCCTGGAAATATCCTAACAGACAAACCCAGAAAAATGTTTCCAAGGTGATTGAAGATTACCTACTACACTGAGTATTTTAAGAGTATTACTTATCAGTGAGTGAGCCACTCAGATCATTTAGAAGTGAGTGAAGTTTTTAAATAAACCTTTACTGTTTTACTGATTGGAAACGACTTCCAACACTCTTGTAATTCTTACAACTTCTCATTGACTGTTCATAGTTTGACGGGAGTACAAACATTTGGAAAAACTAACAATGAAAGTATTTTAACTATGTGGAATGTAGGATTATAATCAAAGTTGCTTACTATTTAATTATTTATGGTAAGCTGTAAGATCTTCATAGTGTATTAAATTGATATCCACTATATGTATAAATTCCTTTCATATTTTCTTTTCAGCAAACTGGTTTTTAAATTTTTCTATCATAGGATTGTTTAACTCTCTCCCCTCGTATATGATAAAGTAATTTATTTATTTTTATTTTATATGCATTGGTGTTTTGCCTGCATTTATGTCTGTTCCCCAGAAACTGGAGTTACGGACAGCTGTGAGCTGGTATGTAAGTGCTGAGAATCAATCCCAGGTCCTCTGGAAGAGTAACCAGTGCTCTTAATGAAGCCATCTGTCCAGCCCCAAGGTCAATCACTTTAAAACCTGACATTTCAGGAAATTTCCAAATCAGAGTTTTGCATAATGTATATCTGAATCCTCACAGAACTTCATAAAGAGAGTAAATAATTTAAATGACATATGTCCTCCCTGCTGAAAATCACTAAGTTGATCCAAGTGATAGATGATTGAACATGCATATGCTAGCAAGCCTTTTCATTTAACTCTGTAGAGGAACAGAGCAGAGTCCTTCCTTTGGTAAACCACGACTATAACTATAAAAGTAAGCAAATAGCCTATTATTTTCTTGCAAGTCACATTTTTTCCTTCCTGTAGTTGAGATGTGTGCTACCCTACATAGTGGCGTCATAAGAACAGTGTGGTCAATGTTCAAATCAACAAGTGACTCTGGTTCAGCTTTTATGTAACTCTAGCAATAATCATCATAGGACACAAAATATAACTCCCTGACTATTGAAAGCAAGAGAACATAGCAATACACATTTGATAAATATGCCAAAAACTATTTCAATTTTTTATGTTAAAAGGACAATTTACTCCAAGAGCGCTGGCACATGCCTTTGATTCCAGCACTCGGGAGGTAGAGGCAGTACACAGAATCTCTGTGAGTCAGAGCTCCAAGACAGTCATGAATAGATAGAGAAACCCTGTCTCAACACAAACAAACAACAAAAAAAAAAAAGAGTAAACATTTGCTTTTTAAATTTATTTTTAGAATATAGTGACATGGAACATAGTCATTCTATCTTCCAATATTTTCAAACAAAGCTACTATCTCCTACCTTGATTTACTATGGATGCTTCTTGTTACCATTCCAGATATGTACTCTGAGGCCACTTTCTTGGTGACCTACATCATGTTGGCAATCTTAAGATGCTTATTCTATGTGCTTCAGGAGATCCTCTAAGAAATAAGACTTTCTCACCATCTTGGTAATGCCTTGGTGGCACACTGGTCACACCTTCTGCATCAAACAGTGTGTTAGTAATAATCATAGATTGATGGGTCAGTTTAGTCCAATTGGGTGACTGGTTGGAACACTCACAGGAGGCTTGCTGAATTCCCTAATAAGAAATTTTCCAGCTTGTTTTTCTGAAAATGAGCTCTTTTCCTGGAAAGCATTGTGTGTCTGCAGTGTATTTTCTCCACCATTTTGACAAAGCCTATGTGTGCTAGACTTCTGGGCACCAAGAATAAAGTATCTTTCCAGGATTTTTGTATCTGCCCAATGTGTTTTGAGGATGGAATTGGCTCTGGAATCTCCTCTTCATCTGTGTATCTATGATGTCTACCAGCTGAAAGGAGAAAATGAAGGCAACCAGCTGATTGTTTTATTTAAACAACCCAAAGAGGTCAGGCACATTTCTTCCTCCTTGCTGTGGCTGACTGGAACCAGTTCTATAATAATTTAGCGTGCTGTGAGACTGAGGGTTATAGAAGTCATTGGCTTTCATATAAGCTTGTATGTCTAGCTAAAATGGGACTATATGTTATAAACAACACACAAAATCACATGGAAACAACTACTATAACCAGTGCAACAAGGAGAGAAGGCAGCCATTGCAGATATAGCTTTGCTTCATGTGTTCCTCTCAGGGCATGTGTTCCTTTAAAGGGCCTGACTGTGCTCACTTTTCATGGTAGCTATTTATCTATCCAGCTGTGGTAGCACACACCTTTAGTTCCTGCATTCAGGAGATAGGGATGGGCAGATAATTGTGAGTTCAAAGCTAGATAGGGATACTTAGTGAGATGCTGTCCTAAAAGAGAGAGAGAGAGAGACAGAGAAATGATGGTGTTTTAGTTACCAACTTAATCTACTCACTAATAGGTAACCAAATCTGTCTTCACTCACAGAACTCCAAATAGTGTGGATATCCATTGCTACTCTGGAGTTGATTTTTAATTTGGACCTTTAAAAAGAAAAATAATCATCGAGAAAAGAAAATAAACTTCATTTAGAAACAAGAAAACCATGATGATGATGATGATGATGATGATGATGATGATGATGATAGCAGCAGTGATGATGATGATAATGATGATGATAGCAGCAGTGATGATGATGATGAAGATGATGATAATGATGATGATAGCAGCAGTGATGATGATGATGATGATGATAGCAGCAGTGATGATGATGATGAAGATGATGATGATGATAGCAGCAGTGATGATGATGATGATGATAGCAGCAGTGATGATGATGATGAAGATGATGATGATGATGATGATAGCAGCAGTGATGATGATGATGATGATGATGATGATGATAGCAGCAGTGATGATGATGATGATGATGGTAGCAGCAGTGATGATGATGATGAAGATGATGATGATGATGATAGCAGCAGTGATGATGATGATGATGATAGCAGCAGTGATGATGATGATGATGATGGTAGCAGCAGTGATGATGATGATGAAGATGATGATGATGATGATAGCAGCAGTGATGATGATGATGATAATGATAGCAGCAGTGATGATGAGGATGGCTGCAATGGCTAATTTCGTAAATCAATGTGACTAGACCCAAGGTATTTGATCAAACATTAATCAAGGTGTTTCTGTCAGGGTATTTTTTAAAATAATTTAGATAAGAAGACCCTCATAAAGTAGATGACCTTCCATATTGTGAGTATACTTCTCCATTTAGCTGAAGGTCTAAGACAGTAAAAGCATGCAGATGATCCTTTTAAGAGAGAATGCTCCTACCTGAGCACCCTTGAACTGAGGCATCTGCTCATACTGGTTTTATTGGAGCTTCTAGCATTAGGATACAAACTTTATACTGTCTGGCCTCCACAAAGACATGTGTCAGTTCCTTTGATAAATAAATATAAAATTTCTTGTTGTAAATATGGTTTGGCCCCATATCAATTCCCTTTCTGGAAAACAATCACTGATTAATGGCTATATTATACTAAGTCCCCAAACACTGGGATAAGATCATTACTTCTATTACCATCCCTCATAGTCACAACATTCTTCTAAGTTGAATTTCACCCACAGTTCTTATTCAATACATGATGAAACTCATTCAAAGCTATCAAATTACATCATCGGGGTCATTGAACTAATTCTCTAATGAGGACCTATAAGCAAATAAATTCTGCCTTATGTTATATTTAATGCATCTATCATCCTATTTTTTACTGTAGTAGAAATTACTAGTGTTCACCAAAGATGTCTGCATTCCTCTTTATTCTCCCACAGTCCTTGCTGGTAGGCACGTGACTATTGCCTACAGTGAATATGAATATATGATATGTGACCTTACAGACTATGTGTGTATATATATATATATATATATATATATATATATATATATATATATATCCTTCCCTTCCTTTCCTTCTCCTGGAAGAAACCTATTCCATCTGGCAGCCACAAGATGAAAGAAGCCCAAATGGCTGAGTCAGCTGTTGGATGCTTGCCCCAGAGTAAATCTATAGCACATAAATGGACACTTTTTTTTTTAAGTTGTAGTACCAGAGGTCAAACACAGGTCTTTGAGCACAGCAGACACAAATTCTACTACTGAGCTACATTCCCAGCCCTAACACAAACAAACAAAAAAATAAACAAATCCCTTATATTTGGGGGCTGTCTCTGTGGTATATAGTACACCTATGAAGATCCAATGTATACTCATGTGTAATAACGGTGACAATTGCAATGCGATGATACAAGCGTGGCTGTAACCTGGCACAGGAAGGCTTCAAAACTAGGCTTCCTGATTCTTGTCATAACTTCACTACGATTAGAGTGTGGGCAGAAGGAGTTGCCTAACTAATCTGCGTTTAACATGCATAAAGTAGGAAGTAGTAAAATACAGAACATTTATGATGACCAAGTGAGTATATAGACATAAAGCTAAATTCTGCTGTATTAAATGTTAAATGAAACGTGAAGCATGTGTACAAAAACAATTTATATTTGCAAAGGAAAAATGTTTTCTACCAGTCACACAAATTTTTTTGATAAACAACCAACAGACCTTTTAAATGAGTCTAAGCAATTAACACAAATTCGATTCTAAGGATACAAAAGAGAAATGCAACATGCTTTATTTTATAGATTTCACAAAACAAATCCTACTGGAGGAAATTGACATGTTAATCTGATTAATGTTGAAATTCAACAAGTAAAATTAAGAAAACATTTTATGGATTACACAATGCCTTTTTTATGAAAATTCATTTCTGATGCCTTGTGGAAGGCAGTTTAAGGACTTTTGTCAAAGTCTAATCTTGGCTACCCTACTGATGTGACAGAAAGGCCATCAGTCTCCCAATTTACTCCCTGGTTTCAGTTTCTTCGTCTCCAACCATTCTCTAGGCTGCCTCTTGAATACATCTCAGAAGAAATTTTTTAAACTCTAGTGTTTAAAAACAACAGTTGTCCAGAGAATATTATGTAGATTCACATGTCTGTCTGAAACTAGCTATAGCTAAAATCCTTTCTCCTCTAGAAAGAAATGTTCTGCAAGGAAAACTGGAGTAGAGTGCTGGAAGGAGGGCCTAAGTCTTGCCTCGTATGGCCCATTGATCATTGGATGAGAAATCTCTCTAGTTCTGATTCCCCATCAATTATATGGAAATATTTTTTATCAGCATTTAACGTTTAATAAGGTTTCAGAGTCAGATGACATTGTCATTATGAAGGCAATTTGTGATTTACATTCATTATATGCAAGATAAGACACTGCCTCTCCAACTTTCGTGTAGGGGAATGGATTCTCCTGGTGCTCTTGTTGTTAAGCATGAATTCTCCCAGGTGCCTTCCCCAGAGATAATGAGTCAACAAGTCCAGGAGAGAAACAGGCCATTGGATTTTTTTTCCATGCACAACAAGTGATCTTGGTACAAATTATCCATATATTATACTTGGAAAAATATTGGTGACAATCATTATAAAATTCAGAAGGAAAGGTCCTAATGAATATAAAGATTTCATGGCCCAACAAAAATATGTATTGATCTATGTCTATTTCCTTATTCCTAATGATTATCTACTTTATTATCTTTATGAGGATTCTAAAAGTAGAAATTGTCATACTGCTAGCAAAGGAGAAAAATAGTTATTCAAAGACTCAGAAACAGTTATCAAGGGACTCAGAAAATTTCACAAGTATTCATCTCATTTTAGCCCTTGGAAAAAATAAGTATATAGCTTTAATCTGAATGTAATGATAAGAAAACTGAGGATCGGGTTTCAAAACAGCAAATTTCAAATCTCTGGAACCATTTGGAATGGAATTTGAGACTATTTAAGTCTCAGTATAAATCTATGTATTTTCCATTTTTCATGATTGCCTTGTAGACAGAGCAGAGTTGGCTAGAAGTCAAAGATTTCATGGAAGCTTTTAGGTTACAGAAGTGGTTCTTATGAGTCCTGATGAGTTTCAACTTACAAATCAATACTTGCCCATTATCAGCATTGCTACTAGATATTTCTATAAACAAATCACTAAAAATACCATCCCTATGGTGTTTATCCATCCTCTAAAGGTGCTAAAGTAGAGTGAAATGATGGCCACAGCCATACCTAAGGTAATTCTCTCTGTTAGAGATTTAGAGGATGCTAAGGGTGATAATATTCAGAATCATCTTCTTTACCGGAAATCCCAAACAAAGCTCAATTCTATGTCAACAGTAAAGAATGTAAATAAGCTACTGAATGTAAATGTGCTTAAGAACATTTAGGAAAATCCATTTGGCAAATATGAAACAAAGCAATTTCAAAGTCTTATCTTCTGTCAAAGATGAGTTTGTTCATTATTCTTCTGCATGTGGTGTGTGTGTGTGCCTATGCATGCACACGCAAGTATGTGCTGTATGTTAGCAATGAATAAGACAGGGTTACATAATTTACTGACAAAAAAAGAAGACTTAGTGAAAAATAGATAGATAACTTGTATCTCAAAGGTATTTATAGCTTTGTAGCTATACCTATAATAACTCCCAAACTCAGAGGTGCATGATGACATAGGAAAAATCACTTATTAATATAAAAGCAACACACTCAAGATGATTTCAGTGCCAGTGAAGCTTTCTTTTTTTTTCCTAACCTGAGGCAAGCATCCACAGTTTCATTTGCTCCTCCTGGCCTGCTTAAAGCAACTACACTGCCTTAGTAGAACAACTTTCAGGAAATGAGGCAATGCCATGAAAACAGAGAACACAGAAAAATGCCCTAAATACAGAAAAAAAAATCTATGCACTATGTTCCATCCCACCAGCATCACATATCTTAAATAAATAAATAAATAAATAAATAAATAAATAAATAAATAAATAAAGCTAGAACAGATGTGTGGCAGAGACTGAAAGAAATTTTCTTTGCGCTAATCTGAGCTGACAGCTGTGATTAGGGCTGAGTCTGTAATACTTCTGTCATCACTTCGAAAAAAACAGCTTTTCAAATGTGGAAATGGGAATTAGAAAGTACGACAGGGAAACTGCAGGGATATAAATTTGACTGTTATCGGTGCTGTAGTCCATCACCTTTTAAACTCACAAAATCAATATTTTTCCATTATCGACTCGGCCCTCAGGCATTTTTCTGTGGGAGAACTGGAAACGTCACTACTATTGTGGCTGTTCCTGTTCACCATATTGGCCACATTTTTTAAAGAAACCCATATGGAATTTTGAAATCCTTGTGCTGCAGATAAACTTTGGATTAACATATTTTAACATGTAAATGTTCTGCTGGCTCAAGGTGCAGTAGAATATAATGATAAATAAATAAAGCAGGCTTTACAGTCGGAAGGTCCAGGTTTATTTTCTCCTCTCCTCACTTTGTGACCTTGGACAGACTATTTAATCTCTGCAAACCTTTATTTCCTCCTCTGAAAAGGGACAGTGACAGCATCTACCAACTCCAAAAATGTTGAGGATCCAACATTTTTTAAGTGTATATCTGTATTGTATATATGTGTATATAATGTACACACACACACACACACACACACACATACACACACAAAGGGCTTAAAACTATACTAAGTCCATCACATATCAATGGTTCTTAACCTTCCTAATGCTGCAACCCTTTAATACAGTTTCTCATGTTGTGGTGACCTCAAACCATAAAATTACTTTGTTGCTACTTCATAACTATAATTTTGTTACTGTTATGAATTGTAATGTAAACATCTGATATGCAGATGATCTTAGGTGACCCCTGTGGAAGAGGGTTGTTTGACCCCCAAAGGGGTCTTAACCCACAGATTGAGAACCATTGACATATATTCTTCAAGTGTTAGATACTATTATTGCTGTTATTTATTATTAATGCTATGCAAAGCCACTGTCAAGCTGTGCATATAAAATATTCCACATAGGCACATGTATTTAAAAACTTGGTTCTCCCGCGTTGGTGCTGCTTCGTATGTTCTAGAAATTTCACAAGGTGGGGGGCTAGCTGGCAAAGCATCTCTCGTAGAATAGGCCTAGAGGGGTATAGCTCAGTCTGCCTTACAACTCCTATCTCTCTGCTTCCTATCCTACCTAATCCACCTCACAAACCTGCTGCAATAGACATGCCTTTTCCTGCTGCCACGCCTTTCTTACTTCTAGAAACTATGTCCTCTTAAACTGTAAGCCAAGATAAGCCCTTCTTCCCTCAGGTTATTTGTGTCAGGGGTTCTGTCACAATGATGAGGAAAGTCATTAATACAGCCACTTAAAACCAAGTCTCCAGCTCAGACTATGGAGGGCACTGGTTAGTTCAAGATTGTTGCCTACAAGCCATCTTCACAAGAAAGTCTTACTAAATATATTTCATGATTTTTCATTAAGCACTTTCTGTTGTTGTTGAGGAAGTTTTATTTATTGGATGGATTGCCTGTTTTGATTAAGTACACTCATGGGAATATGATCATGATCCATTTCAAAGCCATTTCATCAGACTTAGTTCCCAGTTTAGAAAAAAAAAATGAACATCAGATTATTCTCTAGATTTTGCATTCAGTTTATAGAAATTAGTGGATGTTACTATTTTAGTGACACATTGTACTTTTGCAGTATTTAAAGGATTTAAAAAGGCTCTTTTCTGCATTCTTTGATGAGGGTGGGTTTTGTATCTCTGAGTTGACTTAGTCCTTAATATAGGTGAATAAGTGTGTGTGTGTGTGTGTGTGTATTGTGTATGTGTATACTCATGGACATTTTGCTTGTTTCCTAAGGTGGGAATGCAATTACATATTTACTAAAAGAAGAATTATTTTATTATTAGTAGGTTAATTTTGTTTTTTAACTAACAAAAACAATTTGTATAATATCTTATGGCTATCTGGCTAGGTGTTCTTGTAAAACTCCTACAGACTGGAGTGGGGGAAGTCTCTGGACCTCTTATCTGCCCTTGGGACCCTTTTGCTCCGGCTGGATGGCCTTGTCCTCCCTTGAGGTAGGCAGTAGTTCCTTGCCTTTTCCATCTTGTTATGCAAAAGGGATCTGGGGGAGTGGCAGGAGGGGAAGAAGAGGTAGGATGTGTTGTACAAGAGAAGAAAAAATAAAATATATAATAATATTAATAATTTGTATAAAAGTGGGAATATCTGCAGGATCATTACTATTCCTTTGCTTAAAAAATTATTTTTACTACATCTTCTTCAAAAGAATTCTAATTCTCTTTTCAGTTACTAAATATTGATTTGTTTCAACACGTAATAGAATTCAAATTAAGGGCCAGATTGCTTTGTAAAACATTTCAACTTACAGCTCTTTATCTTGATTTATGAAATTTATTTTCAGGTATAAGCATTTCTAACTATGTCATCTCTATCCTGGGTAAAAGTAGAGCACTTATTTCCTCATTCTAAGTCCGCAGGGGAAAGGCTAAGTGTGTGCTTCATGGAGACAATGAACTGTGTCAGTTCTTGTATTACTTTTACATTTCTCAGGACCACAGGTAAATTTTCCAAACAAATACTTTGAAGCAAACAGGTCTTTCCTCCTCGCTGAGCATCGTGTTGAGAAGATTGGAATCCCAGCCCTGGCTCTTTATTTGCCTTATCATTCCAGATGTCTCAAAATATGTTCATTTTAGTTGATTAACAAAAAGGCAGCTGAAATGCTCAGGATAATAGAATAATAAGGGGAGTGACAGCATTTTTCCTGCCAGATAAACATGCCTGGCAGAAGGCTTAACTGTCACATACCTACAGCTTCAGCTGTTGGAGGGAGTTTTGATAACAGCATGAATGTCAAAACTCAGCTGCCAACACTAAGCTGTCAGCTTACAAATTTCTGTATAGAGTACTGGTCCCCGAGGGCATAAATTCCAAGGAGTAACGTATCTGCACTACCATTTGACAGCTTATCCTAGTTTTTGGATAACTTTGCCTCTGTGCAGCCCCTGGAAATGTAAGTGCAGCTCTAAGATGTGAGGGTGGGACTGGAGGAGCAGCTCTCAGAACACAGCACACACGCCGTGTGGGTGCTTGATATGCGATGCTTTCTGAGGGCTCTGAAAAATGAAGCAAACTTCTGCTACACTGCAGATAGAGACCAGGTCTCCTCCACTTACACACTGCTGTAGCCAAGCTTCTCAAGGAGGAAAAATGGCAACCTGAGAGCAGCAACTCCCTCCTTGGGTGACCCTTCTTAGTAGAAGCAATGTCTCCAATTGTGGCTGCAATTCATCACCAAGCATTGCAACATAACCCATACCGTTCTGTCCTTTCGAAATAAATTATTCATGTTGTTTGGAAAATCATGTGGGAGCTTCAGGTCAAATACCCTATTTGCTGCTAAGTTGCTGTGGTATTTTTTTCTTTTTCTTTTCTTTTCTCCCTATCCTTATTTTTTCTGTTTACCTAGAATATTGCTTGGATACAACACATTTTATTTTTCTCAAGGAAGGTTTTCTTTTAAAAGACACATTATTTCAAACCCCTAATACCAAGTTAAGATTGTCACTGGCTTTGAAAAAAGTAAAAGTGCTATTCTTAAAGAAAAATATCATTCAATAGTAAGATAAAATCTCAACTGATGTCACACCAAGCCATGAGTACAAGAAATGATTGCTCTGTGAATGTGTAGCGTACATCGTGTGACAATGTTCTGAGTATGGTATGTGTATCCTGGTTCCTAGACTGTGTCACATAGACAAACTGTTTCTCTTGACCTAACTCACTTCACCTCTGACATGACCACATTGTTTATACTGATTTGGAGGACTATTGTAATAATTAACTATCACAGGACAATGGAGTATTTAGTAAGTGTTTATTAAATGTTAACTTCTAGGGTTGCTTGTTTGTTTTTGAGATTATTTTTCACACTCTAACCCAGGTGGGGTTACACCTGAGTCTCCTTGGTCAGTTTAACCATTATGTCTTAACGTGTTTAAGCAATGACATTCTCCATGTGTTATCTTGTAGTAGCTCATCCCATTTAATAAATAACAAGAAAGTCAGCAAGCACAGCAATTAGCTGTGGTGATTCTGAGATGTGTATCACTAACACATTTTACCATGAAAGTAATCAGTGTTGGTAAACTACAAACCAGAAGGTGCCCAGAGGAATGAATGCTCATTCATGTCTTAGCATCATGAAAAGGGAAGCAATGCATGTAGAGAATCCTTGAAGCCTGGATGAAGCATCAGTGTGAATACTGGCATGGCGACAAAGGAAAGTACAGGATTTAATCACAGGAATGAAATCAAGACACTGGTTGACCATCAAGACCGAACTCCTCATTTACTTATGAACATCATTTAAAAAAAAAAGAAGGATGTTTATTTAAAAAATAATATTTCCATCTTTCCATTGTTCTCGGAGGGTTAATATTGGAGTAAAACCTTCACTCCAAAGTAAAACTGTTATCCTGGTATTCAGTTGAGATCTTTATCTTTGATTAATTAATGTTAATGTTAAAGATTCAAGAGTAAATAATGGCCTTCTGATATACAGACTTCCCAAAAAAGTTCATCCCAACTTGTTACTTGGTGACTTTTCCAATTCCATGGGAACTTTGAATGTTCTATTTGCCACAGGCTGGCTTCTTTACTTCCAATTCTGGAAGAAACACTGAATCAAGTATACAAGCTAATCTTTGGTTTTATATTGAAACACAAATATCCTCTAAAAATAATAGTAACCAAAATGAGATCTAGTTTGTAACTATGCAAGAAGACTTACACACTGGGGTCAGATACATATGAAGCAGTATAATGTATAGAAATTACTGATGGCTTCATTTTCAAGAGACTGAATCTAGTAATCATTTCTTCAGACACAATTTCCCACCTTTTCCATTGGCAACATACAGTTGGCAATTGACCTGTATGTGTGCTCTCTAGAAGATATTTCAGAATAGTGGATTTCGACATGGTAATCTGAGCCTTCCAGAGGCAGTATTCCAAGGAACATGAAGGACTGACTACTTATCTTTTAAGAAAGGAATCTAGGACAGGCTTGGTTCTCAGAACCCAAAGAGACATTGATATGTGGCCTCTAGCTGTCAGTGGTGAAAATGTTCAAGGACTGTGGATATCATTACTTTGTAATACAATCATCCCATGGTTTTAGATACCCAACTAATAATGCAATAATGAATCAGGGAAGTGTTCTACTTTGATCAAATGTATTTATGCAATTTTATTGAGTCAAAATATGCCTCAGAAAAAAATGTGGACGTACTCAATTAGAAAATGAAGAGAAATCATGATGAGTTTCTCTTTTATGTAGAGATCAAAAGGCTTTTGTTTTTCCACAAAGTAATTTTTATGATTTTGTATATTAAATGATGCCCTTTCCAAATTCATATGATGAAGTCCCAACCTCTAGTACCTCAGAATGTGCTATGTTTGGACACAGGTCTTTCAAGAGACAGTTGCATTAAAATAATGTCATTGGGGTTGGCTTTAATCCAAATAGGTGACATCTGTATGAAAGGAAGTTAAGATATTCTCGAGATATTCAGTCATTATAGATACTGGGGGACTGGAAGTCACTGTCTTTAGATGTGTACCGACTGGTGAGCTCACCCATTAAATGAATAGTTTTCCACTATTCACACAATCATGAAGAAGGTCATTGTTAACCTCTGTGGATCACAAAATAAAACAAAAAGACATAAACACAGGAACAGAACTTGTAGGAAGGAGAGGGAATTAGTGGAATTGAAGGAAGGATAAGAGAGACTAACAGGTGAGAATAATTAGAATGCAGTATATTCATGTATGAAACTGTCAAATAATTCAATTAATAAAAAATTTTAAAACTTCAAAACATTCGTTTATAGTCCAGTTATTTCCTTGTTGCTGTTATCCAACCCCATGTACTCAAAGATTAAGTGTAATCTCCACTGACCTCTCAAATTCAGGAAATCCAAAGATTCGCTTGTCTTTGCTTTCCTAAGGATCAACTCTTCCATCATCAATATGTATTCAGTGATATATTCATACAAACAGCCAATAAAGTAGAAACATGGAAATAGTCACCACCCCCTTCAATTTCTTAATGAATACAACTGATTCTGAATATGTATTCACTTTCTTCTTAATATATGTGGAAAAACACAAAAACACTGGCATGGGTATGGCTCATCTCTATCATCTAAGTTACTTTAACTATTTCATTCTCAACATCCTTTTCTTTGACTTTGCTTGCTAATTCATACTCTACACAGTTACCAAAGTTCTCATTATAAAAGAGAATTTAAATAAAGACTCTGTTCTGCTTAGCATCCTTTCATGGTGCTACAAGGAACCATCCCAGATTTGGAAAAAGTTCAAATACCTTAGCATGCATGGTATCCCAGTATTTGACTTCTCTCTTTTCTTCAATAATTCTTATGCTTTACTTCAAAACACATTTTGGACATCACTTCGCCAGAATGCTGTCTGATTCCCTTCCAAGTCTGACTTCCTAACTTCTCTAACTCATGTCCTTTGTAGGTACAGTACCTAGCTACTCCACTATACTGTGTCCTCTGGTATGGTCATGGGTATGTTCATTTCTCAACCAGGGCACTGAGGTATGAGAAAACAGCTATTTTATTTGATATCCTGGACTCATAGTTTCCATTTATCAAATATTTGCTGAACAGATGAATACAGTTTTCCATATTTTTAAATTTTTCATTGGAATTTTCAAGTAAATTTTAAGAAAAAAAATGGCAATGTGTATTACTGCCCTGAAGTAACCTGGAACTGCCACATCATTTTCCAGTGTGACCTATATCCTCACGCAAAGTAGCAGACCCTTTAGATTCAAAAGAAGGTCTTGCTTGTTTGCTGACTTGAAGAAAACAAGTCCAGAAGCCAGCTCATTGGTGACAATTTGAAGAGTCATTACCTGTGCATAACACTGGAAATACTTTTAGCTGGTGAGAAGCAGAGACACAAACCTGTCCCTTACAGATACAAGGCTGGCAGTAAATGAACAAACACATGTGTAGGCAATGAACTCTCAGAATCATGAATGCAGTCGGTATGCTATACAGGTGCAGATTCAGAGTGTCTCTGTTCTGTTTTTTGTTTGTTTATTTGTTTGTATGTTTATATAACAGGAGTAGTGTTTGAGGGCAACTAAATAAAACAATTCCTTGGCTGTACAAGCTAATTGTCTTGATTGTAATATATTTTACCTCCCCGACATAAGTTCATTATTAGATACCATAATTAATGGACATGGTTTTGAGTGCACAATTTTAATCACGTTTTTAAAAATGTATTATTTTTCCTTTTAACTAACAAATCAATACCAGCTCTTTGGGTGTTTCTGATTCCTTTTTATGGGTTTTCATATCTATTCTAAGACATTGGGGAAGATGAGCACAGAGTAGAATATTCTATTCCTAAACAGCACTCACATGAGTGACTTTGAAGTGTATGATAGTCTCTTCAGTTGAGTCCTTCATATTATGAATCATTGGCCTTCTTTTACACAACTCTTTTTAAGCTTTTCTCCCATGAGAAACCAAAAGTGAAATGTACTTGTCCTTGTATTCTCAGTAGATATGGACTCTTCTCTTCTCTTCTTGTAGGATCAAGATAATCATTTTTCATTTGGAAAATAACTGACTTACCAGCAACCCCAGAGGGATGACTTCCTTTAATTAGTGATCTTGAAAAAATTCACCTTCACTCTTTCCATTTTATAATAAAATTCAAATTTCTGCTGGTACAAATTAAAAGAACAAGAATCAAGATGAACCCTAGAATCAGGAAGATTCTGGTATCTCTGATTGTGTGGGCATTGTCAACACACACAAAACCATAAAGATAAGGAGGCTGTTTTCCATAGATTCTCCTCTTTTCTGTTACTAACGTTCCATGAGTCCTTCACAACATAATCAGCATATTTCAGTCTTTTTTCAACCAACATGATGCCATTCCCGTAAATCTCATCAGTAAATTTGGGTAACTGCAATGATCTATAAAATTAGTAACTTACACCATCTATGCCATCCACATGGTTAGACCACAGATTAACCTTATATCACCTACATAGTCAAATTTGACAGTAATTAAACTGATACTCTTTCCCTATAGACTAAGAGCTTATGGATATATATCATCTTTTGTAGTTTCCCAAATTACTTAAATTATTATTTGCTTTTCATTTCATTGAGCATAATTCTCCTAAGATTACATTTGGACATACAGTAGCAACTCTGCACATGCAGTTTCTTCCTTTGTTGGCTACAGAATTCTCACCATAACCTTAACCCTATCCCTAACCCTAACCCTAACCCTAACCCTAACCCTAACCCTAACCCTAACCCTAACCCTAACCCGAAACCTAGCCCTAACCCTAACCCTAAACTTAACCCTAACCATTTAGCATTCATTAGTTGAAGCATGGTATAGTTCTAAAGAGTATTAGGATCCTATCCATGTTATATATTTTTCTCTACAATAAACAATCCAAAATTGAGTGTCTTGAATCAATGATTCAGTATTTCTCATGATCTTGTGGCCTAGTTGCAGGCCAGATCTGCCTGTTCTTTGTTATGTTACAGCATTGGCCTTCAGGAGTATGGAGACTGAAAGATGAGCAGTGGCCTTAAGCACACGCCTAATATGAATACTGGTTGTTAGCTAAATCAACTCATTCATTCTTTATATGGGCTCTCTTTAGATAATAGATTAGGCCACTCTGTGTCCATGGTAGTCTCATTGCAGAATGTGGAAACAGAACTTGGAAGACCTGATGAGACCCAAGTTTCAGAATTTACAAAGCATCCTTTCTCTGACTTGTTATCTGAAGACTTATAAAACATTATCTGCTAGTCTGTGTTTAAGAGGGTGGAGGTCTAGACTCCACCCCTCAGTGGGTATGCACACCAGGAAGAGAATTTGAAGCCACATATTTTTTTCCCAATTCACATCACTTATGGACTCACTTATCAATTTTTTTCAAATGTTATTCTACAAGTATAGAAAAACAAATTTTAAAAACCTTCCAGAAAAATCCTTTTTAGAGAAGCATTTAACCAAGCATATCAACTACCTCCTAAATGCAATTATGCCTTACTATTCTGCTAGTCCAGATTGAACTATGACCAGGAAATCTGCATGGATCCAATTTACTTCATAGAAGCAAGCCTCACTTGAGGGTGTGAAAAGTCCTGGACAAATATTGTATCCATGTCTTTGATTATATAAACAGTGCAGGCACCCTAACCAGATTCTCACAATGACTAACTGATCAGAGAAAATCCTCCCTTGCTCTTTGCAGGAAGAAGACAAACAGATCTATCTTGAAATATACCTGGGCATTCTGTTGTTCTTAACAAGCCCTGACATTAGGCTTCCTGTCCCACCTAACAGTGAAAGTATAACTGAGATGGTCTGGTGAATTCTGAGACCAGAGGTTCACCGAAACCGAGTCTCATCCTAAAACTAGAGTATGCCTTCTACCCCACATCTGTGCCTCATCATTAAAGGTCTATTTACTTACTACAGTTGCCTTTATCAAGACATTATGTCTAATTTCAAACAGAAAATTACAGTGTATACTAAAAAGAAAACACAACAAAACTAAACAAGTAACAAAACCACAGTTTGAGACCGAACGAGAATCAAATACTATAGTACTATAGATACAAGAGTATTATAATTATCAGACTCAGAATTGATCAAATATTTAAATTACCCATCTATTCTCATATGATGTGACTTTTTCTATTAATATTAATCTATTATTAATATCTATTAATATCCTTAGCATTTTCATCATGCAGAAATATGTCTGGACAACTCCAAAATACTTTTAAAAACTTATTTTTCCAACTTGTAATGATTTTGTAATGTAATGATCCCAGTAAAATATACCTGGACCAAAAAGAAATACCAAGAAAATTTTTAACTAAATGAAATTGAAAATTCAATTTGTCAACATTGGTTAAATGGAGCAAAAGTGATAGAAGAAAGATGTAAAATATATAATCCAGGTATCCAATGAATGAAACCAGAAAAAGAACAAATTAAAGACAAAGTAAGCATATCAAATAAGTAATGAAAATTAAAGTATAAACTGCTGAGCCCAAAGATAAAGTGATGAAACACCAAATACCTTGTCAGATCTGTAAAATTCATTATGTAACCCTCACTAGACTAGTGGGTCTAAACCCAGACAATACGCCCTTCACAGAACTTAACTCAAAACAGATTATTGTTAAGGAACACTTGATCCTTTATCTGGCAGCATGGCTGCTCTGGGAAAGGATCACCTTCAAGGGCATTTGCGATAGACATTTGATCTCTGATCGAGCAACATGGCTGCTCTAGGATAGAAAGAATGTTAGTCACGTTAATCCTGTCCTCTGTGCTAATGCTTAATGAATGGGAATTCTGTGGTTCCCAGCAAAAACATGGAGGTATAAGGAACACCCCATGTCCCTTAGTCTGACCTTCACCTAGTGGCAGCAAGATCAACTGGCCTGGTGCTTGTGAAGTGAATTATAGGATTCTCTTCATTAACACAAAATAAGACTTTGTATCAGAAGGCAATGTAGCATACTCCTTTAAGTAAGCCAACTCAGAAGGCAGTGGTGGCACATGTCTTTAATCCTAGCTCTCAGGATGTTAAAGGAAACAGTAGAAGCATAGAAGTGGAGAATAGTAGCAGAAGGAGGAGCAAGGTAGAAGCAGACTGAGAAGCAGGGGATTGAAGAAGCAGGTGTGCAGAGAAAAGTCGGTTGAGAAGGCAGCTAAGTCAAAGTTAAGTTCAGTCTTGGAGGCTGAAGCCTTCTAGGTCCAGGATTGCATCATGAAGATTATATCTTACTCTTTCTTGAACCTCCATCAATAAAGATACTTTTACATATTATTCACCTAAGTGTAAGGGATAAAACTGTAACATTCTTAGAATATAGCATGAGGAAATTGTCTAGGATATTTTGTGTACTGGTTGGTTAGTTTTTTATTTTGTTTAGTTTTGTTTTTTGTTTTTTGTTGTTTTGTTTTGTTTTGTTGTCAGCTTGACACTAGCCAGGGTCATCTGGGAAGACAAAATTTCAATTGAGAAAGCCCCTCCGTCAGATTTGCCTGTAGGCAACTGTGTAGAGAATTTGTTTGATTAATAATTGATGATTGACGATTTATGGAGAAGGGCCCAGCATACTGTGGGCAATGCCATCCCTGGGCAGGTGGTCTTGTCATATATAAGAAAGCAAACTGAGGAAATCAAGAGGGGCAAGAGAGTAAGTATTCCTTCTCCATGGTCACTGCTTTAGTTCCTGCTTCCAGGTTCCTGTCCGGGAAGTTCCTTTCTTGGCTTCTTCAAGCTGCTTTTGGTCATGTTTATGATAGCAATAGAAACCTAACTAAGACATCTTTGCTACAGAAAAGTCTGTGTGTGTTGAGGAAGGGAGGTCAGTAGAGACCAAACTGGGCCTTTCATGTGCTCATTAGTGCTCATTAGACCAAACTGAGCCTTGTACTACAATGTACTGAACTCATTAGTACGAAACTAGTAGCTTTCTAGTTCAACAATGAAGTCATGATCAATGAAGAAAAGAATTGTTATGCTAGACTTGGCCAAAACTAAAAGCTTTTGGCCCAGAAAGACATACATACATACATACATACATACATACATACATACATACATAAATAAATAACAGGAAGATAAACTGCATACTGAAAAGAGAAGATGTTTTCAAAAGACACACCTAATCAGAGAATTCTGTCCAAAATATACAAAGAAATCTTAAAAACCCATCAATACAAACAAACAACCTAATTTAAGACTGTTCCAATGGCCCGAAGAGACAGCAGAGGACAGAGCATGACAAGTGAGTGTGTGAAATAGTGTTTAACATCAAATGTAGGTCAGGAATTGCAAATTAAAACACAGTTAAAAAACCAATGCACACCTATTAGAACTTTCCAAATCCAAAACACTCCCATATCTAATGCTGGTGAAGATATGAAGTAATAGGAATATTCACTCAATGCTATTGGAAATGTAAAAATTCTACAGCCAATTTATGTGTTTCATTCTAAATTAAACATATTCTTACCACATATAGTAGCCTGGATGAGAATGTCCCCCATAGGCTCTAGTATTTGAACCTTTGGCAGTGCTGTTTGAAGAGGTGGTACAGCCTCACTGGAGGAAGTAAGCCAATGGGGACAAACTTGAAGAGTTGATAACCTTGCCCCACATCCAGTTCACTCTCTCTGCTCTTTGCATGTAGGTGGAGATGTGAACTCTCAACTTCCTGTACCTGCCACCATGACTGTCACTTGCTGACAATGCTTCCCTACCATGATGGACCCTTATTAGTCAGGAAGCACAAGCCAAAATAAACTCTTCCTTCCATAAATTGATTTTTTGTCAGGGTGTTTCATCACTGCAATAGAAAAGTAACGAATATACCACACAACCCAGCAATTCCACTCTTTGCTATTTACTTAAAGGAGTTGAAAATGTAAGTCTATAAAAGACCTGTGCATATGTGCACAGCAGTTTTACTCATAATTGCCCAAACTTGAAGCAATCAAGATGTCTTCAGGAGCTGAATAAGAACAAGCTATGGTACATCCAGACAGTGCAAGATCAGTCAGCACTAAAATAAAATGTGTTATCAAGCCAGGGAAACAAATGCAAGAAACTCTCACTTAAAAAAAAACAACCACTTAGCAAGGACACATACTGGTGAGTGCAATTATTGATACATTCTGGATGAATCCAGGTACATAGATCAATCCTAGATTTATTACCTAACTAGCTGTGTGCCTTTGGGTGAGAGACTTAAGTCCTCTCATTTTATAGTTTCCCATACATGAAATAGGACCAAAGACTGCCTACCTATGGGATGGTTCTGAGAATTAGAGAAAATTCATGGAAAAAGCATTTGCTATCTCATATATGATAAGCATCCTAGAGTACACTCTCAAAGACATAAAGGCATTACAGCATAGCAGATGATCTCCACATCTTAATCTAGTGAGGACTATAAAAGTAGTAACACTCATTCCTTTTTTTCTTTTTGTAATGAGTAATGTGGTTTGACAGGAGTTTAGAATATTAAAGGGAAATTCCACTGAAATCTATTGTAAAACTGAAAACCTTCAGACACTGTGTCAACTGTGAAGACCCTGTCAGCTCCTGGTGACTAAGACCTCTGCAAAGATCAAGTCCTGAGATTAGTCAATTTTATAGCTATGATGAACATCACAAGCAGGAAGGAAGCCACTAAAGGCTTCACTTGTGCTATACCTGGTGCAGATTTAGCCCTTCTTAGAGAACCCTGTTCTTTATCGATCTTACCTCAAGTGATTTGACTACCTTCGGGAAAGTGTAAATACACAGAGCTATGTGAGCTAAGCTGAGCACCAGAATTTATGTCTGAAGGATATGAAATGCTAACTAGGCAAGGAAGTTAGAGAACATATTCTCATTACAAAGGGGTAGAGAGCTAACTCCCTAGGAACTACACAGAAAATCTGACCACAAAAGCAAAGTAGTAGAGTTTTTAAATATAATGAAAAATATAGCCATGATTTACCAAAAGTGGACAGGAAACCCTTACAAGCTTCACTGGGCTGATTCAGAATATGGGAGCTTATTAGGATAAGAGCATCCATTCAACCCACGATGCTAACTTTATTCCACTTTCAACAGGTACAAAATCTTTCTGATGTAAATCTAGAATGATCTTTCCCCTGAACTTTTTTTTGTTGTTTGTAACTGAATTACATGAATCATTTCAAGCATGGCATGGCAGAGATGTAGTAAAGTTTATCTTGGTTCAGTAAGTAAAGCAGTTATAAGTGATGTGCTTAATGCAGTATAAATTTAGAACTTTTGAACCAAACCAGAATTTAGATATAATAAGTTAATAACGTTTTTAAAAAATGATTTAAATGATACAGTGCACTTTGTGGCATTTTATTTATGCTAAGTCATTCTTAAATTTTATTTAATTTTTTATGTGTATACCTTGTGAATATGTGGGTATCAAATGTGTGCAGAATCCCACAGAAGTCAGCAGAGGCATCAGATCTACTGGAACTGGAGTTAAAGATAGTTGTGAGCCACAGTGTAGTTGCTGGGAACTGAACTAAGGTCCTCTACAAGAGCAGTAAGTACTTTTAACTGCTGAGCTCTCTTCAGACCCTATGCTAAGTCATTTTTTTTAAAAAGCACTGTATAGAATAGCCACATACTTACCTCCCATCATTGTTCAAATAGATGTAGTTTTTAATCCAAAATTGCCTAAATAGAAAACCTACAATGTCCACTTTTTAAATAGAAAATCTATTTATACAGAATATCTGAGCTTTCCAAACTTCTTTAAAAATAAAATATTGAACATTATTTCATCGTGCTTTGACATGTACAGTCAAACCCTGGACAAGCATAGAAGACAGAGTGGTTGCAGAAGATGTAAATGTTAACCTTGACAATATATAAAAGGAAGTGTAGCTGCCGTACAGAGAACATAGAAGCAAGACAGGAGAGAAGACACCAAGCTGCTTCTCCCACCTCTACATAGATATCAGCATTTTATGAAGTAACCAATCAAGAAAGTGTGTTACAAAGAATAGAGCTTGATGATGCTGTTTTAAATTATAAAAAATGTGTGAAAAATAAAAACATGATATTATCAAACTAGAACACTCCATAGAAATATGAGAGTGTATGTAATGCCAGCCTCAGTTTTTAACAGGAAATATTTGATATAACCTATTGATCATAGAACCTTACTAAGCCCTTAGAGAACACTATTTAGATAAAGGCATTATCTAAACTTACCAAGATAATATTCAAAGAAATTAACAGTTGAAGGCTGTTACCTTGGGAAATATAATTGGGAGTGGGGAAGAGGAACAGAGAAACATCTCATTGTAAACTTCGGATTATTTCTTTACCACGTAATACTTTGGATTACAGAGTTTATAAATAAATTATTTCTATGTAAACATATTGAAGCTACCTATTAGTAAATTCTTTTCAATACTGAGATGTAAAAACAAGTATTGTACACACACGTGCACATGCACACACACAAAACCCTCAGGATATTCTGATGGTAAATCACCATGGCACAGTAAAATCATCTTTATTCTGAAAAGTTCAGTGCTGTCCAGGTTTGTAACAACTTCCCAGTGGAGCAATTCTATAATTTTTAAAAAATATGCTATTCATGTTTAAAAACTGAAAACTCATGAATCAGTATAACATGAAGAGAAATAAGGCAAACTATACTTAAAGGTATTCCCTGAGAGTCACTCACATAATAAACAAAGGCCTGAATTTCATCTTCCACCAGGTGAGGTCTTTAAAAAGTATTTCCTCTGTGTAATGAAAATCAAAGAGGTCAAACACTGGAAGAGCTCTTAGGGGCCAGCTAGTTTCACTGCCTTTATTCTAAAAAGAGGACACTGGAGTCTTGTGACATTTACAGATCTTCAGGAGGTTAGGGTGATAGAACAAACAGAACCTGGGTCCACAGTGTCAGTGCTAAGAAGCACATTTTCTGCTTTAGTCAACGTGGGCTATGACCATAATATTCCATGGACACTATGACTCATAGAACAGAAATCTACTGTGCCCCATTGTTGGAGACTGGAGTTCAAGATTCAGGCATAAGCACGG
This sequence comes from Cricetomys ansorgei, assembly GCA_026225945.1. Lineage (NCBI taxonomy): Eukaryota > Metazoa > Chordata > Mammalia > Rodentia > Nesomyidae > Cricetomys > Cricetomys ansorgei. The sequence continues at coordinate 1,255,114 of JAMJFZ010001360.1, read as the reverse complement.
TTGCTGTCTGATGGCAGTGCTCATAGCTAGCAGATTTCTCTCAGTGTGTGTTCACTGTGCCTTTCCTTAGTGTATGTGTGTGTTTTTTAGGGGGTGTGCGCATGTGGATGTGTGTGTATGAGGATGTGGGATGTGTGCGTGTGTGTGTGTGTGTGTGTGTGTCTGTATGTAGAGGAAGTGAGAGGAACAATATTTTATTATTTTATAAAAGCACTAACACTATCCTAATAACTTCACTTAGCCTTAAGTATATCCTTCAAACTGAATCTCCAAACACCATTATATTAGGGGCTAGGTCTTCAGTATATGAAATGAGTGGTGAATACAACACATGGCATAGCATTTTCTTTCATAACAATTAACATCTTTACCATACCTCTCCTCTCTGCCAATATAGCACAACTCATCCACTTATTCCAACATTTCCATAGAAAGGAAATACTATTGAGGATAGAAAAGAAGAACATATTTCACAGAGTGATGTACTATCTCTTGTTTCTTAGAGACTAACTGTATGAAGATTTGTATGTCAGATATTTTATGCTTTCTCTACATAAAAAATGTACATTTAAAGATAAACATAAAGGGCTAAATTAGCTCATGGTGCCCTCTATACTCATGTATCATCAGTTACTCTAGCCAGTAGGCTTCCATTAGTTTTCTCTTAGGAGGTTTCCCAAGCCTGGGACACTGTTCACTGAAACTCATCAAAGCTAGTGGATTGCTAATTAAGATAGCATTTTGTTTCTCGCTGAATACTTCCTTTGCAGTCTTCTTTGACAAAAACAATATCCCAAGCTTTCCTCTCCTACCAATAGGAGCAAACAGAGCACTCAATGTTTTTGGCCAGGGAGTGAGGTAGGGGGGCAAGAGTTGTATTTTCAGCTCAGAGTTAAGAAATACAGCTTGTTCACTACAGATAAAAAAAAAAATACAGAATTGCTGAAATTCAAAAAATAAGGAGCTGAGGATGAAAACCCAGCTTTTTAAAAATAATACTTTTATTAATAATTTGAGTTTCATGCAATGTATCTCAAGAACACCCTCTTCCCATTCCTCCATGTTCCACTCTCCCACCCCCATGTCCTCAAAAGAGAAAGGAAAACAGAATTAAGTCAAGCTTGTGTGGCAGGAGCATGTATCATGGGCTTCACCATGGTCTTTGGAGGCAGAAGGTTGCTCCATTTGTGTACCTTGAAGAAAGCCCAGCTTTAAAGGAAAATGCTACTTAATTATAACATGTCTACAAATGAGAAGAGATGAACAAATTCTATGAAGTTGCAGAGTATAATCATTTAGTAGAGAATACTGAAACAAATGTGTAGGGCTCTGAGTAGCTCAAGGTGGGAAGCAACTTGTTATGCAAATAGAAAGACCAGAGTTCAGATCTCAGAACCCACAGAAAAGCCTTGTAGGAGCAACAGCCCACTGTAAGGCCAGCACTGGAGGGGCTGAGATGGAATGCACAGGTCAAGCTGGCTGGCTAGATTACATGAAATGGCAAGCTCCAGGCACAGCTAGAGACCCTACCTTGATAAATAAAATGGAGAGTGACTGAGGACAATAACCCTTGCACACAAAGTTACATACAGATATAGACTCATGCATACGACACACATGCTTTCCCCTGACAAAACAAAAGGGAAACCATTAGAAGAGGCTTTAGAGACAAAAGCCAAAGATGTGAGGCTTTCTGTAACTTCGCACTCACAGATCATGTGACCCCATACAATCTCCTCCCTTCTAGTCTCCCTCTACCTAGAATGCTTGGCTGAATGAATCAGTATATCTTCGAGCCCAGAGTGTTGAGGTAGATGTCTTTATTTCAACCTTATATATTTTCCCTGTCAGTGTTTTTACAATGAGATTCTCATATACTCTACACCACACTTAACAACCAGAAAACCATGAGTCATGAAACCATGAGCCAAAATCACACCTTCTCACTAAATTGTTTTCATCAGGTATATTTTCTACAGTGACAAAAAACTGACAAACAATCCAAACTTCTACAACATATACATGTTTTTACCAAATCTAGAAAATGTCTCTAATGATACTGTATTTTCAGAATTTCTGTCAAATTCACTTATTTTGTGTCTCACATATCTGTGAGGGTGTTTGATAATAAGCGCCATCATTTTCCCACCTATTTATCACCAATCTCAAAATTGAGTAACAATCTCCAGCAGGCCCTCAATGAGTGTGTATTGCTAGAACTCTGTCAGAGTATGTCACGTGAGCTGTAGCACTCATGGGATGATTCATTGAATATAAGAACAGCAGTTAAACAAAATGAAAAAAAAAATTAGAAGTTGTGTTGGATTCTGACTTGAATTGACTCAGTATTCTCGGAAATGTTACTAAACTTCCTGTATGGGAAGCCAACCACCAAAGCCCTGTCACTCAGAAATTTAGTGGCAATGAGTCTTCTGAATAGCAGTGAGGAGCTGGGGAGGGAGCTATTGAAGGTGCCACAAAGCTTCTGACTTCTAGGATCTCCACAAGCTGGAACTGAAGAAGGGAACTCGCTGCTGACATCAAGGTTGTGATGATGGCGGAATGTCGAAACGGAGCCACACAGGAAGCCCCACAGGAACCTTCATACCAGAAGGTGATCCAGCCATCGAAAGACCTCCTTTTCTGTGGCCTACTTTTGAAAATATTTTTAAAAAGTAGAACTCAGCATTGCAAGAAACTGTTCTAGAAAGCAGAGCACTGAGATTTTTGTTGCTCAGTGAGAAACAAAAAGGCCAATAGTGAAGGTCGTGTGTGTGTGTGTGTGTGTGTGTGTGTGTGTGTGTGTGTGTGTGTTGTTGTTATCGTTTAATTTATTCTTTGAAATAAACCTCCTATATTCTTGTTCAGATCACACTTAGTCTTTCCCCTCACCCTGCCCCCACCTCAAATTCCTTCAATTGCTTATGCCCACAGTTACTAACCTAGTCACATAAAAATAATCACAAACACCTTTGTTCATTGGTAGTTTGCCGTTCAATCAAAATAGTCATTGCCCTCTCCCTAGTCTTCAATATAGTGTTCAAAATCAATTACATCACATTTTAATTAGAATAGCATCCTCTGGGGGTAAGCAATACTTAGACTACTTATTCATATTGCGTGATACTTAGGACAATGTCTGGTTTTTCTACTCTTTTGCTTGTTATTATATTTTAGAGAATGAAGAAGAAAATTGTTTATGAAAGAAATATATTAGTAAAATATTTGTTAGCTCATTAATACAACCTCAATGTGTAAATTCTGTTGTACAGACCAAGTCAGGCAATCTTTTTAGCTTGTTTGTTTGTTTGATTTGTTTTGGTTTTGGTTTTAGTCATTGTTTGTTTTTGTTTGTTTTAAAGACAGGGTTTCTCTACATAGCCCTGGCTGTCCTGGAACTCACTCTGTAGATCAGTCTGGCCTTGAACTCTGAGACCCTGCCTGCCTTAGCCTCCCACGTGTTCTGATTAAAAGGCATGTGCCACCAAACGTGGCTTATTTAGTTTTAAACTATTGGATATAAATTTATAACTTGAATTATCACTCGTTTATATCATAATGAATATCACAATATCCCTACAATACATGAAGTAAATTAGAAGCAATATTTCCCCTCTGAAAATTCTCAATGTGATGAGATTTGGTGTTTTCAGGTAGGATGGCAATAGACTGAAAGTTACCAATCCTACAAAAAAAATCGAAAGAGTTATGCAATGAATACCCTTCTATCCACTAATCTGGTTCCTCAACTATCATTTAAGCTACATTTGCTTTATCATTTGCTAATTGATTTAGTTTTCTGTTAATCAATCAATTTCAAAATAGATTATAAACATCTGAACACTTATCTTCCAATACTCAAACATACCATTATTAACTATAGTTATTTGAGAGAAGGTAATTTAAAATATTGAAATGCATGTATCTTTGGCACATCATTCACAGTGCTCCACCTGCTCACTCCTTCTCTTTCCCTGTCCATTTGGTTCACATCAAATCCTCTTCTCCGGTCACTGAGCTCTAATTTAGACCTTTGTTACTTTCTACCTGATGACTACAAATTCACCAATTATTTTTTATTTTCATTCATCCCCAAGGAACACTCAAGATAATTTTTCTAAATGACAAATTTCATGCCATTTTCTGTTTAAATTCCTTCCTGGCGTTCTTAACCAAACATTGTAGAGAGGCTTTAGGATAAAGTCCAATATTCTATGTACAATACATAAGAATATGAGCCTATCTCCCTGGCTTTATTTCAGGCCATTTCACCTTTCTTAACCTCTGTCCACCCGCTTCTCACACAATTACCACTCAACGAAGATACAAAATTGTTCATGGCTTTCTGTGCCCCACCTTCCTGTTGCTTCAAACCCCAGATAGGCTTCCTTCTCTCTCCAAGCCCCCTCTGCATTCTGTGTCTAGGTAGCTCCTACTCACTTTTTCTTCAGACATCACCTCCTTTGGTCCCTGGTTCATGAATATTCATTAAATGATCTGGACATAGAACGTGAGAAAAGTAGGACATTTGAGAACCTTAATGTTCAGAATGGATAGTAGGGTTTAACTAAAAACACCTTTCATATAAGTTTAAAGCCATAGAAGACCTTTGCCAATATAGGCATTGCCTGTGGCGCCAATAAAACAGAGGTAAGAATTAAACCACAGACATTTTCCCGTGTTTTCTGTCTCTCTATCTCTATCTTCTATCTATCTATCTATCTATCTATCTATCTATCTATCTATCTATCTATCATCTACCTATCATCAATCTCTTTATCTGTCTTTAATTTGTTTTCTTGTCTAGTTAGGTTTGTTTGTTTTTATTTTTTTATTTTTTGAGACAGAGTCTCACCACAGAACTCTAGCTGATCTGGAACTCACTGTATAGATCAGGCTGACATCAAACTCCTGGTTGTCCTGCTTCTGGATCCCAAATGCCCAAATTACAGGAGTATTCCAACCCCGTAATAAAACTGTCATAAAACACACATAAAAATGAGATTAACCCTCTTAGCATTTTCAAGTACAGCACATATTTGTGTTAACTACGTTCGCATATAAACATCACTTCGATTATTTAAGTATAGAATTATTTATCTTTCTTTGGTTAAGAAAAACAAACAAACAAACAAATAAACAGATAATTAGCGGCATATAAGGTCTGATGTAAAGAAGTGGGATTGCTGCCTAAATCACATGAAATAGCTGTGCAGGTGCTGCCCTGAGGATGTGCCACTAATTATCTGGCAACAACAGCTCCTAAAACTGAAGGCATAACTACCAAAATGACCAGTGATTATGTTCTTCGAAAGGACAAGTACAATACTACTGATGTTAAAATAAAAATCAAGAGGTTTTGCTGGTGAAAACTACAGCCCATCTACTTTGGCTCTGGTCCTAATGATCCAACTGACTTCTTACACTGGGTAATTTTGGATCACTTAATTTACAGGAGCCATTGAAATCTAAACAATAATTAAACAGAACCTCAGATATCCAATAAAGTGAATCTTTGTGCATTCCAAAAGTTTTCTGGGCTGGACTGTTTAGGTTTCTTCATAGACAATAAATTTAAAAAAGGATATTTGAACTATAGTGACAAACTATTTTCAGATGATCAAGTGATACATTGCACTAATTCTAATATGGTCATTTTGTGGCATTGAGCTAGTTAATGCCCACCTAAAAGCCAAGGCAGAGGAATTACCCTACAAAACGAAGCTTTGTGCCACATTTGTAAAAGACTTTGAAAAGACGTTACAGTGACTCAACCCCCAGCTATTTATTGAGGCCGAAGTATGGACTGGCAGTGTGCATTTCTCTTGAAACTTGCTTCAGTTAATTGTTAAAGTTAGCCTATTTGGAGTCATGTTTCAAAAATAAGACTTTCAAACTATAGATAATCTGATCAGAAGTAATATAAACAAGGACGGGAATTGCAATTTTCCACACCTGCTTCTTCAAAACACAGAAAGAGTATAAGCTTGTAAAACCTACAACGTGAAATGGTATTTATAATTGGGTAATTTGGATAATTACCCTATGACTCTTCTTGGATGGTGATACATACTTATTTTAATAATACCTCCTCTCAATGTTTTTTTTTTAACCAAATACTAGTATTTTCATGAAGACACATGACCCAAGGACAAAAAATACACTTGAGCAACTCCAACTTGTCTAGAGGGAGCCTCTAAGACCTCCTCAGTAGGAACAGTGACTATGAGAGATTACACCAAGTATCTACTCTGTCAGAAGTGTGTTACTACCAATTTTCTGGAAGACATTTGTGCTTGTTACATGTTGGAGGTTGGTTTCTGTTGCTGTTATAAAACACCAAGACTAAAGCAAAGAATTTATTTCAGCTCATGGCTTATAGTCCATTATCAAGAGAAGCCAAGGCAGGAACCTGGAGGCAGGAACTGAAGGGGAGGCTGTGGAGGAATGCTGCTTACTGGCTTGCTCCCTAGGATTTGCTCAGTCTTACTTTTCTTTCTTTTCCTTCTTTCTTTCTTTTTCTTTCCTCCTCTTTCTTCCTTCCTTCCTTTCTTTCCTTCCTTCCTTGCTTCCCTTTCTTCTTTTCTTCCTTCTATGCCTTTTAAAAATTAAGATATAATTATATTTTCCCCTTCCCTTTCCTTCCTCCTACCTCTTCTATGTCCTCTCACTTCAAACCTCATGTGCTCCACCTTTATTCTTTCTCAATTCCATGGCCTCTTTTTCTCTGGCTATTATTATTACATATATCTATAATGCACAAATATATAAATTAAACCTGCTGAGTCTACTTAATGTCATTTACATGCATATGATTTCAGGGCTGACCATTTGGTATTAGATAACAAACTGAGGGCTTATCCCTAGGGAAAAATAATTTTCCCTTTCTCAGCAGCCCTTAGTTGCCTGTAGTTCTTTGTCTGGGTGTGGGATCCCATTTCCCTGGTACATATTAGTACATCTATCAGTGCTGTTATTTTTCAGAACTTGTTTAAGCAGCCATATGGTTATGGGATCAGTAGATTCCTTGTCATTTCTAGGAAACACAATCTCACAGCAGACTTCTCTGTCCTCTGGCTCTTGCAAATTTGATGAAGGAAAATCCCTTTCCCCAGGTGATTCTTGTATGTGTCAAGGTAACAGAAAACTAACCAGCAGAGTAGGTTCTGAGGGTTAAGCTGGAAACTTAGTCTCTAGTGCAGCAGTGTAAAGAGGTCATTGAATAAGACTCTGCCCTAGAAAGTGGATTAAAATCTTTATTGTGGGAGTGGACTTAATGTCACAAGAATATAGTTTGAATTATAGCAAGGTCAGTGCCAAGCCTCTCTTTTGACCTTTGTCTCTTGTCATAGAATGATGGAGCAAGAAGAGCCCTGCCTGATGCACTTCCTTCAACCCAAGACTCCTGCCCCAGAAAGGTAAGAAATAAATCGCTGCTCTTCATGAATTGTCAAGCCACACGTATTTGGCTACAGCAACACAAAGCAGGTTACAAAGTACTACCTTAGGAATTCTGATTTCATGTATATATATATATATAGTGTTGTCTCACCCATGAGGATGCAAAGCTCCTTTAACATTTATATCAACAATTTGATTCATCCAGCAATCAAGTTAGTCATAGGAATGTGAAATGAGAACATTCAGTATCAAGTTCTTTTTTAAAATATTTGATGAGTAAAGATTGTAGATATTCAAAGTATATAGAATAGTGATTTGATATGTTGCATACACACTGTGCATTAATTTCCACAGTTGAATTAATTAACACATGGAAGACAGCCCATGCCACTGTCCTTCAATCTTCATATCTTGTTCAGCTTATAACTAAATTTTATATCTTTTAGTCCCTATATCTACATTTCTCTCATTCTCACTCAGATCCTACTAACCATGGTTCTACTACTCTCTGTTTCTATGAGTTTGATTTTTCTAGATTTCACACATAAATGACATTACTCAGTACTTGTGTTTCTGTGTCTCACTTATTTCTCTTAACACAGTGTCCTTCAGATTCATTCAAGCTCTCAACTATACCAGAACTGCCTTCTTTTTTATAGATAAACACGTGACTATAAATGTGTGTGAATACTTAAGATATTATGAACTTTGAATTCGTTTGTCTTGGGTTATGCCCTTATCTTGGCTACTGTGAATAATATTGCAGTGACCATAAAGGCCTGACTATCACTGAGGTGTTTCTTTTGTTGACTTTGGACATATACCCACAAGTGGGATTACTGGCTTGTACAGCAGCTCCATTGTTTTTAGAGGAACTTCCATATTGCATGCTGCTTTTCATTATGGCTGTACTAATTGGTAGAAATTATATTCCTACCAAAAGTATTCAAGGGTTCCCTTTCCTCTGCCTCTCATAGCATTTGATATTACTTGTCATTGTCACTGTTTTTTATTGTTTTGTTTTCAATAATGCCCACCCTAACAGACAGCTCAATAACTCATTGTAGCTTTGATTTGTACTTATTCCATGATTGGTAATGCTTAGACCTTTTAATGTCTACCTGTAGGCCATTTCTATATTTTGTTTCAGGGTAAAATGTATACTTAGGGGTACCTTTGCTTTTTAAAAAGTCAGGTCACCTGTGCTTTTGTTATAAAGTGAGTCCGGTCAAATTTTGAAGTAACTAGATCAATATTGTTGATCATCACTCTTATGTGACAAAAAGTCCATGTGGTTCTTCAAAGTGAAGACTTTCAAGCACTCCTTAGAACATGCAGTTTCTATGAGGCTTTTGTGTTGTTGTTGTTGTTGTTGCTGCTGTTTTCCAAAAGAAGTAAACTTATTTTGACTCACTGGAAAAATAATTCTCATGGGTTGTCCTCAGCAGCGGCATGGGAGGCTCTCTTTGCAAGCTAAGTTGTTGCTGGCATGCAAGACTAGCTTCACACAGATGGAGCGCAAGCCACCATATCTCACCACAGATGCCATGTCTTGGAGAATAGGAGCTGTGAGTGGTGACAAGTGCTGGAATGCACTGAAGTACCAATTACTAACTATTTAAAGACACTGCCACCTCCAAAATGGAACACAGTTCCCAAGGATGACAAAGTTGGTACTGTTGGAGGAGTCAAGGAACCCCACACTCCCTATGGCAAGCCTTTATAATCTATAATAATCACAAGTTTCTTTAGGAATTTCTTGTCTAAGGATGAGCTTAAAGCATTAATTAAGTCACTGTATATGCATGTTGGAGTGTTCACATCTTGTTTGTAATACATAGTTGTCAAAGGGCCTGAATGAGGAGAATGGAACACAGATGCCCGAGCTGCCTGCCTTCAAAGAACACAGACCCTGGGGTGCCTCCCTGCCATCAGCTTAATTATTTCTCCCTCCAAACTCATATATTAAAGGCCTGTGTTAGCCACCATTCACTATTATCACAGAATGTCCCAGCGTCTACTGAGGAAGGGAGGATGCTTACTTAGCTGGAGTGTAGGAGGCACAGGCTCAGACTCTGCTAAGGCTCTCCTTTCCTCCATCACCTACTGATGCATTGCCATGCAAGAGCAGGAAACCTTTTCAGACCCTCCCAAACTTTGCTACTAAAGGTCAAAATGAACTTTCATTAAGACCTTACTGCTTAAAACTTCTACCACCTCCCAAGAGTGCCTCCCTGAGGACCAAGATTTTAAAACAGTGAAACACAAATCACCTCTAGACTGACTGTTGCAAATTGTCATCTCCAGTACTCCAGAGTGGGGTTGTGCTGGAAGACAGTGCTTCCAAACCATGCGGAGCCCATCTCTAGCATCTTAGAGTAGCACCACACTGAAAGGTAGAGCCTTTAAAGAGGCGACACATTCAAATAAGAACATTAGAGAGGAACATAACCCAGTCAGACTGGTGCAGTCTTCTCAGTATAGGATTTGTACACAAAAGAGGTTCCAAGTAGTGAAAACACAATTTAAAAAAATATGTGAAGATGCAGAAAGGTGGTTGACTTTGAGGAGACATTTTGGCCCATGCTTGTAATCCAAGCACATGAGAGGCCTAGGGAAGAGGACCACAAGGTTTGTCATCACAGACTAAATAGAAAGTTCCAGACAAGCCTGCCCTGAGCTCAGCTACACAATGAGATCCTATCCCAAACCAACCAACCAACAAAAACCTGCAAGCAATTGAACTTTAAAGGGGGTGGGGGGGAATCTCACAATTCAGATGAAATGATACTTGCCAACATTTTGATGCTAGATTCTAACCTTCATGATTGTAATAAAACTCAGTTCTGATGTGTAAGCCACCCAGTCTGTGGTATTGTGTTATAGCAGTCCAGGAAGTGAATGTGTGCCGTCACAAAAGCTTTTAAAATAAGAATATTCCATAATTTCTTTCTTTGGGGTGAGTTATCCACAAATTTTGCTTTGTATGACCCCAACTTAGCCTGTTTCTCATCTTTGGTGTGTGAAGAATCTTGGCAGGCAGTTTTCTTCTGAAACATCTGAGGCGTCTGCAGCAAAGGTCTCTTGTTGCCTAATACTGCCTATGGGGTAAGTAGTGACTGCCCCTGTATATGAGATACCCTCCCCGGTCCCACGTAGTTCCTCATATTCCCTATTGTCACATCCCTAATTGCTCGTCTCCTTCACTTGCTTGCAACATCTGACCTCTGCATGCCTGTGAAGCTGAGAGCCCCTGAGACAATCTGCACAGTTCCAGGCTGCTGACGTCACAGTGCAGAGACATCGATCAAGCTGCCCAGGCAGACTTGGCAACAGCAGGCCCATTAAAAACATTTCCTTTAAAGCCAGCTGACATTGATTTTTTTGGATACACCTTCTGAACTGCAGAGCAGAGGAAGCAATAAGTCTTCTCTAGCAACTGTGATTACCAAAGTAGAGTCACCTTGTATATACACGAGGTAGTAAATAGGAGCGCATCCTCTCCTTTCCATCCCCTCTCTGCTTGCTTATTTAAAAATCATATGAGCTTGAGAGAAAGGTTGTTATGTTCCCAAAAGGTGACATTGTTATTTTGTTTGGATCAGGGCTATTTAGTCAAATGCTTGAAAAGGATTCATTTTTGTATCAGATAAGAGTGGGGCAATAGTTTTCCTTTCTGATTTGTGATGCCAGAGCCAACCACATTAGTCCTTCATGAATTTTAAGGAGTTGCAGATAATCAAACAGGACTCTAGGGAATGCTTTCTCAGCACTGGGATCCCAGATTACTCACATGAATGAGAAGGCTCTTCACAGAGAAAGAACAAAGGTGTGTTAAGGTTGTCAGGACTACACAGAGTTTCTCTTGTTCCCTACCTTTCCTTTGCCTTTTTGTCTTTCTCCTCCTGCTTCCTCTCATTCTAATTCTAAGCTCATTCATCCATTTTCCCATAAAGCAATCTGAAAAGATTTTTTTCAAGGTAATGTGGAGTCTCCATAATATTAGAGCTGAAGGGGGAAGTTGCTTTGCCGGGAGGTCCAGGGCTTGTTGAAGTATGCTGGAACAGTACTATCTTGCAATGAGGACCATAAAGTAAGCAGCCAGCATATTGACATTGATCTGGATTTCTGTATAAACTAAGGATGCCAAAGATTTATGTGCGATGGTAAGATATGAATTCGGGGGTCTGATTGGAGTTGAACCCATACTTCTCAGCAACCACACACATGCACACACACACCTACCAATAACAGCCAGCCCTCCTCACCTTCTCCACAGCAGCACACATCACTCAGCCCCAGATACTCTTCAGAGACGCACCCAGCTACAACTGTATTGCTCCCCACAGACACTCATATTCTCTCAATGACATCTTAGTTCAGGTGGCCTCAGAAAATACTACATACAGACTGTGTGCCTTAAACAATACAACTTACCTCTCACATTTCCAGAGGCTGTGAAGTCTAAGATGAGGTTAGCACTGGAGTCCATGACTGGTTAACAGTAGGGTCTCTGGTTGGGGGAAGGTAACAGCAGAGCAATCCCAGGTATGTCACCTTGACTGCATGATCTCATCTAAACTCAATTGATTCCTGGAGGTGCTACTCAATAAAACTATCTATGTGGTGGGGAATTCTTGAGGGACATAATGATATAGTATACAGTGCATACGAACAACAAGTACAACCCCCATGCAACATACCTCCTACACACACCATTTCCAATTAGGTCTATTAAAAAATCACATTATCAAACTAAAGAAATGTGGAAAAATAATAAAACTATCTTAAATTTCTGTATTTTACAATATACATCTCTGATATACAACTAATTCAAATTAGAGAAATGACTATCACATTTGAAATAGACTCCTCCCTCCCCTTATCTTCCCTTCATTTGTGTGGCTTACTCCACCTGAGCATGAGCCAATTTACATAAAATGTGACCAAAAAGCTGTAACCAAAAAGCATTGCAGTTGCATTTTGTGTGGGTACCAGACTGTGTTTACTCATCTTCTCTAGCTCTTGCCTAAACTCAACAAATGCTTCTTTACTTGCAAAACAATTCTATGCAAGACAGTTAGGCAGCTAAGGAATAGTAGGAAATTGTGTGCTGTGGATATTAAGTGGGATGTTTAGTCTTTTCCAAAAGAAGAGCTGGATGCATTATCCTCATCTAACTTATGGAGTATCCAGAGAGACTCAAGTCACAATTATAAACCTAACATTACAGCAGAGTTCCCAACACCCTGCTCTCCCACCTTCCTCCTTTCTTCCTACCTACTCTTCCTCTGCTTTACTGAACATTGTCTCCATCGATGACTACAGACATTTTGGTCTACATTTTGGTACTACAAATTTTGGTCATGGTAATATGTAAGTCAATCTCTTGGAGTTTTTTTGTTTGTTTGTTTGTTTGTTTTGTTTTGTTTTGTTTTGTTTTGTTGTGGTTCTACAAAAGATTTGGAAGAATTAGTTGCAATAAATTGAGCTCTTGGAAATCAATGGAGTTGAATTAAACCTGTGCTCTTTGGCCTTTGCTTCCCAATCTGTACAATTATTTTAGAGTTTTTGTATAAAGTTTTGTATAGCAGTGTCTTCAGTTCACCTTCCTTGGCTCAGTACAAAGTGCTTGCCATACAAAAATGAGGAGCTGAGTTTGATCTCTAGGACCTACATTTAAAAAAAGAAAAGAAGCCAGGCATATGGTGTATGCTTGTAGCCCCAGCACTTGGAACATAAAAACAGGCAGATGCCCATGCACATTGGCTGGCTAGCCCAGTATAATCAGTGAGTTCCAAGTCAATGAGAGCCCCTGTGTCAGTGAAGTGCATTATGCTTCAGCAACAACCCACAAGGTTGTCCTCTGGCCACTTGAATGTGAACACACACACACAAGAATATTAACTGATACAAACACGCGCGCGCACACACACACACACACACACACACACTGTTGGAACAAGTAGCTTAATAAGTGAAAGTGAGCAATAAGAGCTACTAAAAAAGGACTTGTTAATATACACTATGACAGCACCATATTTTCTAACAAGTGCTAGGTCACCTTTACACCAAAATTCTATAAACTTAATCGTTTGTGGGATTTGTCATAAAACGGCATAGCATTTGAATTGTATATATCACTATAATTCTATAATTACAAATGAGGATTATTGTCTTCAGCAACCAATACAAATCTGTTAGACACAAAGTCTCTTAAATGCTATACATTTACAATAAAATCATCTCCCACCTTAAAGCAGCATGATTTAGAAAACCACTCTGTTACATACTTACAATAAACTTCATCTTTTTCATGGTATCATGTTGATTGTACATCTGTGGTTTTCTACCTGCTTAAGGAGAGTCTTAACATTCTATTCTTGGGAGCGATTCCATTGTTAGTGTTTAGAAGAGTCAACATAATTAACCACTAACTATGGATTAATACAATCCATATTACAATATATATTGTTTAAGTTGTAAGTAAGCAAAAAAGATTTGGTTTTAATTAAGAATAATCTTCATTTATGTACTCAGACATTTCTTTGTTAGGTGAATACAGAATTGAGCTATATTGTATAGAGTACACTGACAACCAATTAACTTCTATAAATTTTATTCCATTGTTCACATGTAAAGCATTCAAGCTAATAGTAACAGAATTTTCTAAGACTGTATTCATTGTTTCAATCAATATTTGCCTGCTCTGTGTTGCTATAATACTTTGGAAATTCCCTCAAACATTACCAAGTATATTAACTCTAATTAGCCTACATTTTTTCACAAAAATTTTATCAGTTACTTAATATTGTGAAGCAACTGTGTCACAAGCAATTGCTATTCCTGGTGTTGTTATAATTGCACGGTAATTGGTATGGAGAAAACAGCTTCTTTTTCTCCGTCCAGGATCCAAATGCCTAGGAGATTGGGGGTTTAGAGAGATGTGGAAGGGAGATTGCCATTCTGTACTTCTATACCTGTGTTCTGATTCTGTTAGCACTGGCTAAGACACACACACACACACACACACACACACCTGTGTAATCACATGCACCTGAACATGCACAACTATCTACTTACACATACACACAAAAAAATAAAATAAAATAAATTGTACTTGATGGATGATCATAATGTAAAATCACCTTCTAGAAGCAAAAGCAAGTTGGGAGTTAGTCATAAGTAATCCTGGCTTGGTGAAGGAAATAAAGAGTTACATGGTAACCTTGCTTTCATTGCTTCTACATGACTTGTCATCCTAACTTTGTCTCAGACACTCCTGTACACACCTCAGTGTGGCCATCACCTTTTCTACCACTCAAGAGTTTTCAAAGTAATGTTAATGACCTGTGATACACTGATACCTTAAAATCACCAAAACAACTTTTTGCTGTTAGTTTCAAACTGCTAAAAAGTCATCCACAACCCACCTCCTAAAATTCAGAACCGATCTCTGGAAAGCTATATTTTGGACGTCTTCACTATGGATATTGGAATTCAATAGATATTTTCTCCAGGTTCTAATCAATTATACATATATATATTATATTATATTAATTATAATTAATATATAGTATATTATAATACTTATAATTAATATACAATATATATCATATTATATTCTAATATATTGTTATATATCATATTATAACAAATATGATATATTCTAATATATAATAAAATATAATATATAATAATATTATATTTATATATAGTATATATATATACTCCTCACTCAATTACTCTAATACTTAAAATTCTTCTTGTTATAAATCTTCTAACTTTTTACTCATTATAATTTAAAATTATTTGTCAGTATCCTCTTATTTAATAGTTTCTAAATCTTATTAGTGTAGGTAGAGGAAGAGGAGAGAAGGTAATTTAAATCTGTGTTACTGCAAAGAATGTCTTGACGAGCTAAACTCAATTGTAGGGCTCAATACTTACATGAGCAAGGTCCTATGTCTGATCCCTAGAACTAAAAAAGAAAAGAAATGTGTCTTAATAAAAGTGTTTGGCATATTTGATCAAGAAGCAAGACTAATGAATCCATTGACATCGTTAAATACATTGTTTGTTGGACGTACAATATTGATTTTTTTGTACATCACAGTAGCTAACACTCATATTCATATATGTCTTCTACCCACCCTAGATCACTCAGTTTCAGCCTACATTAATTAGCTCTGCATGGCGTAGTAAACAGAATGGCAATATGATTCTTTTAATAATTCCAGGTAATACTATAGATGGAATTTTTATTTGTTACTCAGTTTGTCATTGTTATTTAATAATAAATAATAATGTAGATAATAGCACTTCTTGTTCTAAAATTTTATTTATTTCTACCTCTTAAAAGTCCTAAGTAGGAAGCACAAATCTGCTTATATGAAATATAATTTGCAAGGTGCCATCTGTTTCCTTTTAATAAGATAATTATGCTTAGTGTACTGCCAGGTAGTAAGTCCTATAGTTTTTAAAAAAAAGGCATGTGCAAAACTAAATGACAAAACTAAAAGTCATGTGTCAGTAAAAATCTGACAGGAAATGGGACCAAAAGAAAGATGGCTGGCGTCAACATGCTACAGACAGTGGGAAACCAAAGCAGAGCAGCTAGAGACAGACAGAAGGGATTTATTCAACTCAAAGTCTCAGAGGCTGCTCCTGCTTTAGGCAAATGTATGTTATCACCAAAATGCATCCTCCCTACAGGGCTCTCCATCCCTCATCCCAGCTTCTAATCCTCAGGATGACTCCTTCATGTAAATAAAAGATGTCCATTGTAGTGTGAGGCGGTGTTCCTGGGTAACAGACAGCATTGCTTGTGTCCCAGCATCCCCAGACAAGGCCCTAGATTCTTTCTGACTGGTTGAGATCATGTCACCCGCGAACAGATCCTGCCTCTGAAAAAAGACAGTTCCTAGATATGGTTAGGTTAAGCTGGATTATCTTCTGGTATCTACATACAGCATTCCCTCCCATGTCTGCCTATCTCCTGGTGGAAATAATCGGTACGCGGGAAAGAAAGTCACAAGGAGTGGTGATTATTTTACCTTATTTTCTTCTTGGTTTCTCTTCTGCATCATGTGGAATTTCTACTACCCATTCCCCCATAGCACCAAGCTGGGAATGAAGTCTTAAACACACAAGTCTCTGGAGAACATTCCAAATCCAAATTATGAGAGGATCAGGTTTATTCTGATTTAAACATTATACAATATGGACATGTATTAAACATCACAAGGTACTTCACAAATGTGAACAATTTTAATGTATCAATTAAAATGTTTAAAAAAATGAGTATTTATGTTTGAAAGGAAAAAAAGACAACAAAAAAGAAACCCACAGAATAAGAAGAAATATTTTAAAAACATATCTGATAAGGCATTAGTACCCAGAATATATGAACAATTCACATAGCTCAACATCTAAAAGTATATAACCCAAATACTTTTAATTTTATTTTAACTAAAATATAATTACATCATCTTTCCTCTTCCTTTCTTCCTTCCAGTACCTCCCATATACCTTCCCTCCAACTCCTCTCAGGTTTTCTCCTTATTCCCTATCAAGTTCATGGCTTCTTTTTCATTGATTATTATTGTTACAAGTATGTATATATATAAATGCAAAAATATAAATAAATATAAATATAACCTGCTGAGTCCATTTGGTGTTGCTTACATGCATAAGATTGACCAATAGGTATTAAATAATCAATTAGAGGGCTCATCCCTAAGAAGTACTAATTCTCTACTTCTCATCTCTCTTTAGATGCTTGTAGTTATTTGTTCAGGGTCAGGTACAGTGAGATTTCCTCCTTCCATGTTAGCATGTCCATGGGTATTGTCACTATTTGGGTCTAGTTTAAGCAGTCACATTGTTGCTGCAACATGGGTACAGCTTTCCTGTAATTTCTAGGAGACAATCACAACAAACTTCCTGTTTCTCTGTCTCTTATAATCTTTCTACCCCCTCTCCTGCCTTGTTCTCTGAGCCTTAGATACAGAGTTGTATTATAGATGGAGCCTTTAAGACTGGGTACCTCATGATCAGTTAGTTGTTCTCTGCATGTTGACCAGTTATTGTTTTCTGAGATGGTCACTTCTGCTGTAAAGAAGCTTCTTTGATTAGGAGTGAGGGCTATACTTATCTGTGGGTGTGAATATAAGTATTTAGAATGCAATTAGAAAGTATGCTGGTCCAGTAAAGTGGTGGTAGTGGGTAGATCTTACTAGCCCCAGGTAGTTGGCTAGGTTTCCTATACCCGACGTGATGTCCCTCCTGTTGAGCAGGCCATGAGTCCAGTTAGTCATTACCAAGATATGAATACCGTTATTGCACTGTTAGGAATGTCTTGCCATACTGGTCCACTCTTGTTGTTCATAGGCATCACAGCTGGGTATGGCTTTTGATTGCTTCCCTCACTTGGCAGTTTGTAAAGCACCATCTGGTATTATGAAGGCTAGTCCTCAGAGACAGGATTTTCAGGTCAGATCTAGCTCAAATTTTCCAAATCCTGTATCTCTCCTCAGAAATAGGGATTTACCTTTAATCTCTGGGCAGCAATTCACAGCATAAGCATTATTACCCTGTGTTGTTTTCAGGGTCTTTTGGTCTCCCCTGACCGACAACTTGAAAGGAGGTTTCTCATGCCTGGTGCTGAAGATTTTTTTATATTAATATTTCTGTATTCTTGAAAATTTCATACATGTATAAAAGTAAATAGAGTCACAATCACCCATATTTCCCACATCCAGTTCCTCCCAAATGTAGCCCTAAAACAGCCCATTCCCAACTTCATATCCTCTTTTTTTTTTAATCTGTGCTATTTTTTTTTTACTCTTGTGCTGATTTTTTATACATAACTACAGCTGCTGTGAGTTCATGAGTACTAAACCAGAAGTTTGTATTTCACAGCACTCCTGCTATCACACGTCTAGGGCTGAGCACATAGTCTCTTATTCTCAGTACTGCAAAAGGAAGTTTGGTTGACCAAGGTTGAGAGCATTCCTGTTCTCTAAGTAGAAACATAAACATTTAGAAGACAATTTGACAGCATGACTATTTACCAAAATAATAATAGTGGAGTCTACCCTAGGTCCTATGGCCTCCACAGCCATGGGCATTTCACAGGAGTGCTGTGTAATACAAGATCAGGCATGAAATTCTCTCTATAAAGCAGGACTAAGTCCAATCAGAATGAAGTTAGTTGTCCTATAACAGCCCTGCCACTATTGCACCAGTAGGCATATTTTTCCTGGGAGGTCAGTGTTATCTATCCAGGATCCAGCACTAGATAAGACCATTGCTGTATTTTCATGGCAGTCTGCATAATACCTCTGACACCATGAAAGCTAGCTAGCACAGAGGAAATTTCCTGGTCTTATAACCTAATTTCAACATGGAATGTTTCTCTGAATAGGATAGGCAAATGATCAAAAGTACAGGGAAAGATGTTGAGTACTATTCATCAGTTGTTAGGGAAAATGCAAATAAAAAGCACAATGAGATTTCACTTCCACGATAACTAAATAAAAATAATAAGATACATATAATGAAACTTTCTTATATTGCTCTTAGCAATATCAAATTATACAGTCATTTTGGAAAGCAGTTTGGAAGTTCACCAAAATGTTGCAAAGGTCTCATGTAATCCAGCAACTGAACAGTTAGTTATACAGGGGGTCCCCAACTTAACGATGGTTCAACGGTGGTCGTGACAATGTTGCAAAATGATTTATGTTCAGTAGAAATTGTACTTCTGGGTCTGAATTTTTATATTCTCCTTGACTAATGATGTGAATCACAATGCTCTCATGATACTGGAGACTGGCATAAGTTCCTATTCCCAGGTATCCCAGCAAACATGGATTAGGTGATTGATATTCTACACTGACTATGTTGCTGAACTGTAGTGTTCAGTAAGTTAAATATACTAGATTCATCTTCACCTTGTGATAGGTTTATCAGGATACAATCCATCTTAAACTGAGAAATATGTGTGTACCCAAGAAATATATGTTTATACAATTATGTACATAGGAATGTTCATAAAAACATTAAACATAAAAATCAATATACAAATAGGTGTTTTTTAACACATCAACAAAACATCATTGAAAAAGAAGTCAGAAAAATAATTCTATTCACAATTATCATCCCCTCCCAAAAAATCCTACTCATAAACTTAACCAAAGGATTTTTCAAAACTCTACAACAGTGGTTCTCAACTTTCCTAATGCTGCAACCCTTTAATACAGTCGTCACCCCCTCCCCATACTCGTATGTGGGTGTATGTGAGCGGTGGACTGGGAAGCAGTGTCAGTTCCTAAGAGCATGAGAAATATGTATTTTCCTATGGTCTTAGGAGACCCCTGTGAAAGGGTTGTTTGACCTCCCCTAAAAAAGTCGTGATTCACAGGTTGAAAACTGATGTTCCACAATGCAAATAATAAAATACTGTAGAAATGAATAGAAGTCAAAGGATGAGGGAAAGGTCTTCACATGTCCATAAATGCTGTTCAAAATGGCTCTGCTATCAAAAAATCAATCTATAGGCAGTAATGAACAATAATAGTAAGCTGATCAGGAGCTACACACTTGTAATTCCAGGAGTCAAGAGGCTGAGGCAGAAGAATCATCACAAGTTAGAAGCTAGTCTTGTGTTAACTAGTGTGTTCGAGGCCCACCTGGGCTATCTAAAAAGACCACACCTCAAAAAATTGCAGTAATCATAATAAACTTCTAATTCCCACATCACCTTTAGATGTCATTCTTCCTTCCTTCCCCACACAGCTCCCTTTCCCTTGTTACAAAAATAACATTTAGTAAGGTTACAAAGGCTTTCAACATAAAACCCAAATGGTGTTCTCAGTCTTCATTTTACATACTTACCAGCTGTTCTAATATATGTGACTGCTGGATACATCTGCACAGTCATTAAACAGAAGAATTTCTCCTCCACCATCCACTTAATGGTATCTTTTCTTCTCACTCCAGGCTCATTTTACCCTATAGAAATTTACTTATCAGCCTTAAGCCAATGACTCCTACATTTATTTCTCCAGACAATTCACTATTTTATTCCACAAATATTTATTGGCTGCCCACAATTTATCTGCCAATAAGAGCAAGAAGAAATAATACAGACTCTTCAGGGTTTAAACCTTTGTTTCCAATTCCCTGCTATTTTTTACCCTTGGGCATTCCAAAGGCACCTCATATTAGCATGTCCTAAACCAAGCACATAGCTTCCCCTTCAAGTCATTGGTCTCATACTGTTGCCATTGATAAGAAGTAGCTCAAGCTTAAATCCTCATAGTGATGTTCAGCTACCTTCACCCTTTGTGCCTGGCACACAATCCATCTCTAAGCACATTTAATTGTTACCCAGGAAGAATGCCTTGAGTCTACCTACTTGATCCCATCTTTCTTTCCAATTCATAATCCATCATCCCTTACCTCTCCTAATATTATATCTGACTGTAAGTGCCCAGTTCTGGCCTCCCTCCTTCCAAATCTTTTTTTAAGAATGAAAGATTTAAAGCATAACTCTCACATCACCCTCTCCAAGCCCTCTCCACATTCAAGTGCTCTTAGCCCTCATTTACGTCTGCAAACATACTGTACTCCATCTCTTGCACCCTGTAAGATCTCAAGAAGTCCTTCCCAGTCCCTGCCCACAATCAAATTCAAGTTCAGATCCAGTTGTCAGTTCCACAGCAGCTTAACTCTAAATCATGCCAGGGTCCCTACTATACACTCATAGTCACTGTCCTTAGCATTTATCAAGTTATCATTTATCACACGCGTTTGTATGATTTTTATTAACTTATGCCTTCATGGTTCAGATGGAAGCATATTATGGAAGAGGAAGTTTTCGCTTTTTCTCCTCATTCAGTGTGAAGCTTTACTACATGACTGTCATCATCAGATTCCTATAAGGACATCAACTTTTAATGGCTACTTACTGTTACAACTTTCCTCTAATCTATTTAAGCACTCTCCATTTTAACTGACACTTAAGATTGTTCCTATATTTTTAGTGTTGCACATAATTCTGATGTCTTTTTGTACATTTGCATTTACTACTACTACCATGAGGTAAATTATTGAAATAAGAAAAATCATGCCTAGAGTATAAAACTATTTAAAATGTATAAAATCAAGAATAACTGATTATTTAGAAAATAATACCAATTAATGATATCATAATGATGCATGGGTCTATACTAAAGCAAACTACACAGTTAAATTGCAAAGCAGATACAAAATAATCTGTTTATTCCATGCATTTATTGAAATCTTCAAACTTCATCCTCTTCATAGGTTACTTCAGAACAATGTTGATGAAACAGTTTGAAAGATAGATTTATTTTTAGTATTTTATCCTAATATTCCTAAAGGGTTCCTTTTTAAAAAAAGAGAAAAAAAGTACAGAATAAACAGCAAAGGAAGAAATATATCTGCACTAGTTTAAAGATGTTTGTTTTAAATTGTGCTTTGTTTTTTCTTCTTTGTGAATCTAATGACACAGTTTAGAGACTAGTAGAAACCATCTCATGGTCCAAATATAGCTACTGGATATTTTATAATATTGGTGAAAATACATTCTAAAGATAATGCTAATTTGTATGCTTAAAGTCATTCCAAATAATTCTTTGGGTAAGCTAATTGACGTTCTATGTCCTGGGAAAGGTATGAGAGCAATTAAAGCATTAAGGGTCAGAGCTCCAGAACGATGAAATTATATGGCATGTTGCATACTCCCTCCCTGATTTCTTTCATCAATTACAAGATTTCCCTCAGGGAGGTTTCCACACAAGGGTCTCAATTAGTATAGTCTGCTAACCAAAACAAAGTCTTGTAGATGAGTGGTTTTTCCAAAAATATTACATTCAAAACAACTGTAGCAATACTTCCAATAAATATGTTTGCACTATTTCTGATGCTCTGTAGACATCCATATCATCTGTTTTTTATTCTGTAAAGACTACATGTACAAGTTGCCACATAAGTTTATATCATGCCCAGAAAAGAAATCTATGCACAGCATGGCCAACTTTTGAAGTACTGGATATTTTTTACTCAAAAAGGAATTAAGACCTATTGTTAATAAAGTGAGGAAATGTGCATCAATAAAATAAATGAAAAAAAAACACATTTCAATATAGTAAAAATGGGTTCTATTTTTTATGAGGCTTTACAACCAATAATTTTGAGTCTGTTGCTATTATATACCATTATATAAGTTATTTCAGTTCTAAAAATATATCCTAGCACATACCTTCTATTGTAAAGGAAAGAATAGCCTTCATTAAGATGGGCTAAACTTTGATACTGTGACTAGAAATGCTTCTGTTACACCATCATCAAATTTTTTGGCAATGTCAGTTATAGTTTTACCTTTATAGGAGATTTTTATTTCTGTTAAGATTTATTTATTTTCATTCTATGTTTATGAGTGTTTTGCCTCCAAGTATGTAAATGTACCATGCCTGTTCAGTGATTGTAGAGGACAGAAGAGGTCATTGGATTCCCTAGGACTAGAGTTACAGATAATTGTAAGCCACCATGTAGGTGCTGGGAACCAAGTCCAGGTCCTCTGCAAGAGGGGAAAGTGCTCTTAAACACTGGGCCATCTTTCCATCCCCCAAAGTCTTATTTTTCTGAATGAATTATACTTGTTTCTGTTGTGTGGTGCATTATAAGCTTATTTCTACAAACATTCACAAGCACATACAAATGTGCACTCATTTTACATATGACAGTTGGGAAGGTCATCCGTGTCCACTGGCTCGTGTAACTAGAACAGAGCAAGGCAGGATTTGAACAAAGTTCTCACTGGCTCTACAGTTCTAATGTTTCTATTACCTGAAGGTAACAAATCACACACTGTACACAATAGACTCATGAGCATCAGAGATGAAATCAGCTTTGACATATTGATAGTATTCATTTGGTGACACCCATTTATTGTGGAAGTCATTATTTTATAATATAATTTAGCTCTACATTCTTTTCCCACAGAAATACCATTTTAAACAACTCTTTCCAAGCTAACGCATGCCCTTTTCCCTGACTGTACCCATCATTCAGTATGTAACTCAGTGCAGAAAATTCAAATGAAGTAACAAAGCTGTCCTTCAAATGTATCTGCTCCGGCACACAGGATGGGCTCTGTGGGTACATGTACTTGCCACACAAGCCTGACAACATGAGTTTAATTATTTACAACCCATACTGAAGAAGTGCAATGATTCCTTAATGTTGTTCTCTGACCTCCGCATGCATACCAGAGCACACATGTGTGCTCATCCTCACACACAATACATTTATTTGGCTGAATTTTCTCCTGTCTCTCCCCATACACAATATCCTTCATGAAGTTCAGACTTCTCAGTCTGATACTAAATCTCATTTTCTCTTCATCCTTCACATAGTACAGTAGTGGCAGCATGAGCTTTTGAAGCAGACATCACTTCATTGGAATCCCAACACCCAACTCAACAGTGAAACAACTAGGGGTAGGTTACATGACTTCTAAGAGATGAAAATCCTTTCCCCTGTAAAGAAAAGAACGATGTCTGTCCTTCAGGATTTTTGTAGATTAGGGAGACTCTTAGCAGGTACCCAGTAGATTGTTGTAGTTACCATCAGTCAAATCAGAACACATCTCCCTGAAAGAGCCTGTATTCTACCACACTATTTCCTGTGATTCTTCTCATCCAAGCTCCATTCTTCAAGCTCAAGTTCTTCAGGGCTTCTCAACCAGACAACAAGTCTCCCTTGTCTATACTACCATAACACTGGGACTTCCTTTTCAGATCCATTGTGCCTTGCATCATCAAATGTTTATTTCTGTCTAGCTGCAGGAAGTCAAGGACATGGGTAACATCCTGCCATTCTTATTTCCCCCATGGTGTGGCACCTTACCTTGAACTTAGCACTTGCTAGATGGATGAACATATTCATACATATATATGATGAGTATTTATGGAATCTGCATGCTCTTAATAATATTCAAATCTCTTAACTCAAATGTGAAGGTTTTCCCATGTTAAAAATTTTATGGATCTGAGAAGCTTCTAAAGTTACTCAGAGTTCTTGTCTCTTTTCCAAGTTGACTAAAGGTAAACAGTGGTTCCCAGAGGCACCCAGGGAGAACTGGAGACCTGTGGCTAGTCAGAAAGAATAGGGCAGTTAATAAAGCTGTGAGATGACTAGCAATGATATAGAAAATCAGACCGAAGAAATGCTTCTAGTGGGAATATCTTTTATTCAGAAAATTTCTTGATATATTTCTAATAAATTGTACTAGTTGGCATGATTATTGATCCTTGAACTTAAAAAGGAGAAAAGTCAGGAACTTCAGGAACCCACTAACTAAACTGTTACTAATTCATTGCCCTGACACTAAATGTAACCTCAGGCTCAAAGGCCAATCACTAAAGGAAGGTTCTGGTCTAGGACCAAGGAAGAGATGATGAATAGCTGAGCTCTGATTGCTGAGCTGTGGTCTGCTGGCCCCGAAGCTGCATACCTGAGAGAAGGGCCTTCATATCAGGCCACAAGACTGAGGGACATGTCTAAGGATGTAAAGCCTATTCCAGGTTATCTCCTAGGACCCACAACAGCCTTCTGTAAGCTTTTCAGCACTGTAATAAAGGCTGCTCCCCATCCCTAATAATTACATGTCTCATAAAACTGCTTACTTAGAAACCAAGACTGAAAATAGAAAAAAAAAAGTCCATGTAAGTATACCTTATCTGCGCTTTATGATATAAAAATTGTTTTATGGCAAATAGCTTCTTTAAGCTTTTAACAATCTTAGCTCTTTAGTGAGTCCTTGAAGGGAGATGTGCTTTCAATCTATTATTTAAGAATAGCAGACTCTCTCTTAGTGGGGAATCCTACTACTATACAAAAGACGTTAGATAAAGACTTGTCACAGTGGCTCTAGAGACAGAGATGCTTGCTCCCACTACTCCTCCCACTTTTAAAGAGGCATTCTTCTGAGTCGTCTCTTCAAAAGCTTTAGAATGTACAGGGGTAATGTCACCCACTGCGACAGCTTCAGCATACAGCCAAACCTCTTCTTCACTCCCCTACATGGATTTCATCCTGCGAGACAAATTCTGATTCTCCACAGTCTTGACCTCAAACCATTAGTCAGGAGCCTTAACTCTGGGCTTGCATCCTTGTGGGTTGCCCGGTCTCCTGTACAAACCATAAAGATGCCATAGCAGGCAGACTGAGGGGAACACTGTTCTGAGTGGGACAGAGGGAAACACACTGAAGAAAGGTCTTCACTCTGAGGCTTTAGTGTTGCAGAACCAGGTAAGGTGGCAAGCAAAGCTGCCCTTCCTCCAGAAGCTGAAACAGTGCATGGCAATTACACAGGTGGGAGTATTGGACAGAAAGGGCCTGAAGGGTACACTAGGTGCATGTAGTTCCTTCTACCTCAGTTCCTTTTGTAGTTTCCTTGCATCCTCACTGTTTGGAATTCTACCCATTCTTGGGGATCAGTTAAGTAACTATTCATCCAGGAAGACTTTCCTAAGCTCCTCATTTTTTTCTCTTTTCTTTCCTCCTCTGTCTTTTTCAGAAGGACATACTAAAAAATGTACGTGGTTTCCCTTGTAATCTGTATTCAGTGTCCTGCTGGTTTTTTATGTTTGTTCCCCACACAGATTATACATAACTTGAAGGAGAATAAACATATTTCTCTGCAGTGCCTATATATCACCAGCACTAGACACAGTACCTCGAGCATAGAAGAGACATAGAATAGACAGACAGCATAGAAGAGCATAGAAGAGACTAACTCTCCCATTTACCTCTATATCTGCTCTACCAGCTTTAATCTAGTTTACCTCTGCTTGTTAAGATGGGCACAGTAAGCCCTACTCTTCATCCATCCATTCCTGAGCAATTCCCAGAGGGACACAGCTTTTTGTCCTATGGTGCTTCAGGCTTCAGTTCTGATATAAGAAGTGTCTTATTTGGTTGGAGCGTTTGCAAGAAGGAATTGAGCATGCCCAGTCCAATCTTATTCCAATAACATCCTACTTAGACTTCAACCAGTCACAGTTAAGGCTCTAACAAACTCACCAGTGACCACTTTCCCTCATCACTGAAAAGTGATTGACACCTTCCTCTTCTCTCTGTGTGTGGTGTTCATGTGTGTTTGTATACCTTTAAAGAAAACATTGCAAATACCATCTCATTTTATCTATAAACATGCTAGTATATGTCTCTAGTAGATAAGCATTAAGTAGATAAGCTTTTAAAATACATTTAACACATAAAATATTACTTGTTCTAATGACTGTACCTAAGAACATTTCTTCAGTTTACAAATTTCATGTGTTGGAGACTGCTGTGGTCTGACTGTATCAGCAAAATTTCATATAATAGAAGTTTAATCTCTAGTGCAATGATTTTGGAAGGGGAACCTAACAGGAGATGCTTAGTGACTAGGGCCACTTAGGCTTATGGCAGTGGATTTGTTCTTATATCCATTCCTCTGCCAGGCAAGGACACATCCTCCTCTCTAGGAGATGCAGCAATGAGGCACTGCTTTAGAAAGACACACCACACCCACCAATGCCTTCATTCTTGTTTCTTCATTCATAGTTTCGAGAATGGCCAGGGAATACAACTCTGTCTTTGTAAATTACCTCCTCCCAAATATTCTGTACAAATTAGAATAAGGGAGAGGCACTATCTACTTTATCCTATTTGCTTACCTGGCGTGGAGCAGGTCCCAATACATAAAATGGAAAGGGAGAAATTTCAAAAGGGAACACAGAAAACCATTTTCGAGCTGCAGACCTGCCAGCAGTCATGCATGCCCCTTCCTTTGGTACAACATACAAAATTGCCCTCAACTCTCAGTCCCTATAATTCAAGGAAAAGTAGCCAGCTCCAGGGGTATCACAAATGGCCCCATCCTTACCAATGTAATTGACTTAGTGATGGGCACAAGATCCCGTCAAAGACACACAAAGAAATTTTCTGGACAGATGAAAGGAGGCAAGTGCTCTCTCCTACCGAATGTCAACCCTGAGAACAAGAGGGCTAATGTGACTGCAAGGGCAGACTGCGTTTGAAAATGAATCTGACACAGAGAAAATAGATAGAAAAGGAGAGAAATCAGGTCCTAGAAAAGGCAGCTGATTAGCTATTTTTCTCAGAGCTGTGACCAAATACCCAATGAAGCAGCTTAATGGGAGTGTTTGGTTTTGACTCACAGTTTGAGGGTTACGGAGAAAGCATGGCTGCAAAGGTGTCAGGAGAGGACTGTGGCAGCAGGAGCATCAAGCTGTTCACAGCACCACAAAGCAGAGTATGGACAGAAAGCAAGTCCAGGCTATAAAACCTCAAAGTCCACCCTTAGTAGCCCATTTCCTCTAATAAGTTGCTATCTCCGAAGGTTTCACACCCTCCCAAGCAGTGCCTGCAGCTGGGTACCAAGAGTTCAGTCACACGAACCTGTGCAGAACATTTCACGTTGCAATCACAGCTGTACCTAAACACCTGAGCCAAACTTGGCTTTGCAGTTATATGGTGCTCAGATTCCATTGGGCAAGGATATCTTTATAACATTGCAATGGAGACTTTACTTTTTATTTAGAAAATATCTATGATGTTTTAGTTACATTGCTCAAGTAAAACCACCTTGCCTTAAACAATTTTGGATTGTACGATCTGAGATTTTTTTTTTCACCAGAAATATTCCTGCCTGATTACATAGTGGCTCAGCACTTGTGTGGCCCAGCAGGACTGTTACAAATTCAAAGACAGCCTGACCTACATGGTAAGTTCTAGGCAGATAGAGCTACATAGTGTGGCCCTTTCTTAGAAAGGAGTAGGGGGAGGCAGTGGCAGTGACAGCAAACAAAAAAAGAGTAAAGAGGAATCCCAAAGCCATGTGAATGATGAATAAAACAAAGTATTTCCCAGCATCCTCCTTGCTCTGGTGCTCATCTACTTGAGCTTTCCTAGCAGATCAAGCCTCCAGGCATCAGATGCCACATTTATAAAAGACATTGAGTGGTCTCTAAGTCCTTTTTTTTTTCTTCTTCTTTTTTCTTTTCTTTCTTTTTTTTTTTTTTTTTTTTTTGCTGAGAATTCTATGAGTTTAGTAGAGAAAGCTGGGACAGCATTCTGATGGATTTGACATGGTGCTTGCTAGAAGTACCATGTGCATGCTGGCATATCTCCCTTTTTGGCTTAATTAATTTTAAATCTGCTTTCCATGTCCCTGGGGGGAAAAATAATTTCCAGAATGAGAAAGGCCTCTGCTCAGCACTTTTTTTTTTCAGTGGGAGCTACTTTGTAGGAAAAGAAGACTTTCTTCATTCACTGTGGTCCAAGATTGCAACTTCAGCAATATAAAAGCACATGCAGATATTAGGGGTGATAACAGGAAGCCAGTGAGAAGCATTTCTATATTTTCCCCAGCAGACTCTGCCTTCTGCAAGAATCAGCTCACCCTAGCAGCTATGAAAATCACTTGTTTCTTCTTAAACACATATGTGTCTTTATTTCAAGCTCCTCATTTTTGGAACCGTTTTAAAAAATAAATTTCACTTAGTTGAAAGACAAATTGAAGAATAGTACTTAAAGAAAACAAAATTTATCAGCATTCCATGAATATGCCTTTCTCCTACATGAGACTACAGGAACTTTTGTAAATGCTCATATGTGGGGTAGCTGTGAAAAAAAACCACACTGAGCGGCAAAAAAAAAAAAAAAAAAAAAAAAACAACCACAGATTTTCTTCCTCTCACTTCTGGCACACAGAAATGGAAGATAGGAAAGTTGACACCTCTCTCCTAGGCTTATAGAATACTGCTCCTTTGTTTTCTCTCCATACAATCACCAGTTATCAGAGTTCTAATCACCTGTTGTTATAACGTAAGGACACCAGTCACACTCAGTGAAGGCTCTTAAGCCCCATGTCTGTACTCCTTAAAATTCATGTTGAAGCCCTAACCTTAACAGGATAACATTTTGTAGCCTGACATTTAAGAGGTAACTGTGCTTGCCTAAGGTTATGAAGGGTCACTTATAAAAGAGCAATGTCCTTAGAAGAGCCAGGGTACTCTTTCTACCTGCTGTTTGACTTTTCCTGCAGAGCTTTGAACAAATAGAACATTGATGACAGAACAAATAAATAATTCCATCCAAGAGTTTAGTGGGTTGTTTACAGGGGTGAGGGTGAGGTGTTAGGGGAGCATGGATGACTCAAAGGCAGCTGCATTACCAAAAGCACAACCCAGCCTGGGTGAGAAAGCTTAAGCTCCCTGGAGCTCCCAGTATAATTTGTCAACTTCCCCAAAAGGTATCTACTTGGCGAGGTAGATGCCTTAGAAACTTATGAACCTTATTTCAGAAGTTTCCTGAGACTATGGGTTGTTTGCTTCTAGAGACTTATAATTTCTGTTTAATTTTTGAGTCTTAAATTTCCCTCCAGAATGGAATGTTTCAATTGGAAAAATTGCTACTTAATATACTGAGTCTCCTGGACCATAGTAGTTATAACATCATTTTCTTATTTTTAACTCATTGTGTTTTGGCTAGAAAAATCTTTATTAGTATAATATGCTTATAGGTCTATTATTTGTAACATACCTTAAAGAAACCGCAGGGTTCCATATATTCATATGGTAGTCCTGAACCATACTACCTTAGACCGTAAATACATTGGAGACTAATGTCTTTTCTATAGGCATTTATTTTAGATAAGTAATGAGGTAGGGCTTTGTCTTTGTCTTTTGGCTTGATCTGTAGTGACAAAATACTGAGATGGCCATAGTAGCACTTAGCATGTGATTCCAACACTTAGAAGGCTGAGGCAGGAGGTAGATGTTGTAGGTCAAGCCAGACCATGTACTTAGACAATGGTTCAGAATGAAATGAAAGAAAATCAACAACAAAAAATTCAACAACAGATTTTATTTTTCACTATTATTGAGTCAGTCAAGTCCAAGGACAAGGTACTAGCAAATTCTAGTCTTGGTGAAGTCCAGGGTATCTGCAGGATCTGAAAATGAGGAAATGTTAAACAAACTATGGGAATGTGTTCCAGCAGCACAGGGTCCAACCTGCATGAGCTTTCAATTGCCAAAGGTGGTGCGTTTTGAGCAAGGTAAATATGTATCAAATTATAAACCAAAGTATAGAGGAAGTATATGGATCCATATTACATAAATAAATTACTGCATAAACCAATGAGTTGGATAAGAGACTTTAAGTCTTTCTCATAGAAGAATTCCAGGTAGTATATTCAGATAGCCCTGCCCTTCCAGGAAATGAAGTTTAAATACCACCCAACCCAACTCTTTGAGTGCTGGGTAAAAGTAAAGGATTCTTTTCCAAGTAATGGCAGCAAAAGGTAGAAGGTAACATTAGAAACGGAGCAGATACACTTTAAGTAAGTGCTGAAGGTGATATTCGTGATGGCAATAGTGTGGGGCTACCCTGGAGCTAATGTGAAGCGTGCTTGGAACCCCAGAATTCTCATTTCTGAGAGAGGAAGGCATTAGGCTATTCCTTCACTGCCTTCTCCGACAAACCACAAGCAATATTGCCTGCTTTCACAGCAAGGCACCACTCCCTCAAAGGTATGTGACCTTCCTATTATTTATCTGAAGCTGCAACTTATTTCTCCCTATATAACCATATAAGGTCTCTCCCTCTGATACCTGGGAAAATACCTAGGTCCAGGCTGTGATCCCTCCATATGCAAATATCTTGCCCTACGCTGGCCTAACCAATGAGTTTCCTCTGACATCGCTGGATATCAGAGACCTTCCTCTCACTATAAATATGACCCCCATTCCCGAAATAAACTGAGTTACGCCCTCTGCCTGTGCTCCTGGGAATTCAGTACATTCCTGTTGGCTCTTGGTCATCCGATCAAGGACTGCATAGACTCTAGACCCACCACCCAGTGCTTCACTCCCTGGAGCCTCGAACCCACCACCATGAGAAAATCCTACACAAATATGGACATCACAATATCTAAACACATCCACTCCACCCAGTCTAATCATGAAAAAAGAAAATCAGACACATTCAGATTTGGGGCATTCTTCTGGATATTTGACAATTAGCACTCAAAATTGTCAAAATCCTAGGAGAGAAAGGAAAATAAAGCCAAAAAACAATAAATACATATAAGGAGACTGGGAACTGGGGAGACAGAGTCTCTATATAAAACTCTGGAACAAAGAGAGGACTCTGATGAAAACACAGGTGAGGCTCAAATCAAATCTGAAGTTTAATCTTTAAGAGATTTAGCTTCAGTCACTTTGAGAGACATGTAGAGAGGCAAAAAATTTCTCACAAAATATGAATAAATGCTTTTTAAAATGGAAAAGAAAAACATGTAATGCTGCATAATCACACCAAGAGAAGTCTTGTAAATTTACACAAATTAGCAAATTGATAGTCTTTCATTCCAGAGGTGCTATGGAAATTCTGGTATACTGAAACTTTAGAGAGCTCTTTCAGGGAGACAGATACTTTTAACAAAATGTGAAAAAATATCCTATTTTGCTAGGATTATCCTTCTTGCCTCTCACAATGCCACTTCTGGGCCTGCCCTTTCTCAATTCCTTAAATCTATCTCTCTCCTCTTTTGAGAATCAAAGGCATAATTAGAGGGCATGTGGCTCCACCTTTTATGGAAATAATTATGTTCCTTATTTGCATATGTTTGCACCCATTGCCAGCTGCCCCAAAGAGCAGGAGAGTGACTATATCTCCTTGTTATCAAGGAGATTTTTGTTCAAAGCCAAAGATTAGAACAGCACTAACGGCAGAAAATAACGTTTTTCTCCCTCTGAAAAATACAAGAGCAGTTTAAAGTGAATAGAAATTAGTGGATCAGTGAACTGGAAGAAAACATTATTGCCTCTGAAATAGTCTTGCTCCTCTAGCTTTGCATAACAATATCCAGATTGCTATTATTCAGCTTCCAGTCAGCTTCCCAGCCCAGATCACTCAAGTTCCCCTGCCTATGGTTAGACCTGTGGGAATGAAGTACACAGTATAGACAGAGTTAAATCTTTAGAGAGAAGATCTTTCTCTGTGTCTCTTTCTCTGTATGTCTCTCTCTCTTTTAATCTTAAACAATGATTTCTGCCATTAACAGGTGTAAAATGTCTTCTAACAAAAAAAGTGCAAAACTGGTAACTGTGCTTTTGAAGTATGCAATGCAAGCTGCATATAAATAAGGCACGCTAAGAGTCTGTCTGCTTCAGTTTTACAAAGCAGATGTCTGCTGTCCTAAGCAAATAGTTCAAGTTGTTTCCAAAATACGGAGGCAGAAAGCAATAGAGGTACCATTTACACACCCATTAGTCAGAAAGGAAATGCATCTGCTTGGGAAAATTGCTACTCACTAAAAAACAAGTTTCCCTGGCAACAGATTCATTACACAACACTTAGGCCACTTCTGTCGTGGGGGGAAAAAAATGGTAAAATACATAAAAAGATTTTAACAACTTTTTAAAATCCTTCTCATGAAAGCATTTCTTTTCATAGCATATCCAACATTTTGACACTGAAATATGACACTGTGATATACAAACGTGTTGGGCCACAACCTTAGTCTCATACTAATCTCATGCACATTCCCCACAAACTATATACCACAGTGAAAGAAACTAGCCATATTCAAAACTTAACTCCTCTTTGATAAGTCCAAGTCACTATCTAAGAGATGGAAAAACTACTGTAAATCATTATACAACAGGGACAGAGGAAGAGACAAGGGAGGGAAGGAGAGAGGAGAGGGGGCAGTCAGTGGCTGCTGAGAGGAAGAACCAGATTTTTTTCTTCTTTTTCAGGGGTGAGACTCCAGTCTTAACAGTCCTAAACACATACAAATGAGGGCAACACTAATTTGATTAAGTAAGTATCCACACTCACAAAAATAAAATCAGCAAAAATAAATAAAGAAGAGGCTATGAATTTGAGGAGTGGCTGGACAGACAGGAGTTAGAAGAGAGAAGAGAGTTAGAAATGTTGCAAATACAGTGGACTCATGTATGAAATATTCAAAATTATAAAATGTTTTAAAAAATATAATAGAAAACAGGGAAAATAGAAGTGAGGAGTGACATCTCATTCCTCTGGCTGGTTCTATTTGAAAAATAGCTATTGTTTTTCTTTGTAGCTTTCTTTATCTCTTTCCTTAACTGAAAAATTATTACAAATAAAAAAATTCCAATTGGATGTTAACAGAGTCAATAAATAAAACTCTGAATCCCATAATGTACTTAATCTTCTATGCCTTTCAGCTACCAGAGGTGACATTCAGGAAGGAGGGGAGCATTTAAATCTTTGGCCATTTTGTCTAAAAGAGTTTATTGTTTAAAAGAGTGTTGAGATTTCTTTCAAAGTCCACCCAAACTCAGTGAGGAAATACCTTAATTTGTCCAGAAAAAAAAGGCTATAAAATATGCTTGTTTTCCACATGAGTACTGAAATGTGTCTAAAAATAAAATAGAACATCTGAGTTTGTTGGCATTCTGGATTGCTCTGGTGTACATGTGAGCTTTAACTAAAATCTGTCTGGAAATACAGCATTTTTTCTCTCTGTGACGTGTTGCTTTATAATGCTATGTATAAATGTATTTAATTGCTGAGTCACCTCTAAAGGCCATAAATAGTTGTTTGAAACATGTCTTAATTGTACCTGGTAACAATCAATACACCTTAGCTTTTTATAAATAATCATTTTTAGCCTTGGGCCCCAGAGTGCAAGTATTCAAGAACTACTATGAAAAGACAGCCAAGCCTTCAACCCTTCATTCCTGTGGTGCTCTGAGAAAGGGGAACAGCACAATCCTTATATCAACCCTCTCAGGGATAATGGAACACATTTCTACAAGGATAGCTCTTAGTGACATACTTGATGGAATTTAGCCAATACTATAGTGTGTGTGTGTGTGTGTGTGTGTGTGTGTGTGTGTGTGTGCATGTGTGCAATATTACTTGTGATCAATGATTAATTCAAAACCTTTCAAATAGCACCTGTACCACCAACCCTAGGTAACTGAAGGTACATGTCTCTCTCTGTCTCTGGCACGCAAACACTGCTTTCTATCCCTGTTTAGCATTTGGATCCTGTCACTTCAAGCACTAGGAAGTAACCATCTTTGGGAAGAAGTAAGGAGTGTGGGAGGCTGTTTTCAAAAGGATGAGATATGTGACTTCGCTAAGTGGCCTGTCTTGCCATCCTCCTGGCTCTTGCACTTCAGGAGCACGAAGCGGGAGATGTGGGCAGATGCACGATGGAAGTATTTTCACAGAGTTAAAGTGAGAAGACGCTGCACAAGATGGGGGAAGAGCAGAAGATAAATTAAATTACTCTGGAAGGAAATATGAGATTGACAGAAATTCCCAGGAAAGCAAAGAGAGAAAGGGTAAACAGGTGCTGGGTACATTATATTTAGTCCCTAAAACTTTTTAGGTAGGTGCTGGTGTCATTATAGCACCTATAATATGCCATGCCTTGTTGTGTACTAAGTATAGTGTGAAGTGACTCTTGTCACCGTGTCAGTCAACACTGTAAGAAATGTTCTTTTATGACCAACTTACAGATACAAAATTAAGACTGTAAGAGAGTCAGCAAATTAATCCCAGATCGACAGCTAGCCACTGTTCAGTAGGATTCTAAGGAGCCTCTGCTTACATGATATCTATTCTTCACTCTGCCTAGGGAGTCAGAGGACTCATTTGAATTCACTTTGCCAGGATTCCCTCCCAACACTGGTGTCTCAGCATCAGCGCCTGACTTTCCCAGCATTGCCTCTCCCAGGAGCACCATTCAACATCAGGTCCCCAAGTTAATGTACTTGAGAAGTGCCTCCCAAATCTTGAATTCACAAACCTCTATCCTGTGCGTTTCCTTTCCAGAACATAGTATACATACAATCGCTGGCTCTCCTTGGGAGTGAGAGAAATATTGAGCTAAAAGAATTTAATACACATTATTTTTTTCCTCATCTACTAACACAATTATTTTGTGTGGGGCTGGCCTATAGCTAAAAGGGGGTTGAAGGGTGTTGTGAACCCCAGATTTCTCACTCTAAGAGCAGAAGGCATTCAGCTGCTCCCTTTCTTACTCTGACAGACTCCAGCTAGCATTAACAACTAGCAAAGCTCCTCCAGTGTTGCCATGTCTTATGACACACAGCACCTGATAAAATCCTGTTTCTCCAAGGTATGTGACCTCATTAATGTTTATCTGATCACTGCAGCTGGAGGACCCCAGACTGGATTTCCTCTTTCCCTATATGCCCTTATAAGGTCTCTTCCTCTGCCCCCTGTAAAACCTCTGCTTATGCAAAGGAGGCTTCCTCCAGAGTTTGGCCCCAGACAATAACACTAGATCGTCTATACCCGATTGTGAGCCCCCACATGCAAATGTAGCTCTCTTAGTATTACTGTCCTAGCCAATACCATCACATAAGACATTTCTTCCTCTCCCCCTCATATATATATAATATTACATAATATATATAATTGTATTATATACTATATTTATTATTAATAATAGTATTTATTATTTTATATATTATTATTTATTATTAAAGATCATCATATATAATTAAAGATCATTACATATATATATATATATATATATATATATATATATATCCCTTCAATACAGGAGCTGTTCACTGACACTGCCTCCCGAGAAATATGTTTCTTGCTGCTCTCAAGCCTCCCCAGAAGACCCCCTCAGACCCCTGACAGTTCCTGCCTGCCCTCTCTTCCTTGAAGTTGAACCAAGAATTTGGCTATCCTGGGGAGGGAACCAGGAAGCAGAGACCCCCAATTCTGCAGAATGTGAACACAGTACTTGATTTTTAAAAAGCAATGAATTACAGAGCAACAGAAAAGAATCATAATGCCTTAACATGTTTTTAAGTTTTCTTTTTAAACACATATTTTAAATGTATTCTTTGATAATTTCACACAAGTATACACTATATTTTAATCATACCCACAACCCACTGCCCTCTCCTCTCAGATCTATCCACTAGGTTCCCCTCCAAACTTAACGTCCTTTTTAGTTTTTTTAACCCATTGAATTCAATTAGAATTGTCCACATGCGTGAGTGTAGTGAAGTATTTTGTGGAATGTGTCCCCGAGGGGGTGAATGGCGGCAGAGTCACTAGCTCAAGAAAACAGACTCTGGAGACCAGACTCGTGGTGTAGATCTACTTTATTGTGGAAGAAGCAGTGCTTTTATAGAGGAAGCAGGACGTTGCTTAAGGGAGAGGTCCAATTGCTTTGGTCCATGCTTACTAGACACTTCAATCAGCCTACCTAAAGCCTGTTGTAGTGGGGGAAGTGAGCCAGGTTGTGAAAGGTCCAACCATCTTTAGGCATGTATGTTTTAGCTCTTAGCCTATTCATTTCACTGATGTCAGTGAACAAGGTTTCTGTAAAGACAGTGGAAGCGGGCACCACCCTGAGAAGTTTTCCCATTATGGGGATCAACTGGTGTGCCAGGATCCACCCATGTGCCACAATATGCCACAATGTGCCCTGGGCCGAGGTACTTGCCCTGGTGCAAGCACTGACGACCATTTTTTCTCTTCTGCTATCCGGATCCCTTAGCTACCAACAGTGTAGGACTACCAACTGTAGCATGGTCAACCTACCCAGCAGACATCAACTGCTGAGAGCTGCTCAACTGGGGATAGGAACTCCTACATCCCTCCCTCATCCAAAACGGAATTTTGATTGGTTTGGTCTTGTCCAGGTCTTGTGCAGCAAACACAGTCATTGTGAGTTCATAAGTACAGTGACTTTGCCATGTCTAGAAGACAGTTACCCAGGAGTATTTTCCAACCTTTGGCTCCTAGAAATTTTCCTCCCCTTCTCCCACAGTGAGTGTTTTCCCGAGTTTTCCATTTGTTTCTCATGTTTAAAAAAAATACTTTAGGTACCATTTCCAAGGACAATGGAAAAAACTCCAAACCAAATGAAGCGCAGAAACTGTTGTGAGCTGGGTCGACCCTGCCACCACCACTGAGCCATGTGTAGGCATGGCTCCGCCAGGCACCATGCAAGTGCTTCACCTGGGGCATCTCATTCCACCCTCACAGCACAGCTCTTCAGCTGTAGCTGCTGAGATACATATCAGGCAAAGGAACATGGCTCATGTAGCAGTAAGTGGTTGGCACAAGCAGCCTGCAAGGCACAAGCCCCCAGTAACAGCGCCACAAAAGCCTCTTGACATTGGCGAGTGATGGGCATCATGGTCTGATTTGACAAAGCACACAGTGATCTGCATAATTTGAAATTTTCTGTTTTTTCTAATTATTTTAGCTCTTTTCCCTTCTCAGAGAAATGTGATACATAGCAAGATATTTTTTTTCTTAGTGTTTATTTATTTACTGAGGGGGTACACACATGTCATGGCATGCTGTGGAGATTGGAGAACAACCTGAAGGAATTGCTTTTCTCCTTCCAACATGTGGATTCTGGAGATCAAATTCAGTCATCAGGCTTTGTAGCAAGTGCCTTTTCGTTGAGCTGCCTCACCAACTTTTATGTTAGTGTTTACATGTCTGTAATATTCCACTGAATGATGTCATTGTCCAGAAGTACACCAACAGATACTGAGAATCACAGACTCCGAGGCTGTAAGGATGATTGCAAATGAGTGATCAACAGTGTTAACTAAACAGGCGTGCTAAAAATCCAAGGCGATTTGTTCACATTAGGCACAGGTGCACATTCACTTGATAATTGTCTTTTGAGTGGAAAAATGAATTCTTTGCTCTCAAAATTCGCTTATTTTTATTCAACAGATATTTATTATGTGCCTGGCATTATTCTTGGTAATGGTGATACAACAAAGCAGACACTAATCCCTGTCCTTTATGAAGTTCACATTCTGACAGAAACAGAGGGCAGATATAAGCAAGATGTGTACGAGAGCCGTAAGAACTAAGGGAAAACTCAGCAAATACAATGCATGGGGAAGCTAGAGATGGTTTGGCATGTTAGGTCAGTGGGCACGGAAAACTTCCTTGACACAGCAAATCAGTGCTTTCAAAATACTGACCTTGGGAAAACTTACACCTCTCTAATAAATATTTTATACTTCAGCTCTATGTGTGCAAGAAGGTCAGCCAAATACATTAATATTGTTGGTCATTTCATAATTTTACGTAGGGGATGTGATTATTTTATAAACTTTTCCAGAATAAGTTGTAGAGAGTCATAAAACATGATAGAAAAAAGATAGAATATGACCAATGATTTGCTGAAGACAGACTAGACCGTTGAGGCTCTCCTTGTCTGTGTCACTGTGGGACGCAGGCTACCATCTCAGACCTGTATTCCTCTCCCAATGAAATCTAAACACATAACTAAGATCCCATCTGGAGCCTTCTTGAAAATCCTCATGCTTGCAGATTCCTGTTGTCCTAGCATGACCCGGACACAGCCGGAGAAGCATTTGAGGTGGAGACTGCGTGACAGGGTCTGTCTCTCTCACACGACTGTCTTTAGTGCCTGCAAAACAAATCATACTGCAAAGTGCTAATGACCACCAAGCAGATAAGTTTGTCTTGATTGTTTTCTCTCTCTCTCTTTATAAAATGGGAACAGTGGATAATGAAACAATCATTTAATGCTAAGATGAAATACTTTTATAATGTCGAGACCTTGAAAGGGGATTGCGAAGAATTGGGGTTAGAATTCAAATTGTCACTCAAGACACAACCATCTATAGCTAATCTTATACAGTGAAAGAAAACTCTATTATCCTCAGCTTCGCTGTCTCTACGGTGCTAAGAAATGTGAAATTGCACATGAGACTCACCAGGAAAGATTTAACTCTTCACGAATTTTTGATTATCATTTTATTTGTTTGCAAACTGTCATCAAGCATCTGCTCCATAAGCTTATCTTCATTTATTCTTAACTTCCTATACATATAAGCATTTTATAAAAAACATTGACCTATTTCGCTTATAAAATTGCTACGCACTAATGCTTCCTTTTTCTCATTTATGTCAATTATTTATCTGAGTTACAATAAACTCGTTTTCAGACACAATTATGGCTGCTTCCTAGTAACTGAAAACTGTGCAATTTAGACATTTAAACACGCATCCTGAATGTATTTACTTGACCTTGAAGCCATCCCAACACATTTGTGATTTAGTATTTAGAAAATCCATCTCCACTGCATTTTATAGTACCAGAGTTACTGTTGAGGACATCGATAAAGTCCTTAACTGTAACCAGCACAAATGCAGTATTCAGCTCTCACTCCTAGCTCTGTTCAAGATGCTTCACTGCAGCTTAACAGGTAAATGTCACAGTTCCATGCCACACGCATCAGTGACTTTGCTAGCACCAATGTGCCTACTTCAGGATAAGCAATATCTCAAAGCCATCAGAATTAACCACCCTCTAAATTCAATTTAACAAGACAGCATTTCCCTCCACATTTCACCTTTGTGTATCATTTATTATCATTTCACATGAAAAGCTAAAAGGTCAGTGTGCACATTCATGACTGTATTCCTGTAAAGGAAATCCTTATCTTTTGTAGTTTTAAATACTGGCAGCAATTCCAACTATAACTGGGTGCCTTCTTAGAGCATCTGTCAGAGTTCACACTGAAAAGGGTATTAGTAATATTGTAATGTTACTATTACAAGGAATTCCTAAACTCCCTTTCCATCTTCCAGCAACAAAATGGGAAGCCACAAACAAGTACCCTAGTGCCTGCAGATCTCTACACAAACTGGCAAAGCCAAGAAAGACAGGACCACCCGGATTCATTTCAAAGTCAGACTATAAATACACCAAAGTCTGTGTATATATACTCTGTCTTAACTTTTGTTGTTCATTTCTTTTCTTGTAGCTCACAAATAGATCTGAAGCAGATCTGTATACCACAGTGCGTATACAAATGGAAAAGAAAATGAAGAAGGAAACTAAGACCATCAAATAGTATCTGATGCCAAAATATGAGTGTCAACCAACATACAACCCTCAGCAACGTGTCTGCCTCTACTCAAAAGGGAATACTTCAGTCTAGACATCCTGGAAAAGGTCCTAGTTACATGAAAATGATACAAGCACAAAACCTTCATGCTCAGAAAATAAGAGTCTTATAGATGAGGAAAGGGAAGATGTATTTCATTGGGTCTACCCCTTGTCATCATCTAAATATGCTGGTTGTGTGTTATCTTACAAATAGACTGGTCCTTTCTGCAAAAGCAGGTACCAATTTCAGAAGTCCTATTTTCTCAAAAGCAGTGCCTGCCATCAGGTATTCCCAGTGGCAGAGGTCAGACCCCATCAAGTCAGGTGCCAACAGTGCTAACTCTATCCTAGAGTTCCCTCCCCTAGTCACACATACTTAACAACATAGATACATCACAAGGTCACTTGTCAGTCCTCCTCAGTTTAATGGGTCTTTGTTTTCAGAGAACAATGGGAATCATAGGAGTAGAGGTCTTGCATCACCCAACTATAAATAGTTGCTGTTAAATGTGGTTCTCTGTTGTTCAATTTTAAAAATGAAGCTGATATTTGGAAGAAAACATTCATCTATTGAATAGTTTATGATGCCCCAGTGATGTCATAGAATCTAGGTGATTAAGGACCTATTTGGTTTTCCAATCAGACAAATCACCAGCTCTCAAGGGGAATTTTAATCAGAAGACTGTCTGCTGTGCTAAGATTGTCCCTGGGAACAGGGCACTACTGACCTTTTCCTGCACAGCAAATTTAAATTTGAATCATTGGGCTGGTTAGGATTTCTGCCATTTCCCCGTGGAACAAGATTAGAGATGAACTTTCAGTTTCAGCCATACATTACAAACACAAACGCATAGGCTGTGAAAAGCCAGAAGCAGAATGATGTCTTTCCCTGGATGCAAAGGTCATTGCTGTTTTCTCTCATTCATTCCAGCTGACCATGGGTTCCTACGCTGACTGTCCCATTTAAAGAACTCAAATTGGAAAACAGCTGTCCTTATGAGTTTTCAGCATGGTCACTCCATTAAGATTATCTACTTAATTTAACTTTGCTCTCATTTATATGTCAAAGGAACAGTAGTTACTCCTTGTAACAAAACAGACCTAAAATGATTCATTTTTTTTAAATGTGAAAAATAAGGTTATATTTATCAGAATTGTTCTATTTTCCCTTATATCACTGACCAGGGGAAAGAAAATAATATCGCTAGGTAAATATTTTTAGAGAGATTTGTTACTGTTCAAAATAAGCACTTTTAAGGCACAAGCTCATGAATCTGCTAGGTCATCAGGTATACATTAAGCAGAATGAGGAATCACATAGCAAAGAGATCCCACCCAATCGAACAGGAATCACACAGAAAGCAGATCCCACCAAACAGAACAGAAAACAGACCCACCCAATAGAACAGATCCCTAACCAGTGGTCAAAGCAACTTAGGAAAAACAGCAATACCAGTCACATGATCTCCAGGATGAGGTTCCAAACTGTTTTCATATGTCCAATAACCATAAAGGAAGCAATCATGGAACAACATATAGGATATTACATCATGGGAAATTACTACTACAGACTGGGAGGAGGTGAGCTGGAAGGACTACCATATAGGTACACCAAAAATGTGAAGGAAATAAATAGCTTAGGGCTTTTGATACCTGCTATAAAAGGTACTGCCTGAAACCAAGGTCATTCTAAATTTTCATCTAAATACCTGGCCTCTAAGTTAATTTTCAATCTAATTTAGTTAGTTACACAGTAATATTTAATTCCAAAATAAGTATCTGCTTAATTATCACTACATATCAGGAAACATTTAAAAATTTTTTACATTTATATTTGTGTGTGTGTGTGTGTGTGTGTGTGTGAGAGAGAGAGAGAGAGAGAGAGAAAGAGAGAGAAAGAGAGAGAGAGACAGAGACAGAGAGACAGAGACAGAGACAGAGAGAGACAGAGAGACAGAGAGTCAGAGTCTGTGTTTTAGAGGACAACTTGCAGGAGTTGATTGTCCCACAATCTGAGTCTGGGGATCAAAGTCAGGTCATCAGGATTAGCAAGAGGCATCTTTACCAGAGTCATCTCATCAGCCTTTTAAAAAATATTGTAAAAGTATAGTTGTCCTAGGCCTAAAAGAAACTTTTTTTAAACCATAAATTCATTAACTCTGTAATTGTGTGAAAGAGACTTTGGGGCTTGGGCCTGGGACTTTTGTTGCTGCTGCTGCTGCTGCTGCTTTGTTTTAATTAGAGGGCTATCAGCTATATTACAATGATTGGTAGAATTGGTTATACATTATATTTACAAATTGCCTTCACCATTAAAATGAGGCATGACTATAAAAGATAGGAATTATTTTGAGGTTCTGCTAGAAATAAATGCACAGGTGCTTGGCACTCAGTGTAGAAACGATACAG
Source organism: Cricetomys ansorgei (assembly GCA_026225945.1). NCBI lineage: Eukaryota > Metazoa > Chordata > Mammalia > Rodentia > Nesomyidae > Cricetomys > Cricetomys ansorgei. Next base: position 1,212,249 of record JAMJFZ010001360.1, on the reverse strand, counting down.
ATTTGACATTGACTTCTACTGCACAGTATCACATGTAAACCACATCTTGAGGGTTGGGGAGATAGCTCAGTCAGGAGAGTGCCTGCCTTGCCAGCAGAGGGACCTGAGTTAGATCCCTGGAGCACAGCCCCAGCCCCTCCCCCAGCACAGTTGTAATTTTCCTTTGAGGAGGTAGAAAGAGGTAGTAAATCCCTGAGGCTTTCTGGCCAGTCAGCCCAGCCCTACTTGGGAGAGTTAGAGACCATTGAAAACCCCTTCCTGAGGCTCTATTGGCAGTTTATGGTTGCTGGGCAAGACGGTGTCATTGCCTTCAGTATGTAGCTGCTGCAAAACTGCCTGTGCTTCAGTAAATAACCTCCTAGCCAGCTTGTGTAAACAACTCTAATTAAACTCACAGAAAGAAAAAAATGAAAATAAGGGTGGAACTTGTTGGGAAGAAGAGTTTCTGTGGGAGGGGGAGGGGAGGTGAAGAGAAACAGAAATGGGGGGAAGGATGAGAAATAAAATTAAATTAATTAAATACAGGCATGAAAGAATCCAAGAATTTCATAAAGATATCAACACACACACACACACACACACACAAAATAACAACAACAAAAACAAACAAAACCAAACAACCCACAGCCCTCACCTCAAAGGGTGTAAGACATACTTTGAGCCAAGTTTTATTGCCCATGACTCAGGAAACATCGAACACATGGAAGCAAATTCATGTAGTTTTATAGTAACATAATAAACAGAGCTATAAAACAAGGCATTTCAAAAACACATTGATGCAACAGTTAAAGCAAGACAGGGGAACCGTCCCTACAGGCCTCGCGCTATCTGATTACATTCTTAGTTTTTGAGTTGGTAGAGGCTAGCAGTCTAAGTTAATAGATTTTAAAAGGTCTTTTTATCTATTAGTCTTAGGCTGTTAGTTCTAAGACTGAGATGGGCAAGGAATCCGTTATTCAGGTGGCTACAACCAGCCCCACATAAAGTGGAATTAGGCTATGGCTCTTCAACATTCCAACCGCTTTGCATCACTGAAATTCTAATCACTAGATCAACCTTTGCAGCCCAGCTTTTTTCCAAGAATTGTCCTTTACAGAGGTGAGTGTTGCCTGAAGAACAACACCCGAGGTTATATTCTGGCATCTACATGCACATACAAACATGTGGTGTACACACCTATATGCAAACCACACACACACACACACACACACACCAAAGCACAAATATATTGAGAAAGCATATTATTTCTTAGGTTAAAATAAAAAGTTTCAAATTGTTTTTGGGGTCTTTGACATATTGTGGCATTTTTAAATAAAATAATGAAAAAGCAAAAGTTAACAGTTTAGCAGTCATTTATTTTATATAAAGGGTAAATGGATGTCTGCTCCTTCGGCCTGCATAAGCTAGGAAAAGTAAGTAACCATGACGCCAGACCTGGGCTGAGTAATTATATATAAATTTAGCTCATATCCTCAACAGTAATTTAATAACCTGAGTTTTAAAGATGGCAGCTCACAATTACACAGCTTAAAGTATCAGTCCCAGGGCTCAAGGTCAGGATTCAAACCCAGATCTAGCATATTTCAAAGGCTGCATGATCTGGATTGGCCATTCAGCTTCATTTCAGAGTGAACCACCTCCAGTCAGGCAGATGTAATGAGCAGTGCTGAACAGCAGAACTACAAGCAGAAGAAAGACCCTCCTTCCTAAATTCCAACTGCTCTTTTCTTGGAAGACTTCTCACACCTCATGGTGGGGAGGGATTTCTAGTCCCACTCTGAATAACTCCAGGAGTGTGTAAGCCAGTAAGTATAGCAAAGGCATTGTAAAGTCATTCTGATGTAACTGTCCTAATCAATAAAAAACAGCCACAATGCAATCAAGCTTCTGAAATGATCTTAAGATAGAGACAGAGAAACTAAAGCCCAAGGTCAGGCTTTTACAGTGTCCCACACCCTACCACCTTGCCCTGATGTCTGTGTATTACAGCAGGCATGCTTTTGCAATTCGAAGAAATAAGAAGGTATTTAGCAATTCTGGGATGGTCACGAAAGCTCTGTGAACCTAGAATCCATATAGAACCCATGGCGCTGAGAACACTGAGGTAAACTTGGAAGGCAGCAATTGGAAAGGTTATTTTGAAATCTGAACATGGTGATAATTAACAAAGGGAATCACTGAGTGTCACTGAACTATAGGATTTTTTTTCCCCAGCTTCTGTGCTGTTTGTGTTGCTCCTTTTGTCTGACACTGTCAGTGCTGTACAATGTCAGAGCATTCAGAGCAGTCATCCCCTAACCACTGTACATGGCTGAGTTAATTGTAGTGAGACCTTTATCCGTTATGTTCTTTCAAATAGTATACTTATTTGGAAAGTCTGTCCCGCACCCCCCGCCCCCCCTTGAGTAGTCCTCATATATGTTGGTCTCAAGTTTATTTAGCCAAGGATGGGATGACCTTGATCCTTTACGCTTGCTCTGGGATGCAGAGACTACAATCAACACACTGGATTGACAGGGTACTGGAGATTAAGTCCAGGGCTTCCTGCATGCTTAGCACCCCCTACCCACTGACCTTCAACCTCACCCCAAGACCATGTTGTTCTGGAATAACAATTTCAATGTTTCTTCCATCCAGATAGCATATAATAACTATTAACAAGTTTCAAATTGATGATGAAGTTACCACAATGATCCAACTGCATAATACCATCGATTACCAGCACGTAATGAAGAATATATAAAATATTTAACTAAGGGAAAATCCATAGGGTTTTGATTCACTAACTCCCAACCATTACCTAACTTGGCAAACAGTAGGTTTTCGTAGTGATGCTAAATAAATGTAAGCAATTAGATTGGTTCCTGTTCTTTTTCTTTTTCCTTTTTTTTTGGGGGGGGGTGGGGGAGTTGCCTTTCCTATTTTGTTTCATTTTCAGAGGGAAGTTTGTCTTCCAAAAAAAAAAAAAAAAACCAAAACTCTGTATCAATTCAGAGTCAATGTCCCAAAATATGCGCCCAATCTAAACAGAGCCTTTTAAATATAGAGTATAGTCACAGAAACAAAAATGTATCCTGTACAGAAAAGAAGAGTTTCAATGGATTACAGAAGAGTCCGTGGCATCTGCCACCAGGAGGCCTGCAGAACAGCCCAGCTCTTCCTGGGTTATACAAATTTTGTGACTAGGCCAGGGCCTGTTACACAGCAGAGTTAAGCTTGTAGTATAAGCTTTGGCCAGAGTGATCAACTGCATAAAAGGCTGCATAGAAATGCTGATTACACAGATGCATTCACATGAAAGGAATGTTACACTGAAAAACGTTTAGGTGCAAATGTCTTGTGAAAATTTTTATACTTCAAAAAAGGTTCAATCACACACAATGTCCTCCTCTGTTGCAACTTTTCCTCACTGTGTTGACTGAAGCTGGTAGGCACAGAGGGTAAAGAATACAGTGTTAAACCAGAAAGGCAATTTGCCTCTTCCATTTGCCACCAAATAAATGTTGATTGTTTTCCCCCATGTGTCCACACTTTCAACGTGTCATGGAGGCTTACGGAGAAGAATTAGTATCATTTTGAGGCTTTATCAAAGGTAATTCTAAATTTGTATATAAAAAAGAGAAATTCAAGTTTGCTTCAGAAGCCATGAAAATCTAAGCTTCACTCTTTTAATGGTTTTCTTTGGGGGAAGGAAAAACAAAACAAGCAAACAAGAAAACAGTTAATATGTTTCTATCTGACAGAGTGAATTCCTAATGACTGTTGTCAAAGTGGTTAGACAAGGGCATCATTAACAGATCTAGAAACTACAGAAGACATAGAAAACTTATCCTCTGAATTCTAAATGTACACAAAGCAAATAAAAGCAAACTAAATCCAAAGACATGAACTAATTGTTGCAATGACAGGAAAACTGTTCTGAGAGATGAGGTAATGTAGATTATGAACACAGAAGTTACAGCACACCGACAGAAAAGAAAGGAATATTTTCTTCACCATAAGGAGACTGGGAAATGATGAGGATGGGTTCTTTGATACAAGCAACATGTAAATGTCAAAGAAAACTAGCTATAGTCAACTACCAAAGCTAACTGCTGCAATTAACGTTGAATATTACCTTGTACCCATTGGAGCAGGCTGGTCCAAAAGAGAGAAACAAGGTAGGGTTCCCAAAAGGAAGCTTCCTGGACCATGTCTAACCCAATGCACTGTGCTTAAGGAGGCAGCCTGGGCTTAGAGCACATTTAAATTAACTATGTCTTTCAGAGTGATGGCAACAAGAGGAAAAATGGGGGCAGGAATTTCAGCAAGTATTTCTTTACAGTCTAGAAGCTCCAGGTGGAAGAAATAGAGAGAAGGTTCACATCCAGGAACTGCAGGGATCCAAACACTGGGTTGTCCCTAACAGTACTAAGTCTGACATTGGGAACAATTAGCGGCCTCTAAGGGGCTATGGAATCCAACAGGAAATGACCAGTAAACATATGCATAATAAAGATATTTCAATTGCCCATAAACATCTTGACATTGCACAACTTAAATTCTAGGTTCATTTATAAAAGATCCAATTCCAAGAAGGTCTGCAACTGGGTTCAGTAAGAGAGATTTTCACAACAGAAATGTCCAAATATGTCATAAAAGGTCATTTATATCAGTGTTTTCTAAACTACAATGGTCATGTGAATGCTTTGAAATATTTTTTAACTGAATATGTACTTTTTATATTTACTACTAAAATAGCAAACTATAACATAGAATGTATAACACAAATAAAGATCGTAAAGTAATAAAATAAAATCTTTTGAAAATCAGCTATAATACTTTCCTTCCAGCCCCCAGAAAACTATCTCTACACACTGGGTTGCCAACAATCCACTGCAAAAAGAACACAACTTTAGTTCATTAACTAGGTGTAAGATACATGTTCACACTGTATCTACGAATGTAAGTCTTAAATGTAGTCATTTTACCTTATGTTAAAGCAACTCTAGGGAAACTGAGGACCAAGACCCTTTAGGAGTTTGATCGTTTTCCTTCCTCCCAGTGGCTACATCTTACTCAGTAACTTCCATGTGGCCAGCTATTCATAATTCATATATTATGTCTAATTCTCATAAACACTGTAAATTATAAGTTATTTTTTCCATTTTGCAAAAAGGTGAAAGGTTGTTTTGATTAGCCGCCTTACACAAAAGTGTGATAAAGTCAGGGTGGGAGTGGTTTTCTCCCTCAAAGCATAAAATCGGAGTGCTCTCAGCCACAGAATACAACGTGCAAGCATCTTAGCTCCTTCCAGCATTTTCTTTGTTTGTAGCTGAGTCCTTAAAGCAATGAGAAGCTGAGAAATAAGCTGCTGGCTCTTAAAATTACCTTTGATTAAAATAAATGAAATATACTTCAGGCATTTCACCTGCTCCTTCTTTCTCCCTTAGCGAATAATCCTTTTCAATCCTAAATCCTAGAAAGAGGTCACAGGAGAGAATCCTGGGAATAATCACTGAGGTCAATCAAACTAAGCTCATGGCGAGGCTCCTCCAATGGGAGTCATCAGAAACCTTCCAAGCCTATACTTGTAAAAATACTTTGATTTTTCTATTTAAAAAAAAAATTTATTTTATGTGCATAGGTTTTTTACTCACATGCACGGAAAGTATACTGTGTGCATGCCTGGTGCCCACGGAGGCCAGAGGGGGATAATGGTTCCTTTGGAACTAGAGTTGCAGATGGTTTGAGCTGCCACGTGGGTGTTAGGAATGGAAACTGGGTCCTTTGAAAGAGCAGCCAGTGCTCTTAACTGCTAAGCCATCTCTCTCTAGCTCCAAAGCCTTTAGTCTGAAAGGAAACCACTGAGGATCCAGATGCAACTTAGTGGCAGAGGTGGTACAGCAGCTCCCCTAGGATGGGTGAAGACTAGGTTCAACCCCTAACATAACAAAAGCCAAACAAACAAAACCAGAACTTGTGCTTTGGAGCACGACGTGGGGCATACTATTCAGTACCACAATGAGCTAAGTTCCTCCCCAGTTTTCCCACAGGCTATTTATTGCTTCAGTAGAGCACCTATGGCTTTCTCTTGGTGCCTTGAGACCCTGGGCTCAAATCCATCTTCTAGAGACAGTAGGCAACTCCAGATCACCAAGAACTACTAAAGATGAAGGGCCACTTACATGTTTAACTTAAAATGAAAAGGTCATTGGACCAGGAGAATGCTGATTGAAAACTGAGATTTGGCAATTTCAGTATCAGGAGTTGAAATTTCACTAAGATTTACAGAAGGAAATGAGGGTCAGACTGTGATGGTAGCAGCATAATTTCCTTTCCTGGAGGAAAGCACACTGCTGGACACTATGCTGCTGTCCAGACCCATGAGTACAGTGGGGAAAGTGGAACAGATGAGCCCTGTCCAGCTTGACAGCATGCTCTCCTGGAGTCCTCGCCTCCCCTCCCTACCCAGAATGCTCCTCTTTACTCTCAAGGCTCAAGTGTACTTTCATCTTTGTGGTTCCATGTGAAATATAAAAAAAGATAAAAAAAAATGTTTAAAAGCATTTTTATATAAAATCCGATATAGCGCTCTGTCTGTAGCCTCCTAATGCCACACGTAACTACTGTGCACACACAGAGCATCCTTCTCTCATCCTTTCTCCAGTGAAGTGGTTTTTCCAAATTCCCACTTTGCAGAATAAGAGCCATTTCCCTGCAGTTTCTGTGGGTCACCTGGCCCAGAGAGGGAAGGTAAGCTTTCAGAGATTTGCTTTCTAACCTAGTAAGAAAGTCTCAAAAAAAATCAAGGGAACAGAGGACACATGGGGGGAGCTGAAGTGGTAGAAATGATGTGAATGCAGTGATCCTGTATGAAATTCCAAAAACAAACTTAATTTAAATTTTAAAGTAAAACAAAAGAGTTCATATAACTTAAAAAAAAATCACAAGCCCTATCACTCCAACAACCTGCCCCATGCACACACTGTTCAAACAGACTATAGACTATGTAACATCAAATGTAATAAAGTATCCACCTTTCTCCTGAAAACACAAGTTTGATTTGTCATATGTAATGAATGAGCATATTCTTGTCCTACAGAGAGTCTCACATACCCAGCCAGTAAACAGCGTTCTAATCCTGCAGATAACCTAGTCCTTTACAAAATTTTTCTGAAATAAAACTATATTAGATAAACACGACACCGACATGCATGTGAAATACTAGGAAAATATTAACCTAGTTGATTAGAAACTAAAATGCAAAAATATACCAATGAACTCAATGCGCTAAATTCATTGTTTCAAGATATTAGGAAGGTTTTACAGCGAAATGATTTCCTTATAATTTCAAGTTGTAGGTAAACCATGTTAAGAATGAATATTTTTCAATGTGGTTCTGACCTTAAATGATTGAGTAAACCATCATTCTGTGTTATCTCCATTCCACACTGCACTGTAATGAAGGTAGAAACAGAAAGTAGGGAGGGAAATCAAGAAAATATCACTTTTCAAATTATTCACTCATACCTCATACCTCTCCAATGCACAGTTAAAACTTCAGTTTTAACTATCTTCCACCTGACCCTTCTAGAAAAGTAGGTCAGCCCACCTCAGCAGACAGTTGCAGACACATGTTGGGAAGGGGATGGAACTGTTTGGTATACTCTGACATAAATGTCAATTACTAAGATTTTTGCCTTCCTCATTTTTTTTTTGTTTTCTTAATTTTTTATTTTTTGTCTCTCTAGACTTTCCCATGAAGGCAGTTTTGAGAAAGAGAGAGAGAGAAAAAAGTATCACTACACCACCAACTGAGGAAGGCTTCTTTCTCAGACTTCAGTGGCAGAAGGGTTGAGTTTTCCTCTCTAAACTGCTGTCCACTCTATGAAACACTAAGTCTTTAACTACCTTTCCCAGTAACAGACAGGTCTTAAACTCTTCTGCCCCCAGAGCCGATGCTGATGCACTGTGGGGGTTAGTGATATCAGTATTCCTTGTTGCTCTTAATTTAAACTTTGAAGTTCAGAACAGACTCTTACTCAAATTGCTGATACTATTTTTCACTCACATTGTTTCTCATCATAGAAGGTATACTGATGTATGAGAAAACATGTTTTATCTCCACTCTCATGCTAATCAATTTGTCATAGCTGTCAATGGCTGCCCCCCAAAAGATGAGATCACATCTGGATTCTAGGAAAGACTGCTCAGATGCATCAGCTATGTCTGCCACGCACCACACTAGAGAGGAGACTGGGGGATAAACATGCTCAATATTTGCTATCTGTCTCCAATGTAATCAAAATAGGAATTTCATTAAATTCACAAACTTCATGATGCCTAAGTTATTTTCCCTTCTTGAAGCTCTAGGACAGAGGTAGAGGATTCAAAGACTTCCAAATATGTATTTCAATGAGTGATAGTTTTACTCAGAAGTGTGGCGAAGCATATTCCTCCTGGAGAATAAGGCTACAGGTCAGCATGGAGCCACATCCGCACCTCTTCACCAGCACACAGTAAGAATCCTCCCAGGAGCATCAGACAGAACCTTGAAAGTGCTGCTAACTTTTCCATAAAAGCAAAAAGTTCAAAGCTGTTCTCTCCAAAGTGGTCCAGCCAGGAGCATTTAAGGACTCACTGACTTTGCAGGACCGCTCCTCTAGCCCAGATGCCAGGTTACCTTCCTTCTTCATCCTGCACTTTCCCATAGATTTATACATCAAACACAACCTCAAGATCAGAAGATCATAGGTGACAACGCTCAAACTTGGGTTCAGACGTCTCTCTAAAAGCATTTACAAAAACCTTGCACTAAGTGACTTTGCAATAGCAAAATACAAACTACACACACACACACACACACACACACACACACACACACACACACACAGCTATAGCAGAGCTCTTCAAGCATCACACATGAAAAAACAAAAAACAAAGAACAACACAAATCAAGTCTATTCTTCTTTTGATTGTTTCTTGTGTTCTCAGCTAGGGGCAAAAAAAAAAAAAAGCTTTTTTTTTCTGATGTAAAACATCAAAGAAGTCTGTTTCAGAATTCTTACCTAGAGAATGATATTACAAACCCAGAAGCATCCTTCAATGCTGACAGTCTGCACTTCCAGTTTTGTGAGCACATTTATTATCTTTCTAAAGCAATCTTCCTCATCAATTTCCATCTCCCAAATCAAATAACATTGTTTAGAAAGGCATTTTGACTTAATACTCGCTGTACTCTGTATTGCAGAGCACACAACCTTTTCTCCCTCTCCATCCATCTCTCTGAAAGCATTTAAACCATCTATAAACGGTCGCAGCCTCTCCTTTTCCTTGCTCTGATTGAGATCAAACCACTTAGGCCAGGGTCATTTAAAAGTTTCATTACAAAAAGTTCAACCATTGGAATAGAATAAAAGCCTTTCCAAGATAAAAGTACTGTAGTGTGGAAAGAAATTAAGCAAAACTGTTGCTTTTCTCAAGATTTTAAGACCCATTCCTTCCTTGGAAAAAGCTCAATCTGCCTTTAAATATTAACTCTGATGCTTCTACAAGTTTCCTAAAATAAAAATGCTGAAGCCATTAAATAAATCCAAGGTAAGAAAAAGACAATTCAGCCCACAAGAAACCTCCAGCTCCACAGCAGACCTAAGGAGGTGGGGTTCTCAGACCATGGAATTCCCATGTTGAGTCTTTCCCATCCTGACTGCTGACAATAGCAGCCTACAGCCACCCAGAGCTGTAAACTGAGCTAGACAGAAGCCACTGACACCCTAATGCTACCTCTTGCACCCTCCAACTCTCTAACACCCTTCTGACCCCTCCCCATCCTCTGATAATATACTACCCACCACAGTTCTCTGAAAGTAGCTGGCCTGGAACTCACAAGTTTTGTATCTACAAAACCAGTTATTAAGTTGGGTACAGTTACATATCAAATCATAGCAACTGTGTTATAGCAAACATTTTACACATTCTTTTTTTTTGCCAAAAACAAAAGAAAAATTTAAATGCAATATATTTTATTTGGCTCAAGAAATTCAGGCACTCAGGAAAGGACAATGTCTCAGGAACATACTTTATCAATGAGGCTGGATCTACACCATTGCAGGGAAAACTTCCTTTCGCTTGAAATGACAAGCAACAACCATGCATGTTTCTGTTTCATAAAACTAGACCTTCAAACTAAGTAGTTAAGTGGAATTCCTCTTTTCTTTTTTTTAATACATTAACGTATACTTGTGTGTGTCTGCATATAAATGTGCCATGACATGCATCCGGACATCGGAGGACAACTTACTTCCACCACGGGAGTCCTGGGAATCAGACTTAGAGGGTCAGGCTTGGGAGCAAGTGCCTCTACCAGCTGAACTATCTCACCAGCCCCTTGGGTAGCCTCTTAACTAGCCTCCTAACTCACCAGCCCCTTAACTAGCCTAGTGATGGTATATACAATTTAAAGTACCACAAAACAATGTGTGTTTACATCACCCTTTTATTTCATAGTTAGAAATAATACAGTTCCAGAGGGTAAATCATCAATAAATAACGGTGTTTAATCATTAAATGTAAAAATCCCAACTCTTTGGCATCTGATAGGATTCTATTACTTGTCAAACTAATGACTGTATAGATATAATTAATCTTAGTGATCATTCATCAATACAATATGTTACAAAGGTGCAGTTTACTTTAAAATAGACAACATCAGAAACTTTCCAGCCACCAAAAACTCTGATCAATTCAATAAAACATGAGCCAGCCTTTCTATGGCTCTTTCATACATGTTGTCACACGGTTGCCTCTGTGAATGTATAGTAAGCATCTATTTAGAGTTCCTGGGGTTTCTAACATTTACTCTGCTCTAAATAAAGTTTGCCATTTATTCTGGACAGAGGAAAATCACAATTGTTCCAGGAATGGCCCATTCATCAATTAAAAAGTGTTTTTGTTTTATAAGCAGGACTGCTACCCCCTAAGAAACTCACAATGCCCAAAAGAAAACAGAAAATATGTTAATTCTGTATAGCCAGAAATGCCAAATCAGTAATAAATTGCACCTTTAAGACTGAATGAAATAGAAAGGTTTACAAAAGGTAAGTTACATACATTTATGGTCAAGAAGAGTTGAGCTGCTTCTGTTACTAAAGGCTAGGAATTATCTCTTTAGCAACAAATTAAACCAGTGTGATAGACAAAAACTGTTAAGTAATCCAGGATTAGCCCATTAAAACTGTAGAAGCACGTTAGTCTCCTACACTAATCCTAGAAACTGGAATTTCGATGAGGGTTGTGTTGCTGAGAAATGAACCTGGAAAGACCCAATGCCTTGCTGAGTGGTATCACTTAACACTTAGTTTAAGTATCTGATAGTCACAAGCATGAGACCGTCCGCTGGAGTTGTATTCACTTCTAAGAAGTTCAGGTGCAAGCAGTACTACACTGACAGCCTGGTGAGGGGAATCCTTTCCAGTTTCAAGTCCCATGTGGATTTTAAATCAGAGAATAAGCGCTAAGGAAATGTTTCCAATTGATGGAAACTTCCTATCGGAAACATTCTGGAAAAGCCTCCCACCCACAGCCCACTGTAAAATAAATACTTTGTATCCCAGATTTAATTGTATTAAGACACACTTTAATGATGCTATAAAGGAATATTCTACAGCCATAGAGATCAGTAACTTTCCATGCGGAAATAAAAAAATCCATCGCTCAATATTATTATTGAGGCAAGTAAAGAAAGATTATTCTCTTAATCTGAAATGTTAATTGTTTTCAGTGCAAAACCAGTTATAAAATATTTAAACTCAATATTTAAAAATAAAAAGTGGTCCAATTCAGCAGTGTCCAAGCTCTAAATTTCATTAAGACAAATCATTACATACATTTTATAGTAAAATACAGAGATCCAAGAAGCACTGAGTACTTCGATATAAATTTCTAATGAATCATACCAAGTCAGCAACAACCAAGCAGGTAACATTCCCAATTTGAGTGTCAGATCATAAAGGTGAAATTACTGCACCACAGCCTCTTCCTAGCTAAAAAGCTATGCAAACTAACAGTCAACAGTCAGTTTCCTTTGCAGTTTCGTGCTCTAGAATGATAGCCCACCCCGCCCCTCCCCAAGTACCTGTGATTTCATTCCTGTGTCCAAAACTAGATCCAAACAATTTTTATGTCCCAGGAACACTTAGCTGATATAACCATCTCTAATGTGAAGGGTCATGTACAGAGTACGACAGCGGATTTTCCTCTAGCCGAGTACAGGCTGACCTCAAGTGGCTGAAACTCTGTTCAAGTCATTCAAGTATTATTCCTAGCAAACACTCGGTCTCCTCGGAGGGTTAGGTGTTGAAGCTGGTACTGTAGCAGTTCTGTGTCAGCTGGCTCCTTGATGCTCATTTTATCTAGGTTGAGGTAGTCCAGAGATTTGGAGTGAGCCCTCTTACCTTTAAGAAGACATAGAGGCAAGGGCCCGTGGAGGGCCTTATAAGGTTCATAAGGTAAGGATTTGGTGCACTTGTCTCCTGAGCTGGGCATCCGCCTTCGCCTCCTGCCATTAACAGCTGGAATCTCATATGGCTGATAGTACCTACTTCTAGTTTTATACAGACGAGAGGAACGCGCGAGTCCTGCTTCTAGCTGTTTAGAGCGCAAGGGAGGTAGGGCTTCTCCCTTGCTCTCTTCCCCGCCCGTGCACTTCTGGGCTAACTTCAGGAGTTCCTCACCAGTTGTGAAGCCAACCAAATAGTTAGAGTCCATGTGGAGGATCTGATAACCAGACACAGTCCGACGCATGGGTGAGCATGGTGTGCTAGAGCAGCGGGGCTTCTCTGCCTCTGCTTTTCCTGGCGAGCTCCCTTCAGCCACAGGCAAAGGCAGGGTGCTCAGGGTACTTCTGGACTCCCCATTTATATCTACTTCCATCTTAGGCACCAGGCTGCACGCTCCTAAAAGCAAACAGACTCGAATTAGAAAAAGGTAACACATAGCTCTGGGCCAAGCCCAATCCTGTTAGAACACATGGAGTGTGAATAACACTTGTCTGGAAGACAGACAATGCACAATAAACAGACCTCTGCCTTTGCCTATTTGACATCTCAGAACAGGCAAGAAATGACCATTTCCATTCTATATTCGAGAAGTCACAGGAGCTAGATGAGAATCTGAAGCCCTGTGGAGATGTTCAGACTAAGGAGAAATCAGAATGAAGTACTTCTCCAAGACAGCAGTCAGTTCAAGCACATAAGGTTTACTCCTTAATATACTTGGAAATTATAGTACAAATCTTCACAACACCGCAAAGAACAGGAATGCACACATGTTTTCATAAAAGTTTCAAAAAGTTGACTTGAAAATTAAATTTTTGTTCATTTAACTTAGACATATAAGAGCTCTGTTCTTCATACCTTCAGTTCTTTGCAACTGTGCTTAAGAGGAATATAATACAATTAACTGACTGATCAATTTACCTAACAACTATTCTGACACTATGGAAGAGTATTTAGAAGAGGGATGAGAACCTTGTAAAAATTCCTTTGAAATCTCCAATTTATTAAAGAAAATCATTCTGTAGTTAACAAGTTAACCCTAGTCCTAATGTAACACATAATTTTTAACACTAAACATATGCAAAAAATCCAGAGAAATGGCTCAGAGTGAAGGGCGCTTGTTACTCTTCCAGCATACCCAGGTTTGGTTCCCAGCACCCACACAGCAGCTAATAACCTTCTGTAACTCCTTCAGATGACCCAACACCCTCTTCTGGCCTGTAAAGACACTGCACACACATGGTGCACAGATATACATGCAGCCAAATACACAAAATAAAAATAGATCATTCAAAAACATTCGTAAAATACCAACTGTCATTTTATATGATACTTAATCATAAAACATATCATGAGCACACAGTTATTTTCTTTTACAATGCCTAAGACAGTATTCTTGAACAGTTTAATAAAAAGAATGATTCACAATGAATAATAAGATTGTTCATTGCAATTATTATTTTATGTACTTTTGAAAACCTAATGACACACAGTGTCATGAACAATGGCTAGGTTCCTAGAAAATAGCAGATAGTACAAATTTTGGGAAATAAAATAACAGGGAAAACAGAGATAATGTCATTTCTGAGAAACTTTAATTTTACTTGAATTTCTATTGTTTTTCAGGAAGTATCTCAGAATACTAATCAAAATGTCAAATAACTGAGTTTAATATGAAAATTTTACTGAGAATGGCTACTACGTCACATAATTCTCATGAGATCTTTTATAAAGCAAGGAACTATTTCCTAAAGTTTCAGTACTTATTTTAACTTCAGGCAATTAGAGAACTAAACCAAATGAGACAAACAGAAAACACCTATGAAGCTTATTCCTTCACTTGCAAACTCTACTTTTTTCTACCAAGAGACTGAGGAGGCACCAGAGCCACCTGTCCTTAATATAGTCCCCACCTATAGCACTGCTGAAAAGAAACATTTTATAAAGAGGCTGTAATAAGGTAAACATCAGCAGGATCCACAGTTTACTCTAAAGTCTCGACTATTCTCTTGGCCTTCTAGATTTTGGTATATTTTGTTACTAGTCTGAGATAAAACTTGTTTCTCTAATGTCAGAATCTGACCAGTAACTTCTAGTCAATTTAGATGTGTATGACATCTCAGCTCATAAACCTCACAAAACCATACCAAGCTACACCCAGTTTTCATGCTAAACAAACTTTGGTCCTAAGTCAAACGACAAAGTAACCCTTCCTTGGTCACTAACCCTGTAACCTTGAAGAAACAAGATGACAAATCAGGTTAGGAACAGAGGCACGATGAGGTTCAAGCAACTAGGGCCAAAGAAGGAAAGTCAGGAAAACACACACACACACACACACACACACACACACACACATGATCTAAGACAGCAACCAGGACTGTGACATTGTAGCCACCACCCTTCACTGGGTGAGTGAGCACTGGCTTAGATTTCTTCCAGGTCTTGCACTCCATGACAACCCATGTTTTCCTACCAATCCCTTCATTTTCTCTTGTTATATCAGCTTCTCAAAGTCCATATGAACACTGGGCTAAAAGTCATCTATTTTGCCTGGAGTGGGGAAACTGCTAAAGCAGGTTTAAAAAGTATGAAGTTGCAGGCATAAAGTGCAAGCACAGGCTTCTGTGGTTGGTGGGAATGTCATATTTGTTCCAACACTGTACCAAGTCTGCTTCGTCAAGGCAAACTCAGAATTTTTAGAATATATTTTGAGGGTGAGGATAAAGATAGCAGAATACAAAGATTTAGAGGAGCAGGCACAAATGGTACATCATTTTGGAAAACTAGAAAACTGAAGAAAGTAGGTGGAAAGTCAAACTTTGATATGTCATGAAATATGCATTACTGTTAGGTGAAAACTTATTAGTTAGGTTTCCAGAAGTTAGTTAGAAATATCACCTAGCCTGGACAAACTATGCAAACTGATCTTCACACATCTACCTGGGAGACAATGACTTAAGTTGCTACTTAGAAGAAACAGATATCAATGGCGTGAGGAACATATTGCAGTCTATATGGGCATACAAAATACAGAAAACACTTCTGAAACAGAAATTAAAGAAATAATCGTATTTTGGCATAATCATGGATTAACATAAATATCTAATCCAGCAAGTAAGGCCCTTTCAAAACAGGTCAGTTCTACTAAAATATCTGAATGAGAGTCTCCTTACTCTGGATATGAACAGCTGGCTTTAGATATGATATATGCAGTAGCTACTTGAAGAACTTTTCATGAAAAATTCTAAGAGCTGGAAAACATTTGCACACCTTAGCTCTCAAGTATTAGTACATTTATTCCTAGCAACAAATAGTGAGACTGCCCTCAAAACAGCTCTTTGGGTGGCTTCCTTCATCTCTGTGGTGAACTGACATATGCAAAAGAGTATCTTCAAGCTCTAATACTCGACAAGAGCCAGACTTTCACAAACTGCTTAGAATCCTTACTAACACACTAACTGTACAGAAGTGTGGTTTCACTGACACTTCCACTCATGAATGTGAGATTCTTCAATCATATATCCCTACCTTATTGTCTGCACTTACCTCCCTCCCCTCTCACTGGTCTCCTCTGCCCTCCTTCACCACCCTCCTTCCTCTTCCGTGACCCTCTACAAATAAGAGGATGAATGTGACAGCTGTCTAACTTGTGTTCTTAACATGTGAGCTCCAGATCTTTTTCCTTGTGCATCGCTCTTCTAAAGAACACCTACTGTGCAGCACTACAAAAGCAGCATGGAGCCAGGCTTCAGAAAGAGAACACCTAGGCGCAGGCATTTTGTTTCACTAATTCTCCAATGTGGCCAAAAGGAAAACATTCTCTGTTACTGAATTCCTGAGACTTTCTTGAATGAATTTAAACAGTGAGGCAAAATCTGAGGAAATAATAGGATCTTTTCTCAGATCGTTTGTTAAATAGAACTGTTCTATCTGAAGAAAAGGCCTAGGTACTTTTCTAATTCCAGAGTTCTACTTTTAAAATACTGACACCAAAGACTAATCAGTCTCCAAGTCATTCCCCCTGCCACCATGTAAGCTTAAGACTACGAGAGCAGACTACCACACATTAAGGAACATTTTGAGACATGAACTCTTCCATGAGAAGTATCTTTCATGTTGTTTATGGGTGTCGATTGAACCCAGGGCCTTTGCATAGTAAACACATGCTCGTCCACTGACTTACACCCCAGCTTCCAAGTTTCTTATTAAAAATTCATTTAGTAGACAATTCTTTTACAGTGACTATAACTGGAAATGGCTAGTATATCACAGCATATTCTTCAAACTTTACCAAAAAATACTGCCATGGACTCACTACTTTTACCAAACCTATTCATGACTCAACATTTCGCTTCATATCCTAAAATGACCCCGTTTCCAACAAGTTTACAGTGGAGACAGTATCGCAAATATTCTGATGAACATCATCGCACATATATGCAAAGAAAACCACTTCTGCAGAGATAATAAACAGTGACTCATGAAACCAGCCTAGGCGGTGGGAAGATTGCACAAGAGGCAATGTGCTTGTTGTACAAGAGACAAGACCTGAGTTCAGATCCCCAGCACCTACTAAAATTAGGTGCTGTCGTATTTATAATCCTAAATCTGGGGTTAGGGGAGACAGGAGCATCTCTTGGTCTTACTGGCTAAGCAGTCGAGCCAAAAAAATCAAGGTCCAGGTCCAGGAAGAAACCACGTCTCAAAAATAAGGTGGGGAGTGATAAAAGAAGACCCTTAATGTTGACCTGTGGCTTCCACTGGTGCATCATGGGGGAGAACAAACACACACATACATGCATACACCACACATGCACACACCCTGGAAATCACATCCAATCCTACATACTGCACCATTAAAGCACCCTTCTTATTTCCATGAATGCCTTCATACATAATTAAGGCAGAAGACTAGAAACAAAAATTAGAAGAAAAAAGTTAACTTGCACTTAACAGAAGCAGTAAAGTTTCTATGGACAGAAAAAAAAAAAAAAAAAAGGAGAAAAAAATCTTGACTAGAAAATAAAAACTGTAGACCTGAGGGGATAATTAGGCCAGCAAAGTGCTTGCCTTGCAAGCATGAGAACCTGAGTTCAATCCCTAGAATCCGTGCCAGAAACAAAGATATAGGACAAGTGTTTGTAACCCAGAGGGCACCCAGTCACAGCTACTTGCTGAGTTTCATGTCAATGAAAGACTATGTATCAAAAAGGGGGAAGGTGGACAGCACCTGAGGAATAACAACCTGGAGCTGTTGTCCTCTGTCTTCCCCTACACACACACACACACACGCGTGCGCGCACACACACACACACACACACGCACACACAGGCTCATGTACATGCACATACACAGACATGCACATACACACATATATGTACAAAAAGATAAAACTAGAAAAGTCATCTTGCAGTTTCACAGTGCTTTTAAAACTGAGTTTTTAAACAAGCAAATACAAAATTCTAAATTTCAAAGATCTCAAACAAATAAAACAGCAAAGGGACAGCAGCACTCACAGGTGTGACTATGTACTTCTGAAATACATGATGACCCAAGGTTATATAACCCAAATCGCACACTTTCACTATTAGCTAGTGTTCAACTGGGAATTTTGGCTGATACCAAAAGCAGAAGTTCCAAACAATAACATAATCGATGTTCAAAAAACATAGCATATTTAGTATCTTCTAGCTCTTCAATATTTTCCAAGAAGGGCCTTCTGAACTTTGGGCACCAGCATCAACAGTTTGAAAGTAGCCTAAGTGTCATAGCTCCCTGGACTAGTTCTGCAATGAGCTGTGGGGCTTCACAACTGCTACACAAAGAATTATTTTTAAAGAAACACTGTGTCCTAACAGCTGTAGTATTCCATCTAAAAACTCAACAGAACTCATCGATTCATTATTCTTCCTCATATGTATATTCATGGATACACAGCACACTACACCTATGAAAATTTTCAGTTTCCTAAAGCTTTAGCTGAGATATCAAAAGACATGGGATTTCATGGTTAGATACTGATCTGCTTTGCTGCCCTCTCTTAACACACCTTTCTCATTCCTGCCTGGTATTAGATTACAAGAAATATTATTCATGATGCAAAGGATCTGGTGAAGTTTGGGCATAGTGTAATATTCATGGAGAGAACAGAAATCAAGTATTTCCAAAAGGATAATCTGATGGCACAAGGACATGTCTGGGTATGGAGCACAGCCAACCCTAGTGACAGGTACACTGGAGAGACAGACTCACTGTCCATGCTACAGGTCAGGAGCACCATCCTATATGCTACAGGTCAGGAGCACCATCCTCCATGCTACAGGTCAGGAGCACCATCCTCCATGCTACAGGTCAGGAGCACCATCCTCCATGCTACAGGTCAGAAGCACCATCCTCCATGCTTCAGGTCTGGAGCACCATCCTCCATGCTTAAGGTCTGGAGCACCATCCTCCATGCTACAGGTCAGGAGCACCATCCTCCATGCTTCAGGTCTGGAGCACCATCCTCCATGCTACAGGTCTGGAGCACCATCCTCCATGCTACAGGTCAGGAGCACCATCCTCCATGCTACAGGTCAGGAGCACCATCCTCCATGCTACAGGTCAGGAGCACCATCCTCCATGCTACAGGTCAGGAGCACCATCCTCCATGCTACAGGTCAGGAGCACCATCCTCCATGCTTCAGGTCTGGAGCACCATCCTTCTTATTACATTAAGATGCTGCAGAGATCCTCAAACACCCTTAGTCCATAGACATTTTCGTAACCACTTTCCCCAACCAGACACTTCCCTTTCCTTTCCTCACCAGCCTGATTCAATATTATCTGATTTTTGTATTATTTTTTAAACATCTAAAAATAACCTACCCAGACTGGAAGACATTCAATTCAAATAATTCATATTGGTAGTCTATTAAAGCCAAAATCTCCATTCACTCCCTACCAATGCCATACCTAGAGGAAACCCCTATTAATATTTAAGTGTATTCTCCCTTATCCTCTCCATTTACAAATATGAGAGTAGGTGTCTACTTCATTTACATGTGTCTACTTCATTTACACACACACACACACACACACACACACACGTGCACCGTCAGAGAGAGACAGAGACACATAATGAGAGAGACAGATAGAAAAACCAGAATTTTGCAAGAAATTCCAAAAGTAAAATTCTGAGTCAAAGAACATATGCTCTGTAAATTTTTTATAGCAATTACCACAAAGCTTTATGTAAAATGTTCACATTTTTCCAAAAAGAGAATATACTATTTTATATAACCAAAAGCTAATGTAAATACTTTCATAAAGTACAATCTAAACATTCACCAGGAGAGTATCCTGCTTCTATTCTCATTGCTTATAAATAGAAATTGCTGAAGAAAGGAAGAATATGAGGCCAAAGCATAATGTGTTTGCCTTTTCCAATGGCAAAAGATAAATAAGACAGACATGGCTTCCATTCTTGACCTCAACTCTGATATTTTCACTTCTAACAGACATTTCTTGTACAGATTTATAAACAAAATACCCAATTTCCTTCAACAAATGGTAAAAATGTTTATATATACTAGAAAAATATGCAGAATGTACATTTTTTAAGTAGTGGGTATAGCATGTCTTACCCCAACATAAGTCCTGGCTGAGACTAAACCAAAGTACAACTACAACACATGCACAGAATATCCATACACCAGCATAAGCTGTTAAAATCTGTATACAATCTGTATACGATGTGCACAGTTCTGGCACTCCCCAAGAAGCCATATTTCCCATACATTTGGCAAAAAGAGTACTATCTTGAAGGTATAACACAAATGCCCTAGTTTCTTAGACCAGCTCTGACAATAGCTGATACTTTTCAAAAATGTTGTACAAAACACGTGTGTGTGTGTGTGTGTGTGTGTGTGTGTGTGTGTCAGAGAGCTGTGTTCATGTGTGGGATATATATATATATATATATATATATATATATATATATATATATATATATGTTCGTTCAGGCTTGTGGGCGTCAAGAAGACAAATCTATGGTATTATTTCTAAGAACCATCTACCTTGTGTTTTTTGTTAGTTTTGTTGGTTGGTTGGTTTTCAAAGACAGACTCCCATAACCCTAGTATTCATGGAGTAGGCTAGGATAAATGTCCAAAGAGCCCAAAGGATCCACTTTCTCTGTCCTCCCAAAGCTAGTCCAGGCTTAGGTCCTCATGAATGTACAACAAGAACTTTATTGACAATACCATTTCCTGAGCTGCACAATTATTTTTTCTTAAAAGCTTTTCATTTTCTGGATTTTTTTTAAATTGGTGTTAACGAAAAAAATTCACTCCAGCAATCAAAACACTGCTTCATATGCTTTACTGTGTTTAGTAATACACAATATTTATTTTTTCATATTTATTAATATAAATATTTATTTATAATAATATTTATTTACAATTATATTTATCAATTCAATAGAAAAGAAAGCAGATGTGACCATCTTAAATACACATGTTAACAAAATCCTTTTCAAGGGGGACCTGAAAGGAACAGTGAAGAAGAACAGAGCTGTTCTTTGGCAAATGGAGACTGTTCAGCATGACTAAGAGTCTAGTGATTCATTTAATCATGGGGGTTTGCCTGCTTGACCTCCACTGCTGGAATAATAGAGAACAATGTCCTGAAGCTGAGCACAGCCCAGGTTCTGTCCTCAGCACTCACATGGCTGTTCACAACCATCTTTAACTACAGTTCCAGGGGATCAGGTGCCCTCCTCTGGGCCTGAGGGCACTT
Organism: Cricetomys ansorgei; assembly: GCA_026225945.1. Taxonomy (NCBI): domain Eukaryota; kingdom Metazoa; phylum Chordata; class Mammalia; order Rodentia; family Nesomyidae; genus Cricetomys; species Cricetomys ansorgei. The sequence continues at coordinate 1,190,932 of JAMJFZ010001360.1, read as the reverse complement.
TAGGCACACAGTTGGTGCACATATAGACATATAGGCAAAACATACAAACACATAAAATAGAAACAAATAAATCATTTTAAAAAATAGTTTTAAAACAAATTAACAATAATAAAACTGCCAGGCAATTTTAATATACATAAAGGTTTCAGAACTTGCCAGACAAACTGTATCTGCCCAAAGAACTCCACTCTCCTAATTCCTGTCTCTTTAAATCACTCAGGTAGAAATAATTTGTCTGCTTACAGGCACCATCCCTAAGGCCTTCAAATTTACTCATTCTAATCTACTAAAGGCTAAAAGTATCTGCTAACCAAACTTACTAAAATTGGATATAAAATGAAACAAATCTATGTTGAATGAGAGTTGAGTTCATCTGAATACACTTTGGTATATTATTTACTTAGGGGTACATTGAATTAACAGTTTAGTATTGCTCATAAAGGTAAATAAATGGTTATTAAAGAACCCAACTACCTTACTCTTAGGTATTTACCCAAAGAAATGTGAAAATAAATGTTCACATTAAGACATAGAAATAAATATTTATAATAGCATCAGTCATAATTATAAAAACCTGGCAAGAATCCAATCATCACTTCAAGAAACAGGGAGATAGTATGAGGCATGCATATAATGGAATACCATTCAGCACAAACAGTAAAACTAGGCAGCCAACAAAAGGAATAAGTTGATAAAAAAGTTATATACCATTTGATTTCATTTATTTATCATCCTAAAAAATGCAAAACCATCAAGCCAGAAATTTATCAATGAGTGGTAAGAGTTAGGATGGAGAGAGGCAACACAACACAAAGGAACACAAGGGAACGTTTAAAACTACATGCAAATGAATTTTATCATGTACAAGTTACCCTTTAATAAACCTCATATTAAAAGCAAGAGGTTTTTGTAATGTACTGCCAAGTTTTACTTGATTCTCCAAAAATATTATAATTTTTTGGCTACATAGTCCCAAAGTCTAAAGAAACCTCAGTGGATATCTGGTATGTATCTGATCACCTTCAGTGATCACACTTCACGCTCTGCATCACTTCCCCGTTTGTAGCTCTTCTAGAATGCTACTTTATTAAAAAAAATTACAGCATGCACATAAAAACAGTATGACTGTACAATTATAAAGACAAACACAGAGAGCCATGCAAATATGTGTATCTCCCTGAAGCCTCCTGTCCATTTCTAGTTTATTTTAGTTGGGTGAGTTAGTGAACCAACTGTATTCTTTGCAAATGTGCTATGAATTTCTGAAGTAGTTCTTTTCCTAAAAACTAGAAATATAGCAGCGTTTTCAGTCTTTTAAGTGCATCTTCAGAGCTGGATAGATAGCTCAGCAGTTAAAAGCACATAAAATTCTTGCAGAAAACCCAAGTTTGCTTCCCAGTATCTATGTTAGACTGCTCACAACCACCTGTAACTCCAATTCCAGGGGATCCAAGGCAATTTCCTGGTCTCTAAAAGTACAGCACTTACATATACAAACACACACACACAGGCACAGACACAATTAAAAACAAAATCTCTTTAATGTGCACTAAGTGAATTAGATATGATATCTCTACTTAATACTAGCAGGTTCCACATTATCCATTATTCTACAGTCAACTGACCATTCAGAGATCACTATCTCTGAAACTGCCTTCTCCAAAGACAATGACCTCTAAGTTAGTCAAAGCAAGAAACTACAGGGATTCAAAGAGCAGCCACTCACATTAATAGAGTTCTGAAAATGATAACAAGTGAGGTACAAGGCTATTTTTAATTATTTACCCCATTAAAGACTTGAAGCCACAGAAACAACTATGTGGACATAAACATAGGCATGGGGGGGGGAGTAAAAGATAACAAAGTATTGCATACTTTTAAGTTTGAATTCAAAATATAATAAAGAGTCACATGTGCAACAAATTACAACTATGTGAAAATTATTCTCCTTTATCCACTACATTTGTGAAAATACATAACTAGAATTTTGAAGATAATATTATTAAAACATCTCTTAAATTTAAGCAAATACTTCTAACTACCATGTATTCTGAAATAATATTCCTAAGAACTCCTATATCGTACAGGAATTTCAGAAAAATATATGATGAAAACATCAAACAATCCAAATAATTGTAGCATGCTACAATCACAATTTCAATGACAGCCATCAGAATTTTGTAATTGTGGCATACACAATTGTAATAATATACTGACATCATTTTCACTTCTACATGTATGTAATCTTTAACACACACTACAATGTTCTGTTCATATAATAGTTAACAAACAGAAACAGCAAAATGTAACTTACCAGACTATGTCCCAGATGATGTCACTGTGCAATTTCCAAAGAGTCCCAAGGGAGCACAGGCATAATAATTTTTCTGTTCTATTCCAGATACTAAACATGAGACACAAAAATAAGCCTGTAATTTAGCAAGTAACACAATTTATAAAGCAAATTATATCAATTTTAACTGCAAAACAGAAAGAAAATAGCAGGAGGCACTAACACTAGATACAGGTTTTTTGGAATACAGTAACTAATTAATTCAATTAAAAACTTGTTTTGAGTTACTTTGGCAAATGAATCTTCAAAACACCTTACTGCGCTTGTTCCCATGTTATGCTGTGGAAACTACCTAGAAACTAAGAATGTTTAACTAGGCTAAAGACACATGAAAAACTGGAGGTTTATATGTTAACTTTACAATGGTTAAAAAAAAAAATCCTATTGATGTGTTCAGGAGAGATCAGAGGATGGCGCTAAAAAAAAAGATCTAAGCTGTGACCATGACCATGCTAAAACTCTCCCTCCTGACCTTGCATAAGTAGCAATCTCTAAAATGAGCTCAGTCATACTACTGAGCCTCCCTAATACAGGTTATGTGGATTGACTGAAGTCAGGTAGATGAATGTGTTTTGAATGCTGCAAGCCCTTTAGAGATGTGTGATCTTATTATTATGCAATTAATTTTGGTTGTCTACTCATCTGAACTCTAAAATAGCAACAATAAAAATTCTTTGCTAGACTGCTTGAGGAAAATGACTGGAAAACTCTTGAAAGATTTGTGTTTGAGGTCTCTCCCCCACTCCCACCCTGGATGTGTGTGTGTGTGTATGTGTGTGTGTGTGTGGGCATACTTGTGCATCCACCCATATGTGCACACATGGAAGCCTGAGGTCAACATCATGTGCTGTCTTCTCTTTCCTGTCTTCATCTTATTTATTTTGGTACTAGGGAGTGAACCCAGGACCTTGCACATCTTAGGCAAGAATCTGCCACTGAGCCATACCCTTAGTTCTCAAACTTATTTCTTGAGATAGGGTCTCTAACTGAATCAACAGATCACCAATACAGCTGGGTTACTTGCCAAAGAGTCACTGGAATCCTCCTATCTCAGCCAAGGAGCGCTGGGGATTTAAAAGTACACTGTTGTGTCTAGCTTTTATGTGGCATTCGATACAAAGTCTACCTATTGAAGCCTCTCCCGCCCAGAAAACACTTTTAAAAGGACAGAAAACTCAAGGTCTCCAGCATCACCTCCACATCATCCCCCTCTTACCATGGGAATTAAAAGAATCTATCTTTATCTCTTGCATCCCCAGTTAATTGGATTAATTTATTAAGGAGAAAAGAAAAAAGAAATAAAACTTCCCCAAATCCCTTTTCAACCTGTACAGGTTTCACTGGCTGTTGAGTTGTGGTGTAGTACCCAACAAAAGGGGATGTGCTGGTAAGAGTGGAGAAGATTCAGTGTTCATTTTATCCACATAGGTATATAGAGTCTGGAAACGTAGCAATGTGCTATACATGTTCTCAGATTAAAGACAAACAGGAAAGGAAAAGGCCAAGAGCTGTCAGTTTGTTATTTTTCTCCCAGGATAGAGGAGTATCAGCCAAAGGAAATGGATAATTTACTGAATTCAAGGTATTCTGCTTGGTAAGTAGAAGCAGCTCATACAACAAAACCATCATGGGAAGAACCCTGATGCTATCAGTCACTAGAAGGTCTCTGGATGTGGAGAACAGAAACATTCTGCTGAATTTATTTTACCACTGACTATGTTTAAATTTAGCAAACAAGAAATCTGCATAATTAAGACTTGAGCCTCCCTCACCAATGAGGCTTCTGGTCTTAAACAGAAACTGAAGTGTAGAGAAACAAAACCTGCTTCCTAATGATAAAAAAAAAAAAATGCTTCATATAATAAACCCCCCCAAAATTTACAGAATATTGTTAGAAAACTTCCACTGATATATTAAGTAAACAGATTTGTAATGGGGAATGGGAATAAAAAATCATGTTTCAGCATCTTTTATACGTCAAAAGTCATAATTTATGTGAAGTAATATTTCCGCCTTGAAGAAAACATTACTAACCCCACTTTAAAGGATTCAGTTAAATACCACTATGTGAGAGCAGTGTAGGAGTCTGGACACAAACTCGCCTGGCTCTGGTGCCCACTTGCACATCCTCAAACTTGTGTATAAGTACAGCCATACACGCAGTAAGTGTGCTCATGAAAACACACTCATGACTTCTGTGGGTGAAACCCTACTCTAAGCATCTCAGGAGGTACTTCATATAAAACTTTCATTACCTCGCTTGTGAAATCCCTGGAGGGAAGCAGTTTCATCACTAGTTTCAAGGTGCTTTCTAACTTTTTATTTTTATTTATTTATTTATTTTAGTTTTTCGAGACAAGGTTTCTCTGTTGTAACTCCGGCTGTCCTGGAACTCACCCTGTAGACCAGGCTGGCCTTGAACTCACAGAGATCCGCCTGCCTCTGCCTCCCAAGTGCTGGGATTATAGGCAAGAGCCACCACTGCCGGCTATTTCAAACTTTTTTTTTTTTTTTAAAGCACAGAGTATGGAGGTGGAGACAACTTGAATTCAGATCCCATAACTGACTGACTCTAACACAGTCTCTCTCTCTCTCTCTCTCTCTCTCTCTCTCTCTCTCACACACACACACACACACACACACACACACACACACACGAAAAGTATTTTAAAATATTAATAGTGTGGTGGATAGTTTTATGTCAACTTGACACAAGCTGAAGTCCTCTGACAGGAGGGCACCTCAATTAAGAAAATGCCTCCATAAGACAGGGCAGTAGAAAAACTGTAGGGCATCCTATTAATTAGTGATCCATGTGGGACTGCCCAGCCCATTGTGTGTGGGCCCCTGAGCTGGTGGTCCTCAGGTCTATAAGAAAGCAGGCTCAGCAAGCCATGAAGAGCAAGTCAGTAAGCAGCACCCTCCACGGCCTCTGCATCAGCTCCTGACTCCAGGTTCCTGCCCAGCTTGAGTTCCTGTCCTGACTTCCTTCAGTGGTGGTATAAAATGTGGAAGTGTAAACCAAATAAACACTTTCCGCCTCAACTTGCTTTGGTCACAGTGTTTCATCACAACCATAACTAAGGAAAATAGTATGGCAGGAAAAAATCTCCAATAATATTTGTTGTCTACTGGCTACTCTACAGGTGGAGGCCAGGATACATCAGTCATAGAGTGAGAGAAATCTGATATAGATGCTTAGAAACTTAGACTGAAAACTAAAATGAAACATTAGAAAAATGTGAATGCCTTAATTCTGAATAAAGACAATCTTAAAAGTCTTAAATTTCATTTCAACTTTCACATAATTTCTGCCAGGCATTTGGTAGTATATTCTTTCCAAGCTTTTAGATGCACTAGAAAAATATTTATACTTTAAACATTTTTAGCATCAATGGAAAGACAACAACCTAAACCCTCGGTCTGAATCTCAAAGCTAAGAAGCCTTAAAGCAATTATCCAACAACACTGAACTGATGTAGAAGTCTAGGAAACAGTCCGTAATTTCATAATGAGCTGAGTGTAGTGACTGATGATTACCACTGCCAAGTCAAAAATAGAACAGAATCCACAGCAATGACCCAAGGTGAGCCAAGTATAGGCGCTTCCTCCTGGTTCTCATCTTCACTCCTGACTTTTATATTTGTGTGTAACTGAGCACCATCTAGACACTGGCTAGGGGGGAATGGGGGATAATATAGTGAAAAGAGAGACCAAAAATAAATACATCAGAGCCAAGAAATAGTGTAGAAACATACCTACTTTAAGACTGCCTGAAGAGCAATCCTCTACTAGTAAAGATTTCACTACCATTTCCCAAAATATGAATTAAAAGCTGTAATAAAGTAACCCAAAAATATAACTTTCAAATAAAATCACCCATTTTTAGAATAGTTTAAAAATCTATAAATCCCTAACACTGACAATGGGTTTGGTTTTATGCTAGCATTTGAAGGCTTCAATCTTGAATGGGAAAGACAGAGTTCTAATTCCTGGGACAGGAAAAAAAAAATGCATAGAGAACCAGACTAAAGTCAACAAAGTTAAACCTTTAAGGTACAATGTTTCCAACAGAAAGCTGAAACAAACAGAAAGCTCCATGGTATTACTCTGTAAATAATGTGGACAGGAAACTTAAATACAGCCAAGTGGAGCCAACTGCCTCTGGACAGGGAAGCCGTACAAGTAGGGAAGAACAGAAGACACCCAACAGCCACTTCAGTGAGGCTCCACAAGTAGAAAAGCTTGCAAACATGAACTGGTAAGGGATACATATCATCACAGTTATTATAATACAGCCCTTCAAACAAAAAATAATGTTCAGTTCGTAGTTAATACCCTGGAATAATTATCTGCAGAAACTTCTTGAACCCTCAAATACCCTAGAATGGCAAACATATTGTTACACTATCCCAAAGGACTATCAAATAGTAAAGAGGTGTGGGTTTTATAAAGGAAAATAAATCTCTCTACTTGTGTCCTTTGGGAACTATATCCACCTAGCCATTCACTCAATGACATATCCAGCCAGTCAACAATATTTCTTGAGTACATAGAAGCACTGGAGCAAGTTTAAAAATTCTAATACCATGCCAGAGCCAGAGGAAATCTCATACATATAACAGCAAATGTGAACAACACCAGCAACCCAAAAGCTTTCTTTTCCCCTCAAAAACAAAGATTCACATGGAAATGTTCAGTTCCAAACACATTATTTCCTCTCAAATCCTTAAATCCGTATACTTCAGGCATCAACCCAGATATACTAAGTCACAAAGAAAAAAAAAATATATATATATATATGGTTATAAATCCAAAGACACTGTAAATTTTGATAAATTCTACTAATCTTTAAAGATGGTATTAGGAAAAGATAGATTTTCTTAGAAGGAAAAAAAAATAAGAGTATTAAGTGATGAGTTTTAATTCTCCCAAAACATGGGTGAGGAGTGGGAAGAAAGTAAGGTCTTTAAGGAAGAACCACGGATCAGGGGAAATTCCATTTCAACTAGTGAAAATGCTTTGTAATCAAAATATTTTCTTATCTCAAAGACTACTCTTAATAAATAAATAAGGGACCAAAACATTCCTCAAGTAGAAAAACACTGAACAGAAATAAAATGGTTCAGCTGCCAGATTACAGCACTGAGAGTGGGGAAAAAATGCTTAGCAGAACCCATGTGGTCTTGCCATAGAGACCACTTCCAACCCTCTTACCTTTTTTCAGTTTCTAAAATTAAATCACTAAGGGTTTGAGGGCAGTTATTAAGTACAGTGTGACTTTTTAAAAAACCTTCTTTGACCTTACCAGCAAACCATCAACCTTCCCAGCATGGTAAATCATCCCATAATTGGTTCAGTTAGACACAAATGTGTTCCTCTTTCTAGTATCAGTTCTTTTATTAGCAACTCCCTTAAGGAGCCCAGCATTCATCTGTTTCCATCTCTGCTAGTTAAAATCAAACCCACGTTACTACATCAAATTCAGCTTCACTCTAAACATCTGACAATTGCTGAAACCAGAAGTCTACATGCAGTTCTTACAAGAAACCAGTCTCTTTTGGATGCAAAACTACAAAGAAACAGGTGTCTATGATGGAGGTGATGTACCTTCCAAAGAAAAGCCGAAAACTAGGTACTCACTGGGAAAAATAACTGAAGCCACAAATCAGGAAAGAAAACTTTAAATGGTGTTTATAAACTATTGTTCTCATCACACCGATTACTTTCAAGACTTAATGTCTAGGTATTCTTCATTATGGAACACATAATTTAAGCTAATTGGCTGTTAGTAATGTTGTATTTCTTACACTCTGGGAGGCTTAATACTAACAGTCCCATTTACAATTAAATAAACAATACTAAAAACACATTTTATGCACCAGATCTTACCAAAGTGGTCACTGTGCTCTTGAACGATGACATTTCATCCTGTCCATTTTGTTTATAATCCAAGGTATCAAGTATCGCAATAAAAATGCAAAACTCAGCTGTATATCCATTCGTTAAAATAACGTAAGCATACACTGTGACCCAAGGCCTCTGGGATAATATGAATTATTTGGGAAAATAAACTTTGTGATGGGGTTATTTCCAATCCTTAGTATCTACTTTGTCGAACCACCGTAAAGTAGCTCACCACCTTCAATCATATAGTGGCTTTTTGAGGTAAAACAACGTGAAACAAAGTTTGGAAACGTCAGAGATCCTGTGCAGCAACTGCTCTCCAGGTTAGGGGCCGCTAACAGAGTACAGCATTGCCATTTCCAGCCTTACTCTTCTTCGAAAGGAAAAGGTTCAGCTCCAGTGCTCCCCGTGTCTCCCAGACAGGCACACACACGCACACGCACACGCACACAGACACACGCAAACCCTGGCTTTGCAGAAATCGTCAGCCTACCCTAAGCAGAGCGGCGTGGGCGGGGAGCCCGGCAGTCTCTAGCTACTCAGACACTTGCCAGGGGGAAAGCACGAGGCCGTCATTCCCTCCGCGAACCGGGCTCCTTCCTGGCCGAGATTTGCAGATTCCACCACTAGAGCGACTTTGGCAGCTTCACAATGGGCCGCTTCTCGAGGTCTGCCCGCCGCCCGCCACCAGGCGCCCTTTCCAGGGCTTCCCACCCTCCCCGAAGTCCACCCGCGACAGGTGGGGCGAGGGCGGCGGTGCCTGAGACATCTGTCGGTTAGTTTCTGGCCAGCGCCGGGCCGCGATCCACAGTCCGCAGACGCTCCACTGCTGCCGCCGGCCCGGCCGATACCCCCGCCGCACCGGCCTCGGCCTCGCCCGCAGGGGGCCGCGCGCACAGGGCGAGCGCGATAAGGTCGTTCGGGCTCCCGCCGGACGCTATCAGGTCCCCGCAGTCGCGGCCCGCACAGCGCTGGGGCCAGAGGCGCAGCAGGCCAGGCAGAGGCGACTTCTCTCTCAATGGGCCTCCCTGGGCCCTGCCGCCTCGCGCTGCGGGCACGGCGACCCGCCGAGCCGGCGCGCGCCAACGCACCCGGACTTCCGCACCCCGGCCCCGCGGGAGCGCCGCTCCGGGTCGCGGAGTCCCCGCACCGCACGTCGGAGGCGAGCGCACGGCCGCCTGCCCGCCCGCCCGCAGCGCGCACACGGAGCGCACGCCCCCGCACACTCACACGCGCCGCACACTCCCGGCGTCGCCGGCCCCACCCCTGTGCCAGGAAGCTGCGGGATCTCGCACCCCGCGCGGGCCGCACCCCGGCCCCCAGACCCCAGCAGTCCGCACCGGGGCTCAGGGGCCCGCTCCCCCTGGAAGCCCGGTGCCGCCGAGGCTGCGCCGCCAGCCATCGCAGAGGCCGGTGCGGCAAGGGCTCCCCGGAGCCGCGCACACCTCGCGTGCCCAGCCCGGACACGAGGCGCGGAGGAAGGGGCGGCGCCGTGCCGGGGACAGACACAGCGGATCGCTGACTGGGGCACCCACACTCACGCGCGTACCCCACCCATCGCCACCTCTGCAGCACAAAAGGTTGCAGGAGGAGTGGCGGTCCCCGCGCAACGTACCGGCAGCCCAAGGTTCCGCCGGCTCCCCTACGCCCACGGCCGCAGACCCGGAGCCAGGGGCGGGAGAGGTGTGGGGCTGCGGCGCCGAGATGTGGGCAGAGGCCGCCAGCCGAGCCAGCCGGGTACCCGCTGCTCTCCCGCCGCGCTCGGCGCCAGCTACGGCCCGGCGTAGTCCCGCCTCCTCCCCCGCCTCCGCCCGCCCGCCTCCTCCCTCCGGCTGCGGAGGCGAGGCCGGTTAGCGCAGAGCCCGCCTCCTGCGCCGGCCTCGAACGCTCCGGAGGGCGGGCGGCGGCAGAAGGCGCTGGGCGGCCGGCGGGGGAGCACAGCCCCGGAGGCTGTCGCACGGACGCGGGGCGGAGTGCTGCCGCCGCTGCCAGATCCGTCGAGGAGCCGCAGTTTGCAGGCTGGGGGACGAGGATGGTTCCCATTGAGCCAAGTGTTGAGCTGTGTTGAGCACTGAGTGCTGAGCAGAAGTTGAGGGCAGAAGTCCATGGAGTTACAAATTATACTGTAATTCTAAAACACACACACACACACACACACACACACACACAAACGGGCGGGGGGCGGGGTGAAGACCAAATTCAAATTCTGAGTCATTTGTTTCCTCTTCTCTTTTCCTTCCTTCCCTCCTCCCTTCCTTCCCTTTTCTTTCTTGACAGGGGCTCACTCTATAGCCCAGGCTGGTCTTAAGCTCCTGACAGCCCCCTGCCTTACTCCCTGGGATCCCAGAGCTCTGGAGACTGCAGGAGTGACTGCTGGTGAGAAGGGCCATTCCCAGCAAGGTTTCTCTTTCCTCAGTTCATGTACCAAAGTGGTTAAATGCATACGAATATTTGCAGGTATTTTATTTAGCTCTAGGCGCCCACCCTTTTGACACACATTTCCAAGTTTACATCTCTCAACAGTTCTGATCCCCATTTTAAAAATACTAAAATGTGAGGAACTTCCTTAAAAGGGTGTTTATACATGAAAATTTAGGTTCCGGTCTTGTGTGGTCTTTGTTGCTTTATATGAATATAAAGAATCATAAATTTCGTCTATACTAATACAAACTTAAGCAAATCTAAAGTCATTCTTATTCCAGAATCTATATGTCCTTAATAATACCAGGGTTAATAAATATAAGCATTCTGGGTCCAGGTGATGGCTTCTGGTTTCTCTGTAACTGAAGGACATTTACTCCATTGCCTCACTTGTGTTCTGATGTGTCGAAAAAGAAAAAGAAAAAAGAAAGAAAGAAAAAAAAGAAAGAAAGAAAGAAGAGGAAGAAACCTGATTCACGAATGTTTTCAAAACAATGTCTACCTTTACCCCACATGGTATGCATGTAAATTCTCAAATATAGACAGACCCTAATGCACTGAACAGGTATTGAATGCTTAAGCGATTCAACTTTTTCTAGTTCTTTATTTGTGACACTGTGTGTGTGTGTGTGTGTGTGTGTGTGTGTTTTCCTCATGGGTTAGGCACTTGGGAGGGCCTTGGGAGAAGGCACTGGGAGTCATTTCAGATAAGAATCTGTTTGCCACTGTAGTGTATTAATCTGATGTTCATGCTTATAAAACTACCTCAAAAACATTATACTTTATTTTAAGAAGCTTAATTTCATTTTGTCCTGTCTGAACCCATAATCTTTTCAGAACACCTTGTAATTTGGCCTTTGTTCTGAAAATATGGCCTTGTTCTTTGGCTAGAAGCAATAAAATCCCTCTTGGTTCATTAGGTCAAGATCAGCCCCATAGAGGGCCTTGTCTCCAACAGTCTCCCTTACTAGGTGGTACCCTGCATTCCCACCCCGGAGATTCTTTACCCACTCAAAAGTTAGGTTAGTGCTTGAGTGTCACAAAGAACACTTAAACTGATTTGCTAGTCAGGCATGGCTTACAATAGCTTTATATGTGGTTCAGGAGGGCTGTGTCTAGACACCATCTTAATTAGATTATGTGGGGCCTGTGAGGACTGTGGCTGTGGGTTTATGAAAGATGAAAGCAACATGGAGGCACCTTGCAAAGCTTTCTGTGTATTCCATGAAGAGCAGTTCAACCCATAAGGGGGAAAGGAAAAGAAAAGGACATGCTTAAAAAGGACTAGTCCCAAATGTTGAATTGAACCTGTAACCTGAAAGGCCCTTCAGAACCTGGGTCTCAGGTGCTCCATCTCAACTGCCACTTCTGTGCTTATATTTCGGCTTCGAGGTGCCTCCCCCCCACACACACACACTGAGAAAAATCACTTCTCAAATGTCACTTGTCTGGGAAGAATTATGCATTAATGGGTTGCCACTCAGCAAACAACCAACTTGAAAGAACAGGATAAGTGAACCTCATCAAAGCATAGTGATCTAAAACTGAAACTACAATGTCAGGTATGCAAGAAATATCCATCTTGTTTCTAGCAGGATGTCATCAGCAAGGACAGGCCATGTCAGTGTCTACCTGTACAGTAACTGAATACAGTGAAGGTCTGAGAAGCTAAGCAGAGGTCTCCCAAAGTGAAGTGGCTGAGATGCTAGTAACCGCAGATCCTGCCTACAAGAACAGAGGCTGCTGGGGTCAGGTGGCACAGCCTGTCTTATGGATGAGGCCGCCACAGAAGTAAAAGGTTATTGCCAAGGAAGCATCTATGGCGAAGAAAAAAGTGATATGGACTACAAGTTTTCCTCTCCCCCTGCCCTGATACTCATAGGTGTTCTTAAGACTATCTCTTCATGTATCACACATTTCCCTTGTCCCTTCCAGAACAGCCACTTACAGCTATGCATTGTAGTCTACATGTCCATAGATTGGATGGCCCTGCTTTAAACATATGAGCTGCCCCACCCATGCAACTTTGGGTCTTTCACACTCTTTTTATTTCTTTATTTTTTGAGAAAGGGTCTCTCTTTTAGTCGTGGTTGGCTTGGAACTTACTATGTAGACCAGGCTGCTCTTGAAATGACAGAGATGCTTCCCAGATGCTGAGATTAAAAGTGTATGCTACTATGCCAAGCTCTTTGCTTTTCTTCACTACCTAGAGCCAAAGCATTATTCAGATCTGGAGCCATGTGGCTGAGCACCCCACACCCCCAGTCATTCATATTTAGGACCTTGTGCTGTCCTTAGAGGTGGGCACCCAAATCACAGCATCCCAGGACTTGCTGCTGCTCTCTTGCCCTCCTTTCCAGATATAGGGAAATCTCTCTCGGGAAAGACCTTTCCTCTTCCTTCTGTCTTTCCAGTTGCTTTGCCAGCAAACTCTGTTCACTTCTTAGACACAGGCTTCCAGCAACTAAAGGTAGTAAGAAGAAATATCTTCAGGGCAATTTCTGTATTCCCGCCACATAAGGATAAGCCCAAAGTGGGGAAAAAAACATAAATGAATGTCTCAAAATATTATCCAGTCATTGAAATAAGAGGGGATGAGTGCCACTGAACATGATGAGGAGGGAGGCAAAAAGAGCTTGTGTAGATTAAGTCTGAATTGCTAGCCAGGGCTGTCAGGCATGAGGCTGAGAATATGGAGTGCAAGCTTAAGTGGGAGTTGCAGGTCACCTTCGGCTCCCATTAGACAGTTCACATTTGCACCTTCTCTCTCATCACTGTGGTGTTGCGTGTGTGTGCACAGCCACCTTCTACACAGAGCACCCTTTCCCACCTCTCAGCCAGACTCAGCTGCAGATGTCCTTAGCTCTCAGTGTCCTGATTTCTGCCACTGTGTGTTCTTTCATGGCTACAGACTCTCCACATGGTACTGGGATAGACTGCATGCTCTCTATGCTGGACACTCTTTGAGACTTACAGTCTTGTAGGTATTCAGTCAGAGTTAGCTTCCTTTTACAGAAAGGACAGGAGATGACCCCAGTAAGGCCTGCTGCCACCTTTTATCTCACTCAGAACTTTCGGTTGCTTTTTTAAAAGCTAATTTCTATGTCATTGGTAGTTTGTAATTAGCCATGGAGAGGACATTTGCACTAAGGAGATTTGCAAAGCATGTAAGAAGGACTTTGGGACTTCCCCACCACTCCCTATTATCCCTGGTTACCAAGAGTCAGTTTATAAACCAACCCCCTAGTGCTGATCAAAGGGCTCCTCCAGTGTGCAGGAGCATAGAGGTAGATCAGGTATTAAAGCCTGTGATTTGAAAAAGATAGAATTCCATGGTTTGCATAGGAAAATCTAACTCTTTGTTTTGTTTTGTTTTTCAAGACAGAGTCTCTCTTTTTTAACTCTGGCTGTCCTGGAACTCACTACATAGACCAAGCTGGCTTCAAACTCATAGCGATCTACCTGCTTCTGCCTTCTAAGTGCTGGCATTAAAGGCATGTACCACCACAACCAGGCTAGAAAATCTAACTTTAATTATATTACAGAAAGAAGATAGATAACAGAGGAGAAAAGAAAAGAAGTCTATGCTGATGGCAGCTTGCTGTAGGACTTCAGACTGACCACTAACAGCTTCAGAAACCTCTGAGCTGTGTTTATGTGTGTTCCATACATCATAGTGCTCAAAACTAATCTTTGGGTTATTTGCTAATTAGCTTTAATTCTGTTGGCCTGTAAGTTCTTCATCAATAATTCTGAGGTCAGCAATAGAGTTCTTACTACCCTACTCCAAACAAATAAGAAATAAGACAAAGGCATAAACAAAATAGAGCCAGTTGCTTCTATAGATCTGGAAAATATAGTTTAGCATATAATTCTAACAGCCCCATATCTCAGGCTGATAACAGACAACATTGAGTCTGGAAGACCTTCTCATATTAAAGACTTAGCATTTAAGGACCACTGGCTCTTTTGCAGGTATCCCATCCTCAAAAAGATGGGAAACCAACCAAGTAGAGAAGACCCAATGTAATCTCCAACAGAATTCTTTTCTTGGGAAGCTAGAGAAAAGTTGCAGGAATTGATCTACTTTCATAAGAAATAATCTTCAGAGAGCATAAGAATCTTCAAACCCACTCCCATTCTTAATTATTGAAGACATACTATGTACCAGATCTGTGTTACAGAATGGGAGCACAGAAAGAGAGAAGATATAGTCTTGCCCACACTTCAGGAATATAAGCCCAACTAACTACACAAATATGTAATTATATAATTATAATTTGGTTTCATAATAACAGTTTATAATTCTCTCTGTGATTCTCTGAGGATACGTTTATATAGGAACATTAGGCCTAGAACTTCAAACAGCTTGCAAAATTTAGTCTCAAGTTCAATTGAGGAGAAGTTTCTGAAATTTCTCTCCATGAGGCCTGATGGTCATAGCATTCCCATCACAGAAGTAAAATCAATGAGGTGTCATCATTATTAGTTGTTCTTAATTAAGATGTGTACAAACCCCTCTCCCTTCTTAAAAAGTTCTTAAAGGATGTACCTAGAAGTCTTACTTGATTTTTTTTGTTTCTGTTAAGGAAAAGAAATTAATTCTGAAAACATTTCAAATAAGTCAGGAAAATTGTGTTGGTATATTTGCATTGACCTACCCATATTTTGGAAAAGTTTTTTTTTTTTTTTTTTAAGTAAGGATGATCCTCTAAACTTCTCCTCTGAAACTTCTCACATATACATAAATCCTCATAGACATTAACTAAAGTGTTCAAAAACTGGGTAGACATGAAGCTGGCAAGCACCAACTTGTCTGCTAGTCATATCAACTGAAGGACTCTGAACTATAAGAGAATTAAAGAATTTCTCTTTCAGGCAGACCTGCAAAAAACATGAGGACATTCACTGACACTGTGAGAGGGAAATGGTGGCCAGACTCTATCTGCAAGTCTCAGAACTTGCAGTTTATTGTTATAAAGAAAATTTAGTTGACCCAAAAGGAAAGCCTGGTAATGCCGCTTTCTGTATTATGAATCACAGTAGTTGAGTTTAATGTTTGGTCATTTTTTTACTGAAATGAAGTAATATGATAATATCTCATTATCTCATTATGAAAGAAAAAAATGTATTAATAGCAGAATGCTTAAAGAAATAATGACATTTTGCTTAATGAAATGTTGGGCACGTGTAAAGAAGAATAAGCTCAGTATGAATGGACATGTAATAATCTCTGGATATAATAGTAAATAGGATAAACTATAAAATAATGTTTTGCATTATATTATTATCTAAAAAATATGATTAAAATAGTTTTCTCTTCATTGTGGTTTAAATTACGTGACAAGATGTGTCTAGGAAAATGAAGCAGATCGTTCTTTTCCTAGCCCTCCAACAAAATATAACACCACACATTTGGAACATTATACATTTGAAAATATTTTAAAACCTATAAGGTAGATAAAGGAACACCAGTAAAGGATACTGAAACCCCCCAAAACTTGTAGTCCTAGTATCACATACCACATAAGTGATGTCAGAGAAGACAATGGCCTAGAAATATTAGCTGGTGCAGGTAGAAAAGAAAATAATATGTTCCATTCTCTCTAGCCATAGGGCAAGGGGAAGGACATAACAGCAAAAGAAAACACTCCAAATATAATCAATCTATCCCCCCAAAAACCTCCAATTGATCAATTTGTTTTAAAAACTTTCCCTTGACCCACATGAGCAGAGACCAAGCAGGGAGACTGGAATTTCACCTCTGCTCACGTGGAACTCAAAGGCATACAACCTGTGTGGTGTCAGTGAAGGATTAGTAAGGAACAGAAAGTGTTCCACCCCGTACAGCACCAGGGGCAGACACAAGTTATATGTATAGAACATCTGGCTCTGTCTGTGTTCCCCTTCCTCATGGAATTGGTGCCTGGTAGCACAGCAGAAAGGTATCAGGGAACAGTGACAAAAATGCTTTTATCCATGTTGTGTCAATGATAGTAATCACCAACTTCCAGCCTTTGGTCCTGAAAAAGGCTGAATGAAGTATCTAGGAATGTCCCTTGCTACTTGCACTTTCCTTTCCCTTACCAGCGTGGGGTATGGAGAACACAATGAGATCAGAAGCTTAAATACAATCCACAGTCTCACAGTATCATACGCAAAAATTCCCAGTTTAAAGTCACTTTTGCAAAACCAGAAAATTTCAAGCTGAGTGATATGCAGTCAGTTGGAGATAACATAGATGCCAGAATCACCTTACAGATCTAAAAGTAGTCTTCATAAAAATTCTTTAACAGTTACAAATATACTTAACACAACTTAAAAACACAACCTGAGGTGCAGTTGATATATGCTTGTACTAGAAAGTATCTGGGAGGCCCGAAGGGGAAAATCACTTGAACCCTGGGGTTTGGTATCAATGTGGGAAGTACAGAAAATTTCATTCCAATGATCAAAGAGGAGGAGGAGAATGAGGAAGATGAAGGCAAGGGGGAAGAGAAGGGAAAAAATAATAATCCAGCCAAGAAAATAGAAGATATCAGGAGAAATTAAAAAGAAATGTTAGGACTGAAAAGTGTAATGCTAAATGACAATAACAACAACGGAAATGCTCAGTAGATGAACTTGATAGCATAAGGAGATGATTGAGGTAATAATTAAAGACTTGGAACGAGAAACAGCAGATATACTTCAATCTAAATAACGGACAGACACCAGGCTAGAAAATAAGTGGAGTCATGGAGACCTGTGGAACTGTGGCAAGATATCTAACATTCCTGTCACAGGAAACTTAACAAAGTAGAAGGAGAACCACTTTTAAGAGATGGTTTTGCTCTAATGACAGAAGACTTCCCAAATCAGGCAGAACACACAATCCTGAGTGTCTAGAAGGTGAGAAAAATCCAGAGGAAAAACTTAAAGAAATACTGCACAGGGCCTATCAGACTCAAACTTCTGAAAACAAGGAATAAGGAACCCTTGCAACAGGGAAGAACGTTTGTTTCATTGTAACAGAAGTAACTCCAATGACAGAAGGAGTCACAGGAGAAGCCAGAAGGAGCAACAGTATATTTCTGAAGTGCTGAAAGAAAAGAACTGCTATCTTCGAATCCTGTGTCCAATATTAGTAGAATATATTTCGGGACTGAGGAAGAAATTCAAGACATTCACAGGTAATATAAACTAAAAGATGATGTAACCTCTGGACCTACCTTGAGTAAAAGTTTGAAGGAAGTTTTAAGCAGAAATAAAACAACAAAGGAAGGAACATTGGCAGTCCTATCCATCAGGTTAAAAAAAATTAAGTGAGCAAAATCATGGATGTGAGCCCAACAGATTTCCCTTTCCTTCTTGCATTTTCTAAATAATCCTTCATGGGGAGAGAAAATGTTATAACATCTAATCTAGTTCTAATATGCACACACTAAATATACTTAAGACAATTAAAAGAGGAAATAGTAAAGTTCCCAAATTGCACTTTAGCTAACAAAAGGAGGACAGCACAGTAGGGATGCGCATCAACAGTGTAATGCCAAGGTCAACTACTCAAATCTCTGTGAAGGGGTTAAACAGAAAAGGCATAGATAAATCAAAATGGGATGCCAAAATATTCACAAGTTATGTAAATGGAACCAAAAGAAAAAGAAAACACCAAATATAAAATATTAAAAACTAAAATAAAATAACATATTCAAATCAATAATAGTAACATTAGGTTGAGGGGTTATCTCAATGGTTGATCATATGCCAAGTGTGTACAAGATCATAGAGTCAACTCCTGGGACCAAAAAATAAACATACACTCACACAAAATAAAAATTAGAGGAATTTGTGTTTAAAAGAAATTGTCATAATGAATTTTTCTTAAGTCCAACTGTATGCTATAAGAAAATAACTTCAATTATAAGTCATGGGTAGCTTAAGAGTAAAGGATGGAAGAAAGATGTATCAGTATACAAAGTGTTGGAAACAAAGCAAGAGTAGCTAAATTAATGTCAAACAAAGTAGATGTTAGAGCAAAAACATGCCAGAAAGAATAGAGTTGTTATATGATAAAATGGTAAATATAACCAGAAAGCCAGTGTATGTGCATAAAATGTCATAACTTAGAACACGTAATACAAAACATAGGAATGCTAGAAGGAATAGGTAAATGTGCAATGTCTGGCAGCTTCAAAACTTTTCTATTAGCAAATGTTAGGACAGCTAGACATATCGGTGAGAATCAGTAATGCCACCAACCAACAGGCTGAAAGTCACATCTGTGGAGCATCATCTGAGAACAGAAAATACAGTGATTTTAATGACTCAGGCACACAAATCAACTCATCATATATCCTGCTTCACAGAACAAACAGGCAAATACAAACGAAAGTAAATTATGCAGAAAATTTTCTTCAACTATAACAAAATCAAGTTAGAAATTAGTAGCAGAAAGATAGTGGGGAATATTCAAATACTTGGAAAGTTCTACATAACCCAGGGGTCAAAGAGGAAGCCCCAAGGGAAATTTTGTTTTTATTTGTTGAATGATAAAGCATAATAAAGTATGTGGAACACAAGTAAAGCAGTGTTGAAAAGGGCAACCATAGCACTACATGCATCCATTAGGAAAGAAACTCTCTGAAGAGTAGCAGTATATGTGTATAATAACACATCAGCACCTACAGGGCTGGTGCATGTCAATTGCAAATTCAAGATCAGTTTGAGCTACATAGCAGGAGTCCTTTTTTCCTTTGTAATTATTTCCTACTACAGTATTGGAACTTCTTGCTCTTCCCAACATATCCCCAAGCCCTGTTATGTTTAATTATGAAGATATCAAGTCTTAGTACTCACTTAGTACCCAAGTCTTAGTACTTTTTTTGCCTGAAAAAAAGTAGTTTGTGGGGACCAACCCAAAGCAGTTATTTCCTATTGCTGTGAACTATTTGCTTGTATGTGTGAGTTGGAACAGTCTTGACCTGTTATCTTGATAACTTTATGAGATACAGTCTGACTAAATTTCAAGAAATGGCATGGACTTTGAAATCATGAAGTCAGCTCTTATAGTCATGTGTCTTCATCCATATGGTTTCAGCTACCTAATACCTTTCCTCTATCAATTATACAAATAGAATTATGTCTACTTTTCCAGATTTTCTGTATGAATGAATGCAGCCTGTGTAAAACACATGCAGGGAAAGCTAAAATTGTTTAAGAAAAATACCCTTTAGTTGCAAGACCCAAGCTCATCAAGAGAACAAAGTGTGGGGCCACTTGTTAACATTTATCACAGCCAGAATATCTGGTTGATGTCATCTAGAGAGAACCAACCTGGCTGTGCTCAGCAATGTGAAGTATATCTCATCTTCCTATATCACAATGCATGTTACATGCCTTGTCTGCCATGAGACTTATGCTCATCTTCATGAGTGTGCAAGCATGTCTGTGGACACACACACACAAACACACACACACACACACACACACACACACATTATCAATTAGTATTGGTTTCTCCCAGGAAGGATGAAAAGGCACAACACTACTGGAAACAACTCTACTCACCACTGAGATGTCAAAGCCCACTTCCATTTCTGCTACTATCTGCTAAAGTCTCTTGATGTTCAGACTGAGTGTTTTAGAGAGTTCAACTACACATACGTGGCTGGAGAGTTTTCATTTTACTTATTGCACTTTTAGAAGAGACAAATGGAACCTAGAGTGAGACAAGTCACTGTAGGGTTAGACAACAGAGTTTTACTAAAATGGAGATATGTGAACACTGGACACCAAGAGAAGGAAAAGAGAGCAAGAGCAGAAAGTGTGCCCTCTAATAAGAACCTGTCCAGACCTTACCTTGTCTTTCTTGTTAACCTTGACTAATAGACCAGGAAACAGACATGTTGAAGATGGAATTTTAGAGTTCATTTCTACCTAAGTTATAATTAATTTTCTTGACTTATTCCCAACTCTTCAATGACTGCTTGTGCTCTGAGAAATTAAGCTGCATGGTAATAGAGGAAAGTAGGAAGTTACTACAGTCCTGCCCAGCATCCTTAATATGGAGGGCAGAAGAGAATTTCAGAGTGTAGAAACCTATGGTAGAGCTGGGGGGAGGGGTGCAAAGACTCAATTGCCACCATTAGACCTCAAGAGTAGGTATGAAATGTACCTTCCTCTTTGGAATCCAGTAGAGGAAGAAAAAAAGGCTGAACTGGGGGAGGCTGCCATGGAGGTGATGACTAGCAATACTCTGCTCGTGAAACTACACTTAATGAAAATGGCTGCTATCCCTACATTTTTCTCGCTTTCTCTTCTTTGGGTGCGTTCTTTCAACATGAGCAAGCTTCCAAAGTCAAGGAATTGTCAGTCATGTACCTACATAACCAAAGGAGACAACAAATCAATGTGAAGTCATTTTAACAGGATAACCCTTATTAAACTCATAGATAGTTACTTAACAGTGACATTGTGTTGTGCCTACATTTTGTCCCTGTAATTGAAGATGGCATACACAAAGCCTCTGATACACAAATCTTAAGCTACCTATGTCAATCCAAACTCAGGCAGCAACACTTCCTCGTTTCCCAACTTCTTCAATAGCTACATGCAAAATGATGTGAGTAAATAATGAAATTTTTAAGAATGTATTTTAACTTTTAGTTATATGAATTTGTCTGTGTGTGTGTGTGTGTGTGTGTCCATGTATATGCATATGCCTGCAGAGAACAGAAGGAAAGTGTCATATGCCCTGGAGGTGGGGTCACAGGTGATTGCGAGAACCAGAGGTAGAAGCTGGGAACTGAAACCTTGACCTCTACAGGAGTAATGAGTGCCATGATCACTGAGTCATCTCTCCAGCTCCATGGAATAGGTTTTCAAGATAAAAACTTCACGAAATTTTCCACTTGCTGTCTTAAGGTCCACATAACACTATATAATTCCATCTTTCCAGTTACAAGGTACTCTGCCTTTATCAATAAATAATTTGCATTTACTAAGTTCTCAGTTCGAGATATAAATGACTCAAAAGAACAATCGAGTCATGACTTTTCCTATTTAAATTATGTACATATGTGTAAATGTACACACTAAGGTGATTGTCATTACTCAGACAGCTTTAATTCTAAGAAATATTTGTATTTAGATGAAGATTATACCTTGTAATTCAGTAGAATTAATGAACAGAAGACTCTTGAGCACATATTGTAGGGATCCCCAGCTTCACTAACCTCAACCTCAACGCATTCGGCTGTGTGCACAGTGGTCCGAGTACAATAATTAGCTCCGCTTTGGTTCTACAGGAAACAAAGGGCTTTGAAATGCTGTTGGCAAATGTGAAGAACCTATTATTCAGAGAGTACCAACTCTTCCATTTCCCTCATCTTATGCTGCAATTTGACTACCCAACTAGAAAAATCACTCATACTCTAATTCATTACCTAGAGTTATAGAAAATGGATTTGAAGTAGAAAAATCCATCTAATCACTTCTCTGGGAAAAAGTTCTGGTAGATAAACCAGTGTAATATGAGCTGGCTTCCTTAGTATTAGATGAAGTTGCATCAGCCTCAGTAGATAGACACTTCAGAGCTACTCTTGTTGATCCATTTCTGGGCAATAGGGAAGAGCCCTAAGGTATTTCCAAGTACAGACTGTCAGTTCCTTAACCTATCCCTTCTTGTCCTTTGAACAAGTAAGCGCTCAATTTGAAAGGCTCCTCTCTCCAGAGACAACCTCTCTGCCTTGATCCTTTCTCACAGCACCTTCCAGCTGGAGCCTTTTAAGGAGTGATACATCCACAAGTTAGCAAGTTTAATCAACAAGTTGTCATGTTACGACCCATTACCAAACAGGATGACGACCATGCTTTCCTTATAAGGTGTCATGGTTTGCACTATTATTTTATTACACTGGAAATCTAGGTACATTCTACTAACTCATCTCAAGAAGTCATAAATCTGCTGTTTGTTCACATACTGTTCTGTGAGAACCATCTTAGAGATGCTGTTTTTGAACCTTTTCAGAGGCA
Source organism: Cricetomys ansorgei (assembly GCA_026225945.1). Taxonomy (NCBI): domain Eukaryota; kingdom Metazoa; phylum Chordata; class Mammalia; order Rodentia; family Nesomyidae; genus Cricetomys; species Cricetomys ansorgei. The sequence continues at coordinate 1,168,236 of JAMJFZ010001360.1, read as the reverse complement.
CATGGAAATCTTTGTTCCTTCGTGCTAAATCATCACAGGCTCAGAGAAATCACACATAGAGTAATTCAGGTTGATCCTTGATTAAAGTCTATTGATAGAGACAGAGATGCAAAAAAATAGAGATGTACAAGACAGACAGAGTGAACCTTTCCTGGCTGCTGATTAACCTTCCTCTCTTTAGACCTCCAGTCCCTTTTCTATAGTCTTCCTCTTGCCCTTTCCTTCCTATAGTTCCTGGGCTTTCCTCATCCTCACATCTGGTGACAAGCAAACAATAGCTCTGTGGCCTTTGTGGCCCAGGATCTTTGTACCCTCCAATCTCCTAACCCCCAGGGTACTTAGCTCAAACATGTCAAGCATTAAGCAATTGCTCAACAGCCTCCCAGATCTTCTTGCAAGTATGGGTGAGAGACCTTCACTTTTCATTTTATTCTTTACTGCTGCTGGCTCACAGTAAGTGCTTCTGAACAGCTGAAGGAAGGAGAAAGGAAGTGAGGGAGGGAAGTAGGAAGGGAGGATTGAAGATTCTGTAATTGATTTGTGAAAAAAAAATCTGAGCACTTAACAATTTTTATTATTAAAAAATTAACATTCAAAGTAGTGTGTTTCATTAAAGGATTCTCACTTACACATTGTTTATATTTATTTCCTTTTCTCCTCTCCTTCCAAACCTCCACCACTTTCTGCTCATCCTCTTCTACCCCACAGTAACTCGCTTGGCTTTCGCACTCACATGTGTTCTATTGCCCACTCTGCCTCTGCATAAGACCTCTTTCCCCCTCTCATGGACCCCATTCTAGTCTATTGACCTGCATTCACACTCCATACATATATATTTATACATACAAAAGCTAAATCTAAGATCTACATATGAGAGAAAACATGTCTGTTCATCTTTCTGATTGTAAGTTACTTTGGCTTACATAATTTTACCCCCATACATTTTCCTGTGTCATAATTTCACTTTTCTTTATGGATGAATAAGATTCTACTGTGAATATGAACCATATTATTTATTAGTTTATCTGTACAAGATGTCTCTATGTAAGTCTCTGCAGTAGAACTGAGAGTCCATAGATATATACCTAGGAGTGGTATTCCTGGATCATATAGTAGTGGTGTTTTTACTATTTTGAGAAATTGCCATACTGATTTGCATAGTGGTTGCACTAATTTATCCTCCTACCTGTAACACTACAGGTATAAGTGTTACATCTTATCACCACTTTTTATTATTTGTTTTCTTCATGCTAGCCATTGTGACTGGAGTGAGAAAGGGCCTTCAGTTTATCTGATAGTTAAAGAGTATTGTACACATTAAAAAATATTTATTGGTCCATTGTGTTTCTTTTTGAGAACTGTCTGTTCAGTTCATTGGCACATTTATTGGCCAAAAGTTTTTGTCTTCTTCATTTTAACTTGTGAAGTTCTGTATAGGTTTCTAATACTAACCCCTTATCCAAAGTACAGTTTCAAATATTTATCCTCATTTATAGGCTGCCTCATTACTCTGCTGATGGCTTCCTGAAAAGAAGCTTTTGAATTTCATGTAATACTGTTTGTGAATTTGGGAGTTAGTTCCTGTGATTTTGGATTCCTTTTCACCAAGTTTCTTACCTTGGCCTAAGTACTGAATTGTTTTCCCTGGGCAGTTTTGACATTTGCAATTTTTAAAAATTGTGTGTGTGTGCCTATGTGTGTGCGTGTGTGTATATGTATGTGTGGGTGGGTATGTGCATATGTATGTTTGTGGGGGGGGGTATGTGCATGTAACTTCAGGAGCCCTTAGAAGTCAGCAGTATCAGATTCTTCTAGAGTTGGAGTCAGAGGTAGCTATAGGTACTAGGAAGAAAATGGGTCCTTTGAGAGAGTAGTACCCACTCTTAGCCACTGAGTCATCTTTCTGGCCCCAGAATTTCATAGTTTATATTAGATCTTTGATATATTTTGAAGTGATTTACATGCAGGATGAAAGATATGGATTTATTTTCAGTCTTCTGCATTTGGATATCCACTTTCCCCAGAACCATTTGTTGAAGAGTCTATTTGTGACCAAGTATGTGTTTTTGAGCCTTTTGTCAAAAATTAGGCAGTGGTAGCAACATGAGTTTATCATGAGCTATGCTTCTCCATTGGTATACACGTGTTTTTCATGCCAGTATCACATTGTGTTTGTCACCATGGCTGTGAAGTATAGGTCAGTTCAGAAATTCTGATACCTCGAGCATTGTTCTTTCTGCTTAGAATTCTATGACTATTTGGGTCCATTCTATTTCTATGTGCACTTTAGGATTTTTTTCTCGTCCTATTAAAACCATTATTGGTGTTTTGTTTGGGATTGCCTTGGATCTGAAGACATGTTTCAGTAACATAGCCATTTTCACAATATCAGTTCTGCCAAACCATGAGCAAAGGAGGTTTTCAATCATCTATTGTCTTTTTCAATTTATGTCTATGGTATCTTTATATTTATATTGTCATGGTCTTTGACCTCTTAGTTTAGGTTTAATACTAGTTATTTTATTTTATTTTGAGGCTATTGGGAATGAGATATTTTTCCTAATTCCTTTCTTGCCAAGTTTTTTATTGCCATTAAAAGCGACTGATTTTGTATTCCACAACTTTCCTGAAAGGATTTATCTGATCTAAGAGTTTTCTGATGGAGTTTATAGGGTCTTTTAAGTGCATGATCATGTTTTTAATCAGAAGCAAAGCCTTGCTGGTGTGTGTGCCTACATGCATGTGCACATGAGAAAGGCAGAGAGGCAGGCACACACACACACACACACACACACACACACACACACACACACACACGGGGAGGGGCATGAGACAGAGGAACAGTTGTTTGAAAACTAAATAGGTGATAAATACAAAGATATTGGTGATATTAAAATTGTTATTGATAATTCTTGTTTAAAACTAACTGATTTTTACCTGGACAGCCCAATAAAATAAATCAGGGAAAACTACACGTCTACAAAAACCCAAACGAACTGGTTGCTGCCAAAGCCAGGCTATGTAGTAGTAGCACATCACTTACAAATGTATTTTCTAAGGTTTAATTTCCAGCTGTGAGTTCTTTTTCATTCATATCATTTTTCTTGGAAATTTAAGAATCATTAGTCATATATATATATAATTGAGTATGTAAGTAAAGCTGAAGGCTAAAGAATGATGTTAGAAATTACATATTTGTTAGGTGTGTTCCATATCTTTCTAAATACTAGAAATCCTCCACTACAGGCCTCTTTCTTTTTTAACTGTTTTCTTCTGAACATTTTAATATAAACAATACATATTAAACCCACGGTGACCACTACCCTTTGATAAACCACAGTTTATTAGTAGTAACAGGATGACTACACTCAAAATAGACAAGAAGACAGATTATTTTATTATTAGATCACTGAATGACTAACAATTTCTCAATGTCTCTAATTAATTCTACACAAATAATGATGATTTCATTGCCAAAAATCATTAAAAACAGAATTTATTTTATGGATAATATCCAACTAGAAACTATGTGTACAGACAAATTTTGCATTTTTAGGGCTACAGGACCAAAATAAGTGGATTCTTGAAAATATTGGAGGTTATTTTAAAGGCTTTTGCATAAGTATATAAACAATAATTGCTCATTAATTCATGTAAGCTTTTATTGTGCATAAATAAACTTCAACATGTTGTTAGTAATTTTGCTTTGAAATCTGCTCTGTAAGTGCCAATGAGCAGATTTTAGATGTTGCTTGAGGTGTTTTTTTCCCCTGATAAAACAAAGCAAATCACACACACAAACACAAAGAAAGAAAAAATTAATAAATAAATAAATAAATAAAGAAAGAAAGAAAGAAAGAAAGAAAGAAAGAAAGAAGATGGAGAGGAGAGGAGAGGAGAGGAGAGGAGAGGAGAGGAGAGGAGAGAAGGGAAGGGAAGGGAAGGGAAGGGAAGGGAAGGGAAGGGAAGGGAAGGGAAGGGAAGGGAAGGGAAGGGAAGGGAAGGGAAGGGAAGGGAAGGGAAGGGAAGGGAAGGGAAGGGAAGGGAAGGGAAGGGAAGGGAAGGGAAGGGAAGGGAAGGGAAGGGAAGGGAAGGGAAGGGAAGGGAAGGGAAGGGAAGGGAAGGGAAGGGAAGGGAAGGGAAGGGAAGGGAAGGGAAGGGAAGGGAAGGGAAGGGAAGGGAAGGGAAGGGAAGGGAAGGGAAGGGAAGGGAAGGGAAGGGAAGGGAAGGGAAGGGAAGGGAAGGGAAGGGAAGGGAAGGGAAGGGAAGGGAAGGGAAGGGAAGGGAAGGGAAGGGAAGGGAAGGGAAGGGAAGGGAAGGGAAGGGAAGGGAAGGGAAGGGAAGGGAAGGGAAGGGAAGGGAAGGGAAGGGAAGGGAAGGGAAGGGAAGAGAAGAGAAGAGAAAGGAAGAGAAGAGAAGAGAAGAGAAGAGAAGAAAAACAAACACTCAAAAGCTACTGCTTCTTGTAGAGGACACAATTTTGGTTCCTAGCATGATCAGGTGACTCAACCACCCATAATTCCAGCTCCAGGAAATCCAAAGCCCTCTTTTAGCCTCTGTAGGCACTTATACTGATCAGTATATACTATACACACACACACACACACACACACACACACACACACATTTTATAAGACAGGGTTTATTTAACTTTTAAGGAAGCTGTTAAACTCTTTTACAAAGTAGTTATTCCATTTCACATCCCATCTGCTGTGTAAAAAGATTCTAGTTTCTTTCAATAGCTTAATTTGGCATCAGTTTAACAGAGTCTTAGAATGACACTGAGTATCAATAGCTCAATTTTTCATCATTCCAGTCCTTTTACAGGTTGAACTTACTTTCCCTGATGGAACAATGCTGCTAGACATTTTTCAAGTTCATCTCTTTGGTAAGACATCGAGTTGATTCTTTTGAATTTAGATGTTTACTTTCTTGAGAATTTGGGGGAAGAGAGTTACGTTCTGGAAACAGGCACTTTATGTGTGATTTGCAATATCCTCCACCATGATTTCTTTTCTTTTTCTTAGCTGTGCCTTTTAAGAGCAAAAGTTCTAATTTAGAAGAAATCTCATTTAAATTTCAGAACTATTTTATTTCTAAACATAATATTTTGACTGTGACCACAAGGCCATAATACATTTTGGCTCAACCTCTTGAGACTGATGCTGGGTTGGGGTCCCCTTAGCTCTTTCCAACCAACACTTTAGCCTTCCCTTCTAGCCTATCTCGTTTTGTGTCCGCTAATGATCCAAAGAAACACTTTTTACTAAAGACACTCCCCCACACCCCTGTCCTCACTCTGGGTAAGGTGCAGGTAGGAATTTTTTTTTCACTGTCCTTCTCATCCTCCATTCCAGTCTCTTCAGAATTACTCTTAGTCCTGTAGCAGCCTGCATGCAGGAGCCCCTCTTTCCACCCTCCCACCACTTCCTGGAGACTCCACCACTTGATGTAACTGGCCCTCATATTCAACTCTTTCCCACTGCCCCTCTTAACCTTTCTTCCTAGACAATCTCCATTAATTTCTGGCACATGCTGAACTGAATAAGCACTCTATAACAGGAACCCCACAGCGACCACACTTGCTAAGGATTCAGAGTGAGCAACAGCAACCAAAGAATGGGAAACTTACCCAAAAACAAGGCCAGACATCTACTGCAAGAAGCAATACAAACACCTTGGGTCTAGAAACCTAGATCCCAATACAAAAATACAAACATGATTGTATGTCAGCCATGACAATACATTACCTCCTGAAGCCAATAGCTCTATTGCAATAGGCCAGGGAAAAGTTAGCTAAATCACAAGACAAGGACTTCAAAATAGCAATTATTAAAATGTTCAAGAACTTTTAAGAGAATATTTACAAGTAACTAATGAAGGCTGTAAAAACTCAAAGAGTTGAATAAAATAATGAAAACTTTTCAAGACACGAAAACAGAAAAAGAGTCACTAAAAAAAATCCCAAACTGAAATAAAACAGGAAATAAAAAGCTTAAAATATCAAACAAAAACATCAGAGGTAAACCTCACCACCAGACACAGAAGAGAGAATTTCAGGTCCTGAAGCCAAGGTAGAAGACATGGATAGCTCAGCCAAAGAAAATGTTAAATCTTTAAAACAAAGAAAGGAAAAACAAACAAAAAATAGGCACAAAACATTGAGGAAATCTAGAATACTATGAAAAGACAAAAATCTATGGATCATAGGGGTAGAGAAGAGAAACTCAGGTCAAGGGCACAGGAAACATTTTGAACAAGATCATAGAAGAAAATTTCCCTAATCTAAAGAAAGAGGTATCTATCAATGTGTAAGAAAGTAAACCCTTTAGAATACCTGACATCTCAAGAGAAGGTCTGAAATACCTAAACCAGTGATTCTCAATCTTCCTAATGCTTCAACCCCTTAATATAGGTTCTTCAAGTTTGGTGATACCCAATCATAAAATTATTTTCATTGCTACTTCATAACTGTAATTTTGCTATTGGGTGGTGTCTCAGTTCCTAAAACCACTGGAAATACGTGCTGATGGTCGTGACCCACAGGTTGAGAACATTGTCCTAGACTGATGTTCTACACACTCTGAGAAATGACAGATACTAGCTTGTGCTACTACACCCAGCAAAGCTATCTATCTTAATTGACAAAGAAAAATATTCCAATATAAACCAATTTTAAGCAATTTCAATTCATCAATCAAGCTCTATAGATGGCACTAGGAGGAAAGCTTCAGTCTTAAGAGATTAACAAGGATAAAAAAGAAATGAGGAATAAGTAATTACAGACCAGTACATTAAAAGAGAAAGGAAAACCCGTATTATAACAACAAAATGACAGGCATCAAAAAACACTGCTCATTGAAAACTTTCAATATGGTCTCAATTCCACAACAAAATGAAGCAGACTAATAGGTTGGATTAGAAAGCAGGATCCATCTTTCTGCTGCACCCAAGAAACGCCTCACCATCAACGATGGACATCACCTCAGGGAAAAGAACGGAGGAAGTTATTCCAAGCAAATGGATCCAGGAGCAAGCAGGTATAGCTATTTTAATGTCTGACGAAGTAGGTTTCAAACCAAAAGTAATTAAAAGAGATATGGAAGGACACTACATATTCCTCAAGGAAAAATTGACCAAGAAGATATTGTAATGCTTAACATCTATGCACCAAACACAAGGGCAACCAAGTTTATAAAAGAGACACTATGACAGCTGAAATCACGTACCAACCCTCACACAGTGATAGTGGGAGACTTCAATACTCTACTCTCACTAATAGACAGGTCATTCAGACAAAATCTAGAAAAATGCTAGAGTTACATAATTTGGTAAAGCAAATGGATCTAGAAGACATCTACAGAAAATTCCACCCAAACACTACATAATATACTTTTCTCAGCAGCCCATAGAACTTTCTCCAAAATCAACCACATGCTTGGATATAAAGCAAGTCTCAACGGATAAACAAAAATTGAAGTAATGCCCTTCATCTTAGCTGATCAATAAGCAAGCAAATGAATCGCTCGCTTGGTATTCTTCGACCTGCCCAATTTACTTTGAGTTCTAGAAGCTGTTTCTTAATTATTTATAATTTTCATATAAAGTATCAGCTTGCTTTTTAATAAAGAATTGTACTTTTATTTAAGTATGAATTTCTTATTTTTATATTGTGTGTGTGTGTTTCTTGTGCTTTTTTTGTTTTCATTCTTGTTTGTTTGAGTTTTTTGCTGTTTTTGCCAGCTTGTTTGTTTCTAAAGAGAGAGAGAGAAGGCCTGGAGTTGGGTTGGTGAGGAGGTGGAAATGATCTAGGAGGAGTTGGGGGAATGTGTCTGATCAGAATAAATTGTATAAAAATACCCTTTTTTTGTTTGTTTGCTCATTAGTTTTTTTACTTTTGTTTTTGTTTGTTTGTTTGTTTTGTTTTGCTTTCAAGACAGGGTTTCTCTGTTGTAACTCTGGCTGTCCTGGAACTCACTCTGTAGACCAGGCTGGCCTGGAACTCACAGAGATCCTCCTGCCTCTGCCTCCCAAGTGCTGGGATTAAAGGTGTGTACCACCACGCCCGGTAAAAATATTTCCAATAAAAATGAACAAACAAAAAAATTTAAAAAGTGAACAGTCTTTGGTTTATTTCTATCATAGTAGGGAAATACTTAGTCTTTCACAATTAGTGTTGATTTCAGGCTTTGGGGTTTTGTGTTGTTCTTGTTAGATTGGGAACGTTTCTTTCTACTTCAAATTTTTCAGTGGTTTAATTATAAATAAATATCGACTTCTGGGAAATATTTTCTGCCTAAATCAAAATGACCATGTAATTTTTATTTTTTGTTTTCTATAATAAACACTTACACTGCCTGGTTTTTAAAGTTTAAAGTACCCTTACATTTTGAATAAGCTCAATTTGTTCATGATATATTGTCCTTTTTACATATTATTGGCTTTGATTTGCCAAACTTTTGCTTAGTTACATATCTCTATAAATAAAGGATATTGAGACTTTTCTTTTGTTGTATCAAAGTACTTGTTAGAAACCTAATCAAACATGTTATAAAATGAATTGGTTTTTTCATTATGTAAGAGTTTTCTAGAAATTTTATTTTTTTCTTTTAAATTTTTCATAACATTTGCCAGTAAAACTATCTGTGCCTGAGGTTTCTTTTTCGGTTTGTTTTGTTTTACAAATATTAAAGAGAAAAATCTGTATTTTTAATGGATAGAGTGCAATTAAGGTTATCGATTCCTTCATGAGGAAGCTTTCAGAGTCTGTCTTAGTGAGTTTGTCTACTTCTAAATTGTCAAATTTACTTAAATTTGCTCATAATCAGTAGGTCTATAGATAATCTCTATATCTGTACATGTCTTCTTTCTGATATTGGTAATTTGTGTCCTCATACTTTTTCATGATTAGTAGAAAGATTTATCAAGTTTATTTTTTTTTCAAAGAATGAGATTTTGGTTTCATTGATTTTTTTCAACTTTAGTTTTCTGTTGCTTATTTCTTTAGTTTTGTCACTGACATCCTCCTCTCCTTTCTGTCTGTTTAGGTTTAACTTGTTCTTATTTTCTGGCTCACTTTGAGTGAAAGTGGAAGTTTTACTTTGAAATTTTTTTCTATTATAAACCCTTCTCACAAATCACTTCTTTGACTAGAACCCATAGATTTTGATATGTTATATTTTCACAGGCATTCAGTTCAAAATGTTTTCAATTTCCCTTCTCATTTTGTCTTTAACCAGTGTGTTTTAAAAAGCATTTTGTTTTGTTTGTGAATATCTGAGAATTTTAAAACAGTTTTATTTTTATTAGTTTTAATTATGTGTAGGTGTGTATGTCTTCACATGGATGTGTACATAATTGAGATGTCAGCAGAAGCCCGAGACATCTGACCCCCAGAGATGTAGTTACAGAGGATTGTGAGCTGCATGATGTGAACTCAAGTCCTCTGGAAGAACAGCAAAAGTTATCACTTGCTGAGCCATCTCTCCAGCCACGTATTTCAGAATTTTTGGAAAGCTTTTTCTGCTACTGACCTTAAGCTATATGAATAGAGAAACATATATTGTATGGTTTGAATAATTTACAGCTCATTAATACTTTTAATAACATACTGGTAACTATGTAATTATGATAGAATATAATACAATATACTATATATATTTGAGTAAATGTTACTGTACAAGTTTAAAAGTATGTAGATTCTGCAATTGTTTGTGGGAGTGTTTTATAAATATTGATTAGAGTTCTAAAGGGTCATGTCCATGTCCATAGGTTCAAGTCTTTCATGTCTTTATTGATTATTTTCTTTGCATTCAATCAAATTTTCTATTTAATATTTCCACAAAATTAGGTTGAGAAGGTGTTTTGTCTTCTTCAGAATATCAATACTGGAAACACAATATTGATTATGATAATTTTAATCATTAGGTCAAGGCATTACCCATTTTCTCATGCTAGAATTACTGCACTTATTAGCCTCTCTTTCAGATTATAAGCAATTCATGTAGATACATTTTAAAATCAGTAAATGTACTATTCTTCATCAACATGTTCTTCCAGATAGAACATCACTGATGACTGATTCATCAAGTGACAACAGAGAGAGATTGGTAACTGTAGACAAGTAACTGTAGACAAAATCTAGAGGATAAAATTTCAATTCAGCAAATTTAGGTAAATATTATAGTAGTATTTGTTTTGTACTGTTTTTACACACATATGTGTGAGATAAAACAATAATTTAACCTAAATGGTGTTTACAAAGATCAAGAAGTAGGAGAGGAAAATACAATGAAATGGAAAAAAGGCTATTGCTAATGTGGGCTATGTCACAAAAAGCCAGATTCAGTTTCAATTCATTTACTTAGAAACCTATTTGAGTACCACAGCCAGGAAATGAAAAGCCATGCGAATCACTCCAGAAGATAAAAGCAAAAGAATGCTATTCCTCTATCTGTCTGTCCATCTGTGAAGGCATGCACATTGTGTTCATGAGTGCATGTTAACTAGAGGCCAAAGATCAACTATAAATGTCCTTCTTCAGCCACCACTCACATTTAATTTCTGTTGTTAGAAAATTTCACACATAAATGTAGTCTTTTTTGATCTAGTCTACCCTCATTCCCTCCAAATGTTCCCATACTCTCCATCACAACATGCCCCCTAACTTCATGGGTTCTGCTTTCAATCTACTGAGTCCACTTAGTGACACCAGTATGTGCACGAAGTATGGCTATCCACTGGAAATGTGTGAATTTTCATTCACTGGAACTGTATTAACTCTCTGTTGTAATCACCGTCTACTGAAAAAGGAAGACCCTCCAATGAAGGCTGAAAGCTGCACCAATCTATGGGTACAAAATAACTGTTTAAGATACAGTTTAATACTTTGTTCATTTATTCTTCCTGTGTGCTGTTATTTCCACTACCATAAAATTTACCAGATAGGCTTGTCAGGCTGTCCAGTGAGATGAGGAATCTGTCTGTCTCTGCTATCTGAGCACTGAGATTCTAAGTGAACATCTCCATACCCAGCTTTTAAAATGTGGTTTCTAGGCATCATATTCAGGTCCTCATGACTAAGTAGCAAGTATTTCACAGACCGAGGCACCTCCCCAGCCAACACACATAGACCATGTTTGAATATTTGGTCCCTAGTTGAAAGAACTGTTTAGGAAGGATTAGTCCTTGTTGAAGGAAGTATGTCGCTGGTTGCAGGGTTTGAAGTTTCAAAATCACATGACATTTCTAGGAACAACTCTCTTTGCTCCGCTTCATGCTTATGAATCAGGATGTAGATCTGAGTTACTGTTCCAGTGCCGTGCCTGCCTGTCACTCTTCCTGCTATGATGGTCATGGACTCACCTCTGAGACTGAAAGTTCTCAATAAACTCTTTCTTCTCTAAGTTGCTTTGGTTATAGTGTCTTCTTAGCACAGAAATTAAAAAGTAATTAAAATAACCAACATCACAACAAATGTCACAGTTATTCAGATACTTAGGAACATGAGTGCTTTAGAAAAAAATTACTTATTTTAGAATTACCTGTAGTATGCATGGATGATAGTTTTAAAATAAAATGTCTTAGATGTAAAAAAATCAAAATATATTCTTGTCATTTCTCCTTATTTCTAGAGCTATATCTGATTAAATGGTGCATGAAATAACACCAAGATCTTATGTCTAATGTTTCTCATGAAAAATGTGAGTCTGTCCATTGGGAAAATTGCTGAGATAACATGCTTTATCACTTGTTTTACATGGAACACTGTCCCTGATGTCAATTTTAGTTTCATCTTTGCATGTAGAAAGGTCACTATCAAATTATTACTGGAACAAACAATTTCAGTCCATTTAATTAGGATGGGAATTTTCTTGCATTACAAAAGATGGGGGAGGGGTGTTCTCCACATCTGCAATTGAACTTTAAATCACTCAATGGTATGGGATTGTCCCAGCAACATATTGCCTTCCTTATACATTTGCAAAGGCAGCACAGAGCACAGATTGAGAGCAGATCATAGAGCCAGAAAACCTGATCTTTAGTTCTGGCCAGCAAGTAGATTAGTGAACACCTTTGTAACTCAGATTCTCATCTGTGAGATGGAGATGACAATATGACTGCCTAACAGTGCTATTTTAAGGAGTCCATGAATTCATACTTGTTCTCTGAATAGTACCTGACACAGAGTGAGTGCTCCAGAAGATAAAGAAGTAAAAATTCAGTATTGCCGGATTGTAGACTAAAGCTATTCCATCTCCCCCAATCAGTTGTCCTGGGTCACAGTGTAGAATACCGTTTCTATGCCTTGTCTTACAGAGTTGGGAAACTTTGTGTAACTTCACTGCCTTCCCTCTTTGCCCTCCCCCACCAATCTTCCAGCTAGAACAGTCTGATTTTTCAGTCTATCTTGATCCTTTATCATCTCCTCTGAGGTAGCCTTCACCACTGATGCTTCTCACCACATAAGGGTATCACAGTTAGGGATATTCTGTGTGCTACCTTGCTGGCATGATATTTCTTCTCACAGGGCCTTTCTGAAGGCAATACTTTAATTTTATCATTCCTGGTATAATGTTATCAGAACACACTGGTAAGAGGGCAGTAAACACATGTATTGACCAAAAAATAAAAAATAAAAAAAATACAAAAAGGTGCATGGTGCTCACCTGCCCAAATTGTCAAGAAATATCCTGGATTTATCAAAAATTAGCCTTTGTGACTTTCAAAACCATAATATGCTGATGTGGACATCCCATAGATGTAGTATGTGTCTACAGCATTTCTCAAGATTCTTTGACTAGTGGAAACTTATTTTCTAATCTCTATATTACTATCAGCACTTGGAAAGTTGTTAGAACATCACTAAACAATGTTTCCTTTACATTGGGGGAGGGGGAGTAGATACTGAAGGTATCATTGAAATTGATGTTTTGGGTTTTTTTTCCTTTGGAAGCCTGGAGTGGTTCCCACAACAATAGCAATAGTTATCCAGCCTCTGTCATCTTGTTACAGCTTCATGCATTATTTCAATCAAATACTCACTGAAGGCCTACCATGGCCAAGGCCTGCAGAGTGAGGACCCAGGCTTTATTCTTTGAGATTATAGTCTTATCCAACAGAGTCCTCTGTTCTAGGTACTCTGGGTAGAGGATTGGAAAAACATGACTCAGTTGTTTGGGTTCAAGATTTGTCCTTACCTTTGGTCCCTCCAGAGCCTAGCCAGCCTTCAAGTGTGTGTGATATGAATGACTAAAGAGCAAAATGAGTTCTGTGGTATGTTTGACATCTCTGCCTGACATGTTCATTTATTCAACAGATCCTATAGCTGTGTGATTCAGAGCCCATCTAGTTGCAAGAACTGATTAAGAACAAGGATGAAAGAAAAACATTTATACACTATGTTAAGTGCTTTATATATGTTGAATCTATATTTTATTTAAGGGCTTAAGTATTCTTCATCCCTGGATGGACTCTGAATGAAAACCCGTAATAATTTAAAAAATTTTTGTTTTTATGTCTGGATATCTGCGGTTTGGCTCAGTGCCTGCATGATGCCCAGATGGCCTAGATTGCCCTGGATCCTGCAGGATGTCTGAATGGCTGAGAGATTCATCTCTCATCTGGGTACATGTGTGATGCCCAAGGAATCTGTGGGATGTCCTGAAACCTGCAGGACGCCCTGGTACCTGTGGGATGTCCTGATGCCTGAGGGCTGTTTAAGTACCTGCAGGATATCTGGGGGCCTGAGGGATGCCCTGGGGCTTACAGGATAGCAGGGTACCTGCTTTGTGTCTGGGTGCCTGAGAGATGTGTATGTGTCTGCTGGAGGCCCAGGTGCCTCCAGGCTTAGGCAGTGATGCCTAGCTTCAGGTCAGACTTCATCATGCTTGGTCTTGGGCTATTATGGGCTATGTGAATGTCCATCATCAGAGAAGCTTGCTGCCTCCAAGAACCACTATGATGCTCATGATCCATGCTCCTGCCACACTAGCTGGACTTAATTTTCTTTTCTTTTCTTTTCTTTTCTTTTCTTTTTTATTTTGTTGTTTGTTTAAGTTGACAGGGGCAAGGAGGGTGGAACGGGGAGGAATGGGAAGAGGGCTTGAGATACATTGGATGAAACTCAAATTATTGATAGAAGTATTATTTTTAAAAGATACATAGATCTTCTCTGGGCTTTAAAGACCCATGCAGAAGGATGACATGTAGAGAATTTGTTCCTTCTCCTCATGTTCTCTGTGGATAGTTCCTGATGCTCTCACTCTAAAGTGGAGTTCGAATGAGTGTGGGTTGAAAGTAAGGGACAGTAAAGTTCTACTTGCCTGGATAAGACATACTTCTAGGTCACCTAGGCTAGTGATCTCCAGTGTGGATATTTTTATGTAATGGGGTTGTGTGTGTGCTTATGAGCACAATTGGGGCACACATGTGCAATAGCATATGTCTAAAGGTCTGAGGATAACCTTTGGTTTGGGTCCTTACCTTCCTTCTTTGACAGGTTCTTTTTGGTTTATTACCTCTGCGTACACCTAGCTAGCTGGATGTGAGTTTCTAGGGCATCTCCTGTGTCTTCCTCACAGCCCTCTATAGAAGCACTAAGATTACAGGTGTGCACTGCTATGTTATCTTTGCATGATTTCTGGGGATTTAAACTCAGATCCTCATGTTTACATAGAAACTGTTTAATTACTCTCCTCATCCATAAAGTGTGTCCCTTTAAGATATTACTGTTATGGCTTTCAAACTGTGACATTGTCAATACTCCATTCAAAGGCCCCACTGGGAATACTGTACATATCTGGTGCATTGTCTCTATAGAATATAACTGTCCTTCTTCATAGGGATTCCAAGCATCTGTAGAGGTCACATCTGGATGTCAGGAAACACTGGTGCTTTGTGGTAGGTCAGCAATAAGCATGTGCTTTTTAAAGTACAGATTTCTTATTGTCAGTACAGCAGTTCAGGCCTATACTGGTGCACTTACAGGGGCTTTATGTGCTTTCTCTAGGAGCTCAAGTACCTGCTGCATATTAAGGTGAGAAAGAACATTACCTGTACCCTGATGTGATGGAGGGTATACAGTCCTCTGAAAAAAATTTTGTGTTTTAAAAAAATTGTCTCTGAACACAATCCTTTTGTTCAACTGTTCACACACTCTCATATGCCTGCATTAAGGATTTAGCCAAAACTTGCAGTTGTTTGACAGTCATTTGGAAAGTGCAGCATTGGAGGATTTTTGCAAATCTTGCTGGAGACACAATGCTGCTCTGGGTCTTTTGAAGTTCAGAGAAAACTGAAATAGCAAATGGTACTTCAACAACCTAGTACCAACCTGGACTTGATTGCAAGTGACATTCATTAGGCTCTAGCAATGAGAATTTAAGCTTCACATATATAATGGTTTCTGCTCTTTCTTCAATTTTAATATACATTAATTATACAAGGTATAAGATTTGGTTATGGTGTTTCTATATATGCATATGATATACTTTATACATATTTGCTCTATTACATTTTTTAAATTTCTTACTCTTTCCATATCTCTAATTATCCCTTTTACTTTCATAGATTTTTCTTTTTTGGTTTTGTTTTGTTTTGGTTTTTTTTTTTTTTGATCTCCTAAATTTCCCAAATGATAGAAAATATGCCATACTTATCTTTACTCTATCCTGAGCATCTGAAACAATGCCTAGCATAAGATAAGAGTGCAAAGAAATGTTATCAAATGATATATAGTGACATAGCTCAGTGGTAAGCATGCTTGGCAAACATGCACAGTTCCTAGGTCCAATCACAAGAGAAAAACCAGAATTAAAAATATTATGACATGTAATAGTTTTCAAATAAGAAAGTTGAGTCTTATAAAAAGTAACTTGCCCATGGTTGTTTGCTTAGCAAATCATGGAGTTGTGATTTGAAAAATTAGTGACAGAAAATATCTAATATAATGAGGTATACTTTAAGCTTTTATTTTACATATGCTTCTGTGGTCTAGTATAAATTTATTGTCACAGATATTTTACATTCACTTTATTTCCATAGAAACGTTCTAGAATTCTGTTAGCACTTCAAATACTGTAGCTCTCAAGCTGAATGCTAGAATGCCAGTACTATCCTTGGGTAACCAAAGTGCCATCTGGTGATTAATACGGGAACTGCAAGTTCAACATCCCCATATTACAGTCCTGCAATCAGTTTTCTAAACCTTACACCTATCTACTTTGTTCACTCCTCATATCAGCTTTAAGAAGAGGCATCCTTTGAATACCTAGTTTATACATAATTTATGTAAGAGCAGGACCAGGACTTGATGGCAGGCTATCAGCTCCAAACCTTACTTTGAACTATTAAGTTCTACTCTTTCTTTAATATAGAATTCCAGACACTCAAAATCAAGAATCCATTTGCAAGTAAATCACATAAGTTTTCTTTAGATAACAGTTGTGTCCAGGAAGGTAAATTCAACTACAGTGTGAATCAAGCACAAAGTAGACAGAAGAGTTGTTCATATTTATTTTCCTTTGTCTTGAATTATTAATAATGCTAGAGTTCCCATATGTGGTTTCAAAGAAAGTAATCTTTAAAAAAATACAGAATTAACTATTTCATTACTGAATTCATTTCCTCTGGGATGCCATAACAAAATAGTGGAATGGCTGGCTTAAATAACAGAAATTCATTTTCTTGTGCTTCTGGGAGTTCAAAGACCACACTTTTGATTTCTTCTGAGGTTTCTGCCCTGACTTGAAGATGAGTTCTGCCTACTTGTGTGTCCTTAATTTGTGGTTCATAATTTAATCTTTTCCAAGAAAAGTAGTCATGGGGTGAGGGCCCTTCTACATGACCTCATTTTACATATGGTATTTCCTTAAATCCCTTTCTCTAGATACAGTTATATTTTGAGATACTGGAAGACAGTCATGATGTTAACATGTGTATAGGAGGGATACAGATGGCTCATAACAGTTACATGTCCTAAACCTAATTTCACTTTAATAGTGGACTCTGCAGCTTCCAGACTGGGGAGAGTACATTTCTGTTTGTTATAATTTACTCAGTCTCAGTTCTAATACAGCAGCACAAATTGGACTAACCTGCTTCTTGTGCTTTTTGGGCGATTATTATCACCAATAGCCATGTTGCTAAGTAGGGTAAGACTCAAATCCTTTAATTTTTGCTGTGGAAATTGTCTTCTCCATTTCTTAGCATTGTTATCACCAATCCAAGTGAGAAGCAGATGCTGTGATATTTCACATATCGTGATGAAATATGCCCTTTAATGAGTCCCGTCTAGTCCAAATGATATGCAGGAGCTCACATATGAAATGGCTATAAAACAATGAGCCACTTAGATACATTTCTTCTGTAGTTGATAACTTCATATCTGCTCCTCCTAAAGGTAGTACTTTGCTACTTCAGTGTCTTACAAAAGAACTCTTGTAGAATAAGGAAGTACAGTCACTACAAATCATTAGTCTAAAGTCTACATGCTCTTAAAGCGTAAGTAGGTCTCTGGGTGTGGTAGAGCACACCTTTAATTCCAGCACTACAAAGGGAGAGGCAGGTATAAGCTCAAGGCCAGTCTGTTCTACATAATGAGTTTCAGGCCAGCCAAAGCTACATAGTGGGATCCTTTCTGAAAATTAAAAAATTAAATAAAAAATAAAAATAGATGTGTAGATCAAACATTGCTAGTGAGACCAGCTTTTAAGAGATTAATTATTCTCATAATAGTTTATGCCTGCAAAAGTAAAATACATTGCAATTTTCAGAACATTTTTTAAAAAAAAAATCCTTTCTTATGGTTGGATAAGTATTCTTAATTCTTTTTGCAACTGAGGACACTGAGCATCAGAAAGGTGTTTGCACCATTGCAAGGGTCATAGACGATGAGTATCAACACCCAACCTAGAGTTCCACTTACATTTCCCAAGGGATCCCTTCAGGAGAAAAGGATGCTATGGTCAAGTAAGTTTGTAAGGAACACTGACCATTGAATCCCCCATTGGAATAATCATGTATTTATTTTAAATGCTCTGAAGAGCTGTTAATGAAGAATTTAACTTTGTTTAATGGATTTGTATTCCAAGATTCAATTATTTATTAAATATTTTATCCCAAATAATTGCTGCTAACATTCTGAGGGCCATCCAGAAAATCTTGGATATCCTAACTCTATTTGGGCAGACAATGTTTCATACACACAGATTACAATATTTGAGATATGTCCAAATGTTCTCCAAAAGATATTCCATGTTGGCCACTATTTCATTTTAAGTTCTATGGATCTTCCATGAATAATTCTGCTTGGAAAGTCATAAGTAATTTTGAAAAATTCAAATTTCCTCTTAAATATTTAGTTCTTGATCAATATATATATTATTTCTCATTCCAAAAGTATCTTTAACTGGTAAGAAATTTGTAAACCTAGATAGATGGTCTGTTGACAACTTGCATATTACTTAAAGTAAAGCTAAATTAGTACCACAGTTTTCCTGCTGCAAACCCATTCCTGGAGGCTTAGAGTGTCCATTGCTCTAACAGATGAATTGTACTTTGGAAAGACACTCAGCCACCTGTAAACTGCCACACTTGAATTGCTTTCATAGTGGGATTTTTGCTAAAGGTCGACATGTACAATTGGAGCAAATATCAGCTAAGACTGGAATTCTTTAACTGGCCTTTTAGTTTCTTCTTTGAATTAACCTAAGTAGGACCCTTCCTTTGTTCTGTGTATTGAAGAAATGATACTGTTTTACTTTGGTAGTGTAAACTTTACAAGCTGCCAAGCATTCATCCAGGTGCTCCCCACATCCACACTGCCCCCCCAAAAAAACTGACAAAAAGGAAAAAAGGGGGATGATTTCCCCCCTTCCCAATGCAGCAGCTGAGGTTAGAGGAAGAAGCTGATCGATTTGCCAGTATTTTACATATAGAAAATATGGGTGAGAGAGAATGGTGTCTAGATTCTCGGTCATTTCTATTCTCTTAACCACACCATAGTCACAGTTGAAACACAGGAGAAAAACATTTTTAGTGAGCTATTTCTGGAATGAAAGTATCACTGTATTTCTTGAATGAATGCTCCCAGAACCAAGCAAGCTATTATAATTTCTGTTCACTAGAAATTTCTGTTCACTGTTAATTTCTGTTCACATATTTCTAATATTGTGTCCTGAATTTTGAAAGCCAAATGTTATCCTCTGAGGGCTACAGCCATTCACCAAGGATAGGAAGTTAAAGTCATAAACTGTGTAAGAGGTAGTCACAGTGAGATGGCTCTGAGAATCCCAAATGTGCACCTGCATTTTTTTCTAGCTTTGTCACCAACTTAGGCGTTTGGCAAATTGGGTACCAGCTTCCTTCTATGCTGAGTAGGAGTATTTTCAACTGTTTTGACAAAGCTGCTAGGACATTTTAGAACTCCATAAAACAGTTTGTGATAAAGTGGAAGAGAATGTCTCCACACAAAGGAAAGGCCGTGATTGAATTATCTGATTAGAATGTCACCTGTCTGAACATGTAAATAATTAACTATGCATTTTAGTTCAGGTAAAATGTGTGAAGCTCTGAAAATGTAATTAAATTAATTTTGTGCTCCAATTGGATATTTGTATGACTCCCAGCATCTACTGTATTTCATTTGCATTTTTCTGTGTGTGTGTATTGGTCCAAGTGCAGGTGTCCAAGTGTGGACAGAAACTAGCTTCAGGTATTGTTTCTGAGGAGACATCATCTTGTCATTGAGACAGGGTTTCTCACCAGCCTGGATCTTGCTGCTTAGGTTTGGCTGCCTGGGCAGCAAGCCCAAGGAGGTTTTAAGTCTTTGCCTCCCCAGCTCTGGAATCACAAGCATGCATTGCCACTAGCAGCCTTTTTACATGGGTTCTGATGCTCAAACTTAGGACCTCATGCACAACACAAGCACTTTGATCCCATAACTTCTGTACTTTCCTTTTTAATGAAGCTGTCATGAAAGATAAGACAAACTCTCCAGTACATACACGGGGGTTCATCTTCAGTTAAGGAAGAATGAGGCAGGAACCCAGTGCTGGGGAGTTTTTCATCCACATAGACTTTGTTATATATTTGGATCTTCAAACTGACAATAGAAAGAGAAGCTGGATACATGCTGTTTAGTTTGGACAACTCAGTGTGTAGTAATACAAGTAGAGCAATGGGTCAAGGATGCTTTCCTCATATTCATGTAGTTTAATGTTATTATCTAATATCACATAATATATCCTGATTATGGTTTCCCCACCCTGTACTAATCCCAGTTCCTCCCCTTCTACTCTCTTACCTGGATCTATGCCATGTTTCCCATTAGAAAATGAACAGGCCTCTAAGGTAAGGTCTAAAGGATAATATAATAAGTTAAAACAAAACCCAATTCATACGAGTAAGATGAACAAATGAACAGAAGGAAAAGATTCCAATAGAAGGCAAAACAGAGATCTACTCATTCATACACTCAGAAGACTAAACTGGAAGTCCTAATACATATATAAAGGACCTGTAGGGTAAAATGAGTAGAGAAAAAAAAAATATATATATATATGATTTTTTAAAATCATCGTACTATTGGGCTTAGCAACAAACAGTATTTACATAGCCATTCTGTAAAGCACCAACTAATGACTTAACAATATCACAGCACTGGGAGAAAAGTCGGGTTTAGAGAGCTAAATTCTCATTAAAATGAGAAGTCAATATATAGTAGCAAAACCAATTAATCAAAACATAAGCTTATACAACTATTACATTAAAATGTGGAGGCAAATATCTGGAGAAAAGTTAGAGGATTTGGAAGGATTTTGAAAATGTGACTCATAGTGGGTGCGTGTGCAGGTCAATAAAAATGGAGGCAGGGAACAACCTATTAGGACAGAGAGTTTTTAATGGGAAACCTAATTACATAAATCATTTTGTCATGAACTATGATTGTTATTGAGTGCGTGGGTACCATATCAGACAATAAGTTCCTTTCCAAATGAAAACAAGAATTTTTATGCTCATATCTTCATCTATATTTATATCTATTTATATCTTCATATCTATTATAATGGATGTTCACTTAGCACACATTAGGTGATAAAGAGAAGACCTGTCCTGGGGCTACTATGGAAATAGCTCCTAATTATGGCATTATTGGCCATTAAAGTGAAGTATGCCTTCCAAGGAAATTGTGTGTTTAAAGAGGCTACCTTTATAGTCACCACAGAGAGATCACTGAGTTTTTACCATCTATTAGTTTTTTGGTTTTGGTAGGAATTTCTAATGTTGACATTTCAGTTGCTAGATGTAGCTATTAGGTAAGAAGCTTTGACTAAATTCTTCCACACTACACTTGCTGTGGTGGTTTGAATGGGTATGTTTGAATGCCTGGTCCCCAGTTAGTAGAACTGTTTGGGAAAGATTAGGAGGTTGTGGCCTTGTTGCAGGAGGAGGTAAGTCACTTGTTGCAGTGAACTTTGAAGTTTTGGAAGGCCCAAGCCAGACTCCCCCTCCTCCCTGCCCCCATCTCTTGCCTGTGGATCAGGATGTAAGCTCTCAGCTTCTGCTCTAGTACCATGCCTGATTGTCTCCATGCATCCTACCATGATGATCTTGGACTCATTCACTGAAATTATAAGCAAGCCCCCAGTTAAATGGTTTCTTCTCAAAGTTGCCTTAGTCATGGTGTGTCTTCACAGCAATAGAACAGTAACTAATACAGTTGACAAGCTTTCTGCTGTAAGAAATAGGTCAGATGTTAGATGTTCATTTTTCAGATCAATTGTATAGATGACGTTTTAGCAGCCAATCAGACAATGGTTAGAATACTGAATACATCCTATACACTAAAATATTCTGTTATGGGCATACGCATTTAGTTTATAGCACTGCACTGCCTCCAAAGTAATGCTGTACATATTTTTCTTGCTGTTGTTGTAGCATAAATAGTTTCAAAACTATGTTTTACTTGGGTTAATATAAAAACTAGTTTGCACTTATGATATCTATTAATACCCAGAATAAACATATTCTACATACTAACAGGAACTTATTATTGAAATAAGTTCCATCCTGTCATGCTGGTAACTCTCAAAATGCCACCCAGAACAGCACCAAGGAGCAAGAGGGTGTGATAATAGGAATTAGAACCATTGACTTTCTGGTTATGTTCTTTAAGCAAGTGTTCAAAAGATCCTGTTAACTATGATGATAGAAGTAGACAATGATAGTGGAAAGACTAGAAAATGTTCTAGATTTATAAAGAATAGAATAGGGAAAGGAAAAGCAAGCCATTTGAATATTGAAGTTACAGGAGCTCAGGCAAACCCTGTGGGTGACAGATTAAAAACAAAAACAAAAACAAAAAACCAAGACCCAACAGTATATTGAGCTTTCTAGGGCTTACCAGATCCACAGAGGGAGCGCCGAGATGAAAACGAGCCTCCTTTCTCCACTTCCTGACTGCACACCCACGGTGGCGGACCTCTGTGTTCCTTCCAGGACAGAATTAGAATACACCTGGAGAAAATCATCACAAGCAAATAGAACGCGCAGTCTCCACTCATGGTTGCTGGTGCTTCACTCAGACAAGCTAGCACGTGGGAGGACTTTGGGCATATGACTCCAAACTGGACACTTCAGTTTCTCTCAGAATTTCTGAAATGATTCCAAGCTTGTCTTGAGTTTTGAATCTTTCAATTTTCATTTTTCAAAATTGCATTTCTCCAGGTGAAGCTGGATGTGTTTTTTCCATAGCATGAGCATTGCATGGCTCACCCTCTTGGGGAATTTAAGTGTATGCATGGCGAGTGGCATACAAAAGAGTTTCTAGATGTTCTAAAGCATGCAAGCACCCTATTTTTACCATGAATTTTTCAGCATGGGACATACAAGGCAAACTGGAATTTTTTTGTGTGTAGAGCAAAATAGACCATCCTTAAATTATATGGCTTCTAATTTCTTTCCTGATAGCAATGATGCTTTTTGGTAATATAATAATGGTACCTGCTCTGTCATTCTGCTTCATCCATCCCTCACTCTTTCTTTCTCCCTTTCATTTCCATCAACCTATTCATCCACCCGCTTCCCTTGAGCACAGTCTAGTGTGAGAAAACGGGCTTTTAAAGCAGCTAAACCCTTTCAGAAGACATACTCATTTTTTTTTTAAAAAAAAAAAGAAAGAAAAAAAATCTTCCCATATATCAAGTGCTCCTGAAGCACTATACACAGAATGACACAAGGCTGGCTGTCTTCACCAAGTCACAGCTTTGTAAGAGCTTTAAAATGGGCATCTAAATTGTGCTTCCAATTATCCCCCGGGGTAACACAAAGGTTACGATATGAAGTTTATACATGGCAACGCATGGCTCATTTTGTTAAATAGTAAACACAGTGGTTTGCTTGTAATGCTCTTGTTTCCTGCTCTGAGATGGAATTGTTTCATTTTAAAGATTTTTTTTTTTTTAATAGGGAAGATGCTAGAATAACCTTGATCTTTGGGGGTATCTATTAGATTGTTACTAGGCAGGCTGTTCCCTTGGCAACACATGCATTCATAATAGAGTTTCAGAAGCTATGAGAGCATCCTTGGCTCTAAAAACACTGAAATGCCACTGAAATCAAAGACCTGGCTGACATTTGAACAATTTACAACACTAATACAGCTGAAGAATAAAAATAATGTCTCAGATCTGTTTTTCACTTTACAGTTTACTAAATGCCATTTTATTTGATTCTGACAACATCATACTCTAGGCAGGACTACCATTAATTTAATCAAAATTTGTTATGAGCAAAAAAAGTGATGCCTAGTTGAAAAATGGAAAAAATCAGTTTTGAACAACAATAACAACAATAACAGCAACAAAATTCTCCAGATAAAAAAATAGAAACACAAACGATCCTCAACAAAATTAAAAGGAGCTTTAACCTCAGCCCTGATGAGTCAGGGCTGCCAAGTGAAGAGAAGGTCAAACAGGAAGGTGCCTGGAGAGAATGCTGACATCTTTAGACACTAAGTGATAATAGTTTCCAAAGTAGATGGTATAATCTGAGCAGGGGAATACCAGGCCCTTGTCTAAAAGAACGGAAACAGGATGAGTGCCTATAATAGAGTGTTTCCTCCTACCACACAGTAGCAGTAGCCAGTCCACTCGAGGAAACACCAGGAACCACCCAACAGCAGGGACACAATTGAGAAACATGCCCTTGGGAAATTTTACCACTGTGTGAGTATTACAAAAAAGAATTCCACAAACCCAAATGTGATGATTGTTAGTAGAATGTGCAAAATAACTTGTTTTAAAGCTCTGCGAACACCTGGGAATGTTGACTTACTGTCCCTGAATTTCATAGAGTAATGGGCCAGGAATTTGAAGTCATTGAAAAACTTTGTTAGTCCCCTGCCCCCAACTGAACATTGTGATTCTAAAAATTACAGAAACATATGTTTTCCTCCAAAACAGAGAGATGTGATAGGCCACATACCGTGGCACAGACCTGTAATCCTAGCACTCAGAAGGTTGAAACAGGAGAATCATGAGTTTCGAGTCCAGATTGGCCTACATAGTGAGAGCCTGTCTATAAATAAATGAATATAGAGATGCAATAAATATGAGCAACATGGGATCACTGCCTGTGTAATAGCACACTGTTTGATGGTAATGAGTTTTAGTAAATAGGTACTCTGTAAAACAGTAAATATATGAATTAATGAGAGTGATTATTATCACTGTCAGGTATTATTGTTGTGTGTGTTTTAGTTTTATAAGACTGGCAGCCCAGTAGGTTTGCTTATACCAGCACCATCATAAACATGTGAGCGAAACCCTACACTGAATCATTAAGTGTAAGAACGTTTTGGGCCAATTACAGTTTTATGATACCACCATCATACATGTGACAGGCTGTAGACTAAAACACTATTAAAGTGGTGCTTGTCTTACAGACGTGCCAAATAGAAAACAGCAGCATGTAGGTGAGGCAGAGAGGAGAAAAGAGACTCTAAAGCTGAACATCCCTGGAGCTCTGATTCTTCAAAATCCCTGCAGCTCTGATTCTTCACTGTCTGAAAGAAAATGAAGGTTTAAGATCTGTCAGATTCATTATCCTTTCATAAGGAGCTTCACTGTAACAGAGAGCATTGGAGCTAACAGCTCCAACTACTACCCCACACAACTTTACAGATGAGCTAAGAGCAACAACAACAACAACAACAATTATCACTTAAGGATAAGCAGTCATCAAGAAAGAAGATGCAGTGCTTATACAAAACCACTCCAAGAAAAGGAGGAAACAAAGAAGTGAAATGGTAGTTTGCTCTGTTAAGTAAAACCAACTCAACAGAGAAACCTGATTCATTGAGCACATGAAAACTGTAAACAAACAGCAGTCAAACACCACAATATATAAGAAAATGAAGAGTACATTCAGACCTAGGTAATCAGAAAAAATGTGGCAAAACCATGAAAAGTGCAGCATAAGCTGAGTTCCTACAAGAAGTGGAAAGAAGAAAATAAAGCTATGCTGGAAACCAGTCTGTGTAAGAACTAGAGAGAACTAGAACTAAGTCTTCCAATAGCTAATGAGTTTCAAATCAGATGACTTGAACATTAGCTTTTCACTATAGTTATCACCTACTGCATTTCTGCTCTGTACAAACACTGAGTACAGCACCATATGCTTCTGTTGTGTTACCATTTCCCTTCTGCATCTATTTTCTGTTCAGGGCTTATGATGTTCACCACACTTCATTTTAATAAAAGATTGTTGTGATGCCCTCTTACAATTAGTAGTTCAGAATGGAGTATGTACCTCATTAAAAGCAGGTCAGCAGGGTCTGCAAACAGAAGACTTTAAGGGCTATTAGGCTGTTATAGGATTCCTAAGGGTGAAGGAAGAAATGGTAAATTACGAAGACTAACATCTTAAGGTGATGTGACAGGTTCTCAAGCTTGGGTTCCTCATCTCTTTGCTGGCTAGAGAACTGGGCTGCAAAAGCAAACATCTTGCAGCATTTAAAAACTCTCAAATCCTACATCTCCTGAGTCCTGTAAGAGACAGGTATTTCAGACAAACTTACATGAATAGTGGTGACTATTTTGCTGTTACAAAATAGACTCTCTAACAGTGTGTTTTAAAAAACAATTCTAATATTCTTGCAAGGAGATAAACCTACAAAGCAATAGTATTGATTTTGGTGAATAAGGAGAACTCACAATTACTAAGTAAAACTAGGAAAATGAGTGCTAGCATACTTTCTAATGTGTCAGACAATAAAATGCTATGTTTAGGGTAATTAATAAGTTCATCAAATATTAAATATTACTTACTATAACATATTACTGGGGACTTTCTATTTTGAAACAAAGAACAAAAGAACACAAATAAAGTACTTTACACTAAAGTCACTTATTCTAGAAAGTTTTAATTCATTCCACTTAAAAAAGAAGGGTAGTCTCCTCATCCCCATAAGGAACACATTTAACCGCATTTTCACATACAGAAAACTTACATACATTCAATTGTTTACAAGATCCATCACCATATAATCCATTTACATTCAAGTGAAGTATATGAACTTATTTAATTGTATATATTTGTGACTTTTGTATCTAATCCCTTTTAAAACAACCAAGATAATATAGTATGCCTATTCTCTAGAAGCCAGTTCATAGAAAATAGTTGAAGATCAGCAGTCTCTTTTGAAGAATTATAATAACTGTAATTATACAATGAGGGTCCAGTAGTTCTTCTAAACATAAGCTCGAAGCTACAGCTTACTACTTTTAAGTCATATCACAGCCAATGCTTGAGATTCTTAGTTAGCAGGCTGCATTGTTTACTTTGTAAGTAATTTCAAAAGTTTCACACAATTATTTGTGCATTAACAGAAAAGCACCAAGGAGAATGATTTCTTCTTCTTTTCATATTAGATGAAATTACAACAGTGATCTCAATCTTTCTTCCAAATTTCGCCATTTGTAAACAAGGTTTCCTTAGGGTGAATGCTCAGTCTTCAAGTTTTCTTGGTGAGATCAACAAAAACATTGGACATAAGACTGGAATCACAAGAAGCATGCCATAGATGATACTCATTAATAGCAGAGTTCAGTTTAACAACATAACTCCCATTTTAGAGCTGAGTTCCATAGGTCTCAAGAAAAACTCTGAAAATCAAGTGTAAGACTCATAAATTTATCAGCTCTAGCTCATAAAAAGAATCTCTAAAAATGCCTTTCTTGCTAATACAGAAAACACAATTTTTCTTGAGGAACAAAGTACCACTCATGGTAAAGAAATGTACAAAGAAAATATTTTCTACAAATTAATTTGCAAATTTATGTGTATAAAGGTATAATTCTCCCAACTGTATTTGTAGTATTTTAAATAATTCACAATAAAAAAATTTAAAGCACAAATTGAGAAAATAATTCATGTTCTATACACTCCAGTTAATAAATATTGCAGCATATGTCACTGTAACAAGAAAAAAGTTCTAATGTAAATGGTCAATGAGATCTCTTTGGAAATGTACTTAAAAAAAAAGTCATCAGCATGTGATCTTGCCTGTCTAATTGTCCTATTGCAATCTTGTAGAAACCTAAGTGTGTAGAGAGGCTCGCCCCTGACTAGAGCGCACTTTGGTACCATGAGCCGGATTATTGTGTCCTTTGTCTTTGCAACAGGCACAGGATAATCATCACATTGACAACAACAGCAGTTGTCATGAGTTTTGTTACACACATAAAGCTGACAGACATTATTTTGAGCATTTCTAGATCCTGCCAAAGCTTCTCATCTGAATAAAAACAGAGGGTCCTCCAGCTGTCGAGGTGTTTAAAGCAAACAAATGTATTAAGTAAAGCATGGGAACGCATGGGTCGCTTGCTCTGACCAGCTTCAGTCAAGTTTCTTACACATCTTTTGCTAAGCAACAAATCCTTTTCTATGTATGGAGCTTCCAGTTCTGGGAGAATTCATCTTTTTTTCCCGGTGCTTTTCTTGTGTTCATGCCCTTCACCTTTGCCAGATAAGCTCTTCTTCCGAGATGAGGTGTGAGAAGCAACTGCTGGAGACGTTCCGCTGACAGCTACACAAGAAAGAAACAGTGCCGTTGGGATTTACGCGAGTCATCAAGGTTAAAAAATACTGGTTGGTGAGAGGCTGCTTTTGTTATAATTGTAATAAAACATTATAAACATTCAAGATAGCATTTTAACTTTTTAGAATTTAACACAAATATAGAAAAGTAATGACAATAGGCTGTGTTCACAAAACTTTTTTTTTTTTTTCCCAAGACGGTTTCTCTGTTGTAACTCTGGCTGTCCTGGAACTCACTGCGTTTGCCAGGCTGGCCTCAGACTCACAGAAATCCACCTGCTTCTGCTTCCTGAGTGCTGGGATTAAAGGTGTGTGCCACCACCACCCGGCAAAACCAGCTTTTTTGGTTCAATACATTTTTCATGGCAAACAACATTCATTTCCATCATTACAAGTAAAATCCATTCTGCTAAACTCATTTATACTTGTGGCCAGGCCTTTCCTCTTAGCTCCAGATATAGAAATCCAACTATCCATTAGAACTGTCTCTACTTATTTATATCTGACCAGAACTATAAACTAGGCATGCTTAAAATGGAATTTGTCATTTCCCCTACAGGTACCACATCCTCTTACGTCGCCCATCTTATTACTATACCCAGCTGGAAGGCCACAAGCACTGTTTCTCAAGTCAGAACTTACTCTCTGTACCAATTTCAAAGGCAGGCCTAACCACAGAGCTGTTTACATGTAGTTACACTTCTACTACATGGGCATGTGCCTGCTAGGCTGAGATTTCTTCATGACAAGCACATTCTCAGCCACAAACAGGAAGAACAACTGTAGCAATGGTGTATAAGACAGGAGAAAGTGACAGAATTAGACTATTGCTAGAGAAGAATCACATGTGTAAGAAGAGAGCAACACAGGGTGATCCTCCATCACTCCTTTCCACTACTTATAAGTGTGAGGACTGGTCTCAATATCCACCACATAACTTGGCTAAAACAGCAACATAAGAGCTAGTGTTCCTATGAAGAAGCAGATGACAAGTACTGGGACAATAACAGATGACAAAAAGGGTAATTCACATATGAACTGTGACTAATCTATCACATGCACAGAGAAAGCCTCAGGTAGCATGGGCTACAAGAGAACTGAATATGTGAGCTGTCAGACACTTCAAGAGACATAATTTTACAATCTGAGTTCAACAAATTTAACTCTTTAATTTAAAAATAAACCAATATTCTTTGGAGAAATATAACTGAAATACCAGAATCCAAAGCTTCTAGATCATTTATAATGTCTAGGATATACTTAAAAGGATACTGAATACACTAACATTAAAGTATAGCATTATAAATATTTAATATAGCAAGAAACAGAAAAACATCTTTCTCAAGGATAAAACTAACAAAGACTTATCAGGACATGAATAATTTAAGAACATTTTTTTTAAAAGCAGCAACTTCATGATCTGTGAGGAAATAAATCATTATGCTTATAATGAATAAACACTTCTAACTCTTGAAAGAAAAACTAAGAGGCATCAAATAGAATGTTTCAAATTAAAGAATAAAGAGCTACCTGAGGCAAACAGAAAAGTTAACAATAATGAAGATTACCAAAGAAATATGAAGAAAAAAGACAAAAGAAAGAGAGAAAGTGAAGGCAGCTACAATCAACCGCTGGAAGCCATGCACACAGAGAGCTTTGCCACAGACAGATTAAACTGAAAGCTTTCTGTGCATGGGACACCGCAAATTAACTAGCAGGAACAGCAGGAACCAGAAGACAGTAAAACATCCACAGGGCTGTCAAGGAAGGAATCCTTTTTATGCAGAATTCAATAGCAAAATTACCTTGCAAGAATGGACAAAGGCATTTTTCTGTTATGATAAAACCATTATGTTGCCAACAGTCCCATGGTATAAGAAACGGTAAAACGTTTTAGGCTAAAGGCAAATGAAACAAGATAGAAATACAGACTTCAATGAAGGAATGGGGACCATCAGGAAATAGCAAATGTGGAAAAGTATATGGTATTTCCTCTGCTCCATTTCTTTAAGATAAATGTAATTAAAGGAACTATCACAGCATTGTATTATACTGCTTATACTAAATGTGGTATTAACACACACACATAACTATGTAGAAAGAATGGAGAAAAGAAAAGATAAAGAAAGTCACCAGCTTCCTATGTATTTTTTTGGATGATATGCAAGTAGACCATGAGATGTTAAGAACGTGTATTTAGAATAATCAATAAAAGGATACTGTAAAAATACAAAACAAACAAGTACCAGACATATTTAACTGAAAATGTACAGATATTGATTCAAACAAAAAATAAAGCAGAAAAGAATAAAAATGTAAGTATAAGGAAAAAAAAAATCAAATAAAGAAGGCCTGTCAATAATTACATTGAGGGTCAATGGAATATAAACACCACCACAATAAACATGGCTGATATTATTAGTAAATTTTAATGTCAAATATTTTCTGTCTACAAAATAATTTAAATATTTACATTAATTTTAGACAGTAAGCCTCAGAAAGCTGAAGTGTTATAGTGACATCAGATAAAATAAACTGAGGTCAAGCATTACCAGAAACAAAAGAGAACTTCATTGTGATGAATGAGTCAACAAATTAGTAATATCTAACAATTGGATATATATCCATTTAATAACAGTTCTCCAAAGTATACAAAGCAAAGGTTTATCAAATTAAAAGAAAAGTAAATAATTCTGTCACTAAAATTGCTCTTTATATAATTGATAACTAACCAAATATATCTTCATCTTGTCCCTACCTCCTGCTATGAAGGACATTTGAACATTATATCATCAACAACCATGACTTAATGAATGATAATTTGCAACTATTCAGATCAATAAACTATAAAATACTTCTTGTCCCCCTTTTGAGATGGTACTGCAGATCAAACCCAGAGCTTTGCATATGTACAATTCTCAAAGGACTGATATCATATAAGGTGTTTTATAATTGTAATGAATTAAATGATAAATTCATATATCTATCCCCACAAAATGATTATAATTTAATCAGGGCATTTCTAAATTCTCCATAAATCAATAAAAAAATCACAAGGTAAACTAGAGGGTATTTTTAACTGCATAACAATGAAAGTGCAGCAGCACAGCAACGTTTGTGTGATGCAGTTGAGTAGCTTAAAAAGGGACTTGGAGCCTTAAATCTTATGAGAGTGTCTAACAGAGAATGAGCCAACACACTGGAACTAAAGGGTGAATGTAAACCTACAGGAAGTGGAAAAGGTAAACCAAGAGGTGAAATCATTCAAGAATAAAGCAAGTCGAGTAAAGAGTAGAAGACAGTCCTGTGAAAAGGCCAAAAAAATTGATGAATCTTTATTAAATGCAAAGAAAAAAAAGCAGAACACAAATGCTAGTATCACATATATTAAAATGGTTATGAAGAAAAAGCAAAGTTGACATCTTAACACAAAATGAATAAATTCCCTGACAAATGTGAGTCATCAAATCTGTCATAAAATGAAACATAAAATTAATTTTTCCTAAGACTTAAGGTGAACATTAAAATCTTATAAAATGTATTCAGAAAACACAAAAGGAAAAATATTTCTCAGATCCTTTAGGAAAACAGCACCACTCTGACAGTAACACTGAAAAGGACAGTCTGAACACAAGACTATATGTTCCTGTGCTGTTTTGAAAACGCATCATGAAGAAGTAACATTCACCCCAGAATTGCAAGAGTAGCTTAATATATTAAGTCACTTATAACACACTCAACACCGTTTTAACTTTCTTACTTAAAAATGTTCACATTATGGGATTCATAGGGTAGTTAATATGTAAGGAACAGCAACATGTTCTGCAGTCCCAAGAACATTCCAACCTCTGGCCTCCTGATTACTCGCAATGTTGACCGACACAAGTCACACCCCTTCTGCTGTTTCCTTCATTGTCATGGACATAAAAATGGCATTAATTTCTTAGGAAAAGGAACTATATAAATGCCAGTTTTATGCTGTACATGAATGCATCAAAATTATATTTAAGACAACTGTTCCTTATTTGACTGTACAAGGTTCAAATCTACTTCAAATACTGATTCATATGGCATGAGGGCCAAGGGGCTTTATCTGGAATAATGGAGGTTAGCTATAGCAAAAGAGCAATAAAAGAAACTACCATGCAGTGAATGTTTACAATGTACCCAAGTACTATACACATGTGTAGTCACCCCGTGTCAACTCTGTAAAAGAATCATTACTCAGATTTTCTTATTGGAGACTGAGGACTAGTGTTGTTGAATCATTTATGGCAGGTCACAAAACTAACAAGTAGTAGAGCTGGGGTCCTTCTGACCCCAAACCATAAACTCATAATAAAAAGAATCTCAGAAAACAATAAAAACTTGCAAAGAATCAAGGCATCGCTGCCTGAGTTTTTATAGTGAAGCTATTACAGAGCTATCAGGCAATCTCTAGGAAGAAGCATGAGTACAAAATGAAAGGAGTTAGAGTCCCCATCTCGGATGGGGAATAAGGAGAAGGAGCATTAGACCAGAAAAGCAGAGTTAGAGAACAGAGAGGAATACGAAATAGAGTAACTCGTTGGCGGCCATGGGAGAAGAATCAACACACAATCAGACTCACAAGATGTTATAACAAAAATGCTGACAAAAGAGCTAAATTTGGGAGTTGCATCACAAGACTACCAGTAAAATATAAAAAACTCTGGGCACACCTTTCTTTTTTTTAAAACATAATATGATGCCTTAGTCTCAACAGAGCAAAAGAAGGAAGTTTAGAAACAAAAAAGAATATGAAATTTATTTTATTAACAGATACAAAGGGAAGACAGAGGCAAAATAGGAAAGGGAGATTACACAGATAAGAATGTTTATAAATGAGTTATGATAATAGATTTTGGATCAGCATCACCAATAGGAAAGCACTAGGAAATGTTATGATTTTTCATCATGAGACAAACTGCAACTGCTGTATAGAATCCACAAAACATTAGATACACCTCTAACCTGCTTTGCTGCTTCCTTTACTGCTCTTTAAGACAGCTGGCGGTGTTGGGAGGATCTTTGCAGGTGTATATGTATTTAAGGAAATTTTTCTTCTTATTCCTGGACTGGAACGTGAGGCCGTAGAGGCTGAAAAGAAATAAAATTTAATAGCTTCCTACCAATGCTGCCTTAACACTACAAAAACTTTTTTTTTTTTAACTCTCTATTTTACAATACTGGGAGTTGAACACAGGGCTTCATACATGTTACCGAAGTGCTATAACACTAAGCCATAGCCCTAGTCTTCTTTCTACTTTTTTATTTTGAGATAGCCTAAGATACTCAGACTGGCCCTATACTGACTCTGTTACCCATGCTAGCCTTGAGTTTGTAATCCTCCTGCCTCAGTCTCCTGAGACGGTGGGGTTACAGGCCAATAGTACAAGGCCCAACTACAAAAATACTAATGATATAATTTAGTGACCAGAAATATATCCCCATAATTAAGAGTTCAAACAGTAGTATGAAATAGAAAAGACAAGGTTCACAGAGTAAATTCAGTCAAGTCATTTTTCTAATAAAAAGGCAGTTCTTTCAGTCTTACACAAATGAATGTTTAACCTGCAACTACATTGTTTCAACAGTATACAGCAAAGAAAGCCCTCCTCCCAATATTTACAGAGAAAATACATCAATTATATCCTGCTGTAAGAGGCACTTAATGGAATGGTAGGAAGCCACGGCATAGTTTTACTGTCTGCACAGTAATTTTTAAGAAGGAATCAAATAACAAGTGCAGACTTAAGGATTATTTATTTATAAGCATCTTTGTCTGACATATAGTTAAGAAAAACAAACCATCTAATAAGCAGTCAAATAAATCAGATTTTCTTTCTCTATTACACAGCTGAGAGCTATCTTTATGAAAAGAAGAGGAATTTATGATTTTTCTCCCTTCCCAAGCCCAGCTTTCTATTTGACATGGAGACACTGGATGGTGCAAAGAATTAATTCTTGGTTATGACGTTCTGTGGGAAAAGATGGGCTAATGCGCAGGGAGTAAGCTAACTGTTAACATACTGCTGTCAGTCATCTTTAGTTCTAACTTTCGAAGATTGTCCTTGATGAAGAAAAGCCTGCTAATACTACCAGATGAGCAAAGTCTTCTCCTTTGCTATAACACTGCAGAATCAATACAGTTCTGTGCTTACTGGGAATTAAATACAAATAATG
The DNA here is from genome assembly GCA_026225945.1 of Cricetomys ansorgei. Lineage (NCBI taxonomy): Eukaryota > Metazoa > Chordata > Mammalia > Rodentia > Nesomyidae > Cricetomys > Cricetomys ansorgei. The sequence goes on along the minus strand of JAMJFZ010001360.1, from coordinate 1,133,931 downwards.
CAAGTTCACAGTATTCATACAAGTATAAAATCTGAAACTGTTCTATAAGATATGAGATTCAGATATGTCATAACTGGTACCACTTCTTTTTAGTGGTCCAAACAAATTGGGGGTGGGAGGGCCAACAAAGGCTTTAGCAGAGCTGGGTTTTAGTACTGCTTAACAACTAAGTACCTGATTATCATTAACAAATGTCAACTAGGGTTTTTCCTTTAACAGTAAACTTCTCTTAAATACCACATTCAATATAGAATGTATCAAAGCAGATCTGCTGGATAAAGAAGTCATAGAAAATATAATGCTCTAAACATTCAGTTTCCTACTTACTAATCGAATTCCTTGGGAATCTATGCTAAGCACAATGATATAGACTGTCTCAAATGTCTATCCAATCTTATGGATTATATTATATAATATATATTTTCATCTATTCTCTTAGTATTTAATAATATGAAATTTTAAGATAGCTAAAAGTCTTGAAGGACAATTTGTACTGATGATATAAAGAAGAGTTCATCAAAACACACAGGACAAGAATCTAGAATCATCTCATGAATATGTCACAATAATATAGTCCTAATGAACTGTATTCACTAACTATGAAAATGAAACCTTCATAAAATAAAAGTACTATAGAATAAACCCTAAGACTATTTTTTTTCTAATTATCACATTAAAATTTTCCTCAGAACAGAGATCTCACTCTTATGTGACCTTTAAGTTAAGAACTACAAACTTTCTCAAATTCAATAGTATGTCTACAGCTACCCAAAGTCCCTTTTCACTTATAAGACTTATTCTTTATTCTCTAATTGAAGAGTTTAAAACTTCATCCCAGGGGAACAATGAAACGTGAAGTCTAAAGAGGAAATCAGTAGTCTATGATTATCTATTCTAAGGGAACTATTTTATTAAGTTATAGATAATATAAATGAGATTAATTATCTTCATTTTCTGGACTCTGCCTTATTTTAACTTATTTCATTTGAAGTATTATGATGCTTAGAATTAAATGATTCATATGGAAAATCTGAAATTAAATCCTACTTCCCCAAAGGCATCTCCAAAGTAAAATAGTTTAGAAACATCCATTGCTGATTGACAGCTGGCCTACACTATCAGAAGCAGAAGAAAAGGCAAAGGATATCAAGGCCTTGAAGAAATGGAGGAACAGTATTCCTCAGTTATAAAATGTAATGGTTCAGGAACAGAAAGAGACATCAGGCCAGGAAAGTGGCATTAATTCTAAGAACCTTCAATATATATCATTTTATGTTAGGTAAAATATATATATTTATAGTACCTTAGAAATAAGAATGATATGTAAAGAAAGTTTGTGGTTTTCTAAGATGTAACAAGAATAGTTCTCTCCTAAAACTAATGCTTTCCAAACTGGAAATTCCAACAGGCTGAGGAATGCTATGAGGCTAAAAATGACAAGTGCCACCTGACTGCTCCACCTAAATAGGAAGTTCTGAAAACGTCCGTAAATGGCATCTCAGAATAGTGCCACATAGCATTTATCCCCTCCCCCCCCCAAAAAAAATCATTTTTTTGCCCTAACAACAAAAATCTTGCAGAAATTCTGGGTTCCAGGGCATTCCTCATAGGACTTTAGCCTTTTACACCCTAATGTAACTCCATGGAAGGAAACAGTCAACCCCAAGACCTACTCACCTCTTTCTTAATACAGATGAATACTTTCTTCAGACTATTTAAGAAATACAGTTTGAAAGTCTGTTGTTCTAATTTGGTATCTTTTATAAAAGATCTTTCTAAAGCTGAATGTGTTGGCATACATTTGTAATCTTAGCTCTTGGGAGGTTAAGGAAGGAGAGAGAGATCATTGTAAGTTTGAAGAGAACCCAGGCTCCACAGAGAAATCCTGTCTCAAAATATAAAACACTAACAACCAAATGCTTCTAATTACTTAGAAAAAATGGTGAGGGATGGGATGGACATGTGTGAGTTCATGTGAACCATTCTGTAAATTTTAAGATATGAATTTGAGCTTCCAGCAGGTATAGCTAAAAAAAAAAAAAAAGATGCTAACTCTATATGATACTCTTTACTTTTTACTGTTAGCAAAACGATTTGAGGATAGAATCACAAAAAAATAGTATACCATATATTATATGAAGCAATTACTAATAATATTCCCTTATATCTGTTTCTCTTAAAATTCTATTCAGAATTACCATTGAGTTTGCATTATTAAAATTTGGGCTACTTCTGATAATATTTACTGTCCAATAATTAAATAATAACAAAGGTGAATTCCATACATATTTCAGGGACCTTGCGCAGAACTTCAGTTGATGGAGAAGCAATGGAAGCCAGAAAGTCATCCACTTGCTTTAAGAACAGGGCATTGTGAAGTGTTTCCAGAGGACAGATAGAGGGTACCATGGAGTACAGCTCAAAGCCTAAAAGAGAAGAAATAAAGAATGGAAAAGTAAGGTTGGCTCTTTAAAAACCCAACCATTACAAAGAGGGCAACTTACGTACTACTGAAAAGTTCAGATTTTTACATGCGAACACACAGGATCTTTCAAGTCATGACACCAGATGCTATGCAATATGGAATCAAAACAAGATGACCATGATCACTTTAAATGTAATCAGACAGTACAGCATGCACACAATCCTTCAATGTTGGTAAAAACTAAGGATAACAAAGAAGACCTGGGACGGGAGGGAGGAGATAAATTTTCAGATTTTAATCTTTCAGTGTCAGATCTATTCAACAGACGGACAAGCTGATGCCAGATTTCCCTGATACCAGGATGTTACCGTATCTTTATAATATCTACTTCAATAGTTAAATAATAATGAAAGTAAATTCTGACACAATTTTTAGGAGTTAATTATGCAGTTAACTGTGAGGAACAAATTGTAATTCTTCTCTAAGGCCAATAACGCCCTAACATAATCCTTGAGCAATTCTTCCTCAATTGGGCTATACTTAAATTCTGGAAACATACCTTTAATGAACACCAATAATTCCACTTTTGGAAATCCCTGGCTGAGCAAAGTTAGACCAATAAAAAGCAATGCAAAGTACAAGTGTATCCATGTTTAACAATTGCACAGGCATACAAAAACTTCATGATGAATCATGCAGCAATGTGTTAATATAATCAGTGACACAAAAGTACCTACACATACAAATTACATTTCTAAAACAAAATGCTAGTTCTTCATTTTTTAAGAATAAAATTACACATTTAAACTTTAAGTGAATGGATTTAAATGTTGCTTTCATATACTTTTAAAATAATAAGTGTTTCCCAAAATTCAAACTAAGTCTTTTCTGAAGAAATACCTTCAAAACTCAAATTTACATGAAAACAGTATTATTAGTTAAAAAATAAAAATCATCTAAACTCAAGACTGCAAAACAGACTCTTTTCAACATATATATGCTCATTATGAGATTACATGTTATCAGATTTATTTAAATTTTGGGAAGAACTCAAGAATTGCTGGAATTCTCAGTTGGAACAGGGGAACTTTTTAAAAGGAAATTGAATGTTGTTATGAAAATAATCAAAGGATTAATAAAATTAATGCTTATTTCCAGGTGCAAACCAAAGCATGACAGACCATTTCATGTAATGTTAAAACAAAACAAAACAGAAGCAACAATAAAATATCACAGCAGCAGCTAAAAGCACCTCACTCAGTTCACATGGAGGAACGAAGCTCAACAATTCCTTCACAGCTTAAATACAAGTGGTTCATGCAAATAAGCGCAAATCCTTTCTTTGCAATACTCTAAACAATATGCCTTTCTCCTTTCTCAGGGTGCTCAGCCGTCTTTTGTGATAGTTCCTTTCATTCACCTGCTGAATTTCAAAACAGCAAATGAAGTCTGATCAAATTGTTCAGACTACACTCTTGCCATTTGTCTTAAATCGGCACTTAATGTACAATGAAAGGGTTTGTGCAGCAATTTCAAAAGCAACCCTAACATGTTTAGAAGCTATAAACACATACCACCGGAGCCTAGAAAGTCCACAGAAGAAACAGACCAGCACCTATAGAGGTATAGGTATTCTGCATAGAGGCCCAGAAAGTCAGGTAAAGTACTGTCAGAAGATACCGCTTCACTATGTTCCTTAACTAAAGATGGAGGGAGGGAAGCCCACGACGTGGTTAGAAATGGAAATAACACAAAAGTCATGGGGAATAAAAAGTGAAAGGGTCAAATGACAATTCGCAGGACAGAAAAGACAAAAACAGCATTTAAGAAAAGAAAGGATTGAGAACTCAAAGGGAATATTTCTAAATTGGAAAGCAATATATTATACGAGCTATATAATATGTAGAAAAGCCACATTTAAAAGAAAAAGCCTAAACTACTACTACTACTACTATTTTCACCTTTAGTTAAACATAGAACTTTCCCAGAACAGCCACAGTGCTTGTTGTAAGAACACCAGCATTCATACAAAAGCTGACATCTCCTGTAGGGATTTCTGGGAGTCTGATTTCTTTTGGACTATTCTTCTAGGAGGTTACTAAGCATGTGCTACCTTTAGAAGGCGCAGCTGTACCAAATCACCATCTTTTTCTCCAAAAAGTATCAACTAAACAGCTATGCAGAGGGGAAGCATCTTAAACTGTTTAATTAAATTTCACTTGAGGATGAAGTTTGTTTGTTTGTTTGTTTGTTTAACTCAGTTCAACAAATATTAGAGGACTGTTATCTAGAAGTGTCATTAAAAGGTTCAAAAGGAGAACATAAATGTATGCTGAATTCTTAGGCTTCATAAAAGTTAGTTTTTGAAAGACTTATTTGCAGCTAAAAATTACGAAAAACAAACAAACAAAAATCAACCAACAAAAACAAAAACAAAAAAGTTCCAATAACAAGTGAAAGCAAAAGCCTGTATGGGATTTGGAAACTACCAGTAAACCAGGCAGTTGTGGCTTACACCTGTATTCCAAGCACTTAGAAGGGCTAAGGCAGGATGATTGTGACAGTTTGAGCACACCTGGTCTATATGGTAACTTCTAAACTAGTCTGACTAAAATATCAGACCCTGTTTCAAACAAAAGAAAACATTCCTCAAACATAGAAGATCAGGAAGTATTACCTCTTGCTCAATAAGATCAAGCTTTCAGCAAAAGGCTGGAATACCGAAATAATTCGATATACACCAACACAGCCACAAACATGCTCCAACCCAGTCCCACGGAACCTGAGTATATCCAGTGTGAGTTTCTGGGTTTAACTTTAGATTTCTTTCTACCAGGAATTTTCCAAATTTTATGAAAAACCAAAGGCTCCAGAAGGAAATGACTGCTGGCTAACAGTAAAATATACAGCCACCCAAGGACAAGCTGACCCTGGAAAGTCCTGAATCGGCCCACACCACATCCAGTTCTGTTTCAGACAGGGAGCCAGACATCTGCTACTCAGTAACCCTGCAACACCTGGCTCCCAAGACCTTTACAGAGACAGGATCACTGGGGTCTTTGACGTGGGTTGCTTTGTATTTTTGTTGAGTATCTCGATAAAACAATGTGATCAGAAAATTAGTTAGAAAAAAAAAATAAGTGTTAAGAATTAAGAACAAATTAAGGAACAGCAACTGTATTTTTAAAAAATTGTATAAACTGATCACTTAAGAAATGAGAATTTCCAGGTGAGTTTAGAATCAAGACTCATCATTACTGTGGTTATTAGACAATTTGACAAGTAATGTTTGATTATTGTGGAAATTACAGGAGGAAAGGGTACAAGACAGTATCAGGGGCTTGTTAAATAAATTGGACTTGTATGCCAACTGAAATAAAAGATCGATAAATAAATGATACTGTGTATCCCACATTTCAAATAAAAGAAAAAAATTAAAAAGGGATGAAGCAGGGGAGTACCTTTTAAAATAAAAAACAAACGTACCATTGGTTGGGTGTCGAGCAAATGAGATAGAAAACCTTTTAACAGCAGAACCGCGTGTGGCGTCTGAGAAAGAGAAAAACAGGTACCTGAAGTTCACAGCTGCCAAAAGAGGAACACTTAAAACAGAGGGGAAAACAAATATGCGAGGAAATCAGAATTAGGTGACATGCAGAGAGAACAATGAGAGGAAGCTCAAGACTGGTTAAAAGCAGTAAAACTGGCTTGGTGGTACAGGCAAAATATTTAGTGAAATATACAAAAGAAAGAAAAGCAAGAAGACCTGGCAATTCCAGTAAATCCACGTTTTACTGACTAAAGTAAATTTGTACATTAGAGCAATTTTTCAAACAATGCTGATCCTGAAAGAGCTGATAACATCCCTTCTATCAAAAGGGACACATTTTCAGGAGTCTTAGAAATTTTGAATGTCAGAATATTAAAACTGAAATCATATTAATAGGGATTCTAAAATGTTCCAATTCTACTTTATTTTTATAACATGAATGCCAATGTATTTTCTCTCACTAATAAACATTCCATACATTTCTATGCTAAATACATTGTCCATATTAATAAATAAAACTGAGCGATAACCATGTACAAAAGTTTAAATGCTAAGGGAAATTTATTCTTCATAATCTAGATTCTCATTCAGCTAAAATAGTAACAAAGTTCTAAATTTTCTATTTTAACAACCACTTATTGCATATGTACTCTAAGTCTAACCCAATTGATTGACACAACCAGATGTGGATGCTAGAGAGCACGGACAGTCATTTGGGAAGACACTGCTAGGGATCCAATGCAGTCTGCGGCCTTAGACTTGCTTTGGAGAAACACTGCTCATCAGTGTTTGCATGGGTGTAGGTATGAATCTGTGTGTGCGTGTGCGCACATACCATCTATGCAGCCAGAAGAGGTCAGCTTTTTACGATGCGTACGAGCATAATCCTGTAGGTTAGGTGCACTTGAAGAACCCCCGAGCACTGAGGTGCTAAACAGGCCCGCACAGTGAGACCCTGATGGGAGTTAGAGAAGATACATACAACAACGGGTGTTCTTCCATTCACATTGGGAATGCATGCAGCATGCAATCAACATGGCTCTTACCAACACACAGGCAGCCTTTGGCAGTGCCTTGAGCAGATTCACAATATGCTTGTAATATTCTAGTGATACCTATTTGAATTCAGTGCTTCTAAAAGCCACCACTATTCATCACAAATACAAATGGAGTAATTTAGTACTGGAGAAAATGCCATATTTGGAAAAAAATATGCCAACATAATAATTAAACATGCACATCCTGAAAGTACTAAAAATACCACCATGAAAATTTATTTAGGCACAGAATAGAGGCTTATAGCAAATATTTAAGAGGATGTTATATATATCATATATTTTTTTTAATTTTTCCATATAACGGAAAAGCAAATAATCTTTACTGATGCCCCTGAATTAAGGATTATCATACTTTCTTATGGCAAAAGCTTATTTATTAATGAAAATAGACAAAAATCATTCCTTTTCAGTCACTTAAGCTTTTACTGAAGGCCTCCGAGGAAATATGTTATAGATAAATAAAGCACAGTCAGTGTAAATTAATGTTTCATTTGTAGCAAAAGTCTTTACACTTAAAAGTGTTTACCACTTAAGGAAGTAATACCTGTCTGATATATAATATGATCATTCAGTGAGAGGGAGTAATATATGCTAACATAACATAGGAAGATCAAAAGCTCTCAAAACATAAGTAACTAAATAAAGAGCCTCATGCATATAGGTAACAACACAGTTCAGATACTACAGACTGTGGCACATAATCACATTGAATTATTCTTTGTATGAAGTCTGTTTAGATAATCATTTACAGAAGATATTATACCATTGCTGCCTGTAGTTTATTGTCAATGATCATTAAGGTCAGGGGGTTGAGAGAGTTACTTGGCAATGCTGTTCTGAATATTACTGAAGAAGCAACTGTTTACAGTTCAGCCAAGAGCATACTGACTTGTGCATGAGTTTCACTTTAGTTCCAAAAGATCTGCTCCTAAGGAAAATTAGCTCACCCTGAGAGGATACTCAAAAATCTTTTTATTTTATATGCTCATGTATCTTTTTATTTTTATTTTTTTACTTGTAGCTGAAGCCATTATCTTTTGCTATATTCATCGGTAATCACCAGCTAACATTTTTGCACTTTTCTTTGGACCGTGTGATTAATTTAATTTATTTAATTAATAATTTAATTAATGTACTTTAAATTAGTGAATTTTATGTGTACAAAATAAGGAATTTCATGCCAGCGTTCCATACAAAGAACTTGATCCAGTGACACCGTTCTGGGAAACACTCACAGGAAAGTCAGAGTCTTAAGAGATGCTGCCCACCAATGTTTCCGTTGGCACTATTTAAAACAGCTATATTATGGAATTAGTTTTGACATTTTTTTTTTTTCTGGATACGGTGGTGCATTCTTTAATTAATTAATTAATTTTAATTAATCCAAGTTACAGAGGCAGGCAGAGATTTGTAAGTTTGTGGCAAGCCTGGTCTAAATAGCAACATCCAGGACAGTCAGGAATACATAGAGAGACCTTGTCTCAAAATAAAAATAATTTAAAAAAGCTATTTAAAACAATGGCATCTTTTTATCCTTACCTAATAGTCTTCTCTTTACAGTATGGGACACAGAACCACAGGCAAGCTAGGCAAGTGCTGTGCCAATAACCTACAGACGAGCTGTAGGTCTATGACTATGACTAGGTTATGACTACCAATCTTTGATACGAAGTTTTCTTCATCATAACTGGCATGGAGAGGTCTTGAGTCTATAATTCCAATGCCAAGGAGGCTGAAGAAGTTCAAGGACAAGTGATACTATAGAGACTTTATTACAACAATAACATCCCTCCTTCAAAAGACAGGACAGAAAGAAAACAAACAAACAAACAAACAAACACCAACGTTGGGAACAGGTCACCACAGAATAGTCATTCAAAAAGTTAAACAACAAAATTAAATATTATTTCTAGTAGTATGAAAATTGTTTCTTATATATTTTGAGTTTTATAATCCAACAATTCTAAAACTAAGGCACATTAAATACAAACTAAAGCATAGCATTTGGTCATGATTGTACCACTGTAGAGTTTTATATGTGTGCCTAACAGTGAGATTCAGGAAGGTATAAAATACAATTCCCTTTACACCACATACCTACAGTAGGGCTCTGCTTCTGTTCTACAAGAGTTCTTGGTGTTCGGAGATAGTTGGCATTTTCAGTTACAACCTGCATAGGGAAAACAAAGAGTGAAATATACCAGTAAAATGAATTAAAAAAATCCATATTTCATATGCAGCCTGTTCCAGACAGACAAAGGTTAATAAGCCATATGATAAATATTAGTAGAAATATTTAAAATATGAAAGATCATGCAAGATCCCCTTCTGAAGGGAGTCCATTTCATATGAGGTCCTTGCAATGAAGTGGTGCGAAACAGGCATTCATAATGAAACATGACAGATGAAAGGAAACAATTCACAGATTGATGTAATTTCACTTTCTCTTAAAAGAAGCCCATTGCCCACTGTTAAACAGCTCCTGTATTTAGAGGAAAAACAACCACAAACAAAAGAAATGACAGACAGACACTGTTGAAGTCACCATACAATTTCTGATCCATGCATGGGCTTTATCAGAGTAACCTTCAAATATTCAGCCTTAATGGATACCATAATCCCTTTCCCTACAATCAAATGCATTAAATTTCCAAGAGGAAATAGCTGAAATTATCAGAAAAGTCACGCGACGGGCAGACCTTCCATTGTAAAACCAGAGTGTTTTAGTTTTAAATGTCATCAAAGAAAGTCCTTCTGAAGTTACTTTAGTGGGAACCATTTTTTACAAATTCATACATGCCCGCTCTTTTGTTTGAAAAGCATATTGCATACTTCCCTTATGTTATATACTTCCAGATAAGGGAGTCAGAGAGAGACCAGTCAATATTAGGTATCTGCTGATAATTAAGACCAGGCCACATAATTTTGGATATTTCCAAAAGTTTCACATTCATAGCAAATTCTAAATGGAATAAAGATTTTCAAATAATAAGGGGGTATAAAATACTCTTACCATCAAATTATGTTAATTTTTTTGAAGTTTATAAGACAACTAAGGTCAAAGAGAATTAGGATTTTTAAAATTCCTGTATATTAAAAGCTACCAGTGAAAATGCTAAATGCATCCAACATAAGTGGTTCTTTTCCATCAAATATTGCCCAATATTGGAAGTGTTTTAAACTAAAGACAGAAGGATTTCCTGTGATGTAAACGACAAGGGATTAGATGTCCTCAAAAATAGCTGTTTGTTGCTCTGAATGCAGGAATGAAAAATGTTTAATGAAGTAAAATTTAAAAACCTGTTGCCATGAGCCAAAAATACTGGATGTGAAAGCCAATGATTTGGGAGAGACAGGGGAAGAGGTGATTTGTTCCCCTGATCTGCGTCTTCGACGCCCAGTACCCACACCACTGGTATAATGCAGCCAGGGACCAGTGCCCTCTGGGCTAGACACGCTCAGGGGGCTCTCTTCCTGGAAGTAAGAAAAAGGGCAAAAAAAAAAAAAAAAAAAAAAAAAAAAAAAAAAAAAAAAAGCAGAGCATGCAAAGTTAGATACATCAGAGCCAAATGATCACGAAGAAAGAAAATACAGTTTATTTGCATTTGCGTAACATTTTCCCGTCAAAGACAAATTATTAAATACTCATTTGTAAGCCAAATATTTAAATCTTTAAGAAATTATAGAATTGGCATATAGCATCAACAATTATAGAAAGATCTTTTTACCTTTAAACACACAACCTACATTGCCTACTAGTGGTCCTTTCTCCCTTAAAATTAGAAAAATTATATTGTTTCTTTTGAATGAAAACATTTAAATATAAAAGGCTTATTTTAGATATCAAAGAAAATTGTGCTATTTTGGTTGGTTTTTTTAGTCTAGAACACAAAGGGGTGAAATGAATTCAATGTGTAATTTAGAAAAGGAAGTAAGTCTGCCCCAGCTTTGAAATTCAGAGGACATAGATTTGTGCCTTCATGCTTTCAAGTGCCTGTGTTTATCCTCCCTAGGAGAGCTGGGAAAGCTCGGGAGGGAGAGCCTGCAGTAAACACTCTCACTCTGCACATTGCCTAGGTTCAGACAGTGAGGACAGAGGAAAATCTGCTTGCCAAAAATGAAGAGAATAGCCTCTGAGTGTGTGTGTATGTGTGTGTGTGTATGTGTGTGCGTTTGTGTTTATCTTTTGGAAGTATAAACTTCTGACATCATGAAGATGGAGGATGTTGGAAAATGTCTCCAAGGTTTTTTTCAGTAATTTACTTCATGAAAGTAAAAGTTTGGCATGACATAAAAATGAGCTCATAGGAAGCCACTATTTAAATATTCATGAGAAAAAAGGTTTAAAAATGTGTAGTGTTTTAAGAGTTAACCATGGCAGTGGTTTTGAAGGTTTTCCAAAAATATAGATGAATTGCAAAATGAAGACACAATATATTTGCTGTGCTAGTAATGCACAGATCTTTTGGAGGGCAGAGGAAAGGATGCAATTGTGAAATTATGAAAAATTCTATTGACTGAAAATTACTTGTTTATCAATACATCAAAATGATGCCTTCACGCAATAGTGGATTAGGTTATATTAGTTTAGGCAATTTCTGTTTCTTTTTTTCTTCTCCCTAAATAAGGATATCTGGACAAAATTTTAGATTTCTCAATTTCTGACTAAGTTTTAATAGAACAAATGATCACAAGTAATTAACTTTCTTCTTTTTAAATCAGCCTTTTAAATTAAGTGAAATAACATATTAAGGAAACACTGGCATATAATTTCTTTTATAAAGTTATGATGTTCTACTTTATGAATAGTTTCCCCACACCAAATGTAATTGTTATTTACTTAAAAATTCAGGACACTTGTATTATTATCATAAATAGGTATAGTGGAAAAGATCACAATTCATTTTGTCCCTTATACTATTACCAAATGCTTGAGAATGTTAAACCTAATTCTATATACTTCTTACATGTAAACATCAACAGAAAGTATCTAATTTAAAAGTTACTGGTCTTCCTTCTGGGAGTGTAACTTCTTACTTCATATGAGGATATTCAAAAAAGATTTATAGTCACTGGCCTCAAGCAATGCTAGGACGATCAGCAATAGGAAATATGTAACTCAAAGTTTAAAGTATAAAATGCTTATAGACACTAAAACTTAATTTAAGCTTCATTCTAACCACTCCACTTTTGTTTATGTCAGTTGAATCTTATTCCATAACTGAGCATAATTGGTTTGACTTAATTATAGATCCTAGTACAAAACTAAAAATTTCAATTATATCAACAAGCTTTCAAATTCCTTTGGAGACCTCTGAAATTAGGATAAAAAACCTACAGTGTTACTAGTACTGGGCATCATTTAAGCATCTCAGGCAATTCTTATCTACTTCTATCAAAAATATTGCTGATACATTAAGCTTTTAATCAAGTTATTTACTGAAGAATAACTAATGTGGTAAGACAAAAGAAAACTGGTTAAGTTCAGCAAGTTCTTAAAAGTCCCAATTCCTAACTCCTAGTCAGTGCTGTTATAAGAGCTGCACACAAAACTCTAATCTCTATGGGTTCTGTTTGTTCACTTGTTTTGCAGGGTCTCATGTGGACTAGACTAGCCTTATAGTCACTAAGTAGTCAAGTGTGACTTTGAATCTTTGAATTCCTAATTTTGCCTTTACCTCTAAAGTGCTAGGATCATAGATAATTGCTACCAGCCCTGGTTTAATCAGTATGTTTTTAACAGCAACCATTCTTTTTTTTAAAATATTTGTTTGAAAAATAGAAAATGTTGGTAAATAAAAATCTGTTAGGATTCCTAGTTGTATAATTAAAGCTGTATTTTCTTTTCAGTTTTAGTTAATATATAATTAGCTTGCTCTATACATAACACAGTCTACAAGGATACTCACTTCATTTGTAGCCACCTTCCTAGACCTTGGAAGTGGTGATTTCCTGTGTATATGAATTGGCTCTGATACCATTGGCTTAAACAATATTACTGCTCGATCAACTTCATCTCTTTTAGAAGTATGAGGTTCATCATCATCAGTTTTAATAGATCGTCTGCCTTCATTCTATGAGAGAAGAATACAAAGCACTTAAAACACAGACTAAAATATCTCTCCTGGGATGGGCTTGAAGGAACATGCCAGTAATTCCAGCACTCTGAATCAAGAATTTGAGGCCACCAAGCAAAGACCTTGTCAACTGTCCCAAACAAACAAACAAACAAACTCTAAAGACCAATAAAAGCTTCTGATAAACCCAACAACCCAGTGATATAGTTATAACATAAAAGACTTTCCTCATGTATATTAATATTAATTTAGTTCTTAGAACATCTTAGTATACCAGGTACTATGAGAAAGGCAAAGTACTTCAAGAAATATACTTATTTTGTGGATAAGTTAAGCCTAAAATGACAATTATAACCATATAAAACAAAGTCTTTAGCCAAAATTCATCAAACATGCAAAATAGAAATGTTATGAAACTGAGCATGAACTAAAACAGCTTTTAGAATAGTTAAATTCTACAGTAAATATTTCTAATAAATGAAAGACTATATGAAAAACAATCATTCAATGACCAATTCAATATTTTACTGAGTGTGTGACATATGCTAAGAACTCAAATCAATGAGATAGAGTTCCAGATAAGATTCTCACAGCATAGGGGATAGACAAGTTAAAAATTTGTATACCAATATACCTATAACAGAATGAACAAGGTAACAGTTACTCAGTAAAATACAGGTTCTAAAGCACAAAAATGAATAAACTAAAACTAAATGCAATTCCTTAAATTAACAAAACTTAGAAATATAATGGTGACTTAAATAAACCAGACAGAGTAAGTAAAACTTAACCAAATCAGGGCTGGAGGCAAGGCTCAGCAGTTAATAGCACTGGCTGTTCTTCTAGAGGACCTGGTTTGATCCCCAGCACACACATAGTGGCTTAAGATCATCTAGATTTCCAGTCCCAGGGGACCTTCTGCTTTGTTGGGTACTAGACACACACAGTGCACAGACATGAATGCAGACAAAACACCCATACACATAAACTTAAATTAGATTAAAAAAAACTTACGAAACCAAGGGGTATACAGAATATAAGGAAACATTTAAAATTTTAAAATGTCATAAAAGTTAATAATAAAACACTGAAAGAAAAAAGTATCACCATCATCAAATCTATTGATTTTTAGCAGACACGGACACCATTAGTAGATGGTCTGACTAGAGACAGACAATTCAAGTGAGGGCCTGCAGAATGGTTCAGCATGTACAAGCATCTACCATCAAGCTTGAGAACCTGAGTTTGATCCCCTGAACCCATAAAGTGGAAAGGAACAACTAATTCTCACAAGTAGGTCTCTAACCTCTGAACATGCATGGTAGAGTGTGTGTGTATGTGTGTGTGTGTGCATGTGTGTGTGAGAGAGAGAGAGAGAGAGAGAGAGAAAACACATGCCCCCATCCCAAGACACAACCTAAGAAAAAAATACTAAAAAAAAAAAAAAAAAAAAAAAAAAAAAAAAATCCAAATGGCTCTATGGCTAAGTTATCAGCATGCATAATAACACAATAAATTTACTAGTTACCAAGTCCTTGAATTGAAATATGCAATGCCTAAGTTTAACCAAAATCCTAATATGTTGTATTTGGAAGATTAGAAGATGATTGTAAAATTTACATGAAAAATATAAGAAACCTTAAGTATTCAAGATAAAGAATAAAAAAGCCACTGGATTTCACCAGAAATTATTGTAAAGCTGCAAAAAATTAAGACTGTGATGTTGATAGAGACAAACAGGCCAAAGGAATAATAGTAAATAAGAGTCCAGAAATAAACCAAAATAGGAATGTGTATTCAGAATATTAGAAGTAGTAGTACAGTTGGCAAAGAATGAATTCTTCAATATATGATGCTTTAACTAGCCATTTACACAAGAAAACAAAAAATCCTTAGGTTTCATAGCACACATATGATATCCAAACGAAAAAATTAAGCTCATTACTTAAAAATTCAAAACACATGTATTATTGTCATAAATGGGAGCATAAAGTATAAGAAATTTGGCCAATAATTTAGGATCCATGGTAAACCTAACATAAACATAAGCTAGGTTTCAAAGTCAAGTTGAGAGTGGTATTAAGAATAATTCTTTAAAGAGACAATGACTGCGAGTAACTGTTTCCAAAACAATGACAACAAAGTCAGTCACAGGTTAAATATATATATATATACTATATACACACACACACATATATATATACACACACACACACACACACATATATATATATTAGTGCGCTGAATTAACTGCTAAAAATGAAAGACAACCAGATATGGTAAGAATCCTGTCAATAAGATGAAAAGAATTAAAAGGCAGGAACAGAAATAGGTAAGGCATAAAAAACTACAAATACCATTAAGGTTTATTTATCCCAAATTATGTCAATAGCCACATTAAATGATTGATCATGACAAATCAAAGAATAAGATTATCAATCATACAGATTATATTACATACACATACACAAGCAATACTAAACAGGCTCAGCAAGTTATATTTACATATTTATGTGTTCATACTTATGTATCATAATAATGATAAAAAAAGAGGTCATAAATTTAAAAGGAGGTAGGGGACATGGGAGGAACTGTAGGAAAGGAAGGGGGAAATAATGGAACTACATTTTATTTAAAAAAGAAAAATAGAAGGTGGACAAGGTGTAGTGGCACATGCCTTTAATCCTAGCACTCAGGAGGCAAAAGCAGAGGCAGGCAGATCTCTGTACTTGAGGCTAGCCCAAACTACACAGAGAGTTCCAGGTGAGGTAGGGCAATATACTGAAGACTCTATCTCAAAGAGTTTTAAAAAAATGCATAGAAAAAAAAAATAACAAAAACAAAACGAAAACCAAAAAAACAAACCAAAACAAAACAAAAAAACACCAAAATCCTCAAAATTCTTCCTGCTTAAAAGTCTGACAAAAATTCTCAAACCTGTCAGGACAGTCCATAATCTTCGTGAGATATTTTGGCATACTAAGTAGTTATAAGAACAATCAGACCAAAAAGACTCTGAGGAATATAAATGATTTAAGCAACCCTGCTAATAAATTTGTCCTGTCTTATATTTAACACTTGAATGGAACAAAGCACAAGAGAATATATATTCAAATACACATATAGTATTGAACAGAAAGTAATCACGCACAGGACAATATGACATGTCCTAATACATTAATGACAAAACCACATTTAATGCATCCTCTGACAACTTGACATTAAGCCAGTGGCTACTAGGAAAAGCCCAGGTGTACTTTCTACATGGTTGAAATTAGAACACATGCCTCAAATCCAGAAATCAAAGAAAAAAGTGAATAAAATAAGTTCATATAATGCAGTTAACATGGTAATTTATAGCTCCATGTGCAAATACCAGAAAAGAAAAAACTTCAAAGCAGATGGTCTAACTCTGGATCAACATGAATGAGACACGGGTCAAAGTAAATGGAAGTAGAAGGATGGAAAGAGAACACAGGAGTGGGTGAAATAAAAGATGCACATATGCAGACAGGGCCACAGGGAAACTTCTCGGTTCCTGAAAAGATTAAAATGTCAGAACTTCTTTCTTAGGCTCATTGAACAAGCAAACACACATAAGAAAAGTTACCATTAAAAAGTAAGAAACGCCATCACACATCCTACAGAAAAAAAGATAATCTAAGAATATCATTAACAACTATATACCCTGATTTTAAATTGCAAATAAAACCAAAATATATACTACCTTATATAAAGCACACATAAACTTTAACTTGTACATTAAATAAGTTGATCACATAACTAAAATATTTGTAAATAATTTTTAAAATTACACATGCAGTTCCGCAAACAACAAATGTTAATTAAAAGAAAATCAGAAAATAGTAATGTTAGTTTTTAAAAACACCTTCAAGAGAGCACTTAGTACTAAATACAGTTCAGGTGCAAACGGAAGAACCCATGCCAAGGGCTCTGCTCAGCTGTCGGTATGAAGTAGTCCTCAAGCAAAATCACAGAAAACCACAATTAATCCATTCTCAGCACAGCTTAAAGTTCAATCAATTGAATTAAGATAAAATTCTGAAATATTCTAATAGAAGTGAGCATGTTATTTACTCAGCTTACATGTCTATTTAAGTTTTCAAATAATTAATATTTTTATGTGTATGGGTGTTTTGCCTGCCATCATGCACCACATGTGTGCCTGGTGTCCTCAGGGGCCGGAAGAGGGCACCATATCCCCTGGAACTAAACTTACAGACTTCTGGGAGCCACCATGTGGCTAGGAATGAACCTGCATCCTAAGGAAGAACAGCCAGTGCTCTTGATTGCCAGCTTCCAGGTCCCTCAGGATGTATTTTTAAAAGTTGAAGCCTTTTGTTTCCTACTGGGTGATATAAAGATTATATAGAGAGTAATGGAAAATCTTGAGGAAACACGAAAATCTAGAGCTGTGGTAACCATGCGCTGAAAGTCCCATCTTCATTACCTCTCTGGAAGCTGGCCTATACCCATAGCCAGATGGTAAGTTCTTATCTTCCTCACAGCCTTTGGCTCCAGGACTAAAGTGTAATTCAACATGAAAGCGTTCCTCTGAGGAAAGATCCTGAAACATATGAAAGAACATTTCTATAGTGAGGAATTTCAGTATTGGTTTATCTCTGGTCACATATACAAATCAGGAGCTCTGTTACCTTGTTAGGATCCTCATAAAGCATGATAACAATCTGAGTCATATAGTTGAGTTCATTGACAACATTTAAATAATCCATAGCTCGTTTCCACTGCTCATCCTTTGATTCCTGAACAAAAGGTCCATGGTAAGTATTTTCCATACTTTTTCTCATGTAAGTCTCTTTATTGCCATTATGATAGCTTATTTAATATTGAGTGACATCACATACATCAGATGAATACTTAAAATACAATCTTTCAAATTCACTTCACTATGTTTAAAATTCTCAAATTTCATTGTCTTACTCTACAAAATAGAGCATATACTGTGTACCTTGTTAAACACAGAAGAACTATTTGTAAGGTTTATCACATATATATGTTATTTTAAACTCTAAGAGTAAGTTTTTTTAGACAATTTATACAAAGCGGAAAAATACCTTGAAATATAACATATACTATTGAATTCTGAGGGTTAGGAACAAGCTTTTAATCTTGTAAATCTAAAACAATCTGGGAAGAGTACTATCCCTCATAACTCAGAATATTATCTTCTCAGATTACTGCTTTTCTCTACAATATAAAATAGTACAAGTATGCAGAATATGTCTATCAAAAATACCCCTTTTTTATACTGCAGTGATTCTAAAATAATCAATACAACGAGACATACATAAATTCAACTGATCTTATCACCTCCTTCATCTTTCCATCTTACTTTAGAGAATCAATGATCTTTACACATGTAATCACAGAGCATCAGAATTGAAAGGGATCATAAGAGAATAGTTTAGAGAGCCAATGATCTATACACATGCAATCAGAGCACCAGAGTTGAAAAGGATCATAAATAAGAGAATGAGAATAAACATTCAAGAAAGAAAACTGTCTGAAAAGAGGAAACTACTCAAAGCACAAGGACTGTGAAAAGTCAGCAAGATCTATATAAACCTTCTGAACATCACAGAAAAAGTTCCTTCATTGTCCATATATAATAAACATTAAAAACATGTAAAAACACTGAACAGTTTTCTAGCATATTATGGGGGTAAATAATAGCATGAACTTTAGCATAGAATGCCCCATATTCTAAAAGAATACAATTATGAGACAACATGCTTACTGGTCTATTTTTGGATTCAATATACATTTCCTTTTTATTTCAGACAAGATATATCTGAAAATTAAGGCAATGCTGTAGAATGAAAAAGCACATCTGTAGGTGTGTACATGTATGGAGGGGTAAGATCTGTAAAGATCAGTTATTTGCAAAACTAATGAAGGACTGCTCTTTAGGGGACTAGGCGTCAATCAAAAGAAATGATGAGTTTAAATTAAATTAAATTAGAATTTCTCTGGGAGAAGAGATGAAGAGATGAATTATGGCTTTGTGGCACTGCATTAAGAATACCATACAATTTCAGGGTTGCAGTTAGAGATTTTTCCAGGTCTGCCCTAATAAACACATGAAATTAAATAATATTCAGCAATATCTTCTTAAACATAATTAATATGGAAGCCACAGTACTCTATTTTATTAAAGTACCCAGATCTTTTTAACAATTTTATTTCCCTAACAAACCTCTAAAAATGTTCATTTTTACGTGGTTCATTCTGAGTAATCTAAAACTTCAACTGAGAAGAGTGGTGAGAGTTTCAAGCATATTGCTTATAAATCCTTATAGTCACAGTCAGGGCTTGGGTTGTGAATTGCCCATCAAGCTCTAGCTTTACTGCCAGTGTCTTTCTCAAGCTGCGTCACCTGCAAGAGTCCTCACCATTTTCCTCATATTCACTTGCCTATCTTTTGTCCACAAAGCAGCAAAAGCCACACATTGTTCTGCTCAAAACCATTCCAGTGCCCTTAGAACACAAACCACTGTTTTCTACCCTTCCATGGGCTGCACTATCTTCATGTTGCAGCATAAGCTTCCTTTCCTTCCTTATATTCCTCATGTCTGTGCTACTTCTAAATATGTACAAGAGGGTGAAAAGAGAATGTGTTAGAGATGCAGCTGTTACTCCCAAAGTAAGAACATCCTGTCTACTGGATATACAGCTTCCTCTGTTGCTAAGTTAGGGTCTTGTTCATTCACCCAATCTTTTATTAAAGCTCTACTGATCCACATATGTAAGCAAAGATGCCACTTTTACTATTTCTTGTTTTCTTTTTGGAAGTAGTGACTGAACCTAGGGTCTCTAACATGATAGACAAGCCCTGTACAATTGAGCTATAGCCCAAGCCCTCTTTGTGTATAGATGCTAGACGGTTCTAGCCAGTCCACATAAAGCCGATGCCTCTGCTTCTTCCCAGCAGTAGAAATGTGAACAGTTCTCTGAGATATAAGCCAACATTCATGCTGCCTGAATCACAGCCATAAGCCTCTTCAACCACATGACCTCTTTACCATTGTGGAGTACATCTTTTCCGACACAAGTCAAAATAAACCTCTCCTCTCATAGATCGGTCACGTGCTATGCTAGAACAACTGCATAGCACAGGCTGGAATAAAACTTGTGGCTCTTGCTAGGATCACAGAAGTAATCAGGTCCAACTCATCATAGGGTTCTTCTCTGAAGGAAAGTAAACATGTCTCTATTCCCCAAACCTAGCAAAATGCTTAGTATAGACTAGTATACCCTCAAGAAATGATCACAAAAATATAGCAAATTATTACAATTAACAGTTTAAAAAAATCAGTTAGTGACCTGAGTATAAACTTGAGAAAAGTATTTGTCAGTTAAACTGAAATAACCTGAACTTACATCACATAAGGCACCATAGCGAAGAATGGATAGTAAGGAGTGCACATGACTTTCACTGGTAAAATATAATCTGGTACGAACATGACGTTCAGGAGACAGAACACCTCTAGAATACCTAAAGTTAGAAGCAGACAGTGTAAAATATAACCACATAATCTAAAGTCTACAAAACATGAGAACAATTTTATAAAATGGAATTTAATCTTAATAGAAGCAAAGCCCCATAATAAATAAATCTATCATTTTTCAAACATAATTAAGTTATTTTGATAGATACTCTTCTAATTAGAACAAACTAGGCCTTCTGAAAATAGTAAAAGTCAAAGCAAAAACCTAAAGAAAAAAAACATAAAACAGCATTAAATTCACTAGAGAGATCAATTTAGTTCCTCTAGTAGCAATGAGAGATACTCATTTAAAAAAAAAATGCTGTCAAATGGGTTTCATACTGTATAAAACAGATCATTGGTGAAAAATATCTTCTTATCCCCATCAACTTGGTTTTTCCCCATACTGGCACCAAATAAAACCTTGGTTGAGCCTGACATGGGGTATATGACTATAACGCCAGAACATGAGTAAAGGCTACATTGTTATATTGAGGCCAGATGGCATACCAGAGAGAAACACTGTATCCGGGATGTAGGTTAGTGATGGAGCGTGCGTCTATGGCATGTTCAAACCTCAACCTTTCCCCACTATAACTCCAAAAGAATACTAGTTAAAAGGTAATTGGTAGAAATACCTAGGTAATCTTATTTCCATAATATATCAAGTGATATACTCTTGATTTTGGTATAAATCCACCAAGTACTTTAGATTTGAAATACACAAAACTAGATGCCTAGGAATCAAACAATAGGAATGGCCTCTTACACAGGGTGGAGTTTATTTACAGTGTCATCATCTTGTGTCCTCTGAAGGTCTGAACGAATTTTTCTAACTAGAGGAGTACAGTACCCTTTGGCAATCTCCAATTTTTCAGCTTTAGTTATACCATATTCCTGAGTAGAAAAAAAAAAATAGAAAAAAGGCTATAATAAGTAGTCTTAACAAATGCACTCCTGAAGTGAAGTTCTCATGATACACAAACATTGCATTACATCTTTTGAATACACCAGACAATTCCTAGTTTGCATTTTTTTACAACTATGACTATATTCTTTTCAAGCTAGTATATATAATTAGAAGAATTTTATGGTGGAATTGAAAAAGCGGTTGACTACTGAAAAGGAAAGGGTAAATGAATGAATGCAAGCTTTATCTGTTCAATCAGAAAGTTTAAAACATGGAAATAATTTTAGGACAAAAATAAATTGAGGTCAGAGATTTTTAAACTAAGCACATATGTAATTACCACTAAAAGAAGTAAGTCTAAAATCATTTTATCAACAATGTTCAAAAAGCCTAATAGATTTTTTTCAAAGAAACCCCTCAATTAGCTAGCAGTAGTGGTATATGTCTTAAAGCCTAGCAGTTCCGGGGGGTAGAGGCAGATAGATGGATCTCTGTGGGTTTGAGGCCAGCCTGGTCTACAAAGTGAGTTCCAGATCAGTTAGGACCACAACACAGTGAGACTCTGTTTAAAAAAGAAAATAAAAAACAAAAAACAGCTTTTGTATTAATAGTCTTAAAATTTTAATTAATATTAAGCATAAAATAATAAAATTTGACATCTACTGTGGGTTTAACTTTATAAAGAATTACTACAATGTAAACTGTTAAGAAAACAAGGTAATTATAATGTAACTGTAATGGATGTTATGCTCCAGAGCCATGTATTAGAAAGTGAGTTTATATTTAAAAGGAGAATCTGGTCTACAATAATGACTACCCTGGTTGAAGAGTGACATGAAGGCTATGGGAGTAACCAACCGCTTTCTGATTGGCTTTAAAGCCTTTGCACAAGAGAGAATACACACTTGGTGCCACTAACTGGGTCAAAAATCTTTGGTTGGCTTGATCAAAGGGGAAAACCTTGTATTATCTTTCTGCTAAACAGACACAGTATTAAACTTACTTCTGAATTCTTTATACTCACTGTTTAATATATCTCTTAGTCCTCAGCAGCTAGGCTGCTTTTTCTATAGTGATTAACACAGAGACCCACAACTGGTCAACACACGAACCCCCAACCTCCAAGGCTCGGGGATCACCATGCGTGAGGGATGTGAAAAGACTGTAAGAGTGAGAGTAGAGGTCTGTAGTGAAACAATATTTGCCAGTCATGACAGCACAGTTGCGCAAATGAGCTCAGAGTGGCTGGAACTAGATGTACAAGACTTGCACAAGATTAAGCCAGACAAAATTGCAGCATTGCTTGGGAGGGGCTCACTAAGTCCACCCCCATCTAGGGAGCTAATGGCTGCTAGGGGAGGGAGAGTTCTTATTCTTCAGGATTTGGGTCCTCAGAAGCTACCTATATTCCAGTAGATGGTCTATGCACATACAAGCAGCATTAAATGGAACCAGTGGGTATTTTTTTTAAAGGGCAGCCTATGAACAAGAATAGAAAAGTGGTGGGTGGTAAGTGGTCCCTACAAGCTCTACTGCCCGCAGAGAAACAAACCATGAGAGGTGAGAAGAAAACTCAGTTCAGCTTAATTTAGTTAGCTGGTACTGTTTCAAACTTCTAGAGTCTGACACCAGGCCAGTTTATTTTAGACATATTTAAATACAGTATAATTTTGGAAGAAAGCTTCCTGGTAACAATTTATTCCAATCCCATGTACACCATAAAGCTTAAGGTCTGACTACAATGCATATGGATTCTAAGGGCCTAGAATCTGGTATGGAATTGAGAAACAACATCTAGGGACAAACATTTTGGGGGATTCTGGTAAGGCACGGTCCTACAGAAAACAAAGGTCATCAGGGTATTAACAACACCCACTCCTAGCATTCTGAGTAGAAAACAGGTATACATTTCCTCCAATGAGTAGACAACCCTGCACGATTAACAATTCTGGATTGTTAAATGCTTATCTGTGAGCACTTGTGCCCTCTACAAGATGATAGGAGAAGACCATTGGATGGTAGACATTTTTTTTTAAATGCATGCATAAGTATTAAATAAAACAAGGGTTTTGTTGTATCTTTGTATAGGCCAGAAGAGGGCAATAGCAGAAAGGAAGGACCACAGTGGGGACATAGGCCCAAAAAGTAGGTGAATATGGAGGATGGAAGAAGCTTTCTACTCAGGTCCATTCTGGACTATCTATATGAAAGCTATCTCTACTAATAGAAAAATCCTGAAAGATTCAGGTGGCAAACCCCAGAAGAGACAAGAGATCATAGAAATCCATGACAATAACAACAACAAAATACGTATTTAATATAGAGTAGCTGTGAAAACCGAACTTCTTAGAATCACTTGCTGTGTCAGTTGTTTTTTTGTTTGGTTTTACTTTTTGTTTTTGTCACCTTGACACTAGAAGGACTCATCTGAGAGAGGGAACAAGTTAATAAAAACCTCCATCAGACTTGCCTGTAGGGCACTTTCTCCACGGATGATTGACGTGAAAGGGGATAGACTTACTATCTATTTTAAGGGCGGTGTTGTACCTGAAGTGATCCTGGGGTGAATAAAACAGTAAACTGAGTGAGATAGTAAGCAATATTTCTCTATGGTCTTGGCTCCAGTTCCTGCCTCCAGGTTCCTGTCCTATTTGAGTTCCTGCCTTGGCACTCCTCAAATGGACTAAGTATGGAAGTAAACCTTTTCCTCTCCAAGTTGCTTTTGGTCAGTGTTTTATTGAAACGTGTTTTATTGTTTATCATAGAAAGCAAAATAAGATGACTTAAATTACAAGTTAGTTTAAAACTAAATTCAGTCAATAAATCTTGCTAATATAGATAATTATAAATTGGTTACACAAAGGTACACACACATAATTTAAATGTATTAGCAAATAAAAGGAAAATGTTGGAATAAAAAAATAAGCAGGGAAAATCGGTTTTAAACTTGTTTTAATAAAGTATGAGTAAATAGAAATTTGCATTCACTGGTGACCTAATAAGATATAGGTATCTGCCAATTGTGTGTGTGTACATGACCTACTTAATAATAGTTTCCATCTGTCTCAATCTTTTTATCAAAATTAGCTAAAATAATCCTTAGCTATCTTAAGTTTTCATATTTAGTTGCTGTTATTTCTCCTGCAAGCTGAACCAGTTAAGATACCAGATGAGCCTATTTAAAGGAGTACTCCGGTTTGATCTCCAGAGGATTGTCACTGTACTCTCAATGACAAGTTCTATCATAGAAATCCCCATTTTTCAATCCATAGTTAACAATAACAAAACCTATAAATTATTATAATTTAAGCTACTAGGATATGATGGGAAGTTTCTTGAGCTGCATAAAGAATATACTTAAGCATATATACATAGTGCAGGATCAGATTATTGGGACGGGAGAAATGGCTTTGTGGTTAGGAGCACTGATTGCTCTTCCAGAGGACCTGGGTTCAGTTCCCAGCATCTACACGGCAGCAAACAACTGTCTAACTCTAGTTCCAGAGGATGGATCTGACCACATCTTCTGTATTCCATGGACACTGCATGCACATGTTGCACTGCTATACATGCAGGAAAGACACCCATACACATAAAATAAAAAATAGATCTCAGATTTTCATCGAATTCCATTAACACTTGAGTACTCTTTTTGGTCCAACTGTTAGAAAAAAATTTTTAATATCAATTCTAAAATAATTTGTATATTTAACAGAAAGAGAGGTAAAATTAAATAAGTTGTATAATAATGCAGATTGTACTAACAACCATATAAAGCATGTATATATTTTTGAGACCACTAAGTGAAACACTTAGATGGACTTGAAGCCCATATTGAAAAATGCATATGAGCCACTATGTAGGATAGAGTGCTGCATCTTATCTTTATGAATAAGTTCAATGCTTTTGAATCATCTTCATTTTAAGCATAACATGCAGCTGCTCCTTTGTGCTGAAGAACAAGCAGTCAAATGTCTGCAACACCTACAGAAGGTATACTTGGCTGAAGTTTTACAAGGTCTCACTTATCTAGACTTTCTATGAATACCAGAAACAGGACACTAGCATTATTTGAACAATTCTTTAAATGTGTATTTATAAGGCTGAATTTTTTCCTCATAACCTTTCTCCTTTTCATGTATTTCCTTGTTTTCTTGCTGCTTAGCTTTCACTGGCAGTTGGAATATCTGTTCAATTCTAGTCTCTGCTTCAACTATCCAACTCATTTTAAAGTAACTGAATTAAAAAAAAAAAATCCTAAAATAGTACCTGGAACTTTATTCTTCTAATGTAATGTTTGTATCAATGGGCTTCATCATTTGATCCTTTATTAATCTAAGTCTCTGTAGAATTACATTCAGTCATTTGAAATCTAGGTATAACTTTACTCTTATTCTCCTATAATGCAAAGACCCGTATCTCTCAAAGAAAAATTACTTACCTTGAACTCTAAACATTTTCAAAATATTCACACATAAAGTAAAAAGATATTTATATTTACAAAATATTCACACATAAAATAAAAAGATATTTATATTTACAAAATATTTACACATAAAGTAAAAAGATATTTCGGTTTGTCTACTTTTTTGCTGACAAGGGCGTGTCAGAGCCTGGACCTAAAGCCTTGTGTAGTTTAGGCAAGTATACTATCACTGAACTATATGCTCAACCTGTGAAAATACTTACATAGGACCACAACTAACAAATTTTTTCACTCCCCACACATTTCCCTACCATAGTGCTGGCAGGTACACAAGTAGTATGCAATATAAACTTCCTAATTCATTTATTCCATACTGCTTCCATACTGTTTGTCAGTACATTATTATTCAATTTTAAAAAATCACCATACTTAATTCAGCAAAACTAGTCTGTATTATATATATTACACTTAACTCGGCTAAAATCACAGAATATACAACACAGGGCATAAATCCTAACATAAGCTATGAACTCTGGGTGATCATGATGTGTCAACAAGGCCGTAACAAATAATCTCCTCTGATGGGGTAACTTGGTGAGGGAAGGAAGCAGGCTTCATTTATGTAGGGCAGATGTCATATGGGAACTCCATATCCTCCACTTAATTCTGCTGTAGGACTGAAAGTGCTTTAACAAATAAAGCCGACTTTTTAAAAATCAGTATCATCAAATGGTTAGACAACCGGGTAGTGTGATTAATATTACCATTAAAAGCTTATGAGAACTCACCTGAGGGATAACAATATCTGCTAATGCCTTTGAAAGCCTATATAGTTCCATTGTATTTTCTAACTTCAAAGAACCGTTATGCTGAACGTCGTATTTGATGCAGTCATATATGTCAGGAATCTTACTAATATCATATCTTCCATTCTTTGTTTTAAAGTCTTTCTCCAATTTGGACCATCTACGCAGCATAAGTTCCAGTGTCTCACTATGGTAAAGCTGAATATCTAAAACAACAGACAATTTTTAGTAAATCCTCCTTAAAAATCTCATTAAGAAAATACTTAAAATTTATTTGTAGTCTATGTAGGTCTCCCTAGCCTGGAACTCCCAATTCTTCTTGTTCAGCCTCTCTAGTGCTGTGATTACAGCATGTGCCACCATGACTAGCTTCCTAAAATAAGAAAAAGTTTAAGGAGAAAAGAGGTAAAGCTATATGATGCAAGAAAGTACTACTATCTACATATACCATTAACATTTAGGCTTGGATAAGTACTTAATATAAGTACTTGGATTAAAGACATATATATACACACACACACACACACACACACACACATATATATACACACATACACACACACACATATAATACAAATATAAATATATATAATACACATAAAAATATAAATATATAAATATAATATAAAAATAAACATAAATATATGTAAAGAAATCAGTATATATACTGTGTGTATATATACATATATAAGTATATTTATTTATTTATATTTATTTTATAATTTATATTTTTATAATTATATACTTTATAATTATACATTGTACATTTTTACATATAAGTATATAAAATATACAATATATAATTACAAATGATTAAATATTACCTATAGATATATATAATACATATAAATAAAAAATAAATATATTATATGTATTATAGATTTTGATAACATTAAAAAAAACAAGAATTATAACAAAACTCTGAATTAATATGCTTTCTATTCTAAAATTTAAATATTGTTCTTTCCTAAATTCCCATAACTAAACAGAATAAGCAGACTATCATTTGCAGAAAATACTCATAGACATTAAAAACAGCTTAAATGACCCTTTTAAATCACTAAGAAACCTAAGATGTCAACAATTTCAAGCTAACCTGGAGTCCAGAGTTTGTTGTTTTTTCTTATGCTGCCTATTTTCTGATTAACTATCTCAGAATGCTAAATAACTCAACAATCAACCAAGAGTATTTTACTGTCTTTTTCTTGCTAACATGGATAAGATGACCATGACATAGCTATTGCTCCTTGGTGAACAAATACACTAATTCATACTATACCTGCATCTCAAAGGAGAGATTTGATACCAAAAGATTCATACACCTTATTTTAAATGTTTACTCAAAAAATTACAGTACCTTCCATTTTACATTCTAAGAGAAAAATATTTACCAGATGATTTGGGATCTTCCATCCGATGTCTGATTTGTGAAGTCAAACTTTGAATCAAGGAATATACTTTGTCACAGGTTTTCACTGGGTTTTTAATTAAATGCATTGATTTGATAACAGAAATACTTCCAGATGGAGTAAGCTACAAATGAATAAGAAAACTGTTTTATATTTGGTTATGTCTCATTATCTAAGAGAACAAATACCAAATTTTCCATAGCTAGGAAAACCAATTTCATTCTATATATTAAGACATCTAACATAAAGTAATAAGATTAATAAAGATGTAAAAGTCTCAAATTTTCATGTTAAAATAATTTAAACTTTAAGTATAATTAGATTACAGAAAAAAAATCAATAGTACTCTAAATTAAAGGATGAATTGGTGAGAATTCTGTGAATTGCATGTTATGTGCAAATATGGTCCTAACCACTTGACATATCAAGTAATTACACTGAGCACTTACTATCATCGTCATCTTTTCCCAGATATATTTCTAAACTGAGTTTAAGTACTTTGCTCATGGAGAGTACGTAGCATATGAAGGAACAGGATTCACAGGAAGGCTGGTTGCAGAACTCACACTATTAATCACTATGCTATTATACTTTGTTAATGAGGTTTTTCAAATTCAAGAAAAGCCATTAATGGAACCAACTCTAAATTCAACTTTTAACATTTATCTTGGAAAGTTTTAGCCAATGAAGTAGGTTTCTGCAAATACAAAACATGAAAAGTCAAGTTGCATTTTTAGCTATAGTGGACTAGGTAATTTGGACAATGTAACTGCTGAAGGTAAGTGAAACTTCATGGAGAAAATTATTTTTATTCTTTAAAGCATCCAAGAGACAACAAGGTCATAAAGAATGATAAAAGGTGGGGGGGGGGGGGAGCCTGTGATCAAGAGCATGAGCCTGATTTTAAAAGATGGTTGTGTTCATTTGTATTCGAAACATTTGCTGATGCTAAAAAGAGATCCTGAGGATAGATCTAATATTATTGAGCTAGGAGCACCAGGTTCAAAATGAAGTACAGGTTTCACAAAGGTTAAAAATATGGTAAATAGCTTATATGTAGAATTCAAAGCAGAAATTGTACATCAGAAGTAAACCAAGGCAAGCAAGAAACTTCAGATCATACTCAATCAATTGGTTGGCCAAGTAAGACATGCTTGTGAAACTAATCTAAGGAAATCCCAGTATGATTTGTGCATAATTATTACAGGAACAAATAAAAATAAAAAATATAAAGTTATCTCAGAATCAATTTATTTCCATAAACAAAATCTAACTGATCTAACATCCTCTTCCGACCTCTACTGGAACCAGGCACACACATGGTGCCCAAACACACACACAGGCAAAACACTTATACTACACAAAAAATAATAATAAAAAATAATAAATAAATCTATTTTTTTTAACTTGGAGAGGAAACTGGGCAGTGGTGTTGCACACCTTTAGTCCCAGCACTTGGAAGGCAGAGGCAGGCAGATCTCTGTAAATTCAAGGACAGCCTGGTCTACAGAGTGAGTTCCAGGACAGAGAACAGCAAAGAAAGGAGAGATGAGAAATCGTGTTTCAAAAAAACAAAAACGAAGCTGGAGAGGTTTTAGGTAGCAAAGGCAAGAAAGAGAGCTAGAGAGAATGAGATACCAAGTAAATAAAATCAGAATGAAAATGGAGACATTACTATAAAGACTTTGGTCTAAGATATAAAAGCTCACTAAGAACTATTATGAAAAATTACACACATAAACTGAAAATCCCAGAACTGGATAAGCTTTACACACATACTACCCATCACAACAGAGCCGCAAAGACACAGAAAATCTGAACAGAAGAAGAATGAGTACACCATCACACAATGAAAGGGCTAAGTGCTGTAGCACTGTCGTGGGGCAGGTGTATAGAACACACAGGCTGAGCTCCTGGGTTCCGCAGAGAGAAAAAGAATGCTGCAAGAGATTCCTGCTGTTTGATCACATCACTAACTTGTATCATATAGAAAATAAAGAACAGAGCACAAATGAGTAGCTGGTAGGTTAAAGCAGAATCATATTCCAAAAACTTAGAAGACTGGCTTCAGGGCAGCCACACAAAAGAAGCTAAAAATGTCACAATGGAAATCCTAGGAGCTATAGGAGAAGAGCTACCTGGAAAGCAAGTAGAAAATGGAAGAACTTAATGTCCTGTAATATTAAAAATGTGTCTATATTATTGACATGCTATAACCAAGCAAATTAATTAATGCAATATTTGGGAGATCGTGGTGATCATGCAATAGGGTTTTTATGAATCAGATTTGATGTGTACAGTGTTCACTCCAAATATTTCAGATGTGGGAAGATCAGAAAAAATGTTTACAGATCTTCAATGCAGATGCTATAATCAGAAGGTGAAGTGTCTTTAGTAGTATCCAGCATATTATTAGCTTCTTATTTTACTTTAGGAAGAAAAAGCACCTTATTATTTTATTGATTGATATTTGAACGCCTGAGAGCAAAGATGTTCAACTGAGAAATGTGGCAAAAAAAGTTTGTGTTAAATTTTAAATTGTAACTAAACTTCCTTAGCTGTGATCTTACGTAAAAAGTAAAATTTATAACATCATGTTAGCTATGAAATCTATTAAAAGTGCCATTTTAGGTGATAAAAAAGGATTCATAAAGAAACAAAAGTTTCCTCACTAACAGATGCTCAACACTAGAAACTGTTACTGCTCAATTCTATCTATATTTAAAAACAGGAATTCATCTCAAATTATCCCACAAAAACATTCCAAATTCATCCCACAAGATCAGTACTTACATGATCCCAAGGCCAGACAAGGAAGGAGGAAAGAAGAGGCAAGAGATGGGAGACAGAGCAAGACAGGGAGGGAAACTACAGGGCAGTGTCCCTAATAAGTAAGTTGGATATCATTGAAAATGTTATTTAAAGTCCGAAGGAATCTAAGTAAATGTGCTACAGTATTTTCACATGTTGAAAGATTAGATGTAAATTTATATAAACCATGGGTATATGGATTTTATGCAATCTAAACAAAAATCACAATAGTATTTTAAATAAGCTTATTTTAAAGCTTATACGGAAATTTGAGAATGCCAAAAAAAAAATGAAAGAGGAGTCTGTAGAGGTAGAAGATTTTATTGTTACTGTACAATGGACTGTAAACAGAGTGGAGAGGCAGAAACAGACTACACATAGCTGATAAAGAGTGTTCCAGGAAAGTGGGGAGAAGGACCTCTTCAGGTAGTGCTAAGCATATATATATATATATATATATATATATATATATATATATATATATAAATAGATTTTGACATAATTAATTTCACATACAAAAAAAAACAATTTAGTCTGAATTTTGGATAAAATAATAAAGTTAACAGAGTCATAAAGTTCAGATCATAATGTAGAATATACTATGACTGGTTAGAAAAGCACTAATCACAAAGGAAAAAATGAGCCTAAAATTAATGGGAAATATGAGCTTATGCTTATTCAAAGGCATCATAAAGATTCATAATTTTTATCATTAACAGGAATATAAATAAGAGAGAGAGAACTCCTGTCACTTGATAAGAAAAACACAGGCATTAAGCAGAAGAAAAAAAAAAAGACAAAGTATTAAAAGAGAATTCATGAAACAGGACATTTAAGCAGTCAACTTTAAAATAATGAAAAAGTATATCCTAGGTTCATCTACCAAAATGACCATCAAATAACCTAAGAATCTCACACGTGGAGAATATATGAAGTAATGACAGCTTTCACAGATTTCACGAGTTTAACTGGCTTACTCTTTGGGAAATAGTCTGACTTCATCCAGTAATACAGAATAGCACCCCCTCGTTTGCAACTTTTCTCTCAGAATACATCTAAGAGAAACAGGGTCTCCTAAGAACCAGTAAGCATGCAAGAACGTTCATGCCAGCATTAATCTTAATAGCTCTAAACTACAACCAGTTGAAAGTATCATAAACTAAAGGATATTTAAAAAACAAAATATGGAACAAC
The DNA here is from genome assembly GCA_026225945.1 of Cricetomys ansorgei. Lineage (NCBI taxonomy): Eukaryota > Metazoa > Chordata > Mammalia > Rodentia > Nesomyidae > Cricetomys > Cricetomys ansorgei. Next base: position 1,101,736 of record JAMJFZ010001360.1, on the reverse strand, counting down.
AAAGTAAGTTCTGCAGGCCAAGTACAGTCAGTGATGTAAGCCTATGAGCCAGGAATTGTTACACCATATTCAGTATTGATATTTAATATCAAATGTCAATTTGATGAGACCTAGAATTACCTTGAGCGGTGGGTCTCTGAGCATGTCTGTGGCAATTATCTTAGCTAAGTTAACTGAGGTTAGTTAGAAGTAGGCCTTGCCATTCTCTGGATTTAAGCTATATAAAAAGGAGGAAAGGAGCTAAGGATAAACATCCCTCTGCTCAGCTTCTTGACTGTGAAAGCAATGTGCTCAGTTGCCTCAAGCTCCTGCTGCTGTGTTAATTCTACCATGATGGGCTATAACCTTGAACTGTGGACCAAGCTAAACCCTTTCTTCCTTTGGTTACGGTTGTCAGGGTGTTTTATCATAGCGATGGGAAAAGTAGCAACACCAGGCTCAAAAAATATTTACCATCTGATCTTTGACACAAGAAGCATACAGGTCCCTCAAGTTGACTACTATATAGTAAGGACTGTCAATAAATTATGGAAATATGGAAATACCCAGAGCATAATGAACTCCATACACATAAACTGAGTGAAGAATTTACTAGGTACTACCTTTTCATAGTCTTCGGCTGTGAAGTCCCTGTCTCTCTGAAGTATCTCATGAAGCCTTGCTTTCACACGCTGCTGACAGCTGCTCAGAGAGTCACTGTCACTGTCCAAAAGGCCATTCATATTTGCGCTTTTCACCATCTGGACAAGAATGGGTGTGAGCTCTCCTTCTAGAGCTAACAGACCCTAGGTATGAAATAAATTCGATAGTTTAGACATATGTAATATACCAGGCCATCTCAATAACTTTATGATATGATAACTTGTATCATGCATAAGCTACTTATCATAGGTCAACTTTATTGATATCTCATCTTTGTCAGTAATGGCTTTATTTAAAATTTTAAAATAGTGCCTTAGTAAAAATCTTAAAATAATAATAGATGGAAATTATAGTAATCAAAAGCTGCTTATACCTTTGCAAAGGCAGCCGCAGTCATCTGGACTCGCCCTTCATCAGAGGCATATATTTTGAGGTCGTGTCGGTAGGTGCTATGTAATCGGAGTAAACCACAACCAGGAAATCCTGCATAATCTCCTGAAAGTAAGTCCTCAGATCACTTAAGCTATATTTCTGTTTTATTGTACTTCTGCAAATTTTTAGTAATATCACAAGGTAAAAGTAAAATGTACAGATTCAATCAAATTACAGCACTTACCTTGACCTCCAGGGTACATACACCTAAAAGCTCTTCCCAGCTCTTCAGCCTGAACCCTGCCCGCAGGAGTTAGTTCTCCTCCCCATTTTAGAACCAAAAGTAAGGACGGCTCTTCTCTTCGGTTATCTAAGTCAGATGTGAGTGAAAAACAAGTGGTCACTTTCTTTAAGCAGACAGGTCTCAGTATTAATCTTTACTTGGGGCTCTTTTCTTAGTGGAATTTGTCTCATATGCAAATTACCGTATTCTCTAAACATGCCTCTTATGGACTGTTGCCTCCATTCAGAATGCCCTTGGCTCTCTCTACCTTACTGGACTTTGACAATCTTCAGTTAGTAAGCAGGAACTGCTTTCTGCAGAGAACTATCCTTTCTGCTGTCATTTTTTTCAACACATTTAATTCATTTGCACTATAACTGTTAGACTGTGAGCTCCCTGGTGCAGGGCTCAGGCTTTATGTCAAGTACCTCCTGTTGTGCCATCATATAACATGAAGTGGACTGCCCAAGTGAAAAGATATGCACCTCTTTCTTATTAGGAATCAGTGATTTGAATGATTATTAGGCAAATATAAGATGGCAACCTCCAACGTTTTTGTTTAAATTTTATGAAAACTAATAAATTTTAGTAAAACCTAATCAAGACCAGCTTTTTAAGTTGGGAAAACAGGCTCTCAAAATTCCACTTCAAAGTCTTTGCTTAGGCAAATGAGTTTCTGTAGCGAGACACTTGAAGTAGTTTTGTGATTTTGATTTCTTTAAAAACACAGAATGGCTTTTGGAATGTTTTTGTCCCCATACCAGGTATAAAGGATAATGAGTTTGATTTAGACTGTTCATTACTGGTGGCTATGATTTGGTTACTTGAAACTATTTTACCACGTTCAGTTTGTCCTTATGATTGTGTGCCACTTGGACTTCTGAGAACTTTGCTTAGCGTATATACTGTGTGTGTGTGTGTGTGTGTGTGTGTGTGTGTGTGTATATATATATATATATATATATAGCGTATATATAAAACCCAGAGAGCTGGGGCTGGTTTGTTGTTGGATGATTATTGCTTAAAGGAATTTTGGCTGGAGAAACGAAGTATGGGAATATTGGACTGAAACTTTAGTCTAGTTCCCTATCCGCTATTGCTTTCCAAGCTTAGGACAGCCAATAAGGGCTTTGAATATTTCTTCCTTTCTTTCTTTCTCTCCTTCCAGGCCACCTACAAGGGTGGTGAAGAATTCTTTTTATCTTTTTATTAATTCTGAGCTAGAGAGTAAAAAAGGCACAGTAGCTACCTGCTACAAGTAGCACCCAACATTGGGTGACAATTGTAGCCGTAATGCTACTGTGTGAACTCAGTAAGAAATACAAGGAGACATTTTCATAGAAACAAACCTGCCAGACTTCAGCAGAGGGCAAGTGCCACTCTGGACAGGATCTCAGGAGTTCTTATTGGTATAAAAGCTCCTCAGCTGTTCTATTGATACAAAAACTCTGTCTTCTCATTCAAAGGCCTACTTGCATAATGAAGGAAACTTCTAGCTTAGTCTCATCCCACAATCCTTTAGCAGCTGAGATATGTCACCTTTATGATGGCGGAACTCAGGGCCCAAGGAGAGTGTTCTCTCCTTGTTGCCTGAGACTGTGGCAGAGGTACTACAATAATTCCTCCACAGCAACTTTGTTCTTCACATGGAGATCTCAGTGAATCACAATGACTGCCAGAAAGCAGTGAGCAGGTGCAGGTCATGAGAAAGCAAACATCTTAATCACAGATTTACATAAAGCTAGCACCTGCAGATAATAGAAACTGCCAAGGCTTAGGCAGCCCTTTTCCTTCAATGTACAAAACAATTATTATAAACATAGCTAGAAATAAACTTCATCAACAAGTTTCTATACTTAATTTTGACCTGTCCTGTATTGTAGTTTTAAAGTTGCATGTATACAGTGTTAAAGAAAAAAGGCCATTTAAAACCAAGTCTTACTGACCACAGTGATGCATGCCTGTAATCTCAGCACATGGAAGTTGGAAGCAGAAGGATCACTACAAATTCATGGTCAACCTGACCTACATAGGAGTGCCAAGACAGGCAGGGTAGACAGAGACCCTGTTCAAACAAGCAAATCAACACCTGCCCCATTCAAAACAAATATTTTATAAGCACGAAAGGAATCACTGATAACCTATTATAACAGAAGAATACCCTTTCCCTGAGGAGAGTTGGCAGCTATATGTGCTTTACTATGCAGCCTGGTAATAATTTACTGAGGAATATTCCACAGGTGGGTTTATTATATCTCTCCCAGAACATTTTTGATCATAAGCACAGATATAGGAAATTAACCCGTATTGTTCTTAATCACAAAGAATGATGAGTGCACATGTTAAAATAAACACAGAAAGCTAAACATATTCAAACTTGTATTTGTATATAAGATCATGAAAGCGTCAATACATGCTGGTGTAATGATGGATCATGACAGCTCAGCCTTGCTCTAATCACCTGCATATCAAATGGGAGAATCTTAGTCAAAGCACAAAAGATGTATTAAAATTTTTAATACACATTGCTGAATTACTTTTAAAAGATGTGTCTATTTATATGTCTTCCAGAAGACTGATATGCTGCCACTGTATATTCTCATCACTATTGATTATCAGTTTAAAAAAGAAACTCAGAAGAAAGCATTCTGTCAGTATGATGGGCAAGATGTAGAACATAACCAACCTAAACATCTGGAATTTACAAGTCTCTGTCTAACCCTTGTAAATAACTAACATGGTGCTCCAAATGAGAATTCCTTACAAAGACACACACACGCACAAGTGCACACACACACACACACACACACACACACACACACACACACAAATAAATGTTTTACAATTAGGGTCTTGAGTTTTATGGATATGCATACTCAGCCTATATTATTAATATCAGGCATAAAAGAATTGTATTGCTACAATTCTGCCCATTTTTCTTTCTTGGATTTTATGCTTTTAGGAGATCAACCTTATCTAGGTGCATACTGGAGTTAAGTTTAAAATGCAGAACAAACTCAGGCAGTGGTGGCACATGCCTTTAATCCCAACATTCAGGAGGCAGAGGCCAGGGGATCTCTGTGAGTTTGAGGCCAGCCTGGTCTACAGAGTGAGTTCTAGGACAGCCAGAGTTACAACAGAGAAACCCTGTCTCAAAAACCAAAACTACAAAAAATATAAAACAAAATATCAAGTTACTTTAAAACCACACTGGTTGTGTGTACTTTTAATTTTTTTCATACATTTTGAGTTTTCTCCTACATATTGTTATTTCCTACCAAAACCAGAAAAAAAACAAAAGGATCTACTAAGTAGTACTGAAATTATAAGTAAAGGGGCTTCCTGAAATAACCCCCGAGGAAAAAAGAAGTCCCGTGAAGTTTCAAAAATAATAAAATCTATTTCTTAAAATTGAAAAAAAATATAACCTACTTTTATTAGAATGCTTGTAGGGGAAATGGGGAGAATAGCTGGGCTTCACAGAGAAGGGGAAGGAGGGAAATACGGAAGAAGGTTGGAGAAGGTGAAGGGCAACAGCAGGATATAAGTGATCTGATGGGAAATTGAGGGGTTCTTTAATGAGGCAGGAGGGAGTTAAATACAGATGAAAGAGGGACATGGTACAGTAAGGAAAAGAATGTCTGAAAAAAGACATACTCACACTATTAACTATTTACCCCCCCCACCCCCAAAAAGCCTATAACGATTGTAATTCCATGTATAAATAACATACATAATTTTAATGAACATTTTTCATCTGAGTTGATGTTATTCCCTCCAAGAATCAAAGATCATCTAACAAAAAACTCAATATGAAATATGAGAAGACCTCTTGGAACTGTTGGGCAAGGCTGTCCGAGAGACTCCAGAAACATATAGTCTATTGCTGTTGCCTTTGTTTGGGTGGAAGGTAAGTCCTTATTGCTGCACACACTTCAAATGCAGGGTCTAGAGACTGGAACTGACCTGAAAGACCCCTCCTTGAGCACTAGCTTTCATGGTACAAGAAGGCCATGCAAGCTTCCAGACAATGGTGGCAACCAACAGTCCTACCCAGCTATGAGCCTATGAGCCACATCAATGACTAACATGGCACAATAAACCTATGGGTCTAGTAGTGAGTAGTATGCATACCTCGGCGGTAACCAACATCTAATTGAACTGAAGTCCCACTCAGCAAGAAGGATACCACGCCTGGTACTAGAAACCTAGCTAACTACTCAGTGCTAGTGAAGTCATGATTATTGGAGAAGAATCTACAACTACTTATTACTAAACCGGCATAACCAGTATTTGCCCTTATACCCACATGTGAGTGTAGTCCTCATTCCCCATCAAGGAAACTTCTCTTTGCAAAGGATGGAGGCCACTACAGAAAACCACAAAAAATCAAAATGCAGAGCTGTGGAGCCCAGTCTGAAAGAATACATCTACAAAATACTCCTGCACTTAAGGCTCAGGCAATGTGGTGGAAGAGAGGGCAGAAATACCACAAGAGTCAGAAGCTCAGGAAGTCTGCTATGAAATTGTGTCTCCCAGAAACATCAGAAGTAATATCCAGAGAGCCTTACTAACATGACTGCCCAAACCTAAGCTGAACAGAGATGACACAAATGAACACACCAAACTGGAAGAGAAAAAGCAGGATTAAAACAGGAGGTTTTAATCCTACACAAGTAACTATAGGAAATTGACACTGGGAGTGGGAGAGGGGGGTCATCCCCAGAGAAGAGTACACCAATTGGTTGTCCAGGGCCAAATGGTCAGCCCTGAAAGCATTCATACAAATAACATTACATAGACTGAATAGGTTATATATATATATATATATATATATATACATACACACACACACACACACACACACACACACATATTCACACAGTAACAATTAGTAAAAAAAGAGGTCATGAATTTGAAGAATAATGGGCAGGGGTGTATGGGAAGAGTCTGGAGGGAAGATAGAAGAAGAAATGGTGTAATTAAATCATAATCTAAGAAAAAAAACAGAAAAAAAAACCAAAAAGTCTTCAAAAGATAGAAGCAGAGCTAACAAAATGATCAATTTAGTTATTTTTTTACACAACACATCAGTCCCAAAGGCTACCAGGTAATAGTCCATGTTAACAATATATAGTAAGCTATTACATACACACAGTTGCAATAAAGATTAAAAATGATATACCTTCCTCCTCACTGGATGTTTTAGGACAACCATGAGGGAGATAGGTCAATTGGACCTTACGGTTTATTCCAGAAAAATGACCATACCTGAAAAATAAAATGCCAATTAGATAGTAAAATATTAATGAAGTACTGATTAATTTCCTAAAGAAAACCCAAAATATATGGATAAAAAATAATTCTCATATATTAATATTCTCTTCTACTGCTTTGGTGGGTTCCTCAAAAATACACTAGCAGAAAAACCCACTGGAAAAAAATTTTTAAAAGTACTTTGATAAATGTTAGACAGTTCTCAAAACACATAGTAACAGATATGTACAAATACACATACGAGCTGGATGATGGGAAGAAATGCTGTGAAATATCTTCTGAACAGAATATGGCTATTACATTCGTGAACTCACAGCAGCCATGTTACTACACAAGATCAGGCCAGACAAAATTTTGGTATAGGTGGGGAGGTGTTCTCCAGGCCCCTCCCATTACAAAGGAGACAGATGATGACTTCTGGGGAGGAAGAATCATTGTTTTCTCAGAATATGGTCCTGACCTGCACATATAGAGGTAGCACAAAGTTGGGAGGAAGTATTCGTGGAAATAGGGGTTGTTGTTGAGGGGAAAATGAGAAGTTCACTGTATACACATAGGACATTCTCTAAAATAACAATGTTTTAAAATAAAGTACAACTTAAGTATCACTAAAGGAACAAGAATGTAAGTGACCACCCAGGTAAAGCTTATAGCAGAGATACTGCTGGGTATCAATTTTTGGTTGGACAGGATTCAGTTAACAATGTGATCTTTGTTCTAAGTATTCAAGAAGGCCCAAATATAATATTTGTGTTCTTTCTGCTCATTGAAACTAATAGTAAAACTAAAACAATAATTTAATATAACAAATATTATGTCACATTAGATTTTCATTTCTCTTCAGCTGTAACAATAAAGAACGAAAGATCACACTGAAAGAAATAAAAATGGTGTGCTGGCTAGTTTTATTTCTGTCAATTTGATACTATCTAGAACATTCTGAGAGGAGGGAACCTCAACTCAGAAAATGCCTCCAGAAGATTGGGCTGCAGGCAAATCCTTTGAGCATTTTCTTACTCAGTGATTGATGCCATAGGGCCCAACCCACTGAGGGTGGTGTCATTCCTGAGCTGGTGGTCCTAGGTTCTATCAGAAATCAAGCTCAGCAAGTCAGTAAGCAGCTCTCCTCCGTGGCCTCCACATCAGCTCCTGTGTCCAGGTTTGAGTTCCTGTCTTGGCTTCCCCCAATGGACTCTGATTCAGGATATATAAGCCCCTTTCTCCCGAAGCTGCTTTTGTTCATGTTTTCACAGCTGTAGTAACCCTGACTAGCAGAAATGAAAATCTCATAAACCACACAGGAGAATTGTATTGTAAGGAAGAGTGTCAAAGAGGTACTCACATCTCTAACACAGTCTTAAGTTGTTCAAGTTTTGACTTGTTTTCTTCAATTTCAGAGTCATTATTTTGCCCCAGCTCCATAAGAAGCTGCCGTGCAATATCCAGGACTTCCTATGTATTTTAATAAAGGGTTTGAATTTTTATGTAACTCACCATAAAAAAAATTAATATACATAAAAACAAACAAACATACAAACAAGTAAAAAAACTTACTTGCAATTGTTTTGGCTTCTTGAGTTTTAACTTCCCTGATTTATATCCATCACACTTTTCAAAAAGATCAAAAAACCTTATAAAAGAATAGAAGACAGTCATTTCCAGTAACTAATATTATTGCTGTCAAGCTGTGCATGGTGGTACACACCTGTAATATCAGCATTCAGCAGGTTGAACCAGGAGATCATGAGTTCAAGGTCAGCTTGGGCTACATAGTTAGACCCTATTAAAAAAGAAAAACAGCAAACAAAATCCCTCAGCATATATTCAACCTAATAAAGTAACAGAAATGGGAACAGGAGTTTAAATTCTACATGTAAGTACTGTTTTCTTCTACCACTCCACATTGGGTTTCCTCTACCTTTTCTCTCTGACAAAGTGTCCTGTTACATATTGTTGTCTAACTCCCATGCTCAAGTGATCCTCCTGCCTCCATTTCTGAAACACAAGTACATGGAACTACTGGTACCCACTACACCTGGCACCTGCTTCTCTACTCTTACCGATGAAATCTAACACACCCCTAAAGCACATCAAACTAATACCCACTCTATTACTTTCAACAGTTTCCTCCTGATAGAAGCAGCAAACAACTAAGTACAAAATATTTTCTGCTGTCAATGCACCAGGAGTCGATACACATTTAATAACTCAGGTTTCCAGATATTATCATCTTCAAATCAAACATTAAACAAAACTGAATAGACTTTCTACCAATTTTCTTCTGGAAAGCCGAGATGTTGATGTTTCTCACAGTAGAATGCAGGAAAATAATAAACTAAGAATAAGTGGAATAATATATTTATGATGATAAATGAAAGGCAAGTTAGACTGACAGTTACGGATACACCCACAATAAATTTTAGATGCTAACACACACACAATTACTTTAAATGAGTTTGTATGCATTCAGTGGTTTAAATATTTTCATGACTAAAAAATACTAGGTAAAAATGTTCTGTCTGATTCGTCAATCAGAAGAGTTTAATACTAACAGAAACCCTAAGTTGTGCATGAGCAGTGAGTTCCTTCTCTTACTTTTGATGCCTCACTTCCATTTTCATTTTTTGTTTTGGTGTCCGGTCTCCATGTCGTATGACAGCTATGACACATCGAAGCTCCATCCTAAAATGACAAAAACCACCTATGTTCTCAATTCTGCAACATCAAGGGGTCTGAGGAAGGAGAGGAATGACATTCAGAGGTATAGAATCTCTTCTGCTATGGAGATGATGACGGGAACTTGGGATAAAGTAAATGGACTCTCACCTGAACTTTATTAAACATCTGCCTGGAAGTATTTCACTGCTACCAACAGAGACTCCATTAAATCAAAGCAAAATCAACCTGTATATGATGGCTGCCATATTTATATATTTAGTATATTTTGTCATCTAAGTAAAAAATTATTTAAAATTCAACTTAGAAAAGTTTAGTAGTTTGCCAGAGTGAAGAGCAATCATTTCAATTTTCAAAGTGCAAAACACATTTCAAAGTGCTCCCTGAAAGAAATTAATACTCCAAAAATATTCTATGTTGAATAAATTTAAACTGCTAACTTAAAACCGTAAGTACATTTTCCTCCCAATTAGAAATTCTCACAATATTTAACATGCTAATATAAGTCTCTAAACTAGTGACTATGAAGCATTCTGTCAACACACCTGACATTAAACTGAGTGACTTTCCCTAGCAGAAACACTTTGGCAATATCAGTTTGATTGATTTACCTAAAGAAAGAGCTAGACAAAAACAAAGCTGCATAACCCTGTAAGGCTGAGTAATGCAGCAGTGGTGCCAGTCATGGCTGTAGGTTCTTCAGATGGTTCTATACTTGCTCCAGCACCTTTCAGGATTTTAACGCACCCTTGTAAAAACATACCTATTTCCCCCATCTCCCAGCTGAATCATATGAAAATACATAGAGGAAACAAAGAATCATTTGGAAATTGACTTTTTATGGTAATAAGATAGATTAATCTGGAAAACTCAAGAAATTTCTGAATAAAAAATAATTCAAACTTACATAGTTCCAGACGTCGTCGGTACAATTGGAATATCTTCAGCTTCTAAGGGTATTGACCAGGGGATATGAAACTGTGGTGCAAGCTCCCGCATTACAATATTGCTGCAGGACCAAAAGAATGGTATTAAAAATTAGTACATTCAAAGACAGAATTGGGTATTTAATTATGCCGTGATAGACAACCATAAGCATTAAAGACAAACTACCTACCTAATAGTTATGTTATGTAAAAAATTTTCCCAAATCAAGTCCTGATAATGAAAATTTAGGTAAGCAGCTCTAAATTGAAACATACTAATGAAATGTCACATATTTGCAATTAACTTAGTTTTAAAATAAAAATGTTGCTTTAATTACGTTTCTAGTTAGATGTATTTTTTTTATCATTCAATATATATCTGTTAAACACCTATTAAGCTATTTTTCTTTGTATGTGTGAGGCATGAGGATGAAATCCAGAGCCTTGTGCATAAAACATTTTTCCACTAACATGTATCTCTGATAAACTTATTCCAAATATGATAATTTATAACAAGCCATTACTCTATTGTATTAATAGGAGGAACAATGAAAGCATGTTTAAATAATTGATTCGAGGGGCTGAGATGCAAGGTAAAATGCTTACCTTGCAAGTATGAGAACCACATAATGCTCAGTGTAAAAAGAAAAAAAAAAAAAAAGCCTGGATATGGTAGCATACTTTTGTAATCGCAGTATTGAGAAGGCAAAGACACATGGATCACCAGGACTAATAAGTCTAGAAGACTAGGTGAGTTCCAGGCCAGAGAAAGATCCTATCTTAAAAAGAGTACTTTAGAATGGCATCTCAAGTTGCTTTTGACCATCACAAAAATAAACAAGCACCCTCACACAGCTTTATCCATATATGCACACGTACATACAAACTCACTCTCCTACTTCCTCTCTCCTCTTCATTTTCTTCTCTTTCCTCCATCTCTCTCCTCCTCTCATTCTCTCACACATACACATAGTTTATTTATCTTTGCTCTGAGTTATCACGTATTCATGCCAAAATGTAGTTAAAACACCCTTGCCTCCAATTGTTCTTTATTGGAAAGCTCATGTCTTTGAAGCACACTACAAAAGCTGACTCCAATTATTGTACACATTTTCTCATATATGGTTAGAATGTCTTAGAGATAGTTTTTCATTTATTAATTGTCTGAATCAAGATACAAAGCAGTAGGACAAATGATATATAAAAATGGTGTTTCTACACATAATATTTTCTTTTCCAGTCACTTGACAATCTTATTAGAACAGCAAATAACACACATGTAGAAAGAAGTCATGGAAAAGATTCCTAAATTTCAATTTTTTTTTTTCTGTACTATCAGGATCTGTCATAATTTGGGTATATCTTATGAAAACTGACTATTACTCTAGAGTGATCAAAAAACTTCCATGGCTTAATAAGTACACAAAAGTAAACAGGAGAAAAGCACATTTTTAATGCTTACCCAAGGATTTTTGCACAATCATCATAGTACTTCATGGAATTTTTCACAAAACTGAAGCCATTAACATCACAGACATAGGATTGTCCATTGGCACGTAACAAATCAAAGCCACAAACTGTTTGCTATTTAAAACAAGTTAGAAATTTTAAGGTTTCATTGGGAGCTATTATGATTCAGTATTCTAGTATTTCAAGAACATTGTATGTTTTAAAATATCTAAAAATATAATATTATATAAAGGTTTGTTTCATAAAAAGAAATGAAAGCTACAAATAATTGTAACGTTAGTACTCTGAATACACATTATCTATTCCATGTGATTATTCCCTTATCATGAAGACATAGAACTGTATTATCAGTCTTGGAATCCTAGTACAATAAAACAGTTTATAAGAATGCATTACAACTTATTTACCGACTAACCTTCTTCATATATAAGACTTCAAATTATTACATTAGTTCTTTTTTATTATTAACTGTAATATAATCAGCTTAAGTTATGAATCTAATATAGGCCCTCTTGAAAAAGACAAATGCATCCTTTATTAAATTCAAGTTGTACAACTTCCACTCAAATTTTTACTATATATTAGTACACAAAAAATGAATAGCATAGAATAGGGGAAAGTCAAACACAAGAAGAAAAAACTTTTCCTTAAATTAAGAAGGTATTTATACTGTTATCATGAACAAGTTTTATTATATTAGGCAAAAGGACTGAGAGCTAATGATACAACAATAAAGACTGTTTTTATTCAAATAGTTTTTTTGATCAATTTTATAAAAGTAAAAAGTATTTATGACCAACTTTTAAAAAAGAATGTTAGGCATGATCACTAAGTACTACTGAGTGGTGTTAATCTATAACTTTAATTTTTAAATTAATGAATGAGGTTACTTTCCTATGAATCAGAAATATTTTAGTAATATAGGAAAATGATGTTAGTCCCACAGGAACACCAACATATGTACATGAGTTCACATATACTAATTGCTTCCTCAGTTTATTTCTGTAATTATAAGTTCAATAATGTCCAATACCCCAAAAGAAAGACTAGACAGAACACAAGGGTCTACGTGACCTGTACACCATCTTACCTTAAAAGCAAGACAGACTTTCCAGGCAATCAGCTTCTCTCGTGCGTTGAGAATGACAGGGTATCTTACTTCTTTTCCTTCACTATCTCGTTCTACCTTACCATCGAGAGCTGGAGATTTTCGAGCTTCAGCATGAGCATAATCTGGACCCACAGTATAAACCTTTCATAAAATTTAAATATATATATATTTAATACATATACATATATATTTAATATATATATTGATATATACATTGGTTAAATATATAACCCGAAATAAAAAGTTCAAAGAAAATAACTATTTAAAATAGTTGAGACTCCAGACTATTAAAAGACACAACATCCTATTTTACATGCCAGGATTCCCAATATATTAGAAAAGGTTATACATAATTACTTACACAGCATAGTGAGGCTTTATTCTCTGTATAAAACTAATAAACTGAGAATTATGATGCTAAAATTGCCTATGTGTAATAACAGAAAGATAAAACACTTAAATAGGAATAGGCAAAATGACTACAAGATTTTTTAAAGGGTAGAGGAATTAATATAAATGTAGACAAATAAAGGGCATTTTATAGAGATAATAAGTAAGGACAGAGGAATGAAGCAGTATGAGGTATTCTGGAAGGGGAATGGAATTTGACTGTAGTATGTCCTGTAAGAAATGACATTTGTCAGAAGAAAGGCTAGGAAATCACTTGTATGGTAGTCTTACGAACATGGATATTATCCTGTGGTCAATGAGAATGCACCAGCAGATTTAAAGGGCAGGTTCAGTATCAGAATTATAAGTTTATAAAGAACAGCCTCGTTAGAGAAAGCTAAGTGAAGCTTCATTGGCTACCAAGTAAAATGGTATTTTTATGTCACATTACAGTTGTCACAGAGCCAAACATCACTGACATTAATCATTTCTTGGAAACTGTCACTACTAGAATGCTCAATCTGCTATTGTATTACTCATTAGCCTCTAAAGAAGCATATGTATTTAAAACTTCACCTAAACATTTTTATAAGTTTCACTAAAATCTGTCATCTTTGTAATACTGCATTTTTATTTTAAGCATTTAAGAACACTACTCTTTAAAAGGAGTTCTTGGGCTTCCAACTGTCAGTGATGTCCACCATACAAAACAGACTGAGAAGTCTGGACTAAGGAGAACTTAAGTGTTAGAATACTTGCCTACCTTGCATAAGGTCCTAGGTTCCATCCCTAGTACAAATAATAACACTAAAAATAAAAAAAATAAAAATAAAAAAACAAGTAGAAGCTAAATAGTTACCTTTCTCTAAAATAACTGGTAAGCTCAAAATATAAATTGAAATTTACACGGTCTCTATGATTTACATAATCTTATGGTATTTGAACTTGTTAATTTTCGATTTGACGTAAGTTGACACAACAGCAATTTACTTCCATCTGAAATTATCCTTTGATTTTTGATTTCTTTCTAGTTCAATGACAGTGCCGTATCATACGCTCTCATGATGCTGGACAGCAGCAGTTTTTTGCCAATTGTGCAATTACAAGAAAAAATAATAATGTTCCACATGCAGTGCACCATGCAGCAAAGTTATGATGTTCAGAAGGATGTAATAAATGTATTTTCAACTTCTTCTTTTTCTTTTTGGAAAAAAGATTCTTACTATTGGGTCCCCTGGCATGGAACTGGATATGGAGCCAAGGCTTGCTTCAAACTCAAGATCCTCCTGTCTCACATATGAGTCCTGAAATTGTAGGATACACTACTAAAGCTAGGTAACAGTGTTTTCATGTTAACACGGGTTTATCAGAACATGATCAATTTTACTCAAGGAGCATCTGTACTTTAACCGAATATGCCTTAATCAGCCCCATCCTAAATACAAAATTAAAATCTCATCAATCCTACCTTAACATCAGTACCATCTGTAGGCATAAACTCTTCATATATATATGATCCCGTTTTACGTACATTGCTTTCTGGGGAATATACGCTACTTCTACTGCCAATCTAGAGAGAAAAGATGTCCATCAACATAAAAGTCAAAGTAGTTTTTTCACTTTTAAACAGATCTAAAATGTAACCTGTATTTACTATCTACTGTAGAATACTTAATTATTAAAGAACTACTTAATACATGAGGATTTAACAATACTTATTATATATGTGGCAGTATATATTCTCTACTGTATTTGTCACTTATATGTAACATAAAAAGCATAAAATATAATGAATAAATCATATTTCTAGTGGGCTGAAGACCAGTCTCAGTGTTTTAGAGCACTTAACTATTGGCTGCTGTTCCAGAGGTTCTGAGGTCCCAGCACCCCCATTAGACAGTTAACAACCACCTAAAACTCCGGTTCTTGGGCATCTGATGGCTTTTTCTGGCCTCCCTCACACATGTATGTGGTACACACACACACACACACACACACACAAAATTAAAACTGAGCTTCCACTATGTAAACAAACATTTCACCTTATACAGATATTTCTAGGTTTTTTGTCAAGCTTCTTGCATAATACACAGTGCTACTTTAAACCTTCTTAAATCATGACACGTGTATGTGGTTATATTTCCAAGAAATTGCTTGGAGGCTCGTGTTCATTCATATCTATACTTACACAGAAACTGCCAAAATCCTTTAGTAGCTAAGTTATCTTAGTCTCACATACAATATCTAAGAGAGTTCTAGCTGCTCTAAATGTCCTAGTCTTGTCTGTTTACTCTTTAATATTTGCCAGTAATGGATATTTAGATGGAATCTTGTAATCTGTTTAAGATTTATTTTTATTTTGTATATATTAGTGCTTTGTCTCCATGTATATAAGTGCACCGTAAGCATGCAGTTTCCATGGAGGCTAGAAGAAGGTATCAAATCCCTTGGAACAGGGATTGCAGATGGTTGTGAGCTGCCATATGAGTTCTGTGAACCCACTTGGGTCCTCTGCAAGAGCAGCAAGTGCTCTTAACTACTGAGTCACCTTTGTAGCCCCTCACTGTAACCTTAACTGCAAATCAGTGGCTATTTATGAGTGCATCTTTAATTCTGATGCATTACTGAATTATATTACTAAGAGGCTGCTTTCCTGCTAACACATTTGGGATTAGGCTTATTTCTCTACTATCCAATTTAAAGGAAAATCCATGTCATTCCAAAAATATCTGATATCATTATACTTCAGATCTGATTTGCATTTATTTTATTATGGGAACAATAAAGCATATACTTAAATGTGTAAAAGTTACTAATATTACTTTTTGTATGATCTGGCAATTTTTCCATATAATTTCTTCAAAAAGGTGTTTATCTTTAACTCAATTTCCAGTCTGATGGAAATACAAGTGGGAGATTGAAGCAATACCAGGCAATTTTCTTTGTATTCTGAAGGCAGAAATTTTGTTCACAACATCATGTGACTATGCTTTCTGTGGTGGTTGGGATGAGAAATGTCCTCCACGGGCTCAGGTATCCGAACAGTTGCTCCCCATAGATGTCACTGTTTGGGAGGTTTAAATGGTGCAGCTTTGCAGGAGGAAGTGCCTCCCTAGGGGTGGGCTTTGAGAGGATAAAGCCTCTTGCCATTTCCAGTTAGCTCTCTCTATTTCATGCTTGTTCTTAATGACGTGAGCTTTCAGCTATCTGTTCCTGTTATATCATGCCTGCAGCTTGCTGCTTGGCCTTCCCCATCACAATGGACTCTTATCCTTCTGGAACCATAAATTCAAATAAGTTCTTCCTTCCTTCTATAATTTGATTTTATATGGTATTTTATCACCATAACAGAAAAGTAACTAGTATACTTTCTAACGGTGTATTGTCTCAATTTCATGAATTTTCCTCTAGATGATGTTTGACAGTTCAGTATTTCACCTTAGTTTATTAAGAGCTTGATAACCTTTAATAAAAGTTATAATATGTATAGAATAATAAAGATTATTCACACTATGGTTACAATGGTTTACCTTTCTAAAAAGTCTTTGACTTCCACCTCCAGCAGATGTTGGATAATAAATGTAAACATTGTGATCCTCTGCACTGACTGGCTTTTCTACAAATGGCTTTTGGAAAACTTCCCCATTTACTTCTACATGATCTTCTCCTTCAATCAGATTGCATTCTATACATGAAGCATAATAACAAGAAAATCACATATTGTTATATTACCTAAATAACATTTTTACACGAGCAAAAGTAATTTTTACTCTTCAAGCTTCTAGTAAAACTATACTAAGCCTTCACTGACAAATTTAATTAGAGCTGGGGCAGCAGCACAGACGGGCAGAGTAATAGCCTGACTAGTACATGCAAGGCCCCGGGTTCAATCAAAGAAAAAGAAGCCCACCCCTAGACAAAGAACTACAAGCAACTAATGATTACTAATAGAGGAAGAATTAGTCTTCCCTAAGGATGAGCTTCCTAAATTATTATCCAGTACCAAATGGTCAACCCGCACATCATATGCATAAATTATATATACACAGAAACAAAAAGATAACTCTTTTTCACTAGTTAGCCAGCTAGCTCACAGTCTCTCATTTTGTTTTGCCTTCTGAGACAGGGTATCTCAGTATGAAGCACAGCCTTGCCCATACATTGACTCTGACCTTGCGTTTTCTATCTATCTTCCCCAGTTTTCTGAGTTCTGGAATTACAGGCATTCACCACATGACAGGCCCACAATGTTACATGTTAATCAAATATAGTGCTCATTTGTTTAATTCATTAAGAAAATAAACTATTAAATAGACTACTAAATAGAATTATGAATTCTTAAATTCTTTCTGCTTATGGTGGGGAAGTGGCAAAAGTATGACAAGATCAAAAGGAACCCTGTTGATTCTTTTACCTTTTGGATTATTTGGGTCACGGTTCAGAATCGCGTACCGGGGAAGTAAGATGCCTTCAGCCTGAAGAATGCTATACACGTCTCTTCTAAAGCAACAGAAAAACACCTTCTTGTTTGGCCATCTATTTCACAATATATTGTATTCCCACACAAGTAAATTATTACTCTTTTCTACCATAAGAGGTACAAATATCAACAACCCCCCCCTTTTTTTTTTAAGTATTTACAGTATCAAAGTGTTCCTAACAAAATATTCACCAAAATGCAAGTAACTTTTGTAGCATATCAAAAGACTACACTTTAAAACAAGAATGTACTTTCATGAAGAGAAATAGTCAAGTAAGGCTAATATATCTCAAAGACAGAATATAGCTTAACTACTAAAAACCTTATCTTAAAATAGCATTTAATACTATATGGAAATATTCACAGTATGCTAGAAGAAAGGCAATTCCACCCTCATACAAAATTAGTATGTATGTACTTTCATTTAAGTAATACAAGTAATCTCATTTTATAACACAAAAGAAAGTAGAATGCTAATAGAAAATAGAATTATACATAGCTATCAAAACAAAACACCAATTAAATGAAGCAGACAAATACAGAGCTTTAAATCATTTCATCCATAAGTCTACACTCAATGAACATTAAGATACATAGTAAAGAATTTTCCTAATGCGTACACTTTACCATGAAGATCATCAGTTACAATAAATGAATTCTAATGTCATCATCAGTCATATGACAGGAAACTGTAATTTTGATGAGTTTAGTAGGCTTTGCAAATCAAGTAAGTGTGGTCCAATTCCTTATCCCACTACTTGGGAAACTCCCTGTGACTTTTAGAGTAAGGGAAATGATTTCCTCAACTCTTATGGTTCCTTATCCATAAAGTCTGCTAGTAAATACTTAATTCTGTGCATTATTTTAAGGGTACAATGAATTAACGTATGATGCTGTGTCAGTATACACTAATTACTAAGTAAGTGTTGATTTCTTTTTCCCTTAATTCCGCCAACTTAACCACTCACCTATCTTGTATGAGATACTGCATATTCAAGTCATTGATTACAAATGGATTCCTGAGTTTTGCATAGGCAACTGCTTTGTCCAGTGGAAATCCTAAGAACACATATCATTATCATATTCTGTACAATCTCAAGATGAGCTGACATCTATAAATTTATCAACTTGAATTATGCCACCTCCCCTTTAGAAGATAATTTCATTATGTTCCTATCTGCCTTCTATAAAATATCTAAAATAGTAAGTATGTACATTTTAACTTATGCTATTAAATAACTTTTTCTTAGTTATTCTCATTGATACTGCATACTGAGTCACTGGCTATGCCATGTTAGCCTATATCTACTATTTAAAGACACCTGGTAGAAGGTAAGATTATTTCATATATAAACAGAAACCTATGAATAAATAACATGCTTCACATCCACTTGACTTTTTTAAAAAAATATTCCCAATATACAACTCACTTTTATTTGATATTCTGATTTCTGAAAATATGAACTAGCTGGCAGTACCATTAAAAATAGAAGCAAAAGGAAAAATGGACTCATATACAATAAAATACACACAAAAAATATGAATAGAAGCATGGTGCGGCTAGGTCACCATAAGGATATAGAAATTAATCCCCTAAAATGTCTAGACTACTAAAGTGATTAAAAGTAATGAAAATGAGTCAAATGTAGGAATGGATAGAATAGATTTGAAAAAAAAATAAAAAATTTCAGAGATTATATTGTGGAATTCAAACCTTTTTAGTGTGTATAAGATAAAGGACTTAGTATAATGTTCCAAAGAATGCTTTTATTATTTTTTATTATTAAGCCTTTTATTATTAAGTGACAACTCTTTAATAAATACCTGTCTTTTCTATGGAGAATAAAAGTCAGTCAGCATGACAATGTATGATTTAACTATAACATTAACTGCTTGTGAGGACATTGCATTTTTGTAGCACTGCAAGAAATTTTAGAAAGGTTAACTATTAAAAGGTTCTAAACTAAAATCACAAAGCTATGTTCAGTTAAGGAAGATTTAACCCTAAATTAGCCTTGGTTTTTTTAATAATGTAGTAAGTAGCAGCTAAAGTCAAATTATTAATTTCAGGAGTTGCATAAAGTGTCAGAATTCTGACTTTAAGTGTCTCAGTGTCATGATTTCAGGCTTCCAACCAGAAATTAGCTAATGGAAAACACCTGCCATCAGTGTCCTGCTTTGTTTTTGTTAAAGAAAAAAATTCTTTCTCATCAACGGATGACAAATAGAATATGTCCTACGGGGCAGAGAGTTAGTAGCTAATAGCTTTCACAGAAAGAATCATGTGATGGTAAGAGAAAAACATTCTCACAGACAGGAAATTTAAAATTTTCTAAAAAAAAAAGCCTCAGCCAACCAAGATCACAGCTGGGCTTACTCAAAATGAAAATCAATTTCCATTATCAGTATACAAAAAACAAAAAACCAAAAAAACGAGAAAACAAAAAAAAAACCAACCTCCCCCAAAACAAAAACCAACTAAACATTGTTCAAAATTATATTTTAATATAGATTATATACATGTTATATTACTATAGATTTTAAGGTACAACTGTAATTAATATAAGAACAAACTGTATTTATTTTTCTTTCTTTTTGAGACAGGGTTTCTCTGACTGTCCTGGAACTAGCTGTAGACTAGGCTGGCCTCAAACTCGGAGATCCACCTGCCTTCTGCCTCCCAAGTGTTGAGATTAAAGGTGTACTCCACTACCACCCAGCTAGAAACAAACTCTAAAAGCTACATACTTATTAAGGAGAAAATCAAGAAATTCACAATTTTTTTAAAATTTTTCAAAAATAAACAGCAATAATTTTGATTATTGGATTTTTACTATAAAATAATACTTAAACTTAACTGATATTACCATTCAGTTAAAAATGGTAAGACCTAAATTTTTAATTGAAAGTTCTTAAAAAATAAAGTATGCATATTTATATGAAGAATGACAGGTCAGTTTCTCAAAAAAGTTAAATGTAAAGCTGATACTAAATTTTCAAAAACACACTGAGAAGAGAAAGATTAGAAATATCAAAATGTTAACATCCCTTATCTGTGAGTTGTTTTCCTTTCTGTTTTATCCAATATTCTACAATTAGTAAGTATTATTTTTACACTCAGAGCGGGTAAAAGTCCCCTCTCCACTATTTAATACCTTTAGAATGGAAAGAAATAAGACAATCGCATAAAGGCCAGTTTTCCACAGGTTCATTTAAAATAATTTCTTCTTCAAACACTACCACTGTGATGTATTTAAACAAGGAGATCCGTTCCAGAATTTCTTTCATGGGTTTGGATTTGGATTTCTTTGCCATGGAACATATTCCAACCACAATCTGCCTTTCTGGTGGCTAAAACAGAAACAAAACAAAAAGACAGAATGACTTAACACTTTAAAATATCACTATTTTAATTTCCTCTCAGAAGTAGATGAAGCATAGGAATCAATAAAACTGACATATTCAACAGTGAAGTCATTAAAATTCTATCAGTTATAAAAGCTTACAATTAAAACAAGTTTGTACAAAGATCTGCAAAACTTTTAAAAAGAAAACACTTTTGGCACATTGCTACTGTTTTCAATTAACTTTAAAGCATACACAAACATTCCTTCTTCAACTCCCTCTACCATTTATTTAACTGTCTTCAGGCAGAAAAAGCAAATGAGAGCCAAACTCCATTTATTCCAATTAGAGTCAGATAAAGAATTCTGTTGTCCAAAACCAAATGCATTTCTAACTACAAAGCTCCACAGTATTAAGTCTTCTTGAAGACATTAGGTGGTCACCAATAGCTTTTTGAAATCAGAGTAAGGCTCACTGCTAAGAGAAGATGCCAACGACCTTTGACACTCCCTCCAATATTCATACTTGGCATTCCTACTTAATGGTTTTGTTAATCTTTGCACTTTTTGACCAAATCATGGTTCAAACTTGAATATAAACAGTAATATACTGAGTATCCCACACTTTCACAGAATTCCTTAATATTCATTCTTGTTTCTTATACTGGATCTTGATCTTTGCATTCAGGAGCTTAGAGGTCTATCAACCATATAAAGCTCTATCCAGTCCTTTTTCTTCCATAACTTTATAGATTTCATATGTGCTATATAAAGCTGCTCAATGGTAGCTCACTAGACTTCCGCTGAAATGTAACAAAAATTTGGGGATTATGTTGTTCTTTTCTTTTTACATATAGAACTATAATCCTACATGGCCTCCTCTAACATGAAAATTGGAGCTCCAATGAGTATTGGATTTGATTATAAACAGATTTTAAGTGATAACTATCTTGGGGTCTACTATCTCCACTTCCACTTCCTCTCTCATCGTCTACCTAAGGCTCCATTATCAATTATTCATAAAAAATCTTGAAATGGCTCATTAAAATCTCCTAAAGGAGATCTCCCAGGTCAACTCTACTAGTTATTTCTCACTGCTATAACAAAGTATGTGCCAAAAGTACTGAGAGGGGCTTATTTAGCTCACCATTTCTGAAGTTTCATCCCATAGTTACTTAGTCCTATATACTTAGGCACAATATCATTGCTACAGAAAAGATTCCCCACCTGCGAGGCAGGAAGAAAATAAGCCTGAGACTCCTGCCTAGCCCTCAAAGGCCCACTGCCCCTGACTTCTCTATGAATGATACTGCTCTTCCAGCACAGAACCTAAGTAACTGTCTAATTGATACTGCAGCCTGTTTTTATCACTTTTACCAAGTGTGACAGTCTGTTGTTGTTAATAAGATTCTATTTCTAATTGAAAATTAAAAAAAAAAAAACAACACATATTTTATGCCTGTGTTTTAAATCAGTTCCCAAAATAAATTAATCTCTGTCTACAAACAGGAACAATGATGAACGAGAAGCATACTAGACTAATATAACAAGGAAATGAATGTAACAGATGTGTTCCATTTTAAAGATGCAACATGGACACGATATCCAAAGGCCTCTCACGCAGGCCTTTAGTTTTGTTCAACTACTCACATCTTAACTTCATAAATTTAGTTACATAGATTCTTAGTATCTTACAATGACAACCCTGAACTATCATTAAACTACTTAAGAATCTTATCTCTAGCTACATTTATTATCCTTTTTAATTGCCTGTTTACTGAATATTATACTGAATATATAATTATACTGAGTATAATTACTTTGTCAATATTAAAATTTTTTAACAAATTTGCAAATTAAGAAGTAGTCTTCATTTAAAATCACAGTATTAATTTGCATTAACAGTAATTAGTGTAAGTAAGTAAGTTTCACAAAAGAAACAACTTACAGATTCATCCTCCTCCTCCTCATCTTCATCTGCATGGTGGAAGAATCGACGATAATTTCCAGGGTTTATTTCTGCATCTTCAGGCCCAACAAAGAATCTGGGGGCTTCAGCCTCGCTCATTTTTATTTCATTTGACATACATAAAATTTAAATAATCTATATTAAAGCTGTTTCAAATGAACAGTGTCAGAAGAAAGCATTCTAGCTATGCTAGCTGACACATAGGTCTGCAGCAGCGTTTTTACACAATCACATGAAATGTGCTGACATTTAGTTGGCAAATGCTTCTTTGTTCTCCGATATCATTGCTTCATTGTTGATCTCCAAGATGCTGCTGCAGTTTAAAATACCAAGACAATGAGGCTGCTGCTCCCTGAGCGAAAGCAGCAGTCCTTTACCTAAAATGCAACACAAACAATGAATGTGAAGAGTGTACCAAAAACACTCACATAAAAAAACAATTTTATATTTAAATCAGAACCAATAACTTAACGAATGCCACCAAAATGAAAATATATTTTCTTGACAAAATTAAGTAATTAAAATTACATTCCAGTAAAATACATCAAAGCAAGTGGATAAGATGACACAACATAACAAAAAAGACTACACTGAATTCTAATCTAAAAGTGCCTGACAAATAAGTAAAAACTAAGCAAATTTAACAAAATTTTGTTAAAAATTAAAACTCTTGGCCTAGAAGTATCTGAAAGGGGTAGACAAGGATAGACAAAATATAATGAAGGTTTGCAAATAACTGAAGATTGAGTATTGATCTGAGACAGTATTAACTCAACTGTGAAAGTTCAGTTGAAAACAGTTCTTTTCTGCATAAATAGTAGAGTGAAAACAAGACCTCATTTAACAGAAGTTCTCAAACTGATAGTTTATTTAGCAAATCTAGCACAACTGCTACAGCCTCCTAATACAATATGCTCATCAAGAAACTGCATGTGATTCAATGACACTCCCACATAAAAACCCTTCATGAAAATCTACTAATTAACTATCATATGCTAATGACAAAATATCAAACTATTCCTGTAACAAACGAAGCTGTTTACATGTATTTGAACATTGGTAATATTAAAATTAGTTATCTGCCAAGATGAAATTCTGCATCAAATGCTTCTGTTGTGGGATATTTTAGTTGTAGATAATATTTTAGTTATGCTGTAGCATGTAAAAGATCCACTTTTTACTTGTTTACACCTCTGTGCCATCCCCAGCTTCCATCCCTGCCAGGAGGTTCCTGTTCATTTGTTTATTGAGGGTCTGTGTGAAAACAGGAAGAAAAACATCTGGTGGAGTGGGGGCTTAGCAAGGAGGGAGCAGGGTGGAAAAGGCAGAGCAGGAGAATGAGGAGAATTAACAGAACCAAGTGGAGAGCATGGAGTGAGGAAGTCTTGGAGTGAGCTCTCTGCCTAAGCCCCTGGTTTGGACCCCTGAGATTTGTAAAATAATGTGTTAATAAATAGTTTTATTACAACCAACAATGGACATTTATTAACATGCTTCATTTGATGACTGGTGATGTAAGAAAAAAAAAAAGCTCGATCAAATAATTTTTTAAAAGCATTGATTGAGCAATATACTAGATAGATTTACAAATCACAGTCCAAATTTCTAGAGGTCTGATTCCAGTTTAACTGGTAGCTTTCTATGAAATTTTGCAATCAGTTTAGTGAGTAAGCCTTGACTTTAGGAAACTGTTATGAAAGTTAAAAATCATTTGAGACTAAAATTGAAAGAAGAAAAATCTATTAAAAATCTTTTCTGTTGTTTTTATTCTTTCTGCACTGCTTAATTTTAAAAAGTGTTTGCTAATAAGGTAAAATAAAAAAACACCCAAGCTTCTATATTCTCGAAGCAGTAGATCAGTGGAGCTCCGCTTTATTGTTATTAAATGGCATATATCCTTGGGGGCTCTGTGTACTTCTTATATTCTTTCCATTTAAACATATCCAAATATTTTAGTAGCAGACAGGGTATGTGCTTGTAGTCAACTATAGCAATCTGTTACTAAACAACAAACAATTTACGCTGGCATTTCTGAATCTCAGCTTGTGTCTGAGTGTGTGTGAGCGCATGTGTGTGTGTGTGTGTGTGTGTGAATGAGAACATACCAACAGCAAACAACTTATGCTAGCATTTCTGAATCTCAGTTTCTACGTGTGTGAAAGTGTGTGTGTGAATGAAAGTATACCAACAGCCTGTAACTGTGAAGACTGAGGTGCCATAGTGCTTCACACATACTGAATACTTAATAAATCTACATTTCTATAAGAGCTGCCATAAATTAGGCAGGCTTCCTACTAATATAACATGGAGAGCTAAAAGAATATTGCTGGTTATTTGTTGAAATGAACATATTTATTGAATTTAAATGCTATTCACACCTTATAGAAGAACTTCATTAAGCACAAACAACTATATCCCTAGTTTAAGTAGTCTAACAAAAATGATTAAAACAACCACCTCATTTTAGAGGCAATGCTGTTTTGTTTTGTTTTAATATAAATGTTCTTTGTGAAATGCTTCAAACGCTTAAACATAAAATTTTGAAAAACACAAGAATCCAATGACCAGTGGCAGAAATATAATTGTTGCTGTTGGTTGCAGAATTACTGGCTTCTGGGGCTGGAGAGACAGCTCAGTGGTTAAGAACAATGGGTGCTCTTCCATAGGTCCTGAGTTCAATTCCCAGCATCTACCTGGAAGATTACAAATGTAGTCCCATGGGATCTGATGCCCTCTTCTGATATGCAGACACACATACAGACAAATACATATATAAAACACCTCACTAAATTAAAAAAAAAAAGGAATGAAGGAAGCAAAGGAACCAATGAATGAACAAACTAAGGAAGACATGTTTGTATTTCCTACTAGTCTTTTCAATGAATAATCCACATTGGGAGCAGACATCTTGAGGGTAGAGTTTCTCCCAAATAATACGAATTAGTAACTACTCTGCCTCCCCACGTCTCTAACACACACTACTTATGAAAACGGCTGGATCTTTAATGATGCCTAGAAAGCAGGAGTACCGGTCCTCCACATGACTGTAAGCTTATACCCCAAGCCAAGTCTTATATATTCACTGGAGAAAGGCAGTAGATGATCCAACAATTAAGCATGTGTTGCGAAGTCTTTTCTAATATGAAATATTGAAAGCAGGCGTATGCTTGGTGTATTTCCTGTGTTCAAAGAATAGTCATGGATGTTGGAGTAGAACAAGCAAGCAAATGAAAATAGTATTAGAGGTTTAACTAAGGTGCATTCAGAGGACTGAGGGGTTAAAATCGATTTCTGAACTGTCCTTGAGAAAGCAGGTGAGGAAGAAGAGGTAGGTTAGACATTTTGTTATAATGGTGAGCAGAACAATTAACCCTCAATAGGTTATAAAATAGGTAATGCTTTCATTTCTTTTTCTGTGATTCAATTTCAATATATAGAGGATATTATTAAAAGTTGAACCAGTTAACACTTAAAAGTATGAACTTAGGAGTCAAAAATCCTAGGTTGAATTCTTGTGTTTTATAATTGTATTTATCTCTTGGGCCTCCATTTCTTTATATATAAATTGTACCTGTCATATCCCATGTAAGGGTTACATATAAGTTCATACATCAAAGGTACCTGTACCACAATTTCTGAATACTTCATACCAATACCAATTAGAATGTTTAAGTAGGACTCAGGTGTTTTTCAAGGTTTTCCAAGCAGTTCCAACAAGCAGTCAAGTTTACTCATGTACTACCCACCCCCTCCAAAAAAAAAAAAAACATGAAGGAGAGGAGAGTAAAACAATAGAAGCACAAAGGAAACAAAACACATGTTCACTATTTTCATGACTGCACAGTTTGTTATAGTAGATCAGACTATCTCCTATAAACAAAAGGATATAAAACTGATAAATAGAATCTCTGTGCTACCAGTGCTTTACTTGTCTTAAATAGCATAAATATTCTTCCACAAAATTTAACGCTTTTCAAGATTTCTTCCCTTTATCATTCACTTAACCTTGGTCACCTACAAGTCTTATTATTTAACAAACCCGGTTATATATAATTCTCCAAAATATAAACCTCAAGGGAATGATACTAAACATTTTTATATGTTAAAGACTTAGTTTTTTAATCAAGGCTTCCCAACATGCCGCTCAACCACAAATGTGTAATTAGACATGTTAAAAAATTGTCTGAGCCATTCTAATGGCTACAGGCCCCTACTCAGATAACTCAAACAGCACTATCTTCAGTCTTCCCTATGATACAGTAAAGACCCTACCATTTTTGATATGTCTTAATATGAAAACGTTAAGAAGCAGTAACTATTTTGTGAATGAATAATCTCCCAATCATTTTTGGATTATGGATGTTTTCCTCATTTTGTAAATATTTGAAGTACATATATAAATGTCTATTATTTCAATAGTACTAAACACATGACAGTAAGTATTCCAATAATTTAAACCATATTAAATCAATCAATCAATGATCACGTAATCAACAAAAAACTGCAAAAGCCAGGTCTGCTTAAACCTAAGGTCATTAATACAAGGAAAAAAAAAAGAATTTCATAGTACTTTATCACATTATTGAAAATGTTTAATAAATTCCTAGAAAAGTAAAAATAGAATAAGTGTATTTTTTCTTTTAAGTGGCATAGTCTCTCACAAAATGAAATCTTAATGAGAATATGAGAGGATCTAGAACATTCTCAATGGTTAATTCACTTGAAACCCTATACCTTCCACTGACTATGGTGATAGAATCACACAATACTAACCATTTGATCAATGTCCAGTCATAAACTCCAAATAATATCAACTTCCTACTCTGAAAGATCTACCAATTATTCAAATATCAGAATTAAACCTTTCTTTAGTTTTAAAATTCCTTTTGTAGCAATGGTCTCAAAAATGGACTGGTAACATCATAATAATAAACACATTACTAGCTTATCACAATAAGTTTTGACCAGGAATTCTTAAGTAGAAGATTTGCATTTTAACAACAGACAAACAGCTAGGATTGAGATGTCTGCAAAAAATAAAAATGACTTAACACTGGTTTAAATTTTTGAAGTGTGTTCCAGTTTACTAGTTTCTGCGTACAGCAAGAAGCAACTAGGAAACTTTAACATCTGGTGGACTCAAACTATTAAACTGCAGAGTCTAGGGTCGATACCAACATTCTGCCTTCCTAAAACTTCTCCCCTCCACCTTAAACCGGGTTGGCTGTCTTTATGCTGCAGAACAACTCTGCCACCAGATGAAATGGGGTCATAAACCTCTTACTGTTTTGAAGATAAAATGAAAGTGCAAAGCCACACCTAGCATACACTAAGAATTTGGTAAACATTAGCTGTTTCTCTATTTAGCTAACTCTGGTTATGAATAAGAAGTTTCTAACTTTAAGTGACAAAAAAATAAATATAAGCAACTCAGTTTAGAATGTACCTTCTGGCAAAGGATGCCAGCTCAGATCCTCTCCTGCAGCTGCCTATAAAGTCCCTGGTACATCTATGCTAGTCTTACTATGCTGCCCTAGGCTACCATCTGCCCTAGGTAAACAGTCCTCTCTCTCATAAGTTTACTGATACTAGCTAGAGCAGCCTCTTCCTTAAAAATAGCACCCTGGATAAGCCATCAACACTGCACAGTATTCAGACCTCCCTTACACCAATCTTCCAAGCAATCAGTCCCATAAGTTCCATTAAAGTCCAGCCAGGAGGTAGTAAATTTCCACTCCAAAATTCAAAGGAAGTTGGAGCTCCAATAAGTTGCTGTTCAACCAGAACACAAATACATAGCCAATGTTCTGCAGATCCCAAAAGCATTTTCCAGTGGAAACATTCTTATAAATGGTAGCTAAATTCCTGGGCACTAGAAAGAAGCTACAAAAAAGTGTTAAATACTGGCTTCTTCAGGCTAGAAAAGGCAAGCTAGAATAGTTTTTTGATGCTGTTGTTATTTTCTTTTTAATCCCCCCCCCTTTTTTTATTATACAAACCGCTCCTGTCCCAAGTTCTATACAACTTTGGCATTGATTCCCTTCTCTCTATAAAACGTATACATCGTTCTGCTGATTCAGCTTTTCTGCCAGGCCTTCACCTATCTGCTGAGTCAGCTTTTCTGCTCACTGCCATTTTAGATGAAGTTACTATTCTCCTTGAAATAAACAACTGGAAGACTTCAAAGAAAGCTCACTAGACTATTCTCATGCATCTACCAAATCCCAAAATGGTATCTTAACCTTTCCCTATTCTTTATGGTCCATTAAAAACCTCTTTCCAATGATTTTTTCTATGAGAGCTCAGGGTTGTATTTTTAGAATTATCAAACATTTCAAATTTGCAGAAAGATTGAATGAACCACTCAAATGTCAAGCATTAGATTAAATGTTCTATCAATTGTTCAATTTAGTATCCTTCTAATTACCCTACAGATCGCATTGATTTATAACTTAAATAGCAAGCTTTGTTGTACAATTATGAGCCTTCTACTCATCAGTTTTATCACTTGCTTTAAAAAAAAGAAGTAGCCTATATTGCAGAAAGTACATTTGAGGTTCTGAAATATGTAATATTACATCACATACAGAAGATGCACAGAGAGCATGACGGTCATTTGTCAGACACACACACACACACATACACAAAACAAAAAACAAAACAAAAAACGATGTGCTTTCTTAAATGGATAAATACTTTTAACCACTTAAAATCTTAGTGAAGAAACTGAAACAACAAGAATAATGACAGGACAACAGAATACAACAGATTGTATTCTGATCTAGCTTCTAGTAAAGATTCAAACGTTTACTCGTAGCAAACTATTACTAGGGTAAGTTACATGACCTCACGAATTTTCCATTTCTGGCTGAACAAAAATAATCTAATAACCTTCATGGCGCTCTTGAAAGACTGAATGAAAATATATGTGCAAAGCATTTAGCACACTCATTAATAGCAGCTTTCATTATGTTATCGCTCTAAAACCATATATGTCGGCTTAAAACACTATAATAGCTAAACAAAATCCTGTCCCAGTATCGACTCGGACGCTAATGCTTAAGTCAGCCATGCTGCCTACTATTACAGCTAAGTCTTTCAGGACGCCAAAACAAGACAACCATTAACGTGCACTCCACGAATGGTAACTCTCAGGAAGTTGTCCAGTGCCTCGAGGATGAGATCCAAAGGTCATTCATCACCTGCATGGCTGGACAAGCCGTCTGTCTAAACGATAAAGTGCGGATGCGACACTGACCTGCAACCTCGTATCTTCCTGTGCAAAGCCGCAGCACACAACGCTTTTTTTCTTCGAAAGTGGGTGTGGAAAGCAAAAGTAGCCACCTCTCCCCACAGCAGAACCCAAACAACGCTGCACAGGTCTGTGGAAGGAGATTCGCGTACAAGTAGAAGTTGGGGCGCTCCCTTCTAGTTGAACTGCAATTTCTGGCTTTTCAAACCCCCAAGAAATGAAAAAGAGGAAGCGACGCGGGAAGTGGAGGGGAAATCAAGACAGAAAAGGACCCTCGGGCTGTACTGTTTCTCCTCCAAGACCATGCTGTCAGCCGCTACTGTCCGTGCCTCTTGCAAGAGCACGTGTCTAGAGTAGGCAGGCAGAGCAGAGCTGAGACAAAGCCAACACCTAGAGGAGGCAGCGAGCCTCCGGCCACGGGCTCCGTCCGCGGTTCTCCACCGATCTCCCGGTCCTCACCTGCCACGGCTGTGGTCGTCACGCGATCAGCGGGAGATGGCTGAGCCCATCCAGGTTTTGGCTCCTCCCTTTGAATTGCGAGGACAAGGGTGAGGTGTTCCTGCAGAGGCAGCTCTCGGAGGCGTGGACCTGAACCTTCCCTCTTCAGCAGCAGCAGAACGACTGGCACAGCTACACCTTATGAGTCTCCGACACGCCTCTTCCTCGCCTGCCCTCCACCGGTCTAACACGGAAACTGCGCCGGCCGGAACAGCTTCCGCCGGACCAACGATCCACCTGAGCTTTCCGGTTCCACAGCCTCCACCAGAACTCCAACCCCGGTAGTTCCGCTTCCGGCAGCACCAGATAAGTCTCGAGAGGAGAGTTAAAAGCCGCCGTTTGCATTTAGGACCATTTAGGTGAGTGGTCGTTCGAGTGCGTTCTGACATGCCTATTTTTTATTTTTTTTTACAGTGAGGCGTTAGCTGACAGTAACTTTAAAGCGGTCCCCTTCGCCGGCGCTAAGGAAGGATTTGTTTGTGTCGGCGGAGGTTTCGCGCAGGCGCCGTTGGGGCGGGAGGGCCTTGAGCTTTGCAGCGGCGCGGAAGCTAGCTGAGAAAGGCAAAGACTGTTGGGCTCAGGGAGGCGGCGACAGCGTGTGATTGAGTTGTCAACGGTCGTCCTCTTGCTTGTGCAAGGATTAGCGGGACCTAGCCCTCGGGAGGCGGTTAACGAGCTGTCAGAATGCGTTCGAGCGCTGTCTCGCTGGCGGCCTCCAAGGCTTCGTCCGCTTTCAAAACTCAGTGCGGCATCAGCCGCCATACGAGTACCCCCAAGGTCGTGGTCAGCGCTCCGTGGGAAAACTCACACCAGAGCAAAGAAACGCTCTCCGGTGGGAGTCTTCACACGGAGCTTTAAAGGCAAGACACATTGTGTAATATCACCGAGTTCTCCCTTCGTGGACGTTTCGAACCTCGGCTGAGAATTTTCAAACTGGAAACGCATCTGTCCTGTGCGGCTTTATTAGTATGAAGACGGAATTAAAGGGATTTCTTGTTAAACAAATTCATAGGCTTAAGTGAGGCAGACTATCAGAACGGTCTGGAGTATTCCCTTCTACCCAGTTTTCTCCTAGCCTTTTCCCAGGTTGATACAGAAACTGTACTGGGCCAGTTTGCAGAGATTAAAATAGAATAATGCAAAAGTCAGAATTCTAATCCCAAAGTACTGTGTTTATTAAAACATTACAAATTTTATGTTTTAAAGCTGGAGTACAAACTCGCTGTAACCTTTCACTGGCTTTAATGGTGGCTTCGTGGTTAGAATGCGTGGTAAAACATATCCTTATTTAAAGGAATATTTAATCGTTTTAATTTTATTGGATACACAAGATAAAATTATTGAAGAAGCTAATATTTATCGGTAGAATATTTGCTTTATTTGACTTTGTACAGGGAACATAGTGTAAAAAACTTTACCAAATAACCTGATGATCTTACAACACTAGAAGTTGTGATGAGCCATCTTTAATACCTTTTCTAATTCCTAAATTCTTGAAAATAGGAGAATATTTTTAAATCCTAAAATAGTCTTTATATTTGTGATTTTTCCATTTTATGCAGTTATTGTTTCTCCTTTCCATCTGTTTGTACCTTCAGAACCCGCAGTTGGTGAACTACATTAAACAGTAATATAAGTCATTATAAAATATTACAACTGGGAGACTGAGGCAGGAAGATCACCATGATTTTGAAGCCAGCCCTGTCTACCTAGTGAGTTCCAGGACAGCCTTGACTACAGATAAATTTAAAAGAGAACAAAAAAAAGCAAGTAACACCACTTGCCAGATCTTCTGGACTTTGCTATTAATAGAAAAACATATATATTGCTCTAAAATATTAATTACATCAATAAAAGATTTTGAAAAGGTTCTATTACTTTAAACAACTTGAATGCAAATATATAAATATAACAGTGATTATATAGCATTTACCATTGTATAAGACTTCTAAATCTATAATATCATTGATCGTTTTGTTTTTGGAGAAGGAGAGACAATTTTCATGTCCTTTTTCCAAACATAGTCATTAAGACCTAGGTAAATGGTACACACTTGAAATTCTTACTACCAATTGCATGCCTTCCAAATGCCCCCTGCTCATGTCCAGTGCACAGCGTCCTTGGTAGTTTTTAGTACTTTCAGGTTTTTGTTGTCTGTATTTGTATACTCCTACCCTTTTGTGACTATACTTGACATTTTCCCATTGTCTAATGATGTTGAGTATTTCTCATGTGCTTATTAATGATAATCTCTTTCATAGATTCTCCGTTCCAGTCTCATGCCCTTGTTTAAAGTTAGGCAGTTTGCTTCCTTGTTAAGCTTTGAGAGTTCTTTATCAGTTCATTGTCATAGATACATACTACTCCACTGAGTATTTTTCTTAGCAGTGTCTTTTTAAAAAAATATTAGTCTTTTTCTTCAGAAATGAAGCTTTATACTTGCTCCTTAGACTTAACCGAAGCTCACAAGCATTTTATTTTATGTTTTTGTCTTCTGGAAATACTGTCATCTTTAGCTCTTCAGTATGGGTCTGTGGCCCATGATGAGATAATTTTTACATGTGCTGTGAGATATTAATTGAAGTTCATCTCTTTATATATGGATATTTAGTTATTCCAGCATTTCTTGAAAACTATCATTTCTTTGGTACCCCTGTTAAAAATCATTTTACCATATCTGAGTGGCTGTTTCTAGACACTGTTTTGTCCAATCGATTGAAAGTTGTTATTTTTGCTAGTCCCACAGCCTAAAACCCACCCAATGTAAAAGTTTTACTTATATCATTTTCCACAGTCACTATAACTCTTCTAAGCCTTTTGATTTTACATATCAATTTAAAATAAACTTACCAGTTTTACAAAAGAGAAGGTGAAAAAGGAAAAGAAAATTCTTTCAGGAATGTCTACAAAAAGTCTCTGTCTGGAATATAGAAAACTGTGAGTCACTCCCATCCTAACAAAGAAAAAAACTGGATAACTGCATTAAACTTGACAGTTCTCAAATTGGGATTGCATTGAATCCGTTTATCAGTTTGAGGGGACTTGGTTGTTAATGGAGTTATTTAACTTTCACTCTTATCTCTGTCTCTGTTAAATGTCGCCCCACCATCTAAGGGACATCATGCGCTCAGTCACGTACGTTGTCTTTCCTCTGTTTCCAATGGCCTGTAGTGTCCCTGTCCTTAAAACTCACCTTTTTTTAAAAATTTAAATCTAATTTTTATTCTTATTTAATTTTCTTGAGCTATAAGATAAAAGCAACAAATAAAAAGGATACAAATAGGAAAGGAAGAGGTCAAAGTATCCTTATTTGCAAAAATAATGATTTTATACATAAAAGACCTAGAACTCTGAAATGACCAGAAGGAAAAGAAGGAAAAATACATCAAGATGTAGGCATAGATAAAGACTTTCTGAATAGGATTCCAGTTACTTGGGAAATAAGAGCTACAATCAAAAATGAGACTAGAATAGTTAATATTGTCAACTTGACAGGATCTAGATTTACCTGGGAGACAAGCATATTAGGATGCCTTTGGGGATTATCTAGATCAAATTAATTGAGGTGGGAAGTCCTGTTATAACTGGCATCCTAGCTCTAATATTTGTAGTACTCCCCTTTCTTGGGAAATGCAGTGTGCCCAGCTGCCTCTAACTCCTGCTGACAGACTTCCCTATGGTGATGCCCTATCCTCTCCAACTGTGAACCAGAATAAATCTGCACTTCCTTAGGTGCTTTTGCAGCCGAGGTATTTTGTAGCAACAGTGACAAAAGTAACTAATACAGACCCCTCACAAAATTTGCTCAGGCTGGGAAAGACAAATATCACATGTGCTCCCATGTTCAGACTTGTTGTTCTTAGCTTCTAATTTTAACATAAGTGTGTTCATTTAGAAACAGTTATATATAGAGGCCGGGAAAGCAGGAAGGGGTCTCTAGGGGCAGGGGAGGAGGTTCTATGAATGGTGATGGAGAGCAGTTGAGCACTTGTGATAATGAAAACGGGAAAGAGAATACAGAGAGTAGAATGGCTTAAGAGGAATAGGGAGATTGGGAAAAGGAATAGGTGAGGGATAGGATCAACAAAAAGGAAGTGTGAATGAAAAATCCATAAGGAAACCTACTACTCTGTAAGCTACTTAAAAAATAAAATTTAAAACAATTGTTGCTTTTAGATTGTAGTAAAATACTCATCATACTGACCTGGGCCAACAGGTTGTTCTTCAATGACAAGGTCTTAAGAGGGAGGACCAGAGGATGAGAAAATAAAGAAGGAGAGCCAGGGTCAGGGGATCTTGCACAAGCTAATGGCTTATGCCATGCAGTACAGCATCTTATATACAGGTTTTAGGGGAGAAATGGAACGAGTGCAAAGCTGCCACAGGATGAGATGAGTCAGCAGGAAGCTAATCAAGCAATGTTGCACAAGGGGAACACAGGGTATCTCAAGGGCCACAGACTGAGTACACAGCAGCCTTGGCACTGTTAACCATAGCTCCATTCAGTAGGAAGAAATGGGTTCTCAGAATCTAAAGCTACAGCTCCCCCAAGGCCCTGACCTCAAGCATAGTCGAGGTTTTAGAGACGGAACTGTGCTCCTCTATACATAGGGCCTCAAGGAAACACTTCAAGGCCTTGGCCCCAGGCTATTACAGGCTCTGCCAACCACATTTCTAATTGAGAGAAGGAGTTATGAAATTATACACATTAGATGATAATTTCTCTGTCTACCACTATTGCCTCAGTTCCTGGGAATTTGATAACATTGGTCTTTTTCTAAGTTTCTCTTAGCATGATGCCCTCAAGATTTATCCATGTTCTTACATGAGTTAGAATCATGTCTGTTTCTTTTCATTGTGTGTACATGCCATATTTTGTTTATTTATTTGTCTTTGGGCATTTAGGTCTACCTTTTAATTGCTGTGAATAATGCAACCTGAGCTTAGCTTTCAAAATAATCTCTGAACACCACTGTAATGTAAACTTTATGAGAATATACGTGTTTCTGGTTGTCATTATTGTATCTCCAATTTTGTGTCTGGTATGTGTCAGATATGTGATGTATGTGTTTGTGTGAGTGTGTGTGTGTGTGTGTGTATGTGTGTGCACGCACACACAAGTCAAGCACTGTACCACTGAGCTACATGCCCTTTCATGGTTCATTCTTTTAGAGATGCTTTAGAAACCATGTAGTTACATTTGTCATTTGTTTGAAGTATAGCCGTCTACTATAAAATGGCTAATGTCTCTAATTGAAGGTGGGCTAATGCAGGGTACAGCAATATATGTCTCTGTTTCTAGGATTTAGGGCTAAGGAAGGAGGATGACAAGTCCCAGGGCAAACCTGAGCTCCCTCGAGACCCTAAAAAGGTGAATTAAAAGTCATTGTTTGATGATAATACTTTATAGCTAAAGTAACCTGTTTGTGGGTTCTGATGGGACTATCTTAGCATTGCAGAACCTTTATACCATAGTGGTCTCCAATCTGATGGAGACAGTTTCTCGGTTGAGGCTCCCTCTTCACTGGTGTGTCAAGTTGACAACCAAGAATAGTCATCACAATCCCTCATACTTTAATGAGCAGTAAACATCCATATTGTCTTTAGGATTTTGAAATTGATATCAGAGGTCCAGCAAGAAACAGAAAATATATTCTTGAGATTTTAAAGGAACTGTAGTGATGCTCCTGTGTTCAGAGGTGTGGGGAGATCTAAAGAAACCTGAGGGTTAACAGAACAGAGGAAAAGGGTTACCACTCTGTGAGGGAAGTTTCTAGGGAGAAAGGGGGCTGACTTGCAGTGAGAGAAAGGATGGGGGAAGGGGGCTCTCAGCAGGACTCTGCAGAGAGGTGTACCTTTCCATAACAAGATCCCATAAATAAACCCTGACCTCTGCTGCATTCTGATTCCCCTTGCCATTGCTTTGTGTTGGACACTTGCTATAGGAAAATAATAAATACAAGCTCACAAAGTCAGTCTCCCAGAGCATGGCAGCCAGGAAGGAAAGACCAAAGGTTAATCTGTGTGGTTGAGTTGCTAACCAAGACATTGAAAATGTGAAAAAAAAAATTTTTTTCTTTTACTTTGAAAAGGTGTCCATATTATGCTAGTCCATAATGGAAAAGGACATTTTATTTTTTGCCACTATTGTTAAAGGAAAGCTAGGTCTATATATGGTTCAGAACATATGGAATCTGGTTGCTAAATTGCTATTTATCATTTAAGCATTTGTAAAAGACATCAAATGTGATTTGAGTAGAGTTTTGTTTTTACTTTGAAATAATTGTAAATGTTTTTTTAAAAGTAATGAAAGATTGTGTTTCTCTCTTAAAATGCTGCATAACAAAATCAAACTTTGTGAATAACCTTTCTTTTGATGCCAACAAGAGACTACAAGCAAGCTTCTGAAGTATACTCACTCAGCCTTTTTTTCCCTAGTAGTCCAGAATTTTTCAGCATTTCTTATACCACATGAAGGAGACAAGATAATTTGTCATGATGAATCTTGAAAGTAGCATTCAGATGTCTTAGTTTGTAGACATCACTCTGTTCCTGCTCTGTACTGCAATTATCTCCCTCGCAGATAATATTCTGGGAATGTTCAATTCATGCATAAGCAGAAATCTGACAGAAGCCTGAACTGAAATAGCAACGGAATTAGCTTGCCATTTATGTAACGTCTTTAAATGCTCTTACCCAGGTTCGTGATGGTCCGTAGTGGGAAAAATGGTGACCTTCATCTTAAACAGATCGCATATTATAAACGAACAGGCGAATATCATCCAACTACACTGTCAAGTGAGAGAAGTGGCATAAGACGAGCAGCAAAGAAATTTGTTTTCAAAGGTAAAATCTAAATCCTAAATTATACATTCTTCCCCACATGTGTTTATAGAGTCCTGGGAAATTCTCTAGTACTTGGTTATTGCTAAGCAGTTATCAATTAAACTGAAGATCATACTCAAAAGTAATATAACAATCACAGTAAATCTAACTGAAAGTTGATAAGTGCACAAAAGACCTATTAATAAGGGTCTGGAGAGATGGCTCAGCAGCTAAAAGCACATACTGCTCAAATTCAGTTTCCAGTTCCCATGTTGGGCAGCTCATAGCCACCTCTAACTCCAGCTCCAAAGGGACCTGGGCTTTAACCTGCTACACTTCGATGTGTGCATATACCTACATAAAGTCACACACATACACACAATTTAAATTTTTTTTAAATCTAAAAAAGAAAACGACCTATTAAATTATAGATCAAAAGAAATAACTATGAAGAAATTACATAAATTAACTTTTCTTGCTTTTGTCACCTATGGTTCTTACATGACACACCTTCAGGCACTGATGGCGCAGTACTGAGGAAATCATTTGATGCTTAGTATGAAAAGGTTAGCAGCCAGCGTTAAATGTTTGCTTTCTAAAATTAAAGAGTAAGAGTCTGACTGTATTCATAGCTGAATTATCCACAAACCCTGTCCCTCCTTCCACATACTACCATTAATTATTCTCAGGATTACATTTGTTTTCTTGTCTTGGTAATTCATCATACATTAAATATTTGAGACACAGTAGGACCGTTATCACAAAAAAACAAACAAACAAACAAACAAACAAACAAAAAAACCTCTTCCCCCTTCCTTCAATGGGGAAAGCAAACCTAGCATGAGATAAGCAAAAGGCGCAGTCAACAGATAACTAAATGAGTATTTGTGTTATTAAAGGAAGGTTTGCCTAGAGATAGAACATATGACTTTCTACAAATCAGGTCAGAATATAAGGTCATAAATAAATGTCTGTTCATATCTCCCATTATAGATTTCTATCAATAACTCCTATTCTTAACAGGCAGACCTCTTATACTAAAATAGAGGTGCATTCATTCATTTAATCATTTATGTTAAAATGTTTACTGTGTGCCAATCATGTTCTAGGCTCTAGAGATATATTGAATAAAACTGGGTTGCTGCTTTCAAGTTACCTATCTTTTAATTTAGGATATGTGCTATTAATCACCTTATATCTTAATGATGTATCCTGGGGTCTGCATAGCTACCCCTTCTGAATTGGAGAAATAATGGTCCTCCCTCCCTCCTGCTTGCTTAGATGTCCTCGGAGGAAAAGAGAACTGAGAATCATTTTCCTCCCAGCATGCCATCCCTACCTTTACTTAAATCAAAACAAGGAAAGGAAGGGAATTGCTTACAATACAGTTAACAATGAGTGTTGCAGAAAATTTTTGTGCCAAGAAGCTCCTCATTGATACAGGATTCATTTTATAACCTAAGCCATTTTTAAAAGGCTTCTACAAGTAGTTCCCTAATTTGAGTCTCCCATAGGAAGGTCACTTCATATTCACGTAGTCATCACATGCTTTGGTGAGCAGGCTTACTCATTTCTGCTGACACCCACAGAACTATAGCAGATAGTTGTCCTTCTGGGTCTGGAGAGTGCACGGCAATAGCACTCTCCAAGTGCTAAAGAAAAATATTGGAAAAATAAAATTAAAAATCCTCGTGGTTTTAAGTTAAGACTATAATTATCTTAACACTATAGAGCTTGGAAAATTACAGTTTTTTTTTAAATGTCATTCATTTCAGAAAAAAAGCTGTTTTATGTTGGAAAAGATAGGAAACAAAATCGTTTGGTAGTTGTGTCAGAAGAGGAAAAGAAGAAAGTCCTAAGAGAGTGCCATGAAAACGGCACTGGTGTCCATCACGGCATATCCAGAACGCTCACTCTAGTGGAGTCCAGTTACTACTGGACTTCTGTGACCAATGATGTCAAACAGTGGGTATGGCTTGTGTGTTTACAATTTTTATTGTCTTTCTAATAAATACAAAGGTCAGTATTGCTTTAAATGTACCATACATATCAGCTGTGGGGTAAGTACATTATGTATTGTTTTTGAACTAAGAAAACATTTAAATTAAAGATAAGTTTATTTTCCTTTATAATTATTTTAAGTTAGTAGAGTATTGAACTAAGAAAAAAAGAGCATTATTTGAAAATAAATTATTTTGATAGGAAATTATTGAGAAGTGGATCATTGAGCTCCATTTTGCAGGCAAAATTCAAGAGAGGTTGAAATTCTTTTGCTAATTATTATATCCTTACTGCAACCATTCATGATTTTTATATATGATGAAAGTAAGTATGTTTATAATAAATCAGTCCTGTAAACTCTCAACTTTGTGCCTATTCTGTCTTAAGACAGAAAAATGTCACTGGGAGGTGGTAGCACACACCTTTAATCCTTTCACTTGGGAGGCAGAGGCAGATGGATGTCTATGAGTTCGGGGCCACCCTAGTCTATGGGTGGCCCCAACTTAGTTCCAGGGAAAAATGTCAAATCTAAATGGTAAATCCTACACTCACATTGTTAGCCTTGCATACGTTCCTTTACAGCATTCAGTGAAATAACTATCAAATGATTATAATTTAAGAAGAGATGTCATTCTTAAAATAATGCTATTTATAGCTGACAAATACACTTAAGTTGGATAACAAGAGTGATGATGAATAATTATGACAGGTGTTTCCCAGCTCACTTGCCCCTCCCATCCTCAGAAGTGCTTTTCTATTTCTTAATACACCATCTCCACTTCTGTTGCCTTTAAAAAAGAATAACTTTGATCATAATGATGAGGATTTTATTTTTCTTACTTTTTTTGTTTTAGAACTGTTTGAAAGTATTTTTCAAAGTGAAATTCTGGAAATGCTTGAAAATTAGCAGCATCTATAAATTAATCACTTGGTCTCTTCTTAATTCACTTAAATGAAAGTTTCATGACACCTGGATTTTCTTCAGGACATTGGGAGGTTTCTGGCATCTTTAGATATTGTTTGGTTAAAGTTACAGTTCAGTAAATATTAGTAAAATAGATGAATGAATGAACTTTAGAATAAAAATTATAGGAAGAAATGTCATTTGTATGTATAAATTATTGCATAGTCACATGCTGGTTTTAAATTATAGAAAATTATTTATTTCATGGTAGCCCATTAGTAGGTTCTTTTTTCTTTCTTTTATCAATGTTCTTCCTTTGTTTTCTTTTTCCTTTCCTTTTTCTTTTTTTTGGGGGGGATAGGACTCATAACCCAACTGAATTTGAACTTACCATGACTACAGCAGCTCTCCAGCTTCACCACCTTAAGTCAAATGTACTACCACAACTAATTGTAGAATTTTTTTGTCATTTAAAAATAAAATAATAGAAAACTTATTTTAAGATCTGTTGATTAGTATATATTTGAATGTGAACCAAACATACATCCCATTCGAATAAGACTCCATTAAGATTGTCATTTAATCAGAGTAGCAATGAGGAACTTCTTTGGTATAGCTGATTGGACTTACTAGCTATATAGGTGTAGTGACTAATATTTGCTTGTTCTAAATAAAAAGCTTCATTTAATGGGCTATTCTTAGGCCAGTAGACTTCCTTTAAAACACAGAGTACCTGTTGACCATTTTAAGATTCTGCTCTATAAAACTGATTTATATTATATTGAGTATTTTAACATTTATATATATTTTCCTTATTGTGTGCCTCCCTGTAGGTATATGCTTGTCAGCATTGCCAAGTAGCAAAAAATACAGTTATCGTAGCACCTCCGCAGCACCTTCTCCTGGTGGGAAACCCGTGGAGTGTAGTTACTGTTGATCTGATGGGACCTTTTCATACAAGCAGCAGAAGTCATGTGTATGCTATAATCATGACAGATTTGTTCACAAAATGGGTTGTGATTTTGCCTTTATGTGATGTTTCAGCATCAGAAATTTCTAAAGCTATTATCAATATATTTTTCTTATATGGACCTCCTCAGAAAATAATAATGGACCAAAGAGATGAATTCATTGAACAGGTAGGACAGAATGCTCCCATTTGGGAGCATGTATCACTCTCTTATGTTGTCTGGCACATAGTGCTTTGTGCTTTATAGTATATCTAATACAGTCAAATGATTTTGCTGTAGATATGGCATATATAATGTATATTACTAGATTAGGTGAACTGGGAATTAGTAGATCAGTGTTTTTATTATTACTTTACCACTAGATAACTGTAAACTTTATTATCTTCAAACTAAAATGAGATAGTTGAACCAAATAATATTTATTTATTTCTAGCCTAAGAACAACAACAAAAAAGTAAAAATATAGTAAAATGATGTTAATGAGAGTGAAATTATTGAACACATTTATATCATATTAAAACTAAAGAATAATTTTATATGTGCATATTTATATAGGTACCTATGCTAATAGGTAGGTATGCAGACTAAAAGGCTTTATTAATGCTGCAGATTGATAGTAACTTCCTAA
The DNA here is from genome assembly GCA_026225945.1 of Cricetomys ansorgei. Classification (NCBI taxonomy): domain Eukaryota; kingdom Metazoa; phylum Chordata; class Mammalia; order Rodentia; family Nesomyidae; genus Cricetomys; species Cricetomys ansorgei. Next base: position 1,059,717 of record JAMJFZ010001360.1, on the reverse strand, counting down.
GTCATTGAGTAGTCACATATATGTGAAGTACAGTAAAAGCAAAGTAGAAAACAGCATGTAGAAGTAAATTTTTCATTCATTCTTTCATTTAAGCAGTTAATTAATTTTATGAGTACAAAATCTAAATTTCACCAAGCTACTCATTATAAAGTGGTCACATGACTTAAGTGTCTTATAGTCTCCCACCTAAGAATGGCTGAGGAGTCTTGCTCAGATACAACCAACAGAGAATATCTCCTTTTCCTAAAACCAAAATTGATAAATAGAAGCTTATTTCATTCTTAAGTAAAAGAAGTGTAAGCTATACAAGATAACATGAACACTGTGAATGTTGGTGGGAACACACGCTCCCAGCTTCCAGCATCCTATCTTTGGAGTATAATTGTCAGTCTTGTGTTGACAGTGTGGCTGCCAGAGCCATGATATTGCATTCACAAGGAAGGACAGTGGGTGAAAGGAGCTAATGCTGGCTAAGTTTGTGTAGCATCATTTTTTGCTGTAGCTTTCACATGACCACTTCTACCTTCTAGGTATCCTGGAAAATGTGTTTATATATCTACATACAGATATAGATATGCATTAGCTTTTCTTTCTTTGATAAAGTTTAATTATTTTGAGTTATTCTAATTATTCTGAGTTGTTTATATAAAATATTCTTTTCAAAGAAAAATTCATCATTCAAAGGGTGACTAACAGAAAAAATGAGAGCACCAAGGCAGGAAAATAGTTGTTTTACATTTGAGAGACTTACTATTCACAAGTTTCCTAAACTCACTTTGACTTCTTTGAATTCCTGTCCATAAAAATTACTTTTATAACAGCAATAATAGTTGTGGTTAAATTCTATGAATTGCCTACTTCTTGCTTAGAACTGTTTATGTCTTACAAGCATTATATATACACCTCTAGACAGCTGTAGGTAAGATTTTTCTAGACTTACAAATGAGGAAACAGAATGCAGAGGATCAGTGACTTGTATCATGTGACCTAGTGGTTCCATGAAGAAACAGTCTACTGGATTAAAAACTTTTTCTTGACCACAAAATTAGTTTTGAATTCTGTCCTTCCTGTGTGTATATTGGGTAAGGTGCTTAAACTCTTAAAGCTTAAGTTTGTGTCTTTGAGTTGGAGTTAGTAATACATCCTAAAGTCATCCTTAAGTGTAATGACAAAAATGTTAAGCATCTAATGTGTTGATCAGCACTGAGTAAGACTTCAGTCAGTAAGATTTTACCCAAAATGCATGCATATTCTATCTGAATGCCTCTGGTCAATTAAAGACAAAACTTGGGTTTCTTGAAAGCTTTTATAAGCCAGAGGAAAAATACAGTTTTGTTTTTCATATTTTTTAGATCAATATAGAACTGTATAGATTGTTTGGTGCAAAACAGATTGTAATTTCTCACACTTCTGGAAGTGTTAATCCATCTGAAAGTACACCTAGCACAATCAAAACATTCCTTTCCAAACACTGTGCCGAACACCCAAACAACTGGGATGAGCATCTGCCAGCTCTTTCTTTTGCCTTCAATGTGACTCACACAGTATGTACCTTTTTATTATTAGTCACTTACTTCTGACTTACAGAGATTTATAAGGATTTTTTTTACAAGTTTGCTGCTTTTCTTAAAAATAGGAGCCTACTAAAAACACACCATATTTCCAAATGTTCAATCGGAATCCTAGTGTGTTGGAGTGTCCTCATGAAGTGGCTGGTGAAAATACAAGTGTGTTTGCCAGAATCATAGCTGCAATTAGAGAGGCTGATGCAGTAGTGGAAAGCAAGACACCGTCAGTGGACCAGGTGATTATAATAGAATTTCGTAGGGCTGTGACGCCCTACAAAAGATAAATTCTGTTTAAAATCTCTGCACGTAGACATATTCACGTACGTAGACATGATGTATCCTAAAGCAAAAAAAAAAAAAGTTTTTATCTACCAAGTTCTGCTTGTTTTGGTTAAGTAATATATGCCTGTTTATTATTTTTGTGCGTGTGTGTATTACGTAGAGTATGTATGTATTTGTGCAGGTGTGTGTGCACATGTATGAGCATGTTTCTGGAGACTGGTAGTAGCTATCCAATGTCTTCCTCACTCTCAACTTTATTTTTTTGAGCCAGGGTCCCTCGCTGAAATCAGAGCTCACTAATTCAGCTTCACTGGCTGACCAGAGAGCATCTGGATGCTCTAGTCTCACCCCTTTCCATTACCTTTCCCCAAGTTGCTGGGGTTACAGATGTGTGCCACTGTGTCCAGTGGGTGCTGGGACTCTGAACTCAGGTCCTCATGAGTATGAGTCAGGCATTTATCAATGAACATGTGCCCACCCCTTAAATAGTCTGCTTACAAGCTATGAAATTCTGGTAGACTCAAAGAAAAACTATGAATTTGGGAAGACTGAGTAGACCTGGTTTCTAATCCATAGTCTTGTTAACAGTTGTAGGACTTTGTATGCAGTACTTGTTTTAGTCCAAGTACTCAGAACCACTCAGCCTGTTTTATTTTACCTTCGGTGTGATGAGAAAGTACTAAGATAAAGTACTAATATTGACTTTAAAATATTTTTTAAGAAATAATTAGGATTCAAATTTTCATTTCAGTAGCAACTCAGTAAATTCCCATTTCCATGATCTTATAGTACGTGCATTTAAATTTAAGGCCTGTCATAATTTTCTTTTTGTGTTTACATTTACAGGTGGAGGACAACAATATGGATGAACCAAATAAGACCAAGATTGTTAAAAAGAAACCAAAGCAGTTAAATCCATTTCATTTAAAAGTGGGTCATGAGGTTTTAAGACAGAGGAAGAACTGGTGGAAGGATGGCCGTTTCCAGTCCGAATGGGTTGGGCCTTGTGTCATAGACTATATTACGGAAAGTGGATGTGCTGTCCTGAGAGACAATGCTGGAACCAGACTTAAAAGACCTATCAAAATGTCCCATCTTCGGCCTTATGTAAGAGAGTCCAGTGAGCAAGGTAAGTATCTGTTACTTCTCTAGAGTTTTCTTTTCTTTGGGAAGAGAGATTAGAATTTGAAACAAACTTTCCTCTTTTGGTTAAACTGCTTCCCCATCTGAGTTTTATAAAACTTGATAGAATTTTAGGTCTCTCTAGTAATCTGTTTGATTAGAAGGTACTTTCTCAAACTCATTTATTTTTACCATTTGTTGTTATTGAAAATAGATTTTTTTTCATGCAACATATTCTGATTACCTTTTACTCTGCTCCAACTCCTCCCAGATCCTCCCTATGTCCCCACCTACTCAGACCCACTTTTTTTCTTTCCCTTTCATTAGAAAATAAACATAAAATAATGATGATAATAATATAATAAAAAAACAAACAAACTGGGATTTAATTTTAACTTCTATTGTACTTTTATTATTTGCTATTGAAAATGCTGACCCTGATTTGTAAAAGGAAAGATTCATCTCTGCTTTTGCATACTATCCTATCACTTTCTAACTCATTTTAGTGTGGAAACATAAAATAGCTAAGATCATTTAGTGCCAAGACAAACATATGTCCGGAATCTAATTGTGAGAAAATAAGGGAACTTTAAAAATGTGTTTCCTTTTAATGTGGCTTCATAATTAAGTCATCGGTTGGGACTGCTAAGGGTGGAGGATGGGGAATACTCAGAACGCTGTAAGACTATATATAGAAGAGAAGGTCGCATCCCATTAAAGTTACAATGCCCCAACTATGCCAAAAAGCATCCTGGTTGCTAACCTTTTTCTTTATAGGATTTAAATGACATTTTGTCATGGTTTTTAGGTTAAGTTCCCTACTCTTCAAGCTTATTTTATTTTATTTCCACTGTATTTGCTCCCTAGAGCTTTTCTGAGATAGATAAATGAGAGGAAGTTATTTGGTACTTATTTTATCATTACACTTTTTGTGTAAACAAGATAATACATTGTGCCATTTTCATGCACGCGTATTATACACTTTGCTCATCTTGTACAGTGAATATGCTATATAATAGTATATGAATAAAATAAAAATGATGCATTAATATTATTTGACTGTAAGTTACGTCTAATGGTGATTCAATATATTTTTAAATATAATAAATTGTTTAATAGATATAAATAAATAATAAGACTTATGGTTACCCTATTCCTCTGTTGAGATATGAAACCTTTATGGGCTCTTCAATATAGTAGCTCTTGGCCACATCTGGCCTGGACCGCAGTGCTTCTGTTAAGAGCTCTTGGTACTTTCTTTCTTGAGATGTAACCAGTTGCACTAGCCACAAACTTACCCCAGACTGTTCTATCTCCAAACACATGGGTAATTTCAGGGCAGTGCATTCATTTCTCTGTGTCTTCTCACTTCAGAGCTGTTTATGGACTCTCCCTTCTATAAGCGAAGAAGTGAAAAAAGGATAGTGTGAGTTCTTTAATTCCACCAAAATTTCCTTCTCAGTCCTTTACCTTCAGAACCTATTCCCAAATTTGCAAGAAAAATGTTGCTTTGCTGGACCTTATTCAACACTTTTCAGTTTTCTCTTATCAAAGACATTTAGAAAAGACATTTAGAAAATCAAATTATTTTCCTTCTGTATATTTCAGAAACAAGTTGAGAATACAGGTTTCTAAACAGAAGCAATATAGTTCTTGCCTTATGTTTAAATTTTCTGGAAATGTTTCTTCTAGTAATATAAGAAAATTGCAGTATTACTATTGTATGAACATAGGTATTTGAAGTTGATAGGTGGATTTATTTTAAAATTCCCTATCAACCATGCTATAAACTAGTTCTTCAGTAATATTTGAGTTCCCCCCCCCTTTTTGGTGTTTCTCTCATTGGCAGAAATGCAAAATAAATGTGGTTTCTTCCACCTTTTTTCTCAGCATCATACATTTTCCTAAAAGTCTTTTACCTCAGCACCTGCTTTGAAGAGTCCCTGAAATGAATTTAATGAAAACAGTATCTTTAACCACAAACTTTTTTATTTGACATGAATTTAAATATCTGATATACAAAAGGAGTTTAAGTATCTGTTTATATCTATCATATTATTCTTTACTACTGTTGATTTCTTGGCAGTGTTAAAGACTCACAGCCTAAAACAGATGTACTTACACTGCCAAGTTCCTGCCATTCTTATCTGGAATGTAATACTGAGCTAACACATTGAGTACTGGGTTAACAGTTTGCCATTGCTATTTTAAGCATGCCTGTTTTGCTGTTTTGTCTAATTTGATGTTGAGCACTTTTAAGCTACTTTAGTGTCCCTTTGTAATCTTTTAAAAGGGATAATTTTGTGTTGACCCACTGTCCCATCCAACAAAGTTTAGGTTTTAATTTGTTTGCTTTTTTGATGATAGATTTGAGTCTACCTCACCAAAAAGTTTGTCTCATTCTCTCCTTCATGATTAAAAGCCTATTTATGAAATACTTTTCATTAAGCAAGTTTCATATTGCTGCCATAACAACATACAACAGATTTAATGCTTTAGATGTTATGTATTTACTGATATAAACTTACATACTTTAGGATTTCTACATGAGTATTACCAGGCTAAAATTACAGCATTGGCAAAGTCATGTTTCTGGAATATCTAGAAGGGAATGGATTTTCTTGTCCTTTCTCTAGCTTCAAATGCTTCCTTTATTCCTTGGCTTATGGTCCTTTCCTTCTGTTTTCAAAGCCAACAATGTCAAAACTCCTCTTCTGTCTTCCTCTTCTGCATTTGAGGTCCTTTGTCCTTGGACCTACCCAAATATTTTAAGACAATCTCCCTAATTTTAAGATCAGACCATTGGCAGCTTTAATTTCAGGAATACTCAAATTTCTTTTGTCATGAAAAACAACATATTCCAAGGTTGCAGAGATTAAGGGTTGATACGTTGGGAGACTCTTAACTGTGCTTGTGATAGTTAATGGTCTCATTAGTAAAATAAGCACTGTAACACTTAACCCAGGATCTACATTATTAGTAATATAGTTTATGCAGAGAAACTATTTCTTTATCCTTGTAGCTAAATATTCTCTAGACCCAAAGCCTGTCCAGTTCACTCCTGGTAGCTACTACTAATATTATTACAACAATAATAGATCAAATAATAGTTGTTTGTGGTGGGAAGGATATGCTACAAGAGCAATTTAATGTAAAAGTTTGAAATTATCATACAATTGAGTTATTTTGTTACCACCTCACATAAGAATAAGAAAACAAACCTTACATTTTTATAATTTAAATCATTAATTCATCCAAATCATTCAAATTTTCTGATCATTAAATGTATCTTCCTCCTTAACAGTTTAGATATCTGTTTTCTAATCTTACATTTTTATTCCTTACAACCATATAAGAGAAAGTTTGTGAAAACAAACAAACTGAATGGTGCCTTCTGAAACATCTTGAAAATGTCTAAGTTTCAAAAAATCTAGACTTCTTATTCAGTCTTTTCAAAGTTGAAATGAATTTTCATCATAATCACAATAAATCAATAGAATGAGAAAAGAAAACTACTTAATACAGTGTATCTTATGTAATGTAACTGGATAGAAGACTCCTTTAATATGGTGTTTCTCTCTGCCTTAAAGGTAAAAATGTTGACCTATTCTTTTCTGTGTCTTTTCTTCAGGATTCTTGTTGATTCATATCAGTATTGTCCAATGATAGAAAATCCATGTGACATGAAGTTTTATAATTTTTATTAGCACATTTTTGAATAAAAGATTAAAATGATTTCTTACTTTTTATAACAATATACCCAAAATATTAGATATTTTACTTACATAGGAGGCCCCTAAGAGTCTCTCTTTTAATAATCTTTTCTAAAATTAAATCATATTTGTATTGGTCCAGTTAGACCATAATTGGAATTGAAGCATATTTGGTCTCTATGAATAAATGAGATTTTTTAAATATAGAAACTGGTCCTTGGCATTTTCATGGTAATTGTTACAATATAAATATGACCCATACTCTGCATAGCTTTCTTATAATAAGGTACTTTAAGAACCATCATTTATCGAAAGGAAAAATGTATTTGTATAACATATATGTGAGTATGTATATATGTATGTGTGTGTGTGTGTGTGTGTATATATATAATTTTTCTTCTTAGTAATAGGTGATATTGGTAAGGTTTATTTCATATCCAGGAAATCAGCTTCTTAGAGCTTTGCATATAGAAACATTTTCCCCACAGATACGTATTTACTGGCATATTTTTCTAAAATAAGCCAACCTAGAATATTGTGGGATTAGGTGTTGGTCAAACCTGCTCGTCTATATGGGAAAAAAATTACATAAAACTTCCTTCATCAAACATCTCTGAAAACTCCTTGAAAATTACCTAGATGCTGTAGTGTCTGTCTCAGTGATAACCTCATGTAACATACAGCCATTAATCCTACATAATTCTTCATGAATATTTTAAGTTCAACAACTCTTTCTATCATAACTAGCCTTTTAACTAGACTTATTGAACTATTATCTGGCCTTTTGTGTTAGAATAAGCTAATAAGCAAGCTGGTTTATATTTCTAGTGTTATATTTCTAGTAATACACTTTGTTTCAAATTCCATTTTCTTAGTGCTTTTAATCAAAACAGTTCTCATGAATTGATTTTTGTTTGTTTTTGAGACAGTGTTTTTCTGGCTCACTCTGTAGACCAGGGTGGCCCCAGCTCACAGAGATCAGCCTGCCTCTGCCTCCAGAGTTCTAGAATTAAAGGCGTGTACTACCACCGCCTGGCTTAGTTCTCATGAATTGAATTATCTGCATTTTATCTTTCAAATTTGTTCCTTTTGTCCAGCAGTTCTCCCACACTAGCATAAACTCACATTTTTTACACCTGTTACAATTCTGTAGACTTTTATTTTACCATAAATGATGTATCTTCAGAACTTTATTTTCAGTATGATCACTACTTACACTTTCGTGAGAATTTGTAAAGTTAAACTTGGAAAACCTCTCAAGGCTAAATGTGCAAGCATACTTTGTTGACACAGATTCACCATATGTAAATATTGATTCAGGGCAAAGGCTTCTTACTGTTTTGTTTAATTGAATCACCCTTTCTTAGTCCTGGATCCAGGGAGCATTTTGGCCTCCTTACATCCTACTCTTAACCCTGGAACTGGCTATTATGCTTACCTTAGTTATTCTCCCTTGACCCTTATCTTCTTGAACATTGTTTCTAAGTTAACAGAACTCATCTTTATGGAGAAGAGGATATATACTTTGTGAAGAGTTTCAACATAAACGTGTTTTAAGCTTTTTTGTACATATGGAATTGAGTTAATTATCATCAAGAAACTTTTTTCCAAAATTGTGCTGTGCTTAAATATGGCTATAATAAACTGCCTGTTGTCAGACTCTAGAAGTTTGAGCCTAACTATATAAGTCCTATTGAACTGGATTTCCTTTTTGCCTCTCTCAGATCATTTCTCTGTTGGCCATAGTGTTTGCAGAAACCTCCACATAAGCCCACTCAACTACTGTAAATTCTGTACAAATTGGAGGGCATCTGAAATTAGAAATACAAGAGGTTAGCAATTCAGTTGGCTAAAATAGCCTTATTAATTCACACAGAAATGCTTTGTACAAGCATGCTAAAGATATCATCAGTATCAAAATTATAGTTCCATAATTTTGTTTTAACCTGTACCACTCCTACCCCTTGTAGGATATATAGATATATCTATATATATATATGGACATATAAATATATTCATTTATATGTCCTTATAGATAAATGTACATCAGAGACCAGTCAAAGAAATAGAGAGCTTTGTTTCAATACCTTTGATGTTCCTACATCCTTTACATGCAAATTCATGGTGTGTGTGTTTGTGTGTGTGTGTATGTAATTTTGTTCACTTTGTGTGTGTTTAATGAATGAGAGCATTTTTTTTTCTCAAGACAGTGTTTCTTGTGTAATCCAATCTGAGAGATCTGCCTGCCTCTACCTCCCAAGTCCTGGGATTAAAGGCATGCACTATATGCCCAGCTTGATAAGAGAGCTTTTCAGAAGTTGATATTGATAACTAATTTTTATTGCTTTGACTTTCATTCTTCATTTTAAATAATGTTTGCCTTCAATTCTAAAAGGAAATGTCTTTCTCTTTCAGACAGTCTTTATTTCTTTCAAGGTTCAGTAGTAGCAGATCACGACTACATTGGATTACCTGAAATCCCAGTTGGAGCATATCAGGCAAATATTCTGGTAGAAGATGCAACTATCGGTGTAGCTGATAATGAATTATTGGCATCAAGCAAGGATCATGAACTCTTAGAATATAGAAATTCAAAAATTTCTGCATTGGTAGAAGATCACAGTACTTTGGAGAAACAGACTTTCAGTCTATTAGATTCTTCAAATCAAGTTCTTGAGTTCTTAAGTTAGTAATTGCAAAGATTAATTTAAAATGCTTGCTTAGAATGTATATATTTCTAGATTGTAAGTATTGTATGTATTAAAATAGGTTGTATAGAAGAAATATCTTGGTACAGTATTAAAAACTAAATTCTAAAGGCATATTTTAAACCAACCTAAAGTTGTGACACATTTGAATTAAAATAAATAAATGTAACAGAAGTATACAATGTATAGAATTCAGGAATTTCTCAAGAACAAACAAAATATATTTGCTTCTTAGGAAATAAATTCTAGTAGAAAAGTCTCAAACCTTTTTCTAATATTGGTACTGCATTTTCTGTTCTAATTTTTTCAGGAATAGCTCCTTCCTTTGAAATAAATTTAAACTACTTAAACTTTGGGTAATAAATATTGAGTGAATAATAACATGAATGAAATGAAATATTTTTTGTGACATTGGAACATTTTTACATTGATACTTATGTATTTATGTGTGTGTGTGTTTGAGTGTGGCTTTGTGCGTGTGAGTACAGTGCCTCTGAAGACTGGAAGAGGGTGTTAAATACTCTGGAGTTGAATTTACAGGTGTTTGTGAGCCAACTAATGTGAGTTCTGGGAACCAAATTTGGGTCCTCTGCACCAGCAGAACATATGCTAGCTAACAGACAAATAACTATTGGGGAAAGACGTCTCTGACATATTATAGACCAAAGAAATTGCAGATAGAATTCTGGAAAGAAATCGTAAAAAACTATGGTTGTAGTTAACTTTACCTCCCTCTCCTCAGCAGAGCAGAGTTCATGAAGGGATCCTATGTAATAGGTAAAGTAATCATATCCTTCCTCATCTCAATGAAGTCATTTTCTTCCAAGTTTCTTTCAGAGATCATCTGACTTAAAATTAGACTCTTTTACTTGTTCTATTTTGGGAGGCTAGCTAGCATTCAGATTCATTTCTAAGTCGCAGATTCCGCACAGCTAAGAATAGAGTTTTCCTTTCCTAAGTAATTTCTCATCAGATTTTTGTTCTGTGTATATGATTCACATTAGGCTGTGTTGTTCTTTTTGCCAATTATCCCCAAATCTTAGTGGCTTAAAACAATAAAACTTTATTTCTTGGCCACCCACATGTCCCTTTTGCTCATCAGTGACTGATTGTGTTTCACCCTTAAAAATGTAGACTGATGGAGCTTAGTTCCAGAAATGACACTATACTTTGTGGCAAAGGGAGAACTGAGCACTAGATCAAAGGTGATTTACCAAGATGTGCTCATTACTACCATGCTTAAATGTCATATAATTCTTGTGGGTACAGAATTTTTTTTTAATTAATGATGAGATTTTTACTGTGTGAATGAATATATAAAAATCCACTGAATTGCCTGGTGGTTGTGGTGCATGCCTTTAATCCCAGTGCTCAGGAGGCAGAGGCAGGAGGATCTCTGAGTTTGATGCCAGCCTGGTCTATAGAGTAAACTGCAGGACAGCCAGAGTTACAACAGAGAAACCCTGTCTCAAAAAGGGGGTGGGGGGACCCACTGGATTGTACCATCTACAGATGTGTTTCACATTTACTGCCTTCTCACAGTGTTCATATTTTCCCCAGTTGATAATGGCACCAGGATGAGAGAACAGACCCCTGTAAACCATCTTCTGGGGTTATTATCTGATAAACCATCTACAGACCCTGGTCAGACCAGTAAAGGGCTTTCCTTGCTGACATAGTCTATAAAGACTGGAGGAGGTGGCTCCTTTTCAGATGTGTAGACACCAACATAAGACTGTGAGAATTACAGATAATCAGAAAAACATACAAAGTTTCAAAATAATCACTAATAGCTGACCCTCAAGAAGTATATATATAAAATATGCATGGAAAAGAATTCAAAATGACTGTCTTAAGTTCAAATAGTATATAAGTGGACATAGTCAACTAAAATCTGAAGCAATATGTGGAAAAAAAGAATGAACAGTTCAGCAAAAGAAGCTGTAATAGTGTTAATTATATACTAGATACCTAGATACAGTCTAGAATCACCTGGGAAGAACATTTAAAAGAGGAATTGTTTGGATTAGCTTGGCCTATGAGCATGTCTGTGAAAGATTTTCTTGTGTTGTTTGATATGGGAATATGCCCTCACGGTGTGTGGTACCACTCCCTAGTCGGGGGGCAGCGGGGGGGGGGGGGGATGGGGAGAAGGGGGGCCGGTCTGTTTGAGTGATCTACATTGGGATGAATGGAAAGGTACTCTTAGGGCAAGACCCACCAAGTTAAACAAGTTTCCAACTTGTGGAAAGAAAAGGCCTAAAGAATTTTCAGCTCCTAAAAACAACAAAAGAGTAACTATTACACTCTCCTTGCTGAAGATCTGTACATTTAGTGTAGTCAGGGCTCTTGCATAAGGATATTGATTTCCCTCTTTAGTAAAGTGAGAAAATATTTGAGAAATAGTCATAAACTTAGAATATTTCGAATGCAAACCCAGTATCAGATTCATGAAGCCTGCTTATAGTAAATGTAAAAATAACTTTACCCTGACATAATCACACTCTCAAAAACCAAAGACAATTTTTAATCAGAAGAAAAAAGTAGCTCTTCAAGGTTTATTATAACTCTATGGTAAACAGCATGGCACTGGTATAGCCAGAGGCAGACCAATGAAACAATAACCCAGAACCATACTAAGCTGGCTAATTTTATGTGAACTTGACACAAGTTAGAGTTATTTTATAAGAGGGAACTTCAATGAGAAAATGCCCCCACCAGATTGGCCTGTGGGCAAGGCTGTGATGAATTTTCTTGATGATTGATGTGGGAGTGCCCAGCTCATTGTGGGTGGTGCCAGCCCTGGGCTTGTGGTCTTGGGTGCTGTAAAAATGCAGGCCAGTAAGCAACACTCCTCCATGACCTTAACATCAGATGTTACCTCTAGGTTCCCATCCTGTTTGAATTCCTGTCCTCACTCCCTTTGATGATGAACTGTGGTGTAGAAGTGTAAGCCGTATAAACACTTTCTTCTCCAAGTTGCTTACAGTCATGGTGTTTCATCAGAACACTAGAAACCCTAAGACAACTATGCATGTTAATATGCATATTATGCATGTTATGTTATGTTAAATTTTAGAGTTTTATTTTTGTATTTATTAATTGTGAGAAGAGAGAAAGGTGGGGGGAGGGAGAGAGTGTGTCAGAGAACAACTTTGTATAGATGTTTCTGTCTGTCTACCTTGATATGAGTTCTGGGTATTAAATCAGGTCATCAGGCTTGCAAAGCAAGTATTTACCGACTGAACCTACACACCTTTCCAGTTAAGTGATCATAGCTGGTTTCCATGAATATAAAATGCTGAAAGTAGTCTTCAGTAAATTATCTTGGGAAAATTACCTGCACAAAATACTACTATATAATCTAAAAATTCAAGTCAGAGTGGATTAAAGACTTAAATGTAACAGCTAAAGCAACTAAAAGAAAACTGAGAAAGCCTGTTGATAGTGATCTGGACAATGATTTTGTATTTTGCCTCAGAAACACAATCAACTAAAGTAAAATTAAGCATATAGGATTGCATTAAACTAAAGTGCTTCTACACAGCAATATAAAATTAAATAACAAAATGAACAGCATATGAGATGAGAAAAAATGAACAGATAAGTTGTGAATATAAAAAGTTCATAAGGAACTCAGCAGTTAAAACTACAACAGTTAAAAGCTGGTTGACAAATATTCCTAATTAGACAGTTCTCCAAAGAAAGACAAGGACAGCAGATACATGGTGGTGCGGGTGGGATTTCTTATCACTAGTCATCAGAGAGTGCAACTCAAGAAACTTAATGACTTTTTTTTAAAAGAGGTAGCATGATGGTTATTCTTGATTGTCAACTTGACTACATCTGGAATTAATTAAAATCCCAAAATGGAGGGCATACCTGTGAAGGATTTTTCCTTAATTTGAAATGGGAAGATCAGTTTCTGACCTGGATCTTTGAGTTAAGACATAAGACACACCTTTAATCAAGATATTTTGAGCTGGAAAAACCTGTCTCTATTCTGGGCCAAACCTCCTTCTGAAAGCCTATATAAGGAGATAGAAGAAGGAAGCTTTACTCTTTCCCTGCTTGCTTTGGCTTTGCTACCAAGCCCATTCATTCACTGGCATTAGAGTCTACTTTGGGATTCCAACATATGCTGAAGGCAAGCTGAGACATCCAACCTCGTGGACTGAGCAGCAACTAGATTCTTATTACCCTTAACATTCATACCCAGCCATTGTTAGAGTAGCTGGATCACAGCCTGTAAGTCATTCCAATAAATTTCCTTTAGATAGATGGATGGATGATAGATAGACAATAGAGATTCTATAAGTTCTGTTACTCTAAAGAACCCTAACTAATACAGTTAGCAAGTGATTAGAAGGCTTATATACTGACTGACAGTATGTTAATATAACTATATCAACTATTACAAAAAGCAACATAGAAATTAAATGTGAACCTGTGTTGTTAGGAACTGACTGTTCTCTGATCCAAGCAACCACCATCTTGGTGAGTTCAGCACTGTTTACACCCCCTCATGAAGGAGTGAGGAGCGTCATGAGACTCTCACCTCAGGACCCAGCTGCACCCGATCACCTGCAAGCAATTCTGCCTTACTTGCACATGGCCTTGGGGAGGAACTAGAGTTTATAAGCCAGGGGAGAAAAGGAGACAAGGACTAGATCTATGTGGCTATGGGGAAGCTCTTCCCTGAAGGGTAAAGGCTTTTCAGCGGTGCAGCATGTTGGGGAGAGTAGCACTCACAACCTGAAAGTAACTCCTCAATCATGCTCCTGGAGGAAGCCCAACAAACTCCCTGAGTCAATTTGGGTGGGATCATTCCTCAGTTTGTCATTGTCTTTGGAGAGATGCCATGATCACTTCAATTCTTACAAAGGAAAACATTTAATTAGGGCTGGCTTACAGTTCAGAAGTTTAGTCCATTATAGTCATAACAGGAAGCAGCGGCGTGAAGGCATGCATGGTGCTGGAGTGGTAGCTGAGAATTCTACATCTAGATCAGCAGGCAGCAGGAAGAAGAGTGGCACATTAGACCTGGCTTGAGCATCTGAAAACTCAGAATGCTCCCAGTGACACATTTCCTCCAATAAGGCCACCCTTCCTCCAAAAAGGTCACCCCTCCTAATAGTGCCACTCCCTATGAACCAATGGGGGGCCATTTTTATTCAAGTCACCGGAGGACCTCTGTTTTAGAAGAAGGCATACATGTTAATTATGTCTTTCCCCACAAGAAGGAATTTTATCAACAACTGGCAATCATTCTAAACTCTTCATAGCTGGATTTGCACCCACATGTCCTTTACAACAGTATTCATAATACTCTCAAGGAAGAAATAGAGAAGAACATGTGACATATATGTATTAAAAGGAATAGTTTTCAGTCTCATAAATGAAGGAAAGCCTATCATCTTCCAAGCATAAACATGCACAGTTTTATGCTAAATGAATCAAACAAAACACATAAAGATACACTGTACGATCTGACCTATATGTGAAATCTAAAAATGTTCAAAACCATAGGAGCAATTAGTAGAATGGTAGTTGAAGAAGTCAGGTGTAGAAGAATAGGCTTGTTTGAAAGCTAGGAAGGGTATATTGCAGGGCTCCAGATGAGGGAATCACATTCAGAGGCCTGTGTGGTCTGGATGGAATATAGAAA
The DNA here is from genome assembly GCA_026225945.1 of Cricetomys ansorgei. NCBI lineage: Eukaryota > Metazoa > Chordata > Mammalia > Rodentia > Nesomyidae > Cricetomys > Cricetomys ansorgei. The sequence continues at coordinate 1,044,656 of JAMJFZ010001360.1, read as the reverse complement.
GAATGTCAAAATGCTGGTACACATCTTTAATCCCAGTAATCAGAAAGCAGTGGTAACAAACACCTTTAGTCCCAGTATTCAAAAAGTAGTAGTGATTCACATCTGCAACCCCTAAGACAGAAACAGAGTGTGGAAACAGACTCAGAAGGAGTCAGTGACACACAAGAAGTGGTATCTGAGATGAGTCATTGAATGACAGGCAAAGTGACTAATCAGAGGAAGAGTTGGAAGAGTGAGTCAGAGTGAGGACATGCCCAAATTTCAGGATTGGGCTCTTAGCTCCAAGCAGTCAGTTACTGCAGAATCAGTTACAGAAGGCAAGATGAGGTGAGCAGTCTGAAGCAGGCAGATGAAAGACAAGACACAACCACATTGAAGTGGTATGACAGAAGAGCAGAGAGGATGACTGAAGTAGTATGGAGTAATGAGAAGTCAGGGAAAGACACAGAGACACAGAGGCAGCTCAGCAGAAGTAGTCAGTATCAGATGGGAAGTGAGTCAGTTTGAAGCCAAGCAGAGCAGTTCAGTATGAGGGAGTCAAAGAGCTAGCCAGAATCTGCCAGAGACAGAAGAGTTTGGTGAGAAACAAGAGAGTTAGGCCCAAAGAAACAAGTGAGTTGAATTGAATCAGAAGAGTCAGAGTTCAGAAGGAGCTAGTCATAGTGAACTCAGTCAGCAGTAAGTCTCAGAGATTGATTAGATTGTACAGAGGTTTAAATGTTCTAGATTATACAGAAGCTGAAGCTGAAGTCTTTCAGTTCTAGGTTTAAGAGTAGATTGTAAGGAGGCTGAAATGCTCCAGGCCTCCAGGACTAAGAACTAAGGATTGAATTAATCAAAGAATAAAAAATCTTTGCCCCAAATCTATGGCTACATATGGTATAAATCTATAGTTACAATCAGGAGATGATAAAAAAAAAAGAAGGGGAGCAGGCATTTTTCAATGGGCAAAATGTTTCGATTAGCCAGGAAAATTATATTCCGAATATATAACTGCATGTTTGTGCTCTAATAGTATATTCCAGTATGATCCCATAAATCTATCAACATGTTAATGAGATCAGAATCCTCCTGAGACAATCATTTTCTAAAACTCTTATTTCTGGCAATTGCTTTATTGGCAACCAAACTTCTGCCACATGAGCCTTTCCAAGTTAGAAAGCATTATTTTCTTCTACTAGTCCTTAAGGCTTACGTCCACATTGTCACAATGTCAAAAAATATTCAGGCTATCTCTAAATCTAGTAATTCCAACAGTCCTCAAAAGTATAAACTCTTCTCTAAGATTCGGGCCACCTCTTATCTGATAGCTCTTGTAAAACTCACAAGTTATGTACTTCCAGCAATCAATGATGAAACCACAGAGTAAACATTTCCATTCCAAAGAGAAAGAATAAGCAAAGAGAGACTGGAATGTAGCAGGGAAGACAGTAAACCGTGTAACTCCACATCTGTCATTTTGGGCATACAATCAGCAGAATCTGTGCCCAAAAAGGTTTGAACAGCCACAGCCTGCCCTCTATGATTTGGTGGCTGCAGCTCAGATGCTCACTCTCTTGAACTGGCGCCCTTTGCTCCTGGAGTCTTTACTCAGCAAATGTACCATGTTTCTAGCATCTCTGTTTTCTAGGGTCTCTGTTTTACCTTGGGCTTCACTCTTACAGACTTGCACATGCCCTTTTCAGAGGATGCTTGTTAAACCTCAAACCCTACTAAACATTTTCTGGCCTTCCATGCTTCATATGAAGCCTCAGTGGAGTTGTCTGTGACCCAGTAATCCCTGCATTCTGCATGTCTGAAAGAATCATCAGATGGATGAAACTTGTTTCTTTGAACAGCTTGACTAGTAGCCAGGCTTACTTGGACTGAGGATGCAGCAGTCTCTGAATGTGTAGATGAACATGGGAAAACCATTTTGTAGGCTGCACCTTAGAAGCAGTCACTCAGATAGTCTCGCCTTAAAGCCATGTCTTTCAAATGTTTTTATAACTTTCACAAGAGCCTACAATGAGTAGAGTCTGGCCAATTCCTGAACTTCAACAACAATCTAAGAGAATAATCAGCAAGTTCAAAGATGGAATTAAAACTGCCTATCAGCGGGATCTTATTAATGGTGCTAATTTCCTTAGCTTCTCTTCCTGAGCTTGTTTATCTTGTTTGTCAGATATATCACACTCTATCAGATGATGCCCATTTGTCTTAGTATTGTTGTTTCATGATGTATATTATATGAAAATATCACATTGTATATAATGTTCATAATTTTTGTCAATTATACCTAAACTTTAGCAAATACATAGAGGAGTAAAAGTAAATCAATGATTCTAGACTCAATAGCAATTCTTACCAGGAAACAAATTAGCTAGAGAAACTACTTCAAAGGTGTCTCAACTACTCTTTATCCCAGCAAATCCTGGGTGAAATGTATTCTCGTGGCTTCTGATTACATTACTGCTATTTAACATCTTAATAAGCCTATTATTATCTTTACTACAAGCTAGGCCTGTTACTCCCAGGTACTAAGAATTGTAAGACAGTGGGGTCATACCTTCACAACAAGCCCAGCCTAGGCAACACAGTGAGAACCTCCATTAAAAAATAAATAAATAAAGCTTGAATGTTACTCAGTGTAGAGTGTTTGCTTAGCATAAATAAGGCCTTACTTTGATTGCCCAGTAGTATTGCAGCAATATATATATATATATATATATATATATATATATATATGTATAAAATGTAAACAGCCAAGGAAGTCACATAGTCAAGCTTCATAATATAGGACAGGTGAATCCTATTATATTCCTGGAAGGAGACAAACTAGACAGACTATCAATGGATAACAATAATAATAGCCACACATATCTTAGTTTAAAAACTTTTTTATTATAGACAATAAAAAATTAATGAAATAAACATTAAAGTTCTTATTTCCTAATAGACTAATGCCTAATACAAAGTATCCTAATAAATTACTGACTTTAAGACTGAAATTTCAGAATTATAATGTAGATCCTACAAATACATATTTTAAGTAAATGAATACATAAAGAGAATATTCTGATTTTATATCCACAGTTTTATCTTCAATATGCATGGTGTTACAGGTAGAAATGAAACTCTACATGCCATATAACTAAATATTTCAAAGCTAAAGTTCAAGCTTATAAACTACAATATACCTTTTAAAGTCCTTAGTAGGGCCTGCTTATAGCCCACCCCAGAGGGCGATAACTCAGGGAAAAAGCAATCTCACAGGGTACACATTCCACCATCCCTGTCTTCCCAGGATAATTGCCACAAACTCCTGATTGAGGTACCTGATTCCTAGCCCAAGCCTTAGGACTGAGCTTTTTCCAGTTGTCTACCCACTAGTGACAAGTTAGGGAGACCCTAAAAGATGGCTCTGGTTCCTTGGGTGCAGTGAGTGTCATAAGTTACAGTTGGACACAGCTTACTCCTCAGGCAAAAGGCATCTCTTGACAGCATTTAGGCTAATGCAATTTACTTAAAAAATAAAATGAGTAATAAAACACTGACCAAAAGAATTCAGAAATATGAAGCTTCGTATGCCACCTTGTGGTGTTTTCATGACTACGTAAAGACATAATAGAGAGGGAACTAGAAAATCTATTTTGCATGAGAATATGTGCATTTGAAACATTTTTAAGTGTAATCAACATTTCAAGTATAATTCTTGTTCTACCACCATCTATAATAGTAAGTTACTAGGATGTATACTATGACTGAATAGCCCTTGAGTTATGAAATCCATCTACACACTCCAAATGATATATATGAAACATGTGCTTTGTTTTAGGTATTGCTTTGGCACTGAAGTTAACTTAAAGACAGAAATCCTTGCCTTCCTGAGGTTTATATTCCAGGATTGTGAAATAGTGGCCAGTAGCTCTTATATTTACATTTCTTCGCTAGAGCCAGTTTAAAAAGTCCACGCATTGCCTTCTGTATACACATCTCATTAGGATCTCTAGCTGAAACTTTGAAAAAAGAATTGTATTATTTCTCGCCTCTCAGAAAACTTAAAAGAATTATTTGTTTTAATGTCTTAAAATGACTGGGCGACTTCTACTTACGGAGTACCTACACATTATAACCAATAAGTAAAAATGGAGATGAGGTTTTTTTTTTCTTCTTTTAAAAATATCCACTTTCTAGTTTTTGTTTTCTAGAAACACATTTATTACTTAGGGAGAACTATTAGTTTCGTGCAAGATTCTATTTGGTATTGATGAGACAAAGACTAAGAAAGTGTCATCATATCAAAGCATTTAATTATTACTTGTTTTATTTTTAAAGGTTGTTTATCATTGCTACATAAGAAGCCTGCTGAATTTTATGTGTTAATTTCGCATTCTTCCAGTTGGTGAATGTGTTTATTGCTCAAAACTTTTTTGATGGTCTTCAGTTTTTCGTTTATAGAATTGTATAATCTACAAGGGATACTTTCATTTTTTTCACATTTGTGCTCCTTAATTCTTACTTTTGTGTTCCATAGACTTCAATAACGTTATTGTCTAATAGTGGAGACAACGGACACCCTTGTATTGTTCCTGGCCTTAGTGAGAATACTTTTGAGTTTTTCTTCATTTATCATGATGTTGGCTACAGGATTGCTGTAGATAACCTTTATTACATTGAGGAAAACTCCCTCCATTCCTATCCTTTTTATGACTTTTGGCATTAAGGAATGTTGGGTTTTGTCAAGGGATCTTTTTCTCTACTGAGATGATCGTGTGATTTATGCCTTTTAGACCATTTACATCATGAATAAGCTTATTGGTGTAAATATGTTGAACCTCCTGCATTTCTGGAATAAAGTGATCTTGGTCATGATGAATGGTCTTTTTGATGTGATATTGAACTTGGTTTGTGAATATTTTATTGATAATTTTTCATCTGTGTTCATCAGGGAGATTGTTTTGTAATTTTCTTTGTTATATAATGTCTTTCGTTTTAATATTAGGGTAATACTGGCTTCATACAAAGAATTTGGAATCCTTCCTTTATTATTTTATGTAATATTTGAGTACTATTTGTATTAGTTTTTCTTTGATGATCTGGGAGAAGAATGCAACAAATCCATTCTGTCCAGGACTTCTTTTTGTGGGAGATATTTTTTATTACTGCTTTAATTTTATTATTGGTAATCAATGTATCTATTGTAATCAATAGATACATTACCAATGTATCTATTGGTAATCAAATTATCTATTTCATCTTGATTCTATTTTGGTATGTCATATGCATTCCTCTATGTATTTTAAGTTTGCAAATTAGTGGAGTATGGGCTTCTAAGGTATATATTTAGGATTTCATTGTTACCTGTTTTAATATCACACTTTTCAATTATATTTTTATTTATGTCTTCTATCCTTTTTGGCTGAGGGTTTGTCAATATTGCTTATCTTTAAGAAACATAATTTTTATTGATACTTTACATTGCTTTAAATTTATATTAAATTAATCTCTGCCTTGATTTTGACTACTTTCTCCCATCTACTGTTATGAACTTTCATTTGTTCTTGATTTTTTTCAAGGCCACAAAGTATGTCATAATTAATTTATTTGAGATCATTCAAAATTTTTATGTAGGCACTTAGAGGTATATGCTTTATATTGTGTCCCCTAGATTTTGATATGTTGTATATTTATTTTCATTCAATTCTAGGGATTTTATATTTATGGTTTCTCCAGTGATACAAGCATCATTTCGTGATGTATTGAGTCAGCCCCATGAGTTTGTGTGCTTTCTTTGATGCAATAATATGATGGATCTTGACTTCTAATCAAATCTTCTAGTCTCTTTTTATAAGCAAAATAAAACTGTTAATGTTCAGGGTTTTTGTTTTTAAAGCTGTGTGTTGATGCCTGGCATTTTACCATTTTGTTTATTTGTGGTATTTTTTTAAATCTCTTTTGATTAATTTTCTTGGTACTGTTTACTTGTCTCCTTTGGCATCTTCAGTGTGTTTATCCTTCTCTTCAGACCAAAATATTCCTTCCAGTATCATTTTTTAGAGCTTGTTTAGTGGTCATAAATTCTTTAAGCCTATTTTTATCGTGGAAAGCTTTTTTTTTCTCCTTTCATGTTAGTAGATAATTTTCTGGGATCGATAGATATATTGGCATCTGTGGTATTTCACAGATTAGGAAACAACTTTCCAGGCTCTTTCTGCTTTAAATGTTTCTACTAGATTATCAGGTGTTATTCTGATTGGTCTGCCGTTTTACATGGCTTGACTCTTCTTTCTTGAAACTTTCAATACCCTTTCTTTAGTCTGTGGCTTTAATGTTAATTTGTCATTGGAGATTTCTTTTCTTGTCCTATTTGGAGTCCTGTGGGCTTTTTCTAACTGAATGCGTATCCTTTTTCCTTTATATTTTGGGAATTTCTTCTATGATTTTATTGAAAATATTTTATATGCCTTTTGTGTGGAATTATGCTCATGATTTAAGATTTGGTCTTTTCATGACATCCCAGACCTCTCTCACGTTTCTTTTATATTATTAAAAAATGTATCAATGAACTTTGCTGTATGATCCAATCGTTCTACCTTATCTTTCAGTCCCGGTAGTCTGTTTTCCACAGAATCCATTGTGCTCATGAGACTTTGCAGTGAGTTTTGATTTGGCTTATTGAGATTTCCATTTTCAATATCATTTTAGTTTGGTTTTCTTCAAGTCTATCTCTTCAGTTCATTCTATTTTTTATCTTATATTGACTTCCTTACTTAATTTAGCTTTTGTATTTGTTCATTTATCTCTTTTATCAATATTTTTGGTGTCAATGTGTTTTCAAAAAAATTAAGATCATTACTTCTTATCAAATAAACTGAAAACAAACCTTCCCAAAGTCCATTCTATTCTGAGCAGCCCACAATTTTCTAACTTAATTGTACTTTTTTTAAATCAGTGCATTGCTCCACGAGTGAGTTCGATCTCCCTCACACACCTGTCCCTGTTCATCACCTGAAGTTTATGCCTTATCCCTTTCCCCAGTCCTCTCTCCAGCTTGCTTGTCTTGGAAGCTCATCCTACCTATTTCAGTCAGTAAATCTTACTCAACAGTGCTAGTATTCATAATTTTGCTATCTGTAGAAAGTATTATATTACATATACTGTTATATACAGGTACGTAAATATATTGTTTTATATAGCTCTTGATTTGTATGTTAATCAGTTCTTTTCAGTAATTCAGTTGTAATTTTAAAGACAGGGACCATGTTATGATTATAATTTTGTATCATATATCATATAGAGCTGTGTATAAGGTAGGAAGTCACTGAATGCTTGTTGGCCAGTAACATAAAATAAAAGACAATCCAAAATAGGTCAAACTAAGTTTATCTAGAAATTGAATTAGCCTGAAGACTATAGAGCAAAAGCATCATCAATTAGCTTCATTGACAACCTGTAGGCCTTTAAAAATATTCCACCTGTTTCAAACCCTAAGCCTAGCCTAGTTTAGTCCTTTACATTGTGCTAATGGCAACTCCATGAAGAGGACACAGGCACTTTCAATATGTATGGAACACCTGGCTTTCCAGGTATTTACAAATACCCAGATATTGCAGATGACACAGGCATAATAATCAGAGAGCTAAATTATACATTATTATAATTGGGCAAATAAGTTAAAGTTATTCTTCTTAAAGAGAGTGACATCATTCATAATAGAATCTGTTTTGTTTTGTTTTGTTTCTGAGTGTACAAGTCCACATGCAAGAATTTTTCCCAAGTTTGACCACCAGATGTCAGCCATCCACTGTGCTGGTAATAACTTCTTTGAAGAAATCTTCTGAAAAATGTACTATGTGGATGTCCAGATGTCTGTTATCTGTATTCTGCTTCTTTCATTCTTTTCTGCTTTGACCATCAGGCTTCTAATCAGTCAGTGACCAATCTAATCAAGTAAAATTTTAGAACCCAAATATCCACTGTAACCCATCGTAACCCATCTAAGAGTGACAAGGTAATACAAAGTAATTTGAGGAAAACAATATATTAAAATATTTTTGTACTCTTATATGCATTTGGAAAAATAACACAAAATATTCATACACTTAGGGCGGGATTTGCATATTCAACCCTAGAAACTTTGAGACCAGTGAAATATTTTGAGCCTTTGTTTTAAAATAGTTACTAAGTCTTCTTGTTACCTTGGAATTATGTATTTATAGCAACGTTCGTTTTCATTTTTTTTTATGCACTGTCCATTGCACATTAACACACTTCTGTGAACTCTTACACCAACTTCCATGAGGTGTCTAGATCTACTTCAATTACTGAGCTGAATTTAATGAATTCTTACCGTATGTCCCTTCTAGATCGGTGGTTCTCAGCCTTCCTAATGCTGCAACACTTTAATACAGTTCCTTATGTTGTGGTGAGTCCCACCCATAAAATTATTTTCTTTACTATTTTATAACTGTAATTAATTGCTACTGTTAGGAATTTTAATATAAATATCTGATATTCAGATGGCCTTAGGCAACCCCTGAGAAAAGGTTATTTGATCGCGACCCAAGGGTGCTGACACAAAAACCCAAAAGGGTTGTGAAACAAAAACCCCTCCAAAAATAATATTCAATTTGGTTGTATTGGCCATTTATTGCTGGGCATAAGGCCTGCCCTTAACAGTGGTTTGTATTCCCGGTAAGACTCCTTGAAAAAAGTTTTTTGTTTTCAAGCTGTTAATTGGAGATTGCTTCTGAGACAGGGATGGGGCCTTGTGCCCACTTCCCCTCTCTGATTTTTTTTCACAGTCCATTTCATTTGAAGGGGAAAGCTATTGTTAAGGGTATTGCTTCTGTGATTTCAGTTTGCCATTTGTATATAGGACAATTACTGACTTTTGTGTGATTTTGAATCCTGCAACTTTACTGAGACTATTTAATAGCCGTAGGAGTTTCCTGGTGAAATTTTTGTATATCTATATATCCATATTGTCTCCAAATAAAGACACTTTACTTCCTTCTTATTTTGATGCCCTTGATCTCCTTCAGTTGTCTTATTGCTGTAGCTACTTCATGTACTATATCGAATAGGTATGGAAAGAGTTTAAAACAAGTCTTATTCCTGATTTTAGTAAATTATTGTGAGTTTGTTTCCATTTAAGTTGATGTTGGCTATGGGCTTGCTGTAAACTGCCTTTATCATGTTGAAGTTATGTCCATTGTATCCTGAGTTTCTCTGGGACTTTTATCATGAAAGAGTTTGGGATTTTGTTGAAGGCCTTTTCTGCATGTGATGAAATGATCACGTGGTTTTTGTTCCTCATTCTGCTTATATGGTGAATTACATTTATCATATGTTGAACCATCCCTTTATCTCTGGGATGAAACCTACTTGATCATAGTGGATGATGTTTTTGATGTGTTCTTGGATTCAGTTTGCAAGTATTTTATTGTGAATTTTTGCATCTATGTTCATAAGGGGAATTGGTTGGTAATTTTCATAGTTTGTTGGGTCATTGTTTTTTTAGGTATCAGAGTAACTGTGGGCTCAAAAAATAAATTGAAAAATCTTTCTTTTGTTTTATTTTTTTGCTGTTTCTAGTTATAACCTATAACTAGGGGGTATAGGTCTGTTTAAATTGCTTATCTGACCTTGATTTAACTTTGGTAAGTAGTATGGATCAAGAAAATTGTCCTTTTATTTTAGGTTTTCCAATGTGTTGAAAAACAAATTTGATGGAGTAAAGTGTGTGCATATGATTATCTAGATTTTCTCAGTGTCTGTTGTTATGTGTTATGTCCCTATTTTATCTTTAGTTTTGCTAATTTGTGTCTTCTCTCTACCTTTTAGCTAACTTGGCTAAGGATTTATCAATCTTACTGAATTTCTAAAAGAACCAACTTTTTGTTTCATTGATTCTTCACACTGGTTTTTCAGAAGTTTGTTTCTATTTTATTGATTTCAGACATGAGTTTGATTTTGATTTTTTTCTTGTGTCTATTCCTCTTGGATATTATTTTTTTTCTTTTATTTTGTCATAGAGTTTTCAGGTGTTCAATCCTTTTTTTTTTTTTTGGTTTTCCAAGACAGGGTTTCTCTGTTGTATTTCTGGCTGTCCTGCTGTAAACCAAGCTGGCCTCAAACTCACAGAGGTCCCCCTTTCTCTGTCTCCTGAGTGCTGGATTAAGGGCAGAAATCACTATACCCCCCTTCTCCTGCCCTCTCCCGGGCTCAATCTTTTTTTTTTTTTTTTTTTTAATGCAGGCACTTAGTGGTCTTAACTTACTCTGTTAGAACTGCCTTCACTGTCTCATAACTTTAGGTTTGCTGTGCTTTCATTTTCATTCAATTATAAAAAGTTTTAAATTTCTTTCTAATTGCTTTGTTGACCCATTTTTCATTCAGTAGTGGGTGGTTCAGTTTCCACGAGTTTGTAAGCTTTCTGTCATTTCTGTTGTTGACATCCAGCTTTAACCCATGGTGAACAGATAGGAGGCAGACTGTTATTTCAATTTTCTTGTACTTGAGACTTGCTTTGTGTCCAATTATGTGGTCAGTTTTGGAGAATGATGCATAAGTTGCTGGGAAGAAGATATGTTCTTTTGTGTTTGAGTGAATATTCTGAAAAACTTACTAAGTTCATTTGATTTGTGATGTAATTTATCTCCAGCAATTCTTGTTTAGTTTTTTTTTTTTTTCCTTGATGACCTGTCTATTGACAAGAGTTGGGCATTGGAGTCTCTATTACTACTGTGTGAAGGTTAATATGTGATTTTAGCTGTAGTAGTATTTCCTTTATGAACTTGGGTGCCCTTGTGCACCAATATGCTCTTAGTGGATTTTTCCTTTGTTGGTAGGTAGTTTCCTTCCCTATCTCTTATGATTAGTTTTGGTTTGAAGTCTATTTTGCCAGATATTAAAATGGCTACACCAGCTTGCTTCTTGGGTCCATTTGAAAATCTTTTATCATCCTTTTACCCTGAGGTGATGTCTATTCTTAATGTTAAGCTGTGTTTCTTGGATGCAACGGGAGAATGGATCCTGGTTTTGAAACTACTTTGTTAGTCTGTGTCCTTTTAATGGGGAATTGAGACCATTGGTGTTGAAAGTTATCAGTGAACAGTGTTTGTTGATTTCCATTATTTTGTTTTTGTTTGTTATTGTTGTTGCTGTTGTTTTGGTGGTGGTTGTGGTGGTGGTTATGGTTGTGGTGGTGGTTATGGTTGTGGTGTCTGTGTTGGTTAGTCTGATAGTATTTATTTGGGTGGTTAGCTTATTCAAGTTGAAGTTTTCCTTCTGGCATCTTTTGTAGGGTTGAATCTGTAGATAGATCGTGCTTAAATTTAGTTTAACTATGAACTGTCTTTCTTTCTCTATCTATTGTGATTTAAAGTTTTGCTGGGTGTAATGGTCTTTGCTGACAACTGTGGTTTCTTAGAGTTTGTAAAACATCTGACCAGACCCTTACGGTTTTTAGAGTCTCCACTGAGAAGTCAGATGTTATTCTAATAGCTCTACCTTTATTAGTTGGTCTTTTCCTCTTGCAACTTTTATTTCTTTGTCCTATACATTTAGTGTTTTGATTATTATATGCCATAGGGAATTTCATTTCTGGTCCAGTTTATTTGGTGTTCTGTATGCTTCTCTTTCCTTGACAGGCAGCTCCTTCTTTAGGTTAGGGAAATTTTCTTCTACGGTTTGGTTGAAATATTTTCTGTGTATTTGACATTGGTTTCTTCTCCTTCTTCTTTTCCGTTATTCACTGATTTTTGTCTGTTTGTAATGTCACAGATTTTCTGGATGTTTTTTGCCTGGATTCTTTTAGATTTAGCATTTTCTTTTATTGAGGTATCTATTTCTTCTACCTTGTCTTCAGTGTCTGAGATTCTCTCTTCCATCTCTTGAACTCTGTGACTGAGGCTTGCCTCTGAGGTTACTGTTGGACTTCCTAAATTTTTCATTTCTAAAATTATTTCAGGTTGGATTTCCTTTAGTGATTCTATTCCTACTTTCATGTCTTGGACTGTTTTCATCATTTCCTTCCACTGTTTGTGTTTTCACATTTCATTAAATGATTTATTTATAGCCTCTTTAATGTCCTTGGACATATTCATAATAGCTATTTTTCAGTCCTCATCTTGTGCTTCAGCTATATCGCATATTTCAGGGTCTACCATAGTAAGGTTACTGGGTTTGGGTGGAGACATGTCATCTTGAGTGTTAATTATTGTGTTTTTATGTGCTGGTGTCTAGGCATCTCTATTTAGGATGGTTGTGATTCTAGGTATTGGCATCTAGTTTTGTCTTTGTTGGGTGGGTGTTCCAATTCTTGGTTTCCTTTGCCTTCTCTGGATGTCATGAATGGGTGGTGGCTGTGGGTTGCTTGGTAGTGAGAGCTTCTGAGTCCCTGCAGATTGTGGTCACTGGGAGGTCCCAGGTAGATCATGTTTCTTTGTATTGAAGGCTGACATGAAGAAATGGAAGTGGGATAGAAGGGGGACTGAGAAGGTCCTCAGGAAGGAGGAAATCTGGGTCCACTGCATGGTTTGGCCGAGTTCCTGGGAATGGAGGTAGAGTGGGAAGAGGGGTCTCTACAAGTGGTCTGCTCCAGGGCTGGATGTGAGACGGGAATTTGCAATGGAGGACAGGAAAGAGCATGAAGATCATCTACCTGATTCCTAGCCTGTGTGGCAAGTGGGTTCCCAGGTAAAAACTGCATTTAGGTATTTGTGGCTGACACAAAGGAATGGGGAAAGGCTGAAGGTGTGGTGGGAGAGGTATGAGAGAGGAAGGAGGGAAGCTGGATCTTAAGAGGTTTGATGGAGTTCCAGGGAGTGGAGGCAGAGAGTGATGACAATGGTCTGCCTCAGGGCTGGGGAAGAGACTGGAGAATTTGCAGCTGGAGACAGGAGAGTGAAGATCACTTACTTGATTCTCAGGCTGGCCTGGCCACTTTTTCTATTTCTATTTCTATATTCTATTTCTATCCTTTTATTACTAAGGCAGAAATCTATTTTCTTTGACCAGAAGTTATCTATTTATATAAGCATTGTTTAGGTAGAAATGTTAGTGTAAAGATTTGAAAGTGTTTATTGAGCTCAAATCTGTGCCTCTGGACCTTTGTATAGTTTTGTTCCTTGTTATGGTAGTGAAGCAAATAAAAAGGACATCAACTATTTCATTTTATATTGAGTATTGTTAGTGAAAACTTGAGGCTACACATACGTAAGTGTTGACAATTGCTCAGTGTCTCTTTTCTTTTTTTCACTTTATAAATTTGTTATATTCAAATTTCTGCTGAAGACATCACTTGTGTTTGGTTTTTAAGTTTTTTAAAATAATTGTAACATTCAAATTAAGTACTGTTATATTTATTTACTGAGAACTTCACACAGTATGTTTTGATCATATTTATTTCTCTTCCTCAACTCCGTTTCCCCCTACCATCTTAACATCCCAACTTCATGCCCTCCCAATACCCCAAATCTGTGGAATCTAGCTTGTGTTGGCTGAATACTCCTGTTTGTGGGGCATAGCCTGGAGTATGGTCTATATACCAAGTATACTCCATTGAAGAAAACTGATTTTCCCTCTCCCAGCAGTAATAAAGTGACAAAAACTTTTGTTGACTTCATTCCTACTTCCCCCCACATGTTTGAATTTTGTTCGCTTTAATTTGAGCAGATCTTACGCATGCTTTCACAGTCTCTGTGGGTTCATATGTAACTCTGCCCTGTTGTGTCTGGAAAGCAGTTTCCTTGAAGTTATCCACCACCTCTGGCTCTTTCAATCTTTCTGAGCCTCTTCTGTGTAGATCCCTGAACCCTGAGTGATATAGATAAACCATTTGAATCTGAGCATTCTGAAATCTCCAGTTCTCCAAGTGTTGAGTTAGTTGCAGGTTTCTATATTAAGTGCCAGCAACTGCAAATTTCAGCTTCTCTGACGATGAGTGAGTGACACACTGATCTATGCCAATAACAATCATGTCACCAGGATTTGTTTTATTTCTATTTCCATTTCACCGAATGATATTATAAAGTTTTTCCCTAGGTTCCATGACCTGTCTAGTCTTAGGTTCTTGGCCTCACTGATAGTGTCAGGTAAGGGGTTAATGACCTAAAAGCCTCAGGGAGCTGAGAAACTCCTGTCAGGAAATTTGACAAGTTGATAATACCTGCAAGCAGTTAGGAGCTGGGAGGTACTTGATGAGAAAGTCAACACCAACCTCCTGGGATTTACAGCTCTGAGACTCAGGTGGAGGAGGGGAAGCAGGTGAAGTTTAACATCCCTAAAGATATCTTTTCTGACCTATAAGATCCTTAAGTCCAATGTATAGTTTCCATGCCCCATGTAGAGACTGCTGCCTTCCATTGCTCTAATAAAGGACAATTCACTCCTGTGGAGGTTGATGCCCCCCCCCTTTTATTTTCATGTCACCTCCATCAATCCAGCTGTGATATTTGGTGTCCAAAATCAGGAAGGGTTTTGGGGTCTCAAGCTCCAGCCCTTCCCTTGGACAACTTCCCCCTCCTCTCCCTCCCTCACCCCATCTCCCTCTGTCCCAGTTCTCTGTGTCTGTGTCTGTGTCTGTCTGTCTCTCTTCACACTGAGTCCCCTAAAGAGCACTCCAAGTTCATTTTATAGTCTAAAACAGTTGCCCTTAGCAACCTGAAAACCTCCTGGGTTTTTTTTTTTCTTCTTTCTTTTTTCTGTTGTTGTTTGACTTGTTTTGTTTTTTTCTAGTCTCAGCCTGTGTGAGTGGTGTGAGTTCTGTTCTGAGATTTTGTTGACAACTCCGTAACTCAGTTTCCAGTGTCTAAAACCCCTTCTCTCTCATCTCCAAGACCCTATGTGACCCTGAGAACAGAGATCCTTCGCCATTCACCACACCAGTAGAGCCAACATCTGAACACCAAAGTAATGCCCATGTTCAGTCCAGAGCTTCCCTAGACTGACATACTTTCATTGGAACCCTGGAGGGTTCTTTGGCTTTCTGCCTTTGACTTTTCCTGCTAGGGTGCTGGAATTTCAAACCCCAGAGCTCTTCCAGCAGTCTGCCAAAGCAGACCATTGGAAATGAGAACACACGTTCTAGTCCATGGTCTTTCATTTCTGTCTACTTTCTGATTGTGAGGTCCTATTACCAGAAACAAGTTCCACCCTTACTCTCCAAAATGGGGTCTCAGATCTTCATTCCTGTACACCTTTGGCTGGCCTGAAAACAAACTTCAGCAAGGTATTCCTATGTCTGTGGACTAAGATCTGGACCCAGTAAATGTCACTGACTCAGACAGCTTTATAGGATGGAATGGAGTTCTCCGCCTTAAGGTTCCTTTACTTCCCCAGTCCTCCCCTTTATGTCTGCATTTCTGCGTATTGGGTTTTACCAGCTGAAACCTCAAAACCCAACCCAAGGCTCTCCCTAGGTGGTGATCTGGCTGATGAGCCCCTCCCTATCAACTTCTGCCCAACTCTACTGCTGCAGGGACAAACTCTGGACACTTTGATCTTTTTCTTTGACACTTTTTCTCTCCTGTGGCATGCCCTAGATCCCACCCAGGACAAAGAGACTGTTCTGGTCCCTGGGGTTGACGTTGGTTTTTAATTACTCCAGGTGTGCCCCAGTAAGCTCTTATCCTTTATGGTGTCAAATGGAGGCTGCTAAAGTACAAGCAGTGATGGCAGGAGCAGAGCAGCCACTGTGCATTGGTTATGTAGGCAAAGTGTCCGGTGCCATTTAAGCTCACTGAGAAGCTGGCTCTGGAAATAGGACTGGAAACTTGAGTCTCAGACTAAAGCTTGTTTGTCCCAAACTTTCCTCCAAATCGTTATCCTGGATAAGGCTGACCCACTGACACAGACAGGGAAAAGGAAAGCAACAACAACAAACAAAACAACAACAGAGAACAAAAAGGTTAAAAGTGAAGGCACAATGCCTTAAGGACAGCTAATAAATAGCTTTATTTGGACCATAGGTTACTATTATTTTATCTTTTTTAATAGACATGTCTAAATGAGAAACGATTGCTTTAAAAGGATAAAAGAAACATCAAATCTAGCCCCCTGACTCTGGTATAGGGAGAAGAAAGGACACAGAAGGCTGCCCGTTGAACTGCTGGTCACCTCTCATCCTGGAATTGGGCTTATAAAATTACGTAGGCAGATTTGGAAGATGCTCTCTACCTGGAGTTAAAATATTCTTGTACTTTCCATCCTTCCCTTGTCTCCACTGAAATCTTGAGAGAGGGGTAGGGGTGGGATCCAAATACTATTTTGAACTGAAATTAAGTTATGCATAAATTTCTCCTCTTTCAGTCTGTTTGAGTGAGACCTCACACTGTGAGGTCTACTACTACTAGCTACTCTTAACAGGTACCATATGGACCTTGCTTACTTGAGACCATGGACTTCCTCTGTTTATTTTGCTAATTTTTGTCTAGGTACCATCTCCTCCTATATACGCATTAACCTAACTAAAGTGTCATTTTAAAGAAAAACGTGTAGTGATCCAGAGGTCCACATTTAATTGGTGGGATGGTGGATACCACAGTGATTTGTGCCCCGATGTGGCATGGGATCAAGTTTCCATGGAGCTGAGCTCAACAAAAATGACAAAACCCATAAAACTTCCAGGTTCTACTGAGCACTCAGGGATCCACTTAACCTCTCTTTATATTAGACTAGGGAGGTAATGTCAGATCTCCATGGTGTTTTATATTTTTAAATTTTGATGTTTTGTTTTAATATAGACACAATTTTTACATGATACATTTACAAACTTCTAAGGAGGACCCAAGAGTTTTCCCAGCCATGAGCCTAAAACACTGGCTTACAAACAAAGGTAGCTACTATTCTGAAATTTAACATAGATCTCAATAGAGTCAGGGGTTGATTTCCAAGTTCTAGTTAATTTGATGCCAGTGAGGAGCTGTTACTTAGGCTCTGCTGGGTCTTAGTGTCTATTATTTATGCCTAGTATCTATGGGCTCATTTTCCTCTGAGTTAAAATGTTCTTTCCTACCTCAATACTCCTTTTTTTTCGCAGATACCTGCTTTTGTTTCTGGCCAATCTAACAATATGTTTACTAAAAATCTCTATGTCAAGTTTCCCTTTCACAATGAAGACTATGAAAAACATAATCTGGGGCCAGGGAAGCTGGTTGGTGATCTTCAGGACTTCAGTCTCCCTCATTTCTGCCAAACTCAAACCCTAGTCTCATCCCCAGCTCTGTAGTAGACCACCTACTGTGGCCACCCCTTCCTCTCTGCCCCCTATCTCTAGAACATCAGCAGATCTCCCATAGCCTTCCTTACCACTCTATGCATTTGTCTCTGTCTTCACCTCCTGTAGGCATTCCATGGGAACCCATGACACCAGCAGGGAAGCCAATAGGCCAGGGAAGCAGGTAGGCTATCTTTGTATCTTTATCTTTCTCCTCTCCAACAATCCAGTTCCCCAGTCTTATCCAAAGCTCCATAGTAGATTACCTTCTATGGCCTCTCTTCCCTCTCTGCCCTCAATCCAGGGGACTAAGTAGATCATTCTGGCACACACTGCTTTCCTATCCTCCTATGGATCCTCTAAGCAGCACCTACCTGCTGCACTTCTAGCCAATCTACATTCAAAAGTGTCAACTCCCAATAACAAGAAACATATTGTATCTGGAAACCCCAGTGGCAGCACAAAACAGGGTCTCAGAAGCACTCCCTACCAGACAGTCCAAAGCCACCACAAAACCCTAAGAAGGAAAGATGACAGTAGGAACCAAGGAACAAACACCCACCCAACAAAGAGAAGACCAGATGTCAGCACCTAGAATTACGATCATTCCAAACCCAGATGCCTAGACACAGCATAAAAACACAACCAGTAACAGCTAAGATATATATCTCTACTAAAGCCAAGCAACCTTACTATAGTAGGCCTTAAGAAATGCAATATAGCTGAAGCATAAACAATGACTTCAAAATAGCTGTTATGGATATGTTCAAGAACATTAAAAAGGATATGAACACATCCCTTAATGAAGAATGTGAAAGGCAAACAAATAGTGGAAGGAAATGATGAAAACAGTTCATGATATGAAAGTAGGAATGGATTCACTAAAGAAAAATCCAACATGATGTAATACTGGAAATGAAAAATTTATTAAGTCAAACAGAAATCTCAGAAGCAAGCTTCACAGAGTGCAAGAGATGGAAGAGAGAATCTCAGACACTGAAGACAAGATAGAAGAAATAGATAACTCAGTCTAAGAAAATGTTAAATCTGTAAGAATCCAGGTTTAAAACATCCAAGAAATCTGGAATATTACAAACATACAGAATCTATGAATAACAGGAATTAGAGGAAGAAGAAGAAGAGGAGGAGGAGGAGGAAGAGGAGGAGGAGGAGAGGAGGAGGAGGAGGAGGAGGAGGAGGAGGTGGAGAAACAACCAATGTCAAATGAACAGAAAATATTTTCAATCAAATCATAGAAGAAAATGTCCCTAAGGTAAAGAAAGAGATGCCTATCAAGGAACGAGAAGCATACAGAACACCAAATAGATTGGATCAGAAATGAAATTCCCTATGGCGTATAATAGTCCCATAACACTAAAGTACAGGACAAAGAAAGAATATTAAAAGCTGCAAGAGGAAAAGATCAACTAACAAGTCAAGGCAGATGTATTAGAATAACACTTGACTTCTCAGTGGGGACTCTAAAAGCCAGAAGGGTCTGGACAGATGTTCTACAAACTCAAAAGAACTACAGCAGTCAGCCCAGACTACTATACCCAGCAAAACTTTCAATCAAACAATAAAGACATTTCATAATAAAACCATATTTAAGCAGTTTCTATCTACAAATTCAGCACGACAGAAGGTGCTAGAAGGAAAACTTCAACTCGAAGAAGCTAACCACCCAAATAAATACAAGCAGTAAATAATATCAGATCAGCCAATCAAAAGAAGTGGTTGGAAAAAATACACCACCACAACAAAATACTGGGAATCAACAAACAGTGCTCATAGATAATTCTCAGTATCAATGGTCTTAATTTCCAAATAAAAGGATACAGACTAACAAACTAGATTCAAAACCAGGATCTATCCTTCTGCTGCATCCAAGAAACACAGCTTAACATTAAGGATAGAAATCACCTCAGGGTAAAAGGATGATAAAAGATTTTCAAATGGACCCAAGAAGTGAGCTGGTGTAGCCATTTTAATATCTGGCAAAATAGACTTCAAACCAAAACTAATCATAAGAGGTAGAGTCCCTACCTACTCACCAAAGGCTTTACATTAGACTCATCTACAGAAAACTGAAAAACATCACCCCAATTGTGTTCCTTTAAAAGTCAACTACAGTAAATCAAGGTGTCTGAAAGCGTAAAGGAGCTCTTCAATTCCTTGGTCAATCTTGGGCTGGGATCCATTCCTTTAGGGTGTGTCTCAGGCAAAGCAATCTCTAATTGACTCAGTAAATGAAGTTCAGCTTAGAACAGTAATCAGTGGAAAGGTCACCTGAAGTCAATGTAAGTCATTTGTTTCTAGTTCCTACCTTTATTTAAGCCAAGGAAGTAGAAGGCTTGGTGAAAAGTACAAGGTGATAATGTCTGAGAAAAATTTGCTTTCTGATATTTCCTTCTTCTCATGCCATGAGTTTATGTGAAGACACACACACGCACAAGCAGACTTACAAGTGTACCTGTCTACAATGCATTTTCTGCTGTGACACTATCTTTCTGTAGACACTGGGAGCCAACTGTTCTGATCTTAATAGTAAGAATACTAAATGTTTAATGAACTCATGAATTATGTAAGTAATCAAGCATTATTTAATGAGCCACTAGAAAATCTGGAGTCAAATTTGTTGTCCATGAGCAGGTGTCAGAGGCTTGTACCAATTATTGCATTTTAACAAGTATACTTCCTTATTCTTACTTGTCCCCTGATATTTTATCAATTTGATCTCTATCAATTAGTGCATTATAAAACTGCTCAGGTGTGGGACTGTCCAAGGATTATAGTGTGTTGAGGCTGACTTGAACCTCGCATCACCCCCAGAGGGTGGAAACGGTAGGTGTTCATTGCTCTACACCTTAGACCTGTTTTAAACCCAGCCAAATTTAGATAAGATGCCTCTCTGCTATGCGAACTGGATACACAGACTCAATCTCCATACACAGGCAAGGCCACTCCCACATAGGATGTCCTAAACCAACGCGGATTAGGCCCGCCAAGGTCACAGCAGCATGAAGTGAAACCCACAGCCCTGCAAACCCTGGCCACGCGGTGGGCACGCCCCCACCGAGCCTCTTGGCCTGGAGTCAGCCTAAAACTCTGGAAGAAGAGGCTGGAGGTGGCGACAAGCTATGTGGTGGGAGAAGGTTCCATCGTGCGAGACTACACTCAGGTGTACATGTTTAAAAACTATAGCAAATGAAGCTGATCACATACTGTGCCACAAAGGATACCTTCAGTGTAAGTCAGCTAACCTCGTCAATATAAGGAAGCTTGGACTGCATCCAAGCCAGTTGATATCACACACATCCTGGGTACAGACTAATTCTGCTGTCAAAATCAAAAGTTATACTACAGAGTTGAGCATGCTCACAGACATCCAAACACTGTTCTTGCATTTACCACCAATTTGGTGAAAAGAACATAAACAAATGGTCAGAAGAAGAGAAAATATTTTTTTTTTCATTTAAGAAGGGAAAACACAGGAATCAAAATAAAAAAGTGAATTTTACTTGAGGTGAACTCAACATATGGATCTGACCTCAGATCCAATCATAAATGAAAAAAACCAATAAGATTTTAAACAATAACATTTTGAGAAAGTACCTCCCCTTGATATTTCAACTATTAAGATACCTGAAATACAAGTGGGAATATTGATAAAAGGGTTATAGAGTAAAATCCTTTAAAAGTGGAAAGTTATCAAGTTCATACTAAGTTACATTGATGTATCATTAAAAAAAAAAATGTTCTCAAAAGTCATCTGTAGTAAGTGTGAGAACTTCCTCTGTATTGTAAGGACCCTTAACCCTGGGGTCAAGCAATCCTTTAAAGAGATACAGCTAAGCAGTGAGTCATGCTGATGGATCCATTTGTGTAGGACATCTGGGACATAGGCTCCCTCCTAGCTATTTGATATTTTTACTATCTAATATACTAATATACTTTGTGAAATTTCAAAGGGAACCTGGTTTTATTCATGGGCGAATAATCTTAACATAGTTTTCAATGTACCTTGGCCACATAAAAATAACTTCTAAATTTTACACAAAGCCATTTCATTTGGTTGAAAAGAATGAACTAGCTCTACTCTCTAATTTGTGCAATTATTAAAAGAGGTATGTAAAATGCTTTAAGTATGCAAAAGAAAAATCACAACATACACTCGGACTGCTAATGCTCTGAAAACACTTTATTACACAAATTACATTCAGATTCCAAAAAATAGTGTTCTAACAGTGTAACCATCTAAAAATAAGACATCCCGGAAACACACCAACTGAAGAGAAATTTAACAAAAGAATTTAAATAGAGACTTTTTAAAATTTCTCTCATTGCAATATAATGTTAGTGATTTTAAAAAAATAGAAGGAGATTTAGCAGCTTTTCGTCATGTAGCACAAAGTTTCTCTTTACTGCCACAGGCTGAGAATGCTGAACAGGAAAGGCACCAAAGAGAGACACTGGCAATGGGTGTGGATGGGAAAAATACTGTGTTCAAGCAGAGAATGGGGTTATTTACATCCACAAAAAAAAAAAAAAGTCTCCAAATGCAAATGAGCAAAGCTTCCATCCTGGGGTAGGAGTGTTATGGTGGAAGAGGAGGACAGTTTCTCTACTCTATATTCATAGAAAGACAATTGCACTGTAGTGAACTGTCAGGAAACTCCTCACCCAGAATCAGAAGCCAACTTAACCAAATGAAGGAAATAAGGTGTGTACAGTCCCACATAGACTAGTACAGTTTACAATCAAATGCACAGAACGTTACACGTGCTAAAGGGAAAGGAATCTGGGCATTCTTGGTAAACCTCACTCAATCTCCAAGGCAGCCTGGAGTTCAGGAGGAAGGTGCAGGCATGGGCAGCGGTGCAGAATACTCCTCTTCCGATTCACTGCCATCGTCCTCCTCTTTCTCTTGGTCACTCCCCTCTGTGCTAAGGCGGTCAAACCCTTTCCGGCTGTAGCCTTTGCGGCTGGCAAAGAAATTTCCTAGATTTAAGCCTCCACTTCCCTTTCCTGAAAAAGATCAAAGGACATTGTATAATTAAAATTTGCACTAACAAGTCTATTTCCTTGTAATTTTCCAACATTTAACAAAAACAGAAGTTGAGAATAGGAGTGGGTGGTTTTTTTTTTCTTTTCCCTTTTCTTTCTTTTTTTAGGAGTTATATTCAAGCCATTTGTCTTACAGAACCAGATGGATACGACTCGACAAACTTTATCAAAGTAAATAATAAAACTCCAAGCTCCTGAGGAGTATGTGTTTCTGCAGGGATATTTCAGATCCATTTCTTTTCATGTTCTGTTTCTCTACAGCTCTCCAGAACTGGCAACCCCTGAGCTGCTCTTCATTTCAATAACTTTATGAAAAGGTCATCTTATCGTCCTCAGGCACTGACATGCCAGTACCAGTGACAGGAAGCTTACCAAAGACAAATGCAAACAAATGGAAGTCAGGGAGAAAGAATGAGATAATACAGAATGGCAGATTGAAAAAAAAAAGAAAGAAAGAAAGAAAGAAAGAAAGAAAGAAAGAAAGAAAGAAAGAAAGAAAGAAAGAAAGAAAGAAAGAAAGAAAGAAAGAAAGAAAGGAAGAAAGAAACGAAGCTGGGAAACATGCTGCCAGGCCTACATGCTTCTGCATGGTCTACTTGTTTCATAGTTTGCACGCTGCATTTATGCTGGGAGATGCTACGCTGCCCGCTAGGTGTTGAATTTTCAGAGTCAAATATGAAATAGTGCCTTGTTCTTTATAAGACATGAGCTTCTTGACTTTGAACCAAACATGAAGAGTCTGAAAGGTCAAAGGCATACCTCTGAATCTTCCCAGGACTCTGCCAGAACTTGACTCGAGTTTGTGTTCAGAATCTGTTTTAAACAGAATAAACAAAACAAAAAAAGACAAACGAAAGAGATGGCACATTTTTAAATGTGTCCCAGTCATCCTCCTCTATCCAAGGACTCAACTTTCAATATAAAATCAGGAACTCACAAGTGACTAAAAAGTTTTATTTACATGCAATTTTTCAAAAGGCTAGATATTATTGAGAGGATTATTGAGTACAAAGGGGCCTGGAATTTCTGGAGACTGACATATATATCAGGAGTAGACCCTTGCCTGTGTCTCTTATAGACTTTAATTTTGATATACTAATTCTTGAGCCTTGGATTTTCTTTCTCTGAGAAACGAGAGATCAGTATTGATCTCTCCGTATATATAGGAGGGAACATTATATGAAGTTGTAAAAGAAAGAGCTTGGCCTATAATTCAACAAATTATCAACAATTTTTTATTTGTTTTGGGATAGAATTAAGTGAGCAAACTATTATAAAAAAAAAAAGGAAGCTTTTATCACAATAACTTAGGGATATTTGTGTTAAGCTTTACTCTTCTGTTAACAGTGGTATACAGTCCTTGGCTCTGAATACCCCTGTTTTGGGAAACTTAAATGAAGGCAAATGACATGAAACCCTGAATAATTTCTATGCACTCAAGGTGAGCTCCGTCCTTTCCCCTGGGGCTCCCATTTTCAAGATAAATCTACCTCTGTTCTTATGGGGAGGCAGAGCCCCCAAAGGACTCCAGCTGTTCCCTTGCTATGTCTTCTCCTGCAAGTTTTCTTTTCTTTTGCTCTCACCATTGCTTCATGGGCTACGCTCAGAGAAGCAACATGGTGCATGGCAGCCTCATGAGGAGAGCAAAAGGGCAGAGAGCAGCGGATAGGTAGAGCACAAGACAGAGAAAGTGGGAGGACTGTCAGAAAGTTAAAAATTAGTGAGTTCTACAAAGATATTACTCAGCTGGTCTCGTGTGCAGTGTCTAGTTTCATGTCTTGGGGGAACATCAGTGGAGTACACAACCAAGGTGTGTTGAATCAATGAAAGTCCTTTAGGAGGGTTTTGGAAAATCTTAAATAAAAATCCATTAAGAAAAAAAAAAAACCTTGAAAATAAGTGGCAGGCTAATCTACCATTTCAGTAAAATATAGTAGAACTGCATAGAATTTAATTTTCTAAAAAACACATGGAGAAACAATGGCAATTTCACATGACTTGACCTGGGTCACTGCCTTCCCATACAGTCTTTATGCTACATACAGTAGCATACTGTATAGTATGTATATATATACTATAGTATGCCCGTACAGTTCCACATGCTACACGTCCCTAAAGGGCAAAAAGGAAACCACCGATCCTTGTTGACTTTTTGGATGCATCCTCTCCTGCTTTGGGATAAATATCCAAGAGTCTTGCCATGTGCCGCAGGCCTTAGGTACTCCTAATATCCGTTGTAGTGTTCACTACACTTGTCATCTTCTGTTATAACTTTATATATCATCTTTTTTGTGTCACCTATTTTGTGAGTTTCATCTATTCATCTGTTTTTTTTCCCCCAACAATTATCATATTGAACCACTAGTACTGCTATTTGTGCTAGGCACATACAGTAAATACCACACATAACATGGTTGTTCTTTTAAAGCTATATCTAACTACATGGCTGTTTTTTCTTTACACTTATGACAGTTCCAGATTCATAACAGTCCATTTTGGGAAGCGCTAACTATAGTTCATTTCAAAGATTTATATGAAGTAAATATAAAATTAAAGAAAATCTAAGAACTATTATTTTCACAATTTATTGAGTCGAATCATCCATTCTTTTTTCAATGTCTTTTTCTGTGCCAAGGCTCTTGCCATGGGCACTGGAATCTCTGCCATGGTTGCCTTGACCTCAAACAAGACCAGATTTTATTTCCTGACAAAAGGTTGCCTCTCACAATGCTCCACAGATTCCTTCCCAGATACAAGTATAGACATTTGCCTTAGGACCTGCAGGGTACTACTCAAAGGTAGGATATAAGGATATCAATTATTTATTTGAATGTCCTGAAAGGATCTTAGACTACGATAGTTATTTTTTTTTAATACTGACTTTGGTACTGGGCATGGCCTTGTTCACTTAGGAAAGACTAATGGCCAAAGTTTTGAGTATTCAAAAACTACCAAGTGGTTTGTTAAGACAGGGAGGTTAAGGATAAAGCAGAGGCTTGAGATAGGCAGCTCATCTTATTTTTCTACTACTAAGATTATGCTTTATATTCACTAATAGTATTGAATACATAGTAGGTGCCAGATACTTCGGTAAATACTAAATGTCCCTCAATCTATTTCATTTATATACCACCTCATATTTTATTCTAATTTTATCCATGAAGAACTGGTTTAGAGAGATTAAGTAACTTGCCCAATGTCATGCAGCTACAAGCTAGAGCCAATCTGATGGGGAAGAACACAACCTCAAGATACCCAGCCCCAGAATCTTGTGATATTGTGAATTATGGCCCTTTTCTAACAGAAGGTATGTCCTCCCTGATCTGCAAGATAATTCATCATGGATCTACAACCTCACAGCTTCTATGGTGATATTATTTAGGTTTAAGCCAACTGTTAAAAGTCAATGATAGAGGGGACAGTACAACCAAACTACCTAAATTTCAGAGGCCTTGGATGTATTTTATATTCAATACTGATTATAATCATCTTTTGAGACACAGACAACAATATCATAAGAAGATAGAGAGCGTGTACACCAAACTAAATCAAACCAAACCAGACAGAAAATCATGACAAAGCTCCTAATGACAATTAGGCCAGACATGCTTCCAAAAGCAGGTTCCAAATTCAAGGGGCTCATTTTACTTGCCTCCAAAGGCCCTTGATTTTTTCCACCGAATAAACAAGGCAATGGCCAGCAGGACAACCACAGGAATAACCAGAAGGGTTGTAATGAGAACCACGGGCACTCCCGAGTCTAGTTCTTTGATCAGTTTCTGTTTCTCTTGCATCTTCTGCAATTCTGAGGAGGTGGGTTTGTTCTCCATTTTGGATTCAACAACTGCCTCGGCTTCTTCAGGGAAAGAAGAGTTCACAGTATGCAACTGATTCAAAGATTTCAAACCCTCTCACCCACCCCTACCAAGTCAAATCAACAATGGTTCACCAAGAACTTGTTGAGACCAGTGTATGTGGGTCATGTTTCAATGTCCACATCTACAAAGTCAACGGCAGCTATGGTGATTACTATAAAGTTCTCACCTTCTAATTGGTATTTTTCATCTACCTTTAATTTCCTTTATAGCTGGTAACTCCCCAAAATATATATCCTTTTGCACTTTTCCAAGGTTAAGATCATACATTGCATTGTGAAGAGGAGAGGAGTTGATACACAGAATGGAGTCAATCATATTTGAGCTCAGGCATACTAGCAGAGTAACTTTGGGCAAGTTAGTTAACTTATCTTGGCCTAACATAATCTTATTTGTAAAGCTGTGATATTATCTCTTTCATCAAACTGCTAGATTTAAATGTATGTCACAAAGTTGTTTAATATGTATTTGGTTCCTTGTACCTTTAATTTACTAATCACTTTCATATTCTATGAAGTATTGGTATTCTATATAGTTACAGATACTAATTCTAGACTGACAAAAAGAAAAAGCAGCTGTCCCTCTATATTCTTTTATATAGTTCTCAGCAAAAATATAAGTGTGCATAAGTGCAACGTAGATTGTTTTATTGGTGATGAAAATAACTTAGCAGCCTTCTGAAACACTGACAGGAGCTGCATAGGTTTTAGGCCATAAAGCACCTTTGAGAAACATATACAATGACGCTATAGAACCTACTGCAGGGGCTTTCATAGTTATTGACTTGAAATGAGACTTGACTATGGCCCTCCCCAAGAAGCATGTGGGTACCTGTGTACAGAAACCTTAATGTGCAACAGGTAAAAATTTAGGCAAGAGAAATGTGTCAGTTTGTTTGCTTAAAAACACTCACAAGGCTTCCAAAATCTTACTTCCTAGTGTATCCCTCTCCCCTACAACACAATATAGACTGCATGGTACAGAGAACCTCAGCCCTTGATGAACTGGCAAGTAGAGATGGTTTAACACAATTGGAAAAATTGGTTAATGCCTTGTATATGTAGTTAGTTTAAGAACTTACTGGACATACATTTCTGAAATTACTGAGGACACTTCCCTTATAATTTATGATATAAACACATGGAAAACTAAGACTTTTTGTCCCAGTGTCTGAGCTAGCTTCCTTCAGATTCTCAATTACATTCACTGAGAACTTTCATTATGCTAGGTATTGCTCTTGTGAGCATGCACTATTGCTTCCCCTTTGCCTCAAAGTCTTCATTTTGTTCCCTTTATAACAGGGGAGACTACACTGTCTCTCATGTTCACTTGCTTGGCTCTTGAAATTTAAAGAGCAGGGAAGAAAAGAACTTGTTCACAGACCTCAATGCTGTTCTATTGTCTTCTTTGTTACCACAGAAAATATATACACAATTATTCTATATTTGAACTTGTTCCATATTTAAACAGAAAAAAAAAAGCTTCCCAAAAATGGAATCCCAGGGTTAGACAATATGTGACAAATTTTCAGCTTGGTATTCAAGAATGTGTTGCCTTTAGAAGAAAGGCCTACTTTTATTTGAAAGCAGTATATACTACCAGAATTACTACCCAGTATTTTCAATTTGTTACTTCCTGAATTTGCTGCAATGCTTATGCTGGTTTTAATGATGAGGCAGAGCCAGGATTGTACTTTCAATAAAGAGAACCATGAATAACACTGGTTATAGACTGAAATAATCAGCTTGGTTTTCATAGAAAGCAGATGAGACATGGTGATGAACATGCTAAGATACGCACCACTTTAGACATTCTTGGCTTCCACAGTTCTGGTATTTTGGATGTAATCTACTAAAAATACTTGAACATTCTAAAGTTTGGAGTACAATGAAATGTCTTTAAGATTTAAAAGGTGCTATTTTTAAAAGAAGGTAGTTTAAAAATGTCTGTCTTAGAATGAAAAGCAATATTGCAGTTCTTCTGAGAAGACTACATAAGTAGAATAAAAAACCTAACACAACACTTATTACAAATGAGCCTAGGAATATCACTCAAATGATAAGAAATTCAAACTGTACCCTTTCAATCTAGATCTGAAATTTATTTTTATTAAACATTCCCGCATTTTGGAGCATCCTGATGAACACTAATAAAGAGGTGTAAAGACTCTAAAATTAGACAGTGCCTGGGATTCTGGAGATAAAAGGGAATAGAACACGGCACCCTCCTATCATATAAGATGCCACATACTGCCTGCCTAAGAACAAAAGTTTCTCACAGTCTTATAAAGTCAGAAGCTGTGAAAGCATCTCTAGACATATGGAAATGAACAGTTTTAAAAGGTGATGGATAAGAGATATTTTTTCTTCTTTTTTAAAGCAATGCTTCTTAAAGGGGAAGTTATCTGTGAGTTAATCACATAAGTATTTGCACCTCTCTGTTGCTTGATCGATCGATCTATCTATCTATCTATCTATCTATCTATCTATCTATCTATCTATCTATCTATTTTTTCATTTGCAGGTGTGCATGGTATGCATGCACCTGTGTATATGTGTTTGCATGTGTGTTAATGCACTGTGTCTCTCCCTGTATGTTCACCAACTCCAGAAAACTTAGCTAGCCAGCTGGCCCTTGGGATGTCTGTCTCTGTTTTCTGAGTGAAGGGACTGCAAGGGGCCTCCATGCCTGCTCTGCTTTCACATGGAATTTGGGGGATCCAATATCTAGTCCTCCCAGGAGTCAAATACTTTAATCCACTGGGTTATCTTCCAAGTCCCCCAAACCAAAGTCTGTCTTCTTTAACAAAAGCAATAGAAATAAATAGGAATGGAGGCATTCTTAATATGGCAGTATGGAAATTCTTACCTACCTAATACCAGACACAAGCAAATGTGATTTATAAATCACATTAGCAAGTAACAGGAAAACATGGGTGTGTGTGTGTGTATGCTATGTGTGTGTATCTATATATATGTATAGCATAAATATATAGCATAGATGATCGTCATTCTCATTCATGTTTCTCTTCTCCCCCCACCACACCCCTTTTACACATTTATAGCTGTAAAATAAAAAACACCTCATATGCTGTTAAATATGAATTTGCTTTGGCCTCTGTTACAAAGGGTAGCTTCATGATTTTGATAAACAATAAGATATAGAGATTGGGCATGATCTGTATTTCCTTTGTAATAAGAATATAATCTTATAAAAGAATGAGAATTATTTGGCTCCAAAAAAAAAAACAGTATCTCCACTTGAGTTAGAATATTCTTGGCTATTAAAATGTGACTTTCATGGCAGACATTTCAATAAAATGTACCTATGTCAAATGCTGTGTTCTGTTACAAGACTGAGAGGTTTTCTATCTAAACAAACTCATTGTTTTTCCTTTATAAAGCAGATATGGTTAGGTCAGAGGTCAGGATATTTGGGCTGTTCTCAACATGCTAACTAGTATATTACAATCTGGAATGTTTTGGTGGGGCATATTTAAATAGAAATAGTTTGAAATCATTTAAAATTCTAGACATTTCAACACAAACTGCAAATCATTCCTAACCTGTGTTTCTCGGAGGAATTTATAGTGAATGGATTGATGCACTGATAGGATTGATCTGTCCTCAATAGTGCAGCAATGGTTAAGAACACAGGATTCAACATCAAATGAACTTTCATTTAAACCCTGACTTTAACACTTACTTTCTCTTTACTAATACCTATCCTTAGTGTCTCATTTGTAAAATAAGTATCACATGGCTAACAAAATGACTAAATTTGATAATTTTTGTACTGTCCATATTTAGTGTTTAGTTTAGATATAGTTTATATCACCCTCATTTGGGGATAAATATAATATCACAATGATGTATAAATAGCAATGATTTAAAACTTGTATCTGTACTTGAGTAATATGAACAACATTCAGTATTGCTACCTAGGTAGAATCTGTACAAATGCCAAACAATTGCAGTTTATTTTCATAATAATGTTATCTCAGCCCTTTCAATGCTAAGCCACTATCTTTCTTTGTACATACAAAGATATGTTCTACATAAACATTGTGCTACATAAACTTCCTTTGGGTTCTGGCTTCTTTACGTGTCTTTCTGACCTACTTTCACAAGTCAGGAAAACAAATATAGCTAGAGTTAAGTCTGAATCTCTTCATCCTGGGTGAAATCTGAAGAATGGTGTCACTTTGTTACTTAAGCATGGTAAGTCCTTAACAACACACACAAGTGAAAAGCCTACACATAGTAGAAAAAGTACACATTCAAACTGGTTCTCAGAGGGGGAAAAGTAATCTGATAGAGCTTTTGAGTGAGAATAGTGACTGCTTTTCCGTAGCTCTTTAGATAATGAATGTCAATGATTCAGTGACCTGTGTAGATGTGTGTCTTCCTCTCTCGTGTTTTTAACTGGGCAGTAACTTTTCTGCGATTAGGGGTAGTTCCATTCCTTGCAGATTTATTACATTGCCTTTTACAAAGAAGCCCTTGATCAATCTTGTAGGCTGAGAGATACTATAACAGAAGCTGTTGGACATGCTAACGCGTCTCATCAAGATGGGATGTACTCACCAAGGTTTCTCATGTTTACATGAGTGCTCATGCTCACTGTCGTAGCATATCTCAAAACCATCTTCTTCTACCTTGTGCAAGGTCAACAATACTTCCCAGCATGGCTAGCTAAATATTTTCCTTTCTGCCTATCTCTGGCTAACTAATTTTAGATTACTTAGATCAGTGCTTCTTAACCTTCCTAATGTTACAACCATTGAATATAGTTCTTCATATTATGGTGACCCCCCCAACCATAACATTATTTTCATTGCTACTTTATAACTGCAATTTTCCTACTTTTATGAATCATAAATATCTGCATGTAAATATCTGATATGCAGATGGTCTTAGGTGACTTTTATGGCGGGGTCATTTGACTCCCAAAAAGTCACAACTCACAGTTGTAAACCACTGTCTTAGATCCTCATCTACATCCCATCATTGGGAATCAGTGATAGGAGGTACTTATGACTACTTCCTTGAACACAGAAGAAGTAGCCACAGGCTTGCAGGTCTAAGAGCTCAGCACAGAGCAGAAGTCATGGTTAATTTACCACATGGTATATTTTTAGTCTGACAATTTTTAAGCTGCAATAAAGAACCAAAAATAATCCAGCAAAATAGCTTTTAGTTTCACAGTTAAAAGGACTCTGACCAACCTTTGATTTCCTGGACCTCAATGCCAGCCTTTTTAACTGATCGATGCTCCATTTCTGTAACAGTAGAGCAAGGAGAGAGGAAAATCAAAAACCTCTAAAAGAACATTTAAAAATTTAACTTTGATATTAGTTTTATTCAGTCACAAATATTTCCTAAGTCAAATTAGAGGTCAAGTTCATAAATCCTGTATAAAACCCCCCTAAGCTGAGATAATATTTCTAATAATGTTATATTTAGAATTGGGTTTTCCTTTTGGAATTCATAATATCATACAGTTTCTGGAAAATTGGACAGTTCTGTTTGTTAGATCCAGATGGCAGTGTTGGTGACAAAATTCTGTTTGTGAGCCCCCCAAATGGCAGTGCTGCTGACAAAGTCCTAAAACAGACGCTTCAATTCAGCATTCCTCTAGAATCTCATAAATTTGGTTTCTGTTTGCCAGGACCTCCCTTAATCTTCCCGCAAAGGTCAACTATTTAGGGCAATGTCATCTAATTCCCAGTTAATCTGAACAGCCTGTACCAGCTCAAAGGCCCCAATCCTGCTGACTGTCATATAAAATCCTCTTGTTTTTTCACCATTTTGCTTCTCTCTGCCCCCTGCCCCCGCCCCCACCCCTGGGAGATAGCCTTGACAATCTGATCCCCAATAAACCTTCTGTCTTGGTTTCCCTGAGTGACACGGACATATAAATCAAATACCGCCCCCCCCTTACTGGGTTAGTTTGGGTGTGTGTTTATCACAATAACAGAGAGGCGAAGTTGGACAGCATTCTTCTATGAATTTGACTAAACACTAGACTGAAAACACAGACAGTCTTCCCACGCCAGAGGTCCCATTTCCCTGATTTATTCTGATCTGTTCTGGATTATACCAAAGGATTTTTATCTTGAAGTTTTATACAATGTTGTATTCCTTTTTAATCAGAGATCAGAGGTTGTATCAAAGCCACTTAGGAAGAGTTTTCAAAGCACAAATATTATCATCCTATTTCTCCTGTAGAACTTCAGAAAGGATTGGAGAGAGTACCTTGAAAGTCATCTCCATGTGACAAAGTTCTTTTTTTTTCTTTTAGTATTAATCTCTAGAGTGTTACAAACACCCTTAGATTAGAATCTTAATAAAACAAAAAATATATTCCTCTTGAAACAAAAGATAATGGCTGTATTTCTATAGTCTTTTCCATCTTTAAAAAAGTAGTTAATATTTTCAGTGTTGTTCTAAAAATATTAACTTGGTCATTTGTTTGAGGATTATCCATCTATATTTAGTTTTACTTTTGATTTGCCCACACCTTAAGGGTCCTTGTTGAAAATACAAGTGCTGAATGCAACTCTTGCAGGGGAAAGGTAAAATGACTTCTGGAGGTAGACTAGGCCACAATCCTCATTGGATTAAGACATGCTTAGGAAAAGCTGTAAAGCACGCTCTGTTTGTGTCTGTGTGGGCAATTCCAGAGGCATGTAGATCAGGAGGACTCTGGCTTAATCATTCATTATTTACAGGATGAAATTAATATGGTAGTTTTATTGCAGTGTGAAAAACAGGTGGAGGACGTTTGAAGATAGGTCTGTGGAAGCATGTCCTAGCAGACTGTTTCAGTGTGGCCCATTCCTCTATCCCTTTTCTCTGTTTCTTGGCCATATGCTCTCTTGTGCCTCTCTTCCTGTTGCCATGATGCTCTGTCCAAACAACCAAGGGCTGAAGCCTCTGAAATCATGAGGCAAAATAAGCTTTTTTCTCATAGACATTTCTTTCACATCTGTGTAAAATTGCCTAAAGTTGAATCTGTATTTACCGTACTCTGATTGGGTCCTTATTTCAGAACAGTAAAAGTTATTCAAAGATTAACTCAAAATTCAAAAGTTACTTCATACAGTATTAGCCAATTTGAGATATAAAACCTATGTTTTATCTGATTGAAGTTTATAGACTCTTGGTTTTACCTTTCCTCCAATAATTTTTTCCTTGTTATGACTTGAATGTATGCTGTTATAATTAACATCATTTTATTCATCAGATTTATGTGTCATTATTAATTATTTACCTAATAATATTATATGCTGCAGCTTTTGATAACTCAAATATATCACCCTTATATCCTTTTACTTATTACCACTGTCTCCCATTGCTTAGATGCCAACATTTTTAAAAAGCATCTCTGGATATTGAAGTTTTGGCTAAGTAGACATTCAGTGAACTTCAGTTATGGAAAATTTTGATTGCTCAGGCCACCTTATCTGCATCAATCTCCTCTGAAAGATACTAACAGGTACCCTACTGAGACACTGTGAGTCCCTGGCTATCAGGCATCCACAAAAGTAATTTAACATTAAAAGGGATGCTTCCCACGTATCCTGCTCCCTAACCTTTTCTCTGCCACTAGTTTGGGATTGAGAGAGCCAGGATGAGGGGCTTGTGTTATGAAACTTCCTTCTATAAGAGCAGACCACACTTTCTGCCACAAGGGCTCTGATTCCTATCTTCGGAGATCCCACCATCCTGTCTGTCTCTGGGGCCTGAAATCTCCTCAAGTCCTTGCTATGCTGTGACCTCTCTAGCTGTCTACTCAGGGCATTACTAAATTTTCTAACAAACTCCTTCCTCCCCAGTAATCCATCCCAATCCCTCTGAATCTCCTTCCTCGCCCCTCACTCCAAAACCTAACACCTTGAACTAACTGGTTAGACGCTGACAGAGCAAATCTGTTCCTTTGTGATCTGAGTTAAATAAAAATACATCAATTCATTATTGGGGGAAAAGCTGAGGCCAAGCAGGAAAGCAGAAAGTGACTCTTCTTGGGATTATGTGTCAGACAGGGATGCTGGTGTCCCTCACTCAGCACTATAGAGAGCTGAGAGCCAGATGGCGTGATGTCTTGTGGCAACAAGTCACCGTCCACTTCGCCAAAGCTGTCTCTTCCTTCTGTGACCAAGCTGGAATTAACACTGGCTTTTAATGTAGCAGACATTACTTCACACATCAAACATTTCCCGTGGAGTGTCTCTGGAAACAAGGCGATGACTGCCAGGAAAAAAAAAACAAAAACAAAAACAAAAAACAAAAAACAAACCAACAACCAGAGAAACCTCTGTCTCCACATTTAAAAAATCATTTTAATTCTTCAAATAGATACCAAATAAGGACTTTCTCCCTTCCTCCTCTCCCCGTCACCCCTCTGCAATGCCCCTGTCTTTGTAGCACAGGGAATGGAAAACCAAAGAACCAAAGATGTGGGACACGTTAGCACTGAACCCCATACCTCAGCTCCCTTATATCCTGATTTCCTATTCCCAACATTAAAAAAAAAAAAAGAGAACAAAGGCAAATGTTTTTGTTTCCCACGATTTTAAACAACAAAAACAGATAAAAATTATGGGTAAAATACTGTAAAAACAAAGAAAAAGCCCAACATACTTTCAGTCATGGTGAACTTCCACACGGTGTTCGTGTGTGCATCTCCAATGTACACAGTGCCATCTTCAGAAGCAACGATATCATGAGGCATATCAAAGTGCTGCCAAAATTAAAGACATATGTGGTCTTAGTGAGGCATCAATTCATCATGGAATGGCAGAAAAATTAGACACAGCATGTAACTCAAATGAAAGAGAACCTAATTTGCCAAACTAAAGCAACTCCAGCCAAAGACAATCATCCACTGTGTCCTGACACGGCTAGGCACAAGTCTAGGCACTGAGAAATGCCAAGGGGTCCATACCACTGACTTGCAATCCTTTTAGAAACTGAACATTCATAAGTTGATTATTTTTTTCAGGGCTGTTTACTGGTGTTTCATAACTTATTTATATTTACTTTGCTCTCATGGGCCCACGTGTGTGGGGGGGATAATATAACTTGTTTTCTGAATGGAAGAACAAATTTTGTCTTAGTGTGAGACTCTCTTCAGATGAGACACTGTGACTCATTCTTCACTGTAAGTCTTATGACTACTGGTGTTTAGGAATAATGTTCCTGAAATTTGAATTCAGACCTAAGTGCTTAGCACTTAGTTTTGATGTATAGATGCACATCTCAATTAAAAGCTAATAACCCTAGTCAGCACAGTACACTATCACTAAAAGAACTAGAAAGGCAAACACCCTGATAATACAAGCTGTAAACCTGAAAGAATGACAATATTTTTCTTTTCTTAATCAATAAATATGAGGAAGCTAGCTCAAAAGAGAATAGCTCTAAAGATTAGATAATCAATGAGAATTTAAAACACTATGCAGGTAAAATATGTATTCTCAATGTAGTGACTTTCCTTTGAACAGATGCAATGATTTAAATGTGATTGTACATTGCTCTTTGGATAAAATATCTTCTGAGAAAACTCATGCTTACAAACTATAAGCAGAAACCCAAAAGAAGAGAGCCTGTAATGGAATCTTTAGTTTGTATTTACTTTTGTTTTGTTTCAGACATTATAACTCTTTCTAACAAAGGCTCACTGAAGAGAGAGTCTATGTCCTGTTTTGTACATGATTATATCCTTAAGATCTAGTTTAAAACCTGTAATAATTTTTTATAAAACCCACACTGTCCATATTCTTACAGACAGATTTCTGAACTACTGAGATGTTTTAAAGTTCTTTCTTCTCATCTAGCAAACTTGGTATGCTAAGACAATGTAAGAATTACGATATCAACACATACTTAGTACAGTGGCTTATGATAGTTGCATTTTGATCTATGTAAACACAATAAACCTTTCCATATTTTGAAAAATAACCCTTGTATGAGCATTTTAGTAGGCTGAGTTTTCTACAGCTGGTGTACACCCAGCACACCCCTAGTGTATGTGAGTATTGTCATCGTTCTGGCAATTTGAATAGATTCCACAAACTAATATTTTCAATTCTTGTTATTTATTAAAGTCTTATCACCACTACCTCCAACAAAACAAACAAACAAACAAACTATTTACTGGTGCTAAAGAGAACTATAATAGTACATTTAACAATGTGGTCCCTTCATCATGCAAATGAAAGTAGGAAAATTATCTATCAATGAATGTATCTGTATTGACATGCTAACTATAGGCAATTTAAACTTGCCATGGTATGCAGAGTCTACTGCAATGTTAGAACTGTACAGGTTTATCTGAAAATACTGATGGTTCAGGAAAAGACAAGAGCATTTATTTCAAGTAAACATCATAATAAGATACAACTGTAAACTCAGTTAAGAAAGTTATCCCATCTTCTATATTTAAAGTCAAAACTGAACATTGATATTCATAATTAAGTTTTCTTATAAAAATTCAAATCTAGGCAATGTATGTAAGTACCTTGCGTACTGGCTTGAAGACATCTATAATGTCCCCACTGGAAAAGTTCATCACAAATCCCTGCACAGGTTCTTGGTCTCCAAAGTAAGGCTTCCCATTTACTGCAAAGAGCAAACCTGTGACAACAGATGCAGATTTTCTTTAAAATATGGATTAAGATTGGCTTTGAAATAAAAGCAATGAATATTATACAAATAAATAATATAGTCAGGGTCAACCTTTATCTTTCCGCAACAATATAAAATACTTAGCAAATATTATCCTGTGAGTTACCAGATCTGAGCCAAACAGGATAGATGACTAACTTTATTGTAATTAAACAGAAAGTCAGAAACAGGAAGGGTTATTCTACTTGGAAAGTTATAAGAAATCAGGGTACACAGTACATATGTATACTGGTATATAGGTTTAGTATAATAGATATCCTCATCAGGAATGGAGGAAAAAATCTAGTTAATAAAGCCAATCAGTTTGGAGCATCTGATTATGCTTTGAGGAATATATAGTATCTGCCTTGTTACAGCAAGAATAGGAGGAGCATGCAAAGAAGGGAAAGGGAGTTACAGTACCCAGAAGAAATTAACTGATTTTAGACAACTGAAGCTTGTAAATATGAACTATATAATTCAGACTACTAAAGACACACTGTCGCCAGGAAAAAATTAAGCATCTTCTTATGAATGCACTTTGTAGGAAAGCTATATTTCTTTGTGTAATGGTGAAATACTAGAAATGGTGATGTCTTAAACAAATGATTCAGAGGTTTGAATACTGCAGTTTCAAAGAATACATTAAAGAGTACACTGTAAGGCTGGTATTACAGCTCAGTGGTAGAGTGCTTTCCTGGTATACATGTGTTCTGTGTTTGAGCCACAGCCCTGCAGAGCCACAAAAACAGTGCATATAATGCTAAACCCATGTTAAAAATATTCCCATCTTTCTTAAAAAGATCATAGAGATTTTTAGAATAATCCTATAACATAATACAGTCTGAACATCAGTTATTGCTACGGAATACTGTGAAGACATTGGCTCTTGCTTAGATTCTGTTTTTAACTTTAATTCTTATCTTTCACTGGAATTTTAAATTTGTATCTACTTAATCACCTTCCTTATGAACTGAATGATCTTGACAAATTAATTCTTTGAATGCAAAGTAAAGTCAACCACAGAATGTTTCTCTTGTTGACATTAATGAGGGTCTTTTTTGCACATTTCTCAGGGAACACAAGCTTTGTTCTCCAATGGGTCACCCAGGTCCTTTTATTTTGTGCCTTAGTGACTGGCATAAGATGCATAGTTATATATGAGTAATAGTAAGGTCAATATAGTCAATGTATGCTAACGCAAAGTTAAGATATATTTCATAATATATTTCAAGACATGTATAAACTTTTACTTAAAATATTAAGTTGCTTAATACACATTCAAAGAAATGGTGTGAATTTATTTTTAATGTGAATTATGTACATATTATTTTGTGTCTGGATATTTTTCAAATTTCATTTGAAAACTTAAATTGATTACAGTTTATAAAAACATGTTAAAGAAATCAAGATTTTATTGGTTGTTTCATCTGGCATTAAGATACAAACCTCAATTACTTTACATTTTTATCTGTTTTAAATAAGTTGGCCAGGACTTTTTCAAGAAATGTGAAATAGAAGTATTTTGAATGCCATTCTATCAGACATACACCATCTGTTGATGGTGTGAAGGCAATATTAATCATTTAATAACTAGGTCACATAGTCATTATTAAAGAGGAATCAGTGTTTGGGAACATTTGAAAATCAGCTGTTAACTTCTTTCAGAGTCTTCTTTATTTCTGCAAAAGGAATAGTGATATTTGAGTTGATGTAATTTACAACAAAATAAATTTTTAAGATATTTCAGATCTGATATGTAAAATATATTTAAATCATTGTTAAGAAAAAAGGTTATTTATAAAGCATATTGAGTAAAATAACTGCAAATGGCAGAATACAGTATAACAAAGCACACAATAACAATGAAATACCTGGTATATATGAAATCGCAAATATATTCCTTCCAAATGAAGCATGCTTTATCTCTCTCACAAATTCTTTGGTGTCAGTTTTGAAACATTGGATCCGGCCATTTTCCCTGTCTGCCACACACAGTTGGCCCAAATGAGGCACAAGGGCCAAACTGTGAGGAACGCTGAACTGGCCTGGCTTAGGACTGCTCCCTGACGACTCTACAGAATGAAGAAAAGCCACAGGTACGCTGTTTATAAAGTCTTCAAAAGTCTGATGCCACAGATTTATCAGTTTCCAAATTCATGAAAATAAGCCATTTACACCTAACACCTACAGACACATCCCAAATGTTAGACAACCAAGCCCATGTCCAGTTTCTGGTTCTACTGACTCAGAATTCTGATTTGAGATCAGGAGTGGTAATGGGTACCTTCTCCCCATTGGGTGATGAACTTTCCGCTTGGTGAAAACTGCACAATCCGACTGTTGCAGTAACCATCTGATACGAAGACAACTCCAGTGCTGGGGTCCACAGCCACATCAGTGGGCTGGCAGAAATGGTTTTGGTCACTGCCAGGTTGCATGCTCCTTCCCAGAATTAAGAGAGGGCCTTCTTTGCTATGTGGGTCAAGTTTGAACACCTTTAAAAAAAAGAACAAAAGTTTTATCTCATGATTATCATTGATACACACATCATAAAGATCATTTGAATGAACAATTAGGGTCTAAATGGCATACAGAAACTTATTCAAAAGCAGATGCTTTTAAACTTAGATAGAATCCCTAGAACTCATCTGGCCTAATTCTTCATTTCTCAATTAGACATATGGAAATCAAGTTATCTTCCCAAAGTCATCTAGTTAACAAATAGCAAATAGGGACCTGCATTTAGACATTGCATTCATCTCCACTTCTTTTTTGTCTTCCTTAGCTAATACTACAACAATCAGCTAGTACATGAGGCAATGGTATTCATTCAATGAACATGGAACTCCTTGAGAGACCACGTTAAAGATGCACTTCTAAGTCTTTGAAGCTCTGGGTCTCTCTTTCCTACTTTTCCTAGCTCCTTATCACCATCACCACATTTAGTAAATCTTATTTGAAGTATGTGTGAGGCTTTCAGACAATTCTATGATTGAAATATAGTATCTTTTGAAAAGGACAAAAGTTTAATTTCCTTACATACTTAATAGAGACTTTGTTTTAATTTATAGTAAGTTACTTTGGCTTAGGAAAGGAATAAAAACATAAGCAAAAATAAACAGAAAGGAAGAATGGAAAAAGAAGTAAGACCTAAGGACAAAGGAAATAAAGGACATGGTAGAAAGAAGAGGAAAGTGGAAGGGCTCTGTAGATATTACAGCTCCACATCCAGCTGTTGGCATCCTGGGAATGCAAGGGAGAAGAGAGACCCAGCAACATGTTGATGTTTGCTAGTCAAGTACAAAGCAAAAAAAGTTGAGGTGAAGATTGATCCAGACTGGTGTCTTCAAATTCATATATCAGAATCCTACTTCTACTGTGCTGGGAGTAGGAAGGAACTAGGCTAGCATGATGAAGCCTCATGAGAAAAGTTGGTGTCTTTGTAAGAGGATACAAAAGGACTTGTTCCCCTTTCCTTCTTCATGCAAGGATACATTGAAAAGATGGGTGACTGATACCCAGGAGAGGATCCTCATGAGAACTTATCATGCCTTACCCAGAATTTAATCTGTTGGTTGCTTATAAGCTACTGAGACTATGG
This sequence comes from Cricetomys ansorgei, assembly GCA_026225945.1. Classification (NCBI taxonomy): domain Eukaryota; kingdom Metazoa; phylum Chordata; class Mammalia; order Rodentia; family Nesomyidae; genus Cricetomys; species Cricetomys ansorgei. Next base: position 1,004,237 of record JAMJFZ010001360.1, on the reverse strand, counting down.
TACTCTACAGTAACACACAGAACTTACTAAGACATGACTGTCCCATTTTTTTGTTACCAATTTTTGAGCCAAATAAAAAGTTTCAGGAAAATCTGGAGAATTTTGAAAAACTAAATCATCTTAGCTTCTATTTGAATACTGACAGATAGGAAGCTTACCTGATGAAGGGCCACATCTGTGACCCAGTAATTTCCATCTTTGTCTATGCTCAAGCCATGTGGTAAATAAAATCTGCAAAGAAACAAACAAAAAAAAAACAGCTGTCTTTAATTGTTCTCCAAGTACAGATGAGAGGAAATTTAGTGGTAATTAAACTATAGAGCAATATACTTCCATAAAATAATAACAGTATATTTGTATCATTATAGAAAAGACCAAAGTGAATTATTAAATAAAAATAACCTGTTAGAACAAGCAGAGACCTTATTGTGACAAAGCTTAAACAAGGGTTAATCAATGATTAAGATTTATAAATGAAGCTTACATAAAATTATAAATGTTTATTATAAAGTATGCTCTATTAAGCAGAACAAATAACATAAAATTAAAAGCAAGTTTCCAGATAATAAAAATTAATATTTCAGAATATGCATGAAATAAATTGCTTTGAGAAATAACAGTGGATTTCTATAGTTTGAATAGTTAGAATGTGTTACAGAAAAATATAGTGATATGGCCTTTTTCCGTGTGTGAGTGTTTATGATGTGCACACATATGTGTGTGTAGTCCAGAGGGTGATATCAGGTGTTTATCTTGATAACTCCTCATCCTATTTTTTAAGATAAGACCTCTCATTGAATGTGGATTCAACAATTAGCTAGACTAGCTGTCCAAAAAGACTCAGGGTTCCTCCAGTCTCTATCCCTTGCCCTACCCTGGTCCCAGCACTGGTGTTGTCAATGTGCACTGTGCCCAGCTTTTATGTGGATTCCAGCACCCAGAGTTTGGATCCTCTGGTTCTTATGCTTTCATGGCAAGGACTTTACCAACTGAGCTCTCTCTCCAGCCCTAAAATATCATACCAACATAAAATCTTACACATGTGGTTTAAAAGCTTTAAGAATTGCTATAGAAGATAATAAAACATAAAGAGAATAACTTTCAGAAGGGGTGTGACCCTTCAGGGACAGTGAAGTGGTGAGCTGGACATCATTAGAAAAGGTTAATCTATTTAGCAAATCTAGCTGATATAGAGGTCCTCAGATTTGGAAAAACCTGGACAGAATTAATTAACACATGGGAAATATACTAAGTTGGCTCTATTCAAATGCCATCTGAGAATCCAGCCTGCTCTGTCTGTCCCAAGTCTTAGTAGGGTATTGGCACCTAGAATTTTTTTTTCTTTCATGAGCCTAATGTACAACACTTTGATCTTGACTAATTTACTGAACTAGATGTCTATTTTGGCCACTGGAAGCGAGGTTATGATCTGCTTTCAGCAGCAACGCTTCATTGCTGGCCTAGTTGCCTTAGCAGCAGTTGTTCTACCTTCCTGTCAGTTCTGCTAGGGATGAGGATGCTTCTAATTAATGGCTACAGCTCCAAAAAGATGGGCTCAAACACACAGTAGAGATGGTATTATAATTTGGCCCTTGCCTTATCTGAAGACACTATTTAAAAAACTAAGCATTATAGCAATCTGTACTAGTAGCTGTGTTCAAAGCAGAAGCTATCTGCATTTCAAAGAAGCTGGCCTTCCCTGGCCTTAAGAAAATGGAGTGGGGCATAGTCCTGGAAGCTGCCAGGTTATAATGGGTCAGGGTAACTCTGCAAGCAGGTGTCCTTTTCTTTAGATGACCATGAATATCAGCCAACTGTTTTTGCCTGCCAAATGCCATCTAGGAATCAGACCAAATAATGAGTGGCTTTCAGATCCAAATTACATGTGCAAACTAAGGGAAAGCTAAAGATGGTATTTGTGATGAGAAGAGAAAAGTCTTTTATTCTCACCAGTGATCACTTGCTAAGTTGAGTATATCATTTTTATGCCAAGGATTTTTAAAAACACTATCGGTCTAGCTGACTGAGAGCTTACTTTATCATACATACCAGTGGCTGTCTCAATATGGACTGTGTAATAGTCTGGAAAGCTGTAATAGTATTAGCCCTAGCCCAGACCAAATCAGGATGGAATTTTTAAAAATTATAAACTGACAAAATAATACTACTTCTTTGTATGGTATATAATACAATGTAAAGATACACGCATACAGCCCACAGTGTTTTCAATCAAGCTAATTAACAGTCTAAGACATCCAATACTCTTTGAAGCACGGATATTTGAAATTTATCCTTAGCAATTATTTTGAAAGACACACAAATGGCGAAATATTTGTATGGGTAGAATTTGTTGAGCTTCACAGATGATTCTAACATTCAGTTAAGTTTCAGAAACATTTGTTTAGAAAATAAAAGAAAGAGTGGCCCAATTAGTCACCTGCTTAAGGGTAGCTTTGAGACCCAGTCAGGACCCAATGATGTAATTATACCCAGCACACTGTGCCAGCTTGAATAGCACAGTAGTTATTTTACTCACAGGTTCTTCCCACTGGACTGGAGTATCGAAGCATTATTGGGATCTATGACCAGAATGGTGTCTTCTTCAATTGGCCCAAGCCCTCTTTGCTGGTAAACAAACTTGCTGTCAAAGGAGCTAAACAAAATACATTAGAATGGAAAATTAACAACTCATCATTCTGGGGCACCTGAGAAACACAGAGCCCTTTCTTTAGAACCCCAATACAAACTCAAAAGGGCTGGGATGATGTACTGGACTTCATGGTCTCTTGAAGTGTATTATAAGCCATCATGGGTGGTCAGTGTGCTATAGCATTGGCTTTGGTGGGCCATGCTGTCTCAGAACCACCAGGTCCAAAACAAGAGCTCACTTACATACTGGAGTTTGGGAAGCCCTGACTTGGAGCTGTTAAGGCAACTAAAACTTCTTAAAAAGCTTTTCACAGGTTATAAATCAATGATATTTTCTTTAAAATTATATTAGGTTAACTTATTTTAAATTTCTCTGTAGGATTACAGTAGGGCAGGAGTAAGGAGAAGGACTTAGCAAAGGTCCAATGTGGGAACACAAGAGGATATAAATAGAATATTCAAAATATATCAATGAGATTGGATTTACTATTGAAATACAAAAAATAGACACAGAGACAGGGAACTTTTCTTTCTAGCAGCTTTTCATTAGTGCAAAATGGATAATTATAGAATAATTGGTTTTAAATGAATACAGTAATTTCTGCATTTTAGCTTAATATCTTCTGGGTTATAAAATATTATGTACATAAATGTACATATATCTCAAATTTATATTTCTATTTAGATAGTAATATGTTTCCTTTGAATGACACTTATATCGGGTCCTGTACCTATTTCAATTCCTATTTCAAAAATTTACATTAGCTTCTCCTCATCCTGAGGGGATACGGTTCTAGAGCCCAGTGGTGCCTGCAACCACAGATAGTACCAAACCCTACGTATACTATGAGTTTTCCTATGTAGCCACACTGGGAGAAAGCTTCACTTATAAACTGGAAATACCAAGAGACTAAAACCAATAACTAATAAAAAAATAAATATAATGAAATTTCAAATAACTTTTTTAGCATCATGACTCCTGGGATTTGGGGCCATTTTTAAGTAAAATGAGGATTACTAGAGAAGAGCACTGTGATGTTGCTGTTTGGTCATGAGACAGCTGCTAAGTGACTAATGGGTGGGTGATGGTGTAGAAGATAGTCCAAGAGATGATTCAAGTCTTGGGCAAGATGGAAGGAGATTTTATTAAACTCCCCACAACAGCATAGTTATAGATTTAAAATGTAAAGTTATTTATTCCTAGCATTTTCCACTTAATATTTTTGACTGGGTTAACTGTAAGTAACTGAAACCATAGAAAGTGAAAACTCAAATAAGGAGATAATTTATGGTACAGCTGTTAACAGTACGTGTGACAAAGATGATCTGCTATCTAAGCTTATGCCGCAAGGATGTAAGTAGATCATATACCAAGAAACTATTTTACAGTTCAAAAACAAAGCATTGAATCAACACACACATTTGTGTGACTGTATACACTAAATATGTGTGTTTTATTTTAGTTCAATTGGATAATCAAAAGAAGAATTGGAATTATATCAAATATCTGTCAAGATCTATTTACAACTCGGGAAGGTGACAGACTGCTCAGATCCATCATGCATCCATTTATTAGCTGGCTCGTATTTTTTTGTGGAGCCAAAAGAGAGGTCCCAGTAGGAGCACAGAAGTTTTAAATCATACTCTCTTGCTTTTAAAAATATCCATCACATAATTATCTAAGCTTCTTGACTAGTAAGGCCTTTGGGGTATATTTTCCTGAAAGATAACAGTAAGTCCCTGAAGTAGTGCTTATTAATGATGTATTCAATTGAACACAAAATATTGATTTAGCTTTATCAGCCTAAAACTTAAGTAAAATTGTTGGCATAAGCTATCATGTGTAGTTAAAAGCCACACAGCAGTATCTAGGAAAAAAGTATATATTTATAAAACATACATAGCATCAGTAACAAAATATGCATAAGATATTCATGGTAATATGACTAAACTGAAATATAAAATACTGTAATGCCAAAGCAATGTATAGATTTACAAGGTAACATTAAACCTGGGAGGCTAATAAAGGACAGTCACTCACTGTTGCTATCATAAACATCCAGAAATTTATTCTATATCTGAAATAATACTAAAAGTGCATTTCTTTACTCAAAATATCATAATTATTCCTCTAGAAAATAAAGATGGGTTAAATAACTAACATTAAAATAAGAGAATAAATACCTGTGGTTGAACTTATCTGATGCGGCATGCTCTTATGTGTAACAGGATGGAGTCCCTAGTTCATTAACTCTTAAAGTTCATTTAATATTTCTCATTACTCAGAACATCATGTTTCCTACAACAACTATCAGTTATAACCTCCCCCCATATTACTTTTCTTTGGCATTTTAAAAATTAATGTATAAGCCAGGTGGTGATGGCGCACACCTTTAATCCCAGCACTCGAGAGGCAGTGGCAGGCAGATCTGTGTGAGTTCGATGCCAGCCTCGTTTACAGAGTGAGTTCCAGGACAGCCACAGTTACAACAGAGAAACCCTGTCTCAAAAAAAAAAGTATAGTCATAGTACAAAATAGTGGATTTCATTATGATATTTACATACATGTCTACCATGCATTTTGATTTTGTTTGTATTCACCTCCATTATGATAATCCAGCTCTACCAAATAGGCATACTTCTACTTTAATATCACATATTTTAAATTGATATTTTGTAGGAGAGATCTCATGTAATATTAGGCTTTCTGAATTTCAGCTGCTTTGTTCTATACTCATTTCCTACAAATGACATATTTAGTTCTTTAAGAGTGAATAAAATTCCATTGTATATACTACACTTTACTTATGCACTCGTCTGCTGATGTACATGTAGGCTGATTACATCAACTAATTACATTTTCCTCTTTACCTTAGAAATATTTTAATTGAGATGAATTTAGATTCATACACAGTTATATGAAACGAAAGAGCTTCTGTGTACACGTTATTCATCTTTCCTCATTTTGTAAAACTACATAGGAACATCACAACTAGGATACTAACATTCATAAGTCCACAGTTCATATTTTGATTTCTCTATCTTTTTTATATTACTTAAAAATTTTATTAGTACTTAAAGTTCTGGTGCTTGAGTATGGGATAAACAGGTCCATTACTTTTTCTGACCTACAGTACCTAGCATTTGGTACTACACAAAACTCCTAAGTCCTCACAATTCTTACCAAGTGTTGTCCATTTCTCATGTAGTGAGTGTTCTGACTCATCATTAATAGCTCTTAACTATGGCCATCCAATGGCCTATTGTGTCTCTTCACAAAGCAACAGCATTATCAGACTTCAGCACACCTAATTCTGTATCACTCCTCTCCAGAATAATAAGCCACACAGAAGCACATGGGAGTATATATCCTTGCAGCTGGTTTCCCTAATAATGGGTTGTAGTAAATCTGTAAGTTAACTGTCCCCTTTCTGTCTTGTTATTCATTTAAATATTCACCATCAATCTCTGATCATGTAGTTTTTTGAAAACAAGAACAAAAACAAAGCTCCTTCAACTTAGTTGATAGAAATACTGACTTTTCCCTATTTTTTGAAGTCCAGCTTTATTTTTCATCCCCAAATTTAAAAATATAAATATGATTCCTATGGTTTCACTGACTCAAAAAAATGCAGTTGACTTCAGAGAATAAATGCTGTTGTAATGAATAGAGATGAATAATTCAGACTGAGTCCTATTCCAGTCATGTCAAAAGAGAATGCTGTAGCTGATGAACAGGTCAGTGAAGAACACCGTTCATGAAACGCACTGTCCTGCACTGCTCTCAATACATACAAACATCTGTCAAGTAACTTGTTGTTCTCCAACAGACACAATTTGCGTGACGGTATCTACACTGAAAAATCTAATTTCAGGTTTCTAATAATGGCAACAAATAGTAAAATTAATTCAGGGATCACTCCATCTTATTTCATCAGTTACTTTTTCAGAATGTGGTAGAAAACTATGAAATAGCAAACTGAAAGAGAATACTAACAAAAGTTAGTATTGCTATGTAATAATACATAGCAAATAAATCAGAACTTTTTATCATAATTTGGAACACTTGAAACCATCAGCTTTCTCAGCTTATCAGTATGTATTTCCCAATACCTCATGACAATATAGCAACTGAATATAGGGGGTTTTGCTTGATTTGCTATATCCAATTACACTTATGTCATCTCTGTGTAAAAATGGCATCTTACATACTGAACTAGTTACTTTTCCACAGAATTACATTTATTTTACAGATTACTACTACACTTAAGCAGTATCCATTAAGGATTTCTCAGAGAGTAGCTGTGTTCTAAAATTTACTAACGAGGAATCTCTTTATGTAGCTAGTCCTCATCCACAAAGACAAAGGAATCACAAGGGAAACAAAACAAAATCCAAATATCAGACAAGTTACTTACATTAGCATCATTTAATTATATCAATTTACCTTTAGTAACATGAAAAACATATAAGGAAATATAAAATTCTTCGGAAAAATGTAGCTTCAAAGGCATTAACCGCAACTCAATAGGTCTGACCCTTCCATTTAACATCCTTTAACAGATGTCTGTATGTTTAAACTGGCAGTACCAAGGGACATTCAGTAACTCAAATGATTGGTTGTCTTTCCTAATCCTTTCAGTTGTGATGGCTGGGGTTCCATGGAACTAACAGCTGGTCTCGGGCATTGTACAGGGCAGATAATAAAGGCACAGATTTTGTTTCTGAAATGTGAAAACTGAGTGCGCACGCACACGCATGCCACACACACACAGCCAAACAAAATAATTTATAAACTCTCTTGTAATTCAAAGAAAGGTAACCCTTGAACAGCTCACAAATGGATGTCAAATTATGCAGCTAGATATATCGTTGCTATAGCAAACTGATTATTTAGTGTTCTAAAGCAGCTACCCACCCCTTCTGTGCTGCAGAGAAGTCTTTACTTCAACCACATTTTACTTTTCACAGGCTATAATAATACCCTGCACATTTCACACAGTGCCTGGAGCACTGATGGATTTTGTGTGTGTCTCTAAAAAAGCACTCAGTTGCAAAGAATGAACAGTGGCCTATGGGCTGGAATCTGTCAGTTCTTTATTTTAACAGTTTGAATTCCCCATTAATGATTTTGCACATTAGCAGCTAATCAAACAGTTTAGATAAGACTGAGAAGAAATGCTTTTCTATATTCACACACATACAAAGGGCTAGGATAAGTAGAAAAAAAAAATTATGTGCCATCAATCAAAATTAAGGAAATGCAAACTAAGTAACAATGTGGAGAAATTACATGTTGTAATTATATAAATTAAGAAACTTGGAGAAGAACCATAGGTTTTCAATTGAACAAATAAACAAAAATGTACCTTTACTCTTGGAAGAGTGGCTTTTAAAGCCCACCTTAAGAGGCATATGTTTAAAATGTTATTTTAAAAACATCCTGAATGCATACATAATTTGGAAAACCGCTGTGATAAGACAAAGAGAAAGAGAAAGGAACCAGTGTAGCTGTTTGGTACTCTGATGGCCCTAGACCTGAAGACACCAGTAAGCAGTGAAGAGAATATGGAACCAGATATCATGACTGCTGGGTTCTAGGTTCTGTTTAGTCAACATGACCACAGGGCAGAAGTGATGCAGCAAAATGCATGTTCTTGTTAAACAATATGAGACAGTTATTACCACCCTGACTTTGTTTTGCCCCAGAAGCTGGGATGCAGGTAGTTCAAATATCTTGATGCATATCTCAAAGCTGTGAAGCAGGTACCAAGACAAAGTCCTGTCATCTGTCTCTATAAACATGGCTTTCTCTTTTTAGAGCGTGTCTTCATTACACTGGAGAATGTTCATGATCCAGATTTGCTGCACAGATGTGGATGAGAGGGGAGAATAGGGAGGTGATGACGATGAATCAGTGAGAGTGGCAGGGAAGTGGAAGGAGATGGCTTGTGCAATTTGGGTGATTGCAATATGGCAGACAGGAGGTGACTATGGAAGCATTCCTTTCGTAGAGCTCAGGCTTCTCTCAGATATGTGGAGATCTAGAATGATTCAGTCAGTTTGACCTGTATTGTTTGGGTCTAATCAAATCTTAAGTACAAAAGAAACAGCAGATGTTGAAGCTAAACTTCAGTCAGATAAATCACTGCAGGCTCCAGAAAACTCCAGAGGCGAATCCTGTACTGAATTTTTAAATCAAATTTTAGAGAAAATCGATTCTAAACCAACAAATCTATATAACAGTATGTTGAGATGGGCATTAATGAAGACATGGTTTCTAAGCTATATGGAGGATTCTAAGACCTTAAGTTCTCACTGCACACAACTTATAGGATTAACCATTCACTTAGTCACACACTAAAAACGTTATTTACTTTTATTCCATGTGAATTGGTGTTTTGCCCGTATGTATGTCTGTGTGAGGATGTCAGATTCCCTGGAACTGGAGTTACAGACAGTTGTAAGCTGCTGTGTGTATGCTGGGAGTTGAACCTGGGTCCTCTAGAAGATTAGCCAGTGCTCTTAACCACTGAGCCACCTCTCCAGCCCCTAGTCACACATTTTAAATTAAAATTATAAAGCATAAAAGTCAGACACCTAATATAAGGCTAGAAGGAACATCTTATTCTCTGAATACTAAGGAATAAAATATCTGTAAATTTAAACAATGTTAAGCCTATTGAAGTGGCATAGCTGGGACAAAGACTTAAATTCAACATTCTGAAAAACAGCAAATAAATGTTTCTGGAAAAACATTTAGACTGATTATATGAATATATTTGAAGATTATAGGAGTTTAAAAATTAAACAGAGGAGCTACCTGGTGTTAGAGCTACTAAAAAAGAGTAAAATAATAATTTGAAAACAGAACTTCAATGACAGAGTGTTTGCCTATCTGAGCAAAGTTCTGGGTTGGTTTCTAGAAAAACATGCACATGCACACACACACACACACACACACATGAAAGCACACATGCATATGCACATGCACCTGTGCATACTCACACATACACAGAGACACACACACACAGATACATATAGATACACATAGATACACATACATACATACACACACATGAATACAGACACACAGAGATACAGAGGCATACAGAAAGAGACACTCACATACAAACATAAACAGACACACACAAACAAACACACACAGACAGACACAGATAAACACATACACATACAAACACAGATACACATAGACATGCAGACACATATATACACACATACAGTGAATATAATCCTTTGATACTAATAGATATCTAGGAAACACATCAAAGAAAGTAATTGTATTATTAGCTGGGTCTAATATATTAGGTAATGTGGCCACTTCTTTTCTATGAGATTAGTATGATAATAAAATAGTTTGGATTCCCATATTTTTGATATTTCCATTTATACAAATTGATAAATTTTGCCTTTCCTAGTTCTCGTTTTCTTTACTATCAGTAGCAGAAAAAAAAAATCTGAATCAAAAAAAAAAATTCCAAAATCTCTTCCAGTTCCATGTGGGGAAACCATAAATGACATAGGGGATACAAGTTTAAACACTTGTAAATTAGGGCAAAAATTTCTAGTTTAGCTAAGAGTTTTGTGATGAGTCATTCCTGGTACAACACAACCGTAGCTGAGTCTGATAAAGGAAGGGCCCAGAAACAAGCCTTTGACTGTGGTGCTGATATTTGGGGAGCAGAAAGAGGAAGGAGCAGCTGTTCCAGAGCTAAGAGTTACCTTGTTCCTGCTGGGAAGCATTTAAAGATTAAAGGAGGCTAGTTGCTTTGCTGCTGAGCATCAGGGCAGACATGAGGTTCTTTAAAGTTTCATTATTCCCCGCTGGCAATAGGTACTTCTTATTTCTGCCCTAAGAAGCATCTTAAAAGTAGCCATGTTGAAGTTGGGGAAGGGTCAGGAGGAAAATGGAAATCAAACCAAGGAAAGAAGATAATTTTTTGATGATGTTAAGTGGTTTAGGATTTTTATTAATTTCATTTTGATTGGCATATTGACTTAGAACAGCTTTAGTAGAAGACGAAGAGCTGATGGTGGTTATCAGGATGCAACTTGTGAAGACAGCTGTTGCAAGAGGAGCTCTGGGTGCTGAGTGTTAGCTATCATTAGCTCCCAGTTCTGATACATAAACATGATCATTCTCTAAGAACTATGAGATAAAATGACTTAGATTGTATTTAGAGCAAGGCTTTGCCTGTGAAACTTAGAATTTAGTTGTGCTGAGAAACTGGAGAGGAAAGAATTCAAGAAAAATGAACATAATTTTTCTGCCACATGGCTTCTCAGCTGAGATGGAGCGAAGGCTTGTCACTAATCTATCTAAATGGCACAGCAACAGAAATGTAATCTCAACCAAACTTGAATTCCAGTCTCTCATCAGCCCGGCATAAACTCTACAAGAAAGTGTTATCTTCATTCAATGCCTGGCTTTTAATGAAGAAAACTATGTTTTCTTTCTAATTTATACCAACTTATATGTACAGAAAGGATGGCAATGCATGATCATTCACATGGAATCTAAGGTTTTTCTTTGAATAAATAAAAAAAGAACAAAAGCAAACAAAAGAAGCACTGCTGCATAATTTGCTTCTAATCCTCTTCATGAATAATAAAGCAGAAACAATTTAGAACAGTGGTTCTCAACCTGTTGGTTGTGAACCCTTTAAGGTCAAAGGACCCTTTCACAGGGGTCCCCTAAGACCACCTGCACATCAGATGTTTACATTACAATTCATAACAGTAGCAAAATTACAGTTATGAAGTAGCAACAAAAATAATTTTATGGTTGGGGGTCACCATAACATGAGGAACTGTAATATGGATTGCAGCATTAGGAAGGCTGAGAACCACTGGTCTGGAAGCTGGTATCCGAGGGATCCCAAATAAGAATTCTTCAATACTATGAATTGAAAAGGAAGCTGTAACCAGCAAGTAACTCCAAGAAGGGAAATAGAGAGTACAAATATTCTTACAACTAAAAAATAAAACTGAGGAGAAAGGTGAAACAGATAGTGAGTCTAGCCAGCAGGTTCTTCTGAATTTTCAACAGCGTTCATTTGCTGTTGCAAGTTACCAGGGCAATCACACAGGGCTTGGTGGTGAGTGTACTCTGCATGATTCTGGGTACCTAGGTGAAAGATAGGTGCCAGGAAAAAGCAGAGGTTTTTAGGTAGGACTGTGACACGAGCTGCAGATAATGTTCTAACAGCTCTTGCTTCTTAATTCCGTGTTGTCTCCATTCCTATGTTGGCCCCTACTGACCCTTCTTTGCTACTGAACTATTCTAGCCTCTGCTGTTTGCTTGGAATGAATATAATATTAAATGGAAACCTGGTCTCTGTCCAATTTTAGCTTTTGCCAGCTGAAACTGTTTCAATGGGAGAAAATGATGCTGTAATTTTCTTGTCTGGCAAAATGTGGTAAGAAATCCATACAGAAAATGTAGCAACAGACATTAAAATGAAGAATATGCCAAAATGAGTAGTGATAGTTTGCTTTTAAAGGCACTTGTTAAAATACCATTAGCTGTTCAATAACAACTGAGTCAATGTAGTAGAGATACATGGGATACGCTAAGTACCACTGTTTGCTTTGGACTTTCAAATTATCTTTCTGGTATTCAATTTGTGTAACAATTGGAAAGGACAATTAAATAGCAATAAAAGTATTCATCTGTTTTGAAATCTTGATTAAATTTTATATTCAGTTGCATAAAAAGGACTCATATATGTATCCTTGATAGAATAAGTTATCACAATTTGAATCAAGAGCTCATAAAAAGGGGAGCAGATCCCAAATTTCCCAGATGAGACTCCTCTATAATTATACATATGAAAGGAGAATATTCATTAAAATTCACTGAAAACATATGTAAAATTTTACTTTCATGTGTAAATTTACAGTGAAAGAAATAACAAATGGATATTCAGCAGTAAGTAGAATCAAAACAATGTACTAAGATTTGAGAGCACACTTAAAAAAATACAACCATTGTGTATGCTTGTAAACATACTGAAGGCAGTATCACCAAGTGATTAAGTGGCCAACTCTGTTTTTAGATGTAAAGGACCTGAAGCCTGGCTTTGCCAGACACTGATGGAAGCATTTGGTTTTCATTTGTAAAATGGGAATTGTCACAGTGATAACAATGCCTGTACATTTAAGACACAATAAACAATAAACCCCAAACATGATCCTTAGGATCCAAGGATACAGTGGGGAAGAGAATAAAAGGCTAGAAAGGAAATGCAAAGGAGGAAGCAGCAGAAGCTCTATGGTCCTAGTGCAGATTTTAGATATGATGCTCATAAAATAATAAATTTACATACTAATAAACCTGTGTGAAAATGTGAAAGCCATGGCACAGATAACTCCCAAGTTCATGGCACTGTCCAATCACAACGTCCACAAGATTCACTGTTGTCAGTGGCATGGGATGACGTGAGGGACAGGAAGAGCCTGATGACTTTAGGGTTATATTGTACAAGATCAGGAAAAATAGCAAAATGCTTTTCTGTAGCCAACTAGTATCTTCCTGGATGATTGCTTCTCTGGATTGCTTTCTTTGAAGTTTTGAAATGTTTCATGAGTATAGGACTGAACTGCTTTTAATGTTCCCACTCTGAAAAAGGAGGGCAATTTCAAGGAGAGAGCGAGAGAGTAAGGATTGCAGACTGTTTCTGCCTTTCCTATAAACTAGTAAGTGAGACCACTAGTGAGTGAGACCACTTTGTTTTAAAATGGGCAAGATTTCCCCTGATATTTATCGTGGTGGTGTGATAAAATAACAAGTATCTTTTCTGCATAAAAATCGTAATTAGAAATATGTAGAGTGGTATGAAAATGTAAGGCAAACATCTTGCTGTAATTCTTGAAAGCATAAAGATGAGAGGGAAGAAATCATCAAAGAAATATTTACAATAAAACTAGGGTCTACTCTGAAGATCATTAGTCATGAACCCCGGAAATTCTCATCACTAGCTACTAACATCACGAAAAATGGCATCTAACTTTCACATGTTTCCAGATAGGTACACCCACAATTCTTCAGAATTTTTTATGGAAAAAAAACAAATTAAAATATAAAACAAAGAGTTCAACCGTAAGTATTTTTAATTTAATGAAAAGTAATATGCATTATTTCGTTTTCATATATATATGTATACATTTATTCTGGAGAAAAATATTACTTACTTTCCATCCCATACATGGTCACCTCTGTGGAAAATCACTAGGTTATTCTTAGAATCCAGTGCCACCCCAGAAACCTGGCCTGGTAATAAGTACACTCCAGGCCAGTCTAGTGCCTCCTCCATGTGGAAATCTAAAAGATAAATCCACATATGTATTCAGCATAAAAACAGAAGCAAGGACTCACCATTGTCATAAAAACTCATGCAAAGACATTGAAAACAAAATTGAGCAGAAAATACACCACATGCACATGCCAAGCAGCCTCTTGAGCTATGAGATAAAATGAACTTGTCTTGAGACCATCTGTGCTCATTTCCCATTGCTGAGACACCTTAAAATCAGATAGCTCTTAAGATATAGAAGAGCCAACTTGAAATCACGCCATCCTTGGGAAGATTCTTAACTTTAAATTAATATCTTACAAAACTATGGCAACACTATGGGTATTGTTTTAATATATAATTTTAAAATGTAAATAGGTAGTAGGAATGAACAACAAGCCAAACTTTCCTTCCTTCCTATCTATCTATCTATCTATCTATCTATCTATCTATCTATCTATCTATCTATCTACCTACCTACATACCTACCTATCATCCAACCACCTGAATAAAATCTGGGTGATCAATAGACACCAGTTCCTGGGATAAGCTATTTATTGATTATCCATTATACCCAGAATAGTATAAGACAGCAGTATTATTTGTCTTAGTTTCAGTGTTCCTATAAAAATTGGAATTCTCTGTCCTTGTATATATTTCAGTGTTTTTTCACATGATAGAAAGGCAACATTGACCACTCTATTATTGGCTGATGAATTATTACTATTTCTGATCAGAATACAATCTTCAGAGAACAGCTTATTTCATTTGTGTTAATCCATACCAAAAACCAACTCATGAATGAACACGTTCGATATACATGTTATGTCTGTATCTATACACGTCTGATGAAATGCAATTATTAAGATAACTTTCAAAGCTACTGTATCACAGTTACATTTTACCCCCTCAAATGCTTCAACAAGAGATGCTGAAAAAAAATCAAAGCAGCAATCCAAGTCTCATTGCTTTCCCCACTCTCTAAAGAACATGGCAACATATGGTTAAGCCCTCAAGAAGAGGCATTAATGACTGGCAAAAGAAAGCAAAGCACAGGGCTTGTATGTCAGCTGTCCGAATCCTTGAGACAGTGCCAATGACAGAATAACCATGTAAAAATAATCTTCCAAATAATGCAATAGTAAAGGTACCTGTCCATGTGAATCATTTTACCTTTTCCACACACAGCCTTCTACATAAGTTAACAAAAGAGCTAACATCTACCAATGACTTTCAAAAAAGCATTTTCAACAGGTAAGGGGGTCCTTTACACTAAATTCTGTGAACATAAAGAAATAAAACATGGTTCTTGCAGTTGATGAATATAAAGATATAGTAAGAATAAAAAAAAATACGATGAGTTTATAAATTAGGGGAAACGAACCAAGTACTTGAGACACGAAAGAGCATAAGAATACAGAAGCGGTCTTATAGTCTGTCTTGAGGCTTTGGCTACCCTAGCATAGAGTGATTATCTCTTCAGAAGGTCTCCTAAAGTAGCAAAAGCTTTTGTTTGGATGTCAAGTTTGTATGTCAAGTGGGGACAGAAGGGAATTTAGAAGTGAAAAGAGAATATTATTGCCAGAAAGAAGAAAAGCAAATATGTTTATAATGACAATAAATGTTTCATAATGTTTAAAACCTTGATATAAAGGCAAATCCTATTCAGGTGTCGAGGCAACCACAGCTACAAGATGAGCCAATTCTCAGATCTGATTTGAACTAGGACAGAAAAATGTACTGTATACCACACAAAGAGCCTGGACTAAATAATGAGAGTGTCACGTTTCCCCCCTTGTAGTGTCATGACCTATACTATAATTAATTTTGAGGCATGATGCAAGTACTTTCTGAATAATAGTAAAGCATAGTATTGGGAAATAATTCAGTTTGAGAGCAGGTGCTGATGCCATTTTCTCTCATATGTTGTGATAGGATTTCTTGGGTGGGATAGAAGTGTGTCAGAGTTACAGCTAGCATGCCTGAATTTGCAAATAACCCTGGGCTTACCAGTAGATGTGATGGAGCTTACAAATAAACAGCATTTATCACCTATCACAGCTGCTTGTCAAAATAGGAGAAAAGGCTGGAGATTGCTGTTACAGTCAATTGTGAGTCACCGAAAGATTTTAAGCATGGGGTGATGTGATTAAAAATTCCCCTTTGAAAGTCAGCTTTAGAAATAAGGGCATAAACATTATAATTAGAGATGTCTAGGTTGATGAAAAGATAGATGAATTATTCCATACACCCCCTCCCAAATGCTTTAGGTATACTGAAGATGCTTGATTTCAGGTGTATTTCATTCTCATATTAGTTGTGGTTTGGCCATTTAGTTGTCATCAGTTTGTCCTTAGTCACCAACTCCTGGAACTTATGGATGGACCTGAGACTTAAGGATGTATCAAAGTGGTTATTCAATGACTTTCATCAGACTCTCAGAGTCCAGAGCCACTTACATACCTCCCATTAATTGTTTTGTTATATCTCACGTATGCTTCAGTCTCTATAAGGACAGTTAACATTTTCACACTTCTGTAACCTCATAATTTACATATACCACTCTCTTTTTACTCTAAAATAGTACTGACAATAATATAAGACTATTTAGTAAAAATGTGACTTTACTAACTGCTTTCATTTAAGAAAATGGACACATGTTCTTGCTCTTGCAGCTTTTGGCTCAGTAGGTCACCAACATGTACTGGAGCAAAGTGCTCATGAAGATGAATGAGATTAACCGTGATCAAAAGTATCCAATGTGCAAAAGCATCTATCGTGTTGGTGTCAAATGCTAATTTTATAAAATATCATAAGTACACTATTATGATCCTTAATCTGGCTGTGACTGAATGGTCCCAACATTATATGGCCTTACTTGGTTAGATAGCCTTCAGGCAGCATTATGTACAAATTGTTTTGGGCTCAACCACACCAATTATAAAATCAAAATATTTGCCAATATGGTTAGAGATTTTCAAAATACAAAGACAGTATAAATATTTAGAAAGTATTTATTGAAAGGTCCACTTTGGGGGAATTTTTAATGCAATAGAGTTGGTAACTAAGGAAATTAACACTATGAAGAACTTGGCTTTTAGTACCAAATGTTTGGAAAGCATTTTAATTTCATTTAAAATATCTATGCAGTTGTTAAGACTACCTAGCTAAGGCTTCAAAACCTTAGATATCTGGGTCCTTGTGTTAATCATAGTCTAGAATGGGGGAAGGAAGAAAGTTTACATTCTTATTTGTTCATACTGGAACAAGTAATGAATGATTTTCTTTGCAATGTAACTGCCTTATTATTATTAAAGTTAAAGGTTATTGCCTTTAAGACTAAATGTGTAAAAATGAAGAATAACAGTTAGGAATCCTTTATGAAGATGGATCTAATACTGACTGCTTTTATGCCTGCTATACAGCACTCCAGCATCATAGCCTCCAACTACACTAGAATCAACACACAGCATTTTATCATTTGATAGAACACAATTTGGGCCTGAGTTAGATTCTAGACTCCCAATATCAAGGATAATCTTCTATAATTTTTAAAATAGGAACATTTAAAATCCTCACCAAAAAAAAAGTGGTATGACAAAACATATTTGGATTTTATCTTTAACTCAACATTTTCAATCATGGAGAAAAATGCACTTCAGATTTCATTTACTACTTCCTTCAAAAATGGTTAAGTGTGTGACTAATTAAATGTTGCAGATTTATTGTTTAAACCACATATTAAATAAAAATTTCTTACCCATGACCTTGGGCAGATATCCCCAGCTCTAAAATGTGATCTGCACTAAACTGAGATGGCAAAAATATGGTTAAGGTTGGTTGCTTGTTTCTCTGCTTGTTTTTAAAATCCTGGATTTGAGAATATAACAGGGGAAACAATGTTTTCTAAGATAAATTAAATACATATTAGTTATACATCCTAGTAGCCTTAACACAGTTCATTGTTTTCAAAAGACGCCAAGAAAGATGAAATCATCCTCATGAAGTGAGGCTTTAGATGACATTCTTTCCAAATGACATCTAAGACTTTTATAACAAATTATATTATTCTCCAAGGAACACTCACATTTATTATAAAAACAGTAAATGTACAGCCAAATATTTTGTCAAAGATTAAAAATCACTGATAGAAAAAGTAAGCATTAATATTAAAATTATATCAATAAATCACTAAAAGAAAAACCTTACACCTTTCCAAGAAAGAGATTAATGCTAGTGATCAGTGTTACTGTCACATGATCTTATTAATAAACATTTAAAAGGGCATTCACTTATCTGCGTCACAGATGAACTTAACAGAGCTACACAAAACTCAAGATTGATAAAATTTAAGCACGGATCTATGACATAACTGCAGAATAACAAAGCTCCTCACATTTAATCCTAACACCCACCCTACCCTCCCTCCCCCCAAAACAAACAAACAAACAAACAAAAAAAAAAACGGGTAAAATCACTATATTTCAACAAAATGTGGTGGTTGCTTCCTCTACACCTGTCAGTAGTTACTAGTTGGGTAAATATGCTTTATATCTGAAAGATGTATTATTTATCAGAAGTGCAAACAATAACTATAATTAATCAACACTACAGAGGAAATATTTATAGCAAAGTCAGAGAGAAAATAAGAATTACTTACAATGTCTCATTTAACAAGAGTGAAGTAAGAGAGATGTAAGAGATAGGCAAAGCCTCAAAAGCAGTAGCAGAATGAGCGTAGTAGCATATATTTCTAAGAATGATAATTTTATATATATATATAATATGAGCAAAAACTTAATGTGTCAAAACCATTATATTTTCATACTATTTGAAAAAGTACTTCAAAATAAAATACTGTTTCAATGGTACTTTCATGGAATAATATTTGTACCTAGAAAGATATAAACTATTTGAATCAAGTTGAGACTGAATCAGTCTTCTTATGAAATATTTGTATTAATTCTTGGAGAATTTCAATTGTCTATGCTATGCATTTTGATCATATTACCCTAACACTTCCCTCCAACTCCTCCCAGAAATACCCCTCACCCCTGCCCAACTTCATGTCTTCCTCTTTCTTTTTTGTTTAATAACCCATGGAATCTAATTTCTGCAGAAGCCCACATGCTCAAGGATGTGGTTCCATCCATCAGAGCATGTTCAACCCATCAGGGTCCATACCCTTAAAGAAAATGCATCTCCTCCTCATAGATGCCATCAACTCTTAATATTTCTTCAAAAGAAAGAAGTAAATAGGGTTTCTTTGTGGACAAACTGTTTAGGTATTAATAGTGGACATGGAAGAAAAGTAATCTGCACTGTGGTTATTTTAATTGTAGGATAAGAATTGGGTAACTAAGGAAAAACCTGCCCATCAGTCTTTCTATCCCAGTGGTACTCCATAGAGGAACAGGCCTGTATAAAAGCCAGAAAGCGTTTATATTCCAGGGGTCTATATGAAGGAATCACATTCAGAGGCCTCTGTGGTCCGGATGGAATGTAGAAAGAATGCTAAGAATGTTGGTACACAGGTTTAATCCCAGTAAAGATGTACTCCTTTCTCCCAATATCCACAAGGCAGTGGTGATCCATGTCTTTAACCTCTAAAACAGAAACAGAGTATGGAAGCAGACACAGGAAGCAGAGCTCAAAAAGAGTCAGTGTCACAAAGGAAGTGACATCTAAGATGAGTCAGAGTGAAGGACAGGCAAAGTGACTAATCAGAGAAAGAGTTAGCAGAATTAGTTACAGAAGAGTCAGTTACAGAGGCAGTATGAGATGAGAAGCAGCAGGCCTTCGGACAGAAGACAAGATACTGTGAATGAAGAAATCTGACTGAGGATAAGGCAGAGAAGCAGAGAGGCTGACTGAGGCAGTAAAGAGCAGTAGAGCTCAGGGAGAGACACAGAGACAGAGGCAGGACGGCAGAAGAAGTCAGTATCAGACCAGATGAGAAGAGTGAGTCAGTTTGAAGCTGAGCAGAGCAGTTCAGTCTGAGGCAGAGAAGTTGCAGGACTCAGCCAAAAAACAATAAGCCAGCTCAGAAGATCAGTTTGAACCAGTCAGCTTGGAGAGGAGTTTGAGGCAGAACAGTGAGTGAATTGAACCAGAAGTGTCAGAGTTCAGAAGGAGCTAGTCAGAGAGGCTTAAGACTAGATTGTATGGAGGTTTAAACATTCTAGATTGTATGAAGGCTGAAGCCTTCCAGGTCTAGACTGAAGACAAGATTATGTATAGCCTGAAAAGCTCCAGGGCTCCAGGCTAAGAACCAGTGATTGAATTAGCAAAAGAATAAACTGTTCTCTGCCCTGAATCAACATCTACATCTGGTATCTATGACTACAGAACATAGAAGAAAAGTAATCTGCACTGTGGTTATTATAATTGTAGGTTGAGAATTGGTAACTAGAGAAAAACCTACTCATCAGTCTTTCTATCCCAGTGGTTTTCAACCTGTGGGTCCATGACTGAAAGAAAGCGCACAACACCATGAAACAGGCAGTAGGGTCTCACACAAGAGGTTTACTGGGGTGGGGTGAGACAGGAAGTGTTTCTGCTTCTGAGTGGAGGGAAGAAGAAAGAGAGAGATGGGAGAGGGGGAGAGGAAGAGAGCAACAGAGAAAGAAGGGTAAAGAGAGAGATGGTGGGGGGTGGTGGCGGGGAGGACCAGAGAAAGGGGTCCAAAGAGGAGAGAGAAAAGCCAAAGAGAGGAACAGAGAGAGATGACAGATACCTGTCTTGGGACAGGTACAGGGGCAGTACCTGGCCAGAGGATTGGGAGTGTCAGGAGCATGGGGGATGGGCGAAATCCAGGGAAGGAGCTCTGGCCAATTCACAACATTCCTCCCTTTATGTTATTAAAAAGGCAAGGAGGACTTGGGTAGGGGAATAAGAAGATTAGAGGAAGGAGGAGTTAGAACATAGGTAAGAAAATGCTTGTATATAGGGAACCTCTTTCCACTTGCCGAACCACTGGTAGAAGTTAAACAGGACCCAAATAATATTGCGATCCAAAGTGCCATTACATGGCCATTTAGACTGATTTTCTAAGGGATATTGAGGCCAGATTTTTGTGGAAAGTCTGATAAGTGACATCCCAAGAGGGTGTCAGACAGTATAGACAGTTTGTTCCCATGGGTAGGAGACAGTTTGGCTCAGGGCCCAAGTGGGGCCTCCCACAAGCTTAGGATGAACCACAAGAGAGACCTGCAATGTCCTAGTTGTCATAGCTAGGCATGAGGTCGAGATGAGGCCCAGTTCGCCTGGCGCCAGGACTTTCAACAAGGAGAAAGAGGAAACTGGGCTGAGAGAGGTGCCTGTCCAAGTGAACGAGCTAGGAGAATGGTTGGTGAGAAGGGCCAGCCATAGTCTTAAAGGCCATGGCTGGGTGTACTTCCATCTCCAAGAGTACCAGAGGGGTGCCAGACAGTCATTGGTCACTTCCTCGGACTCAGGGGGCCATTTACACCGACCTAGAGGGGAAACTTACCAATTGGCCAGTGTTGCATGTGGGGCCCAGGGATCCATTAGGTGAAAGGTGAGCCTGTGGGGGTGCAGCAGACAGCTAGGTTCCTGGTGTGGCTCAGATCCCCGAAGGGATCAGGGACACAGGAGAGCCTACCTCAGAGGGGGCACCAATGAAAGAAAAGTGCACAACACCATGCAACAGGCAGTAGGGTCTCATGCAAAAGGTTTACTGGGGTGGGGTGAGACACAAAGTGTCTGCTTCTGAGTGGAGGGAAGAAGAAAGACAGAGATGGGAGAGTGGGGAGAGGGAGAGAGACAACAGAGGAAGAGGGGCAAAGAGCAAGGGGCGGGGGGAGTACCAGAGGAAAGGGCCCAAAGAGGAGAAAGGCCAAAGAGAGGGACAAAGAGAGACACAGAGAGAGATCCAAAGAGGAGGAGCTAGAAGCTCACTGGGTTATGGGACTGATGACACAGGACATGTGTCAGTCTAGTGGCAAGTACAGGGGTGGTACCTGGCCAGAGGGTGGGGGATGTCAGGAGCATGGGAGATGGGCTCCAGGGAGGGAGCTCTGGCCAATTCACAACAATGACCCCTTTGGAGATAGAATGACCCTTTCACAGGGATTGCCTAAGACCATCTGCATATCAGATATTTACATTATGATTCTTAACAGTTGCAAAATTACAGTATTGAAGTAGCGACAAAAGTAATTTTATGGTTGGGGGTCACCACAACACGAGGAACTGTATTAAAGGATCCTAGCATTAGGAAGGTTCAGAACCACTGTTCTATGGAATTAGGTTATATTGTTTTGGGGTACAGATTAACAAAATGATTTAAAAGCAAGACTCATGAGCAGATCTGTGTGACTTTGCATCTTGGTTTCAGAGTTCTGGCCCTCTGAGCATGTGATTTAACCTTCACATGCCCCAGTTTCTGCTGCTCTAAGATGTGATTATAAACAGGTGACTGTAAGGTTTAAATAAATTAATAATACATCTAAGACACTGATCTTTGTTCAAAGTAAGCACTAAATATTTGTCTGTTGTTATCATCTAATCCACTCCAAGGATGAAAATTCAGCCAGCCAAATGCCTTATATTAACCCAGGAATTCTGTAAGACTTTATCACAAATAAGCATATGACTGAAATGTATCTTAAGAGTGGTCTCAAAAATTAAGTGAAAGTTGATTTTAGCAATCAACAAAAAATTCAATGAATCATAAAAATAAAGACCTTCTGGGTTGAATCAGAAGTATCAAAAAAATGAAGAACTATTTTATAACATGCAGAACATTTCAATGGCTGAACCAGCTTTTCATATGCTAGTACACAGCAGTGATATAAAATCTGCCAGCTAAAGCTGGCTAGAACTAACTGCAAATTTTCATTGATTGTTCAATAAGCTTAGTTTCCAGAAGGCAAATTAAGATTTTATTTGTATTCTATTAATGGTATTCCAGTACAAATATTAAACTACTAATGACAGAAACTAAGCAACATTAAGTATAAACATGAGAAAATTTGTCTCAGTCACCAAGTTGAATACTTTCCTCCTGTAATTCATGTATATCATACAAACACCAATGCAGATTCGTGTTCTTGAGATTTGAGGATCCACAAACTCTATGGTAAGATAGTGACAAACATTCATAATTCGCTAACCTGTGAAAATCGGCACCTTTCTACCTAGTTCATGAAAACATGCTGTATGAGGCAACCCAGACCAACAAAGGCAAATGTATGTTCTCACTTATTTGTGGCTCCTTAGCTGTAAGTCATCAGCCTGGAGTGTGTTTCTCCGAGTAACACAGAAACCAGAAAAATAAAAAGGGGCCACGGTGAAAGGGGTAGAGAAAGAACTATAGAGGGGAATAGATACTATTTAGAGAGAAAAGAGAAAATGGCATAGGGGACTTAAGTAAGAACACAGGAGGGTAAAAGCAAATGGTGCAGGGAGCCTTTGATGGTTGTTGAGGGAAGCAGATTCAATTTTCTGCAGGGACAAGGTCCTGTGATAGTTGTCCATGTTCCCTTGGTCAGTTCTATACCCATGTACATATGAGCAATGGAAATTGGACTCAATAAGTTACAAATGCACATGTTGTGGTATATTTGAACATATCTCCAGATATTATATTCACTGATTTCTGGGTACGCGCCAGTATTTTGTAAGATTATCATTGTATGGGCAGGCTGAGCTGAAAAGGCCTGCTTTCTAATGTAAATAAAAGCTGCTCTCTCTTAGCTCAATGTAAACAGAGGTCACTTGGGTACTCCACCAGGTCAGAGGCAACGTTAAGTGTGGCTTGGTATCTCCTATTGTCCTGGGGTCAGCCCACTATAAATGTGGACATAGGTTGGACAGGTGTGGCCTGGCCCTTTTTGTGTTAGAGGGCACCCCACTATAAACATGGACATGCCCTGAAGGCCAAGGGTTTGGGAGGACTAAAACCATTATATTTCTTTGATCATGCAAATAGGCTTCTACTGGAGGGCCTTTGAAGTTTAGAATAAACTGCTAGGACTAAGGAGGAGTTGGAGCTGGAAGATGTTTTGCTCTGCTCTCTGCTGAGGTCTTTGAGGCTTAAATGCAGCCATGTCTTTATTAATACAACACCGGATTTAATAGACAGAGACACACACACACACACACACACACACACACACACACACACACACACACAACTAGAAGAGGAGAAGGACATGAATTTGAGAGGGAAAATGGGGGAGACACAGGAAGAGTTGCGAGAGAAAGTGCAGATATGTTCAAAATGAATTGTACTCATGTTTGAAAGTCTCAAAAAGTAAAAATGCTCACTGATTCTCACTAAGAAAAAGAATGTTCATTCAGAAGTTCTGATAAGCATAAAACAATATGTATGCTTTTCTTACTTAATTTTGGTGTTATTAGTCTAATATATTAATTTATCGATGATATTAATGATCATTATTAAGGCATCTTCATACTTATTCAAAATTTTCTATGTGCCAGATACCGTTTAAAACTTTTTCATGTATTATCTGGGCTTCATAATAAAGAATGCAATCCTCATTTTATAGATGATAAAACTAACGCTTAGAGAATTAAAAGAGTAAAAAAAAAAAAAAAAAACTTGTCAAGGTTTTACAGAGTAACTGGTATGCCCGGAACCTAAATGCAGGCAGGCAGGCAGGAGCCATGGCTAAGTCTGCTATATCAGACTTTTGAAAAAGCTTTCGAATTTTATTTGGGCCAAATGCAGATGTTTTGGGAAGTGAGGAGTTATACTGGGTGTGCAGATGTTTGTATTCTAGAGATAGAGATCACACATGAAGAGCGCTAAGACCACTGATAGCTGACCCTCTATGAAGTAGAGACCCAGCATTAAGTCAGATGGTAGGATGTGGAACCAAGTATGATTCTAACAAAGCAAAACATCCATAAAATGGTACTGTTTAGAAATTCTTAAATCTCTGAACCCATCTAAGAGCATCACACCCAAAACTTTGAGCTAATCGCACCTTTGAACCCTTAAGTCATTTTGATGGGATCTATCCCCATATCACAGGTCCAACATATGGAGAAGAGTACAAAACAAAACAAAAAACATAAAGGATGTAAATTGTTGTTTCTGAACACATCACTGTGACAGCTTGTATAGACACTAAGAACTAGAGACAAAGAAGAGGTTCTGAGTAGACACCTTCAGCTTCTGAGCATTGAGGGATCAGAATTCCAAGAAAGACTAAATGAATTGGGCAAGCAAGTTCATCCAAGCTGATGTCAATTGAAATTTAGGCACTAGATGTTACATATTGGAAATCATAATGTTCAAGTATTAAATCCAGACTCTAGGACCTCATTCAATAGGTTAACTTCTCTTGGCTTTGGTTTCTTCTAAAAATTAACATGCCTTAAATATATCAGAAATGACTATGCCCCTGATATTAAGTGACAAAAATAGCCTTGCATTTTAGCTTCAATACAATGCCGTATAAAAAGTTACTTTCTTCTTTGCAGCTAATACAATTCTGTCTAGCAAATTAGGCACTTAAAGAGACAGTTAATTCCTCCAGACCATTAGGACCCTTCTCAGCTTTGAATGGAGTTAAGTAAGGGCAGAAGAGAAACAATAGAACAGTATCCATTATTCTCTTGCTGATACTCTGAGAAGGACACATGAATTAGACTAACAATAACTGTATAGGTTGTTTTATGTGGATAACTTCCTGTCTTCTTTTTGAAAAATCAAAGCTTGCTGTAGATCCCAGCTTCCTCCATCTTATTCCATGAAATGACATTGCAGGAGACTGTATTTGATGTTGTAAGGTGCATCCTTTAATTGCAAACAGGAGAGAGGTCTAGGAAAAGGGCGGTTACAACTAGACTTGCTAAATGTGAATTTTACTAGTTTGCACTCATATTTAAAGATTCTGGAGTCAGAATAGTGAAATAACATTAAAGCAAGTTATTTCAGAAAAAAAATACGTGTATAGTTCTTTCAACAATTGGGAGTTGTGCTGCCTAACATGCACTAATTTATTAAGTTTTGTGACATTTACCCACATTTATAAGATGAAAAAAAAAAACTTCCTAGGTGAGATCTTTGGGGAAATATTTTTCTCTTGAGTACTGTCTCATGACTAGCTCTGAAAATAGCAAGTGATACAGAAAACAAGAAAGAAAGAAAGAAAGAAAGAAAGAAAGAAAGAAAGAAAGAAAGAAAGAAAGAAAGGAAGGAAGGAAGGAAGGAAGGAAGGAAGGAAGGAAGGAAGGAAGGAAGGAAGGAAGGAAGAAAGAAAGAGAGAAAAGAAAATATCCTACTTTTAAAGATTTTGTTCTTACAAAAACTAAGAAGACTTCAAAATAGAATGACTTACCTCAAACTCTACTTTTAAAAAAATGTATATGTGAGGGCCTGCATGATTTATGTGCACCACAAGTGTGCCTAGTAACTGCAGAGGCCAGAAGAGGGTACAAGAATCATTGGAAATGGAGTTGCAGGTAATTGTAAGACATGCAAGTTCTCAGAACCCAATTCAGGTCATTCTGCAAGATTAGTATGTGCTCTTAACCACTGAAAAGTCTCCCCAGTCCCAGAATGCTGATTTTTTTTAATGATGATAAAAAGTGACTATGATATCTCAAATCCAGAAATTAAAAGGTAAGTTAGGGACTAATGCATGCTGCAGTTTTAACATTTAATATGTGAACAGAATTGTGCTTTACCAGAGGCCTTTTTGCCTTTTATGTATCCATGATTTTAACACAGAGGTTCAAACAGACCCTTGTGTGTATCAAATTGGTGGAAGGACATTAACCTGCACATCTCTAGGTACCCCACTAACAGATACCAGTTCACTTGTTCTTTCGTAGGATATAGAAGTTATGCTTTTCTTAACATCATAGGAAATTCTCAAGCAAGAAGAGTCCCAAGATCACCTCTGGAGAAACAGTTCTATTGGAGAAATCTGGAACAAGTTAGAGCCTGTTAAAATCTGAGACGTTAAAAGTCGGGACTCCATTTAACACCTCATACAGACCATTAGGCCAGTCCCAACGGAAAAAAATTTGAAACCTCCATGTGAGTAAAGGCTCTGCATGCTAATTTTTTCAATTATAAATAAAAATCAGCTGGGTGTTGAATAATTCATGGCTTCCTGCAGAGCTGAATTTGACAACACCAAGCTGGCAGCCTGTGTCAGTGAAGCCCACGCATGGACAGCTGCCATGCACGCATATCCGTTATTTTTTTTTTTTTTGGAGATTCTCTCCACATGCTGTATTACTTGGCTTTCCACATTAGCAAGTCACACGAAACACAATCAATATCACAGAGGCCACAGCGTAATTAAAGACAAAGACGAGGCATCCATAGCTTGCTGGCACAGAAACCTGAAGGGAATAAGGTATTGTTTTCTAATTATGGAAGCCAATCCTGGCTAGAAATAAAGATAACTCTGATAATTATTGACTTACTGGAGGTCCCTTTAGAAATATGTACTAAATTTTCAATTAAGATAGCAGCTGATAATGGAACTTAAGAAATCAGTCATAAAATGGTTATATTTTATAAGTCAGTAGGATGAGAATGCTGAGAGAATTTGATTCCTTTGAGAGGAAATTAATTACTTGAGAAACATTACATACACTGGCATTTATAGGTGAGGTTTTGAAATTTCAATCTCTTCCCACTGAGCCAAAGGGAAAATGATGATTTATTACTCTGAATTTCACTTATCATTCTTTGCAAAATAATTTGCAAAGGTCCTACTATGGGTCTATTCACTGAATAAATGCGGAATTTGCATAGTACTGGACTAACAATACACACACACACAAAATCAAAATCTCTTCAAAAAATTGTGGTATTAGACATTCCAAATCTGAGTAATGCTTGTTCCAGTAAGTCCTTTTCACTAGTGAGTGTTAATACCTACTAACTTTTATTCCCTTCAGATTTTGCTAATGTGGATAGCAGTGTTTCATACTTTATTACTTAAAAGAAACCCTGAACGCACCTCCTGAGTGTTCTGATTCCCAGGGACCTTCACCAGGCTGTGGTAATGACAAAGCTCTGCTCTCAGCTGGCCTCAGAGTTGATTCTAGTCTGTGGAATTTGTGGATCCTGTCTCTGACTAGAATGGCATTGCCCCTTTCCTCATGCTCTGTACCCTTCCTGGCATCGGACTGACCAAGGTCCTTTTTCTGGACTATGTTTGCAATCTCAGCTACCAGGTCTGAACCAGATTCTGCCTTCTCTGTGGGATTATATTTGTGCACATGAACAACATCTTCCCTTTCTCCTAGTAGCTTGGAAAGTAGTGAATAGAAATCACCTGTGGAGAAAAAAAGAAATAAAGAGGCAGAATGTTTATAAGACAGGTAAATTTACAAAATTTGGTGCCTTAGAAACATCATTTCTTGATTGTAATAGTGAGATGCAAAGCTGTTCTTAGACTTTCAAGTATAGGAGGGAAGGAGGGGTGGGAGGGGCAGAAGAAGGGAAAGAGAGATGGGGAGAGGGTACTCAAAAACACTGGAAGCATATTTTACATTTCATTTATACCATCTTTTCCCTATTATTTCACATACTGTGACCATGGACATATTAGTGGAAAAAAACAAAATAATTCACATGAGATTGCATGGCATGTTTTAATCACTGACTTTCACAGAATAGTATAACTGATAGGAAAATTAAGAATTCAATAATCTATCAGATTTCTAGAATAAAATAGCAACAGTTGCATTAGAGAAAGTTATTATCACGACCAGACAATTTAAATTTGTCTTAAAAACCTTTTAAAACATAAGCTACAAGAAATCAAATACTTTTTAAAAGAATATTTGTGGAAAATAACCAATATATCAGACATGCATATATGTGGCAACTAAGAAGCCAGTCTAATGGCTTCCTTACTGGCTGCCATTAAGTACTTCCAATTATTCCTCTTAAGCAAGACGTGAAGGAGCTCTAGAAAAAATATTTTTTGATATAAGAATCCTTTAAAAGCAGTGGGAAACAAAGAAGATTAAGAAAAAAAAAACCTGAAAATCACTAGGTGAGTCATCAGGAAATGTTTTTTATGACTATATTAAAGAATAAACAGGTAGGATTTTGCAAACACAAATCATTTATAAACTATGGTTAGATACAATATCTAAACAAAGCCCATTCAATTATTTAATCATCATCATTTATACGGTTAAACCCACTATGTCTGTTATACGAATGAGAAAGGCACATGTAAGCCTGACGACCCCAGGTCTCATGACTTCCTGTTCTCATCCCATCCTACAGGTTGGTTACTAGGAAACCAAGATTATAGATTACTGTGGTCTACATTAAATTACATCTACAAACACCATTGGCTAACATTTATAAACATTTTTCATGACCACGAGAAGACATATATGGCTTAGCTCTGATGCAAGCCACTGAAGATTATATTTTTAAGACATTGGTGCAAGGGGACACAAAGTCTTTCCAAACTTATGCTCACACATTTGCCATGGTTACAAATAATCTCAGCTTAACAATTCAAAGTAGTCTTGCAATTTGTGTCCATGAAATCAGCTTAGCCCAGGTGAAATCTTCAATAAGAAAACAATTACGAAGTAATGAGGCAATCTCTTTAAAATAAACAAAACAAATCATGACTCAACCAAACTGGTTAGGTCACAGTCACATTCTGCCTTACAGAAGAAAGTTAATCCATTATAGCTAGATTCTTCTCTCTCACAAAGTATAAACAGTTCGTTATGCTTGTGTAATGAGACATTTCACATAGAAAAACACATTTCACATAAAGCACAATGTTATTTCAAGAAGAGATAAAGCACATAATTTCAAACTTGAATCGATATCATCAGGTTAATACAAAAGGAGGAACACACACTAAGTACTTTGCATAGTCCTTCAGCTTCACCAAAGTATAAAATCTGTGATAAGATACTAAATGCAGAATGATTTTGTTCATTGGAATACTAATTTAAAATCATCCTGGAGTTAGGAAAGTAAAATTTTAAACAACAAAGCTTGGTGGTACACTGGCTACACCAAGCTCTGAAAGCAGCTCCCGAGACCACTAGATGGCTGTCTCACTATCTCCCAAATTCTTATGCAGGAACCGACCTCTCCCTGCCACCCCATCTCTCGCTCCTGGATAGATGGAATCTTGAAATGGTAACCATTCTTCTTAGGCACATTATGATCTCAACTTAGGAAATATGTCTGGTGAGCACATTAGATAGAGTAGGACATAAACAGAAGAAATTTGCTGGAAGAGATTTGTTCCTATTTGTAAACTTTGCAGATGGTTTCTTTTGCTGTGCAGAAGCTGTTTAATTTCACATAACCCTAATAGTCAATCCTTGGTATTATTTCTCTAGCTGCTGGAGTCCTTTTCAGAATGTCCTTGCCTATATCTATACATTAAAGTGTTTATTTAAGCTTTCCTTTGCCATTTTCAGAATTTCTTATCTTCCATTGAGGTATTGGATTCACTTTCAATTGATTTTGTTGAGACAAGGCTCTAGTTTAATTCTTTCGCATATTGGCATCCACCTTTCCTAACAGCATTTATTAAAGAGGCTGCAGTACATATTTTGAAAACCTTGTCAAAAATTAGGTGGCTGTTTAAGAGGGGATAGGGCTAAAGAGATGGAAAGAAGACGGTTGAAGGGGAGGGTTAAATGAAACTGAGGACACATGAAGAGTCTATACAGAAACCCACTACTTTGAAAGCTAATTAAGAAATAATTTTTAAACAAGCTTGAAAGAGATATCATGCGTGGGTGGATAACACTGCTTCCAGAAGCCATGGATTATTAAACAAAAATCCCAGAATCAGGTATGGGATATCTCCCTATGAACTGTATGTCAGGAAGGTTCTTTGTGGCCCCCCCAAAGCAATAGAGGCTCTTGCCCTGCTCTTGGTTGCTCACCAGAACTAGGTGCTAAGACCCTATTGCTGAAGACACCATTCATTTTCCATATATGACAGAGAAATCAAGCTAGCACTGAGCTGGAAATTTCTCTCTGGGCTAGTTTTATAGTTCCAGGACTTACCAGGAACTGGTGGAGTTGGTGATGCAAATCTAGGAGGAACTACCTGAAGAGGGGTGGTGAGATGGTGAGCTGAGCAGAAAGTGCTATGCAGCCTGCTGGAGGAGCAAAGACATATCCACACCCATAGATCAGTGATGCTCTCTGTGGGCAGT
The DNA here is from genome assembly GCA_026225945.1 of Cricetomys ansorgei. Lineage (NCBI taxonomy): Eukaryota > Metazoa > Chordata > Mammalia > Rodentia > Nesomyidae > Cricetomys > Cricetomys ansorgei. Next base: position 973,092 of record JAMJFZ010001360.1, on the reverse strand, counting down.
AGTTAATACAGAGACTCCTCATAACTGATCAAAATACTGATAACTGTGATTGCGGAGTGTGTTTACCATAATGAGTCATCTGCATCACCTACTCCACTGTTCAGATAGGTCTTTACAACAGAGGCAGGAGGCAGAATGTTAGAGCCAGAGGATGGGGAGGCTGCTGTGCACTACTATCCTGTGGTCATGACCACTGCACTCAAGAACTCATAGCAGCTGTAGCTACTGCAGAAGACTGAACCTAACATTCCATCACAGATGGGAAGGGCTCATGACGCCTTATCTGTAGAGGAGGAACTATTGGCAGCTACTAGCATGGGGGCGGGGGAGGGTTTCTTCAATTATGTAGCCATTGGTTTGTTGGCCATGTTCCAGTTAATAGCACCACACCTATGATCATTTAAACAATCCTAATTAGGCTCCATGGCTCTTTAAAGAAGATGTGAGTAATGGGTGGGAGGGTTGGGAAAAAGAAACAGTCCAGAGGAAGCGAGATGGAGTAAACTGGAGTAAATATGCTAAAGTACATTGTACATGTGTATAAAACTGTCAAAGGATACATTTTAAAAACATTTTAAAAATTATAATTCATTTGTTCTACTGTTGGGTTATTTCTGGGTTTTCTATCCCATTAGTCCACATGTCTTTTTAAAATCCATTTATAAAGAAGCAACTATGTCTACTCAAGTATACTGGATGACCAGCTTTGCCAATCCTCCCAGCGACTCCTAATATTTTCTACCTATACCTTATCTTGTCCTTACAGGCTATAAACATTCTTACTGAAGGCTTGAGTGGTCATGGAGGAGAGACTGGGTAGCGGTCGTCTTCTGACACATGCTGTTGAATTTGCTCTTCTTCAGCTGTCTGGCTTGTGATGGTTGGAGCCACATCTCCTCAGAGCTCTCTGGTTATATTCCACAGATTCTTATTTCTTACATATTTCTGCTTCTCTTACAAGTTACAACACAACTAAAATGGACTTCTTGATAATAACAATATGCTAGATCTGCAATGGTCATCACTAGATCTACTACACACACAGGGCAAATGAGTATTTGTCATGTGGCGAGTATCCCTGAGCCCTTTAAAATTTTACTCACTTCTAACTAAATAACAATAAATAGTCAATATGTGCCACACCGGATATAAAGGCCTTTTTCTTGTATATCCTCCCTACTAGCAACTTCCTTTCCTAAATTGTCGGCAGATGCGTTCACTTCTTGTTTCACTACTGTATGGCTTCTGCATACGTTGATTAAGAGTTCAAAGAAACAAATGTTTCACTGTAGCTTATTAGTGGTATGCGTTATGCTGGAAACTCTTCTTATGATGTCCTACACAAATTTTCAGAGATCATCTCTGCTTTCTGTTTTTCTCCTTCCCAATGTATGGAAATGCTGGTACTTCCCAAGCTCTGTTCTGGATATCTGTCCCTTGTATTCAGTGATCCTAGTAATTTTCTGCCAATACTTTGACCTCCAGCCAAATTACACCCAAATCCGCAGCTTTGCTAGCACCAAAGTCACATATAAAACTATATTCTGGGGCCTAGATAGAAGGCCCAGTGGGTATGAGGGCACACCGCTCTTCCAGACATCTTGAGTTCAGTTCCCTGAACTATAATGGGAGACTCATAAAAGCCTGTTGTTACTCCAGTGCCCGGGGATCTGACTTCCTCTTCTGGGCTCTGCAGGCACCTGGACTCATGTGGACCTACCCCAACACACACACACACACACACACACACACACACACACACTTTTTTTAATCTTAAAGAAAAAAAAACCTCTGTATTTTGAAAATTTCCCCTTTGGTACCCTTTTCACAGATATTAGAAACTTAACATGTCTAAAATTCAATTCTTTTTCTGCTTTCCATTTTTAGATTGTTTTTCATAATTATTCTTTCAATCCAAAATAAAGAATTTGTCCTTGTCTCTCTAGCTACCACAAAGTCCAAATCATGCTGAATATGAATGTCTGTTGCTTCCTGACCAGAAGTACTCATCAGGGATTCCCATCATCCTCTGGTTGTCATGTTGAAAGAAGGGCTGTTCCCTTTCTTCCCAATAGACCCCAATCCTGGTTTGGACTTGAAACCTATCATGATGTTGAAGCTTCTCTCCCTCTGCTAACTGGCTTGTGACTGATAGAGCCCAACCTCTTTAGAGCCCTCTGGGTTATAGTCCATAGACATCTCCCCTTTGCCTCCATCAACTGTGCATTTCTGAGTGATGTTTTTCTAGTTCTATTCTGAGAATCTCTGCTAAAGTGATGATATGATTCATTTCCCAAACTGGGATACTTTGGGCAAGGCAGAGTTATGCTTGGAAAAACATGGACAACCCCAGGAAGGATGTTAGTTCCTATACATGTGCTGACAGATAACAGTAATACAAGTAGAGTGTAGCCCATGCAGAACAGAAGCAGTAGCCACTATGTTTAGGTTAACATGATCTCATAACTTTATTGACCACTGCACATAATTTAATACATTTCTATTGGCACAGCTATTATTATTTCTCTCATTCTTGGTGTGGGAACTAACGACAGCTCTATCTTACTCAGCTGGGAGAAAATTAAGCAGGAATTATAAGCACATAGTCTTACAGAGTTGCATTTCATTGCGGTTTGGATATACTTGTGTCTCCTGAGTATTCACGAGTCAAAAATTATTTCTTTTTGTTAATTATTTATAAGGTGGAAATTTAATCAGATTATTGTGTAATATCTCAGAACCCTGTAAGAAGAAATCCACAGGCAGACGCAGGCTATCTGACCTTCAGAGTGTGGGCTAAAAAAACCTCTTTTAAAAATAGACATTTTTCTGGATATTTTGCTAAAGTAACAAACTCACAAATATACCTTCTAAACTCTTCACTGGACTGGATCCAGGATCCTTTCTCCTGCCTGCAATGGCCATAAGTCCCTTCCTATAAATTTACTTCCAATCTGCCTTATTATTATTCTTTTAAATTTATATTACTACATTATTCTTCTTCTAAATCTCCATTATTATTCTTTTAAATTATATTTTTTTGCTGAGTTTAGAAGCCAGGTTTACTTTTAAATGAAGTAACTTTCTCTATGTTCCAAGCTGTTCATATTATATCACAGAAACTTGTAAACTAATTAATGCATATTCACAACAGTCATTTTATAAAACTGAACTAAAGGATAATGACTAGTTTCTTTGTTATTAAAAAGTAGAAGAGTACTTTGTTTTTCTCATCAGTTTTACTTACCACCATCACCATAACCTTTCATGCATGACAAAATGGTACACAATGTGCTTAAGCATTTTTTACATTATCTCTTGATTTTAAATTATTATGATATATAAATGTCAAGAAAGAAACACCTTCTCTTTTCTTATCCACTACCATATTCTCACTGTTCAGTGCAGTTCCTGTCATGGGAGTGCCCTGTAAATTATTCTAGAATTAAAAGAAACTTGTGAAAGATATTACCCTTTACTTCTAGATCAACAGAGACAAATTATTTTCCTTGATAATTTCACTCTTGCAGAGAGGTCCCATTGTTCTTCTAACATCCACTACCATTTTGATTCTTATAGAATGCATAGGTAGGTCTCTGATGTAATTTGACTGAGTCAGTTTGACATTTGAAAAACACAATTAGAGTAGAAACTAACATGTTGAGAAAACAGGTGTGCGCAGCACTCACAGATGTAAGCCCTACCAATTAAACTAAGCTTCTAAGTTGTGGGCTTGCATTAACTACCGAAGGGGGCAATAGAAAATTTTCTATTTCTTAGGAAGCATTTACTAATCCCTGCTCCCTGAAAGGAATTTCTATTGTTTACTTCCAAGCACATAGTGAGAATAAACTAAAGGAAATGAAAACACACACTGAAAGAGAAGGAGGAGGAGGAGAGGGGGGGTTAGGGGGGAAAAGGAAGAGCGGGAGAAGGAGCGGGAGGAAGAGGAACCATGAGGCCAGATGTGGTGGTTCACACATGTAATGCCAGCACTTAGCAGCTGGAGTCTGGGAGATTACAGGTCTAGGGCAGCATGGGCTATATATCTTTTCATGCCATCCTGGGGTACAGAATGACACTTGCCACCTTTAACTCCAGTTCCAGGTTTTTCAACATTTTCTTCTGTCCTCTGTGGATACTGCACACACGTGATGCACTTACAAACATGTAGGAAAACACTCATACGTGTAAATAAATAAAAATAAATAAAAATGCAAAATTTAAAATGACTAAGAAGCTCTTAGTGATTTTCTAGGATATAAATGTCCATTTCTTACAGAAGTCACTAGCGCTTATTATACATAGCTCCCATCGCTGCGCTGTGACTTCTGTGGTACACAGAGAAGAACTATGCAGTTCATTGGCAGTTTAATCACTGACAAGATACGCCAAATTACCAAGCCAATAAATAATATGAGAGATAACTGATTAATGAGAGGGATGTGTAGAATGGAAAAAGAAAACATCTTTAAAAACAATTTAATATTATATTTATGATTCTATCCTGACTGAATTTCTCCATTGGTTACATTTGATTTGGCTCATCGCTGACTCACAGCATTTATTCTCCAGCCTTAGAGAAATACACATGTGATCATGATGCCCGGTTCAAGGCTCACAAGTGAGATGAATCTTACTACAGAAGAATATGAGGTAGGTGGGAAATATCAAACAGGAGAAGGCTTTTGCAGTTGTCATGCACAAGATCTATATGGGAAGGCAGAGTCATGTGATAAATGATCATTCACATCTGCCTATTTTGTTATTAGGGAACCAGCTCTAAACAGTATTCAGTCAGCTTCCCAGACGCTTGGGGGTATTTAGAATGGTGTTTGATAGATGAGTTCAATAAATAAAGAATTTTGAGTAGCTCATAAATCACAACAAACTGGTAAATTTTAGCAAATGAGACCACATATGAGAACTATACTGTATTTAAAGCTGGGCCAAATGGCACCGAGTCTCCTTAGAGTCAGCTAAGAAGACGATATTAAAATCACATGTACTTTGCAGGATAAAAGGAATGTCTCATTCTGAACAAAGCAAGGAAATATGCCTTTCAGCTACTACATCTGGGTGTGCCTCATGCCTTCTACACACTGTTTACCAGACCTTACTTCAGACAGCTTTACCAGTCTGCTGTTACGGTTGTAACTGGCAACCTTGTTCCTTGATTTTGCGTATTTGATAAAACATGTCAATAGTAATTCATTTTTGTTAGCATAAAACCACCGTGAAATTATTCTGTTTCACAGAAGGTGTCTGATGACCTTTAACTGTCTGGGGTCATGGAGTGTTTTCTCTCTACTAATTGTATTTTTGTCATATTCTCCCTGCCTTGGGATTATAGCAGCACATTTTGACCTTTGAGTAGAAAGATTGATTACATGAGAGCACAAAGACTACAATGAGAAGAGTTTGCAGCAAACTGGATAAAGCACATTAAAGGTCTATTCTGCAGCAAAATAAATGTTGTCCAGAGGAAAATGCACCATTTAGAAGATGTGCTGGTACTGTACATTTGAACTTTTAACTCTGTCTTGAATTGTGGAAGACACTGAACCACACCACTACAAGCAGTATAATTTCAGAGCAACACCCGTACTCTGATTTTTAAGGATAGCAATACTGAATTTTCAAACTTCTAAATATACTTGTATAGATTCTTGCTTGAGTCTGGTAAGCTTTTGTTTCTAAATAATGCCATCAGAAACCTCAGTCTGTACCTCAGATACAGCAAAGCAGTGTGAGATGAAATAAAGAAAACTTAGAACCGATGCATTAGTTCTCTAAATGTGTCTCAGCTGAGACATGTGAGAGACCACTGACAGTGTGTCCACTGGAAGATCTCAACATCGCCTCCTTTCAGAAGCTTTCTAACCATTATTTTCTTCACCCACAGTCGCTGTAATTGGATTCATGCATGTGTAATAGCTCACTGTTTAACTTATTGTACTTATTATACATGAAGGCTCTAGTTCACTTATTTTTTGTACTTATTAAATACAGGTAATTGTTCATTGTTTATTGTACTCATATATGTAGGTAATTCCTCACAATGATTTAAGGGGTGGCAATATTTCTATCTTTATGCATGGAAACACATGTAATTAATTTGTTCACATTTAAGCTCATATGTAGAGAACTGAGATGTTACAAAATCAATAGGAGTATAAACTAATTATGCAGCCATTAAAAATAATTTTTGTAGGTTGAATATGTACCTTAGTAGTTAATAGTTGCCTAGCATAGTATTACCTAGGTTTGATTATTAGCATTGGAAAATAATCACTCTTGCCAATAGCTTTTATTATTTTAGGAAATATGTAAAACATAATAGTTTCAAAAAAGAACATAAAATATGTATATTATGATCTAATATAAATATTGTCAATATAATGTATATAGATAGATACATGTACACATATTTAAAAGATATGTGTAATATATATATATATATTTCACATACAGATATTTCTCTGTACCATCAATTTTTTGTTTACTTGTAGTTTATATAGTTATGCTTTATAATGAATATTATTTAAAAGCTCAAAGTAATCATTATTAAAAAAAATCCCCACGGACTTGTGTAATACCTCATCAAGATGTTTCAATTGTTGCATTAGTCAAGACAATTTGAGGGGTAAAACTGTTACATGATAATGGCTCTATGCTGTCTCAGAAATCACACCATCTGAGACAGAGTCTGAGATGCACTTGTAATGGATTTTGAGAAGGTCAGCATGCTAAGAGTAAGCATATGGGCCAAGGTACATGGGTTCCCATGCGTCAGATGTTAGTTGATTTTCATTCAAGATTAATGTTGTGGGAACAATGTTAATAGCTAGAAACTTCAGTGATAAGAATTTCAAAGGAAAAAAACCAAAGTATTAGGTGAACCCATGTTAAAAGGATAGTTGAGTTTAATTGGACTTTTCCCTTCATGTTGGAGACACATTCTGATTGTCTAGTCTATATGAGTAGAAAGCCTCAGGGATGCTCCTGCCTCCACCCATTCAGTGCTAGGGTTATAAGCACAAGTCACCACACCCACTTCTGTGTGGGTGCTTGGATCCAAATTCAGCTCTTCATCCTTGCCTGGCAAAGCCTACCCATCAAACCATCTCTCTAGCCCCTATAGCTACATTTTTTATTTCAGTTAATAAAGCACGAACATTCTACAGGCAATTTTAGAATCTTAGTAAAGTTTATCCTTTTTTTAAAAACATAGTATTTATTATATCTCTTGTCCTTTCTCTACCTATAGGTTTTTCAATGAATGTCTGTACAATACTCTCTTGTATGTAGGTTTACATACTATATATTCATAATTTATGTGTAAGTGTATATACATGTATATATATGTAAAACTATCTATATTATTTGCAGAATAATCTGCACCTGGTGGTTGGTACAGAGCTTGCCTTTGCATACAGGTCCCTGATATTATAGCTCATTGTTTTCTTGTTTCACAACTGTTCTGCCTCTTAACAGAGTTTGAGACTTTCTATACAATCAATATAGATGATATCTGTTGGTTTGTGGCTAGCACTACAGAAATAATTTAGGTCTATTTTTTATTGAAGGCAAAAAACATTAAAAGAGTTAATACAGTTTGGAGGAATACATTGGTACAAACTGGGCCAGAACAACAAAATAAAGTTATGGGATAAGTTTAAGGGCTTTCTTTAAAAATTACGACATATAGGGTAATTTATTTGAATAATTACATTCCTCCTACTAGCTATTTGGCCAGCATGACTTCCTAGGGAATGAAATAAATAGACATTTTGTGCAAACATATGTCTCTTAGAAGAATAGGCTGCTCTCTCAGTAATAAGTAGATTTGTCCTGTGCATTGTAAAGGCATAGACTGATCTCATTAGTATATCAGACAAACTATCTGTATGGATGTGAATATTTCTTTGTCTCTACTTAAATCTTCAGCTGATGGCTTTCAGTGCCCAGTAGTTTAATGCGCAGACTGCAGCGGCCACAGACATGATTTTGTGGAACGCTAACTTACAGCATGTTGGAGGGAATAATGGATACACTCACTACAACACATGAGTACCAGAGGTTATTTTCTACGACAGAGTCAGAATAATACGTCTTTCCGAGCTATATTACTTTATGTACAATAGTTTTCTTTTTTAATTGTAAATAGAAGAAAACAGAAACAGTAGGGAAATTCTTCTCTGGAACTCCCAAGAGTCTAGGTATATTTAAAGCTCGAGAAAAGGAAAATATGAGGCAGAATGTGAAGGTGTTTAAGTGTCTTAAGGAACAACAGTATGTATATTTGAAACTTCCTAGATCCTAGTGATTAGAAACAACACTGATTTGTCCAGAAGCTCTTTAGGTTTTTAATCAGCTAATTTAACTAACTTCATCAGGAAATGATAATCCAGCCCCAGTTTGCATATCTACAAATGATGCTTTCATTTCACACTATCAAAAGTATATAAGTATTTGTAAATGGATTTTCAGATTGCTCAAATTATTTCAAAGGCATATAAATTCAAACTCTTCCCAAAGTCAAAATAATTATTTGTTAATCCGAACAAATTTCAGCATAGTTACAGTAAACTCTCTTAACACTTTCTGTAATTTGGCTACTATTCCTAAGTTCCTAACAAATGTTTCAACAATATTGATGAGCTTAGCTAGTTTAAGTTATACCCCACAGCTTTTTAGTGCTAAGTCATCTCCCTGATTTTGACTTAACACATAAACAGAAACATCTTAAGCTAAGCTGCATTTTTAAATACTTTCTTTTAATAAGATATTTTCTTTTTTATGTGCACGTGTGTGTGTGTGTGTGTGTGTGTGTGTGTGTGTGCATTTGTGTGTTGGGGGGTGCACATGTGTATGTGTCTGTGTGCATGAAGGCCAGAGATTACAAGTTTCTTCTTCAGTTGATCTCTACTTCATTTACCGAAGCGGGTTTTTTTTGTTGTTGTTGTTGAACACAGAGCTCACCCATTGGTGAATCTAGTTTAGCTAGTCAGCTTGCATGGGGGACCTCTTGTCTTGGCCATCCAAGCTTTGAGATTTCCAATGGGCCACTATGACTGCCTGCCTGCCTTGTTCCCGTGCTTGCTCAGCAAGTGCTTCTTCCATTGAGCTATCTCCCTTGCCCAAACTCCCGTATTGTTAATAGAAAACATCTATTTCTTATTTGTCTTATATTATCAGTAGACATGTCTTTGAATTAGCATTAATGTTTAAAAGCACATCATATTTAGTCTAAAATGAATTAATTGGAGATATACTTTAATTCTTAACAGAAACACAATTTTCTAAACAATTGGCAAGAGGCTAAAACTCTGCAGAGTACTTTCTTCGTACAAGCACATGTAGTTTATGACATAATAGCTTCAAATCTTCTTACTTCAAATACACAGAACACAGGGAAAACGGCACTGTCTTAACTCATCAGATGGCAATATAACACAAAACTATGAAGGCATAATAGCAATCCACCCTACCCTGCAGAGGGCAGAGAAGAATGACTTATAAGAGACAGATTTAATTCTCAATTTCTTTTTGCTTGAAATTCAAATATGGTTAATAAACAAGAATTTAAATGGAAAACTTCACCAGATTTCAAAAGCAGCCCAATGCTTGATTTTCATGGTTATACTAGCACTTTTATGAGCTATGTAGAAAAGTTACAATAGTAAAAATTGGAATCAAAGACAGAAAAGCCTAACAGGACTAAATTATACTAATGAATTTTGTTTTCATGGCCAAGTGCAATAAATGACCATTTCCTTATGAATTATGCAACATAGAAGAACAATAATAATACGCTTTGATGCTTATGTAGAGACATAAACTATCTGATGACTTCATAATTCGCCTGCCTATGTTGGTAATGAATACTTTTATGGGCCAGTTACAGAAGTGAGTACACATACCCTGCTCTAATACTTCTTCCTCTTCCCGTTTTGGCTGCTGTAGTAAAGCCGTCTTATCTTTGTTTTCTGTTTCTGTAAAGGATCAGAAAAGTTGAACTGTCAGCATACATCACATACTGTAGTAGCTCATTGGGAATCTGCTTTCAGAACAGCAAAATCATTCAGGATCATTGTATCATCACGAGTTTTGATGGTAGAAATGCTGTCATTCACAACCTCTTCTCACCCTCGGCATAACTACCTTTACCTGCCGTGTTACATAATCAGGCCAACTTTCTTTTTTCTTTTGCTAACATAATAAATTGCAGAGCATTAAAAATTGTCTCAACAACAAACTAATCGTATTTATTTCTTAAATTACCTGAGTAATAATTTAAGGAGCTTTAAGAAAATATAAACTTATAGTCTTTAAATATATGACATCTTAATAAATGACTATATTACTAGCTGCTGTAGTGTTTTTATGGTTGACTTAAAAAAAAAACAACCCATAAGGTCTCAATATACTTCATGCAGTAAGACAGGGTATATGTTCTGCAATTTTAAACTAAAGGAATGACAGTCAATTATGACCATTCTGCAGATGAACAATAAGTTAAAACATGAGTTTGAGAATCAAACTTTTCCAAAGAGCAAAGACTAGGAATGCCAAAAATTATATTTTACTCGAAAAGGCACAGTATGCAGATATGGTTGGAGATGATAAGCCTTTTCACTATTTAGAATGTGGTTCAATTCGTAAATTATATGTCATTTCTGGCTATGGAAGGAATGAGGAAAGGAACGTAAAAATAATATAAGAATTATACAAATAAAGGTTTCCATTGGTCTCTCCCTCTCTCTCCCCTTCTCTCTCTCTCTGTCTCTCTTTCTCTCTTTCTCTCTCTCTCTCTGTAGGCCAGAGGTATTGCTAAATCATTCTATATCTTATGTTTTGAAATAGGGTATAGACCCTGGAGCTTGCTCATTCATCTGGAATAGCTTCCAACAAACCTATGGAGTCCATGTGTTTCTACATCTGCCGTGCTGGGATTACTGATCCATGCCTTTATGGTGTTGGCAATCAAACTCAGGTAATCATGGTTGCATGGCAAGTACTTTTCCTATGGAGCCATCTCTCTGGCCCCTTTGTGTATGTGTATGTACTTGTGTATGTGTTTCTGTAAGTGTACATGAAAAAATGTGTGTGTACTATGTAGTGTATATGTTTTAAGTATTCATGTACATGAGCATGCATGTGTACATTTCTATACATCAGTATGCATGTTTATAGGCCAGATGTCAATGTTGGAAGTCTTTCTGAATCACTCTTCTTATTTTTGCAGACAGGGTCTTTTACAGAATCAGGTGCTCCCTAGAGTTGGTTAGGCTGGATGGCCAGGAAGGCCTTAGGATCCTCCTGTCTCTGCCTTCCTAGTGTGGGATTACATATGTGCGCCACTGTTGATGGCTGTTAACACCAGGGCTGGGGATCTGAACTCTCTCTCAGTGCCCTTTTCTACTGCTTTGATGGAAATATGTCAGGAAATTGTTTATGGAAATTGTGGAAACTGTTTATGAAAAAGAGGAAATAAGAAACTATGTGCATATGTGATTAACTAAAGAGGTTAAAATAATTTTAGGTTAATCATACAGTCAAAACACAATGAAAATACAGAGCACAAAACCATGTGATACTCTGTGTTAAACATTCCACTCACCTTTGTGATGCCCATGCATCATCATCATGTCAGACTTTACAGGAATTGGAATATTGGCCTCTGCTGGTATAGTCCTGAACATATCTGGAGCCACATTCTGTGTACAGGTCATGAAGGAAACTGCGTACTTGGCTTCCATGTAATACATAATGTATAAGTTGCACATTTCATCACTAGATGTACCACTGTAGGGGAAATAAGACAGAACATGTAAGCTGTTCATAAAAAAAGAACCAAATCCTTAATGCAAGAAAATGCAAACAGGAAATCTGCCAACAATGGACTCAACAACGAAAAAACTGCATTTATTTTATAGTTTACATTAAAAACTATCATTCTCCAACATCAAAGGCACATTATCAAAGGTGTATTTCCACCTAACAATGGAGCATTGGTTTCTGGCTTTTCTGTGGACGTCACCCAGTATCACAGATAAAAATAGTATTTAAGTAGCTCAGAGATGCAGTCTTTCCCCTTCTAAATCCTTTTATTTTATATTTCCCTTCTATGTTATAAAACTCCTACACCAAGACATTAAAAGTTTGTTTGTTTGTTTGTTTGTTTTTTCAAGACAGGGGTTCTCTGTTGTAACCTTGGCTGTTCTGGAACTCATTCTGGAGACCAGGCTGGCTTCAAACTCACAGAGACCTGCTTGCCCCTGACTCCCGAGTGCTGGGATTAAAGGCATGTACCACCACCACATTTTTAGTAAATTATATTGTTTACTTAATGATGGTGTGATGGTTAGTTCTAATTGTCAACTTGCCACAATCTAGAATCATCTGGTAATCCAGTTTCCTCTTTGTTACTCTGACAAAGCATTCAGACTAAATAAGAGCAAAATACGGGAGGAAATGTGTTTCACCTTACAGGCTACAGTCCATCATCATAGGAAGTTAGGTCAGAAACTCCTCAAGGAGGAACTTGAAGCAGAGATGATCCAGGGATACAATCTGTTGTCTTATTTTCAGGCTCAAGCTTCAAGAGCTTTCTTATAAGCCCAGGGCCACCAGCCTAGGGGTCATCTAATGTGGGCTGGGCTCTCCTATATCAACTAAGAATCAAGAACATGCCCCAAACACCAGACCCTAGACTAATCAGATCTAGGCAATTCATTCACTAAGACTTTACTCTGAGTTGACTGTAGTCTTCAACGTACAGGAACAGAAGCTAAGTAGGCCCTCTGGAAAGGGCGTTTCAGTGAGGAATGATCTTGATAAGATTCTCCTGTAGGCACTACTGAGGGAAGAACCAGTGTAACAGTGAGTAGCATCATTCCCTAGTTTGGGGTCCAGGACTAAAAGAAGATGAGCAGAGTACAGATGAATGCATTCATTTTTCTCTCTGCTCTTGATTATGGATGCCACTAGATGTTTCAATTTCCAACTGCCTTCGCTTCCCTGCAAAGACAGTCGGCAACCTGGAATTCTGAGCTAATAAACCCTTTTTTCCCTAAGCTGGTTTTTACCACGGCATATTATCAAGGCAATAGAAATAAAACTAGGACAGATAATAAATTTAAAATACTTCAATAGGAATATCATGTATTATTAACAAGTATACTTATTATCTGGTCTAGAAACTTGTTTCAGATTCACTGCCTTCTTTCTATGGTCATGTGCCACCTAAAGCATCCTAAGTACATCCCTGATATCTGACATTGCAACTAGAGTGAGGTAGCAAGGGATGAAAGAATGGCCAGCAGTGATTCCCAGTGAAATCTGCTTGACCTCTTCCGAGAGGTTCACATCCTACCTAGGTAGTACTGTACAGCTGATAGATAATGCAAAAATATATGTTTAAAACAATGAAACAGCTATTTGCAAAAAAACAGTTCCAGGTAATAGAACTAACACCCAATCCTGTTCAATGCCCAGTCATTACAGGCTACTAGGCAGGTATTCATGTCTCTTTGTGGTGACTAAGGAGGTTTTGTATCCATGCATGTGTATAGTTATGGGGAAAAAAACATTTCCTGTTGGCCATTTCTTCTAACAAATCTTAGTGAGCCTAATAAAAAGAAAAGCAGCTCTGTTTGCTCTGGGGAAATTCATCACCGTTGATTTTTCCAGCAGTGTCATGTGGCAATCAACTCCTTTCCATAGCCACGTAGATGACATCAGCAAGAAAAGGGGGAAAAAATCAAATTTTTTTTCCACGTACGACATGATTCCTGTAAGCTGTGAAAATGTATGGCCCCCATGAGACTTAAGGAATCAGCTCTTGCAATGAGGAAAAACTCTGTTTATGCTTCAGAAGTCATTTGGCTTCTTACTCCAAAGCTGATATATGTTATTTTAACTGTCCTTTCCACAAAATAAAAGCAAATAGTGAAGCGAAGCAATCCCAAGCAAACGCCTGCTCACTATGCACTTCATCATGGTGTCAAAACACCATACAAAATGATATTTGAACAGTTTTAGAGCTGAAAAGAAAAATTATGCACTCTAAAAGGAATGGGTGATGACTTAGTAAAAGAGCATGGAAGAAGGAAGCTTTTGCTTTTTGCCTGCTTGCCCTCACTCTGGCAAGCTCATCTACGATGCCGAGTCATTGTTGGTATTAGGACTTATTTGGGATCCCAAGGAGTGCTGAAGACAAGCAGAAATATCTAGCCCTGTAGAAGGAATGAACAACTCTCACAGGCTTGGACTTTCCACCAGGAGACAGACATTGTTGGATTAGCTGGATCGCAGCCTGAAAGCCTTTGTAATAAATTTCCATTTAATATACATAAATTTCATTCTAACATTTCTGTTCCTCTAGGGAACTCTGACTAATATACAACCCATAACCCCCAGTGAAATAACAACCACCACCACCACAACCACCACCACCACCACCATCACAACAACAACAGCAACAACTACAACAACCAAATGCCACAGCCCCATGGATTCAGCACAGAATTCCATCAGACATTCAAAGAAAAATGAATTGTCTTACCATGTGTTAGTGTGAAAAATTACACATAAGCAGTAAAAGTATACATATATTATACATATATATGCCTATATTGCACACATATCTATTCATATGGTACATTGCTTCAACTAATAGTACATATTTATCTCAGAGATAGGTGGATATGTTCATCTTTAGACACATGATTCTGTGAGGAATCCTGATCTGCTTGCCAATGCAGTACATCTGAGGTACTGACTCTACTCTGATGTAAAAACGATTTGATAAATAATTTAAAATATTATTTATCATAAGAAAAATTTGATTGGAAAGGCTGAATAAAAAGGAACATGCTTAATTCCTATCTACCACTGGGCTTTGTAGTCTAGGGAACTGAGCTCCTCATCCTATCTGACAGGGAGACCATCATATGCTAAAGATGTTTAGAATTAAACTATGGAGCTTGTTGGTTTTATTCCACAATCATTCATGTTTCTTGTTATTTTTTTCTTTTCTATTTAAAAACAAGAACAGCATAAAACAACAACAACAAAACCCAAACCCTAAACCTTAAATCATACTGACTGTTTTCTGTATTCCTGGAAATGAAAATTCATTTTAAACTAGACCTACTGCTCTCTGTAATCCCGAGGGAGTATTTTGACACACAGACCATTATTTTTCACAGAGGTCAACATATGCAATTCAACTGCTAATCTGAATAGTTATTCACATGGAAAAGCAGTGCTGGAGGAAGGCTGTGTTCAGTTGTCTGCCTAGGCTCCTGGCTGGTTCAACATTCCCAAGTGCCAATGTGTTCTCTAAAATGACAACCGTGGGCACCAGCAATATTCCAACATTACAGCACTGCACTTCTTTCACAATCAAATGCCCATGTGATAATTTCTTCTATATAATGGCATATTTAATATCAGAAGCTTTACAGCTGACATGCCCTAGTGAGCCTAGATAGAAAGAAAACCTCAAGAAATGAAAGGTGAATGGTGAAAAATAATCTTGCTGTATAACTGCCTGTAAATGACTATGTTCTAATATACTGGCCTGATAGGCCATACTGCTGAATGAAGATTTAGTTCAAATGAACATGTTTTCTGTAAAATTTCTGAAAAATATTCATCTGTATCTATGTATGTACCAACTAGTTCAGTGTCATGGTGGCTTTTATAGAATATTTTTACAATAGAAAGGTACATACAGAGCTTTAAAAAACTGCCAAGTATTCTGAAATGAATCATTAAAAAACTCAAGTCTTAGGTTGCAGTGAGTGACACTCTACAAGTGCAATGGTGCATTCCCCCAGTCCTGTTTCTATTGTCCCCAGAAGCCAGGTTTACATATAACCAAAATGGGCCATACTAATTTGGAAAATTAATATGAAGTGTTCAAGAATTCATTTTGTAAATGTAAGTGACTTTAAAGATGCACAATAAGGAGTAATTATTTATCATATGCTTTCCACTTTGCAAATACTATAACATGCTGATTAACAAAAAGGCATGAGGAAGAAAGAAGACTATTTTGGAAGAGAGTTGGGACTGGAGGAGAAAGAAGGGGACAAGAGATGGTAGGGTGACTGAGCAGAGTATATAAAATGTGTGTATAAAATGTCACAATTGACAGTCATTGTTCTGTATACGATATAGTTTTGTATATGGCATAATTAAAGTGCTTTATTTTTGTATAAATATCTTTTAGACATTGTCATATTCTCTTCTGTTCATAATCTCATGAAATAACTCTTTTTCAAGTGAAAATATGACCAATAAATTGCTCAAATAGGTAAATACTCCCTGGGAATCCTTAAGATTTAGAAATTTTAATCTAAAAACTTTTAGGATGATGAGCTGACTTAATTAGCTTAATTGATTGACTTAAACAGATTCTATTTATTTGTTTAAACTTGACTAAACATTTGAAATTAATTGAGAAGTGTCTCATTGAACGTAAAATATGTAGTACTGTCAGGCATAAATTATCACTTCATATATTAGTATATACTTCATAAGTGTCTTCTTTAAGACATATTATTGTATAATTTAAGATAAATACATACTTATGTATAACATTTTATCCTTGAGTATAGTTGTTAATTTATCTAGCCTAAATACAACTGTTTAAAATATAGTTTTAACACTACTATTGATTGACAAATCTTAATCACCTTTAGTAGGAAGAATATTGTGCTTTAGGATGTGTCTACAACAAAGTTAAAATTAAATTACTTTAGTATATCTCCCACTTTGAGTAACTATCATTTTTTTCATAATTAGGTACTTGAAATTTATTCATTTTTAAAGACATATGTTATTGAATGTAGTCACTTTGTTGTCTAATAGAAATGAAAAGCTATTTTCTTGTCTACTTAAAAATGTATACCCTCTAATCAACAATTTTCCTTCATACCAACCTAATTCCCTCTAACTCTGACTCCTGTCAGCCATTACTCTCCCTACTTCATCATTTTTAGATTCATGAATAAAAGTAAAATCAGTAGCTGGACAAGATGGCTCAGCGGATAAAGGCACCTGCCAACAAAACTGAGGACCTGATTTCAGTCCTTATATGCTGTAGGACACAGGTGTTCATGTACAACACATATCACATAGATGCATACATATACACAGAGAGAGAGAGAGAGAGAGAGAGAGAGAGAGAGAGAGAGAGACTCTGAACAAACAAATGTAGTATTTTTAAAAGTAGCATCGTTTGTCTCTCTGTGCATGGCTTATTTCACCTAGCACAGTCAGACTCATCCATGTGATGACAACAAATGACAGTTTTCCTCCTTATGTTTTAAAGGCTGAATAGTGTCCCACTGTAAATATGCTATGTCTTCTTTTTCTATTCATTCACAATAGACATGGAGGCAATTAAATCAACCTATTCTTGTTTTGTGTTGAGACAGTATTTTTCTGTGAAGTCAAAGGTTGGCTGAGAACTCACTATGTAGCCCAGAAGGACCTCAAATGTGTGATCCTCCTGTTTTCAGCCTCCAAAGAGCAGAGATAACAGGTGTGTACCATTACTCTTGGATCTATTTCTCAATGGCAATATTTTTAAATGAATCTCTAATTGAAAACCAACTCTCCATTTTTAAAGTGTCTTTGGACACTTAATCATGATTGTTACATCTAAGCAAACTTTTCCCTAGTCTTAAAATTTTAAGCTTACTAGAATTTAACTTGGCTTCTGTGAACTACCATGTAACTAAAAATCTTCCTAGCGGGCCAAAGCCAACGTGGTTTTGGGGTGGTGTAGGGCAGAAGGGTCCCAAAGTCTAGGTTGACAATTCTTTAAGGTATCAACGGACCTCAAACTAGCCTGGGATAACTATGATTTGTGCCTAATTGCTTCAAACTCTAAGTTGGATCTACATCCACTGGGTTTGCCTGTCTATACATGTGTTTGTTGGGTGGGAGGAGAGAAAGAGAGATAGACATTAACAAAGTATAATGTAATAAGGAACTTTTTTTCTGTTTACATTTTTCAAGTGTTATTCTATAGTACCCTATAGAGATGAAACCTGTTAATGTACAAAACACAGAAACATTGACAGTAACTTTCTAAATTTAAAAGGCACATTTAGCACTATACAGAAGTATGATTAAAAACTTAACTCATTATTAGATTTCTTCAAATTTGTCTTATTAGTTTATTATTCTTCTGGAAAAATACGTTTATAGTATAAATTAAATATTAAAAAATATAGACTTATTCAATCACTTAATTTCCAGTAATCCCTTTCTATTCCATTTATATTAAAAACAGTATTTACTATATCTCACAAGAGAGTTACAAGAGGATAGAGCAGCAGCATCATTTTAGGGTATTATTATAAAGCAAAATCTAAATTTTTAAAAAGACTAGAATTATTCTAGACTCATGAAACTGAAAGAGGCCTCTGGAGACCACTCTGGTTTCTTATTCTGACACTATAACAAGCCATTACTTTCTATGGCTGAAATCACATCAGAGAGGAAACTCCAAGGATAGAATCTGGCCAAGGTTATAAACCCCCTTACCCAAACTGTTAAGGTTCTTGAGGTTCAAATATTCTACACTTCTCACACTTAAACTTTGCAAATCAATACATGTAATGTGCTAAAAGTGGTTATCTTATTTTACTTTTTTTTTTTTCAAGACAGGGTTTCTCTGTTGTAACTCTGCTATCCTAGAACTTACTCTGTAGACCAGGCTGGTCTCAAACTCACAGGGATCCCCTACTTCTGCCTCTGAGTGCCGGGATTAAAGGAATGTGCCACCACTGCTCGTCTGAAAATGGTTATTTTTAACTACTTTGTTTACTCGTTGAGAAGGTTAACAGAATAACCTCTGGCATTTAACTACCATTGCTGTGGCCCCACAAGAGTATAGAACAGAAAGCAGCTGATCAATATGCTCTGAACCACTTTACCTCAAGTGTCAAAGACTGTCACACATGAGTGGGCCTATTCCATCTTTCCAGTGTAGTTGTGTCTTTGTTGTCAAACCTCCCACTACCATTCTTTATGATAACTCAGTAATTTTATTGCCTTTCTCCAGTCTTCTCCCTAAATTTAAGAAATATCTTACAATAGGAAAGCTGTTGGAAATTTTCTTCTTTCATACAAATTGATACTGTTTTCACATTTAAAAAAATGAAAATCCATTTTAGAGTCGGCAGCTACTGCTCTTCTGAAATCCTCTTTTTATATCAACTTTCCTTTCTGTAACTTCTCTCCGGCTTCCAAGTGGATTTGGAAAGTATCTTTGAACCTAGCTCAACACAGAAAGGAGGCACCTGTATTCTCTTCCAAGGAAAGCCTAAGAATCACTGTCTTTCATTTTAAATTTCTAATATTTTTATTTGTTGAAAGATCCTTTGATACTTTAGAAATTGTCAGTATATTTTAAGACACAAATTAAAATTATTTGAAGGAGCTTTGGCATTTTGAAAAGTAGTTATGTCTTGACATACTTACGGGAAAGGAGCTGGGGTCTACTCACTCGCTAGACAAGCAACTGAGAATTATAGACTGCACATCAGCTTCACCGTACAGAAAGAACCATGGGTCTGAGTTTGAGTTTGCTTAACCTTAAAATGAGGGCAAAAGTACCCTCGTGCAAAGAAATGTTCATAATCATCCTATTTCTTTTATGAACATTAGTCCCAAGAAGAAACAGGGCTTGCAATGACTAAAACATGCAAAGGAATGTTGAGGCAGGAAGAAAAGCGAAGCCACATTCTAGGATTTTTCCAAATCAATAGGCTTAGGAGTGGTAGAATGCTAGTTTGTTATAATTGTTCATTATACCAAAAATATGTATAACACATTCACAGAGATAACGGTTACCTACAACCATGGCTTAACCTAGTGTTCTCTCTTTGAATAGGGAGAGTGCAGAATCTTACCCGATGTGGGTGGCTTCTGTCCTTCCTTCACCAGTGAACACACATCTTGCTGCCAGAATATCACCAAAAGTAACATCTACTGGGTGTTCCACGGGATAGAAAGCCTGCTCAGAAGTCAAATACAATAATTCATTAACGTTACTAGTATTACCCAGAACTGCATGTTTGATTAATGTGAGGCTTGGAACAATGTGGGAAGATAGGATGAAGATAGACAACACATAGCTCCCCTGATCTTTTCACAAATAATTGCTAGATAAAATAAGTCCTTTCTTAATCCATTAATTTCACATTATAGCACAAGTGCAGACTGTGAAATAAAGAAACACTATTGATAATGCCTTCCACCCCCAATAAGAATGGAAGAAGTGCTTTCTGAAATAGACTGAACAGTGAGCTGGAAATCACTGACATTATATTAAGATGACTCCTAAAGACATTACTATTCCCATAGATCTGTGCATCTCTCAACCCTCATCAAAATGCTTTTTCCTCCCAGAAGGCAATCACAGAGACCCCCAACTGGTCAACAAGCAGAAAATAAGACAGCTTGGAATGATCAGCCCTAAATGGGATGTCCAGATCACACCAGACCTCCTCAGAAGAGAAGGCAACAGACTGCAACTGCCAGAGGAGGGGGATGACTTCAAGGAAACAATGTTTTCTGGACACAACAGGGCAGTTACACATATGAAATGACAGTGTAACCAAGACCCATGCAAGCTCAAGGCAGACAGAAATCCAAGAATGCAGGTGGGGGGAGGTAGGCATGAAATCCCACCACCAGCTGAGGAAACACTGTCACTTGATGGCTGCTGGGAGGAGAGTCAGTTTCCTTTAATGGTGTGACTCCTGCTTAGCTTGACCACACTCCTGGATAGGACCCACTCACAAGAGTAGTCAGCAACATAACTTGGACTCCATAGCTTAAAATAAAATGAAAGACAAGAACTTGAAGTTGGGTGGATAGGGAGGTCTGGTGGATCTGTGTGGAGCTGGGTGAGAAGGGGTGAGTATAATCAAAATAAATTGTATGAAATTCTCATAGAATTCATAAAATGTACAGTTTTAGAAAGAAACTATTGCCATCACATTGAGAGAACTGATAAGGAAAGCACAAAACTGGGAGTTGTAAATGGGAGTTTGTATTACACAGATACTGTGATGTCAGACTTGGAGACTTTCGGATCCTGGGGAAATTCACTAAAGACTTACGTAAGGGATCAAGAAGAACCATTTCCTCTTGGTATTAAATTAGACTCTACACACCTGTGGCAGCTGGGGGCTCTGGCGTCCAATCAGCATCCACTGTCCATTTCTTACTCTGTATCCACTCACTACCTTACCTTAATGAACACAGAAAAGAACCGCACAATATAATAAACTATCTGAAGAGTAAAATCCATAGTTCGTATTTACTTTTTTTCAAAAAATGAAACCTAAATAGTTTCAGAATTCCTAGTACTCGGTGAAATTACGGTGAAACAGCATAAAATTCAAGGAAGTCTATAAAATTTACTTAAGGTCTAGTGTAATTCAAATTTTATATTTATAGGACTAGCAAGAATATGCCAAATACTCATAATTTAACGTACAGTTTGAGTTCTTACCTAAATGGTGAGTATGGACTCTGTAGGCAAACACATGCATTGGATACATTTTA
Source organism: Cricetomys ansorgei (assembly GCA_026225945.1). Taxonomy (NCBI): domain Eukaryota; kingdom Metazoa; phylum Chordata; class Mammalia; order Rodentia; family Nesomyidae; genus Cricetomys; species Cricetomys ansorgei. Next base: position 951,486 of record JAMJFZ010001360.1, on the reverse strand, counting down.
TAATGGCATGAAATATCAGAATTTACCACTGTGGGAAACAAAGACAGAGGGAAGTCACTATGCAGTTGGAAACATCTTTTTTTTTTTTTTTTTTTTTTTTTGCTTAAAAGTATGTGCGAGGTAATTTCAGGTGGTAGCACTTGGCTTTCTTGTGAAGTAAACACTCATGCATTACCCAGAAGACACCAAACATTTATTCTGTGCCAGGTATCTTACTAAATGCAGGAAGAGCTTCTTGTCTCATATTTATCTATTAAAATCTTTTTTATATAATATATTTATATCCTATTTCCCCCTCAAATTTTAATTTTACTAAAAAAACAAAATGATAAGGACCAAACCAAAGTACTCTATATGAAAATGAAGGTATGATTTATCTTCTTTTTGAAATTTATTTCATTGAAAAAAATTAAATTTATTTTTATATTCATGCAAAAAGATTTTTAAAAATGAATATAAATACATAGAACCACTAAATTGGTTGCTCGAGTTTATAAGGGGTCCATTTTATATAATTTTCCTTCCTTATTGTCAAACAAATAGTAAAGATTAAAAAATACATTTTAAATATAGATTTTAAAAATAGTAACAGATAAACCATACTAATCATTAACTTTAAAAGATTCCTACTCAAACAAACATACCGTGTTCAATGTGACATTTTCATTGGATCAATGATGCCATATGTATTCCTGTAGTTTTATGTTTAGAAGAATCTGGTGTTACTGTCATTTTGCAAAAAGGGAAATTAGTATATCTAAGTACTAAGGAGGAGCCATATTGGATTTTGCTAGTGTCTTGATTTTGAACCTTTCCACATCATAGTTTACACCTCCGTACATTATACAGTTTAACTTTTATATCTAAAGATTAGATGGCTGATTTGTAAAATAAAATTTAATCTTTATACAACCCCCTACCAACCCATGGACCTCCACTCTTGGCCTATCTATAAATAAATATTGGAAAGCCAATAAATCATTGGCTTAGAATAATTTTTTAAAATCCATTTAAAATCCAAGGACGCTAAAGAACTTATTTATTTCTCAGATAATGCTCATAAATATTGGTGATTTTATAAATTCACAGAATGTACTATAAATCTGTTCTTATAGATTAGTTGATGAGGTAATGGTAAATACTAAGTGATCATTACTCACCTTTCTCCCCTGGGGGTATTACAGTGTCAACAGACATCATAAGGTACATGCCAGCAATCAAAGGCTGTCTAAAAAAAAAGGAAAAAAAAAGAGCAGTATTTATCTCAATTCTTGATAAAGCCAAAATATTTTCTAAGAAAAATATGACATAGTCATTTATAAAATGTGATTCTCATGAAATCAAAATAAAGCTAAGTGGAAAAAGAGATAGATTGCATTGTATCTTTTTTGTTTCCTTAAAAATTGCTTCATTTTTGTGGAGGTATACGGTAAACATTCCTGGGTGGCTGATTTTATTCGGTAATTTGATTATGCTCACGGGTCTGCTTTTTCAGTCAAACTCCAATGTAGGTATCACTCAAAAGGTTCCGCTGTTATTGTTTTAGATGTAATTAACATTTAAAACAAAACAGTGAGTAAAGCATATTATTCTCCATAGTCTGGGTAGGTCTCATTCCACCCTTGTTGTTCTAAGAAAGAAGGCTGAGAACCCTTGAGATGATGAAATTCTTCCTACAAACTGCCTATGAATTTCATAATGCTACCGTATCAACTCTGTCCTGAATTTCCTGTTAGCTACACCTTGGACTCATCAGTCCTACAACATGTCTTTTACCCCTCTCCTCCCTGTCCCCATTCCTCCTCCTCCTCCTTTCTTCCTTCCTCCTTTCTGTCTGTCTGTCTGTCTTTTCTTCTTTCCTTCTCTTCTCTTCTGCTTATCCTATTTCCCTCCTTCATAATTCAAGCTACTTTGGAGATCTTAACAGAGTCATGATTCAAAGTTGTGACATACATGTTCTCTTCCTGAGTGTGGGCAGTATATGTGTAGTAGCTGACACCTAACAGTATATAGCAAATGAGATGGCATATCATTGCTAAGATTAAGATCATAACATGACAAATGGCTCAAATCTCATCTTTCAACAAGCCCTGGCTATTTATTATATTCTTACTTCTTTTTTTTTTTGTGGTAAAATAGATAATGTATTGTCATCTGAACTGTTTACAGTCTGTAAGGAAACAAACAAACAAACAAAAAAACTAAGGGAGAGAGAGCCCTAGTAAACACCCAGCAAAGACCTGAATCTTGTCAACAACTACATAAGAGATTGGAGATGACTCTTTCGTGGCTGAACCTAATAATGACTGAAGCTCCATTGAAACCTTCTTGCAAGACACCTGTCCAGACACCCTGACACTGAGATAATAAATGTTTATTGCTTTGAGCCACTAATTTCAGATTAATTAATCTTCAACACAGAAAACTAAAATACTTTTAAGTTCTCAAAGATCTTATCTGGAAAATCTGGAGACACTTACGGCACACGTGTGAGATGTAAGGACACACCAGAGCAGTCTTTGTGATTATCTGAAAAGACATAAACACATTTAAATATGAACATGTGGAAACAAATCTCAAAGTTATGTGTTTTAATTAATATTTAAAACATCATTGAATTGTGTGACATATGCTTTATGGTGTACTTCACAGAGAACTTTCATGCCCATCAATTCACATAACTGTCAATGAACCACAAGAGTGAAGACAAGCTAAGCTGCCTTCTGACTTTGCTTTGTGCCCAGACAGCAAAGGAGGCACAGAGGCACGTGGTTGCAGAAACATGTGGGTATGTTGGTGAATTTGTTATGTCCAGCAATGTCAGGTTTCTAGTGCTTTGACTTCCCTGCCACGATGCTCTCTCTGTACCTTGAACTCTGAGCTAAAATAATTTCCATATTCCCTTAATTTCTTTCATCAGAATATTTCATCACACTATCAGGAAAAGAAAGTAAGGCAGTGCTCATATTTATTTGTTTCAGGAATTTTTTGAAAAAGCAAAGGTATCTCTGTCTAGTCCCCTTAATGAATTTCTGGAAAGCACTATCATGTTATTTTCCCTCTCTCTCTCTCTCTCTCTCTCTCTCTCTCTCTCTCTCTCTCTCTCTCTCTCTCTCTTTCTCACACACACACACACACACACACACACACACACAAAATCAGTGAAGTCTCTCTCTCTCTCTCTCTCTTTCTTATCTCTTATCTCTCTCAATAATTTCAAGTGCTTTTGAATGAATGAGAGTTTATGCCAAAAAATAAAGCCTCCAGTGCCAGGAACAGGTTACAGCTAATCAAGCTGTTGACCAAAGGGGCCTCCTGAAAACCTGCAAACAACTCAGGCTGTCCCCAAGGTTATTGGTTGCTCTCAACAAACTGTTAATAAGGGCCTATTGCTGAACACAATACCTACACAACTCAATGAAGATGGAGACGTTGAGTTGGTGTCCATCTTTACTCCTACTGACTAGTATTTATGGTACTGGAAGATACCCTACATCCTACAAAGGGAGAAAAGTAAACACCAACACAGCTCCAAACCCTTTGATCTACAATGGTGACTCTGGTGCAATAGTAACACAAAAGTTTTGGAAGTAACCAACCACTACATGATTGGATTTAAGGCCTACTCCATAAGATAGAACCCACTCCTGACACTGCTCAGGTGGCCTAGAACCTGAGACTAGGTAGGCTATGACCCCATAGGAAAACCAACTAATACTGTTTTGCTAAAGAAACATAGCAATAAAATGACTTCTGATAACATTTTGTTACAGATCAGTGTCTTGCTCAGCCATCATCAGAGAAGCTTCTTCCAGCAGGAGATGGAAACTAATATAGAAACCCATAACTGGACATTGTGCAGAATGAGAAGCTTTGGAACACTGAGTCTTGGATGGGATGTCGCCATCAAATCCCTCCCCTCAAGGCTCAGAGAATTCTGAGGAAGAAGAGGCAGAAAGATTATAAGAGTCAGAAGAGATGTGTGTCAATGAAACAAGCCCTTCTAGACACAACAAGACTGATGCACATATGAACTCATTGAGACAATAGTGACAATATTTTGTCTCCTTTTATTTTTCTAAAGGGAGAGAGCAAGAAAGGATGTCGCTTGGGGTGGGTGAAGTGGGGAGAGTCTGGGAGGAAGGGGAGGGAAAACAGTAATCAGACATGTTGTTTGAAAAAAACTATTTTAAATTAAAGAAGAGTTTAAAGGGAGGTTAAAGAATGAGGAGGTAAAAAACAGTACTGAATGATGAACACAGGCATACCTTTAGCTGTCCGTGTTTTTAAAAATAGAAATGATAAATAAGTGTTATACTTTCATTTATTTTATAAGAGCACTGATTTTTGAGAACAGATTTTCTTTTATGAAACACATGCAATATATAAACATACCCAGTCTGTACTACTTTCCTAATGGTTAGTTGATTATCTCATTGAGAAACATGTGAATATACATGGTGATTGACAGAGAACAGTTAAAGTAGACCTTCATTTACACCAGATGAATTCCAAATGCTAGGGACTCGCCTAATTAGCTTAGATAATGGCAGGAAGCATATTTTCATGTGCATGAAAATCCTACTGAACTTTAGGCTATTTTAAGAAATGACAATTATCTTCATTCAATTAATACTGAGCAATGAGTACAACACAGTCCTGTGCTGTAGCTAGCCAGCATCTAAGGAGAGTGTGCATGGGTTTCCTGTTCTCTAATGGACACAGCAGAGTAGGCGAGAGATGAAAAAAAACAAAACAGCAAATGGCTAAAAAATGTATTCAATAAGACAACATGAGTGTGGTCCATAGAAAAGTACCATGAGCCCGGACATGAGCGAAATGGCATAACCACAAGATCTGGAGTGGAACATCACAGGTAGAAAGAGATTAAAGGGATTAAGAAGGACTGGCTGCCTTCCTGGAATAGGAAGGCCAGTGTGGTGGGATGACAGTAAGTCTGCATGTTGAAAGGCCACAGCTTGTGCATAGTTGGTTTAGAGTATCGGTTTTATGCTGTGTGAAAAGAGGTCAGGAAATAAGTGAAAGGGACATGCAAAGTGCCCACATAGCAAATACCTCTACTTATGCATTATCACTAATTCCTGAATGGCAAGTCTAATAGGTTTGGGTGGTTGTTTGGCTGGTTATTTTGTGGCACTGGGAATGGAACCAAAGGTCTTGCATGTAGTAGGCAGGTACTCTATCATTGAGCAACATCTCTTACCAGGGAGTTTTCATTTTAATTACACAATTTGAGAGAACAGCTTTGCCACCTATTCAATATAAATGCAAAAAACACAATTTGCACTGTTTTCTCTATTTTCATTACATTGTGTCTGAAATCATTAAGTGAATCATCATTTGAATTTTATTATAAAAGTTCTCTGCTCAGTCTTTATCATGACTTTAAATTTTTAATGTTGAAAATGAAATAGATCTTTAAGAAGTACTAATAAAACTAAATAAAAAAATAGTTGATCAAAATTCTAAAAGTTGTTTCAAAGTACATACACATAAAAGTTCTAGTTTTAAAGTTAAACTGTCACCAAGTATAAGTAGCAGGCAAGTTACTCATAGCATCTTGCCACATAGCTATTGCCAAGTGTAATGAAATGATGCATATTCTCATTAGAGTGTGTGTATAAGAAGTGCACAGATTTAGTAGCTTTTCAGAAAACACATCAATTAGAAGCAAATGTTAAGGATGTTTATAATCCTCTTATCATAGTTTTTTCAAATTAAATGTCTTGTATTTCAAAACATGAATATATATGGTTACAGTGTGTGCATGTGATGTGAATGGGGAGGGAGGGCATCTGAACCACACCAGCTGTGTGAAGTCCCAAGACAGCTCTGTGCGGTCAGTTCCTTCCTTTTCTCTTTACAGGAACTCTAGGAACCAAACTCAGCTCTCCCAAGCTTTTTGAATAAGCATTTTGACCTCCTGACCTATCCTGACAACCCCTATGATTTTTTGTTTGTTTGTTTTTTGGTCTTCTTCTTTTAACTACAAATATGATAATCTATTGGAAATAGCAATCCTGTAAAAAAAAAAAAAGTCAAAGACATTATCCAGTAATCATAAAACAGCACCAAATCAAATAGTAACGTGAGAATTAACATCCTAGAGAAAAACTCAATGGATCTCCAGCACTTCTATCCTGCAGTGACTTACAAGGAAGCCCCAGAATCAGAGACTCTGAGTTTTGTCTTACAGAATGTAAATCATGCATGGGACTGGGCTGCCACACAGATGCTGGGTAAAACACTTGCCTACTTACACAAAGCTCCAGAAATATGAACACACAAAATGAAAATGAACAAAGTGGCACACTTCAAAATTATGCCATATAGTTGCTGAATAATAGCAAAAATAATTTGTTCCCATTAAGTTTGCCTGGTCAGTTTCATACACTGATTCAAACCATTTTTAAATTCTGTGTATAGATCTTAGTCTTTAAATTATGGATAATCTTTAGCCAAGTGGTGGTAGTGGTGCATGCCTTTAATTGCAGCACTCAGGAGTCACAGGCAAGCAGATCTCTGGGTTTGAGGCCAGCTTGATCTACAAAGCGAGTTCCAGGACAGCCAGGGCTGCACAGAGAAAGTTTGTCTAAGAGAACAAAAACAAAACAAACAAAAATTATGGATAATTATGGATAATCATTTAGTTTATTTTAGTCCTGATTAACTAGGATTAAAAATGTAGAACTTTAAAAAGTTCTATTTTGCTTATTAATGTACATATTCTATACATGAAAATAGAAGAGAATGAGAGGGGAGAGAAATAACACAAAGAAAGGGAAAAGGAGGGAACAAGACAGTAATAGGAAGAAAGCCAAAATATGCACTCTGATGCAGACCTGGAATTCACACACACACACACACACACACACACACACACACACACAGAAGGGGACCTATCTGGGAGGAACAAGGGGACCAGGGATGAGAAAGAAAAAGTTGGATGAGAAAGAAAAAGAGATGCTTTGTAAATGAGTACAATTGAGGTACAAAGATGTGTGTATGTGTGTGTGTGTGTGTGTGTGTGTGTGTGTGTGTGTGTGTGTGTGTATGAGAAACGTCAATGAGAAGTTCATTATTTTCTATGCTAAACTAAAACTATATAAAATTGATGAAAAACGATGTTGATTTTGTTTTATGTAATGAGTGATTATCTGTCTGTTTTAGGAATATTTAGCTGAACAAAATTCTAAAAATTGTTTCAAAGCAAATACTTCTAAAGTGTATTTACATATATTTTAGGTATTGATGATATTTATTGCTATTCACTATTGCAAAATCAAATTTTATTACTAGAAGTGATTCTGACCTCTACTAGTATGTTTTTCTTCAGCTTGACCTGAAGGCCCCACATGTTCGCATACTCACATAGTGAGAGTCCTAGGGAGAATTATCTGAACCCCATCAATCAGGAAAGAGCGGCATGCTCCAGGTCTGTAGCAGTTCCCATGGAAGAGGGCAGCTTTTATTTCAGCCCTAGTGTTTGGTGCAAAATGAACATGACCTTTCAACTCAACATGTCCCTTGCCACAATGATTCATTATTATTTTCATAACCTCTATCCCTATCTTCTGGTAAACTCATAAACCAGGTAGTTTTGCATATTTCACTGATGACAGGCAGCATGCTCTGGTGTTGACTGCCCTTCCGCTGTAATTCACAGGGCTTGGACCACTAGGATACAAGAAAATTAACCTACATAAAAATGAATTCATTTCACCTCACTGGGTTATAGGTGACATCTGCTTCTGACACACAGCCATCATAAACTGAAAAGTACTTTAAAAAGTTTACTTAACAAAACAATATAATGACTGCTAATATTTTACTGAAACAAAAACAAAACTGAGGTTAGAATTAAAACAGTCAAGACGTGCATAGATAAAGGAATTTGGCATATCTAAAATCACATAATGGCTGAAAACTGCTCAAACAGCCTCATTATGAAAGTAGAATGCAGGAATACAGATGGAAGAAGGAATAGATAGAAAAGTTAACTCAGGGTAGATAAAATAGATCCCAGTGCTTTAAAGAGGTAGGAATAGAAGTAAGTAAAAAACTAAAATAGGCTAGAATTGCAACACTGTATTTGTGTGACTGAAAGGCAGAAGAGGAAGCAAACTGTTCCTTTGACACATTCAGCATAAATGTAGTATATTCCCAAATATCTGTTTTGTTAGAGAGAAAGTTTGGGCTTGGCTTTTTTAATCATGCAGCTCTATTGCCCAGTTTAGAACTTTAAAATGATCCTAGTTTTCAGAGTCCTCTCATCTAATATACATGTGACCTAGAAGATTAATTCTTGGTAGATTAGTCTTAGTAAGCAGTATTTTTAGAACTACAAAGTCTAGTGCACATATGAGACAAAAAAGCTGGCACTAGGTTTGGAGTTTTGAATGAAATTTGGTAAATGTTTTAATTTTTTAGAACTTATTATTTTATATGTATAGTGTTTGTCTGTACGCCATGTGTATGCCTGGTGCCCAAGGATGCCAGAAGAGGGCATCAGGTCATCTGGAACTAGTTATAGATGGTTGTGTGTTGCCATGTGGGGTTCTGGGAATCGAATCTGGTTACTCTGGAAGAGCAGTAAATACTCTTCGCTGCTAAGCCACCTCTCCAGCTCATTATATTGGTTTTTTTTGGGGGGGGGTAACACTAAAAAATTCCTACAAAAATGCTTTATTCCGAAGAAATACTTTCAAAGTTATGAAATCTGGTATATTTTAGATTGAAGACATGGAGGCATTCCCAACTTCTCAAAAGAGAAGGAAATAGAGAAATAGAGAAGGAAAATAATTTGGGAATATAAAAAGAGTGAAGAGATGCCTATTTAAAAAGAAATTACATGGGCTGAGAGATGTTTCAGCAGATGACCTGGATCCCAGTACCCACAGGGCAGCTCACAACCTTCTATAACTCCAGTTCCAGGGATCAAAAGTCCTTTTCTTACCTTCATAGTTTCCTACATGTAGATGATGTATGTACATACACTTAAGAACACACATATACACAAAGAATAAAGGAATAAATAATCCTTCCTTAAAAAATACACTTGAAATGTGTTGTTAAAGATATTGAATACAGATATCTTCAGAAAGATATTAACTAGGCAGAAACAGAGTCATCCGCGAAGTAAAGAAATTTTAGTAAGATAAATGCTATTGTCCAGTTAAAATGAAATTCCTGGGCTAGAAGTCATGTGAAGGTCACAATATGTCAATATGCTCTTTCAAGATCATTGGTTTTTAGTAATAATGCTCCTCTTGACTAGATCCAAGGCCAACTGTTGTCTGGATTCTGGACTAAGTGTCAGTTCAATAAGACCCTATATTTGCAGAAAGCAGTGAGGACAATTTTGTTGGTGCTGAAATTCTGATTTCAACCAGGATTCACGCAACAGTCTTGACTGTTATTCTTTTGAGATATTTTCACGTATTCTTACTCAAAGTGAATTATTTCCTTCATTGTGTTGGTCTTCACATTTACTCACTCTCTCAAAGATATATATCTTTGAGATATATGATCAGATATATGATATAATGATCGAACACCTGATGTTTAATTATGCTTCATATTTACAGAGCATTGAGTACATGACACCCATGGTAAAGGAATATCTCATGGATGTCATTCTTCTGCACTGAGGGACCAGTGTGGCCTAATGAATTTCAAAATATGGAGAGGAAATCTCTTTTACTAGATAGCAGATAGCACTGAGGATAAATCATTATGTCATTATATTCCATCTTTAATTTTATATGTACACACAAAAAGCTTTAATAACAGAGAATATAATGGAAATATTGAAATACAATTTTTGAAAGGACACATACAATAACAAAGTTTAGGAATGCCTTAGAAGCGTATCATAGCCCAGGACATCACTACAGTGCTAATGGTTAAGTCACTGCTCCTAATACATAGTCAAGCAATGAAAGAAAAGAGTATTTCCTGGCTCTAGAAGAGGCTCAAAATCAGCATTCTATCAGAACTTAATCTTGAGCATGATGAAAACTGGATGACCACTTCATAATGCTCTCAGCTTGCTTTTTCTGAGAAATCACTCTTTTGCCTCGCCAGAGATGGATCACCACAGCAAGGCATTTTATCAACAATATAGACTCATAGAATTCAGAACTGAAAGAGACCCCAGAGAAGATAGATTTCAACTCTCGCCTTTTATATATAGAGAAAAAGAGACTTCAGGGAATGAATTTTGCTCAAGTATTCAAGTAACTGGTGACAAACTTGGATATCAAATCTAATTCTCCAATGTTAATATTTAATCAAACATATTTCCAAAGAGGGTTCTATTTCTTAAGGAATACAAAGGCATTTTCTTTATGAAACATCCCAAAGCTATGATAAAGGACTCCAGTTAGAATGGATAAGTAGTCAGTAGTACTTAAAGACATCCACTTAAGCAGGAAGAAGAATTCTCTTAATGGGGAGTGAATGCATGGGATATGATGTTATCCATCCCAAACTATTTAGCTTGCTTTTCTAATAATAGCTTGCAATTCCTGCTTGGATTCATAGCTAAGCAGTAAAGTAAGCATGTAGAATAATGCATGACAATAACCCATTCCATCTCAGGTTCTTAGAAGTCTGTTGGCCTCTCCTGTTTTTCTCTCTAGAGATAGCCCTCCTTCTTCCATGAGCTCATCTTGTCTTGGTTGTTTCCTGCTTCAATAAAAGAATAGGTCAACCATAGATCCTGAGGGAACCAGGGTATTGTTATAAACTGTATCCCACTAATTGGAGAAGTCCTTCAGAAAGACAGTAGGATAGATTTCAATTCCCTATACTCTCTTTGGAAGGGAAGTGAGGAAGCACATCTGTTTCCTACACTCCTAAGCCACAGTTTGGATAATGGATACTTTCCTTATAGAGAGATGGAAAGACAAGGCTATGACCATTAACAAATGTTAGACAGACAAAGAGGTGACATCTTTAACGATAAGACTTATGTTAGAAAACAAATAGTTCCAAACGCTATATTGTCTTTCCACCTTCCCTCCCTTCTCAGAAAGATCTGAATATAAAGGACCCTGTTTGTCTTGAACATATATACAAAAATGAATCAAAGGTGTCACAGTAAGTGAAAATAGTAATATGTAAATATTTTAATATCTAATATGTTGTCTTGATCTTTGCCTTACAGCTCTTTATTCTAAATTATCAATGCTGAATTAATAGGACAAATGATGTTTCTCTGAGACAAAAATCATAGCCCCCAAGGTGATCAGAAATAGGAGATTATTTGGAAATTAACTTCTAAAGTCAGGGAAATTTTTATATAATTAAAATTCTTTTGAAACTCCCTTCATAGAAAGTGTAAGGTCCCTTAACACACCCAGCACATCCAGTTTCCTTGGCATTGGAACAGAGTTTTCAATCAAGCACGTTTTATTTTTTTGTAGGTATTTCTGAACTGCTAAATTGTACTGATCTATTACAGAGGTTATTTCTGTGCAATTGAAATCCTGCTGCAGAGGTCTGGGCATTGACTCGCAATGCCAACAGGAGTAAAACTACTGAGCGTGCCAAAGACCTTTGCTGCCTCAGGGGAAAGGCCTCTGAATGAACCCTGGTTTTATAATTTAAAAAAAGCAAGATAAACACTCTTAATACTCCTCAGGGAGAAAAAAAGATGATCATCTAACTAAGGAGTTTTGATTTTTTTAAAATTTTTATGTATTTTAATTTTTGATTTCTTCAATACATAACCTGAGTCTTCAAATTTCTCCTGGAAAATGTCTGGTTCCCTGAAAGGATACTCTCAGCGTATCAGCACCACAGGACCCTTCACAAAGCATCAACACCCTCAACTGTCACAGCATGTGTATGTGCTCAGTAAAATATGACGGGGATACTGACACTGGTACCATGCGGCCTGAGCCATGCAGGTTTCCTGAGGCCACTGAGAGCAGGCTTAGCAGACAAGCTTCAGTACTAAATAAATGAGAGCTATGAAAAAATCTTCAAAAAGGAATTCCCTTTGAAGTTGTTACTGCAGAGAGTTAGCCTCTTTTGATTTTGTATTCACTGCTACGGGAATAGAAATTATTAGCTTCCATTTGCCTTGTGGCAAGAAAGAGAAAATGCATTTACCCAACCTTCAAGAAGGCAACTTTTAAAAATGATGGCCTGTGTGTTCCCAATAGAGATCAAATGGAAGGCGGGCAGGCTCACCACCCTACTCCTATACTGGCAGTGAGAGTGGAGAGTGTGCAGGTTTCACTACCATCAGAGCCCTGCCTTGTTATCAACTCTTAGGACTGCAAACAAGGGATGAACCTACACTAAAAATATCAATTTACGCATATTTTTCTCTCAGAATTATGAACCTGTTTAAGTCTTCCTTCTAAGCAAGTAAAAAAAAAAGTCTTTTAAAAAATTCTTATTGAACTATAATATACATATAGAACACGAATCAGAAGGTACAGATGCAGGGGTTACACACACATATACACATATGCACAACCACACACTCACACACACACACAGACATATGCATACACCAACACATAAACACACACACACACACACACACACACACACACACACCACTTGAATCAAGAAAGATAACCCGTCTCATTTTGTTTCCTTCCCGAGGCCTTAGATTTTAAATTTCTATGTTGTACAAATTCCATACTTAAAACGTTTATTTGTACTGAAGTTGTCCAGTGGCTAATAGCAGACATATTCACAACCAACTTGTTCTAGATTCAGTAGCTCTTGTTGGACAGCATTAAATATGATATGTGATTATAATTTTTTTCTCTTCATTCTCAGGCCCTCCCCAAAGTCCTATCAATCACTTTTTACTGCTATTTTATTATGTGTCATATATTCATCTTTTAAATAGTATTATGAATTTCTTTAGAACCTTTCCCAATTATCATTTGTCTATTCCACTGAGACCAGAAAGAAATGGTGCAGCCTAGGAACCAGGCAGATGGACCTAGATAAAATAGGTCATAGAATCAAAAGTGACTTGGGGAGGTGTCATCATAGAATTTCTTTTACATACAACTTAAAATATAAAACTGAAAGCATATTTCTCATACCAAATGCTCTATTTTCAATTTTTTAATCATCTTATGGGTATCCTTGGTAGTATTTGAAAAGGTTTATCTTTTCTGCCCTTTGTAATTTTGAACTATTTTGTGCAAAAATGTGGTATTTCACTTTTGCTTGATTTCCATGGTTAGGAATAATAGACAAAGGAAAGAGAAGTTATCAGAAAATCATCCCACTCTGTTTTGAAAATAGGAAGTTTCATATTTTCAAAAGCCATAATGTAACTTCAAATTTCAAAGGATCAGAACAAAATCACTTGTGACATTTTAAAAACTAAGAACAACTAAGCTTGAAGAATTGCTTTGTAAAAGACCGATTGATAACAATTAACAGAGTTACAAATGGAAGAATACAGCAGTCTCCTTTCTCACCCCCCCCCCCCACATCACTCAATAAGCTCATCCCACATTCATAATTAACTTTGGAAGAAGAAAAGCTCTTGAAAGCTCCCAAAAATGGAGAAATGTGCAAGGAAAGAAACAAAGCCTAAAAAATTTTCAGTTGGCTGAAGAAAAAGAATGGTTCTGCTCTAAAAAAGAGTGTCAGAATGGTATCTTCCAAGGAAGAAATGTTTTGGGGCTTTTTTTTTCCTTAAAGACCATGTGGAAATATTTATTGATATTGCTGTCTGCTGTTCTCACATGGGTGCACTCTTGCTTTCATGAGGGAAATGGACTTTCTGTTACTAACTAGTATCACAAAAGAACTAAATATGAAATGGAGTGAGAGAACTCTATGCTTCCCCAACAATGCTTTCTCTTCCAAGAAAGCTTAGAATGCAGGGATGGAAACACAAAGAGAGTGTGAAGCTTCAGAAGCTTTCCAGAGCATGTGTGCTCAGTGGAAAATATATTATGGTGACCATTTCAAAGAAGGTCTGTGAATCAGAGCTCTTGAAACTGAACCATATCCTCTGAAATTGAACCATGAGCCTTACTTCATAAGTAAGTTTATTCTCTTCCTTGTGACTTTTCTAACAACTACTAGGAACAGTTAAAACCAAATTCTATTTCCTAAAACTTTAAATGGAATCAGTTAGGTGATTGGTACTATTTTCAAGCTATGATTACCTTGCAAAGGGGAGCCTGGAGTTAATGAGAGGGCTCAGTAGTTAAGGGTACCAGCCACAAAGCCTAATGACCTGAATTCAATCTCTGCAACCCTCATGGTGAAAGGAGAGAACCAACTTCTGTCTCACCACATGTATGCTGTGGCAACACACCAAATAAATAAAGGTAATAAATGACTAAAGACTACATGATTAAAGAAAGAAAGTTAATAATTATGCATATGTAAAAAAAGCATAATCTGCAATAGAATGAAGGCAAAGCATAGGCATTCTGAAAACAAGCAAAACTACATATAACTGTAAAGCTTGAAAAACTTAAGTGCATTAAGGAAGGTTCTTCCAGCCCCTAAAAAAAGTTCACTCAAACACTATAGTGTTATATGCCAAACTGCTTTAAAAAAAAATCCATGAATTACAGAATTCAGTCTTTGGAGAATAAATGGCATTGCAGTGTTTTACATAACTAAATGAATGAAAACACAATTTCTGTGTTTAATGGCCAGACTAAGGTATTAAGAGTAAGAGGTATCCAAGGAATGAGTGAGAAGAATAAGGACAATTTAGTCTTTCATAATGAAGATGATGAACCAAAGTTGAAACGCAGAGAGCTAGTGAATCATGGAGCTCACATTTTTATGAAGACATTGGCAAGAAGAAAAAATGCCAAGGGGTACTAGGTTTCCTTTTGATCATTTCAGAGGTACTGAACAGCCCTAAATCATTCACAGGGCTCATATCAAGCTGCTTGTGTTCAGTGAAGGCCACAGACAAACAAGAAGAACATTTGATCACGAAACATCTGTAATCATTTGGGTTATCAAAATTCCTGACGTAGAAATGACCCTAAGGATAATGAAAACAGATTGCCTACTATCAGAAAGAAAAGGTACAAATGAAGGGAGGTAAACTCTCCTGATCTTTACTCATATTCCACATTGTTCATGAGTTCATATCTCCAGGTAATTACAGCTTAAAGGGCTGTTCTAAACATCGCCTCTGTTACATTCTTGCTTTACATAGTTTTGGCATGAACTTTGGCACACATGCAAAGGAGAAATACTATACAGATTCAATTTTTCCAGTTTCAATAGCATGAACTAACAGCTATAATACCCTGGGCAAAACGTAACCTTTCTGAGCATTGATTTTCATCTCTGTGAGGTGGAAGGGCTGGCCTAGGTAATTCCCCCTATTCTATGTACACATTCTATTACCTGTTCTCTGTCTCTGGTTTTAAAATAAAAGAAAATGAATTAGAACACAGTACACAAAATCTACTGGTTTAACTACTTTCCTTTCTGAAGAAAAGCAAGTTCCTTCTTTGACAAAGTATTCTCAGACTATCTTAAAAGACCTAAGCAGCTTTGTAAGGTAAGATGCTATTGTCTGGACAATCATTGCTCTCTTGGTGTTAACTTTCGAGTTCCTTCCCCATCTGTGTCAGTCACTCATATATTTCACCTAACAATTTTAAAATGTCATAAAATGGAGGGTTATAACTTATTTTGTTAAACTCTTCAAACGGCTTGCCTTGTGGTTAGAGAGATGGCTGTGGTTGAGAGTGCTTGCTACTCTTCCACAGGATCCAGGTTCAGTTGCCAGCAACCACTCTGGGGACTCATGACTTCCTGTAACTCCAGTTCTAAGGGAGCCAATGTCCTCTTTCAGAATCACCTGGCATGCACTTGGTGCATATACATACATGTAGGCACTCACACTTACACATAAAGGAGAAGTAAAGAAATCTTCAAAATGTCGCACTTGATTAGGTGCAAAGCAGGATATTTGCACACCCATACATGGGTATACAACAGGCAGGGGATCTCCAAAAATGTCACATACTCACTGAGTGGCTTTCCTCATAGTATTCTGAAACCCAAAGTTCGAATTTTGGCTAAATGTTGAGAATAAAAATAAATTATCTTTCAAAAATCTAAGTGAAAGTAAGTGAGGGAAGAACCAAAAAGTAATTAAATACATTTCCTTCTTTCAAAGTTTGCCCATTCTTGAGAGAATTGAGATTTAATTAACATATTTTGGTAAATGAAAATTATTCTTCTCATGTTCAAAGCCCAGGAGATTGCCCAGACACACCTGGAGTAGAAGGAAAAAAGAACTGACTTCAGTCCTTGCTAGTAATATTTGAGCTCCTATCATCAAAGTTTGGCTTGCATAAAAATCAACTGGAAAGCTTGTTAAAATGTCTTTTTTCCTGGGTCTAATGGTATGCTGATAATGTCTAAATTCTGTAAAAAAGATACGCATATGTGTGAATACATGTTTACTGCAGGTTTTATTTACAAAAATATGTAGCATACAACTTATAAAATATGATAAAATATACCATATGTTTTATTGTAAATTCCATATTAACAGTTGAGCCTTACAAATTCTTTATTTGAGTTTTTAACTTACCTGTGGCTATAAACAGGCAATGGATAGTTACGGCTAGAATATCTACTAATGTTTGGTTTTGTTTATTGAAACAATAAAGATATATGTTGGAGCTGCATTTGTTCTTCAATCACAGTGACATCTTTGCTGTCTTGGAAATGGGTATACTAGAGCAATAGTTCTTTATTTTAGTCATACACCCATATTCTACAAAAGTATTAATTTTGAGTATTTTACTTGCTATAATAAAAAAGAAAAACAAACAAACAAACAAAAACAAATGAACAAACAAGCAATCACCCAGTACGTAAAAGACTGACATGAAGAATTCTTTGGTTTCCATGGTGTTAATGTTCAGAGTATGTCTGAGTTCCCATTGTCAGCACAATATCATTGGGCATGGAATTAGGAAGAAATGAACAATATGCAATCACTTGAGTGTCTCCAGCACACAGACACAACCAGTGTAAATGTGCTCAAGAGAAGCCCTAATAGTGAAATAACAACAAGGTTTATTTAATTAATAAAAAATAAATTCTCAGTATGCATTGCTTTTGAAGAATGATGGTTGTATATTTAACCTCTTGGCTATTGTAAACATGTAAGACAATGTCAGAACACACAGCCTGTGCCTGATTCTGTGTATAGCATCTTGTAAGTCTAATCTGAAGCAGAAATTTTTATTTTTACCAAAGGAGTCTTATATAAATAACCCTCAGATTAGATTCTCTTTGAGGTTGGTTATGCACTTTAGAGGTGAATCTATTCGAATCTTCCAGTTCATTCTAATTCTTTTAATGAGACATTATAGTGGTTCTTTTATTTCAAAAAACACCATGAAAATGTAGCACTGAAATACTGAATGTAGATAAGAAAATGGGGTTTGCTTATTCATTGTGAATTGTAAATTGTAAAGAGTGATTTGTTGGATGATCTTGTGGAATCTCTAAATCTTAAACACCCAGTGATTCAAAATAGCATTCCTAGATATCTACCCTATCTACCAAAGAAATATTTCTTAACATTATTCACTGTAGAAAAAAGAACTTAAAAGACTTTAACAGAGTCAAGAATTTCACACACCTGCACCACAGAATATTCTCTCCCCTTAAATTGCAATGCCAAAGATTTCCTTTCTCTATCTTCTCCTCTTCCCTCCTACCCCACACTGTGTGTGTGTGTGTGTGTCTGTGTGTGTTTATGTGTATGAGTGTGTGTGTCTGTGTGTGTATGTATGAATGTGAGTGTGTGTGTACCTGTGTCTGTGAGTGTTTGTGTCTGTGTGTGAGTGTGTATCTGTCTGTGTGTGTAGGTATGATCTGTGCGTATGAGTGTGTGTGTATGTGTCTGTGTGTATGAGTGTCTGTGTGTGTGTATGTGTCTGTGTGTATGCATGAATGTGAGTGTGCATATACCTGTGTCTGTGAATGTGTGTGTCTGTGTATGTGTGTGTGCACATGTATGTGTGTGTACATGTGTCTGTGTGTGTTGGTGCAGCATGCATGTGGTGGTGGGAGGGCAATGTGTAAGCATCACTTCTCTTCTTCCACCAGGAATTGAACTCACCTGCTGAGTGATTTTATCAGTTCCCAAAGGAGAATTTTAAATAATTAAAGTAATCCAAAATGGTCTAAAATGACCCAGCTTAAATACTAGGATTCTCAGTTGCACTCATTCTGCAGAGGAATGAGTAAAACAGGCTTGGTGTAGACTGCAGGAAAGCATATATAGGTGAAAGCTGCTTGTAGAGACTGAGGGGAGGCAATGGAGAGCAGTCTTTGACCCAGTTTCCCACCAACTTGGCACTTCGGCATCAGAGAGTCAGGAGCACTTACACACATTCAAGTGAAGAGTTTACTTTAAGCCAGAATGCAATCATTTTAAGTGCAGCTGCCCTGCCACTGATCTCTGCTCTATCATGTTCAAAAATGCATTAGCAAGGGATTTTTTCCCTGGGCTCACAATTTCAAAGCTTTTTCCCAATACTCCTGTGGCCGCAGCCTTGTAAGAGCTGGATGGCTGGATGGCTGGAACCAGTGGAATTACAATTCCTCTAAAATCCTGTTTTGCTTCACACTGCCGCCCCTACCATTCCTGCACGCTTGCTCTGCTCCCTCAGTGTAGCAAAGCAGCATCCTCTTGGGTATATATGCATGTGTGGTCCTGCTGACTCTATGTTGAAGAACATCAAAATGTCTGAAATTAAGAAAAGGAGAACCCACACCTAGATGGATCATTGGCAGGGTGGAACAAAGCTGGGGAACAAGGAGAAATCCAGTCTGAACATCACCAGGTCCAGACATTCGTGTTGCCAGGGCTTTACACAAACAGCTTCCTGTAAAGGTTCCAGCTCAGTTAACTCTACACTCACAGAGAAACTAAATGAAATGAAACTTAGCTGCCAAGAGTCCAAATCTAAAAGATAAAATTAGAATATGGGAGAAGGGCTTTTATAGACAATCAGTCTCATAGGTTAAAAACCATCACAGGTTCATGTGACTGGAGCCACATGAGCTCCTCTTGCAGAAGACCAAAGTTTGGTTCTCAAGATATTGGGTGCCTCACAGCTGCCTGTAACTCCAGATCCGGGGAATCTAATGTCCTCTTTTAGCCTCTAAAGCACCTGCAATCATATGTACCTACCTACACACAGACACATTATATATTAAATAAAAATAAAAACGAAGTAGGCATGATCATGCCAGTTCTTCAGTCCCCTTGTTTACTTGCTTACATTATCATGGCTATTCTTTTATTTGCATGTACTGCTATATGACAGGAAATTACAGGAGGACAGACTTTTCTTCTACTTTATCTTTGCCTCCACGTAATGTGCTTTTTGAAATGAAACAAGCTTAAGTGACAGCTTGACAACAAATGAAGCTACAGAGAATACAGAAAAGAAGGTAGATGTTGGCAATATGCCCAGTTACGTGGCAAAAGCCTGCATTATCATAGAACAATGGTACACCAAACCACAAGGAAAATTGGGGGGTGGGGCAAGAAAGTTTTGAGAAAACGTTTATGGCCAATCTGCTACATGTTTATACTTACAATAGGCATATAGCACATCACATCTACTCTGACTTCATAAAACATAACATATGTTCTGTGATGACTTCTAAGCCAAATTTTTTTACTTATAAATTTGATTGTTTTAATTGTGTTTCTGCATGTGGGTATGTGCACATGAGACAGGTGCCTATGGAGGTCAGAAGAGGTTATTGGAGCTAGAGCTACAGGCTACTGTAAGCTGCCTGATGTGGGTCCTGGGAACTGATCTATGGGTCTCTGAAAGAGCAGCCTGGGCTCCTAACTGCTGAACCATCTCTGTAGCCTGTATCTAAAATGTTTTATAGTACTTAACAGGCTGAAATGATGGCTTTCTAAAAAAATGTTGCCATGATCATTCCCAAAGAGCTCTCACTAAAATTTTATGATCTGATTTGACTAACATAATTCAGAAATTTAGAAACTAAACTTTTTTTTTATAGCATTCACATTACTGTGAGTTTAAAAAAAGTTAAGATTTCTAGGTTTAATTTGTTTAATTTAGACTATAAATATTAACTCACTCTTAGGAAAATGAACCTTTGCCTATACGCTCGGGAACATGCTAAACATGTAGAAAATGCAGGTGTATTTTGAGGGCTGTGATGGGGGTGTGGAAACAGGGTTGCCTGGGGACATGCTGAAGTGTCTATGTGGTCTTTTTACCTGTAGTAACGACAAGAGATGATTTTGGTGTCTCAGAAATTCTTCTAAACTAGAAAAAATAGGTTTTATGTTTGGGAAGAGATTCTGACCTCCATTCTAAGACTGTTCTAACTTCAGCTGGTGAATTCAAGACATTTCCAACCCAAGAAGCAACTTATAGTTCTAGATGAGTAATCAATGTCAGGAAACTCCAAACACAAGAGGGGAGTTTTTTTTTATAAGATTACCCCAGGCCAAAAACCTGCAGAAAATAATTCAATAACATTCTGAGAAAATCTCAGGAGAGTTTTCTTTTTAGAACAAGACTTTGTTGGAAAACTAAAGACAAAAATGTATGTTTTGTGGAATGCATTAGCTACATGTCCTATTATGACAAGAAGAAAATTTAAGGAAAGAACGGCTTATTTTGGCTCACAGTTCAAGGGTTCACAGACCCTTATGAGGGGGGTTGTTATAGAAACAGGATAGAGAGGTAGCTGGTCACACTGTGTCTTCAGTCAGGAATGAGAGCACGATGAATGCTCTTGTTTAGCTTTCTTTTTTTTCATCCATCTTAGGACCCAAACTCACAGAATGGAATGATGCCTACACAGTGTGTGTTTTTTACCCTTTAGTTAACACAATTTAGAATTGTCCAAAGGCAAAGGCATGCTCACAATCATGTCCACTAGAAGATTCTATTCTGTAAATGGATATGATCCATTACATGAGGGAGAAGGTCAGAGGGAAGCTCTGTTTCTACTATTTTCGTTTCCTTAGGAACAAGGGAGGTTGGTCTTTGCTTTTTGTACAGTTGAACTCTAAATAATAAAAACTGCTCGGGGAATAGAAAACATCACATAACTAGAACAGTTCTTACAACACTGATGGACATGGACATATAAGCTCTGTTTCTAAACTCTAATACCTTTGAAAATTAGCAAATATCCCTTTTATTTTATGAATAGTTATGACAAATGATTCTACTTAGGAGTATTTACTTTTTATATGGATCATAATGAATGCAGTTAACATTTACTGAATACACATCAGAGAACTTTGTGTGAGCCATGTGGTCCCATTTTATAGATAAAGAGAGCAAAGAGACACCAACACACTTGGTAAAGGTAACAAAAACTAGCATGAGCCATTATTAGGCTGCATGGATTTAGACTCACTAAACTCTGAGCCATCCTATTACCTATATAAAGTTATCATTTTCAATTAGACTATATACAGTTTCCCATGAAATTTAATTTGTGAATAATTAACCATTATACATTTAATAAATCTTTCTGGCTTTCCTAAGCCCCCATCCTGACTTCCTCTAGCCACAAACTTACAGCGTTAGTAGATTTTCTGCAAGCTCAAGCATGGAACTGGCCAGCATTAAAAACAGAGACTATGATTTGAATTCTTCTGGAGGAAGTGCTATCAAATCCAAATCTTGCCAGGGGCATTCCTCTCTAACATGTCGTTTCTAATTGCTTGCCACTTCTCCCTTTGCTAGTAATATCCTAGGATCATGATTTTGCTATGCATACCGGGCTGTTTCATTTTCATGCCTCTGTACATGCTTTTTCTCCTTATCTGGAACTATCTTCCCTCCTGACCCTCGGACTGGGGAGCTCCTATTTAGCTTTTAGAACCTGGTCCAGGTTCTACCTTCTAAGATGCCTCCTCTTGACCACAGCTGTCCTCCCTGGGTTGATCTGTATGCTCCTGCCTCTCTGCAGCCTCCATAACTGGCACACTCATCTATTTTCTGTGCTCATACTCCCTTTGTGTTTGCACTACTGCTAGAGTAAACTCTGGCTGGCAAGAAGGGTAGTACACCCTGCATCATTAAGGCCTGCCTGTGATTGGTATGGCCTTTAATAAAGGCGACTGTTTTTAGATGATGCTCTTACAGCTTTACACTTGCTGCAATTTACAAAACAACACAAACAAGCATTTCATATAATCTCACAGAATGCATAGCCCATCTTTTCCCTACTGCTAGAGATCACAGTCCAAGACTTTCTGGTTTTAGGTTATGCTCTCTGACTGTCAATCTTAGTCCCACGAGTTTAAGGAGGAACTTTACTATTATTGTGGGATGTTTTTATTTCTTGCTCTCTCTTTTTTAAAAATGTCAATTCTGGAAAAGGGAAAAACTGCTTATTCACTTAAACCAAGTATCTCCCCATTTCTCCGTAGGAAACAGAAATTTCCTGAGATTGCCATATTCCTTTTGATTATATATACATAAAAAAAATCATCCCTAATTTTTAAGTCATAAAGTTCGATTTGTCACTGACATTGGTATCTAAGTAGTGACATTTCATATGTTAATGTTCTTTATGCATACTTATACATACATAACACAAATATTTAATACATTTTAATAAATAGAAGATGCTGTTTTTCTCCTCTTCTACTTACTTATGGAGAGAAGTATGAGATTCTTCACAGAATCTGTTTCAACATAAGTAGCTCCTCTGGGAATTCATGTGGGCCTGAGCCCATCCACATGCACATGGACCTGCTATCAGCTGGTGTAATTGGGAACACAATGCACTCGCTGGCGAAGACTTAAGGAGTAACAGTGTGATTCAACTTTTGGAATGAAAACTGCACTGTAAGGACACTGATATTTTAAAGGAAAATGATGACACAACCCTTTCTTGCTGCTCAACTTCTTCCTTTATTCCTTCTTCCTTACAATACTCCTAAACACAGAATGATACATAAAGTATTTATAGTCTGTTTAAATGTTATTTACTTTTGTTTTGCTAGCTGTCTAATTTTTTATATTAATAGTCTGAATGGTACATAACTTTGAATGTGTAGCTCATTTATAAAACATCTCACCATTTAGAAAACTTTTATAATTAAATGATAAATTTTTATGAATTGTAAAAAAGTGCTTTTCAACACAGCATATCAGTTTATAAAGCCTCTCGAATTGCACTGGGATCACCCAAGTCTGGTAGTTAATTCCTATCTATGCCCAATTCAATAAATGTAAAGCGCCTATTTCATTATTTCAATGAGATGTGATACTCTCCCATGTGATTACTTAAGGGACAAGATAGTATCTAATGGTATTGAATGAATTATGAAAATTATTCCTTATACTTTTCTATTAGAGTAAGTTATATGCTATTGTATGTTATAGTAACCTCTCTATATATTACTCTTAGCTATCTTTCTACTTTCTATATAGCTTCTTTTAGAAAAACTAGTCAAAAAAGGAGAAAAGTTCACCTTGTAAAGTTTTTCATCTGTTTCTTACATTAAGAATAATTATATGTTTATATATTTAAATATCAGTACTTTATTATCCTAATATTAAACATTAATCATAAAAATGAACCCATCAGTAAGAAATTAAATTATTCAAGTGTTATGTTTTTCAAACATCAGTGCCTATCATCCATTTTCTCTGAGGAATGCAGCCAGCCTTTGTCAGGACTTTTAGAAAATCTAGGAGGAACTATGTTGACAACAAAGTTCAGTGTTCCACAGAGGGACAGAGAATCTGGTGTGCGTGTGCGTGGGTGTGCTGAGCTGGTCTGGCTGGGGGACTCAGGGACAGCCTGTTTGCATGTTCAAAACAAGAGCTCTGTCAGTGTTTAATAGGCAGCACCAGAAGCTGCCTGTTCGGCTGACACCAGATGCAGTGTTCCAGAGCAAATGTTTTCTGGCTTCATTCCTCAAACACAAACATTATTTTGTTCCTTTGCTTTCAAAACCTTGTCTCAGCAATCTCCATTGCTGGCAATTTACGATTAAGTACTGCTGCAGAGATGAAAAACTATTTTGCTATTACTATTATTTTTTTAATATGAACACAAATTTTATTTGTAAGTTAGGTTTGTACACTGGCCTACAGATTCTTGTTTAACAGATGACATGTAAAATTATAAGTTCTCAGTTATACAAAATTGTTCCTTTCGATATGCTTTTCTAGAGGAAGACAATGCAGTGCTCCATTTCTGAGGGCTGAGAATTTACTGAGTCTCCCCACCATGCCGGGTTTTCTCAGGAGAGCAGCGGTTCTCAACCTGTAAGTTGGGACTCCTTTGGGGGTTGACCAACCCTTTCACAGGAGTTGCCTAAGACCATCTGCATATCAGAAATTTACATTATTATTCATAACAGTAGCAAAATTACAGTTATGAAGTAGCAACAAAATATAATTTTATGATTGAGGGTCACCACAACATGCTGAACTTTATTAAAGGGTTACAGCATTAGGAAGGTTGAGAATCTCTGAAAGACTGTCTTTCATAGGTACAAACAGACATCTGCTTCTGAACTTTTTACCAGATGGAAATCAAATGTGTTTGAAGAAGGAAATATGTCAGGTCAGTTATCAGACATACCATATTATTGAATTCTGGAGGAAGTGGATGTCAGCACAAGATAGGAAAATAACCAATAAGCCAAAGAGAACTAAGTCCCTATTTACAATCTCATGGAATCAAGAGCATGAATTGAAAACATAGTTGGAATTTGGCTACATGCCACAGGGCAAATAAGAAGCAACATTTTGGTTGCCTTGGGAACAGGGCCCATTCATCATGTTGACGGTTCTATAATGGGAGAAGGGGTGTTTAAATGAAATGCATAGTGATCACAGGTAGAGCAACTTGTGTAGGAATATTTAGCATGTTAGCCAGTGACTGAGATCTGTGCCCTGTTGCATTATAAAATGGAGGAATGCATGCAGTGGCAGGCATGAGTCACGCATGAAACTCAGCAGTTGCTAGATGGCATGAGACCTCCAGGGTATTGCAGAATCCGCAGACTCTTGCTGTGACTTGCTCATAGGAAAATAAATAAGCTAGTTGGTCCCTTCTATAGCTTCCCACGGTATTGAATGGTATGAGTGGCACTTCTGGCAGGCATAGAAACAAATGAATAAGACAACACATTGGAAGTAAGTAAAAAGGAAAGCACAGTGGGATTGAAGTTTGCATTGTAGAAATAACTTTTAAAAAAGCCATTCCTTCAGTAGTGGCAAATTAAAGCAGCTAAAGGTAGTTATCCCTGCTGAGCAGAGTATATGGGTAATTCTTCATTTTATTACATGGATAAAAGCACTATTAGTTTAAATAATAAAGTACTGAACATTTTGCTCAGTTCCAACATTTCAAAAGTTACCTCGAAAAGCACTAATATCCCCATAGTGAACTTGAAGGACGAAGTATTTACTTCCAGTTTCTCCTCCAACTCTGAATCCGACACCTAAATAGTCAGAAAACAAGGCAAACTGTTATTATAGAAATCAATGCTTACCTGAGTTATAGTTGGAATTTGGAGTTGCTGGCCATGAAATCCACAGGAAATAAAATGACTTATGCCACATAAAATTAGCATACAGAACATGAAAAAAACAAAAACAAAAAAACAAACAGCACTGGTCAAAATGTTTAACCAGAACGCTGATGAAATCTATTCTATCAGTTCCCACTTTAGAACCAGAATGATTCCTGGTCTTTTAATCAAACAGATCACTCATTCTGAAAAAAAACAAAACAAAATCAAAACAAAATAGTGAAACAAATTCTGTCCTTGTTAGCCATTTAACAAACATACAAAATATTCTAATTTTGTTTAATAAATATTCATTTCAATTTACATTTTACATTCAATTTACAATTTACATTACAATTTCTAATTGATTACAGAAAATAGAATCTTAGAAGTATCTCAGAGTGACTACTTTCCTTCATATATGAGAACAGGGTATTCAAAAGTGACATAGGGGAAACCAGTTGCCAATTAGATCACAAAATCCAGGTGTTTGTGAATGGCCTTACTTTTTATATGGAGTTCTTTAATGTTGGAAATATATAAACATATTGTTTACAGGCCAAGAAAATGTATCTGCTCTCAAAATGTCAACACATTATGATAGATCTTCTGTGTTGTTTAGACCTGTCAGTGGGCACATGGCAACCAGGAGAGAGAAATCTCAGGCTGATCTGAAGCAATACAAAGTAGAGTTCATTTAGTACTACCGACATGACTAGGGAGGCAGGAGTGTGTGTATGCATCTTAAAACAGTCCTCATAGCACAGCACATGTATTCTGTAACAGAATCATGCACCCTCCTCAATATTCTGAAGCATTTAGGCAAAAAGAGAGTCTGGCAGTTCACTCGGACATTGGAAACCAACAACAGTTTTCATGTAAAGTCAGAAAGCCAGCTAGGTTTGGCATTACACTAAATACCTAGGTTCCGGGACTTTAAAAAATTATTGTTGCTGAAGCAGCAATTCATTTAATTTCTAGTGCACTCTTGGCTCATGAAAATGTCCCTGCTGTCAAGAGCTGATGTGCCTCAGGCCAAAGGTGGCTGAGTTATACTTGATTATTTTCAAACTTGACCCAAACTGTTGCAGGGGCAAACTACTTACCAAAGAGCTGAGAAAAAGTAGCCAACGACCTTTCAGTACAAATTGGGCAATGCTGGTACTTTCAGTGAGAAACTGCTACATGGAATATTGGCAACAATTTCCAGAAAGGACCATTGATAAGCTAATAAACATTAGTTAGACTATCTAAGACACTTCAGACATACCTTTGGGGAGCCGGGTTGGAGGAGCATTTCTTGCCCAGGCATACAGAATATTGGCTTTATCTGTACAGGTTCCTTCATCACAAAACCTGGGGAAAAAAAGTAGCTATAATGACTACTTAGGTGGTGAAATACATAAATGGCTCATTATTTGGGCAGGTATTTTCAAGTCAAATACATCAATATATTTTTATTGTCTTCCTACAAAGTCTGAAGCAATTTTATTGACTTCCTACAAAGTCAGGTGGAAAAAAAACCCCTGAAATGGGATGCAAAATGTCCACAGTCCTGTACTGTGGACACACAGCCTGTACCTGGACATATTCCCATGTGAAATGCACTCTATGCAATCTGGTCCACAGCCAACTGTAACTCCAAACACTGCACTGCCTAAGCCAACTCTAGACAGATACTGACAATAATGCCATCCACATTTCACCTGTGGGGATCAGTGATGTTTTCAATACATCTTTGGTCATATCAACAAATATGAGTCCTCAACAGAATAAACAACATATATATACACACACATTATGCACTCACTTAAAGGGCCATTGTTTAAACACACACACACACACACACACACACACACACACACACACACACAATCAAGGCACTATACATTGTAATGCACTATTTAATAAAATACTCATTTTATTTAAAAAAAAATCCTGTTGAGGATAGACTTGTATGGCAAGGAGAACTCTCAAGCACAAAGCCTATCTTCAATTTGACCCCTGGACCACCCCTTACAGTTGTGTTTCTTGTGTGTGTGTTTTCAGACCTTGGATGTCCAGCAGCTCATATGTGGAAACCCCTTTGACAGGGCTATGGTTCTGATGTATGTAAGGTAACTGGTATAGTCAGGACTTCTGGTAGACTTAATTTAATATATGATAAGTTGATGGCAAATCACGTTTTTCCTAACAATATTATAACTCTCAGTTTGTCCTGTTACTGACAAACAAATTAGATTTGTTTATAACATGGTCAGGCTACATTTTTTTTAATGCCAAACAAGGTCAGAGGCAGGAAATAAAACAGATCATTAAGGTTGAAAACTATCAAGATCAAAGACAAGTACAGCTTCTTTGGCAGTAGCTGGCTCACAAAGGAAAAATATGTACTACTTGTGGACTGGAGACATTGTAAAGGCAGATTCTTGTGGCTTCTTCAACAGGTTAGGGACTGAGGCTACGGACCCGAAAATACATAGGTAACCTAAACAAAAAGCTGATGAACCTATCTCTCTTTCAAACCCAGAGGCAGGAACTCTTGCCACAGTTCCCCCCTATAAACAGAGATAGGGTTGAAAAAAAAAGGAAGTCAGAATAGATAGTGCTATTATCTTTCAGAATTAAGAATGAGAGACCTAGCACCAGGAGGTCCCAAATGTTATGCTTAGCAAAGTCTTGCTTCTATAAATCAGTCTTCATAGAGACCACATAATGTGCATTATAAAACACATCAACCAGTTGTTTCTTACTGTTCTCTGTCAAGACCAATACAGTAAAGATGAAGGATCATTACCATGTGAGAATTGAGTTTTGGAACAAATGTCTATGGCATCCTCATGCCAAGTGTGTTAAAGAGCTTTGGGTGTTGGATAGCACCCAGAAGTATCAACATTTTCTTGGTTTCTTTGTATAATAAAGACATGAGACTGTCAGATGTGATTATCTTCATATCTTACTCCTTGTAAACAGTTAAAATGTAAAGATTTGGGCTGCGATTTTCATACCTTTCAGCAAGGATCATATATATACAAGTGCCTAATGTCAGCGTGATGACAGTGTTAAGATAATTGTTTCCTCTGATATGGAAGTCAATTTGCAGTGTATGACTATGCAGAAGCAGATGGATATGTAACAGAGAACACTGGTTTAGTAAATATTTCTAAGCTATACATTTATGCCATTGGCTGGCTCAAAATGTTTCAGATGCTTCCCCAAAATGAATTGAAATATTTTAGCATACCACATAAGACCTTTTATGATCTGGAACCTTGTTATATTTCCAGAGAAAACCCCCTGTTCATGCCATGTGACTGTCAATGTCTTATTTCTCTCATTTCCACTGTTCTCTTTGCATGCTCTCTGCTATAGTTGAGTCTACACTTCAAGGCTGAGTTCTAGTTTTCCTTTCCAGGGAAACCTTCTCTGATCCTATCACCAACTTCTCTTCTTTGACCAGAGCACTGCACTAAACCTCAGCTTCCTCATCTGTCTCTTGGGGCAGACTGGGATCATCTGAGCCTTCCTTTCTGTACTTGTGGCACCTGGGATACTGCTTGGCAGCTAGCAAATAAGTGGTACAATTTGCTTCTTTTACTCGACATGCTCAAACTCTAAACAACTAAAGGGATTGTCACATGGAAAATAAGAATAAAAGCCCAATATAAGCACTAACACATTTGAATCATTACTTGCCCTGCATATGCATAAAGGTGCTTCTCTTTACTCTCTTAGGAATGCTGCAAATGGGCTGCACTTTGAAATCCAGTAACTCAGTCAGTTTAGGAAAGTCCAAAGCACACAGCTAAGCCACAGTTCACAGCTCTGGTTGTCACTCTCTCTTTCATCACAACTCATGACACGGGTTTACAGGCAGAGAATATCATGTGAAGATAAACTCTTATTGATACCTTCATACCTGAAGAAGCAATTTGTACACACAGTTCTAAAATCAAATTTCAGGTGGGATGAGCTTCTTCGACTGAATCACAATGTCAAATTATTTAACATTCTACTTTAGTCAGATCTGATAGAATAGCAACTTCAAAAATAAATCTTGGGACTACAGAGATGGTCCAGTGGGTAAGAATACTTGCTGCTCTTCCAGAATACCTAAGTTCAGTCCCTAGCACACACATTGGGCCCACAAGCACCTGTAATTCAAAGTCTAGGGTATGTGACAAACTAGTTTGGCTTCCATGAACAAATGCATACACACACACTCCAAAAGATAAAAAAAATCTTAGCTTGTGGCTGGATAGGTAGCTCAGTGGTTAAGAGTATTGTCTATTCTTCCAGAGGTCCTGAATTTGGTTCCCAGCAACCCACATAGTTGGAGCTCCAGTTCCACAGAATCTGACACCCTCTTCTTGGGCACTGCACACAGGTGGAACATAGACCCACATGCAGGCAAAATAGCCTCTCTCTCTCTCTCTCTCTCTCTCTCTCTCTCTCTCTCTCTCTCTCACACACACACACACACATACACACTTTTTTTTATAAATGTACTAAATACCAGAATAAGTAATGATGACTCACAGAAAGTGATCAGTATAGTGAAAATAATCTTGAACCTAATGAATGTAAACTAAATGAAGAAGGTAAAATGGGAAGTACAGAGAGATGAATTTTGTTGATTACAGAACTAAGTGGCACAAAATAGTTTTACTTTCTATTAACAAAACTGGCATTGATGATTAAAAGGAAGTCAATAACTAGCATTTGAATTTCAGATGGTTTTGGATTCTTGGGCCTTCCCTGTGAAACCTTTTCACCTCTAATCCACAGGGAAACCCTTTGGATGGCATAAATATTTTCTGATTGTGCCAAGCACCGAAGAGAGCAAACCTGTCAGATTGAATTATCTACATAAACCACGAGCGACTGTTAAAGCACTCTCTGATTATATCTATTAAAAGCTACTTGAAATCTAATGTTACTTACACGAGATGGAAAATGATACCTTATTATTTCTTTTGGTTAAAATAACAAAATGCAAATTGTCAGGTCTTGAAGTTAAATGTTGAAGTATGGTTTTAGGATGGTCATGATTAACTGTCGATTTGACAGGACCTAGAATCACCTAGGAAACAAGCTTCCAGGCATAACTGTATGGGCTTATTTAGCCTCTGGGCATGCCTGTGAGTTATTATTTTGATTAGGTGAACTGATGTAGGGAGACTCATCTTAACTGTCATTTGTACCACATCTCAGGCAGGGATCCTGGATTATATATATAATGGATAAAGTAAGCCGAGAGCTAACCTTCAGCTCTCTGCTTCTGACCGTAGATGTCATGTGACCAGCTGCTTCAGGCTCTGCTGCCTGAGTACCCCGGCAATGGACTGTTCACTTGACCTGTGAGTTGACAGAAATCCTTTTCCCCTTAGTTGCTTTTATGAGGCTATTTTATCAGAGCAATGGGAAAAGAAACTAACACAGGTATGCCTTAAATTTCGATTGTAATGTTTTAGGAATCTAGCAACTAACCAGAAAAGTTAATATAAATTTAGAGGATTTTGCTTTGTTTTTGTTTTTGAGAAACACAAGGTAATAAGCAATGGCATGAGAGGAATGTTGTCACCTTGCACTGGTCTGAGTTAAATTGTTAAAATTGCACTGGTCTGAGTTACATATCCAAATATCATTAACTGCTTTATAACCTGTAAGATATTTTTGCCAATTCAGATAATCCTACGTTAATTTCAGGGCAGTAGTTATGCATTCACACAGTAATTTGAAGAGCACCTAATTAGAAAGCTAAATAAGAATGTTGGTGGCTTGATGAACAGCATTATAGAAACTATTCCTGACATCCCCTCCCCTCAATGAGAGAGACAATAAAGCTCGTGAGACCAGAGGGTATCCAGCACAAACTCTCAGTCCAAACAAAGTTATCACTTCTGTGGAGACACCACATTAAGCACTTATGTAC
Organism: Cricetomys ansorgei; assembly: GCA_026225945.1. NCBI lineage: Eukaryota > Metazoa > Chordata > Mammalia > Rodentia > Nesomyidae > Cricetomys > Cricetomys ansorgei. Next base: position 919,975 of record JAMJFZ010001360.1, on the reverse strand, counting down.
ATCACAGAGCTTGCTCTTTCACAGAACAATAAGGCAGGGTTAGAAACCCTGTTTAACGGATAAAGAAACATCACCATGGGTTAAATTAGTTAAATAATGTTTGTGACAATTAATATGGCAAAATTTGAACCCCAGATACTCATTTCTGTTTTATGGTATAATATCATTACTGTGCTCAACTTGGATGCCAGTCTTATAAGAAAGGTAATTAAAATCATATAGTGTCTTTCATTTAAAAAATTATTTATCTTATGTGCATGGGTGTTTTGTCTGTGTTGATGTCTATCAGGGCATCTGATCCTCTGATCTACTGGAGTTACTTACAGTTGTGAGATGCCATGTACATGTTGGGAATCGAACCCAGGTCCTCTGGAAGAACAGCTAGTGCTCTCAATTGCTGAACCATTTCCCTAAAGCCCCCCACCTCATGTGTGTTTTTATGGAAAATGTCAAAATGTTTAGAACCATGGTACTAGTAACCCAAGCAGATGCTAAGGTGCTCCTACCAACAACTCCAAAACAAGCAACTAAAATTATTAGCTAGAGAACATAATCATTGGAGATTCAGAGTTAGAGCAATATCAACTTTTATTTTATCCAATAGATATGTTTTCTATCCTAATATGAGCTATAATATAACTCAGTTACAATATGGAGGTAAAATAAAGGAAGTGGTGGGCTGAGGATGTAGCTCAGTAGAGTCCTTGCCTAGATTATAAGGGCAAGGGTCCAGTCCCTAACGCAACATGAGCAAGACTAGGTGGTTTAATCCTAGCACTCAAGAGGTGAAGGCAAGAATTAGTTCAAAGTCAGTCAGAGTAGAGACCCTGTTAAATACATAAATAAATAAATTAACTAATTATTAAATAAATAATGGAAAAGGGAAATGGAAACAGTTAATTCTAGTCCAGAGGAAATGTGTGATGAAGACTGCACTTAAATGCACATCTCATAGAGCCTAAAATGAAGGATGGTATGGGGTTTGGAGGTTTGCTATTTTTGTAATGCTGAGAAGAATGTTCTATTTGTTGAATTTTTAGAAGTTCCTTATGGCAGAAGAAACAAAGAAAGTGCTGCAGACGACACTGTGAATGTTGCTATGGAGTATGTGATGATGAGTACCCAGGATGCAGAAAAGCTGTAAAAGGTAGCAAACAAATCCTGCTCTCAAACAATCAGTATGATCAGGAGGCCAGCAGCAAAGCCATTTAAACGAATAACAAAGCGGAATGTGTTATATAGAGGCATACGTGTGCTCTTGCTACTTTTTCTCTTTCCTCTCATCAGCATCTATAACCCTGTGGAGATGGTGGCATTTAAAAAGACACAGCAGGTGGTTAATAAATAGAAGCAGTTGAAAGGGATTTAAGCTAATACTTCAGAGGATGGTGAAGCACTCTACTGCTTTAGCTTGAGAATGATGTTAAGTTAGAACAGCTGGAAATGGCCTCCTTTAGCCAGCTGGGACTTTCCTTTTTAAAAAAACATCAAACAGCTTGTAGAAATCCTCTTTGATTTTAAAGATGAGTTGGTCATAAGCATCACTAGGAATAGTTTTAAAATAAAAAACTAATTATAAGAGCTAAGAAAAAAGCTTTAGCTCTGCACAGACAACCATACTGAAGTACAAGACTGGACATAAAACATCCACTAATTCTAACAGCCTACTATTTTGGTATTTCATCCAGTTAGTATTACTCCATGCTTTTGTCTTCGTGGTGGTTGTGGTCATGTAAACAATTTAACAGATACACAAACAACATAAAAGTATACATATCAGGGGAGTACCATGGAATATTTGATGATTAAGTTGGATTACACATAAGTATCTACTGGAACATCCAAAACACTGGTCAAACTTTTGAAACAAACCCTCTATCTTCCTGGAGCATATAGTACATAATTATTATCGGTAGTCACTGTTCTTTTCTTAGTAATTCATTTTACTCAATATTTTGGAGACAAAAACTTAGTTTGCCTTAAGTTTTTAAGTACCACATCTTGCACTCAACAGAATAGAAAATGTAGAACCCTAAATAACACATTAAAAAAAAAGCACTGCAGGGTACAGAGGTGGCTTGACAGTTAAGAGCACTTCGTGCTCTTACAAAGAACCTGGGTTTGGTTCCTATTACCTACATTGCAGCTCACAGGCCTCTGTAACACCAGTCCTAGGGAGTCTAACACCAGGCATGAGCATGGTACACATACCTTCATGTAGGTGAACACAGGCACACCAAATAAATAAAAATAAATCAATCTTTAAAAAAAAATAGTACTCCAAAATTATTACCTCAAATGTCACATAATTTATCTAAGTAACATTACTATTTTTTCAAATCTTAAAAACTATTAGTGACTTACTGACTAAAGTACTGTAAAAAATGAAGATGCAGTAATGCACTAGTAGAATAGAACAATGCCAATTTTATTTTTCAGGACCTACATACCAGTTATTAATGGAGATGAGTACACTTAAATTCACCAGAGTTTATAACCTACATTTCTTTTTATCCTTAAAGGATGGAAATATGGCTAGAGATGTGGCCAACAGCAGAACACTTACTTAGGCACTTATTCATCCAGCAAAATCTGCTGCACATAAGTGTGTGAGCGCATATACAGTCCAACAAATCGTACTACTTCCACCTTTGCTCCCATCTCCCTTCTAGTCCTCACCACTGGTCCCTGGATATGGTTAATCTTCTGCTCTTCTGCGTTCACAGGCCACCAAAGGTATTAGGCTACATCTGACAGGTACTGCTGCCTTCTTTACATGGGTCAGCAGAGATACTGCTTTTCCATCAGCTGGTCCCTATTTGCATCCTCCAGAGGTATGTTAATTTGGAATTGAGCATCGGGCCCTCTAACTATAAAGAGACCACCCCTCAGTATATTAAAAGGTTCACATCAATGTATCCAATTTAAGTGCACATGCATATAATTAACTAGACGCATTAACAGTGCGAGCCGCTAATTTGGAACGAGACACAAAAGACTGAAATGTGTGCGGGAGGGAAAAAAAAAAAACTTTAAAATGAAAATGACTACATAATGAAAACTGCTTCATGCTGTGTCTACTATTTTCATGTAAACTTAATATAACTGTAAATATATTTTAATGAACAGTAGAAAGAGGCAATTATGAAGAGCAAAGGAGGGCAGCTCTGCTGTGAAACATCAGAGTCGCTCTTTGCCTTCGTATTAAAAGTGCTGCCTGAAGACAGCGGATGAATTATAACTTCATAATTTCAGAGAAAAATGCTTTCTATATTAAAGACATATGCCAATGATCTGGCAATAAAAACAAAACCTCATGTGGAAAAGGCATTGGAGAGGGGAAGAATAGGATCTCACTAGCAAGGAGTAAACAGGAAATCGAAGCTTGTCTGGTTTAAAAAAAAATATCTTATCAGATGTTTACACTTCGTTAAAATAGCTTGCGTTCCCTGAAGATTTTCCCAGAGCAGGAAAGAATTTTGATATTATTAAGTATCAAGAGCTCGTACAGCTATCACACTGAAAAATATATGTGAAAGTTAGGGAGTCTTGATTTAAACGCCTTCTATCTTGGAAGTGTTGGATAAGAGATTTGAAGTTTAAAATGACTATGACAAATTTTGTTACTCAAATTTCAAAAAAGAATATGGAACTTTTGACATTGACATATTTTTGCTACTGGGGTGATCCAGGTGGGAGGAAAGGGGCAATGACAGGGAAAACACCCATGGACTACCTCTAGTGCTGAGTCTGCAAGGTAGTAGGGGTAAATGGGAGTTAAATGTCCTTTGATGAAACCTAGAAGTTCGGCCCATGAAGTGCCATGAATTCTAATTTTTTAAGAAGAGGAATGGAGCTTGCCAAATAGTGGAGAGAAAATAATCTATATTAACTTTAAATGGAATGCAAGGCTAGCCTGTAAAGTCAAAGTGAGCGGAGCAGTTTTACTTAAAGCATGTCTTCTACTTTGCATATTGAACAGCTCCTGTATCTACTTTGAAATGTTAAATGAAGACTTTGGGCTTGGTTAAAAGAAGATGAATAACAGCATCCATTATTTTCCTTGTTTTATGGTTATACGGTCAATTATTACAATCTGTAGATTAAAAGTGGGAGTACAGGCTACCGGGCATATATTTTAAATTACATTTAAAATGATATGGATGCAGTGTTGTGCAAAATTCTAATTACCAAGCAGTGCATCATGCTGACAGAGCACAGTGGATGTGCCTGAGGTGAGTCAGCCTCGGCTCATGTCTGCAGGTCCTGGTAATCACCCCTTTCTTGGTTGACTCAGAGAAGGTATGCAATGCACACTTACGGAAGTATGGAACTTTAATTTAAAGGGGGTTATATGAGTGGCTTAGCATAAATCTAAAATCAAGACACCAAATAAGCTAAGTAGCCTCCAGAGAGCATCCAGCTATGGGTTTGCTGCCTTCTCATTCTTCTCTGTTGTCTTTCAAATACTAATTTTAGCAAAACAACACACAGAGACACAGCAATCAACACACAGTTCTACTTCCACTGGTATGTTCTTCGGTCTCCCCCCAACATGGAAGTCTTTGGCAACATATTTTATAGACAGCATTTCAAAATAGTATGCTTAAGGATACTGATAAATATTTAATGTGCCCAAACAATATGATTGTTTTGGCATTCCTTTGATATGAGACTAGCAGACAGCAATCCTCTTATGTAATGTCTTAGCAGTGAGGATCTTCCTGGCATATAAATACTGCTGTGCCTTGTCATTCCTCCCAGGCAAGGTTAAGCCAAAGCACATATGAAGTGCTGACATTCCTTCTAGATATTTTAATAATTCTAATCGAAAGACTATATTGCTAATTGCAGAAGAAATATTTTTAAAGCATACAAAGTAAAGGGTGTGATTGGTAGAACAAGATTCAAAAAAGACTGTCAAAGAATAATCTTCTAATGTGGAATCCTAGTTACAAAAATTTGCTAAAGAGAAAAAATGATAATGTTGATATTAGAGGGTATTAACTGTGATTTGCCGATTCCATTTTTCACATAAACCTAGTCATGTGAGTTTGGTTCATATGTGATATGCCCATTACATCAAATAAATTAAGCCTATTAACAAATGCTTTGATGGCACTTGGTCCATGGAGATTTCCACTAATTGCCTTGTGCTTTTCACAGTTCCAAATACATATTATAATTGTTTATTATAAAAATGACTAGAAAGCAGTTACTGCTGCCTCACATCAGACTAATGAATATTAGGACACACTGGGAAAGGTCTATGAGTTTACATGATTATGTAGGAGCAGGGCATCAAAACGAACCCCCTCTCAGCACACGGCAGTCATTCTGGACTGCTAAGTATTTAACACTGATTCTTACTGTCAGTGAAAACTGGGGAGCTTAGAAGGAATGCATTGGTATTTTCAGATTTCCCAGATCTTCAATAACACTGAAGAACAAAATAAAAGGGAAAATTTCAAGACATACTTATAGCATAAGTTTCTTGGGGTAGAAAACATATTTACTTTAGAACTTCCCCCATATCATCTACCGCTATTTCACAGCAGGCATTTAATAACAGTTTATTAATTAACCATGGCATGATAAAAAGAGTCACCAGAGTGATTAAAATCATTCCTAAAATTGTAATAGTATTTTTGTTTAAGTAAACAGGAGACTATGTAGTCAAGTTGACTAAATTTGGACTTTGCAATCAGACATTTTAAGGTATGTTCTTGTTCAGCCAGCTGATTGCTTAAGTAAACTTGAGCTTCTGGCTTCTTATCTGTGAAACTTGGATAAAAGACACTTGCTTTGCAGAGACATTAGGATAAATGAGATGATATTTACAGACTACCAAGCACAGTGTATGGGATAAAAGGGTCATCAATGAACAGAATCACCATGGTTTTTGAGTGGAAACATGAACTGCACCAAAAACTGGTATTAGAGTATCAATAATCTAAATTCGCAGGCTTTGTGTGGCCATTTAATCAGTGACAAAGACTGACATTATGCAGAGTAGACTAAATAATTAGGATAACCACATGATGCCAATGAACAGTGCTATTTATCTATCAACTGTAAAATCCTTACACAAATACACTTGGTACTTGTAAAAAGCACAGGTATTCTACCATGAGCCCATCAATCCTTACCAGTAACTTCCAGTGGACGACGGCATATTGCATCCAAAAAGTAGCATATGATGGACAGTATCCATGCTGGCACGAGGCTTGAAGTCAACTGTCATGAGAAAATGATACATGAATGTGAATACAAGTTATAAGTCTGTGTGGCAACGTCGCAAGAATGAATGTGAATACAAGTTATAAGTCTGTGCGGCAATGCCACTACATCTTTAGACAGTCTGAATATCCATAAAACAAAGAGGCTTTAATACTTTAATGCTAAAATGCTCTGATATTTGATTATTCTTTAAGATGACTACGAGCTAATAATTTGACTTAGGAATATAGTAAACTATTGCATTATTAAAAAGTAATTAACAGGCTGGAGAAGACTGCTATTAACACACACACACACACACACACATTTAAAAATGAACTGTCCCTTTTAATGTGGCGAGTGCATTATGCGGGTATAATGTGAAAGCTCCAGGCTATTTATTCACAATATATTTCCTTCCCACTTTCAGCAGAGTGCTGTGTACCAGAAAACATTGCACAATGGTGGAGTAAAACAGAGGCCACGGTGAGTAGTCAAAACATGAGCAAAAGGATTTGAAACATATTTATATCATCTTAAACAACAATAGCAGTCATCATGCACATGCAGAATGCACACAGAACCATGCACACAGATTTCCCCCAGAAACAAAAGTATACGTGCACAATATGTCTTTATAAAAATACAGAATTGGAATTCTATCCGAGGCGAACCCAGTGCACTTGCTAAAAGAACACTGACACTTTTGTAATGGTATTTCTTTTTTTCTCCCCAAATCAGCAGTGGAAGATACTACAATAAACAAAAACCAATGCAGAATACAGACATAAAGTTCATGGTCGTTCCATCAATGGGACTGAGCTTTAGTTTCCTTTCATGGATGGGGTTGTTGTCCCTTTTGATCCTCACTCAAAATGCTACCTGTGATGTAGTAGTAGTTTATGTATCACCAGTTCATACAAGCTGCTGTTATCTAATATCAAGTGTGTCTTAAAGCCCCTCTTGCCTATTTTTATCTGGCTCCTAGAAAAAATTAATAAACCGTCATTTGTTGTTAAAATAATATGGAGACAAGAGAATTTATCAAATGAAAACAGGACTTGCAGGGCACGGCAGTTAGAAAGCATAGGACTCTTACTCTGTACTACCTTGACTTACAGTTTCCACAGAAATTCATAAGTCTTTCGTTTACTGCACTGAAAAATAATAACCTAAAGCTTAAAAATCAAGTCTTGGGGTTTTCGTACCATCATTTAAAAAACTAACAAAGAGATGCCTCGAACATGGCCCTACTATAACCTGAGGCTTTGTTGTCTCTAAACAAAGGAAACACTGGAGCTAGGAGATTGAAGCTGCTTTGAAAGTACAGAATAAATTGAAAGGTGCAACAGCTCATGATTCATAGACTCTCACAGTTTGTTAGCAAGAGGAGCAGAAGAAGGAAAAGGGCCTCAGCCTGAGCTGGCTACTCTCACATGGAGGGCAATGCTTCTTTGCTCCGTTCCAGAATCTTCCCAGGTGCCTCTCTGGGGCCTTTTCTTTCAGAAGCAAAATCAAAAAAGTTCTGGAGTATAAGCATTTGCTATTTATTTGTCTTTTACTCCACTTAAATTCAATTTTGGTATAATATATAATTTTATGTATCATAATTCTCAAATTGTTTTAATCACTCTATGGACAACTATACTTTTAAAAATATCTTTTTATTTATGTGTGTCTGTGAATATATGCCATGTGTTTTCAATTGCCTACAAAGGCTAGTAGAGGATGTGAGTTCCCCTAGAGTTAGAGTTAACAGGTGGTTGGAAACTACCCAACATGAGTCCTGAGAATGGAATCAGATCTTCTGAAAGAGCAACAAGTGCTGTTCATTGCTGTCCTATTTCTCTAGCCTCTACCTTTTGTGCTTATCTTCCCATCAAAAAACAAAACAAAACAAAACAAAACAAAAAACAAAACAAACAAACAAACAAACAACTGTCACTATCACTCTCTATGAACGGTTTTCAGATAAGACGTCCGCCGACTCCTAGCCTTCTGTACAACCTGTGTTGATTTCATCCACTTAGGTTATCTTAATAGGTGTAGATAGTTTTCCGGCCATTGAATCAATGCTAGAATTTGGGTAACAAACCAACAAAACTAAGTGTAGTTTATTCCAGGAATTATGCTTTTATATCCCAGACAATTTGAGATTCAACTATCAGTTAAATGTTCAGCAGAGTTGGAATTATGTCTTTCAGGGGTGGGCTGGGAGAAAGAGAGAAATTGTTCCAGTTGGGAGTCATTCACAGATTAAATATGAAGCTGTGGGTGGACAGAAGTAGGAACCTGGAGAGGCTTAGGACAATGGACAGAGAAAGCCCTGGGCTGTCAGGATTCCTTTAGAAAATATCAGTCGAATTATTTTACAGAAATGCTGTGAGGCTGCTGCTGAGAAACAAAGCAAGAAATTTTTTGGAGGAAAAAAAAGTGAGCCATCAGTAATTTTATTTAAAAAAAAAAAAAGATTTAGAAGTGGGGGAGGTGTGCACACCTTTAATCTCAGCACTCGGGAAGCAGAGACAGGTGGATCTTAGCCAGGGCTACACAGAGAAACCCTGTCTGGAAAACCAAAACAAACCAAAAAATATTCAGAAGAGAGGGATCCTTCATGAAGGCAATAAGCCATGTCTTGGGTTTTACCAAGAGAGAGAGGATGAGTTTAGGTGTCTGTTTAAACACAAGGATTGGCTAACATCTTCTGTTCAGGGAAGGAAAATTCTCTACCCATTTTTTAAAAAACTCATCCTGATGTACTTCCTTAAGTACTATTTATTTTCTTTATACTAAATGCTTACTGGATATAAATTTGATTTTATTTCTAAAATAAGAAAAATCCACCATTAAGCAGTGGCAAAAGAAAAACTGACACCTCCCACTTGTAAAACCTATATTAAAATAAATAAAACCACCACCTCCAACACCTTATTCTTCCTGACTCACATATTCCTTCAGAAACCCAAGATGTAATTTAAATGCTAAAGGAATTATAGGTACAAGGTGAAAACATGATGCTAGCCATCTTTTTCCATATCTTAATAAAAATATAACTAAGTATTTTTATAATTATAGCTCAAAGTGCAGTTCCTTGCAAACGAAAATGAAAAATACCTCCAGCCAAAAAAAAAAAAGTCATATTGAAATATAAATCTAATGCAAACACCAGATGACTTACAATACTATAGTGCTTAGGAAATTCCATCTAAAAGTCTGTTGCCAATAGGAGTAAGGGGACAAATGAGCAGAGAGTTGGACAGGCTCATTTCCGGGGCTGGTTTGACTCCTACTTTCTACACAAATACTAAGGCCTCACCCCTTGTGAATAGGATTAAAGTCCACTGAGCAAAAGGCACACACATGATTTTGGAGAGCAATGTACATAAAAATAAAATCATATCTTGAAAGAAATTGCTCGTCTCCCTCTAGTTCCCTATCTCCCTTCATATGCCAAAGAAAGGATCCTAGGGAAAAGGATGGGGGAGGGACAAATGAAAGCAGGTGCCATGTGAATGTTCCATTCTGGCAGGCAGAATAAACAAAGCCTTGGAGAGGTGACAGATCCCTCAGAACACAGCCTTGTAATAATGTAAGGGAGTATTATGGCTGATTAGATAGCAACTGCCATCAGTCTTCCAGGTGGGCAGCAAGATAGCAGTGGCTTACCTGGAAACAATGCTAACCGTTAAGATTACTTGATGTATATGAGCAGGGGAAATTATAGAGGTAAGCCCTGGGAACCAAAACCTTTGAAGGAAAAAGCCTGAGGAAGCAGTAATTCAGACACATCAATGAAGGGAAAGAGCTGACATACAGAAATACACCGGTTGAAGGACTCCCCAGAGGGGAATGTCACCAAAAAGGAAAGACAACAGTATATATGGGCAGAACATTAGGAAGAAAGACAAACAGTGAGTCCTAGGCAAATTCTGTTCTAACTGTATGAAGTTCTAGGGATTTGTGGCCTCTTTTAACTAGCATCAGACTACAGTTTCATGGGCCAAATGCATTTCTTAGACTGTGTCCTGAAAGAAATTTTCTTTAAACATTGGTTCTCTCTCCATTTTTCCTTTCCAAGTAGATTTCCATGTCTAAGTCTACATGTCAGATTGGATCCATCAAGCTCAGGATGTAGAAAGACTGTGAAGAACACGCTCAGCCTAGTGGAGTAAGCAGCAAGCCGGAAGACCATGTGCATATAAACAACAGTGTTACAAATGGAAATGACTTCATCACCCTTTTTAGCTAAGGATATACACTAGAGGAAAAATACCAACCTTGGATATTTATCTATTGAACACGAATGTGTGTGTGTGTGTGTGTGTATGTGTGTGTGTGTGTGCGTGTGTAAAACTCTTGGGACACCTGTCCTTAAGTTTGTTTCTATTTCCTCCCAATGGAATGATTCTGCATAATAGCTCCTTTCGTATACTACGGATATTACTAGAATGCTATCCAACAATTTTCTTCAACAGTCCTTTCAGCCTGTGTTATACTTCAGAATTGCCTATGGAGTTTGTTAAAATAAAGTAGGCTTGGGTTTTAGCCCAGTGATAGAAGGCTTGCCTATCACAAGTGATTCTAATTACAGTCACACTTTTGGTAGCTGAATATAGTTCTCCTGTGTATACATACTCAAGATTCGATTAACTACTCAGACAGCCTTGATATTTTAACTCTATAGAGTAAAATAATGTTTCTCTGAAAATAAAATTGAAAAACAATTTCTAAAGATAAAAATTGAGATTTTCTAATTGCCCTATTAAGAGATCCTGAAAGTTTTACACCAGATCATGTCATTTATTCTGGAAGAGCTGAAGCCAGCAAACATATGGAGTGGCTTTTGGTTGTCTGTATCTACAATAAAGAGTAGGCATACTGGAGGTTGGTTAGCAGCCAAAGGCATTTTCTGCTGAGCATGACAAATTGAGTTTGATCTCTAGAACCTATGTGGTAAAAAAGAGAAGTCTCAGAAGTTGTCTTCTGACCTCCACACCTGTACCATAGCATCTGCCCTCCCCCCCACCCAAAAAAATAAAAAAAACTTAAAAAAAATATTGAAATGAGTTACTATATTAACATTCTAGTGACTTGAGCTATACTCAACAAAACTGGGGCAATGTACAACCTAAGAAACTGAATAATATGAGATATTATTGAAAAAGGCCCCCAGTTCTTAATATTACTCCCTTAAGTATTTCTTCATATCCACAAAATAAAGATTATACTTCAAAACTGCTGAAAGGAACTGAAGATGGTAATGTTCTGAATTGTAATTTAAATGTGGGATATGATGAACCTTAATGCTCATAATATTGCAGTTGAGGAAAAAAAAAAAAAGCACAATTGTAAAGGTCCCAGTACTACAGTCCATTCGCCAATGATGAGAAGCCTGAAGCATTCCCTAGGCCATCTTCTGCCAGCTGCCCCACAACACAGGGCAATTTGGCACTAAAGGCCCTCTACTTGAAGATTTTTAAACAGTTAAGCTTAATACAGGGGTTGCCATTAACTCTTACTAGTAAGGACAATGATGCACAATTTATAACGAACCTGTAACATAGTGTATGTGGGCTATCAGCTGCTGTTGATATAAGAAATAAATTGAACATAAACTGCAGAAGGAATAATCCTAATGAGTGAACAAAGAAAGTTCAGTATAAAGAAGGAATTAAACTTCCAGATGATGGGCCTTTTAAAACCGCCTTTAATGGTAACAGAACAAACTAAAGAATCAATATATAGATTTTATCAGCCAAGCTGTATGACATAAAGTGGTAACCATCATTAAGCTCTATCTTTGATTGTTTTTCCTCTATTGGTCCCAGATTCATTTCCTACAGAGTAAAACCTATATTCCTGATTTATCTAGCCTTTTAAGGATATTCACAATATCCTAACTCAGATTTCAACATGCTAACGCTCTATACACCCTCTACACTTTAAGACAACATGCCTTTCCAGCTACTATGCCTGCCAACATTCGTTGGGTGGTACCCCTTGCCAGACATGTATTTGCTTCTCATAAAGACACTATGAGTGAGGTCTTTCTTCCTCACAAATAGATGAATCATGAGGAGAGCAGTGTGGTAACTTGTGCCGCATTATGCAGCCAGAACATACTGAGGCTCAAATTTGAAGGCAGTAGTCTAGCTGGAATTCACTTTTAACCATTTGAATACTGTTGCCCATAGTTGTGCTCAGTGGGTTCCTTGTTGCTCATACTGGGTGCCCTGGGATATTCCCAACCCCTTTAAGATATGCAAATAGGATACATTTCCAGGCCCTCATCAAAACTTGCCAACATTTCTCTTGGGAATTTCCTCAAGTAGACTATATTATTCCATTGAATTAGGGACATCCCTGCTCTTAGATTTATAAAATGTAATCAAATAGTTCCTACACTTACTCTTACACTTTTTATTACCTGAGCAAAATCTAGGAGCTATTATTAGGTCTAGTCATTTCAGAAACGCGAATGTTTTAGTGGGTAAAGAACTGAGAACATTCAAAAATACTCAGAGAAAAGATGCAGTTACAATGTTAACTTCCTGATTATAACTGAGAATATGAGGTTCTCTCCACTCACCAAAACCAGTCATGTCATTTATTTGTGTTACCAATATTATCTTTTACTAAACAACAAAAACCTGGGAGAGCTTCTGATGATGCCTGCTGGAAGGCTCTCAGTGGTCATCTGTGGGACAGAAGGCTATATAATTTATGTTGGAAAAAATTCTAGTAAGAAAGGAAAAGATGCACAGTCACCTGCTCAGAATCAGGAAGGTCATGATGACACATGTACATACACACAGCTTTGTTGCCTGCTGTCAAAGCCATAAAATGTGAATCCAAGCATTACACCTTGCTAGACCTTGGACTTCACTCATACAGGACCTGGCCGGTGTACACCATTAAAATCAGAGTATTTCTGTAGTTTTCCCCTATGCATAAATGTTGTTTAAGAAAAGTCACATTTTGGAAATACTCTATTTTAACTGTGCAATTCTGTAATAGAAGTTGCTTGATACTAGAGGCTAAAGCCCAAGAAAAAGAGAGCAATAAATCATTAGATTAATTTCATTTATTTATAAATTCAGCTATGCTTCCTTTATTTGTCCAGAGTAATCTGATGGGTAGGTACCTGCCATCACTCACTAAGGAAAAGACACATTTATTTACTGGTCATCCATGTGAGGGAAAGCAAGTGGATGAAGATGACAGTCAAATTTCTTGGCTGAGTGAGCTGCTGTCACAGCCAATTCCTCTGAGTGTCTGTAAAACACCTTTTAGACAACACCACAGTTCAGTGGCCAAATGCAGATTTTATCTTACTTTCGTCCATGCAATTCTCTGACTTGTTATAAACAAAGGCAATGTTTTAGAAACAGCTGTGATTTTGTTCAAAATACAAAATTCCATGTCATCATTAGACTGTTTCTCTAAATACTTAATTTACTTCAGATTTATATTTCAACACAAGTCTAACAATACATTGTGGATATTATATGCTAACATATAAGCATGAGAGGTGTGTATGTATATTAATTCCATGATGAGGGTCATAGTATTTTTCAATGATTAAGTATATTTTAAAAAAACAAGATAGATAAGTCGCATACATAAAAATACTGAGTTTATTAATTTTTGTATAAGTGTGTACATATAATTGTGTGGGGTTCTAATGTGTGTGCACATGCATGAAGAGGATTCCTTCCTCAGGAGCCATACAGCTGAAGAAAAGAAAGAGCATACAGAGCTGCCATAACACATTTTTAAAAAAATGAAATTTTTAAAAATGAAAAATTGAAAAAAACACCAGAATGTACAACCTAATCTTTTAAGGGGGCTTTATCAAATCTTCTTTTTTAGAAGATATAAATTCTGAGATTCAGAGTCTGGAACAAAACACAAAAAGTACAGAAACCGTCTCTCTTCAGACTCCCTTGGAATAGGTAAGCTCTAGTCAGCACACAACCACAACTTCAGTTTGGGATTCTGAGAAGGTTCATCTAGTCACCTGTCCAACATGCAGTGCTGGCATTAAACCCCTTTTTTTTTCTTAAGCTTTTGTAGAAATGATCACTTGGTGCTAACAGTTGGCTTTCAATTCTACACTTTGAATGTGGCTATTACTAAATGTTGGTGACAGGTGCCACATTGGACAGCACACCAAAAGACTCATCTTGGCAGAAACACTCTCTCCAACACGTAACAAAATCTGTAGTATGCAGGCAATGCTTCCAGCAATAAAAAGGGAAGAAATGTTAAAAAATGTTAGGATCACAGAAGACTGTGTGTCGACCTTAGAGCTGAAAGTTTAATTTAGAAGAGGGATGCTTACAAAAATAAAGCAATGTTAGTACCCTGGTTCTAGCACAAAGCTTCATGTGTTCCCTCTAAGTATTCAACTGCTTGACTAAATATTGTACTTCACAATTTTAAATTTATGTGAAAGTAAACACATTAATATTATGACAGCAATAACACATTACAGGGTGTATTTATAGTCCTTAGAGTGACCAGCCCTGAAATCAAACACTACAGCCAACCTCAAGAAACAAATCAGTAACTGTTACAGTGAAACTCCTAATACTGCTGTAACTTATGTCAACTCTATTTACCCAGGTATGCAGGGTGGCCTTCTAGGTAAAGCAAGTGTGAACTGGTAGGAACTAAAACTACTCCTGAACTTAAACAGAGAAGATATAATACTAATAAAGAAAAAAGTCCATTGTATAGGTAGATATTATTTTCGCCTGGCCTGCTAAACATAAGGATATGAATGAATATATTTTAAGTTACGTTTGGGGTTACTCAGGGAACTATAATTAGGAACTTAAGTTGTTTTTCTGTTTTTAACATTATTCATCTTAGCACTGGGGAACACTGTCTTTCCTAAGCTTATTCTTGGTAATGTCCAACTACTATACCAAACATCCTTCAGGCAATGTTCCGCCTATCATGGTTTATTCTCATTCTCAGAGATCTACTATTGAGCAATTCTATACAGAGATTATTGTTATAGGTTGTGCTTTGTTGTCATTATTGCAGCCAGAGTACGGAGAAAAAACTACATGCAAATCGTTCTGGCTTTGTGGGTCTATAATGGACATTCCTTTGGGAAGCACCTCATGAAAATTCATTCTCAGACTGCCCCATGGCTACACTATACACATTTTACTAGTCACATAATAGCCATTTCAGACAGCCTGCTTGAAAATTAGTAGCACAGGACCAAAGAACAGTGTTCATTACCACTAACTGCCCAACATCAACATTTTAACTCAGACAAAAAAAAAAAAAAAAAAAAAAGCAGAAAGCGCAAGGAAAAAAAGAAACATGAATAATTTGTCAATCACATTTCTTCCCTAAACATTAAAAGTCTATCATGAGGGATGTTTAAATTCAAACAATCCAGATAGAAACAGATGGCACTTTGTCACCTTTCCTAGGTGATTTAAAGACACATCTGGGAAGGACCTGTCATTTAAGTGTCTTCTTAGCCTACACTATAAATAAGAAAACGGGTGTTCCTTCTCTTTCTTCTGTCCCCCCATTCCTCTCTCTTTCTCCCTTCTTTTTTTTCCTCTCTGCCCTCTCTCCCTCTTTTTTTTTTTTTTTTAAATTCACCTACCTGTCTGATAGGTAAAATATTATACTTCCCAATGTTGAATCTAAGTGTAGTCTATTTATAACATGAACCATCAAGTAAACAGTTTTGTTGAATGGAGAGGAATTAAGCATCCCGCTACAGACAGAAAGCCAATACTGTACACCTGGGACCACAAGGCACTCGTGATCATTGACATCTGCACACAACTCCTTAACTACCACTACGCATGAATCTCTCCAGATACAGTTTGTAATCTCGTCTCCAGCGGCTGCCTCTAGTTTCTTTTCGCATTAGGCATGATAAATGCATTTTGGAAATTGACAGTAGAAGATTAATATACTCATAAGCATCAAAGAGAACCTTTTACCGATTTCAAATAGCTGTTCTCCCTTCCCCCACTATCCAAAGAATACTTACTCACAAAGGCTTCCTCGTCCACAGGCAGACGCATGGACATGCAGAAGTATGTGTCAGACTGTTAAAAAGAGAAGTATATGAAATCCATGTTAAATGACTAAGAATAAGAATAAAATGATAATTATTAAATAGATAGCCTCTAAGGTCAAAGAAGTACCCCAGTTAGGTGATATTGCCTATTAAAGGTTGGACAGCCAATTAGCAGAAGAGCTAAGTCTGGATAACTTAGGTGTACACCATTTTTTTGTAAGGTTCTTGCTATAAACAATTTTGAAGCTTGTTTACAAGGGCCATCATCATGAGTGATATTTCTAGCAGGGTTACAGTTAAAAGACAACATTTTAGTTGCTTCAGTAAAAACAAATATGAAAAACACATCTGATTTGAAATTTTAAGAGGTAGTTCTGATCTTCGCTATTCATAAAGTTAAATAATTTCTTATATAATTTTACATGTGCACAATTATTAATTACTACAAATAATATTAGCAAAGGTTAGTTTTAGAGATAATATTGCATATATTAATCCACTTCTTTTAAATTTTTATGTAATTTATTGAAGAAATCAACATAATCTCAAATTATTCTTTTATTCCCAGTTATTGTTTCCTTATCTAAATGGTCACTCCTCTTGTTTCAATATAACATACATTAGCATTAAAGTCTAGTGATCCAGTTTTGCTTGTGCATGCTCACAGTTTCATCTACTCTGCAAACAAATCAGGAAAATCACTTGAGCTCAGAAGTTCAAGGACAGCCTGTATATATCATAGCAAGATCCTATTTCTAAATGAGAAACTAAAATTACTAAAAATGAAGAAATAAAACAAGAAAAATTTAGTAATAAAAATTTCAACCTGAAGAGAGCAGACTTATGGAGAAAACCTAAATGGAAATCTGTATGCAGTGAAGTGTGTGCTATGGTTGATAAAACCAAGGTAGCTGTACTCCATTAATAATTCATACTTCATGCATTACTGTTGCAAAGTGGGAGGAGCAACAGATCCCAGCAACGTGGATACAGATGATCTGAGTTTCTCTAAAGGTACAGTTCGCAGCTAAAAATCATGCATTTAACCTATTTATTTTACCTCTGTCTTAGGAAGCAAAGAGATTGAATACACAAAATAAGTATCCTAACATTTGAAAAATTACAAAAGTATGATTCTGTCATCATTACTGCTTTTGTTCATGACATTTTTTCCCCCCATTGGAGAAAATAGTTGCACTCTTTAAAAACTCTAGAAAATGTGTGGTAGAAAGCTACTAGTTGAACAAGGAGGCTAAATCACAAAAAGACTGGAGCTGCGAACTCTGTGTATAGAACCCAAGAGACATAAGACATCTAAACGTCTTACAGCCATGAATAACTGTGATTAAAACTATGAGTATTTACTAATGTCATAAAATTGATGTTATAAAATGTCAGTATTCTAAAAATGGTAATCTTGATAATCTTTGAATCTGAACATCATGAGCTATAAGAAATTTAGAATCTGTATTTCTAGAATTATGCTTATTATGGGTCAAACATGATTTTGTGTTTTCCTTGTATGGTGCTATGTAAAGCGATCCACTATGGCAGACAGACACTATCACTCCTCTTTACGCATAGAAAGGAAAATAATGAACATTTACTGAGATCTTACTATGTGCAACCATTTTTCATAAATTGACTCCTTCCAACTTCAAAATGCACTGCTATAACGTCGGTACTATTATTACCCCTGCTTTACAGACAAGGAAATTGAGGTAATCCAAGGTTTAATAGGTCTGCAAAGATTTTCTATAGACAAGACTTTCCCCTTGATCAAATTCTAGTCATGCTCTTCAGAGCCCCCTTCTCAACTAGGCACAACCTTAGCCTTCAAAACTTCAGAGTCTCACTTCAAATTATTTTTTTCTGCCCCTCCATATAAATACATATAAAAGACTTTATCAAACACTAACACAAGCTTCATAGCTACTAGACACTGCATTTCTAGGACAATTCCACCATCTCTTAACATGCCTGCTTCATTCCACAGACAAAAATTATTACCTGTACCAGTTTAAAATGAGTACATAGGGCTAGGTCCCGGGATGCCTATTAAAGCAGTTACTTTGCAAAGGTTACAAATCTACTTCCTGCCACTGCCTCTTCAGATGTAAATCTGTTGTCTCAATATGTCTTCTCACAACCAAGGAGTATTGCTCAGCTCCCGGTGACCCATTTTGGCCCACACTAAGGCGGCTTGTTATAAAGATACAATAAGTTTGTTTCTCCACCCAATCACTCACATTAACAAACCCACATGTCCTTTGCACAGAGGCAAACCCGTTTCATAATCATCAGCATATCTCAAACTTAAAAGCTTGCTTCCCTGTTGTTCTGGCAAAATTCATTTAGTTCACGTGAATAAGCTTCCCAACTCAAAGTCACAACTGGATAAAATCTATCCTTCCCGCTTTAACCCATATCAGACCTTGGGAACCCTTGAGTATGGCAGCTGAACACTGGTTATCTAACACATTGCAAATAATCCAAAGCAATGTGATAAATAACAACTTAAAAACAAATATAGCAACAATAGTACATCAACGTAGTTAAACATATATTTATAACAAAAACCTCAGAGGATTGGGATGAAATGCAAATGAAACCAAAATTCTATTTAATTTGAAAAAAATTGTTGGTTTTACTTTTTTTGTTGTAATCCAGTTCAAGTTACTTCTGAAATAGAGAAGTTATTGGATTAAAGAGATACATCAAATTGTGCAACCTGATTCTCTTGATCAAAGCTAAAACAGAAATGAAATACATGAAGATTATATACATTAATACACAAAATATAGAAAACTGCTACTAATAGATTCATGCTGTGATTATTGCTCTTAGCACTTGATAAATTTAAAATTAGAAAAACTTGGGAATGTCTTTCTCTTATGAATTTACATTCTTAAATTATAACTTCTTTAACAATGAAAATGTTTTCATTTCAACTGGTTTTTTCTAGGCTGCTAAAGTCAATTTCAAAGAAGATAAAGACAGGAAAGGGAATAAAAGTATGAGCGTGGGGAGAAGAGGAGAGAGGAGAAGTAGAAAGAGAGAAAGAAAGAGAAAAATGAAGGGGGAGCAGAAGACTAGCATCCTGGTCAATTATTTGGGGAGAGCAAAGTCCATAAATAGACCCTGCATCAGTGTTGACCATGAACATCATAGTTTGCAGTACAATCTTATTTATGCCCCATTTTCAAGATAAAGAATAATTTCTGTATGGAGAGAAGAATATACAGCTTTTCCCTAAAATGGAGCACATTTAAAAACACAGTATAGCAAATCAATAACTTGCCTTCAGTTGAAAGCCCTGAGAAGCACATGGTTCAATAAAATGGGAGGAAAATTCTCTAGAAGGAACAGGAGGTTTTCTTTTGGAATACTTTGTTACCACAATATGGTACATAGAATTAAGATAAGAGCTCAAAATCTATGCTAAGAATATAAGCTTAGGCCACTTACAGAGTACAACTGGAGAGACAAAGGGTAAAGGATGATTCATGGATATCTTCAGGGTCACGTAGTTGGCAGAATGTGAGTATGCAAATTTTTCAAATGCTACTTCATTTATTCTTATAAGTATATTGTGAGTAGACTTAACACACAGTACATCTCTTTATTTTTTTAACAGAAAGATAACTGTGTTGATCCACAAAAGGCCACCCAGGTAGTGTCAGAATAGGGTTTAAAGCATTCTAGTTTATGCCTGTATGACCATCAGAGTTAATGAGATATAGTTCTTGTCATGTTTGTGGCATTAAATTTCAATCTATTTAAATTTGTGATTGTGATTACCCCTTAAAAATCTCCTGACTCTACTTCTTAAAAAGAGTAAATTCTATACTCAAACAAGAATAAATTTCTTTGTAAGTAAATGAATAATGTTTTACCCCCCCCCCAAGATGTAATTTGTTGGAGAATTGGTTGGACAATGGTATTTGTCAAACTCTTAGTATAGGAAAGGAAAGATTACGTTGGTGATTATAATTTTTTATTGAAACATTAATTTTATAGTAGGTCACCAATAATGCATATACGTCAAGCTGAAATCCCATGCTGTAGGAAACAGTCCATCTAAAACATTAGTACTATAACTTCATGTCTTCATGTAATAACTATGACAAATGCAGTGATCGAGCAGTATTTTATGAAATGGCACACACACTGAAGGCAGTGATGTCAAGAAAAGAGAGATGCCCATTACTAAAGAAAGAGAGTGAGTGCATAGTGGTGTGAAGGCTCATACTTGTAATCCCAGCACTCATGAGGTGGGAGACAGGAGGATTGCCAAAACTGTGAGGCCATTCTGGGATATTTAGTGACTTCAGAAATGGCCAGGATGAATAGAATAGCAAAATTCTTTTTCACAATATATAAATAAATGAATAATTCATTGTACCATTGATATGGCCAAGCAAACTAATTATGCTTTTTAAATGATGAACACTAAGAACATTATTTATTTAACAGTACTTTGATCGTACAGCCTTTATTATTCAACAATATTAACATTTTTTCAGTATTTGCAGCAAAATGGTGGCTTAGTGGCAAAGGGGCTCACTGTCAATCCTGAAAGCCTGAGTTCAATCCTGGATCTACCTAATGGAGGGAGAGAGATGCTTGCCAATGTTGTCCTCTGACTTTTGCAAATCCATCACACCACACACATATACACCTAGACTCCTGTACACAAACAGACAAAGGTGATAAAATTTTCAAATAATTTTACGTACCCTGTCAGAATTTACCATACGGCACTTTGTAAAAGAGAGAACATTTATTGAGCCTATTGTTTCATTTGAGAAGTTTCCATCTGAGACGATTATCGAGACAACAACATCGAGTTGGTTAAGGACAGAACTCCTTTCAAGACGGGAAGCTGAAGCTAAGGCAGCTGAGTAACTTATTTTCAGGTAAAACAATTATCTAGGTTTGATATAATAAAATCTATATCCAGTTTTCTAAAGCACCCTTCTTTACAATATGGAAAAAGAAGCCAGGTCTGGTGGCACACATCTTTAATTCCAGCAGTCACGAGGCAGAGGCAGGTAGATCACCGAGTTCTAGGACAGCCTGGTCTACATAGCAAGTTTGAGGACAGTGAAGGTTATGTAGTCAGGCTAGTATTTCAAAACAAAAACAAAACCAGAACGACAACAGAAAGAGCAAATAAAAGGTTAATTTAAAATGTCTCTAATATTTGAAAAAAATATTTTCAGTTCTGAAACACAACTTCACTTGTTTATCTGATTGATGTAAACCATAAGGAAATCAAAGGCACATAAAAATTTAATAAGAAGCTTTAGTTTAATAAGAAGTCCTCTAAATTCCCAATAGCACCTCCAAATGTTCCATAAAATCCTAATGATAGAAGACAGTGAACTAGAGTAGACCCATAGGTATTCAATTGTCACCGTTTTGTTTCTGCAAAGTAAAGTTATTTGGATACATATTCGTAAGTCAAAACAATGCTTCACCCTAATACCTTTGGAAGACACCAAAAATAACTTTTTCATCAGTGGGCACTGTCCTGGGGAGGATGTTTGCTATAACTCAGTTCTAACTGCCAGCACCACCCTCAGAATTTTCCATACATCAACATCATGACTACTTGTTTCCACTCTGTGGGAAGAAAACTGTATCAGAGCTTGGTGCCAGGGAACTTCTTGCAAAGGCCTGAGAATTCCAATGGTTAGCAGAAGGCTCAGATGTGCAAAAGGGAGAAATATTAGGAATCTACATAGCCACATTTTCCAGTACTATCTGTGTTGGTATACCAGCCAACTCTGAGTCAGGAGAGATATGATATTGCTTATGCTTCTTTACTGCTGCTATTGGGAACTATATAGGAAAAGCATTTTTTTCCTTAAAAATAAAATGGTATGCTAGAAATAAATGGTGGGGACCTTATTGCTTAGGAACTCCTGTGATTTTCTATTACTAAATATTTTTAACTATGAGTTCTTATATAAACAGTGGTTTCGTAATGGCCATCTTTAAGTAAGAAATGATAGAATTCTTTGTTTTTATTTTGTCCTTTTAAAAGACTCAGACAGACACAATAGTTCCTATGGAAAAGGAGGCTAATAAAGCCAACTGCTTATTTAAATTATTATGAGACAAACACAAACAGCTGTATACTATTACATGTGGAAGCTGTTGACATAAAACCAGTAATTTTTGTTCGGGGAAACCAAAGGTACCATTCACATTCTAATGCTGAATGCTATGATTTGATCCTGATTGGATAATATCATTTTATTGTGCAGGCAGAAAGAATTCCCCAGACTGGCTTTACTGTGAAGACTAGAGAATGCAGTGACCAAAATATTTTTCCTAATCGATACTATGGCTCAGTTTCCTGGCTTTTAAATTGTCTGGTCTCTGTAAAAACATCATGCTGCTTACAGCATAGTTTCTAGTAACTGACCAGAGATATCTGCTGTTAAATAACCAGAACTATCAAAAATAATGAGACAATGAAGAAAGGTAGTTTATGAACTGCTTAATGATGTGTGTGTGTGTGTGTGTGTGTGTGTAATGAAACATCATGATGTATACCATAAACATAGGCAATGAAAAATAACACCAGCAAAAGTGGAGCCATCTCATAACAGAAACTGTTTTTGTGCTTCAGAGGAAGTAGTTACTCAAAATGTGGGTCATAACCAACTCCTGATCACACACACAACAAAATCCAACACAAACCATGAAAGATTCACAAAGTTTCATATTTTCTCCATGCTCATTCTGCTTTAAATAACTCATATACAGAGATCATGAAAACCTTTAGATGGTTGGTGGTTCTGTCAGTGCCACACAGGAAAAGAACCAAAGGAGATCAGGGTTCTCTGACTAGAATTTTTATTACAAGAAATAGAAAAGACTTGGAAAACGATTTTTCAGTATTTTTGTTTAATTTGTCTGGGTTGGTTTATTTTTCACACTGAACCAAATTAAGGAATATTGGAAGGAGAGAACGTGTGTGGTGTGTGTGTGTGTGTGTGTGTGTGTGTGTGTGTGTGTGTTGTAGAGGTTATCTGTGTGTCATTCTGAGTTAACTAGGTATGGACAATGTGACAGAGCATCAGCCAATCAATTAAAGACCCAGAAAGGACAAAAGAAAAGGAAAAAATAAATGAATATCTCTATCTCTCCTGCTTGGAGCTGGGGTGTAATTTCTTACACTTGGTTATCAGAACCCCAGACTCTAGCCTCTGGACTGTAAGACTTTCTGCAACTGCTCTCAGATTACCAGGCCATCCATTCTGGACCAACCATATTTTTGACCTACTGGCATCACAGGACCTCCACCTTGCAATCAGCCTTCCTACTCTTGATAATTATGGGCCCCATCACTCATGTATACTTCTACTCTATCTCAAGCTATGGCATCTATATTAATGTCAATTTGAGTACTTACTATCAAGTCAGTATCACTATAGAACCTTGACTAACACATATAACCCCAATATGTAATGGAATAAAGTTGCTGTTTTCCAAAGTGACTTGAATATATTCATAAGAAACTGATTGGGCTAGTTAGCTTTTATATGAAGTTGACACAAGCTAGAGTCATTTTAGTTTGCAGAATCTCAATTGAGAAAATGTCCCCACTGGACTGGCTTGTGGGCAAGCCTGTGTGGGTGTATTTTCTTGGTTGATGATTGCTGTAGGAGGACTTAGGACACTGTGGACAGTGCAAGTCCTGGACAGGTGGTCCTCAGTGCATGGAGAAAATAATCTGAGCAAGTCTTGAGGAACTAGTTAGGAAGCAATATTCCTCCATGGACTCTTTAGTCCTGCTTCCAGGTTCCTGCCTGAGTTCTTGCTATGACTTCACTGGATAATGGACTGACTCCAAACTGTAAGGTAAAACCAATCCTTTCCTCCCCAAGTTGCTTTTGGTCATGGTATTTTATCACAATAATAGATCCCCTAACTAAGATACTGATGCTGACCTGTCTCAGAGGAATATATATCCTGTATCTCACCCTAGTATAAAAGAAGCCAGAACAAAGGGGCATCATTCAAAGAACAAAAGATTTCCTGAATCAAAAACATTAAACTCAGATTGAAATTGTCTCTTTCAAGTTAGAATTTAAAATACTTCACTGAAGATGTCTCGAAAGATGCTCGTTTGTTAAAGTGCTTGTGTGCAAAGATGAGGGCCTGAGTTTGGATCTTCAGCATCAATAAAAACACGCGTATCGGGGGACATGTCTGTAGCCCCAGAGCTGGGGCTGAATGGAAGGCAAATACAACTGACTCCCTGGATAGCCAGCTAGCTGATCAGTGAACTCCACACCTAGGGATAGACCCTGTCTCCAAAACTAAGGAGAGTGACAAAAGAAAGCCTCCAAGGTTGAGTTCTGATCTCCATGTTCACATATCCACATGCACATGCATTTACATGTGCACTCATACACACACACACACCTGTACACACATAAACTGTACACAAATATATACCCCCACCACACACACACACGCATCTGCACACATATGAATTGGATACAAATATATACCCCCACCACGCACACACACACACACACAGACACACACACAACTGCATATACATAAACTATATACAAATATATACCCCCTATTATACACACACATACAACTGCACACACACACACACACACACACACTCATACATGAGTACATAATTTGTACACAAATATACATAAATTATATATCCCCACAACTTCACATACATGAACTATACAGAAGTTTATGCCTCTGCCCCACGTACACACTCACTACTTTGTTGCATATATAGATACAATATGTCTTTTTTTTTTTTGAATGTAGTCTTACGCAATCACTGTCCTTCACTGTAGCTCTGGAAGTGAATGCCATGGCAAAGAGTTTATGTGAGGCCATCTGGAGAGATTCCTTCAGACACTTCTCATCTTCATCATTATGTCTATTTCTGCTCTATCAACTGTGGACAGCCATGCCAGTCTAGAATGTAAACCTCTTGTACCAATGTTCATCGAACACCAGCATTTAGAATATGGGGCAAACACAGGGAGCTCTAAAATTATTTGTTGAAATCTCAATGTTTAATCTTTGGTGTCAATAAACTCATGGTTTAAGAAAGACTTCAGCCTGAGATTTGTGTCATAGATGCCCCTCATTGGGGTTTTATACAGAATCAATTTTAGTGGATTTTATTCTTAAGTTTCTTCATTCTAGAATCCTGTTTATAATTTTAGACTATATTCACATTGTAGCTGGTGGTGACCAGTTTCTCAGTGCTAAGTGGCTTAATGGAAGTGACTATCCTGGAAAGGACTTTTGGGAATCACAAACCTGAATGAGCCAATGGTGGGAAAGGTATTTTGGTAGAGGAATATGTCACTCAGAATCTTTCCATACTTTCATACTTTTCATTATAATGAGGTATAATTAAATGATTTTGCTACAACAAGGTTTTAAGAGTAGTAGAATTGTACTTGATTCTCTGCTTTAGATGGTATATGGCATTCATGGACATTGTGATTATAGCTAAAGGCTTTAGCTATTTTGTTTCTCTTGACAGTAAGAGGAAATCATTGATATTTCTCACGGAAGTTGACATAGATGAAAGAATCAAATGAGTCTTGTAAAGAGACATTTAGGTATTCGGAGAAATGATGACAATAGTTTTAATCAAGGAGATGGTGGCAAAATAGGGAAGAAGAAGATGGAATTTGGAGATGGTTAAAAGGCAAAACATGACCTGGGTGTATATGTGAGTGGAACTGGGAAGCAGAGTCAAGGTTGGGCCATGTCCTAGTTAACATTAGCTGTCAATTTTAGAGCTGAGAAAGGATTCTCAACTGAAGAATTGATCAGATCACATTGTTCTGTGGTCATGTCTGTGAAATATCGTCTTGATTATTAATTGATACAGTAAGGTCCAGTACCTTGTGGGCATCACCATTTCCTGAGTAGATAGATGGTCCTGAGGGATATACAAAAGCTAGCTAAAGCATGAAGCTGCAAGTGATCCAGAAAGAAGTTGTGCTGCATGGTTTCTGCTTCAAGTTCCTGCGTAAGTTCCCACCTTGTCTTCCCTCAATGATGGTCACTGACCTAGAACGATAAGCCAAGAGAATCCTTTCTTCTCCTAAGTTGCTTTTTTTGCTTAAAATCTTTTATCTCAGCCACACAGATGAAACTAGAACAGTCTAGATATATGGTTTGAATAACTAGTATCACTCTTTGTTGAGATATAAAACACAGGACGACAAAGTTTGAAATATCTAAGATGGCTTTGAAAAATCAGCACTTAAGTTTCAAGGGTAGATAGGTCACCTGGAGTTCAGAGGAAAACTCTGACCTCAAGAAGTAAATCTGTACAACATGAAAGTTGGACAACAGTCAAATGATGGGTATAGACTAGGATTTTGCTTGGTGAGAGTAAAGGGAGGAAAAGATTAACAAGCAAAAATTAAAAAAAAAGAAAACCCAAGAAGATTGACAACAACGTGCAGTGGCCACAGAAAAACAGGACAGGAATTTAGAAAATAATGAGAAGCTTATGCCAGAGAGCCAATGGAGGAACATGTTTCCTTAATTAGACAGTGCCCAACAAGGGCACTAAGTTGAGTTCATGTTAGTGGCATTCTCAGAGGCATAGTTAAATACAATATTCATATTGCAACATTGACATTTTTGTTACTGTCCCTAATGTATTTTGAAGGTCATACTCTTGGCTATGGATCCTGATCTAAGGACTGTGACTATGGACTCTGTTCTCGTGATTCAAGCTTTTCCCACCACAAGCTTCCTCAGTGCTGGACAAGAGTGGCATGGAAAACTTAGATAAAAGAACACTCATGAAAAGAAAATTGGAGGAACAATTAAAATAACAGTAATGGCAATAAAATCAAACAGACTTAGAAAGCTCAAGAAAAGGGATGGACCAACAGGTTATTTTTAAAATTTCAAAACAGAGAAATGTAAGGAAAAAAATTGAAATAATACTGATATTATTTATGCAGACTATACTTAGCAGAATATACTGCCACAGAGGAGTAAAGTTCAATGGACACCAATTTATTTCAACCAATAGTGTTCATAGACTGATGAGATTCACACATGTTAGAATCTGAACACTGGATTATTCCAATGCACAATGTATTAAATGTATTAGTATGCATAGGAACTAATGAAGTTTTAAAGTATAAAAGTGAACAATTTTTCAAATGAAAGAGTAAGAAAAACACGTATTAAAGACTAAAATGGACAACTTGAAGTACCAACTCAATAGGCTTCAGCATATTTATACCAACCTGACAGCTCTAGGCAAGGCTTCCGTTGTATAGATAGGCATGACATATTCATAAGGGGACTATTATTTTTAAAACATTAAACTGTAATAGTAAGATTCCTCTTTCAAAAAATCATAGTTGGCTATCTAGCAGGCATGTCACCATGGTCTCAGGGATGGAAACAGGAAGAAAACATGGTAGAAATGTCAAACGAAGTTCCCTGAACAAAGAGAGAACTATTGCACAGTTATTGCTTCCAGAGTTGATACCGATTGAGGACTGACAACCATGTGCTCTATTCATTTGAGACTTTCTTGCTCAAAGCTATTCATAAAATGCCCAAAGCCATTCTTTCCAAATACCTAGATGCCATACTGACAAATAAAAGGAGGAGGAGGAGGAGGAGGAGGAGGAGGAGGAGGAGGAGGAGGAGGAGGAGGAGGAGGAGGAGGAGGAGGGGGAGAGAAAACAGCTCAATAAATATTTGTGCTGACTATTTGAACCAGAAGACACATGGATAATTCTGATTGACAAGTTTAAGGTATTTTTGCCATTGCTATGAACTCAGGAGCTCAAGATGCTGAATTAAAGTTGGTGTGATAATTCAGGCCTGACACCAGTGCTTGGGAAGCTGAGGCAGTGAAGTTCCAGGCCAGAGTGGGTGGCTTATATAGTGAAGTTAAAATAATGATTGTCTTTGTATATTTTAATAGTGCATGAACAGTAACCATCCCATATATGTGTGCATGATTTCAGAACATTATTTCAATCAGCCAATCAACAGTGCCATCAAGGAAGCACTTTAATTCAGCTTGCAGATTTGTCTTCTTTGGTCTTTTGTCTCTGGGATTGTCTTTTCATAATATGGGTGCCGTGACACAGCATCACACCCACACCATGCAGCTTCCAAAGCCAGCAGAGGGACAGTCTCCTCCACAAGGACCCTTTCAAGAATAAGACTATCCCTGGAAGCACTTCAGTTCCAAGAGAACTTCCTTCATACCTCAACGCCCAGCTCTAATCCAATCACCAATAAGGAAAATGCATAAAACACAATTGTCTTTGTCAAACCCAGATTGAGTTGAGCTAAAGAAGGCAAATACTGGAACAGAAGAAGGGGAAACATATGCCAGCACAAAGGAGAAGGCTTTTATGGACAATCCAAAGGTCAGAACAGCACATTTCTAAATCAAAACCAAATCCTCATAATTCTAATTTTAATCTTGGGACAAGTGAGTTCATTTTAGCTCATTAGCTTAGAATGTTGAGAATTTCTGGGAATCCTTTTCTTTTGGTCTAGTGAAACAACAAAGTTAACTCAATATATTAATTTAGACTTTTCCAGTTGGGGCTCTTAATTAGTAAACTGAGGTAAAGAGGAACAAGAATATACAAAACATCCATGTTCGGGTCTGTAAGCCTGGTAATCTTCAGGGATACAAAAGACAGAGAGTCAGTTGTTCCAGTTTTAAGTTAATGTAAACTAATTGCTCCCTTCTGAAAAATAAGGATTTTAGCCTTCCAATGAAGTGGAACAACATGTATGGTGTCCATACATTTAATGATGGTGTCATACATTTAACTGCAGTGATCAAGGGCAAAGTCATTCTGCTTGTCCCTACCTATCTCCAGTAATGTTTTCATTGTTCTAAGACTTTTGTACATAAAAACAAAAACAAACAAACAAACAAACAAAAAACAAAAGGCACTTCAACCAATTTGCATCTTTTTCCTTGAACTTTTAAGAGCAACTATAAAACCAAATATAAAAACATTCTTTGGCCCACTCTTTGATGTAGTAAACATCTCTATTTTAGCCAAAGGCGCTTACAAGAAAGCTCTTTCTGCCACTCTGTTTCCAGGTATTGGGCAGTGCTTTCAGGGCTGAAGCCTTGGCTAATTTCTCCTTGTGCTCAGAGACTACCTGGCATGGAAACTGTTGGCAGAATGACTTGGTTGATTTTGTTATGTACACAACTTAACAGCCTTTCATAAAAGGCTTATTGCTACAAAAATAGTTCCTGGGCTTGGAGGTTTTCCTTTAAGCATTTTTTATTTGTGCTTTTTAAAAAAAGGCAATTGAATCAAATTTTGCAAATTTCTAACATCAAAGCAATATTAATAATTCAGGAGAAGGAAAAACTTTATAGATACTGTCTTCTAAACTATGGGGGGTAGGTACTGATCACATAGCTAATAGAGTCATGATGAACCACATAGCTGTAGAAACTTCAAATTCACATTTTCCAGATATGCTTTTAGTTATCAGCAGCTCATCTGACATCATAACCATAAATATTTCATTTCACTCAGTAGATATCACTTTTTCTTGATAGCTTGGAAATTTGCTAATAATAAAAGAACTAAATTTGGTGTTTTAAAATAAGATTTGTTTTTCTTTGTTTTCTTGGGCTTATGCATCTAATGGACATACACAGTATGCTGATAAAAACAAGCCTAAATTATCACTGTTATATAATAAAGCTTCCTTCATGACTCTGAGAAGACATTTTAAGAAAACTCCAAGCTAGTGTGTGATACTTAGGTGCCTTAATCCCAGGTCCTTGAGGCTGTAAGAAAGAGATTACTGGTGCCAAAAACTGGACATATGCTTTGGCAATACAGCAAGGTTCTCACCAAAAATTAAGTAACTTGTGAATTAATTTAAAGAAAAAGAAAATTGCCTTTTATACTGTTAATATCCTGCAGCCAATACCTCCTGACCATAATTGTTATAAACAATATAGACTATATTTAGAGATGATCAAATAATTCATGAGAAAAATCTTTGTACATAAGTATTTCCGTTGACAAATTAGTAAAGAATGACAGGAGTGAAGACCTTGTCATATGCAACCTCTAATAAATCTAGCTAATGGTCATCTGCAATATGTAACCCAAACTAAAGTCAGTAGGTGAGATCTGGCAGGAGACTATATAGATGACAGTTTAACTGATCTTACAATCATGAAAGAATAGAGAAAGTCAGATGCATCTCCTGCCTGTAGCACATAATACTACCTATGAAATATTACTGCAGAATAATCAAACCTAAATAGATTAAGCATTTATTTGCAACAGAGGAAGGGACACAAAAGATAATGTGGCTAAATGGCACATCGGAGAAACAGTGAGCAAAACATTACAAGGAAGAGGAGAAAATGGAATCCCTAAAAATCTTATGAGACACTGCAGCAAAATTTGCTATCTGTAACATATCTAGAGCCTAATGAAAAGAAATTAACATTCAAGCAATACAACAGTCAGAGACATTTGGCAATGGGTATAATATTTGATAATAATAATAGAAATTGTAGTTATTTACAAAATAAGGGTCTTGTCTTTTAAAAATACTATGAAATGAAACCACATTTTTTATGGCAAATAACTTCAAAGTGATTCAAGATGTGCTGAGGAATGAATGAAGTAATTTAAGGTGTGCTGAGGAACGAAAGAAGTAGAGGGATATAGACAGGTAAGACACAGAAGCTCATCACACAAGTCTTTCAATGTTGCATGTATCAGAAGAAACATTAAATTTTAAAAATAAGAATATACGACTTCTCCCCACCAATTGTTGCTTCTAAAAAAATAATCAACCCTACAAACTGAACAGCAATATAAACTGATATAAATTTCAGAGGCCTCATAGTCTCACAGAGGAGGCAAACAGCACTACAAGGAATACTGAAGCTTTAAGGCCGAAAACATGATAGGAATTCAGTAGAGCAGAGACTACTTGTTGCAGACAGAGCTCATCTGAGCTAACAGAGGACACCCACTCAAGTAGATCTTCTATTCATAGAAGCCTTGTCACCTCACAGGATTACACAGTGTGAGAGACAAAAGAAAGGACTGGAAGAAATCACTTCACAACTTTCACCTTATGACTAGATGCCAGTGCCTGCATTGCACACTGAGCGCACGTATTTTCCAAACCTTCTGAACAGAATTGTATGTTATACCCGATCGTTCTGGGATGAGAGTGTTAACGTACTACACGTTGTCTTTACACAATTCAACCAAAGTTCTCCTAGGAAAGAGAAGGTACAAATCCATGGGGCAACTGAGGAGAATGTAACCAAGGAAACAAACACAAAGATGTGGGCTAGGTTACATGAAGCAACTAATGGATGTCAAAACACGCCAGAGATTTAAAAAGCAGCAAGCGATTCCTTTCCAGTTCTGTGGAGCAAGAACAGGAAGGACCTCCCAAACCAGAAACCACTATGGTCATTGGACCCTCATAATAAAGTCTACAAGAAAGATGGAGAAGTAGACAGCTCAAAGACATGATCACAAAGGTTGCTCCTTGGAGCTAAGAGTAGGAAAGAAAGACACATATTGATGAGCCAGCACACAAAATACATCTCTACATTCATATCCTTCTTTGCTCTGGCATTTGTTTTTTTTTAAACTATAAAATTCAGCCGGGTGGTGGTGGCGGCGCATGCCTTTAATCCCAACATTTGGGAGGCAGAGGCAGATGGATCTCTGTGAGTTCCAGCCTGGTCTAAAGAGTTAGTTCCAGGACAGCCAGGGCTACACAGAGAAATCCTGTCTGGAAAAAGAAAAAATATATATGTAATTTAAGCCTCAAAAACAAATGGAAGGTTTGTTGACCTAGGTTTCTCTCAGCTTCAGGGGTCTCTGAAAGAGAGAGGCTGAATTGCAATACTGCAGGAGAAAATTCAGATAAAGAACATAAGAGAAAGGCTATGTGAGCTAAAAAAAATTAATTGGAACAAAACCATGAGATACAGAGGCAGACACTGATAGCTACTAATTGGCACAGAGGTTACAGCTCTGGAAATTCTGAGAATGCAAACTGCAAGGAATGAAAAGAGCTACATAAAAGGGTGTGGGAGACAGGATGATTCTAACTTGATTAGAATGTGTTTTCTCATGTAGGTGGGAGAATTTTAATTTGATCTAAATTTGAATTTAGATATGTTGGATGCCACGCCAGCTGTGGAGAATGAATGAGGCAAGTGCCATGAGTCATGAGCACATTTCTGTAAGAAGACAACTTGGATGAAACTAAAGAGATGCAGTGAAGGCCCGATGAGAAAGGAAGACAGACCAGAGTCGTTACGATATATCTGGGTTAAGACTTTAGCAGGATGGTGGCAGTGAAGACTCATCTACTTAGTAACCATATGTTACATACACCTGTCTATTACAGAAATATACACTGAGTCTCATAGTGGCATACCCAACGAAAGTAATACAACAGTCATTACAACAGCAACACAACAAAACTAGGTGTGCTTCCTATCCTCATGTGACCACACATAGTCTACCGAGCAAATGAATACACTTCAAAGTGAACCCTGAGGAAGCAGTATAGGGCACTGAGAGGAGATAACTCCTTAAAAAGGAGGAGGTGGAGGGGAACAGAAGGGCTTTCTGTCTGAGAAAGTGATGTCTAGTCTGAGAGCTGAAGGATGAGAATGTGTTAACCAGGTTCATCAGGAGAAAAGGAGCCAGGGATGTGGTAAATGACTGTGGTCTCTAATCTAAGGAGGCTGAGGCTGGGTCCATCTCTTGAGCCCAGGAACTGAAAACTGACTTGGGCAAAAGTAAGATTATGTCTCAAAAGAATAGTTTTTAAAAAGTGAGTGGTAGTAGTGGTGGTGGTGGTGGTAGTGTGGCATGCAAAA
Organism: Cricetomys ansorgei; assembly: GCA_026225945.1. Taxonomy (NCBI): domain Eukaryota; kingdom Metazoa; phylum Chordata; class Mammalia; order Rodentia; family Nesomyidae; genus Cricetomys; species Cricetomys ansorgei. The sequence continues at coordinate 886,757 of JAMJFZ010001360.1, read as the reverse complement.
GCTCAGCAAGAACAGAGAAAGCATGGCCAACAGTTTTGAGAATGAATACTGTAAGAACAGAGAATTAATCAGAAGAAAAGGGACAGATTTTATGAGGTTTCAAAGGAGATCTAAACATAGTCATGAAGGGGCTAAACAGTCTGATGCGGTTCTATCCATCTTAACCAAAGAAACAGGATGCACACTAAACCATAAATTCTTTTGAACTCTAGTTGTCTAATCAATCTAGATTTGCTAATATGCTTTGTGCTTTGACCAAAGAACACAACCAATAAATAACCATTCTTTTGGTGTTTGTGCATGCATGTGGAGACCAGAAATCAAAGTCATTAGTGGTCTTCATCCGTCACTTTCAGCATTCCTTGACACAGGATCTCTCACTGAGTCAGGAGCTCACCAACCCAGCTAGACTGAAAGACCAACAAGCACCAGAGTTCCTTTTGTCTCTGCCTCCCCAGTGCTGGGGTTACAGGCATGTACTGTAGCAACTGGCTTTTTCACCTGGCTGTTGGGGATCAAATTGAGGTCCTTATGCTCACATGGCAAAAAATTTACAGACTATGTCATCTCCCCAGGCTGGTATATAGCAATCCTTAACAAATACCTGGTAACTTTCCCAGGCACTGGGGATGTAGTTCTAATGACACAGACCATTCATTACTGTGCCTTGAGCCAACTTCTTATACAGTGCAAAGCAATATGTAAGCGGTATCTTCTGAAGGTGTAATAGGAAGGAACAGATTCTTTTGAGATACAGATGGAGATAGTTGTGTGTTCAGTAAGAGCATATGAGCATACAGTGGCATACAATGCGCAAAGAGGAATCTCATGCCATCGCTGCTTTCATGTTAGTATGAGAAGTTTAGAAGATGAAACATCAATCACTACACGTGACAATGTTCTAGGTGTCTAAAAGTGGCATAAATTATGGCACCTACATCAGTTTGAGAGACTCCGTGGTTCAAAGGAAAAGGGACTCTGATTATAACTTGATGGAAGATGATCTCAATACGTGATGTGAAAACACAGAGAGATACAAGGGTATCAAGATGTTCAAAGACAACTTCTTAAAAGAATTACAGATGTGGGGCCGGGGAAATGTCTCAGAACTTGTTCTTGCACAAGACATGAAACCACATGACATTTTATAGCTGTATGCAACTTTAGTTCCAAGATCTGCAATATAAGTCTGGCCTCTGTGGGCACCAAAAACATATGCAGTGCAAATACATACACATATACATACACCCATAAAATAAGAAACAGCATTTAAACAAAGAGAATAATAAATGCACTAAATATGGTAGAAAATGGGAATTCAAGAAAGAAAAAATGGGATGTTTAAAAAGTTTTCAATTTCTTAAATGTTTTACAAAGGGGAAATATGGGAGAGAAATTAATGCCACACTATGCTACAGGGAATTCATTTGGTCAAAATAAAGAATCAGTAAAGATTTTTGACTAGGAAAGTAAGATTGGAGAGTATTAAGACAAATATTTTGACCCACAACCATAATTCCATAATGACTAAAAGCTCAGGCTCTGGAGCCACCTGCAGTTAGAGCCTAGCTCCCTCTGCAACCACTCCTTCAAGTGAAAAAGTTACAAAGGATCTTTGTTACTTTTTACACATGAATCTCAAAGTCAGGCAAGACTCCATGTGTAACTGTATTTATAAGTAATAAATCTAGTTAAGGCCAAACCACAGTGACAGAAATATCAGTGGGCAGGTGAGTAAGGAATGGGTGGGGTGGAGGGTGCACAGAGATGAAGAGAGCACCCTGGGGTGATAAAAATGTTTTATTATGCTATGGCATCAATTATACAGATGCACACACACACACTTGCAAACTTCTATCGAATTTCACACTTAAAATTCATGAACTTTAGGTATATTCCAAATAAACTGATTAAAAGTAGGAAAAATCATGCAAAAGTACAGAATTAGGAAGCAGTTAAAATGAAAGCACTGGACTTAAGAGAATGAGTGTGAGGTTCATAGCTCATAATGCACTAGTAAACACTATGTGTTTGTGAGGGGATAGTATTCATGATGTGGATAAAATTCATTTTCCTTTATTCAGGTTTTATTCAATGACTTTAATGGGTAGTAAGCACTATTTCAGACACGGTGGATTCTGTAATGGACAAGACCAGGAGGTGTTGCCATCAATCTGGGTTAGAACTTTAACAACATAAGGGCAGTGGAAGTTCACACATACATCAAGTCACATGTTCCAGGTCAGACTATTGTCTTAAGAAATCTATTTTAACTGGTAGGCAAAATTGCAGATGTTTATCATAGAACCCACACTGTCCTGAAGCACGTGTACATTTAGCTAATTAAAAAATGCATTGCTTCATTTTGCTATCACTTTTGTGACTAGAATATACATAAAAATTTGAGACCAAGAATGCATTTCAAGACAGAAGTGCAGATCTGTCAATGAAGGGACATATAATGAAAACGTCTCAGGTGATACACAGTCTCAGACTTCATTTTGTTCTTCTGGCAAAAGTAATATTGTAAATAATGCCCAGTTATCAAGATTACTATATTCATTACAATACATGATGTGTTACGTGCATGACAATGAATGACATTTAAATACTGAAAAGGGAATGCAAGGAACAATGATGACAAGATATTGAAAGGCTGGGGAGGGGCTAACAAGTGGCCTGGAAGACTGATATTTAGTAAGAAAAGTTTTCTTTAATTTGCATATATTTCACTGATCTGGCAAAACTATTTTTGAAACTGTTGGGTTACGGGCATAACTCAGTGGCAGAGTTCATGTCTAATGTGAGGCTCTGAGCTGTGTCCCCCATTATCTTGTAAAAGCTGGTGCATATGCCTTAATTGGCTCTGTGAATTCTAACTCATAATTTAACACCTGAGATTTCACTACATTTCAGTTCACCTTGCAGAAAAAGCTCCTCTTCAATGATGTTTTGCTCTGACGGACATGAAGAGACAGCACCATTCTTGACTAAATTTACATTCTTCACAACAAATAAAACAGCACAGGGAAAAATGAGTTTGCAAATCTCCCTGGTCTTAAAACCTTCTTACCTACAACAAATACATTCTAAAGAGGGTTCATTTTTAAAAGTAAATAAACTATTTTAGATTCACACATCTCTAAGTTTTTTGATAGCTGACGCTTTTGGTCTTGGGAAAAGAAGGAAGTGAGGGGGGAAAAAAAGGAAAAAACATCTTTTAATGAACTAGGGATTTCCACACAGTGGCAGACTCCAAATCATTATAACAGTATAGATCTGACTTTTTATTCTCTTCAGTGGTCCTTCGAAGTTCCTTGGCTATCAGAAGGGTTTTTAGGTCATCACAAACCAAAGCAGAAAAGAGAATAAATCCTTTGGGCAGCAACTGTATGAAATGTTTTATTTATTTCACCAACTCCTACCACAACTGATTGAGGGAGCAGACGTTCTATACACTCAATATCTGTGGGTTTCCAAACTCAAGCTTACTGTGTTGATTAAATAAATGATAGGTAGAAGGTAGAACAATATATTTACTTCCGGCAGAGACACAAATTTGATGTTGAGTAAGATAAATTCTTGCTCTCGACTCCAGACTATTTAGGGCAGGAACTTAATTTCCCGGCTCCTGGGCACAATTTTCTCTGTTTGGTACTGTGGAGCAGTTATGATAGCAGAGCAAACAATATAGCTACTATGTGTTAACTTCTAAACTCGTTTGACCCCACTACAGCCACCTCTCTAATACCTGCATTTCCTCAGGCTACCAACCTATCTTCTTTCTCATCTCCCCTGCTTTTACAGTCTGCATCAAGTAAATGAAACTGTAACAGGAAAATATCTGTGAATAGTGCTATGGCATTTATGAAAAATACATTAAGGGGATAAAATTAATATTTAACACATCTACAGTGTCAAAACTTGATGCTATATTTGATATAATTGATTTTGGAAACTTGAGTAAACAGAATTTGCATTTCCCTAGCAAAATGATCCTTGAGTTGGAAGCAAACGGTTTAACCCTAATTCAGTAGGCTTAAAGCAGGAAATGTTCATTCTCATAAATAATAAAGACTGAAACACTTCAGTGCTATTTTTCTATTTTTATTTAATGTAATGTCAGTTTCTGTTATCAGTTTATTTTTCATAGTCCTATTTCTAAACTTCAGCATCTAAATCTAATCAGGTAACACCTTTTTAGTTATCTATAAAATTATCAAATAAGGTTGTTAAAGTGTTAACTGTGTGTATACGGGACCTATGAAAGGAAATACTTCAATCTCTCAGAAACATCACTTGTCCTTTGTAAATCAATGTTGCCATGGCAAATGTTTTCCTTTAATACTGGATTAGCTGAAGGTGGGAGTAAGGCACACTGTACAACAGAAATGCACCCTCTATTTTTCTATACATTGCTCTCCAAGAGTACTCTGAGGTTTGCTGGATGGGGTGACTCTTGCTTGTGAAGACCTTGCTGTTCCTGAAAAGCAATGTCTCTTTACATACAACCAAGTACAATGCACTGTCTGCAAAGAGTGATCTATTCTTTGAAAGAGCACACTCTGTGCTTTTATTCAAAGAATGTGACATCCATGCAGAACGGCTCCAAAGGCGTTTCTTGAATAGGGTTAGTGAAATATTAATTCAGACTACACGAATCTGAAAATAAGTGAAACAAAAAGGATCTTTCTGTTGGCTAATAAGTGCAGAGAGGATTTCTTTCCTTGCTAATGTGGAAATGAATGCATGGTTGCCTTTCACAAATATCTTCAGACTGACTATAATAGAAAAATGACCCCCTACAAATCTGCCTCTGTTTGCTTCTAAACATATACCAAATTTCCTAAATTCTTTAATTAATCAGACTCTCTTAATGGCACTGCTGCAAAGCAGAGAAATAAGAATTAAAAATTTATCAATTAGAGGCATTGTATGGAAAAAAACACTGTAGAGATTTCTAAATACCGGGGGTTTATATCAGAAAAAACACAGGACCCAGCTGCATTATTGTTTATTTCCTTATTTTTAACAATTTCACAATTAACATTGTAAAATAATAGATGATCTTTATAATGATAAAACTTAGAAAAAAAAAATTTGTCGTCACCTTCCTCCACTGTTCCCTCTCTAAGGAAACAAAGGCCTGGTTCCTCAAGTACCTCTTCCTACATTGCCTGGGTAAAAACACATAAATGAATGGACATGAAAACACAGCTAATCAAACGGACATGTGTATATCTGGATTTTGTGTTAAATTGGTTTAACTAAGATGGAGTTATGTAGCCCAGTGGTGGTAATGCACATCTTTAATCCCAGCACTCAGAAGGCAGAGGCCAAGTGGATCTCTGTGAGTTTGAGGCCAGCCTGGTCTACAGAGTGAGTTCTAGGATAGCCAGAGTTACAACAGAGAAACCCTGTCTCAAAATATAAAAAACGGAGGAGGAATCGTGCTTCACACTTATTTCTATGTGTACATATACATACTTGTATGGTGCATGCACACAAATGTGTCAGGTGTTTTGCTCTGCTACTCTCATTCTCTTAAGACAGGCTTCCTTATTGAACCTGGAGATATGATGGCAACGAGGAAGCCCAGCAATCCTACTGCTTCTGTTCACCACAGCATTGGGATTACAGGCAAGTGTCAGCCATACCGGGCCTTTTACACCAGTGCCAGGATGCAACCTCAGGTCCTCGTGCTGATAGTGCATGCATTCCTATCCTCTGAGGCACACCCCTATCTTCATCTCAGGATCTCCTGTTGGTAGGGCACACACTCTTATCCCCTGAGGCACACCCCTAGGTTCCTACATGGGTGCTGGTGATCTGCACTGAGGTCCTCATGTTGTGTTTGTGCCAAACATTTCACCAACGAAGCCAGCTCTCCAGCACTCACAAATATCTTCCTAACTGTTTTGATACTGTATAAAAAATTGATCCTTCAATAATCAGTGGATTTTTTTAAAAGATGAAACTATGAAGGGTATATTTCTGACTATTCATTGGCTCTTCAAGAGCAATCTTTATAGACATGCTAATTTCTTGTTTCCAATTATCTTCTCTTACCTAATTTTTCAACTTTTACTGTCTCCATAATTATTTTCCTAAGGAAGTGTGAGAGAGAAGTAGATTCTAACATCCTCCTACAATGTGTTCCAGAAAAATTTGACTGCTATCTTCCTAACTAATGAAGCTACACTTATAATCACATTCTTGATGCTCAAGAAGACCCTCATTGTTCATTTCAACAGTACTGAAGTGCTCAGTGTACAGAGCTTGAGAGTTGTCTTAACTAATCCATCATAATGTTCATCAGAGAAGAAATAGCAACAGCACTTACTGAGCCTCATACACACTAATGGGTTTGCCCCCAATTCTATCAGAAACTATCATTCCCATTTTACGTATGAAATAGTTGAAGACTCTCACACCTAAGATGTCACAGCTAGCTCTGTACCTATCACAACTAACACATAATTTCCTTGACCCAACTCAAGCCAGGCTCTTCCTCTTGGCTAGGCTTCATGTCCACCTATAAAGACTTGAACAAATATTGACAGTGATTCACAGCTTGACCCTAAGATGAACTAAGCACTTCCTTAAATGCTTGTCTAAGAAAATCCTAGTTGGACAAACACAATTGCTGTCTATCCCAGCCACACCTGAGAAAATAAAGCCTCTGGATCCCACACCCTATAACTGGACAGAATCACAGCTTTGGTAATTGCCAGCAAGAAGACACATCTGGCCGAATCACATTTATCCTGACTAATTCTTGTAATGTCTTACCTCCCTGACTTTACTGAGTCCCCAGTTGTTTACTACACCGCTTCCCTCCCCAGTTCTCCCTTTACACAGTGCTCAGTCACTTCAGCATAAATGGCAGCTGAGTTCAGTTCACACTGGATTTTACTTCTTGCTGCAAAGTTATTACTGTTCAAAATGTTTCCTACAATGTTATGACAGCCAGCTTTGCTTACTTTTGGCATGACTTCTACCACAAGCATGAAGGTTAAGAGACAAGAATGGGAATGGTATCAGGAAAAATGAAGGACTGTGGAGGTCACTTTAAAGGCTTTGGTTTTAAGTGTGAGTGGTGCTGGTAACAGGTGAAGTCTTTAGAAGGGCGGAATGGCCTGACTCTTGTTTAATAGGATCCCCATGGCTTCTGTGTGGAGAGCACTCTAGGGATGCATAGGTATAAAGCAGGCCAGTTAGAGATGTTATCATAACGGTGCGGAAAGAGCACACGGTTTGCCAGCCAGAATGAGAGAGATGGCTGTGGTGACAAAAAGCCCGGATGCTGCTGTATTTATGATGAGACCAACAGGATGCACTGGCATATTGCTTATGAGCCATGCGACAGAATGACATGTTAATAAAGATGCTAGTGCATTTTACCTAGAAAAATTATATGACAGGAATTGCTACTAACTGAGATGGTGAAGTGCGAAATGCAATGCTTCAAATAAAAGAACTCCGGCTTATATTTAAACATAAATACTGAATAGGTAACTAAGAAACAACGATTTTATTACTGCTGTTCTGTAAATCAGACACAGTTCATGAGATGCCAGAGGTTTAATCTATTTATTAGCTTAAATGACATGTGTGGTTGTTTTGATCAGGGATAGAGAAACTACAACCCATAGGCTGGCTGCTGTTTTAGCAGGTACAACTCTGTATTGGAACATAGCCACGCCATTCATTTACATATTACCTATAGTTGCTTTCTGAATACACCAGTCAAGAGACTCACATGTTAATAAATAGTTTGTTAAACTATGGTTTGCATTTAGATAAGAGCAATGAAAATTTTAGATTAAAGTAAGATAAACTTGCTTGTAAGTAATCCATATTTACTTTAACACAAATAATTATACATATTTTTACAAGCATGTATAATTAAAAACGCATATTTATATAAAACACTCATAGCAATATTCTTTCTGTTATTATATATTATTTATTTTATATGATTGATGTCAAAGGTATACAGCTATTTTGTCTCGGTAAATTGTACTATTGATAATACCTAAGTTTCTCCTCACATCAACCATTAACAGATTTGCAACATAGAATTATGACATTACATGAGTTTCAGATACAAGTTAATATGAATTTAAAGCTGCGTTCTATTTACTGGCCTTTTCCCTATGAGCAGGTTATTTTAATCTCTCTTGGACTCAATTCCTAGTACAAAAATAGTGAATAAAATCTAAGACCTTGAGTAGAGTTTTTATGCTAATTAATGAGACAATGGATGTAAAGTGTCCGATAATAGTAGTCCATAATGAGCACTCAAAATATGTTCTCTCCTTGAAAATGCTTAATCAGAACAGAACATAGTAAAAAGAACCCAAATCTTACTGAGAAAATGGATACCCCACAGATGCTTCCCTGACATCTAAGAATCAGATAAAATAAAAAATACAAAATTAATTTAAAACATTTTATCTTCTTTAAAAATCTACATTATTATGTGTGTATGAACACATACACATGCATATGTGTGTGTGTGTGTGTGTGTGTGCTCACATGTGCCACAATGGGCATGTGAAAGTCAAAGGACAACTTTTGGAACCAGTTACCTACTTCTACCACACAGGTCTCAGGTCATCAGACTTGGCAGAAAGCACCTTTACCTACTGAGCCATATCACTCGTCCCAACATTTTACTTGTGTATATTTCTTTTTAAAGAATGGGGAGAATTTTAAGCATGTATTCATATGTGCAGTTCTAAAGGTAAATATGAACTATCAGAGAAAACACTGTGGACCAGGTCTTTTCTGATTGGGCAGTAAACAGGCTTCCATCAAAACAAAGACAAAACATCATAATTTAAACTTAAACAGTTAGCATCAAACTACACACCACTTTAATTTGTAGTTTTCAAGAACCTTTTAATATTTTTGTATTTTGTTTAATTCATATAATTAGATTTTACTAATTTTACAAATGACACAAGACCTCAATACACAAATAAAGATGATTTGAGAATTTGACATATAATACCAACCTTAAATTTTCAAAACTGAAAGGAAAAGAGAATGTCATAACAATTTAAGAACAGGAAGCTAAATAATCAAAGCTAGGGCATCTTGGCTATCCTTTCTTTTCACTCAGTGTCCATCACTGTTGGCTTTGCCATTCGTAATACTAACACAGAGGACCAATGTTTACTGAATAGTAAATAAAATTCTATGTCACTCTAGGATTTAGAATAACTTCTATTAGAAATGAGTAGGGTTTTGTTGTTATTTGTTTCATAAGGTCAGTGTCCAAAGTACTCAAGAGAAGAGGCACTGAGGAAACCTATCATGATTCAAGCTAATACATTCATAATACTATATGAGACCTCTATTGATATCTCTTCTTTTGAAAACTTCTCTTGCAAGGACTCCAACAGATGTGTGAAGGCCAAGAAACAGCTGTTCACTGTCTGTGAACGCAAGGCCCTTATTCCTGGGCTCCCTGCTGGGACTGAGCACACTGAACTTTCTGCCTCCTTTCACTTATACTTTACCCAGCTTTCCCTTGTCCAGGTTGATGCTTTCTACCACTCTTCATTTGGTTGCCTTTCCCCACCTTCAAAATCCCTGTGTTGTCTCACTTCCTCCATGGAGGCACAGTAGAAAGCACAATGTTTAGCCATTTCTCATTCTAAAACTCATCTTCAGTTCCTCAAACACATATGCTGAAGGAAACTATAGTAGCGCCCTATTCCGAACATGTACCAAGTATAGGCAACTAAACAGGAGTGAATGAGCCACTGGTATTCTCACTCCTCAGAACGCCCTGGGTCAGGTAAAACTTCTATTCTTTATGCAGGTGAAGAAACAAGACTAGATAACCACAGAAACAGGAAGCAAGACTGAATTTTTACTGTAAGAGCCCAGGCAACTCCTGGATTTGACTTACTTTAGAAAACAAACTATATATAAAATTCTTTGCAACTAATGCCTCATTTATTTTATTTTAGAGCCGAGTATACATGGGATAGTTAACCCATGAAACTGGTAACTTGATTATGATCAGTAATGAACTAGTAGCATATCAAACCGTTTTCTTTGTAGGTGTGACAATTGTTCACAGCAATAATTCACAGAGTCCCAAGTGACTAAAGGATCCAGAGGAGAAAAAGCACTAAAAGAGAAGTCTTAATGCACTGTTACTTCCTGGCTCTATTGTTCTTGAAACAGAATCACTAGACACCAGGTCCTTACTGAGTCTCACCACAAGAGGCAATTTTAAAGTTGCTGCTCTTCCCCATCATCTTCTCAAATCTTAAAACAAACAAATTAAAACAAACCCCCACATACTCATGACTAGGAATGAACAGAAGGAAATGGGAAATACGTAAAAATTTCCACATCAGAGAAGAGTGAGTATAATTGATGATAAAAGTCATAGATCTTCCATTATACTATTAGTCTCATAACAAGATAAGATGACATGCTGTATATTTATATAGCAAAGCCTACTTTTACAAACCACAGTGAGTATCTCATTAAGTTGATATTTCTAATGACAATTCTCAATAATACATGTAGAGACTTTCAGAACTTGATAGCATTATACTAGCAGTTGTTGTACCTTCAAATTTTCATCTCCTCCTTTTAAGCTGTTTTACATAAAATATATAGGACTTCCAGGATCCACTTTATCTAGTCGTTCAGTATGTAAAAAAAACAGATTAGTTACTTAGTTCTTTCTTTCATTAAGCTGTTATGTCAAAAATCTGGTGAATTCCTTTAGCCTTTGATTGTTTCGTTGAGAGTGAAACTGTGTGTTTCAGAAATAGGTATTGAAAAGTCTTTTCTCCTATTATTTTCTGTTTATCTAATATTTTTAAATTTTACATATTACTTTTTACGTTTTGAGAGTAATATATATCATTTTCCCTTCCCTTTTCTCCCTCCAAACCCTCTCATTCATGGACCCCCTCCTTGCTCTCTTCCAAACATGGCCTTTTTTCCCTTAAGTGTTGTTGTTCATGTACATGTGTATGTTTCCTAAGTATATAAATACAATTTGCTTAGATCTGTGGTTCTCAACCTGTGGGTCATGACCCCTTTTGTGGTTGAACGACCCTTTCACAGGGTTTACCTAAGACCATCTGTATATCAGATATTTACATTTAGATTAATAATAGTAGGCAAAATTATAATTGTGAAGCAGCAATGAAAATAATTTTATTGTTGTGGGGGCATCATAACATGAGGGACTGTATTAAAGGTCGCAGCACTAGGAAGGTTGAGAACCACTATCTTAGACTGTATAATGTTACTTCATGTGTATGTTTTCATGGTTGACCATTTGGCACAAGGTAGCCAACTGGTGCTCTTCCCTAGGGAAGATATTCCTCATGCTCTCAGCATTCCTAAGCTCTTCATCTAGGCTGCTATGGCATCTTGGTTTTGATCTCTGTTATTGACGATTGAACACAGTACCAAGTGGACACAACGCACATGCTCTATTGATCACCTTATCACTCAGAAATCTACTTAAGGAGTTTTGTGTTGATTATATGAAGAAAATAAGAGCCTAAAACATGAAAAAGAGTTTTTATAGTGTAGGTTGGTGAGGTGGCAGGCAGGCAGCAGGCAAAGGGAGCTTGCCTCACAAACCTGATGACAAGTTTTATTGTCAGAACCCACAGTGGAAGGAAAGCATCAACTCCTGAAAGTTGTCCTTTGATGTCCACACACATGCACTCCTCTTCTCTCCTATCCTCTCCTCCTCTTCCTCACTCCCCATTCATCCCTCCCTTTCACCCCCTTCTATACACATACTAACAATTATAAATAAAATTTAAAAACTGATATTGTAATAGAATGCCAGTTATTTTTCCTGAATAACCCGGTTCAGATTTAATCAAGTATTTTTAATGGCCATTCTGAACTCCTGTAGTATCCAGATGGACCATAATGCAGAGACGTGACACAACAGGGTGTCTTTTGGCATTATAGTAATCTAAGATTGCATTCAAACTATGACTATGTGTACTGTCCCTAAGGTCCCCTCCTCCTCTAGAATACATCTGCCTGCCTTCCCACCCAGAGTCTCATTTCTAAAGCAAAAGTCTTCCACTGGGCTTCCATTATTTCCGTGTGTGAAATCTGTTTCTTTTGATGAGCCACTCATTGCCAATGTGAAAACTTCTCAGTATACTTCTCAGCTTTACCTTTTCCTTTTCTCTTTTCCTTTCCATGATTTAAGAAGTATTTTCCTCTTCATATTTCAGATATCCTATATTTTTCCCATTTGTTCTTGATCGTTTTACTTGTTTTGGACTTCTGTTCATTTTGGCCAACTCTCATTTCCCATTCCCTTTAGTTTCTTCATTCTAATACTTTCCATTCTTTCGTCTTCTTTTATAGTCTCTCTTCTTAGCTATGCTAATCCTTGCTTTAGCTGCATTTTAATAGTGGTTGTTTTTCTTCACTAAAAGTACTTACAATATCATAGCTCTGAGTCCATCTTACCAAGAATGCCAAGTTGAGGAGGAAAGAGGTTTTGTATCTGTCTGTCCTGGGCAACATATTACTTTTCATGAATGTTCACAAGTTATATCATACATAGAACACATTCAATCAAGCATGTTCGACAGATCATGGTGAAACATTCAACAACCAGATCTAAGCTATTTCAGAGCAACTGAATCACTTACCCACTTAGACAGTCGTACTTTCAAGTAAGGGAAACCTCAACCCAGCTTGGATGAGATAGGAAGGCTAACATAAGCAAAGGCACTCACTGTTTCATTCTCTCTCTATTGTCTTCTGTTGCGCTATTCTAGGCACAGTCTTCTCAAAACCCCAGTAGCTATTCTAGGCACAATCTTCTCAAAAACCCAGTATGCATCAGGACTCCATACTTGTTACTCACATGTAACACAAAATGCATTCTTACAAAAGTCCTAAAAGTTGATTGGACACATAAGTTTTTTCTGAATCCATCATTGTGGAAAAGACGCAAGATCTAGATACCTGCTACCCAAGTCCATTTACTCTCCTCAACCCCCCAGCAAGATGTTTAGGTTTTAGAGAAAGAGCAAGGAAGAAATCAACTCATCGGACAAATGAAGGAAGCAAAAATCCCATGCCGATCATGTAAAATAGAAAACAGCAACTTAAGTGTCGCATGCTTTCTTTCCGTGCGGTTATTTTGATAATCATAAGATCATAAAATTGACTTTTTATTTTACAAAAACAGAGCTCTTCCACAGTTTTTAAAAATCAACTCTTCTGGTTATACTTTCTGGTAGTACTTGTTGTAATAGAATTACCTATTATTATTGTTAAACAATAATAAGGATGGAGGGATATTTTAAGATAGTGCTAACTGGTTATTCGATCATAACAATGATGTTCTTGTGGGGAAAAATGCTAAAAGATTGATTACTGAAGCTGGGCATGATAACAGATTGTGGAATCCATACAGTGAGGAAGCTGGGCATGATAACAGATTGTGGAATCCATACAGTGAGGAAACTGAGACAGGAGAACTGTTGCAAGCATTAGGTCAGCCCACACTGTAGAGACAATGTTGAAAAGAAAAGAAAAGAAAAGAAAAGAAAAGAAAAGAAAAGAAAAGAAAAGAAAAGAAAAGAAAAGAAAAGAAAAGAAAAGAAAAGAAAAGAAAAGAAAAGAAAAAGAAAAGAAAAGAAAAAAAAGAAAAAAAAAAAAGAAAAAGAAAAAGAAAGAAAAAAGAAAGAAAAACAGATGACCAGTTAGTGGTTATTTTATTTAAAAAAAAAAAAAAAAAACAGCAGCCAACTTTAAAGAAGAATAGTAAAAATCTGATTTTAAAATTGAGACCAACAAACCAACAATGAAAAAGCTCATTTTTGAGTTGGGGACTATGGTTTTTGTGCTCTGGTCTTAGTATCTTAGTTAAATACTAAATACTAAATAGTAACTATGAAATTCAGGCTAGGACAGGACTAAGAAAATGTACAGAAGAGGACTGTGCATGGTGATGTGGGAGTGTGAACACAGTGTGGGCCTTTTCTCACGTAGCCATAAGTAGTTCCAATACCCTTACTCAAGTCTTCAAATACTGTCAGGTTCTATGCCTGATGTAAAAGACCTGTGTGTATTTTCTAGAGCATCTGTTTGTCCATTTCAAAAGTCATTTTCTTCAATAAAGAGAATACTTTTATTTTCCCAGTACTAAAAAGGGGGGGGGGAGGAAATAGTACATTATCTGCAAGAATGAGTCATCAGCTACTGCAGCTTTACCACGTCCAGTCTCTGTCGTCGGCAGCCCTTCAAAAGGAGAGGGCTATCTTTTAATGACATACATAAATCCCCGCACTGCCTGGCTGCAGAGCATAATTAATTCTGGCCTTTTCATGCTTAATGAAACACCTTGCACACACGGCAGTGGTGGTGTTTGCTTCTTGTGTGTGCTAAGACATGGGATGCCTAGCAACCTTAACCAACCTCACAAGCTCTATAACATGTCTGTTTGGGCACTGCTGTAATTTCTCCAAAATATATCTCTAGAAAATTCATCCCGCCACCTGTATGAATAGTTTCCCTAACTTTCCAAATTGTGGAACGTTTTGTTTTATTTTTTTTTCAAATTCTTGGCAGCAAACAGAATGTTCTATCTTAATTGTGTCTCGTATGGATAGAGGGTATTTTAAAAGCACGGTAATCTGCAGATGCAGCTGTTCAATGTTATTTCCTTCATTAGAACAGTTTACCTTCTTTCAGTGCGCATTTAGACTCTGTATTACTAAGGCCATTTTTCCATAGAGAAGCTCAACATGTAAATTCTTAAGTTTCCATTTCAAATCACAAATAGCAAAATGGGTGACATTTCCACAAACATAATTTAACCAATAGCTTGCCTTGACATTTTACCCCTTTTATAGTACTCTAGCTTCATCTGGACATTCTGAAAGCTTATAGAAATCACTACAGCTTTAAATGCAGATTCCTTGTTTTAACTTTCATTTTAGACAGTGCAGAGAACAGGTGAATAATGAAGTACAGAATTCTACGCACCTCTTTAGGTGTAACCCCAGGCATGTGAATATCCAGTGCAAAATCTGATGAATCAATAGGAGTTACCGGTCTGCTGTTACCAAGGCATTCGTTGGAAAATGATTTGGTAGTTTCTTTAAACCTTAAGAAGATAATAAGATAATTTGAACACTCTTGAACATCATTGGAAGGGTAGAAATAAATCCTATGACCTTAAGTTTAAGGGTTATTAATGTAGACCCATTAGAAACTATAATATGTCAAGAGTCTGTAACAATTTTAACACCCAGAATCACGTTATAGTCTTTGAGCAACATATAACCAATTAGTAAGCCAAAAAAAAAAAAAAAAAAAATCAAAGCAACTAAGCAGGGTATACTCAAAGTTCAGCTTAATAAAAGCTTGTAATACTTATTTCTACTTAATGAAGACGTTATCGTCCTCACATGCATGCAGATTTTCTAGTGGTAAGACTATGAACTGTAACCCAGTAACATTTTGTCAACCCTAAGTGTCCAACATTACTAATCAGAAACAAACAAAAATCCAAGGACCTAACCACAGTCTTACTAAGTATAGTTATATGAGGACAAAATAAAGGCTGCGATGTGAATTACAAATGTACAAGTACATAAATATTTCATATGGTAATTACGAGGTGCGTATATACAGCTCGATATTTCCTAGTGAGCTATTACAGCCAATGATCTGCTTCTCCCAACCACGGATCTATCTAGATATTTTATTCCTCCAGCTGTTATATACAGGGAGGCATTCAAGTCTAAACAACTATATTTTAGTTTCTGAAATATCTCCCCAAGAGGGAGCGATTAGTTCTGGAAGTCACAACTTCTAATTGGAGTTCCGAACAGGAGGGTAGCAGAGCAGCTATAGGAGGATGGGTGGGCTTTTTCTGTAGGGTGTCACTTCAGAAGTTCCTGGGCTAAAATTCCAAGTCATTTTTGGGTAGAAAATAATCAGCCTTGTAGAGATATTTTTCTCTCAAGGACCCTGGTTACTACAAGTGACATTTCTAAGGAGCATGTACAAAAATCACCCCAACCACCTTCCTCCTGTCTAAAGGAAGCAAACAAGCCAAACACGCACCTCTTGAAGACAGAAAGTGGGCTTCTGAAGGCCAGGCAGCCACTCTGCAGGGCGAGCAGGAGCAGCAGCAGCAGCAGCAGGCTGTGGGCGCGTCCGGCCATGTCCGTTCTGGGGCCGGGGCAGCGGCAGCGGCGGGGCCGGTGGCAGGGGCAGGGCTGGCGGCCGCCGCTACTTCATGGCCCCGGGCGACCGCGAGGTACGCTCCCGGAGCGTGGGCAGCGGCGCTGGGGTCCGCTCCGCCCGCCGGAGCCGCCCGCCCTCCAGAGCGGCCGGAGCCGGAGCTGCTGCGGCTACTGGACGCGCGGGGTCCTTATCGCTCGCAGGGACAGGGGCTGCGAGGGCGATCGCGCAGACCCGCGTCAGTCATCATTCGGAACCTGCAAAAATAGAAGCCGATAATGGATGACTAACACATTACAGCATTCGTCCTCAGCAAATCCCAGCCGAGGTTCCTTAATGCACGAAGAGTTTCACAAGCTTGCGCCCAAGCCTGGGGAAAATGCTGGTCTGTTGATCTCCCTCCACCCTCGCGAAGAGCCCCCTCGACTTCACAGACCCCAAGGAAGCCCCTGCCCTGCCTTTGCTCGGCTTCGTCCCCTACACCCACTCCGGCCTTGCTTTTGTCTCAATTTATCACGGTTTTGATTTTTACCTATCTCTTCCCTCTGCTTTTCCCTCCTATCCACCCGTTTCCTTAACTGTTTCTTCTTCTATCACTTTCTATCTCACCAAAGAACACGTGCTCCAGACCTCCGTTCAATGTAAACAAAGTTATTCACTCAAATCACTGACTAAGGCACAAGGAATAAACCAGACAGGCGAAGACAAAGCACTCAGAGACCACAATAATCTCGGGCAGAAAGATGAGAACAAAGGCATTTCATGTAAATGCACCGAAGGACCACAGATGAGAAGGAAAAGAGAGATACCCCCTGCCTGCACAGGCATCTCCATATAAGTAATTGCCCAAGTTCTCAGAATTACTTTAAAACATACTAAAACTCTACAGTTAACATGATAATGTGCTTTGCAAATGCCCATTAAAAATCTGGCATCTAAACATTTAAAGCAGTAATTTCTTCCCTATACAGCATGTATCCCCCCCCCCCCCCCCCATCCCCCTACGCAAATGCTCTTCCCTAAATAAAGTTTAGAAACCTGCTAACAGAATTAGAAAAGGGTGGGGAGTGGCAGTGGACAGGATCTTAGCCCTCCTTCAAATAAAGTATATCTAGAAAGATTATGGTCAAGAGCCTCTTAATATAATGTGAGGGCTCAGGGAAGATACCCTCAAACTATCGTGGACTTTGTTATTGATTTTATCAAAGGAAATTAAGGCCTTAAAATGGTTCTAGATCAAGGTCTGCTGTTTCCTCCTCCTCTCCAAACAAGCACTCTTTTCAAAGCCGCATCTATATGAAGGCTCAACTGCAGAATGGAACACAAGCTGTCTCCCAGCTCACCCTACTCAGCATGGAAAACAGGAATGCAGCCCTACCAGACAGACTCCCATGACCAGATAGAGTCCCAGGCACATGCAGGTATCAAAGGGATGGTTTTCAGGAGCTTGAATTGCCCCAATAAAAATTTACAGTCTATGTTCTGCAAGCACCACCTCTCTTGCAGAAAAAGAGGTATGTTTCTGAATATTTCTGGCTAGTGGACAGTCCCAATTCTATCTTCGTCCCTTATATTGTGACTGTCCCACCCCTTCTCAAGTGTCTAAGCTTGTATGCCTTTTCCCTGGGCTAATCTTTTTCTGGGCTAATCAATTTCTTCAAAGGGCCTTCAGGATTAGGAGAAATTTCGATATGTTGTTTGCAGAAGCCACAGGGAAAGAATGTGGCATCCCATGCTCAACTAGGCTAAATTCGAGGACTCAACAAGGCTAAGTTCTTATAGTCATGACTTTGACTTTACTGTTCTCTCTGAACATTTTTGAGATTATGTATTAAGTCTGAAAATGATAGCATTAACTTAAAATGTATCATTCACATTGTGAAAATAACTTCTATAAATAAAGTTCTAAATGCTTATTCTAATTTATGAGTATAAATATGGCTCAGAGGATATCAAATCAGTTGTTTTGATGCAACAAAAGCCAGGAGCTGGGGAAGGGTAGCTTCACAGTACAGCTTATGTTTCGCCAGTAAGGAGCTCCAGTTAATTGTTAATACCAATGAAAGAATGTATCAGATAATTTAGATTTTCTCCACAATAATATGTTAGTCTCTAAATTACCATCTAAAAATCAAGGTATACTAAAGCTAAGCCGTGTTGGGGACGGGTAATGTGTGTGTGTGTGTAAAAACAAAGAATATAAAAAAATCAACACTAACTGAACAACATCCATCATAGGCAGCACTAGCTAAGTTAAACACAAAATATAAATAAACTCCAATTTAATATCCAACTACCTCAGGGATGCTTGAGGTTCACCAGCACCCAAGGACCACATAAGCAATGACAGTTTAAAAAGAATGGTAATGTTTGTTTGAACATTGCAACAAAACCCTTCAGCTCTGTCCTTACTCTGGGTAAAGAGAAAGGCCTCCTGGTGTGATGAGGGTATTGGTGTTGAAGGCTGTGCTATTGTGTTTGGTACAAGCAAAGTAGAGTCCTGCCAAGAGACAACATAGAGCATTCCCTGAAGTTTTTTAAAATACATAGGTTAGGAAAGGAATTCTATTTCATTCAGAACAGGATTCAAGGACAGTCCTTGTTTTAGCAAGCAAGGCTTGCTATTAAACAAAACACTAGAAAACAAACTTATTATTAAAATTCTGTAACAGGAACACACTCTTAAGTACTGGTCTTGGAAATAAAATTCCACTTAACTGTTTGATTGATTCTATTACCTTTGATGTCCCTAAACCCCCCCACTTAAAGAAAAGAGAATTGAAGCTGTGAGTAGAAGCAAGGATGACATATGTAACCATAAATACAATACCTTTCATTATAGAAATGAAAGCTAATTATGATTCTTAAACTTTTCAAAGATGAGATACAAATCCTAATATAAAAATAAATGTGTTTAACCATTACTATTTCATTTTTATTTCATAATTCCTAACAATGTAGGACATATAAGATTCAAATTTTTGTCTCAAGATTTTTTTAAAATTCAGATTTTATGTTCCTGAGATAATGCATTTACTCATTCAAAAATATTTAATTTTGCATATTGCAAACATTTTGGATCATGCTACACATCATGGTGCTACATATTTGGGTTTTATTAGATGACTAAAACTGAAAAGATAATTTATTAAGGGGATGAGAACTTCACACAATTTATGGAAGAAATATTCCTAGACAAGACCATAAAAGAGAATCAGGCATCTGAGAATGGGAAGCATCTCCAAGATGAAAGTAAGCAAACAGAAAGGCAGAACAGCAGTCTGCAACAGAAGGCACAGCCTGAGCATGCCTGGTACAGGGGACAGCGGGAGCAAAGGAGTCCAGGTGAGGGCAGAGGGCATGACATGTTTGAGAAGCAGTTTAATAAAAGCTTTGTCTCCTAGAGACAGGGAACCCAGATGCACCATTTTATCTGTAATACAAAGCACACAGACTGTTTATATCTCCATAATTTCACTGGCTAAGAAGGATTTATAGTATATACCTGTGTGGATATTAATTCTAGAAGCAGATCATTAGGTAGTAAGTCAGGGTTGTACTGGAGGACTATGAAACTATCTGGGATCTTAGAGAGTGCTGGTCATTCTCTTTACTCTTATTTAATAAGAGGCAGAAAAACCTGAAATCTTCAATTAGTTAAAGAGTCAAAGAAACATGTTGACCATTTGTTCATGGACTAATGTACTCAATGAGAGAAATGGAGTGGAATAGTGGCTACTTGGAAACTGAAGGAAACTGTCTGGTGTCCATCTCTATCAGACAGAGCCAGTAGAGTCTCTCCGTGCTTTAGTTTTTTCACCAACAGAAATGATCACACCACCTACTTCATAAGAGCTATTCCAGGAATAACTGAATTAATTCCTAAGAACAGAGCCAAGTGTATACTAAATGCTTGCAGTTATTGCTGCTCCAAATACATATTCGGTGCTATAACGTTGAGTACAATGATAATCGGAGAGATAAATTCTCACTCTTACAGAAAGTACTTCCTAGTATGGGGGAAAAACAGCTATCAAATTATGAATTTCATTTACTTTGAAGGAGATTGTGTGAGGCTTCCTAGAAGGACAAGACTTAATTCAGGAATACATATCCATTCACACAGGAACTTGACTTCAGGGCATTTGTTCTTGGACAAAACCTAAACAATGACACAGAAATGTCAACAAAGATATTTAATAACATTGTTCAAAATAATAAAGAACTAGATGTTTTTAACAGTAGCTCTGGAAGCCACTTAAATGTACATCAAAAGCAAGTTTGATAATTTTTTTAAACTAAAACTTACAAAACCCAGATATGAAGTATCTCTTTTAAAAAGACAAGGTTGTTTTTATAGTCAAGGGCTCAGTCTATAACACAGTTTTTCCCTTTGCATAACTAAAGATTTTAAGATCTGAAACATATAGAATTGTTGAAATCATAGTACAAATAATCTTTTTTTTTTCTAAAGCCATTGAAGATCAAATTATTGACCTGATGCTTCAAAGCTCCTAGGTACTTTAAGGAGATTTTCCTTTTTAGAACAAGTGCACATGGGCCTATGAGATGCCTCATCATCTAAAGGCTCTTGCTGCCGAGCCTGGAGACCTGAAGTCCAAGATATCCAGCTCTTCACATGCATATCTACACATACACATGCATGCATACACACAATAAATAATTCAATTAAAAAAATTAAAAGTGTATCCTACTTAGTGCTAATCATTGGCAGATAAATGCCTTAACTATGTGCTCTTCTTTTGAAGGCTGCTTGGGTATCCCTACTTAATAGCAGCTGGCTTCTCCCATCATAGTCTTTTATGACTGTGGCATCAAAAGTTCTATACATCTATAATAAACCA
Organism: Cricetomys ansorgei; assembly: GCA_026225945.1. NCBI lineage: Eukaryota > Metazoa > Chordata > Mammalia > Rodentia > Nesomyidae > Cricetomys > Cricetomys ansorgei. The sequence goes on along the minus strand of JAMJFZ010001360.1, from coordinate 865,662 downwards.
TTCTATTGGCCATACCAATGAACTATACTCCAGGAAGCTTTCATTAGATGGCAAGAGGATTTTATCTTCTTAGGACCATGTACATGGTGACTATTTAATTCAGGTGGTCTCCTCACCAGTGTTTCTATTCTACGGTTATTATTTCCCTTTTAATTAATGCTTTTGTTGGAGAGGTTATTTTTACTTCACAGGTTTTCAATTTATTTTACTTATTACAACACAACGGACTCACAGTTTCCTGTGTTGCTCAATGGGTTTTAATCAAATGGGTTCCATCTTAATGTACATGACTTTGATCCTAAAGTTGTCTCATTTGTGGACCGTTATAGCTACCTTTCTGTCCACTCTCGATTTGCCCATGAAGAATTGGAAATTTCCCTTGTTCATCCCTCTTGGACTTTGTTGACATCCCAAAATGGACTGTTCACCTTCTTTGGATTCTGATAGTGCCATGTAATTTATTTTAATCTGAAATGTACTACAAAGGCCCTATGTCAATTATCAGTGGCCAGTTTGGCACTACTGGAAGGTTGCAAAAGCTTTATCTTTAAGAGGTCAAGCCTAAAGGGAGTCTTGGATATCTGAATGCATGCTTTTGAAGGTGATAAGGAAAGACTCCAGTTCTTTAGTCTTTCTGTCCTGTGTTTCTAGCCAAGAACTAAATGGCTGTATCCAACACTCTCCCTGAGAAGTCTTCTGCCTCACCACAGATGCAAAAGAAACTGAGCCAACCTACTCTGGACTGAAGCTGTCCTCTTAAACAGATGATTTCAAGTATCTGATACACTGACAGAAAGCTGACTCAAACACCATGTCACCAATCCAATCACATTCACACTTCCTTTCTTCGGTAGGGCTCTACGGACAGAATGCCTGTCCCGTTATCTGAACATCTACTTTGCTGTGCTCTACCTGATAGCTTTACAGTTGTGTTATCCAAGAATGGAAGTGAAGGACATTGATTTTGATACAGCAATTATAGGGTCAACGCATGTGTTTAAAACCCAGAGATACTCTAACTTAAACTCCTGCACTTCAAGTAGTATTTTTACACGAAAGGGTGAGGAGGCTAGCACTTTCTGCTGACATGCTTTTGTAACATAAATTTAAATTTAATTTTCATCAGCTATGGTTTCATTTGTAAGCACAAGAAAACAGGACCATATGTGCCTTTTAAAAACATTTTATTGAATGAGGTTCTTCAGATTTCAATTTATAGGTTACCTTATATTACGATTTTACAATGGAGTAATGTTTAGGGGAAACAACAACAGCGTTTTCTTTGCTTAGCAAGATTCCAGACTAAATGTTATGGAAGCTTATACAGCTGTGGTGCGTTGGGCCTGCAGCTCAGCACCATTAACCTTTGGGCTGAGCAATCCTCTGATGCGCAAGGCTGTCCTGTGTGTCACCACATGTTTAGTCACAGCCTTGGCCCTCATCCACTGGAAGCCAGAAGCACTCCTCTGAGCTTTGGCAACCAAAACTGTCAACAGACATTGCCAAATGTTACCTGAGGGGTAAAAATAATGCTGTCTGAGAATTCCTCTTGTAGTTCTTTAAAAGAAAATTTAATTTGTTAACCAATGCAATGTCATTTCCTTTTAATATACATTAACGTCTAAAATGTGTTTATAAATATAGAACTTTTGAAGAATATAAAACAATAGAAAATAGCATTTATTTCCATGTATGATACATACATGTGTATATATGATCTCACTGAATTCTGACTTTGGAGCTTTGAAGTTTGGGTTATCACTCCTCTTTTATAGGTGAGCTGGGTTCAAGGATCAGGCAAACTAATTTAATGGTTTTAGTCATATAGGGTTAGAGGTTGGACTCCAATCCTGACTTTAGGACTTGGGTATCTATGCTTTTAACTCATGCCATCCAACACAAAATAGACCCTTCACACTTACAGAGGATGCTCTCTTTAAGTATAAGCAAATAAGCAAACCTTCTGAACACTGTTTTCTTAGAAAATCATCATAGTCAATGCTAATTGAGCAATTATTATCTCCAGGACCTCCGTGGTAGGTACTTTATAGAGTTTGAGCTCATCGTAAGTCTCAGCTCTATGAAGTTTGTGTAGCCATTCCTGTCTTACACAAATGGAAACTCATTATGGCGAGAACTGGCAGTCCTGCTCGGGATAGACAGTCAGGACTTAAGCATGGCACTCACAAAGCACACTTCAAGCCATTAACTGCCCTGCTGCACAATGTAAACTAGCCTTCCATTCATTCCCTTAGCAGGAAGCATTAACACTTACTCTGCAACCTTCCAGGCATTGCTCATTTAGTTAACCCAGTAGGAAACAAAGCAAAGGCAAAAGACTACATTTCAAATCTGATGCAAAAGTAAAATATGTTTGGAGAATGAGGTTCTCCTCAGATTCTTCCCCAAATCAGAGCAAATGTTTCAAATTTTCTCATCAAAGTCAGATTTCCAGCATTTCCACCTGGCAGCAACCAGCTGGGCCAACCAGAGTCTTTCCTTTGAGTTGGCCTGGCAATTACAGTTGCCACAGTCTCAATTGCTCCCTATATGCTCTCAGACCTCGCAGTCTGCAGTTTTCACTGTGACTCAGCAGGAATATGCAATCATGATTTTCTTTTCTGCTTTTTTATACCTAGCCTACTTTTCTCACTTACCAGCTGATACCTTAAAATCACCTATGCTGTGATTACTGATGTCTAGAGTTCTTTTTTATGTAGGAAGGGAAAGTTTACCCTATATACAACATGAGATTTATCAGCCACACATGCTATATCAATCCCCCTCCTCAGGTCTTTTCACTCGCAAGACACCGGAATGGTGGCATTTTATGCTCTTGAATTTATTTGAGTTTCATCTCTCCTACCATTCTGCCACTCTGAAATATCCTTTGCTTGCAAGTCAAAATGGGCTTGGTATCTGTTAGAATATATATGCTAAAATGTCCCAGAGGTATCATTCATTCATCATGAAACCACTGCATTTAGAACTTGCCAACCGTAACAACATTTATTTGCGTATTTATTTATGGTTTATAGGATCTGTACCAGATTCCCTTTAAATATGTCTGTTAAAGGAGTTGGTTTTGTAAAAACTTTCATGGATAAATTAGCAAGAGGTATAATTTTTAATTGAATTTCTCAGCTTCGACTAGCATAAATGTATCTAATTCCATGCTAGCTTGTTTTATTGTAAAATAAGAAATCTCTGGGTTCTGAGCAGTACTGTCCTGAAGCTCTACGGGGTGTACTGGCAGCATCTCTAGATACTGCTGACCAGCACGGAAAAGCACTAGCAGTGTCCGATGATCTCACAGAAGTGGAACTACACCTTGGTTTCCTACTCATCTGCCCACCAGGTATTTTGTTTATTCATAAGCATAGAAATTATTTTAGAAAAGTAAAGACAATTCTCCAGCTACCACCTTGCTTCTCTTTTAAAGAATAGCCTTGTTGAGTGAATAGACAGGCTGTTAATTCAGTTTCACAGCTATTTAGTACAGAAATTTCTGTACTGTGTGATTTCTGCCCTAACTCAAGAAATAAGCAAGGGCCCGGAATCATAAGCTATCTCAAGGGACACTTGAGAAATTAATAAACTTGCTTCTTCTTCTTCAGTGAACTTTCCATGAAGTAGTTTGAAACTAATACCAAAATGATGTGACTAAATTTCAAATGTCAACTTAGTTGTTTCAATAAAGTATGAATCACCAAATAACCACTCAGCCAGGTATTAAAAGATTAAGATCTTTTGCATTAACACTGCTGTCTTCCCTTGAGGGTCTCTGTTTCTTCTACTTAAGAGGAAGTTAGAATGTCACTGAGGGAGGCAGTCTCTTGTGGTTAAAGGCAAATATTGCTGCTCTGGGCTCTGAAGGACATGATGTGAAGATGGGGGCCTGCCGTCCTTGTATTCTCTTGCCATCAGTCAATACATTTTTAATGAGATGTTTATGACTTTTCCTTTTTATCGCTCTGTCTTCTCAGGGATAATTATTCCTGAAGCACTATCACCTCTATTTGGTTAAATGTTTCCTAAGAAGTTCAGAGGCAGGAGTTAGAACTACACATTGGAGACTGGTTCATACCTAGAACATGCATTTACAGAATAAATATTCTTTTTCCTTATGAAATCAATTGAAAACAATAGTGATTTTTCTTTTGCTTCTGTGGTCCTCAGAAGGATTTTCCTCCCACAGCCCCAGAGCACTGAATGGTATTTACAAACCATTCTTTGTTTTCCATTTCAAATGTTTGAATCCTTACAACAAAATGCTCATAAATACAGTTCTTCCTATTATAAAAGTTTAGATTCTCTTCTTTTCTTCAAGTCTCTCAGCTGTATAATTACACTGTTTAAAGTGAAATCCATAATCTTATAGTACTATTACATAACTGAAAACTTATGGGAGCTACCCTTAAAGATCATGAGAGAACGTCAAAATATTTTCTCTCTTGTATAATTCTGTGTAACTGGGTTTAGAGTAACCTAAAGAGATTGAACAAAATATGTACTACACACTGCCCACACTCAATCTCTCACAGATGCAATTTGAATGTCATTGTCAAAAGTACATAGTTGAACATAGTTGCTTAGAAAACACAGAAGCTACAGCAACGTTCTGACTAATTATAAGGTGACCATCTCAATTTTTAAATATGCAGTTCTCCAGTGAAAGAAGCACAGCATAATAAAGCAGCATGGATGTAGATTTTAATTTCTGGTCCGTATTAATAACAGTTTTCTTTGATCAGCTTCCCCAAACTCCCCACGAATATCAGTGGAGAGCTTCATAATTTTCTTCTGCCTGAAAATGATCAAAGCTTTCTTCTGTTTCTTTGATGCCACTACACAAACAGGTGCTGAGTTTATTTCATTGGTAGTAAACTGTTTCTTGCTATCTTGAGCTTAGGAAGAAGTGATTTACTTTCACAAGGTGCTTACAGAATGGCTTTGCTCTTCCTTACCTTTAATCCTCTTTACAAGGTTTCGCAGAGAGACCTGCAATACACCTGAAACTAAAATGAAAGCTCAGAACTGAAGATGTCCACGAACCTCCAAGCTGAAGAGAACACTAACTGCAGTCCCAGCAGCCACACTGCAGACTCAGGCCCCAGCACACGTGGTTAACCCTCCTGCCTTCTGTCTGCATTGCTGAGGGTAGGACTCTAGCTCTGGCCTTGAGTTAAAACCAAGTGTTGGGTTTCCGAGTCACGGAAAAAAAATGTAAAATAGTTACATTTTCCAGTTTTAAGCAAAATTAAGAAGTAAGACCACACAGAAAAGTGATTTCTACCATTAAAGAAGGAAAATCCCTTGTAAGCATAAGGCCTTTTGAGGATCTATACATTACAACAATGATACTATTAACAACTCAACATTTAACATTGCCAAGTAGATGCTACCAGAAGGCAGTGTGTTAAGTACTTGGCACACATGGGATGGGTTTTAATCCTCACAGCATCCTGCAGGTTGTTTCCCTATTATCTTCACTTCACAGATGAGGAAACAGAGAAGTTAAGGAACTTGCTGCCCTGTTGTAAGAAGGAGAGAGATAAGGACAGAAATTCAGGTTTAGCTGACTTCAAAGGCAGGAGCTGTTAGCCACTAGGCCACACTTGACACAGGCTACATTTCTGGTATTATAGAAAATGCAATAACTGATTGATTCAGCAATGCTCCTAAGTGAATTCATATTTTTTTATCATGCATCATTAAAATCAATAGTACACCTAGGAATAAGGCATGCTAATTGTTTCCTAAAGGTAAATCTCATCCACCCATATCTTTTCTGGATATGTGGACAAAACCCTATAAGAAATACTGGTATGAAAGAGAGGGCAAAAATCTTAGAACTGGAGTCAGAAAGCAGGGGTCCAAGTCTTATTTTAGCAAGCTACTGCACATCAGCTTAAACAGAGGGCCATGCTAAATGGTCCATCAAAGGGCTCTTGAAAGAGACAAAACAATTGGAGCCAATTCTGAAGAATAAAGCACCAGTGCAATCATAAGCTGATATTAGGGTTTCAGATTCGGTTTTATCAGAAGATAAAATATAACATCTCTCTTTGATCTTCCTAATTTAGCACTGTTCATTCTGAATCTATTTATAGCACATCTTCAAGTATCTTTTCGGATAGTAGAACATGTTCAGACAGCAGACACTTTACAATTACTGAAGAGTCAAGAAAAAGCAGCTCTTGAGTGTTCTATTAAAACATTCTTCCTAATGTGCACATACACGCAGAGAGAGAGAGAGAGAGAGAGAGAGAGAGAGAGAGAGAGAGAGAGAGAGAACACAGTAACTCTATCAGCCAAAATATCAACTTAAACCATTTGATTAACATAGTAAATATTTATTCAAGTTTATATTCTACAGCATATTCCTCAGCTTTTGATTGCTGTGATAAAATACAAACAACCTAGAAAGTGGTTATGGAGCTGACATCCCCTCAGCTCTGCTTTGGCCTCATAGTTTTGTACCTGTGGTAAGACAGGACATCTCAATAGGAAGGAGTGGCATAGTACAGCTGTTTACCTCATGACACCTGAGCGGCAAGCAGGACAAGGAGGGAGGAGCCAGGGTCACCATGACCTCCACAAGGGCATGCCCTCAATGACTTACTTCCTCAAATATGTACTACCTCCTAACATTTCCACCAACTCCCAAGAGCTCCATCAGCTGGGAACAAGCTTCATCATTTAGGTTTTGGGGGCTATATAAGACCAAAGCAAAACACTAGGAAATTACCAATGCTATATTCAAAAAGTTAACATTTTATGTGTGTGTGTGCGTGCGCACACAAGAATGAACAGGCAATAAAGTCACAACTTCATGTCTCATGACAAACTGTATAGACTCAGACTCACATATCCAACTGGCTCAAGCAATCAGCAGTAGAGGTAAACACATATTTAGAGTCCAAATGCAGTTAGGTATATCTGGAACAAACAGAATGTAGAATGGTGGACCAAATCAGGTTCCTGGGGTTTAAATGAGATGAGCAGATTTTTACTAGTGAACCTTGCCTCTTGAGAGCAATGCTGTTGATTAAGGCATTTTACAGGATGCAGTGTGCTGGGCAGCCAGTGGCCACTGTTCAAGAAGCAACCAGGGCCGTAAAGGTGATGACACTCACTGGGATTTACCTGATGATTGAACTTAACACCTACTATTAAATAGATGAGCTGTTTAAATTATTTTGCTGGTTGTTTTGAAATGGAATTTTAAAAATCTGCACAAATTTAATCTTTTTGTTTGCTTCCCATTATAATTCCAACAATATACTTTTAGTCATCCCATCCAGACTACTTCGAAATGACACATGCCAACGGATTTATTAAAAAGAGAAACTGAAGAGAATTTATGCCTTTAAATACAAAATTCATAAGTATAAATTTATGGATTTAGAAGAGTTCATATTGTTACTTAAAAATACACAAAAAGTTGAGGATGTAGCTTAGTGGTTCCAGGATTACCCAGAATGTACAAAGCCCTGGTTTGATCCTCATTAACACCAGAAAAAGAAAAACAAACAAACAAACAAAAAAACTAAAAAAACATTACAGTCATTTTCAAACATTGAAAAATTATGTTGATAAAATAAAACTATAAAGTATTCAGCACTTCCCACAATCAAACTTAATCAAATATACATAAGGAAAGCTGCCCATATATAATAACATTTTAAGGGGCTATTTTGTCTTTATCAATGCATTCAAGTGTATTGACTTGTGCTTGACTGACACATCATTCGAAGTCATAATGTGTGGTGCAGAAGACCACTTCACTGACTCAAGAACAGACATCACTGTTAATCCCACTGGGCAAGAATAAGACCATCACCAAAATTTTGAGTCAAATTTGAAGCAACCTTTAATTAAATTAATTAAATACTGGCCAGTAAGATAGACTCTGACAAGGTTCATTCTCAGGTTCGCCACTCCTGGATTCCCAAGAAATGGCACCAAGTCACATGTCGTAGATGCTTATGAAAGCAGAAGCCAAAAGGTAAGTACTTCCCACCAGGTCCTGTAGAGGAATAGACCTGTGTGAAAACTAGGAAGGGTCTAATTTCCAGGAATCTACACAAAGGAATCACATTCAGAGGCCTTTGTGGTCTGGATGGAATGTAGAAAAAATGTTATGAATGTTGGTACACACTTTTAATCCCAGTATTCAGAAGGCCGTGATAGCCCTTTAATCCCTAAAATAGAATAGAAAACTGTATGAAAGCAGACACAGGAAGCAGAAAGAGACAGTGTCACAAAAGAAGTGACATCTGAGATGAGTCAATGAAGGACAGACAAAGTGACAAATCACAGGAAGAGTTAGCAGAATGAGTCAGAGTAAGGATACACCCAACACTCATGGTAGAAGGGCTAAAGGCGCTCAACTCAGAACAAAGTCAGTTACAGAGGCAGTATGATGTGAGCAGTCTGAAGCAGGCACTTGGTGGGGGTTGGAGGTGGAAAAAAAGACACAGAGACAATGAAGCAGTCTGACTGAGAAACAGACAGGCTGATTGAGGCAGTATGAAGCAATCAGTTACAGAGGCAGTATGAGGTAGAGAGACATAGGGGGACAGTCTGAAGCAGTCTGAGGGCAGCCTGAGGAGTTTGAGGCAGAGACACAGATGGCTCAGCAGAAGTCAGTGTTAGACAGGAAGAGTGAGTCAGTTTGGAGTCGAGCAATCTGAGGCAGAGAATCAGCCAGAGTCTGCCATAGACAGAAGAGTTCCGTAGAAACAGAAGATCAGTTTAAGTAAGTATGTAAGTAAGAAAGCGAACAAATAAGATCAGAAGATCAATTTAAACCAGTCAACTTAGAGAGGAATTTGAGCCAGAACAGTGAGTTGAACCAGAAGAGTCAGAGTTCTGAAGGAGCTAGACAGAGTGGTTCTGTCAGAAGTAAGTCTCGAGGCTGATTAGTTTGTACAAGGCTTAAATGTTCTAGATTGTACAGAGACTGAAGTCTTCCAATTCTAGGCTTAAGATTAGATTTTATGGAGACTGAAAAGCTCCAGGGCTCCAGGACTGCTGATTGAATTCATTAAAGAAAAAACTGTCGTCTGCCCAGAATCTACATCTACATCTGGCATCAATGCTACAAGGTCCAATCTGGGGCATGCATATATCTTGATGTATTTCCTGGGTTATCTCCCACCTACAAGTGACTAAGTATCTCCAGTGCATTTTGAGTACATTCAGTGCAGGTGGGTTAATCAAAGGAAATCTACACACCTGTTATCTCACAGGAAGAACAACTGCACAGCAGTCCAGGAGATCATCTATCCTTGGGCAAGTGGAGATTACAAGATTATATCTTTCTGTATCCCACAGGAACAGCTTCCACTTAGCACTCCAGGACGATCTGTCCTTTTTGTTCTTCTTTTTTTTTTTTTTGATCTTTTAGGCACAGTAATTAAAATTAAAACATAACTTTTGCTCTTACAGTCACCTGAGAAGGCAGCTTCTAGATTAGCTACATATAGTCAATCATGTATCTAGAAAATTCTAATGTACTGTGCTGCTGCTGCTGTTTTTTTGGCATTGAGGACCTTTTGTTTTATTCCTAGTAGCTTCACCTATGATTAAATATAAACAGTACCGTAAGTACTAAAGATGGACAAATGATAACGCCAAATATAAGTATAATAGAGTAAGTTATGGAAAAAAACTACTTTATATTGTTGATTAGATGAATAAATTAAGGTTAAAGGGGGAGAGGTAAAATTCTTTATCTTATAACTAATAATACAGCACTTAAAGTGTGCTATATTTTTCTTGAGGATCAAAGAGTTATTTTAATATATTACAATAGTGCTATTAATTGTTTCATTCTGAATTAGCCAAATCAGTATTTTAAGATGGCCTAGTTTATTTCTTGATTCTGAAACTTTATAATTGTGTCCTTACTTTTTCACAAAATATTAAAATTTTGCTTGCTATCAAAGAGGTCAACACTTTAATTAATACATTATTATCTTAACCAAATACTAATCTTAAGATTACAAAAAAATGAATGAATTAATCAGTATTATTATTTCTTTGAAAGACTAAAACTTACAGTAAAAATTCCCTTTCATTTTGATATTTGAATTACTATTGGGACAGCATTATAATGAGATAAAGGTTCATTAACACTTCCTTTGTTATGTAAGATCAAAACACACTACAGGGGAAATATTTTTTACTGAGTTACAATTATCTTCCAAGGACATAGCAAATGAGCTATCATTAAAAATATTTAAATTTAACTATATAACATGTTCCAATATATAATCAAAACACTTATGGATATAAACTAAGCATTTCACTCACATTCCTGAAACCTTTGGTATTTGAATTTTGTCCTAAAAAGAAAATCAACGTTAATAAAACTAGGCAAAACTTCAACAGAACAACAAACACATGTTTGCCCATACAAGACTATACTTTTTAAACTAACTGGTGTTTGTTAGTTAGTTCACAATCGACTTTAGGGTTTTCCAACCCCATGTTCCTATTCCATCAGTAGATCATCATGTCAGTACATTATTCTGCTTATTCTACCCAAAATGAATCTGTTAACATTGAGGACAAATAGTTAGCTTGCATCTAGCACTGACAAGTTGTTGTTTTTCTGTTTCTCTTTTGTATAGTTCACTAAGGCCTACTATCAAATAATTAACCGCCATGTCAGCCTAATATGGACAGAATATAGGAAAACATCGAGGAACATGACTGGCCATATGCCCCCTTAGCAATCTTCCTTTAGGCTTACAGGAAGCCTGGGGAGCTGTGGACACCATCAAAGCCACGTCAATGGAATCAACAAGGCAAAAATTATTACGGCTCAGGTGTCTCTACCTGGCTGTGCTAAACTGAATGCTCTAGAAACCATATAAGCTTCGGTATCATTGCCCCCCAGCCCTTAATCGGGGTGTCAGTCCTCTAGCTTTGGTATCAATAAAGCAGCACCTTCTCTCATTACTCTGCCTCCAGGCAGAGGCTGTACCTGGTAGCAATGGAACCAGACTTATTACTCTACAACTGAATTTCCTTTCTCTCAACCTGCTCCATAGGTTAATCTGAACTGGAGATGTAGTCGCAGCTGCTGCTGTTCTTCTGTCTCCATATTTCTTTTCTTAGTTACCAGCACTCTGGTTTTGTTCTCCCTAATGTACAAATGATTTTTCAACCGCCTTATTTTGTAGGACATTTGTAAGAAATGCCAAATATAAGTCTTTTGTATAACATATTATACAATTTGAATTTAGAACAATAAATTAAAAACCTTTTTATCTTCCCTGGAACTTGTAAGACTTCTATAAAAATATTTAAATCCCACCCCCACACACAGCCTTAAATGCACAAAAGCCCACTGCTCTATTCTAGGAAATTGATGGCCTTGAGCAGTGACCCTTTCTCCTTGGAGCAGTGACCCCTTTACCCTTCTTCCTTCATTTCCCGTGCTCCAATTCTTTTCAGAATAGCCTATTAAGACTATGAGGTTGGCTCCCAGTTAATAGGGAAAAGACGCAAACATCACCCGAATTAGATTAAAAACAAATATACTTCCTGTCTCTGTGTGAATACAGCCTCTTGATCAGGACTGATGCTTGCCTTGTCCAGACATTTCAGCTGAAGTTGTGATCTTTTTTTGCAATCCTCAACTTATTTTATAACACACAGAAGGAGTTTGAGGACTCTGTTACCCCCAAATATGACACTCGGTATGATGATTGCAATTGAAGGAATTCATCAGCAAAGGTTAGAAGAGACTTCCTCTTGTACCCTTTATCTCCTTAAAGACAGGAAAACATTTTGGTTCCTTCCCTAATTCTCCTTGAAGAAATGGAGTCTGCAACACATAAAGTAAGACTTTTGTGATGTATTCTTGATTTTGGTCCCAAAGAGAATCATTTACAAATTACTAGATATTCTGTAGGGCAAAGAGACTATTCAAACTCACACAGGTTCCTCAAGTTTACTGTTCCCCAAGCTTTCCCGGTTCTCTTCCCCTTTAGAAACTGTGGGACATGGGCTTCTTAGTAGTCCAGGCTTAATGGAAAAAGACACTACTGAGGTTTTCCAACCTTCCTGTAATTTTTACATTTCAAATATAAAATACTTTTCTCCTACTTAATGTTTGTCACTGTGTTCCACCAAACCTTCAGAAGGCAGATGGGAAATCTGTCTTTATCCCAAAATGTTACACCTGTTGTAAAGGAAATATGTCTGAGCTTTCCAAAGCTATTGGAATTAGAGACCCCACTAGTAAGGAAATCACAAATACTAGCCAGTGAATAGCCCTGTGACTTCCTGTGGTCAGTGAAAACTGGAATAGGGTGGAACCTTGTTGAGCTTGTCTTGTAAACACCAATTTGTAACACGATCTGTGTCTGGTGATCCCCATTAGCCTGAACCTAGATCCATTAGAGGAACTGGAATTTAGAAAATACCCAAATGTTTACATGAAAAAGGAACAGTGAAGAAGAGACAGATAAGTCCACTGGGAAAATACAATTATCTCCCGATTCCTTGGCAGGATAGAGGCTTATAAAGAAGCTTCTGTCCTGAAGAAGCCAGGGTAAAGATTTCAACAAGTATTCCTACTTCTACTTCTGCACACTATCTGCTGAGTCCTTCCAGTCATTCCCCTTTAACTTAGCACCTCACCCAGCCCTTCCAACTGTCATAGCCATGCACCAAGCAAAGCAATCACATACAGAAAAACTCAGTAAGTGCTCTGTAAATTAATAAGAACAAGTGATCTAAAGAAATATACCTCAGAGTTCTTCAAGGTCACATAATAAATTAGGATATATATATATATACATATATATATGTATATATATGTATGTGTGTGTATGCACACACACACACACACACACACTACACATACACATAGTTTTGGAAGCAATTATTTTTAGGTGATCTTTTAAAGCTAATATATACATACAGTTAAAAGTACTAAGACCCTATGCCCTATGGTAAACACAGCAGTCTTCTGCCTTCTCTGCCCAACTACCACAGACCCTATCTTAGCAAACTTCTATGTACCTTCATTTCCCCAACATGTGGAAATACTAGCTTATATACAAAAATTTACACATATTTATTTTTACATACTTCAGAGGATGACTGGTTAAGTCTCTTACCTCCCATTCCTATCTTGCCAACTTTTCAATAAAGTATTGTCATACTATTTTGGTCCTATTGGCATTTAATTTGCTAGAGCTAAGTTTATTCTTCTCCAGTAGACAAGCAGTGGCCTGTGATAGCTCCTTTCTCCTGTTCCTTTCACTAGAGTTTAGCCGCCGGAAAAGGATCATGCACCATGCTAGATACAGATGTCACTATCTTAGCTGCACCCTTGTGTTGGGTGGCTAAAGAATTATAAGGTGGTCATCATTTCCTCTGGGGATCTTATTTTATTTTATTTATTTATTAGTTTTTTCGAAACAGGATTTTTCTTTTCTTTCTTTTTCTTTCTTTCTTTCTTTCTTTCTTTCTTTCTTTCTTTCTTTCTTTCTTTCTCTCTCTCTTTCACTTTCTTCTTTCTTTCTTTGGTTTTGTTTTTTTTTTTCAAGAAGGGTTTCTCTGTTGTAACTCTGGCTATCCTGGAGCTCACTCTGTCCTTTTAGTCTAGTTTCTGTCTAATCTAACATGTCACTGTAGAAAAAAATATTGTTATTTATCACCTGGATGTAAAAAAAAAAGAGATATTCCATTGAATCATACATTAATTACATAAAAAAAGAAAATTAGCTTCCTCAGTGGAGCACGAGCACCATGTATCAAAAACAATGAGCACCAAGGTATTGAGAGGACAGGTTAACCCCTAGGGCTGGGCTAATTTTAAAAGGTTCCATGAGGAACTAGAGGCTTGCATTAATCCTGCAGCAGGCATTCAGTTGAAAGTTGAATAGAGCGGTGTGCTTAAGTCAGAAGAATTTGTGTGAAGGGCTAGGAGGAATCATTTCAGACCTTCAGCAAGCAGAAGAAACCACTTCTGCAAGGTAGCCCTCATGGTTAGGTGTTCTGACAAATGCACAGGCCACTCACACCACAGAATATTACTTGTTTTTCTGTACTCTGTCTATATAACAGATTGAGATCACAGAGAATCTTCATGCCTATAGATTGTTCTGTGAAAACAATATGTCCTTTTCCCGTTTCTGTTCTATATATTATATAGTCGTTTCAAAGTACCTTTTTCTAAAATATATGGCATTACCTTAAACATTTCTAGGGGAAACACAGTGCTTATGGACTTAAAAGATTAATTATAGGAAAAATATGAGTAGATTAATTAGAATAAGTTTTCATTGAATGTCACTAAACACATTCAATATTTTGCTACCTTTCTCTTTGTCAAATGCTGAAAGGTACAGAACATTTATTTCAGAAAATTCACTAACAGTCAACAAACGTTTGAAATAATCCATTCTCTTCTGGGGACTGACTGTTTGCTATAAATAATAAGACTCTGGTAAAACCCACTAGCAGTTTTTTTCTTTCTTTCTTTCTTTCTTTCTTTCTTTCTTTCTTTCTTTCTTTCTTTCTTTCTTTCTTTCTTTCTTTCTTTCTTTCTTTCTTTCTTTCTTTCTTTTTGTTGTTGATTGTTTTTGTTTTGTTTGTTATTTCCATGGCAATCTGTTAGCTAAACCTTCTACTTCTACTTCTCTATGACCTTGACATAAATATTTCTTCTGTCAGTGGAAAAAGCAAGGTCTTACTTGATTTTGTCAACTTGAGTATAGCCGTACAGCTACGTGTTCCAAAACAGAGCAAAGGGGTTCAGTAAATGAAGCGTGATAGACCAAAAAGCATTTAATCTGTTACCAAAATGTTAGCATGACCGTAGTTCTAATTCTACTTCTTAGTCCCATTTAGTAATACCCACACATTTAAAATATGTGGATTTTATCTGTCCAAGATTATCCTTGCTCACTAATACACAATTAGTCTGTGTTTGGATGAAACTGTTACTTAACTGAGGGAAGGGAAATAAGTAAACAATTTAATTTACAGTAAACAAACTAAAGTGTTGTAGCAACCAGAATTCATTGACTCAGAAATAATTCTTGTGTTTGCTCTTGCATCAAGTTAGCTGATATCTAGGTGTCATGCCCAAGTTCGCCCTGACACTGACCTTTCCCACCATTATTCTAATTACAAGTATTTAAAGGAGGCAGCAAAACCCATTCTTATGATTTTTGTGTCACAGGGATTCTGCCAGGAAAAGGAAAGCCCATATGCAGGAAAGAGATGTCTGTTTGACGTTAAATCCTCCCTTACTCCCACCCCCAGATTAAACAGGAAGAGAAGATTTGCTCCCAAACACCCTACTACTCTCCATAGGTCCATGCTGCTGTGCTGGCATCTGGTCTCTGTCAATGCCAAGCTACTCCAAAGTATTCCTAAAAGGTCAAAGAGCACACGAGGAGCATGGGAACTTTTAGGAGTAAACTTAAGCAGCAAACTATTGACTAGTTAAAGTCGCAGGCTTGCTGAGAACAAGAATCCTCTTATTATAAAACCTGTGAAGCTTGTGGCTGGAACAATGGTTCAGAGGTTCAGAGACTGCCCTTGCAAAGGCCTGGACGAGTCTCCACACACACACATGGCAGCTCACCACCATTCATAACTCCAGTTCCAGGGGAACCAATGCCCTCCTCTGTCCTTTAGGGCACCAGAAATGCACATGGTTCAAGTTCAAGCAACCTGGTTTACATAGTGAGCACTGATCTCAAAAAACTACTAATCATAATCATAATAACTGGCTACCATACACATAGAATAAATAAATACGTTTTAAAAAAATCTGTGAAGCTTAAGAAACATAATTTCTTTAGCTCAGATTCTCTATCAACAGAGAAAGACACTTCTTCTTTCTACTATTCCTTTCCTTTTAACATTTTCTTTTGGTGATTGGTTTGAGGCAGGTTTTTGCTATGAAGCATAGGCTGTCCACAACATTGCAGTGTTCCTGCAGAAGGGCTAAGGAGGGAACATGGAGAAATGCTGAGGGCCTCTCCCCTCCTAATGCTGAGGACCTCTCCCCTTAGGGCTCAGGGATTATTTGGAAGAAGAGGCAAAAAAGACTGTGACAAGGCTTTCTAGACACAACAAACCCGATGATACTCACATGAACTCACAGAGTTCTGTGGCAGCACAAACAGGACTTGCACATGTTTAAGTCAGACATATTCCCTGTGCTGAGATGGAGAAATAGACAGGAGCTCCCATCCTTAACCAAGAAGCTATCTTCAATTGACAACTGCTTGCAAACTACACTGAAGGGCAGGCCCTATGTCTCGCATTAGGTGGCCAACACAATCCAAACCAGAGGTATTTTTTGGAGAATATTTTGTTTGGCCACTTTTTAAAACTTTACTGGTCTTTTGCTTGTACATTATGGCTTCTAATTTTGTGTTTTTTTGGATTTGTGTGTGTGTGTGTGTGTGTGTGTGTGTGTGTGTGTGTGTGTGTGTGTGTGCGCACACATGCATGTGCATTTTACATGCTCTTTCTTTTTTATTTTCTTTTTTGTTAGTTTGTTCATTTAGTTTCATTCTTGTTTGTCTTTTTATTTGCCTGTTTGTTTTCTTAAGAAAGAGAGAGAGAAAGAAGGGAGAGAAGGTGAGGTTGGAAAGAAGAAGAGGTAGGGAGAATCTGGGAGATCAGGGATGGGAGATCCTGATCAAAACATGTGGTTAAAAAATATTTTCAATTAACTAAACACTTTAAACACTAAAGAAATGTAATTAAGGTGATATAATATAACTTTGCCCTCTCCTTCACCTGCCCTTGCCTTAAACACACACACACACAAACACATATATACATATACTATATGTTAATTAGCAAAATATTAAAATGTGTTCTTTTTCTATGGTCAATGACTAAAAATCCAACTACCACTAAGTTCTCTAACATGTGAGCCTTGCTTAAGGAGAGGGATTTAATGGGAGTATGAGCCTCTTCAAACACTGATTAGTCATTCACCAAGTCTATAAGAACAAGGAACTATGCCTCACACCAATGGTGCATAAACACCTACGAACTTTGGATAAACTGAGAAAATCTTAAAATATCTTATGGAAGCACTGAGAGCCCTTCCAGCTATAATCTCTATAATTTGATTCTGTGACTTCAGTAAGATAGTTAAATCCCTGGTTACATTATACTTGTGGTCCTAACATATAAGTTAGACAGTAGGGTTGGCAGAGCTATTATGGCTCTGTAATAATGGCTAGTGTGTCTTGAGCACTAATAGTGATGTGCTGTTCCTGCTGCTTGGTCCACTGCTACACCTCTCTCAGCCAGAAAAATGACTGACAGATGGCAGGTACTCTACATCATGTAGAATTCATGAATGAATCGATAGGTCCTTTCCTGCTTCATAACAACCTCACACTCATCTGTATAGCCCACTGATACAGGTGATGCACGTGAGGATTCATGACATATTCCAGGGTAATTGACTAGTGAATGGGAAAGCCACGTTCTGGAAGATGTCCTTAGTGAAAGACAAGCAGAAAGAACTATCCGTTTTTTCCCCCAAATAAAAGCTCTTCTCCCATTGTTCTGAATTTCAAGGACATAATTTATACTTTCTTTAGAGGACAAGCTAGCTGATTTCTCCCACAGTGCCTTGAAAGATGGGGCACTAGCACTTACGTAGTATGCATCATATTCCCAGATGCATGTGGGTACTTTTTTCAGGGACATCATCATTCACACGGTCTATTTTTATTTTTCTACTCCCCACATTATGAATGAAGAAAATGAGAATGAAATCTCTCTTCATTATTTCCCAAATTTGCTCAAAGATTAGTACAAACTAAGCAGCTGGTTAAAATAGCACTAGGCCCTGCTCCAAATCTTTTGACTCAGAATATTCAGGCAAGGAGCCCAGATCATTCTGACTCTAGAGCTAAACATTAACCCTTTAGATGGGGGCCACATGCTACTTCATCTCTGTTCTCTCTGCTGCCATGCTAGGCCACCGCAATGTCTCATCTTTCTTTAATGCATCAGTTTGTAAAGCAAAATCATAAGACTGCCCCAGAGGGAATAGTACAGCATTGAGATCTCGTCGGGGAGGTACAGTGCTGCTAAATTCTGTCTTCTGGCGAGAGGATTATAGAAAAGCATGAGAAAAGGAAAGCAATTCAGTTACACAGGTTTTTTTTTTTTTTCTTTAGGCATATGCCCTCCTTCTGACACCCACAGAGGAAAATCAATCCATATTTTCTGCAAATCTCAGCAGGAAGCAAGGGGCTTTTCAAGAAGCTTGTGTAGGCTATTTGGAACAGGGCTCTTGAAACCCAGTGTTTTTCAAAGGTGACAGTCAATAAAATTCCATAATGCTCTTTTTCATCATGTATGTAGAACTGCTGTATTATATGATAAAGTCTCCATAGAGAGCTTCACTGGAAATTTTTAGGATGTATCATATCTTTAAAGAGAAAGATGTCACAATTCTCTGACCATTTTAGCTTTAACTGAGTCTCTTTAGGATACTTCCACTTAAATAAGCTTTCCTAGAAACATGTCCCCTTTTTATCTAAAGACTCTCACTGGCATAGTCTTCAGAAATAGTGTAGAGAGCTGAATGACATTAACGTAAATATAATTTTATCATCTTTAGATCATCCAAGTAGATAAATTTTCATATCAGATGTGTTAAAAAAATTTTCATTTTATTTTAAATTTATTGCAGTCTGTTTCCCAAGTAAGTGTTGAGATAACTATGCCAACCAAAACAAAGAGTAAAATATCACTGTGATATCATGCATATTTAAGAAAAAAACAAGTTATTCTTGACAAAGAAACCTTGATTCTTCTGACCAGAATCTGCAGAAAAATAATCCAGATGAGGCAGGACACAGCATCTTAAATATGAATAACTTAGACCCTTTCAGTGAAGGACAAACCAAAGTGTGTTGTTTAGGAGCTCAATAAAAAGCTTGGAAGAAAAACCAAGGTCATTCCACTTCTGAGTAGTGAAATTAATCTCACACTTTTAGCCTTGGAAGGTATGATCCTGGTAAGTGCAGACCTTATTTCACAGTCCCATCTGATTGGCTACTTGAATTAACTGGTCATATTCATACCTGAGAATTTCAACACCAGACAGAAGGTGTTAGTTAATTTAAAAATTCTTGTTAAACAGGGTCAAATTGATAACAGTAAAGAAAGGCAAAAACATAAGCAACTTAGAGATAAGGTAGAATGGAAAGCACAACCCAGCCCCCTCACCCCCACCTCCTGCCTGCCACACTTCTGTCATTCTTTATAAAGAAGGGCCTCACAAGCTCACTCTGTAGCCCGGCTGTCTCAGATCTCACTACTTAGTCCAGGAGGATCTTGAACACAGCCTCAGTCTTTTGAGTACTATGATTACTTACATGCATAAATCACCACGTCCAAATTAGTCAAAGCCCTTGTTAATATTTCCCTGTTCCACACGACATGGTGTGGATTGTTCTTTAATGTATATAAATACTTGCATTGTGGGTATCTACTTCTAGAAACAAGCTGGGCAGACTGAAAACAAGAGAACAGTGAGAAAGTCACTTGTCTAGAGCAGTCAGGTACACATAGTATTTTTTTCCAGCCTTGCTAGCTATTTCCAGGGAGAGGGACAAAAGAAAGTTGCATAAGCTTAGTCCCAAGGACAGTCAATAGCACAAACTCTTTAAGATGCAAGTCAAGGCTTGCAATTTGCTCTGTGGTAGTTTCCTCTATTCCACAGTTTGGTTTTGGTGTTTTAAAGAAACTGCCACAGCACAAGAATTTGATGACTCAAGAGCAAAGGCACTATTAAATGTGAGCTAGTAGCTGATAAAATATAGATCACAAAGTAAACTCACACTTTGAAATACCACCCAGTTTCATGCTTCATTTGCCCAATTCTGATCCTCATTTATTAATTTTCATCAAAGCATAAAGCCAAGTTTTCGTTACGTTAGGAACATGGCACCTCTCATCACGCTTGATAGAAGAACATTAATAATTAACGAATGACTGAAAGTAGGGCATCTAAGATTTTTGGGCCCAATTATTTTCATACTATTCAATAATGGAAAGGGAAAACATGCATCCTGAATAAACAGAAGAAATGAATGTTCTGATCATAATTAGTTTGATAATAGTGTAAAATCTAATCTTCAAGTACTTAGATGACTAGAAATGGAGTTATCAGATTTCACAACAATGTAGGCTTCAGACACAATAAACTTACTAATTTGTCTGTAGTTTCTCTTACACATGAATCTCCAAAGGGGATATTACATATAAAAACAAACAGCTGTTATTCTAGTTACTGACCATATAGCATCAGTTCAACATGTTCTTAATTCTTGAGATTCTTCTTCTTCCGTCCTCAAAATGTCTGTCTCTTGTTTCCCTTCAGTGTACATAATTTAAAATCCCTCTCTTATAGAATTGTGTACTTATACTATACCCCAAATGGTTTCCTCTCCTATCATTTCAGTGTTATTGGTGCAGCATTCTAATCATGCTTGGTAGCACTTGTTCTTCACATTTAAAAGTCTCAAAGCTTACTTACAAATAGCTTCTGAATACTGGTCTGTGAAGTTTAGCATTCCTATCATTTGGGAAGCTTATCAGAAAGGCAAAAGTCCCATGCCCACCAATGCTGACTGAATGAGGGATGGTATACTGTCAAGCATTCCAGGTGATTCTTGGAGTATGAGAAGCACTGCTAGATATTTTGAATAACACTAGTGGAAGAGGGTTTAACTACAGCCAAAGTCTAACCTCTTTTTTTTTTTTCCTGATTCTGAAGAATGGCTTCTATGTCATGCCTACAAAAACTACTACCGTTTCCTTCAAGGGTGAGGCCTTTGGAAGGTAGTATGTGCAGTGAAAGTACAAACTTCAAAATCTGGAGTTCCTTCCAGATGTGATAGCACACACCTGAAATCCTAGCATGCAGGAGAATGAGGCTGAAAGACCACAAAATTGAGGCAGTCTATGCTATATAGTAATTCAAATCTAGTATAATCCATATAGTAAGACCTTGTTTTAAAGAAAGAAAGAAAGAAAGAAAGAAAGAAAGAAAGAAAGAAAGAAAGAAAGAAAGAAAGAAAGAAAGAAAGAAAGAAAGAAAGAAAGAAAAGAAAGAAAGAAAGGAAGGAAGGAAGGAAGGAAGGAAGGAAGGAAAGAAGGAAGGAAGGAAGGAAGGAAGGAAGGAAGGAAGGAAGGAAGGAAGGAAGGAAGGAAGGGACAAAAAAGGAAAAAAACAAAACAAAAGGTGGGAAGATCTCCATGAGTCCAAGGCCAGCCTGGGCTATGGACTGAGCTCCTGTCTCAAAAGACAAAACAAGACAAATAACAAAAGTCTTGAGATCTAGTCAAAGTTCCATTACTCATGTGTTTGTCAAACCTGAGCAAATTACTTAACCTCATTGAGTCTTTTGTCACATTCACTTGAATTTAAGGGATGATTAATTTTTGGTTCTTTTGTTTTATTTTATAGCATTGTGGACTCAAATATAGCTAAAAAGAAAAAAAAATACAGTGAGAACATTCACTCCCTATCCCAGTCTCCTTAGTGATAGTACCTTACATAGCTATGTTACAATAGCACAATAAAGAAATCTGCTCTATCTCTGTAAGTTTGTCATGAAAAAATGTTATATAAATAGAATGACAGTTGGTATTCCAGGAGTGGCATTTATCTCTTAGTATAATTTTTTTTAGTTCAAACAAAACAGTGATATAAAGCAATAACTCATTCCTTTTCACATCTGAGTCTCATTCTAAGATATGAATGCAAGTTTTTTTCACATTTTGTAGTGCTGTGGACTAAACCCCCAGCCTTGCAGATCTTAAACATGTACTCTTACCAATAACTATGCTCCCAAACCACGAAGTTAATTTCAAATATATGGACTGCAAGTCAATGTCATAAGCTTGCCTTTACATCCTCTTCATTGGGTCTTCTGTGAGTAAATATTTTTAGCTTTTAAATGTCAATAGCTTTTCTTATATTTACTGTGCTTTTGTATGAAGTCTAAAATATTTTCATCTAGTCCTTGGTTCTCAAGGTTTCCTTCTCTATTTTCTCCTAAAACTTTTACAGTTTACTATTCACATGTAATTCTATGATCCAAATTGAGTTAGTAGTTGTATAATCCATGAGGTTAGGTTGACTTTTTTAGGCGGGGGTCTATTTGCTTGGGCCATCAGTTTTATACACTAAATAGATGTTTATAGTTGTTAAACCTCTAGTCATCACTGGCACCTTTTCATCTGAATCAGGTACATTAATTTTTAAGAGGTATACTTTAAGAGTAACTTTGCAGGTAGAAACAAGGATATTGCATTGAATGCAATACCAGTCTTAAGCAATCACAATATTGCACAAACATCAAAATGTTTCTTCTGTACCAGGTTACATTTGGTGGAGCATTTGCTTGCAAGACAATGAGACATTAGGCTTGTGGTTTCTAAAGAAATAATAACAATGATTGAGGCTTGTAAACCATACCATGATACTACTAATAAAGTTGTAAAGCTTTTCTTTTCGAGCAGTGATACTGGTTTGCGTCTTAGAGTAATGTTGACATGTACATGCTGATGTGAATGTTGATTTATTGATTATTCTAGTGGGTTCATGGCAGAGGGCAGTTTATTCTTTGCTAACGAGGGATTAAAGGTGTGTACTACATTGCCTTAACCATAGAAATTCCTTTCACCTGGCATTAGTACAAACAGGACAGGATTAGTCTGATGAAAATTCTTTCTGCATTCCATCTGAATCACAGGTCTCTGAATGTGATCCCTTCATACAGGAGCTTGGATGTGATCCTTTCCTAGCTATCACATAGGCCTTTCAATGTGATCCTTTGCTAGAGCAGCCATGCTGCTGGATTAAAAGATTAAATGTTCCTCTACATTGGCATCTCTCTCTCTCTCAGCCTCTTCTTTTGGAACAGACTTGATGGTATAATAGAAATGTTTCCAGATTCTAGCAAACTATCCAAAACCTATCATCACTGTACCTATCAAATGAAGAATTTATCTTTGTTTTAAAGTCTGGCTCATACAAGTTACTTGGTACAGCTTCTGTATCAATTGTCTGCTTTTTCACACAGTCTCGATTGTTTTTATCTGGTGTTTGATTTTCTGTTTACTGAGACAGGCTCACTATGTAGCACCGGCTGACCTTGAACTTGTGATCCTCCTGTCTAAGCCTCCACGTATACCACCATGCTGGCTTGCTAATTACTTTGATTCAATAAATAATACATTAGTTCATTACATTGTGACTATTTAAGACTTAAAACAGCACAGCAGTGCTTGGCGTAAATTACGAGGGAACACTTCACTTGAGACCCAACGTCAACCACTTCACTTAAACATAAGTAACTTTGAACTATTTATTCTTTAGTTGTCTTTCTATACTTAAACACATCCACAATTTAAATGTAATGAAATTATAAACTCAGAAATAAAATAATTCCATAAAAGGTAACATAATACTGTGCTATGTATGTGTGTATTCACAGTTAGAAAATACAGTGCAGAGACTGATTTCAACCAAAGCTACTGCTGAAGATACTTTGTGTAATGATATTCCTCACTCTGACATCTATGCTTTATAGCTTAAAACAATGGCCTTAAAAATACATTTAGTGTTCTGTGTATCTTGAAATGCCAAAACATCTCTGTGAACTGGCACAGCTCTGGCATTGCTTTGCCTCTGCAGCAGTGATATAGAACCTGACTGTGAGCAAGATGGGAAAGCGAAGTAAAAATAAAGACTGAAATGGAATCATATATATTAAATATGATGCTTAATTATAACATGTAAAGATAGTGTGCCTCTCATTTTAGAAAATATATATCGACTTGTATATGGCTAATTTGCTTTATCCTTCTGAGTTTTTTCTTTTTTTCTTTTCTTCAGTTTCATTAATCTAGGTAGGTCGAAATAATTCTCCAGGGAGGGGGTTGCTTTTAACTGCATAAGCCAGCACCCATGAACTTTTTCAAAACAGCACCATTTTGGTGGTTTATAATTCTTTTTAAAGCAGTAAAGTATCTTCTTGGTGATTAATAATTCAAAACACAATAAAACAAAACCAAACAAATGACCAAAGTGTAAAGATGTGGCAAAGGAAATAAGTCTGAAGATAATGTAATGTCTAGCCAAATGAAGAAAAGCAACATAGGCTTCATGGGCAAAGCACTGGGGTGTATATTTAAAGATCTAGTGTCTAGTTGGGGATGGCAGTACACATTTTTTCCCTAGAAAAACATAATTATATTGCTATTAAATCATTTGTCTGTTGACTCATTGAGAATTGCATCGTAGCAGCTGCCTTCTATCCTATTTCTACAACTGACTAGTTTCTTTTTCTTTCTACCACCCTGAGAGGTGGATTTAATCAGTGCCAATTCATGGTTCCCTTTTCAACCCCATCCACTGAGATCTCTATAGCTTTTCACCTGAAGCCTCTACAATTTAAAGACAAAACAAGGATGCTCCACATCTCCTTCATCAAATGCAATAGAAACAGTTTTCTAAATGACATGCTTTTGTTTTGAGCCACTAATTACATTTAAAAAGAGTCAGGAATGAAAAATGTTTCTGACCCAGAAGGTTTCTGTGGAGTTTGTTTCTTCTCAATCATAAATCCCTTAGGTTTTGAGTAAAGGAAATGACTATGCCACCTGGAATCCTTGAATTCAAGCTTTGAGAAATGGAATTGGTTAAAAGATAGTGAATGAAATCTTACATGGACAGGGCTTCTGGGACATGTGACACTCTATCCTCTAAACACTAAGTTCTGTACACATACCTATATACATGTTATATCTCCCAAATAAAGATAATAAAATTTTCCTTAAAGATCTTTAGAACGTTAAATACCTGGGTACTTACAAGATTCAGAAAATGAAGGTGAAGTTTCTTAGCTATTTCCAGATCTGTGTTAATGTATTTATTACATTTAGATGATCCATCACTGTCAATGCTCCAAATTAAAGAATATTTAAAAGAAAAAAAAATCAGAACATCTTTCATCTTAATCAAATGTTTCAATCAAGAATTAAGGAGCTTCACGATATGCGTGTCACTGATGGATTATAATGTGAAGCAGACGCATAGCTCTAACTCATTGTTCCTTCTGATTTTTGTTTACTGATCATGAACAGAAATCACTAAGGAAAAAATATTTCCAGGAAACAAAGAAAATTAAGAAATGACTCAAAAGGGCATTTATTCTGAGGACAATCAGTGATATCATTCAACTAAACACCCGAAATTTAAATGTTTCTCTGACACAAAGAAAACTGAAGAAATCAATAAACATCACTACCCTTCAGGTTTCTCCGTTACATTCAGTTGAACTTATCTTTTACTTACTGTAAAAGATATGGTATTTACTTGAAATAGAATGATATATTATCATCAAATATGGCTGCCTTTTAAAAAAATAGACATATATACTGTATGCATTCATTAACTCTTTTGGAGTAATCCAGCTCCAAAAAATATAATAATCATTCTTTAAGACTGGTATTAAAAATGGCAGAAGGAATCATAGGTAGCTGTGAAAAGGCTCTGACTGAAATACTGTGAAAATGCCCACACTGGCAATGATGACTGCCAATATGCATATCAGTGTTATCTGCTTACTTAAACAAAAACCAAACAAATGAAAATTATAGGAAACAGTTTTTAAATTCATTGTGCTAGGGGTGTGGTTCAGTGACAGAGTGCATGCCTTGTATTCTTGAGGCCCTAGGTTCTTCACTCCTATGGGGAAAAAAAAAATTTTTTTAAACTAAAATGGGACTGGAGAAATAGAGGAGTGGGAAATGTATGGTGGATAAACATGGAGCCCTTGGTATGAATGCCTAGGACTCCTAGAAAGCTGGTGAGGTAGCACAGGCCTGTAGCCAGGGGTCTAGAGGGCTGGAAACACAGATCCCAAACAGTTTGTCAATCAGTGAGAGATCCTGCATCAAAAACCATGATGGAGAGTGACTAAGGAATACACCAAATACCTATTTTTGGCCTTCACAGATGTACACACCTACACAGGCATATGCCACAGAAAAAAAGAAAGAAACCTACAAGGATGAACCCATTGTGATCAATACTGTTCTAGCTCAGAGTTGTATAAATAAAAACACAAGTAACTAAATATTCAAGATTGAATTTTCTTTGTAAATATTACTTTAACATTGAAATCCCTTTTCTGCCTAAAGTTGCATCTATAATGATTTCTGTAAATGTACGGTACAATCCTCTACACAAAATAATTTTTAAAGCTATGAGGGGTTTGATATTACAATATAATTTAATGTAAGTCATGGAGTTGGCTGAATTATAATGAATCATACAGATCTTGAAATGATACATCTAACTTCCCTTTGCAGTCTATAAATGCATGCACAGTTATGTTGTTTTACCAGATGTCTCCAATGCTTGTCCTGATTAATTCTGTGTGGTTGGACATTCTACTCTCTTGGCAAAAAAAAAAAAAAAGTCACCAGCATGCCTATTATATTTCATTTCATTGGCAAGATTTGTTTTACTGAAGTTAGCTCTTTCTTTTCACTTCATGTTTTTATTTAATCGTTTAGGTATCAGGGAAGAGAAATATATATATTTGTGAGTCAAAGTTAACATCAAAGCAAGTGTTTATAAGATTAAATAATTTATGCTTTAAAGCACAATGATTAATGCAACTAATTAGCTTTATTCTCTTGACCTCTGGACAAACAAAGTTTATATTTATCTAGCACTTACTGTTAGCAAGAGAAGTCTGGCATTTTGGAAAAAGAAGTATTGCTAAGTAATGAGAGAAGGCTTATAATTTCAAGAAATAAACATTCTGCATAACAGTACCAACATAGAGGGTTAGTTAAAAGATCAAGAAATGTATCTAAATGCATAATAGGGGAAATCTTAAAAGGATGTAAGAAAGTAAAGGTACATTAGGAAGGACTGTCTCAGCATCTTTAGTTAATCCCCCACGGGGAGAACAGAGGTATAGTACACTCTCCACTTAATCTCTGGTAGATGGAAAGCTCTGCACGCATGCAAGCTATGATGAGTCTGCTGCGGGCTATGATCAAGGGAACGAAGCAGAAGGCGGAAGCAGCGTGCTCCATCTCGCCATCAGGTTTCTGCCCCACTGCATGGTAAGCAGCCCTGTCACATTCCTAACACGCGCACAAGGTTGCACTGATCTCCCTCCCGAGTTCTTTTCTTGGTGTGTGCATTGTCAATATTTTTATTAGCCTAAGGCGTTTTCTGTCCACCGTCCTCATTGGAGAGTAGGTTTCCAGAGAGCAGAGAGCTGTATTTCTAGCCCCAGAAAAGCACCTGACATATAATATGTATTCTATAACACTATTGAATGAAAGAATTTAACAATACAAGAGAAAGGAAAAGGAGAGGGAATGAGGATGTAAAGAACATCCCGCATTTGAAAGGCCAAAGTTACAGGGCAATGAACCACTAGATTAGGCAACATGCAGGATGTCCTGCTCTTTAATTAATTAATTAATTTCTAATCAAAATGCTTAAGAGGAATATCCTGGAAATACTATGACTACCACATACCCTTCATATTGCAGAAGCTTGTCTGATGACTAGAACATCAACTGCATTTTATTCCTGTCCTTATTGCAACTGAAAAGCAAAACAACACAACCTACGCCCCAAAACAGTGACTATAGTCTTGAAGTGTATTTGAATCAGTAAGCTTTTCAGGATAAAGTATTAAAATCGCCTATAATCATATTTCCAAAAGTAAGACTGTGTTTTGTGAACCACAATTTCTAGTTTCTGTCTTGAGCACTCGAGTTTCTTCTCAAATATCACTATATTAATCTGGCATTTTCTTTTTTACTGCTGTTATATTTAAGTTTCATTTCATAGACAAAGGGCAATTCCTAAACACTACTGAAATGGCATATTATTCTCCTTGACTAGAGATATGTATTTGTCCATTCATATTTTTTAACTCAATTTTCGCAACAGATACTGGATATATTTCAGAATATGAAATACACCGCCTGTTCTCTCAACCACTAAAACATAAAGTATTTTCTACAGCCTTTCATGGAAACAGCAACACTCAAAATTTTGAATTTAAATTGAATTATGTAGAAAGTGTTTGTTCTCTTTGAAAGAATTTGAATATTTTAATTGTGTGAGATATATCTTGTAGGTTAAAAGTATAATGTCATGAGTCTCATTATTTAAATCTCATATGGAAACCATCTTTGCCTGAAATACTTTGACACATACAAGTGAGCACTGCACTGAGTACTACTGTCCAGCAAGACTCAAATGTATTTTGGCATTATAATTCTTTCCAGATTTGGGGATGAGGGAGTCCTTCCAGGTTTACTACATTATTATGTCATCTTCAGATATGTGAATCTTGCAGAAAGAATAGTTGGATTCGAAGGAGAAAATTACAATGCTCGTGTTTGTAAAGAATGTCTTCTGAACAATTACACTGACTCAATTCCAATAACAACTACTTTTTTCCAGCTAACAACACAGCCACCACCATGCCAAATATACTCTTTAATGAGTCAACTGCTGAGTAAGTTTTGTTAAGTGTGCCTGAATCTCTTTCTCAATAGGCAGAAGGTGATTGGTTATTGCTTAGGACAATATACACAATCTTAAAATGAGAAGGTACCACCTATGTGACTCAAGGTAGGTTGTATAAACTTCAAAGCAATCATCCATCTAATGCAATGTGTATATGTATGTGTGAGAATGCCTTGGAAATTACAAACTGCCATACAAATGCAAGACTCATGTTGTAATGTTGTTTCCAGTGATGCTTAAAATGTAACATATGTAATTGGTTTCTAACCCTGCCATGTGAGATATGAACAATACAGGAGAAAATTCAGAGATTGGAAAATAAACAGAAATATCCTTCTGCACTTGTTTTCTAGGTGCAATATCTGCAACATTAGACATGTAGAGAGAGGCTTTTTGCATGCATGGCTTGTAATTGCCTGCTAACTCATCCCTTTGCTTTTGCCCTTGCCACCTTACAATCTGTTTTCAATGCACAGCAATCACACTAAGCCTTTTAAAGGATAAAGTGGTGCAGGTCATTCCTCTGCTTCCCATTCCTCGGTGGCTTCTACCCTCACACAGACTAAAAGCCTTAGCTCTTACACTGACCTGGGAGACACTACAGTGTTGGCTTCTCCACCCTGTCACACCTCAAGGGCTTTTCTTCTCTTTACTTTTCCTCTTGTCCACTGTCCTTCAGACACAATGACCTGCTTGTCCTCTATATACAGGCAGGATCCCACTAAAGGATCTCTCCCTCATTTGCCCAGATCAGCCTCCATGTGTTTTCAAATGTTTTCCTCTCTTGCTTCCCTTCAAGTCTTTGTTCAGCTGCTACCTCACTGGGGAGTTTTCTTCAACTTTATTATTTATAATACATAAGTCAGACTCTCTCTAAACTGTATTCATCTCTCATTCCCTATATTGCAGCAAAATATTCAGTACCACTACTTAATATATTTAATTTCTTACTATGAATTTCACAGGAGTGGGGATTTTTATAATTCATTAGCTGCTGTACCCCTGGCACCTAGCACCATTCCTGTCACATAGAACATCATCCATATGCATTTATTAATAGACATACTACTTTGGTATCTCTCTTTCTCTCTCTTACATACACACACACACACATACACATACACACACACACAAACACACACACAGGAAATATCCATAAATTACAAGATTGTAACAAGTTTTGTTGGTTCAGTATCTAAGTCCAAGCTAAAGTTTCTAAAAGTAAAAAAAAAAAAAAATTAAAAGGCATAATAAAGAAAAAATGATATTTTTCTCTTTCCAAAAAGTCAACACAAAACAAAATAAACTAAATCATGCCCAGTGTATCAATAATTTGGCACTAAGATCGCAAAGTTCCAATGTACTCCTAAAACCTTTGTTTGGTCAACTATCAATACCAGCTGAGAAAAACACATATCAAATCCAGCTTTGAATAAAATATTAAATATCAAAAAAATTAAAATAAATCATGTATACCTCTAATTCTCTTCTATAAGTAATCAAGATTAGCAAAATCAGATAAGACATTCTAATGTGCTGCATTTGCCTTCACAAACACATAAAGATAAATTCTCCCTTTTGGCCCTTATATAACTTACTGAACAATCACACAAAGAGCTTAGTATTAAGATCTGTTATTAGAATATGTGGCCCTTGAGACACAAAGTTCAGAAATTCTAGGGTACTCTCACTGGAATGTGATAAAATCAGCTGTCTTTCAAGTATTTTTACCAACATACTAAATAAGTTTAAAATTTCTTCAAGGAAATTTTAAAAAAATGTACAAATAAGATTTGCCAAAAGTATGATGGGATGGGGAGTAGCTATAAAAGAGCTATGCTTACTGAATCCTAGTGTTAATGATATGCTATTTTATCTCAAAGTCCCACTGGAACAGAAAGGTTGTATGGTCATTCACATGTAATTTGACTCCCCCATATAAATCCTTTCCCATCCATCATCCTGTAGCTCTGACAACCCTCAAGCAACAAGTTCTTTAGCTGTTTCATGACTTTCCAACAGTTCTCTAGGAGAGCTCCTTGGGGTTAGAAAATGTCAACGAATGAATAATCAAGAAATAATCAATTTAATGATGAATCCCTGTTTTATCATCACTCCTGCCTTCAAATTAAGAAGAAAAATATAAATAAAGCAGAGATGTAGGCACTGACGTGATACTATCAGCTATCGTCTTTAGATTGCCCTGAACCAGTATAAGGAAAGGGAGATTATGTCACCTGTCATTATGTCATTATGTCATCCTGTCAGAGACATGATGTCTATGGTAGCTGCCCTTAATGTTTCCAGCATCAACTTTAGCCACCTGCCCTCCTTTCACTGTCCAGTGCATTGTTACTTTGATTGTTATACGATATTTTCAGGCACTGAAGTAAATGCCAATTAAATCGTTCAATTTAAAAGTTTCCCCTTTTCTTTTTAATCTGTCTATTAATACAGTTGGAATAAAAATTATCTCCCCATTATAGACAAAGAAAACCTGCCTTGAGTGAAATCAGGCAGTTTTAGATTTTAACTGGTTTAAAATGACAGCGTCTCAAAGAGAAGGCCCAAAACTAGGACTGTATGATGCAAAGGCAATTCCCCTGGCTGCTTAGCTCTTCTGTTCTCCCATTTTGGCTGAGGTTGGTTATGTGCAGAGGTTATGAGGTTTGTAACACTTGCATGGAAATGATCCTCTTGAATTTATTCCTCCAACAAGTTCTTTCAGAAGGATACACATAATTATAGAATGAAAGACAGTATTTGAGAATCAAAGGAAAAAAGGGTACAGTTTGGGATGACAGACAGTGCAAACTCCCTAAGACTACACTGGGATAGCCTAGCCTTGCTCAAAACAATGATGCAATCACAGTCGAGTTAGTCTTAAGGAACTTATAGTACAGATATTTTATTTTCTACTTATTAAATGAGAAATTACTATGTATTCCAATAATTAACTTCTACAGTCACAAAGAAGGGCTTAAAAAGTTATAACCACTGTGAAATTTGGACATTTCTCAAATGTTCAGATTCTAACAGATGACTGAACAGTAAAAGTGGAGGAAATGACTATAAGACCATCTTGAAATCTTGGGTTTCAATGCAGAGAAGAACTTGGGAACCACAGCTCTACTGGGACAGTAGGATGAGAATACAGAGCATGGCATGGGAAAGATGGACGTGTGGTGTGGAGTGCATCTGTGTAATAGAGTGGGGAGCCAGGAGACCAGCACTGATGAAGCCTTCTAACACTGTGACAGATGCCACGAAGTTCACTTAGCCCCTTCACATACTTTAGAAATTGTAGCATATTAGCATAGCAGTAAATTTATTTTTAGTCAACATGAATGCTATACAGGGAAAGAGTTAGCATCATTGTTAGATATTTACTGTGTTCCAACATCACCACCCAGGGAAATACACACACTATATCCTCTGGGCTTAAAAAGTGTATGAATTATCATTTTATTATTCCTAGCCTCACAGTATAAGCAATCACTCTTAGCTACTGATAAACATATTTCTATTCCTTATACGCCCATATGTGAATGTTTTGGCAATTACCTATAAATAATTCAAGCTAATTCCCCAAAGATTTCATCCCTGATGAAAAGTATCCTTTAAAATGCTGATGGTACACTTTGGGGAGAAAAAGTACAATAATGAAGGGCCATACAAAAGATATGCATATGAACCTACATTTCTCTTTCACATACCTTTCCCGTGGTTTCAATATTGAAAAATAAGCATGTTATTTTTAACAAGATAATTCTCACTTTCTTTGGATGTAATAAAAATGTCAAAGTCTTAAATTTTCATACCTACATAATGGATTACAAGGTTATAAAATGCATTCAACATGGAGGTTTCCATAAGTGTTATAATAAAAGGTCTAGAAAAAATGAGAATGAGGAAAGAAATTTAAAGAAAACTACTCTGGTGGGAGAAATAGCTCAGTAGGTAAAGGCACCTGCTACCAAACCTGTTGACCTCAATGTATTCCCAAGGACCCATGATGCAAAGAGATACCATCGCTTACAACTCTGATCTCCACACACTCACTGTGAAACATTTCAACACACACAAACACCCAACAACCAATAAAAGTAGATTAATTTCTAGTACAGGATCTGCCATAAGATGGCTATGTGACTTTGGTAAAATTTAAAAATGTCAAATCTATAGCATCTGAAGTAAAAAAATTCTTCCATTCTTGTTTTCCACTGAGCCGCATCCCTAGTTTCCTAAATCCCCATTAATAGAGGTAACCAGCAAATTGAGACTTATCCATTTCTGGATTTATAACATAACTGCTATGAACTTCAAATTTCCAATGACAGGCTAAGAAGGTTGGCTTCTGAACTACTGTGATAATCACAAACACAGAAAAAACAAAAACAAAAACAAAAAATGAAACACTCTCCACCAAGTAAAAGCCAGAATCAGAGCTCTAGTGTCTGATAAAGAACATTAACCTTTAACATTTGTGAGACCACTTTAGGTCCTTCATTCATCTCAGAACAAAACTGTTTAGTTTAGCATGCATGGTATGCTTAATTAAAAGAAGCTAAGCATACAGCAGTATAGACTGGCTACACCAGAGGACATAAACATGGAACTCTGTTGGTATCAAGTCACGGGCAGGGATGTTATTTGGTTTACATTATTTAAACACTCTATATGAAAGTGAATCTAATCTCAAATGTTATAGAATACCCTATAAAAATTTGCCCACTGAAACTCAACAAAGGAAATTTTAGTGCTAGACTACATATTTTAAGGGATGTAGAAATGCATGGATAGGTAGTACTGAATTATTTATCTATACAAATCTCTCCAGAGTCCAATGAAGGTGCCCAACAACAGATTGCAGGGGTTAGGTGCCATGCTCCACAAACAGTTATTTGGTTTGTACTGTTGCAAAATAACCCACAACCAGCAAACACTAGTTCTATGGGAAAGCGTAGCCAATTGAGAGAAACCACTTCAATGTAAGGATTTCAGTGTGCTTGTAGAAAAACAAAAAGAAAAGAAACATAAAAAGATCATGCCAAGACAAGATACAAATAATTGGAAGTAATATTCAAAATATTTAACAACTCTGCTATATTGGTATTGAAGAATCAAAATGAATCTGAACACTAAAACAAGTACAGCCACACCAGGGCATGGCACCTGGACATATTCCCCAATCAGAGATGGAAATGTTTACCTTGAAGAGGTGGGCTGGGAGAAATCTGTGTATCTGCTAGGTCAATACAACATTAATATATTTGCCTGGCGTGCTTGTGAGGCCTAGAAGAAGGACTATCATTCTTTCTAGATTCTGAGATTTCTAAAGGCAATAAATATAAACAGCCTATATAAATTTGATAGACATTACACCCAGAATAACTTTTCACTTTAGAAAATTTTAAATATTTTCTAAAACAGAAAGATAAGTAACTTACTTTGGGCTCTTTTATTTGAATACTACATATTAAGGACTTCACAAGTATATACCTTTATATTAATATTGCTTCCAGTTTTAGTACCTTTTGTTTTTGTTTTGCAGTTTTATTTAAACACAAAACATGCTCATGAGCCATCTACTCCTTCTCCTTGCTGTGCAGCCTGGCTTTAGGACGGTGACTCTGGTGGTCAACTGCGTTGCTCTTTCTATAATGGCTTCAACATTCACAATCTCAGCACAGTAGGATTTGTGGCATATCGGCAGCACAGCACTTCCAGCCTCTTGACTTTGCGGAACAGAAACTTCTGGAAGCCACTGGGCAGTATGTACTTGGTTTTGTTCTTGCTCTTGTAACAGATGTTCGGCCTCAGGATCTGGTCCTTGAATCTTCTCTGCACCTTGTTGTCAATGCTTCTGGGTTCCCACCAGTCCTGCTCGGTTTAAATATATGGGTCTGACAGCTGCCTGCAGAGGCCGGAGGGCAGCCATGACACTTTGCAGGCAGAGCCAAGGAAGAAGGCTGCTTAAGTAACTTTAATTTAACTATTTCAAGTTGGAATACCCAAGGAGAGCTTCGTAAATATATCTCAGCCAAACTACAGACTACCCAACATCTATCACATGGATTGCACCTTTATATTACCAATCTCTAACTCTACTGAGTTACTACATGTGTGCTAAACTCTTTGAAAGGTTATGTATCATTAAATCTATAAAATGACTCTGTACAGGAGGAATTTTTTATCTTCAAATGCAGTTGAATAAGTCACATATATTTTCACCATACGGTATGCTGAGAGTGGTTTCACATTTCTGTAGAAATGACTCAGCCTCATTCATTTTATGAGAACAAAAAGTAGACAAGCAAGTAATTAACTATTAATAAAGTCACAGCAGTAGCCAGAAAGAATTCAGCTAGAAACCCAAATGTTCTACACTTTTATTTGCCTTTACCATGAATCTTGGGGCTAAATTCAATGAGAACCCTCCATGAGATGGAAACTGCCAGATTATCCTTGCTGCTGGTCAAGATGTCAACCATTTCTCAGTTTTACAGATGACAGTCATGAGAGACGATAAGGAATCACTCTGTTCTAGTCAGAGAGTGGAAAGCAGACGAGGAAGGGCTCTGACGCTGTAGCCATGTTTTCCAGAGTATACTGTATAACCTCTACGGTACGGGCATATCAATATCCGTAACTCTGATCTAAAATCACCAGCAAGAGATAAAAGAATGATGGAGACTTCTTTAGAGAGACTTGAGATGAGGTTCAATTTTTTTTTTTAAATCAAGTTTTAAGTAGTGACATTTTCAATATACATTTATTAGTTCTTTAAGAACTCCATACATTTTTTGACCATTTTCATCTTGTTCCCACAATGACCCCTAGATCCATGGCACCTCTCTGGAATCATTCAGCTCTACAGAAAAATGAAATCGAAAATTTGCAGGAAAATGGATGGACTTAGAACGTATAAAAATAAATGAGGTCAAACATCTCAGAAAAAGTCTGATCTTTCTCATGTGTGGATCCTAGCCTATAATATACACGTAAACAAATGTGTATGTGGACAGAGTGTAACAGGGAGAAAGGAGAACATTGAAAGGGTAACTATTAAGTGAGGAAGAAGGACTAAATGTATAATGAACACTTGAGAAATACCATGTGTTCTAAATTCATGTCTCTTATCACGCTGCTTCCATAATGCCAACACTGCAACACAGAGGGCCAAAGTAGCTAATTAACAACTTTCTGAGGAAAGTGTCCTGTGGAATATCTTTAGCTTTCTAACTTAGCAGACAAAGTGAGGTATGAGGCCTATTTACATTAGAAAGTAATGTTCTTTTCCTATAAACATGAAATATACTCCTCTCTCTCTCTTTTCCTCCCTCCCTTACTTGTTTTAAAGTTAAGACCCAAAGAGATTCCGTGACTTGCTTCAGTCCATATAGTCCACAGTCCTACAGTTCAAACTAGAGTCCTGGGCTAGAGTCCCAGGAATCCACACTGAGTACTCTTTGCAGCATATCTTCCTGACATAAGAATCTGGCATCTTATAGCTGAGCTTATATAGGCAGGTTCTTCTGAATTCATTCTTTCAAATTATTAAGAGCCCATTTGATTTGCATAATAATTTCTCATCTATACTTTAACTTTTTTAGTTTTCTATCTAAAACTAGGAATGTTCAACAAAAATAATAGTATTACAGAGTTTAAACCCGTTGGTATCTACAGATAGCATTATCTAAGAAGAACCCATAATCATAGGTTTCTTCTTGGAGGTCCTTAACAAGGTGTTTGATTTTAAAGCATTAGTCTTCTACTCATGTGGTTGGCAATAGGTTCCTTTAGCATTCTCCTTTTGCTATTAACTTACAGAAGAAGTGGAAACATTTGCAGGTGGGGAGCTGTGGGGGAGACTTGAAGCATCAATAATCAGATAGGACAAACAGTTCCTTTCCAGGAGCTGCAGCTGTTCAGCCTTGCTCATCTGTCATCAGTTTGGATTTCATGACCACTTCATCATCTTTTATGCTTCATGAATCCCAATGTAGCAGCTAGATTTAAGTTAAGATATAGCAGCAATATGCTACCTATATAGATTCCAACATCAAACTATTTGTAGATGAGCCTATATTTACTCATTTTCTGTTGCTATAACAAAATATCTATGTCTCAGAAATATGTAGGGGCAGAGGTTTATTTGGTCACAGAAGGCTGGAAGCCTAACATGGGGTAACCAGCAGATTTGGCTGGGTCTTTCTGGCTCTATTATTATTACATAATACATGGTATTGTGATGGACATACTCACTGAGGATTCAGAGGTCAGGATTGCTCATTTTATAGCAATGTGGCCAAGATACATCTGACCTGGGTCCCATGTATCCCTTCTTAAGAGTCTCCTGCAATTATCTAACCACCTTCCATTAGACCTCCACCTCTTAAAAGAGCCACACCACATGACTAAACTTCCAAAACACAAACAAGATTCCCAGCACATGGTTCTTTGGTGTAAGTGTGGGGAACACACCAAATTCACACCAATTCAGACCATAACAAACTGATTATTCTATAAAATATCAAAAAAAAAGCTTTTCTTGAGAGAAAGTCTCACATATCCTAGGTTGACTTTGAACTTGCTATGTAGGTGAGGATGACCTTGAACTTCTATTCCTCCTGCCTCCATCTCCAGAGTGATGGAATTATATCTATTTACCATATGTGTTGCTGCAGTTTGAACCCTAGGGCTTCGTGAATGTTGGGCATGTACACTTTCAACTGAGCCTATATCCAGTCAGTCCAACATTACTTAATTTTAAAATGGAGATAAAATAACTCCTCCTACTACCATAAGATTAATTTGGAACCATTGCCACCTATTTAGAAGAGGAGAGGGGGGCATACAAGAGAGAGACTTAGCATATATACAGCAGGAAGCCTAAAAACTTTCAAAATGGAAAGGATACAGCAAAACAGAACAATTCACACAGCAGGAAAAGTAACCAGATGCCAGCTATCACAGTTACACACAGTACCAATTAATTATACTCAGCTTTTTAATCGCTATCAGATATAATATAAGTGTTGGGAAAACATTTAAAGACAAAAATCTGGCAACTCTTTACTTAATATGAGGAATTTAAATTAAAAAAAATTGCAGTCTCAGCAATGACTACAAATGGCAATTTCCACTTGTATAGAGAGTGCCTAAGATAAAGCCAGGGATCTATGAAATTTTGTCAATATCCATTACAAAATTCCTGTGACTAAATTCTATAGGCATAAAATATGGGCAGACTCTTCATCCCCATTTGAATTCATATAGTACACTGATAAACATTTGCCACTTATTCATTTAAATATTCATGAATGACATAGTCTTTAACTCAACAACAGAAGTAGCATACAGTACAGTAATGACTTAAGAATCAAGTAATGTCTTTAATATTGCTTCCCTAAACTGTCTACTAGCCTTTTAACAGGTCTTTAATAAGCCAAATATTATGCTTCCATTTGTAATGCTAACTAGAGTAAAATAAAAATTTGCCAAATTAATGCTCAATAAACAAGCAAATAATGTTATATGAATTAAATTACATAATAAAGGTTTGAGTATTTTTCTCCTAAGAGGAGAGGGTCTATTGTGATCAGTTCATTCCTTTTCTGAGATTTTATTATCACAAAATAGGACTCTGCTGGGTAAAGGGAACATAAGAATAGGATATAAAGTCAAACTTTGGGAGTTTTGGGTATAGCTCAGTGGAAAAGCGTGTGCTTCACAGGCTAAAAGCCCTAGGTTTAATATCAGTACCACAAATGACAGTTAAGGTATGTATACATACTGTGTGGGTTTACTGAAAACTTAAGCTGTGTACTCCAGCACTCAGAGCTTGATTCTAGGTCATAGCTTAGGTCATAGATAACTCTTCAAAGAAAATGTTCTAGGCTGAAAACGAATACAGCCAACTCCAAGTTCTACCTGAGTTTGCTGTAAGAATACTTATTGTAATTGTTCACTGTGATTGTACTTTTGACTGCTCTAGTGTGCTGCCTTCCAGGAATCCAGGCCAGAAGTAGGAAGAACTGAATCACCCAGTGCCTCATATCTATTTCCCAATAGGTATGTTCTCAATATCAATGTTCTATATGATGATTACAGACTTAAAATGCTTTAAGAGGGGGGGAAACAATATTTTAAAAATTTGAGTCTTTGAAAGTAAGATCTTATAACATACCACTTAATTTTTACCTACGCTTTAAAAAGTAGTTTTTAATTTTCTTAGATTTCTCTTGCTTGTGGTTTACTGAGATAATGGTGGGATTCCTGAATCAACTTTGTTCAATTCATGGATTTTCCTCCTCACCTTGGAACGTTGCAACTCTATTTCGATTCAGGGTTGCTCAGTACACACTGTGATCCCATTCTCTTCTGTAATAGTTTCTGATGGTCTTCTAACTCTACTTTGGTGATAAGATTCGAAGCACAAGAAAGCCATTTCTGTAGTGAGTAAAGGTTTCTCCTTATATTTACTTTAGTTCTTTCCTTCAGTTCCCCAGCCCTCATCCACCCATCTTCTTTTCAAAACTTAAACATTCCACTTTCAAAAGACAGGATTTGAGAATTTTTAACAGCATTTTGTAATTATGTAAAAATCATCTCAGTTACATTCACTTGGAAAAGTTTTTAACGTGCCTGACTCAGGATCATGAAAATGAGCAATGTAAAACAGAGGAATGTGGTTGGCCAAAGAATGCCTCATTTGGGTTTTGTAGTATTATCTTTTAATTACATTACACATTCCGTGACTGTGTTTTGTGAACATGTCTAAAAAGGCTTTAGCTAATTAAATAGAATTACTACAATATGCTGAAGGTTTTATAACCTGATTTTGGAATTCAGCTGTTCACAATCCAAGATCCTTGAGAAACGAAGGCAGAGCTGGGCTTCTCTTCACTCAGGAAAGGCTTTATTGCTAATGTCCTCTTAGATTCATCAATTTTAAAGCGTGGAATCTAATGTGGCCACTGTTCTAGACACTATACTTGATATTATAAAGAATCAAGAATTTTACATTGATACATAGCACCTTAGAAACACGTTTACTTCCTTGAGGTTTTCATTCCCACCCTTTTTAGCCTTAGACATCACAATACACATAGTCTATTCATTCTCTATCACAAACCATTAGACTGGGCCCATTTAAACAGAAACAATATGAAGCCTCTCCAGAAGTTTGTAGTTATCACTCCTGGAATGTAAGACTATAATTGAACAGGTTAGTGAGCTCCACCCTCCCCCTCTTTGCCAGTGTGAACCTGTGTCCGGCATGGCTTCATGTCAGATACTGGGGAATCAGCAGCTCATTTCTTCAGTGAGATCCTGAGCACATTCTTCAGCTGTGTCCAGCACACACTGATCACTGTTGTCATCTGTGTCATCATCCTACTTTCCATTGTAACCTCTTTCTAGGGTCAGTTTTGTCTTTTGGAGTTTGAATCCAGCACCAGTAAGCTTGGACTTCAAGAACTTGAAGCACTAAAAGTGGAGAGAGGACTAAATGACCAGATAAAACACCCTAGAATGACTTCAGACTGGCTATATGCTAGGTAATCTAACTTTGTGGGTCTCCCCAGTAAGGACTGTGCAAGAGTGTACAGAATTCAGAAACAGGTCAGACCCTGTTCCACACCTTACCTTGTGCACAGTGTACCATCCCAGCCTCTTTCATCGGCTGCCTTCCTTCTGCTCTGCCCATCTTGTCAAATGCAAGAAATTCTAGGATAATGCATTTTTCATCACATTGCATTCTATGAGTCCATAGCATCTAGCGCAGCAGATCATACATCATTAAATACTTTTGTTTGAACTAGACATTAAAAAAGAAAAACTTGATTTCATCAGTGTCACTCTTCATTTTTTTTGAACGTGGGTATGTCACTTGACCATCAGAGTTAAAGGGGCAGTGAAGAAACAATATAAGGTTTTAATCAAAGTTAAAATTTTCAAATGGGAAAAAAAGCATAGAAGAAAAATGTGAAGTAGTCTAAAGTACACTAACACAGCACTGCTCTAGGAAATGAGTAATGAACACAGAACAGCAAACCTGCTTGATCAGGGCTGTAGCTCAGTGGTCTAGTGCTTGCTGATCAAATCTGGTTCCCTGTGTTCAATTTCCAGCATTGTGGGGATGAATAAGAATGTTAAATTGCCTAAACAGAAATCCATAGCACACAAATAGTATCTTAGTAGTCTTGTATGAACTAATGTTTATTGAACACTATGTGACAGGAATTGACTAGACCAGTAGCCCTCATGCAGTAACTGCCAGATTAGGGAGAAAAAAAAAAAAGAAGCCAAACAGAATTATCTGCAGTAACATTTAAAGTACAAGAACGAAAAAATGCATGACAACTTTTTTGAAAATGAGGAAAAAGTAAAAAAGTCACAAAAGCACTTCAAAAAGCAAAATAGTTAAGGGAATGTACTGCCCAGTTTTATGTCAACCTAACAGATGTTAGAGCCATTTTAGAAGGGGGGGGGGACTCAAATGAGAAAATGCCCCTACAAGACTGGCCTGTAAACAAACCTGTGGTGCATTCTCTTGATTAATGACTGATGAGAGAGGGCATAGCTCACTGTGGACCCTGCCACCCCTGAGCTAGTGGTCCTGGATGCTCTAAGAAAGCAAGCTGAGGAAGCCATGCAGAGCAGGCCAGAAAGCAGTATTCCTCCACGGCCTTTGCTGCAGTTCCTGCCTCTAGGATCCTGCCCCATTTGTATTCCTGTCCTGACCTCCCTCAGTAATGGAATATTACCTGGAAGTACAAATGAAATAAACCCTTTTCTGCCTTGCTTTTGGGTCATGACATCTTATCACAACAATAGAAACTGTAACTAAGGTCAGGAAGAAAAATTAAAATATAAGAAATTTTAAATCATAAAAAATAAATTATAAAATATAATTATAAAATTATATAAAATTCAGGACCTGACCCTGGATTATGTCACATCTATTGAGCATTTTTATGTACTTTCCTGATGTGGAAGCTCTCCTGAACCTTAAGTCTGTATCTGGGAATTCAGTCTCTAGAATTTTTACCACATGTGTCCAAATTGCCACCCATGGGCTGTATAAGGCCAAGACAGCTATGAATATGGCTCAACAAAAAATACAAAGAATGAAATGAACTTGTTCGGCGTATAATTCTAGTTCAAAAACGAAAGAAACATCAGTGTAGTCACTATAGCAATA
Source organism: Cricetomys ansorgei (assembly GCA_026225945.1). NCBI lineage: Eukaryota > Metazoa > Chordata > Mammalia > Rodentia > Nesomyidae > Cricetomys > Cricetomys ansorgei. The sequence continues at coordinate 823,837 of JAMJFZ010001360.1, read as the reverse complement.
GGTGGCTTCCCCTCCAATCCATCTCCATGCCTTTATAGGACCATCTGCTCTTATTTCACCACATCTAACCATAATTTGTGCACATATTTCTTATGTCTTCTCAGTTAGACCAGATAGGTCTTTATCACAAACATTTTTCAGAGCTCTGGAAGACTTACAGCTTTTTCATATGCCCAACAAGGAAACAAAGAAGCAGCAAAAGTTGACAAAAAGCCTGAGGCTAACAACAGGGAACACAGGCTCTCTCAGGGCAGTGCACCATCCACTGTTCTTGTCAAAGATAAGAGAGTCACTTTCCTTCAACCCAGTCAATACCTAACCTAGCTGCTTAGAAATCCCCTTCAACTGGAAAGAACAAAACCTCAATTCTACCAAGGCATCGTTTTTGTTACTTTTTCTCCAGGTTGTGCACCAATCCATTAGACCTGACCAGGTAGAGATGTTATAAACTGGGCTGAGATTGCAGGAAGTTGGCAGACAACTATAACAGAGTGTGAACAGGAAAAAGTGACCATGTGCCAGAGCACATAGAGGTGACCACACAACAGTCAGGTTCCCTATCTTCCCTCCTCTTCCCTCTGTGTATACTTCTCATCCTGACTCTTCGCTACTGCACTGTTTGTGTCATGCAATGGGGCTTGAAGAGGCATTAACTGTTCACATTCAGGACAATTCTAGGAGCTGGCCTATTTTAGTGGCATATTAGATACACTACTGGTATTAGATACAGGGTCCTGGACAAGGTCCTTCCACTGGATTAGGTAAGCCATATTAGGTGGTTTTATCTTTGCTAGATAAATTAACAATAACAATGGACCTCTTCTCATAGGATTTTTTTGTTATTGTTGTTTTTTTGTTTTGTTTTGTTTTGTTTTTTGAGAGTTAGGAAAAGTACTTAGAGTAATTTCTGGCATACAGTTAAGTACTTTAAATTCTCTATTAGCCAAATGATATCTAGTTAAGTTCCCAGGAGATTCATATTATATCACAATCACATTGATAGGAGTGTTTGGGTGAACCACAGAGTAAATGTAAACAGAAAATAAAACCACTAAAGGAAGAGGTAACTTGAAAAGAAGACATGAAATTGTAAGAATAGAACCGAAGTGGATGAACTCTGTGCTAGTTAGATAAGGGATAGATAAGCCCTAACCTCTTGTCTCTGAATTTCCATGTTGTCTAGAGCAATGGTTCTAGTGATTTCTATTTTCATTTTCACGTCCCTCTCCTTTTGAGAACATAGGCTCCTAAGAGTGTTTTCTCTGTGGACTAAATGTATTTTTTTTAATAAAGTTAAAATATTTTTTCCTCCCATTCTACTTCTAAACCCTACCTTGAAATCTTCCAAGCATTGATAGAGGTGATTATGATAAAACTAAATGGGACATTTATTCAATGCTCACCTTTGAAAGATTCTGGTAAGGAGATTTGGAGTTTCTACAGAGTCACAATTATTTCCCTTCTCTGTTGGTTCACCTTCAAAAGATGTCATGGTTTTCACTCCAACTATGAAGTGATCAGATTCAGAACAAACTGACCAATGTCCACCAAAATACAAAAGTCACTACTGCAGATGAATATCCTTAGAAACCTCAAACAATAAGAATATTTATTTCATAGTTCTTTAGAATGTTTCAAAACCTAAGTCCTTTATTCTTTGTTCCAACATTCTCTGGACAGCAAATTAGTTTAGTTTCCGCCATAAATACTACAAAGTATTTTTTTACTTTGTTATTTATATTTATTTGTTAATTTGGACAGGAAGGAGGAACTCAACCAATTTCCTGTGATTTAATTATATATACAATTCACATTGTTAAGCACAGGACAAGTATATTTCTTACACAGTTAGGCAATTAAGTTTGAACCAGTTCCTTACTTTGCTATTTTTAGAGCAGTAAAATAATCTTCCTCCTCCACCTCCTAATATTACTGTTTCCAGGCTTCCAGTACCTTAAACGTATCTTTTTCTGTAAACATCCAAACTACATTCACTTATCTGTATCAGCACCGAATTGAACATGTTTCTAGTCAATCTTCATACCAAGATACAAATTAGGAAGTATAATTTATTATAATCTATTTATAAGTTATAATAAACTTAAAATTTGCATGTTCTTTGAAAGAATCTTACAACTTATTGGGTTTGAGAGAGAGCATACTGGAGGACTGCTATCAGAACTAGCACTCACCTAATGGTTCTAAACACAGGACCCAGCTTTGAAATCATCTTTAAAAACCTCATTGAAATGAAATGCCCCATCAGCTGAATTTATTTAGAGATTGGCTCTTCAAGACACAACGACTTTGTGTTATGCTCTAAATATTTTAATCAGAGAAAAGAAATGACACACTTTCAAAGTCCAATTTAATGAATATTTCATTAATCTGTAAGCCTACTGTCATGAAAACCTTAAGCATTATACTTGCTTTTCATAAACCAGTTGATGGCTTCAGCAAAAGGAATATACATCCTTTTAAACTGGTTCATGTGAGGCTGAGGAAATTCTACTGTGACAAGCCTCTCCAAGCAGACTGAAGGCAGATGGTGCTGATGTGTTCAGCAGAGAGGAGTGTTGATCACAGAGTGTCTGCCAATCAAACACTTGGGGAAGAAATGAGCTCCATCTGTGTTTTAATCACGACAGCAAAACCATCCAGGGTAACTGCCAGAGCTGCACATTTTCATGGAGTACAAGCAACATAAACGAAAGTGGAAATTCCCATATACAGTACTGGCTCCAAAAAATAGGAGCACTGTCAATTAAGAACGAAATCAATAGCAGTGCCTCTTTCCAAAATATTTCTGATATTTTGATACTCTGTGCTACATTCTTTCTCTAAGGGAATTCTAATATATCTGAAGGAATTACATGAGTAAAAGGAAAGGGATGATATCTGAAAACAGTAAATCTCAAAAATATTTTAGTTACCTAACAAATTGAGAGTATCTATAAATATCTGAGCATGTTTTACATTTTATAAATGTATTATATGTTAAAAGAGCACTAAATTTATGACAGCACAAAATTGGACTTTAGTAAACGAAATTTAGTAAAACTAAAAGCATTTTCAAAAGTTCAAGTGATACCCTGCCTATAAATAACTGAATATTTCAAAAGGCCATACATATAGTAAGACTTTGAATGACCAGTGAATGACAGGTGGGAGAACACCTAAAAGCTCAGGATGCTTCTTCATGGAGACTTGTTTCTTAAGAGTGGTGACCGCCAGAGTCAAAGGCCACCAAGAGGTTACTTCCCTGAGGGCTGAAAAGAGCATGCCACAGAGCTGCTGGACAGTTACAAGAGACTTTTTACAAAGAGGTTTATGTTTAAATCGGGTTTCAAGAATTCAAAGTGAAGATTGCACCAGTGAGACAAGGCGGCTGGTCAAGGGGAAGGCAAGAGAGGCCAGCAGAGATGAGTAGCATAAGGAAGAACCAGAGAAGAAAGAGGTTTAAGATTTGAGTACACTGCAATGGAATAGAACCACTATTCTCAATGATACTAGGTGCAGAATTAGTGTATGCTGTCTCATAATTATTCATTGGGTTATTTTAATACATTATGCTTAATTAAACTATTTTATTGCATAATCAGAATAGCTTACATAATCATATAAAAATTCTTATCATTTGCTATTTTGAGGAGATACATAAGAGACATATGCATATGTGTACATATAAACGGACAAATGTACACATACAGAGATGTATATAGATGTGGAGGACAGAGGTCAATATCAGATGTCTTCCTCAAATACTCCCCACCTTATTTTTTTGGGACAGTCTCTCATTGAACCTGGAACTTGCCAGCCTAACAAGACTAGATAGCCAGCAAGCTCCAGGGATTCTCCACTTCTCTAGGGCTAGGATTGCAGGCACAAACCACTGTATGTGGCTTTTTGTGTAGGTGCTGGGGTACCAAACTCAGGTCCTCAGGCCTACACATCAGCAAGGAATTTACCAACTGAGACATCACTGTAATCTCTGCTTTGTCTTTGTCTGAAAGGTCTACCACCTTTAATGTTCTGCTCCTGTCATATCTTAAGTTTATTTCCCAGTGTCTCTGAAGACATACATTACTTTGTCATAGCAATGATTAAAAACTTGATCTCACCTTATATCAGTGTTAATGCTATGGAATTCAAAAATCAATTTTCATTCTCATACTCTTATAATCGTGCATGATTCACAGTTGAGGGAATTAAAGGAAACACTTTTAATATGTTTGAAAAACTACTAAATTTTAGAAATAGGGTTCTAGACCTCAATTATAATTCTAAAGTCACTGAAACTTTAGACTTTTCAGATCTTTGATTCACAATCCAATATCTCCTCGTCGGTTGTGCGTGTGAGGATGTGTCCGATCAATGAATGGCTGACAGTCTTGTCAATGACCAGTAGCTTTCTTTTCAGTTTTTTAAGTTTATAATTTTCACCAGACTACAGTCACATCCTTCAGTATCTTTTCCCAGCTGCAATAAATGATTACTGCATTTTAAAGAAAATATATTTTCTACAGAACATGCTAGTGATGAGAATAAATTACTAAATTTGTGGAACACAATCCATTTTACTCTTTGTTACATTACTACATTAAAGCCTTGTTTCTCCAGACAAGTAAATGTATATGACTCAATAGGTTTATAATTGTAGCCAATAGTCCAATTAAACAACATAATGAGGAGGCAGCTATAATCCACCACAGTAAAGAATAAATGCTTCAGAAAATAATAGATGTTTTCCACCGGGAGAGAGAAGAGAAACTTCAATTAAGAGAGAGACATGAAAAAACTCCAGAGAGGGGCACGGCAGAAAGAGGATTCTCTAACACTCAAAACCCTCATAATCCTATGAAAGCTAACAAAATCGGTTATTTTATACTTCACCACAAACTATCAGTAAATATCATGCTGGGATTTAAAATACATAATTCTACATTGCAGGTTGTCTAGACATGAATCCTCAGTCACCTTTAGTTCCTTCTCTTCCTTACCTATACCCAGTCCTGCAGTAAATATTTTCCATGCCAGATTCAAAATATACTCTACTTCTGATCCACTGTTCTCCTGTTCTCTGACACTTCCCACAAAAGTTATCAAGGCTCTTCTCCATAGCTCCTCAACTTGAATTCTTGGTCTCTTAGAGTCTTTGGTAGGTAGGTCCTGTGAATGGCAAGGTAGTCCACATTACTACTGTACAAATCCTCCCAGTAGCCTGTGAGGACCACTAGCTGCCTGCATCCAGGTACCTATTCACCTCATCTCTGATTAATCTCAGCTCACTCATTCAGCCGCACACATACTGACCTTGGTGGTACCCAAACACATCAGGCACACACCTGCACCAGGGCCCGTGGTGGCCTTACTCTCTCCCCAGGTTCAAATAATCTTCCTGAAGCTATAAGTACTCATTCCTTTTTATCCACTGGAGGTCTTTATTCAACCATCCCTCTTAGTGAGTCATTCTGTGACCATCCAAACTAAAATTGCAAACCCACCACAAACATGCCATCACGCCCATCTCCATTTCCTGCTTTAGTCTCCCACTCAGTGCTACCCATTCCTAATGGTCAATATATTCATAATTATTAGTTTCTTGTCAGTCTCTCCCATCACCACTAGAAGTTCCATAAGTTCCATAAAGGCAGAAATTTGTGATTTTAGAAATTCATTTATTAACTTGGAATACAGTTAATTAATAATAACAATAATATATGATATGTAATATACTAATAATAATTCATGGTAAATATTTGTTGACTGAACCCAATAAAACAATTCAGAGATCACTAATATCAATACAGAGCACATTTCATTCCACATATACAGTTAACAGTTTATCCTGATATAATATTTTTACTGTTGAAATTGAAATACAATAATATCATTTTTCCTTTTCTCTTTCTTCCTTCCAACCCCTCTCATGTAACTCTCCTGTCCTCTCTTAACTACATAGCCATGGGACTCATTTTCTTTAATATATACATACAACATACTTGTATGTTATATCTTATAATGTTACTTGTATGTACATGATTTCAGGGCTGAACACTTGAAGACTTGATTTGATGGTACCAGAGGTGTCATGAAAACTTCCAAAGGAAGCAACCAATTGTTTTACCTGTCATAAGCATCTGATGCCTATGAACCACCAGCAATGCCCACCATGACACAATAACCCTAAAGGTACAATAGTGGCAATCATATATTGGCTGTAAGAAACAGCTCTCTAACTTGGCTTAAGGCATGCTCAATAAAAGGAAAACCACACCTGGTACTGAAACCTAGCTAACTACTTAAGGCTAGTGACGTCATGGATTTTGGAGAACATGGAACCACCACTTTACTCACCAGCACAATTCCTAACTGCATTTGAAATCCTTCTCTTCACACCCACAGATAAGGGTGGCTCTCAACTATCAACAAAGAAATGTCTCTTTGCAACACATGGAGACCATTACAGAAAACCACCACTGATCTAAACACAACAAGTGACAATGTGGTGCCCATTTCCAAGTGATTCATTTACAACACAACTCCCACACCTAGCTTATTATAGTTTCTAATGAGTTTTCCTTTAATGTAGGTTCTACATGAAACTTCTCATAGGAAGTCACCTTCAAGGTATAATAAAGAAGACTCAATAGTAATAGTAAAAAGAGATGAATCAATTGTATTGCCAAGACCTGAATCTATCATTAAATAACCAAAGAAAATGGTCAGATTACCCCTGTTGCCTATAAACACTGTGTAAGCATTCAAAGTACTTGTTTCAGTTACTTTTCTTGTTGCTGGGACAAAATACTTGACATCAACAAGATAAAGAAGGGTTTATTTCATCTCACAGGCTAAAAGTTCAAAGATACAGGCTATCATGGCAGCAAAGACATTGTTGGTGGAGTTTGAGGCTGCTGTTCACACTGTACCCAAAGTTGAGACACAAAGAGTTAAATGTTGGTGCTCAGCTTGTTTGCTTTCCCCTTTTTATGTGGACTAGAACTCTAGCCTATGGTATGGGAGTACCCACACTCACCTCAATTAACCTAATCTCTAAAGTCTTTCACAGACTTTCAAGGCATGTCTCCCAGGTGATCCCAGATCCTGTTAAATTGACACTCTATATTAGCCACCACAGTACCTTTCCTCAAAGTATCTTGATAATAATGCATAACACTTTCAAATGGGCAAAAAGATAGTAGACTTCAGTTTTTCAATGCTTTCTGAAGTCAGAGAACATGATTTCATCTCAAAATAATATGTAATATATTCTTTGATTTTTTGAATACATGACTAAAAATTTCAGTATCAAAATATGCATCCCAGTGTTTCTAATTCTCAGCAAGTGATACCATATACAAGTGATTCTTTCACCAATACCTTCTATTATTTTTTGATATGCATTTATTGGAGGCTAATTAATGTTTCGGTAACATGTACATTTAGAGTTGCTTTAACTAAATTTCACATGAAAATGAAGGAGAAATTAATTTCCTCTTTCCAGTTGTTCCCCAAACAGCCTCACAGCATGAATCTGAAGACACCTAGCCTCAAAAACTATAAAGTGTATAACTAGTATTTAAAATGTTTGAAGCATTCAGAAAGCATTTCAGGAATTCAGAGGATAGCTCTCTCGAGCTATATAATCTTCAAGACTGATCTTATCAATGGCCCTTGACCTTGTCCTCCTTAGCCTTCTAACTTCTTTCTACTCCTCATCAACGCTGATGTCACAGATTAGAGTGAAGTGGACACGAGCAGCATGTCGCTTTTCTCATATGTAACCAGTTACCAGTGGATTTGCACCTTCCCACACATTCTTAAACTACTCTTTGAAGCACTATTATCACAAACCTGGGTCCTCTATCTCTTCATTCACTGACCAGATGAAAGCAAAATTCAAGTTACTTTGATTTTTCACTTAAGGAATTTAAGTGGTTCTAAAGGCAAGTAATATGATATCACTTGTCTCATAGATGGAGATAGGAGAGTGGCAGTTACAAAGGCTGAAGAGGTCAGGGCACAGGAAGTGATGTAAAAAGGCGAAGTTAAGGTAGTATGTTTGGTTTAAACAGAGAGAACAGATGTCCTAGAGTACCATAGTACAGCAAGGAAAATATAGATCATGATAATGTTCTATACATTTCAAACAGCTAGAAGAAAAGACGTTGTATCCTTTCACACACACACGCATCCACACACACACACACAAACAGATTATTGAATAGACAGACTTACTTAACCTGGTTTAAACTTATATAGAACACATATGGAGAGTGACGTCATTGGTCACCCAACTAATATGTGTAATTTTTGTTTTGTGCATCACATTAAAATAATTTATTTTTAAAATGTAAAGAATGTAAATGCCTCTCCATTTTTCATCACAATAAATGTTGGTCCCTTGCTTAGTACATAAGGATTCCTCTAACAAAGAATGACCTTGAGCATCCTGTCTCACCTCCTAATTACTTTCAATATAGGAAATGAGGTCATTTCAGAAAACACGCATGGTTCTTCCTTTTAATTCCTTAGAACATTTGTCACCATACACATGCATGCATGTGCTCATTCTTTCAACAAATAATTATTTTGTCACTGAATACAGACAAAGTACTGTTCTTAGAGCTGGAGACACTGAAGCAAATAAAAGAAAATTTCCTACTTAGAATGCATGGTCTCATGGGACAGAATAAAAATTAATCCAACTACCAAGAAAGCTATATAATTTGTTAGCTATATGTTAGCTAGTAATTTATGTTAATAAAAACACACACACATAAACCAACAAAAAAGAGAACTGGAAACCAGTTATCCCAGACAAGCAGGAGTATCAAGCTCCTGATTTTAAAGTCTTCAGAAAGGTTTTATGAACATGTGAAGATCTGAGGGGGTAAAGAGGGCCATACAATATGTGGGATGAGACCAAACAGGCAGGGGTTAGAACTATTGTTCTGATTGGGAAGTATGTTTTTGCCTGTGTCAGAGCAGTATAGAAATAAAATCAAAGTAATAGGGAGGTCAGGTTTTAAGATTGGCTTTTAAGGACCTCGTTTATAATGAATAAGACAAAACTATGACCTGAGAGTTTTGAGAAGAGGGCCCATGACCAGGCATATGCTTTAAATGAATCACTGTGGCTCTACATTAAGACTGAGCTTGAGAAATCTGAAGACAAATTAAAAGTTTGTTGCCAAAATTGATACAAGATTTATTGATGTTTGAAACTGAGTGGGAGGGATGGAGATGGTTAAAAATGGATTCCAGATATGTCTTGAAGGTGCCACTAATAAGATATCCTCATAAGAGAAGGGAAAGTGAATGTCTCCAGACTTATTTTAAGCAACTAAAATAGTGTCAGCTAATAAAAACATAACATAAACCAGGCACATTCTTTTAATTTTCTGGAAGTCACATTTTAAAAAGCAAAATGGCAAAGGTGAAACCAATATTTAAATACATCTTATTTAACCCAATATAACCAAATGATTATTTCAAGTAAGATATAAAAAAATTACTAAAACATTTTAAACTATTTTGCATCTCATGTTTAAAGTATATCTCGATTTGGAGGACTTGCTTCTAAGTGATAAACACAATGGCAGTCAGAGCAGAAAACTAGAAGGATGCAGTGTTCCCTTTTGCTTTGAATTGTATGCAAGTTGTGGAAAGCAATCCAATGCCAATCAATAAAGGGTTAGTTAATAATGTATACTATAAACAAGTGGCTACTAAAAGATACTTTTCCAGAAAATATTTAAGGGTATACGTAATGCGTCCATAGCAAATGATGGGGAAAGATGGAAAGAAATCAGCATTTAAACATGATCTTATAAGAGGGGGTTAGAAATCAGCCACACAACCCTTTGGAGCATGACACGGCATACACTAAAGTGTTTGTGCTTCTAGGGATGTTTTTGTGGGTGGTTGAGATGAAAATGACCTCAGCTTTGGTCCAGGGTGATGCGGAAAGTGTACAGATCACATTGAAGATGCATATTAGATGCGTCACTCAGAAATACATTATCTATAGCTCATCAATGAGATTTACGTCAGAAATACAAATTTGGAATCTGTCAGTATGCAGATGGCATTTAAAACCACAAGACCGGATGGGATCATTAAAAGAATGAACTTTAGCAGAGTTTACTAAACTCCATCTTTTGAGTCAGGAAGATGATAGAATCAGAAAGGAGACGGAAAAGCACACTAGTTAGGACAAAGGCACCCAGGAAAATGTAATGCTTTGGGCACTGGAGAAGGGTGATTAGTAACAAATGTGGCCACAAAGTCTAATCAGAGAGAGAATGAGACTGAGCAGTACCAGTTCCTTAGAGACGTGGTTCTAAAATGGTGGCTCACCCTTGATGTAGGGATTGGTGACTGGCCTCATTCCATCCTGCTATGCCATGCCCTGATTGTGCTGTAACCCTGTGGAGATGGTTCTTTTCTGGGAAGAAGAGGAGTATTTGTGGGTAGTGATGGGGGGTAGATTTGAGGGAGATGAGGGGATCTGGGGAGGAGAGAGAGGTAAGGGGGCTGTATGTATTCTATAAGTTGCATGAGAGAAAAAGATCTAAAAAAACGAAAAAGTATAAAATCAACATAGCATTAAAAAAAAAGTTGGTTCAAGAAATTGGCGGGGGAGTAGAGAGATGGCTCAGTGGTTAAGATCACAGGCTGTTCTTCCAAAGGATCCTGGTTCAATCCCAGCACTCACATGGCTCCTCATGACCATCTGTAACTTCAGTTCCAGCAGATACCACACCTCAGAGGATATTAGGTACCCAGGCAAATGGCGCACACATACTTATGTAGGCAAAGCCCCTATACACACTAAAATAATAATTAATAATAATAATGATAATGATAATAATAATAATAATAATAATAATAATAATAGAAACAAATGAGCCAAAAGCCTCGTTGGCTCATTGGGCTGGAGAAAAGGGTCAAAAGTTAAGAACACTTACTGCTCTTGCAGAGGACCAGGGTTTGCTCCCAGTACCCACATAGTGACTCATAACCATCTATAACTCCAGTTCTATGGAGCACATAAATACCCTCAGGCCTAAACATAGATATATATATATATATATATATATATATACAGATATTCAAAGAAAGAAAGAAAAGAGGGAAAAGAATGGGAGAAAAGAAGCAGGCAACATGGTATACGTGGACAGTTTAACATGAAGGACATAAAGAAATAAGAGTGTTACATCAGTGTAATTTCCTATTCCTTGTATTCCCATCTTGTCTCAACAAGTAGTTATGTCTCAATTCCCTCCTAATAATGCTTCTGTGGCAAGGAATCAAAAGCCTGCAATGACAAGTAATAGTGATCTCTACACTGTAGCATACTGGGCTAGTGAGCTAACCTATTGGATTACCATGGAACCTAACTCCTGATTCAGATAATCAGTAAGACGAAACTTCAGCCCAGGGTAAACATTTCTGAAAAAATAACTGCAACCCAATAATTACTATTGTCTGGAAGCCTAAATATATATTTCTGATGACTCACTGAATTATTTCATCAACAATGGTCTTTATCTTTTTGTCAAACATTAAGTTGAAAAATCACTAACCTCTCCATTATCTTGGCATTAGCATAAAGATTTTTAAAAAAATTCCAAAAACTGAAACTTTAAAGTAGATAACTAGTGTGGTATCTGTTATGAAAGTAAAACATATGAGCTGTTAAAAAATGAGGAAAAGAGTTTGTTAAAACAAAGCAATTAGATTAGAAAAACTGGGATTATTTCAACTCTCAACATTTTGCTAAGCTTAGGAAAATTTCAAAGTATTGTTTCTGTACAACCAGTCTTTCAACAATGGTTTAAGCTTGCTGGAAAATCTTCATAGGGCTAGCATATTAAAAGATAATTGTAGATAACTATCCAAATTGCTGTATGTTGACTCAAGAAATAAGTATGCCTTCCTCTTACACTTAATTTAGGAAACTTGAGATTCTTCTACACAGAACTTAGAGACTTCCTTTTTGAATGTTGGCATCCAAGACTGATAAATACTGGCCAGAGGGTAAGTGGGTTATTGGAACAACTGTAATGTTGTCATATAATGTAAAGATACTAAGTTTTGCAACATGGGCTATAGCTGGTTGAGAGGATAAATTAACATAGAAAGTTTGGTATTCATACAGTTATCAATTTCTCTTGAAATGCCCCAAAAGCAATGTGCTGCTGCTTCCCTGGTCTTCCTGGTGCCCAAACCCCTCAGGCAGCATTAGCTACCTACCTCCTGGTAAACAACTCTGTTCTTCTATTACCCTATGGTTTCCATTAATTTCTCCAACTTTCCCATCAGAAGGAAGTAGAGTTAACTGTACAATCAGGAATCTGTGGTTGGGAAATGAGGGGCAGCAGCCTCGAGATATAGCATGATGCTGTGTTATCACAGGGTGTTCAATAAATGGGAGTTATTTGCCTGAAAAAAGATTCACAAGAAGCTTAAAGGAAGATGGAAGCCAGAGAAAAAGAAACACTAGAGCAGTAGCTGTGATGTTACTGTTTGTGGAGCTGTGAAGCAAAGAACACAAGAGACAATAACTAGAGTTTTGCAGTTAGGTAAGTGAAATTGAGAGCTGAGGGATTAAAAGGTTAACAGAATGACAATAGGTTGGCCATTATGTAAGAACATCAATTAACTCCGAATTTTAAGAAGGGTATTCTTTAGCTGGGTTCAAACAAAAATGAACTGAATACATTCTACTGGAGTTGCCACGTACCATATGTTAGTATGAAAACAAAATAGTGGCAAGAAAGTGATTCATTATACACTTTCTCCCGCGCGTTCATGCCTGTTAAAGTGCTGCTGCATGGCTCTTTACTCCATACTTGCCCCAAGCCACAAGACTCAGCTGATAGAGCAGTACCGTTAATTCCATCAATCCTCTTTTAGGAGGAATGTTTTAGAACGGTTAATTTCAAGAGGATGTAGCAGCTGTAGAATCCCATTTCCATAACATAGCTTGGCAGAAATAAGGCCACGACTGAAAAGAATAAGACGTTCTCCACAAACATCCTCAATAATTGCTTTTTTCTGCACTATTCACTCTGTTTTAGAAATGAGCACAATATTAAAGCATCAACAATTATAAAAAAACAACCAAATGCAAGATCAGTGAGAAAAATGAGCAGTGTTGTGTCAGTTCTCTGATCTGCCAAGACTTTGGAGTAACTAAAACTCAGGAGAACCCCTTGGCTCCATTACCTCTTTACTTCTTGACTTCATTCCCACTAGTGGAGAAAAAAATTCCCCCTAGAAATAAAACGCTGAACTAGTTTTCAAAATAGCAAGCTATCATAGCAATCTTTGAAGTTTTTTTTCTTGTTTTGAAGTCCCCTTCCATCTTATCTACCACCTATCGACCAAGAATTCCAACCCTTAAAACTCTAATTTTCATTAGTTTCTTTATCTCTGATTTTTTTTTTCAAAGATAAACTTTTAAGGAAATTTTTTTAACAAAGTAAAAAGGATTAAGAAAGCAACGGAGCCAGTTCAGGCTGATTTGAGATGAAACAGTCTCTTCTATCATAGAGAAAGCAGCTGTTCTCTGAAGGTTTTTTTTTTTTTTTTCCAAGTGAAATAGATTTAATCTCTCTTCATCCTAATTTACTAGAACTAGAGAAAAAAAAAATCAATGAGTGGTATTTAATTGAATATTCTTACTTTTAAAAAATGGCATGTTTAAAGGTGTTTGGGTTTTATTCATGTAGGAACTTGAATGGTTTATATGGCTGATGGAAAAGTAAATGTTAAAGAGAGTGAATAGATACATAAATAAGAACACATAAGCAAATATATGTTTTTATTTCTACAGCTATTTTCATAAATTAATAGTTATTTGGTTCACTGAATTAGATAACTTATTGATATTTTAATGTTACTCTTATCGACAAATAAATACTATGACAACATAAAATCAGATTTTCTTTTTATATAGAATCCTAAGTCCATATACTACCATAGAAACAAAAAGAAACAAAGTGAAAATAACTACTTCCCACAATATAGGTATTTGCCAAACCCCTTGTGCTTTAAGCAGAAGTCCTAAGGTACAGCTTAGTTTTTCTCTGGTAAACGATTCCAATTTTATTTTAAGAATATAAGCAGAAACCAGTTTTCTTTCCATCTACGTTTCTCCAGAGAACCACAGCAAATGGAATTGGGGATTTTTGCCCAAAACAAACACACTACAATAGCTTCTTTCTCACATCTATCACTGCTGTATTTTAGCAAATGGTAAAATCACTATGAGATGTAAAAGAAAAATTTTTTACTTAATATATATGGACCCATACACTTAAGATTCAGCTCAAATTTATAGTAACTGTTGAATATATACACAAAAAGAAATTATTCTTGTAGCTGTGCCTGGTCATGACAATATAGGGTGCCTTTCCTGGGAAGCTATGGGAAAACCTGCCAGACTCATATGCTGGGGCTTGTGACTCATATGGCTTCATGCCAGATCAATGAATGGCAGTGTTATGCAAAATTTTGGGTTATTAGGTCTCACATTTGGGTCTCCAGTGGCCCAACCATTACCCTTAAGATTATAAAGAAACTACTCAACTCATTCTCAAAGGACCTAACTAATAGATTTCTTTTGGTAGTCCCTAATCAGCCTTGTTTAATTAACTTGGTCTGATGTTAGCCCGTCAATAAAAACATTAAAGAGAGGAGAATGTCACTTTATAAGCCCCACCTCTGTAGCTCAGAGGTTTGAACACTGGAGCTAGTGAAACATTTCTTCCTAATTCAGTTTTCCCTGACTACTTATCTTGAGGCATTTTAATATCATTTGGGAGGACTGCATTCAGTGAATTAGGTCAAAATTTCATGTTCTCTGTTGGCATAGCTTTATGTAAAAAATAAATTTGTGAATTTAATGTTATCTTTCTGTAGTAGGTAGATTAATGTCCCCCAAAGATGTCCATACCTGAAACTTGTAGAGTCTGTGAATATGCAATTTATCCTCACAGGAAAGACTCTGTAAGTAGTTAAGGTTAAATATGTCAAAATGTCTAGGCTGCTCTGGGTTATACAGGTGGACCCAAGCTAAGGGACAGCTTGAGTCTTTTCAAGCAGAGCACTTTTTCTGGCTACAAAGAAGCAGAGATGGTAGTGTGAGGAGTTGTCT
Source organism: Cricetomys ansorgei (assembly GCA_026225945.1). NCBI lineage: Eukaryota > Metazoa > Chordata > Mammalia > Rodentia > Nesomyidae > Cricetomys > Cricetomys ansorgei. Next base: position 808,665 of record JAMJFZ010001360.1, on the reverse strand, counting down.
CCTTTTGCTTGCTGTGAAAACAGAAGAGGGAAGCTGTGAAGCCCACAAAGCTAGTGGCCCTTAGAAGTTTCAAGGGCATGGAACTGGAACCTTCGTCAGAGCCTCCTGGAAGAAAGTGTCCTAAGTCCTGTTGACTTGTAACCAACAGAACTGTACCAACAGTACAGAACCAACTGTAAGGTAAGACATGTGTGCCCTGTAAGCTGTAACTCCCGTAGTAAGTAGGTAGAGCCAAGGACACAATAGACCATTTTAGTTATGTTGCATTCATCACTTCTCTCCAGGGGAAGTGTTAAAAGTGACTAGGAGGAAGTTGCCAGTTCTACCTAGGGAATCGAGGAGCCATTAAATAGATAGTGTCATATAAGACCTACAATCCAAGTTTCAAGTTTGGTTCTGATAACAGAAGGTATTTCACTGATGCCTCACAACTTAGTTTCTGGTCTCTTCTGGATGTTTACTGCTCATCTGTTTTCTCCATATGACTTCCTTGAATTCTTTTGGATGCCTTTCATTTATCTGTGTAGTGAGAGGCAATATAGTCATCTTTCTGCCATATTTCATTTGTCTCATGCTGTCAAGTCTAAATACTTCAGCAAGAACAAATTTAACCGATAAATTTAAGACACATCTTAATATGGCATAAAAATAAAAGTGATACTTCCTAAAGCAAGTTTTAAGATCACTCCGCTTGAATAGCATAGGACCAAAACAAGAAGAAAGCTGGACTCTTGAAGTGTATTCTCCCCAGAGTACTACTTGCATGGTCAAGCTGGTAGAAGACGGTTTTCACAGAAGCTGTTAAAGTTGAAACTGAATACGTTTTTTTAAATAAAAATTCATTTAACCAATGAATTAGATTATACTGTTCTAGACATGCACACAAAAATAAGATAAAATTCAGCATGAAGCATTAGTTTCATTTCCAACACTAGCATTATGAATGCATATCAATAAGAGTATTTTTAAAGTATGGTACCCATTTAGATTGACTCAATTTCTTCAACATTTACCGTACTGTAATCTATAGTAAGTAATATTACAAATTGTTCCTACTTTTCAGAATAAGTTTCTATTAGCAATTACTGAGCAACTTATCAAACACAAGGTCAAGTATCAAATAGTGAATAATTTAAGAATGACTGTTTTAATATAGTTCTAAGACTGGAAAAAATTCAAAGAATAAATATTTATGATACTTATGACATATCCTTCAGTTACTAGGAGATAAATGTAAATTTTAATATGGTTTTATACTCTTTCAACTGTTATTTCTTACTGATTCTTTATAGAAAAGTACATATAACATTAGTGTTCCATTAACATAATTTCTCAGAAACCATCAAAGTAAGACAGGAGAGCATATTCTACAGGATTCTAAAAATGCAAGACTCTAGAAATGAACAGTCTAAACCATTTTTGTAGGTCTCCACAAAGCCATCTGACTGTAGAATAAAAGGTGCATCTACATGAAGAGATGGGTACAGTCTCCTTCCAAGTCATTTTCAATGTCCTGTCCTCTTACAAAAGCTATCGTACTAACAGAAAACACTTGTCCCTACTACTATCCTTAAAACCCACTGTCACAGTCTTCATAGAATGTGCTGGAAGTGTTTGCTGGGAATCGTGGAAAAGAACTATGGGCAGAATGCTTGGTGTGGTGACTCGGATGTTTCCATGGTAGTATATGGTTGTATATGGCTCTCCACCTGATTCTGTAAATGATAACACAAGATTCATTTGAGAGAGAGGGATAAAAATGCTTATCCTCAAGACAGGATGCATATTTAAGTACTTTTACCAAGCACCAAGTTATTCAAGCACAATACTAGAAATGTATGGAAGTAGGACCCAACTATGAGATGATGACTGAAAGCGTACTTTGAACTTCACAACACAAATAAATCTGTGTCCTTCCAATAACATCTTCCCATGCTATGTTCGTATCACTTAAGCTGGATAAAATATCAGTAAGAATGTGTAATTCACATATTTTCTAAAAGTCTTAGCTGCCCCATGACACTTGTAAAAACATTTTAAGGTTTTTATGTATTTCAAGCAGTTTGAAAGGGAAAGCTCTAGTGTGAGAGCTTTCCTTGCTTATCAGGGGGAGTAGCAGCTGTGGATACATTGTGTATTCACAGTGATTTTTTTATAAGCTCACCCCACGTGTGCAAACATACATGCACACATACACAATACTTTAAATACAAACTGTAGGTCTGTTGCCAGAGATTGGTTGAAATTTCTTTATATACTCTAATTTTGGATAGTAGTATATTTTAGAACACAAGAAACCTGAAGCAAAATAATACAGGCATTTGGTAATTCTGGTAATACTATACAAAACAAAGCACTTACCTACCATTGCTTAGGGACATCAAATCTCACACTGGAAGGAGAGCAACAGGAAAGGGGTTTTATTGTGGGATGAATCATCCCCACGTAGATGCTCTGAACAACCCCTGTATGCATGCTGACATCATCAGGAGAGACTTGGAGCAGAGGATACTATGGTAACGGAGCAATGTGCTGGGAGACAGATGCCTTTAATTGCTTTAACAACTTCCTGGGGCTCAAGCTACCAGGCTTGGATTTGCTAAGTAGGAAATGAAGGCTGTCACAGAGGCAGCAACTGTGACGCAGAGCAAGAGAACTCAGTTAATAATTTCAGCGTGACTTCTTAATGGCAAATATCATTACATGGTTTCATTGGCAACATCCCTTGCAAAAGCAGAGCTCCGAGATAGGCACAGGTCAATGCATAATGCTCTGAGGTAGCAAGAGTCTAAGTTCATATATAATTCTCTCATTTAGCAAGCATTAATATTATTGTTTTACAACTATGTTTTTTTCCTTGAGAGTGAATGGCTGATTCACTTTGAAAAGAAAGCCCACATCTGTGCCTGAGGAAGTCAGCATGCTGATAACCATGACAACTGATTCTCTCTATTTACTTCTCCGGGAGGTGCCAGCAGCAGGTCCATTTATCACTGAGCTCCAGTAAATCTTTGCCAACAGGTCACTTATCCAGAAAACACCTCCAGGGAAATGCCTAATTATAACACCCAGATAAAATCAGTCAGAAAAACCACAACTTGACACCACAGTTCTCCTCGGGAAGTCTCTTGTGTCAGAGGCAGAATTACTTCTAATTGTAATAATGCCCTCCACTGGTAAACCACACAAAATGTGAAGCTTCCCTTTGAACTCTTTGTTCTTCCTTGCATCTGTCACCCATGCTGACGAGAACACAAACCCCTTTTAAAACACCAGGTTTAGAGTAATTGCTTAAAATAACCATGTTTCAGCATCAAACTGAGTCTGTAATGATATCCTGTGTTTATCTGATCAGTTGCAACACTTTAATAGGTACATAATTTATCATCTGTGCTATGAAAACTATTGTTTTCTTTCCCATGAATATTTGATTGACATGTTTTTCAACAATACTAGCATCTAATTTTTATTGTAACTACTGCAATTGTAAAGATAAGCAAGTAACTTGGCAGGTCTTCCTTAAGATAGTCACAGCACAATAAAAAATGAAGGTTGTCATTCTGTACTGTATACTTAGATCTCAGCTTTTTCAAAGAAACTATTATTATCTCTACTTCAATTTAGATGAAGCCAAGCCTGCCTTTTAATGTTTCCCTTGTAAGTAAACAGCTTACAAACATCTAACAATAATGTGGCTTCAAAAACAGTAAACGGGATACAACAGTACCAATTTCCAATCTGAAAAAAAGCATAGAGAAGTTTTTAACCTAATTGACAAGTTGGGAGTTCTCAATCCTATAGAAACTAGGAAAGACTCTGAGAGCAGAATAATAACATCTAGTCTCACAAAAACACAACATTTCCTTAAGTTGGTTAACAGGAGAGCCTTCCTGTAAAGCTTTTCATTGGTTCTTTCTGATCCTATTTGAGAAGCAAAACAGACCAAGCTCCCTATGATGCAACTGGGTAAGCAGAAATACCACTAAAAGCCATGAGTTGGCTCATCAAATAAGCTGCTTGCTACTAAGCTTGATGTCCTGCGCTTGATCCTCAGTACCCATGGGGTAGAAGGAGAGAACCAACTCCTGAAAATTGTCCTCTTCCCTCCTCATGGATGCTATAGCACATGTACACACACACACACAGAGAAAGAGACAGACACAATGATAATAAATGTAACAAAGAAATGTATTGCTCTACACGTTTTGCATGATAAAAACAACGACAATAACAACATTTGTCGGGTTGAGGATATAGCTCAATAGGTAGAATGTTTGCTTAGCGTGCATGAAGGCCTCTGGGTTCAACCCTAGAGCTCATAAACTGTGTTTGCCAGCTCATGCTTCTAGTCCTAGAAATCAGGAGGTAAAGGCAAGAGGACCATTCAAGGTCATTCTCTAACACATAGCAAGTTTGAGGGCAGCCTGGCCTTCATGAAACCGTATCGAAAAAGGTTTGTTTTTGTTTATATGAATATGCACTGAAACATATCATGTACCACACACAAATGTTAGGAGTGACACTTTTATCAAACTACAGACTCTTATTTGTGGGAGAGTCCTTCAATTGTTACATAATATGATTCTCTACTTTAAAGGAAATTTAACCATAAATTATTATAGTAATTCAACAAACAGAAATCTCCCTAAGTGAGCTCTATACTAGCTGCCCTGGATACCTGGTCACACAGAGGGCTCATCACAGCTTCCAAGGGCTAGATCTGACACTAACCACAGAAGATCAAGGATGCCTAAAACAATGAAAAGGAAATAATCTGCCTACTATGTAATGAAGTTAGGGTTCAAAGGGGAATTAAATCATCAAGGCAACACACACCAACTGGACCAAGTGTATTGACTTTTCTAGAGATGAGAATCAAAAGGAAAAAACAGTCCATCAATAAAATGATTTTATGAATAAAATAATTTTTAAAAAGAACAATTACAGAAAGACCATAAGCACAAATAAGACAAAATCAGAAGATCTCTAACACTATAAAGGGCTGGAGAAAATGAGAAAGACTGCCAAGAGAAATAAATCCTGCCAGTGGCCCTAGATGGTCAGATTATACTGTCTGCCAAAGATATTCCTTTTGACAAAAAGGCCTAATTTCTCCAATTCCTAGCCATAATTCAACCTGAGATAGCTTTTACTTTCTTGTTAATTAATTTTTAAAAACAGCTAAATGTAATAGGTTTCAATAGATATTCTAGTTCTCTTTTCTCCTCCACTAATTTTCTTCTCCAAAGAGTGCAATGCCACTATTTCTTGCAGATCATAAATTCTTCAGTTGATAACTCTGTATAAAAACACTACTTTCTCTCTGCCTTTTTGTTGATTCTTCAGGACAGAAACAGTGAGGCCTTGTGAAGTACACACCCATATTAGACCACCCACAGAAGCACAAGGTCCAGAGGTTAGATGCACAGCTGGGTGTAAAGACAAATCTACCCAGTAACAGACTAACCTCTCCTGAGCACTGACAGGTTCCAGCTGGATAACTGCAGATCTCCTTGTTTCTGTCCTAACTTCAGCGGGGGGAAAGTAGGGAAAAAAAAGTGCTTATTCTCTGAGCATCCTAAGGCTTCACAGGTACCCAAGCTGAAAATAACCAAAACTTAAAAGGCAAAATTATTCCTTTACAACAAGAGTATATTTGCCAAAGAAATCACTCCAAGAACTGTGAAGATCTGATAAATTATATTTAACTTTCTAACCTACAGGAACCAACTTAACCTTTAAATTGAAGTTTGAAAACTAGAAGGTCTTTAGCCTGACTTGTATCTGAATCTGATGTGAACTCAAGCTGGCGATTAAAGGAAGTAAATGGAGCTTAGAGTTCAGAGGGACATTTGGGCCAAATTATAAGGCCAGACCAGTCAGCTCCAGTGGCCATTGAGTCCCCTCCCTCATACACACCTCTGAAGATAGGATAAAACACTTATCCAGAACTAGCCTAGCCCCACCCATGCTACACCTAGTCCAAAGGAGCAGTACTCTTCGCTGTTCTGCTCTTTGTAGAATGTTCTCCTAACTCCACATCAGTATAATACAAGGCTGGAAATACATGGGCTTTATGATCAACACTTGGGATTCAGTATTAAAATAAATTCACACAGAGTTAATGAAAAAGTACAAGAACTGGTGAAAAAAAGACTCTGACCCTACATCATATTTAAAGTGAGGTAGTGGCCAAATATGTGGACTGAGGCCTCTCGTCTACCATCTCATAACTATCTAGTCTCTGTCTTTTGTGCATCTCCCTCTTGGTCATTCTATGATCATGACTTTGTCCTTGATAAGTCTTTAGCTACCTCAACCAGTACTACCACAAAACTACAAGATTCTAAAAAGCTCCCCTCTAGGACACTGCATCAACACAGTCCACCTTGCCAGTTTCACCTCCCAGCACTTTAGTCCATAGCCCACTAGATAATCCAACAATCCGATGCACTAATAAATCCTGTACTTTCTCTCCTCTGTGTTTGCTGCTTCCTTCTCAGAACAATCCGTCTCCACTTCCTCACCCCTCCTTGCCCCAACACTTCTCTCATCTCTCATGTAAATGAAACCCTACCAATCAATCCATCAAGACCTATCTCATCTCTCCCAAAGAAATCTGGTTCTCAAAATCTCCCATGTTCTTTTTCTCTTTAACTGTACTTGAAACATTCTTTTGTGGGTCTAGGATTGTAGCTCACTGGTAGTATCTACACTTAGCATGAGTGAGGTCCCTCCTCTGCAAGTAAAAGGGAAATATATGATGCACAGTAACTGAAATTTCCCTACCTCTTCCAATTTTCTGAAAAGTAGGGTCTGTATTCACTTCTTATTCCCTATATAGAACCGTGCTAGCTCTCAGCATTCACTCAATTAATAACAAATGAACACAAACTTATAGCCTATCTTCAGTTTTGCAAAGTACTTGAGATTAAACTCTTTGACTTAATCTGATTTTTTAAAACAACCCCATGGGAAATACTAAGGCACAAATCTGAATTTTACTTTCAAAAATGAAAAGAAAAACACACAAAATCAACTGGATCTCATCATGTCTGTCAGACAACTTCTAATTTCCCTGATTTGGACCTCTACCTTCTAGTAAAATATCTACCTTTTCTGCAATCAGGCCAGTAGACTACCTATATACGGAAACTTATCTTTTGTATGTGTGTGTTTTGGCTTATTAATTGCTTTTCTGTTTTAATTTTCTTTCTGTTTTAGATGCTTTGCCTGCATGTATGGATGTACAGCTGTGCACCATGCACAGTGACTATGGAGGCCAGAAAGTGAGGGGGATCCGCTGGATGACACTTTACAGTCTTTACTTTTTTAGTTTTTATTTTTATTATAATTTATTACTGTTGTTGTTGTTGTTGGGTTTTTGAGATAGGGTTTCTCTCTGTAGCCCTGGTCATCCTGGAACTCACTCTGTAGACCAGGATGGCCTCAAATTCACAGAGATCCACCTACCTCTGCCTCCCAAGTGATGGGATTAAAGGTGTGCAACACCACTGCCCTGGTTCTTAGTCTTTAAAAAGAAACAAAGCTACTCAGTTTTATCCTTGAATAATTTAAATTTTTTTTCATTTACAGGTCAAAAATTTTATCTTTATTCTACCTCTTTAACTCACTCAAGAGTCCAGCATCTTAAACACATATCCAGAACTAACCACAGATAACAAAGCCCTTAGTGTTTTGAATCTAAAAGTCAAGGAATTATACATTATGACTTACTTTGATGCCTGAAACTTATTTCAGCATTTCATGATTCTAATTTTGATTATGATTCCCAGAAGAAGTGAGGGATTAAGCTTTAATATTTTTTTTCTAAAGAAGCTCATTGAAGATAACTTCCTACTTTAGCTCTTCAATTAGTATGATTTAGAATACCTCTTCCCTAGGATACAAATAAAGAACTCTGAAAGAAGTGTAGAGCATGCATATGAATTGAAGCAAAGATTTTGTTTTATGAAATAAAACAGGCATTAGAGGGGTTAAGAATGATACCAGCACCCATTCCCATCTTTCCCCAGTCCACCTGGACCATCTGTTCTATTTCCACTTTACCAGAGATGCCTGTGTTCCCAATTGGACCCTCCTTGTTGTATTGTCTTTCTGGGTCTATGCATATTAATTCATTTCTTCTTTGCTTAAGAGTTAATGTCCACTGTAGAGGAATCCAGCAACATGGATACTCTGGGAAAGGATCACATTGAAAGGCCTGTGTGCTATCTAGGTAAGGATCAAACCCAAGGGTCTATATGAAGGGATCACATCGAGAGGCCTGTTTGGTCTGTATGGAATGTAGAAAGAATATAGTACAAACCTTTAATCCCAGTATTCAGAAGGCAGTGATGCATGCCTTTAATCCCAGAACCTGGGAGACAGGAAGCAGAGCTCAGGAGTCAGTGTCAGACAGGAAGTGACATCTGAGATAAGTCAGAGTGTAAGGCAGGCCAAGTGGTGAATCAGAGGAATAGTTGGCAGAGTGAGTCAGAGTGAGGCCACACTGAACTCTCAGGATAGAAAAGCAGCCAGCCTCTCAGTTAAGTCCAGGGCAGACAGAGGATAAGAGATATGAAGGATGAGACACAGAGACATGGAAGTAAAGTGATACAGGAGCAGTCTGTGGAGTCTGAGGCAGTTCAGCAGAACAAGTCTGTATCAGATGGAAATGAGAGTAGGTTTGAAGCCAAGCAAAGCAGTTCAGAGAAGTTGCAGGAGTCAGACAGAGTCTGTGAGTCAGAAGAATTCAGTCAGAAAAAGTCAGCAGGCTCAGAAGGTCAGTTTGAACCAGCAGCTTGGAGAAGAGTTTGAGCCAGAACAATGAGTGAGTTGATCAGTGCAGCTCTGAGTTCAGAAGGAGCTAGTCAAGAGTGGCTCAGTCAGCAGTAAGTTTTAGAGGTTGATTAGACTATACGGAGGCTGAGGCTGAAATCATCCAGCTCTAGGCTTAAGATCAGATTGTATGAAGGTCAAAACACTCCAGGGTTCCAGGACTATAGACTGATGATTTAATTAGCCAAAAAATAAACTGCTTTAGCCCTGAATCTATAGCTACGATCCACATATGAGTGAGTACATACCATGTTTGTTTTTCTGGGACTGGGTTACCTCACTCAGGATGATTTCTTTTCTAGTTTCATCCATTTGCCTACAAAATTCATGAGTTTGTTTTGTTTCGTTTTTAAAATAGCTGAGTAATACTGCATTGTATAAATGTACCACAATTTCTTTATTCATTATTCACTTGAGGGACATCTACATTGTTTCCAATTTCTGGTTATTGTGAATAAAGCTGCTATGAACATAGTCAAACAAACGTCCTTGTGGTAAAATGGAGCATCCTTTAGGTATATGCCCACAAGTGGTATAGCTGGATCTTGAAGTAGGTTGATTTCCAATTTCCTGAGGAATCGCCATATTAATTTCCATAGTGGCTGTGTAAGTTTGCATTCCCACCAGCAATGTAGGAGTGTTCCCCTTGATCCATATCCTTGCCAGCATGAGCTGCCCTTGGTGTTATGATTGTAGCAATTTGGAGGGGACCAGAGGGGGAAAGTGATGGAGGTAGAGAATATATGGGGAGAAGACTGGAAATAGGGAACAAATTAGGGGCGATCAGGAGATATAGTGCAGTGGAAACTCACTGGAATCTATGAAGGAGACCCTAGAAGGACCTCTAGTAATCAGAGATAGGAAGCCTAGACACTCCATATCCTGTGGTCAGGCAAGCCTTCCAGTGGTGGGACTGGAAAACTATCCCAGCCACAAAACCTTAGATCTATGGTCTATCTTTCCTTCAGGATCCATGGGGTCAAGAGAAGGACAGAGTCTCATGTCAAAGAAGGGGACCCCTGCCTGATACTGCAGGTCAGGCCAGGAACTAGAGACTGGATAGACTGGATATGGTTTCTAATGATGTCACTCACAGATTGGTGCCTAGCCCAGTCTTCATCAGAGAGGCCCCTCCAGTAGCTGATGGAACCAGATGCAGAAGCCCAGAGCCAAACATCATGGAGAGCTTTGGAACCCCAAAGAAGGGGTGGGGGGATTGTGGGGAGCAGAGGGGCCAAAGACATCAGGAGAACATGTCCCACAGTGTCTATTGACCAGCACTCTTAGAGGCTCACAAACTGAAGCATCAGACATGGAATCTGCAGGGCCCCCTAAATATATCTTAAGACTGTTTGACTTGGTGTCCTCGAAAAACTCCTACAGGCTAGAGTAGGGGAGTCTCTGGTCCTTTTACCTGCCCTTGGGACCCCTTTGCTCCTACTGGGTTGCCAAGTCCACCTTTGATGTAAGAAGTAGTGCCAGGCCTTGTTCCATCTTGTTATGCCATGCCTTGTTGAATGGTAACCCTGAGAGGATTGTTCTTTTCTGGGGAGAATTATGAGGAGGAGGTTGGTTGAGGGGCAGGGGATGATGGATCTGAAGGAAAGGAGGGGGGCAAGCTGGGAGGAGTGGAGGGAGGGGAGGAGGGGGTTTGGAATGTAATGTATGAGAGAAGAAAAATAAGAAAGAAAAGAAATAAAAAAAAAAAAAAGAATGATGCCTGCAGCCTAAGATTTCCAGCAGTGCTGACAGGGTCCAACAGCAGGACTGGCTCAATACTTTGAATGGCATTCCTTCTGTGCAGGGATCTTGAAAAGGGCATTCAGGCAGGACTGTGTATCTCTGGATTTAAATTAATCAACCAGTTGGTTTCATAATACTGGAATTCCTTCTGTTCAGCTGATTAAAGCAGGTTTACTGACAGTTCCCAAATTATATCAGTGGCTTCTAAAAGGTCAAATGAAGCACTATACACCCCCTGTAGCTTGCTGTGAGTGACTCCTTCCTTGGATTAGCCTATTTTAATGAACTACCCTGATTTTCTCTACCTTTTTTTTTTTCTCCCCAAAAGCTAAAGCATAATTCATACATTTTAATAACATTAATCACAAGAAAGCTTGTTTTCTTCTGTATCTGTTTAAGCAATATAAATAGGTCAGTTATAATATCACAGTGGGTAGAGGGGCACAAAAGTTAAGTCTCCAGTCAACAAGGGTCCACATACAGAACAAATGAGTAAAACCCAAAGCAGAAACAGGGAAGACGCACAAAAGAAAGCGATAAGCTGTAATCACTGTCAGGCTCAAGGGAGCACTGAGTGCTCAAGAAACAGAACTATTTAATATAAAATATCCCAAGCCAGGTGGAAATTGTCATCTGGGTGGAAAAACAAACAAACAAACAAACAACAACGACAACATAGATTCTAGCTAGTTTCGAGATTCTTTGAAATTCCGTGTCTTATCGCTTTTCTGCTGCAGTAAGAGACTGAATGCGTTCTTGTAAAATATTAATCATGTGTGTCTTGGGCATTGAATGTAAAAGGAAAGGGTAGAGAAGCTAAGCTAAGGATAACGGACTACGAAGTGTTCAGGACTGGTACTTGTCTGACAACGCTGTGGGAACAATAATAACCAATCCTCTGAAGTTCCAAGAACTCACCACTACTGCCCTCCTCCCTTGCCTGTTAGATCCCTGACTTCCAGCTGTGAAAATGAAGGCAATGTCCAGAGGACTTCTAGAACACAACACTGAGTCTGCTATATCCAATCTCGGCAGATAAATAAGATATTCAACTTCCCTGGACCTCCATTTTGTCACCTTTAAAGTTAAGGAAAGACAAGCCTATTTAAGGCGCTGGGGATATAGTGTTACACAGACCTTTTGTTTCCACGTGGAAGATCAAAGAAATAGCAATTGAAAACACAGCCAACTTAATACATGTAGAAAAGGCCTCAGATACCACAGGATGGTACGTTACGCACTGACAGAAGAAACTACACTAGAGGAAGAAGGAACAAGAGGCATGGATCAGGACAGACTCCTCAAGGCATACACATTAGCAAGAGTGATAACTCAAAGAAATGAGCCTAGAATGTTTGAGGAACATCACCCCAGTGTGACTACAACAGCAAGAGGCAAACACAGAGAGTTAGACCCATATCAGAACAGCAGATAAACAATGGATTCATGAATGAAGCTCAGGGAGAGGATACACCTGGAAATTCAAATTTGGGTGCTGCTCATGTCAAATATATCTGCATAAAATACCCAGAACATGGCTCAAACACCAGTTACATCTCTCTATTCCCACATTTTCAAGTAACAAAATCTGTGTCTGTATTAGGGAGGTCACTATCAATGCAAAGAAGAGAAATGCGAAGAAGAGAAAATGCAAAGAAGAGAAAAGGGGAGAAGGTTAGATTACCTCACTCAGTGCAAAACGTAGGACAGAGTTCTTGCCATTCTGTGTTGAGAATGACTCTGAGGACAAGTATGAGCTCAGGTAAAGATTAAGGTTTCCAAGGCATTGAAACTTGTTTCATTTTGACATTTATTTCTCAAAATAAAAGTATAGCTTACATACCTTTATTTTACAGTTAAGAAATCTACAATGTAGAAGCAATAATGTATTTTTTCAAGGTGACCAGCACTAAAGTTGGGGTGTAACAGCTCTGGAGACCAGGCCCCCAACACTGTGATATATGAAAAAATAGCACTTTATTTTTATTTCCCCAAATGCATTTTAAAGACTTCAGCTGGCATAGTATACCTGACTTGGATATGAGATAGTGAGTATTAAGTGATTTAGTGATATGAGATTTAGTGATTAAGAAATTTTTTAAGCAAGATGACTTAATGTTATTAACTGTCAGAAGCAGGAGTCAACTATTCTCTCCATCTGCTCCTGATCTAGCAGCTTTTAAGCATGCACACACAGCATGCACACATCCTAAAGGTTACTTTTACTATCATCATCCACACAACAGCAAATTTCCTATAGTTTTGAAAGGATTTAAGAAATATGAAGCCTAGGAATGCAGTCACATATAGGGGGAAATGCCTCCTATTGAGAAATGCCTTCCCAAGTACAGCCATTAACAGTACTCTTCAGCAGGATTTGTCCGTCCCCAGCATACCAGGAGCCACCCTGTCTCAAGGACTGCTAGTCCAAGGGCACAGGTTGATCACGCCCCCCCTGGATCCCGCGCACGCGAAACTCCCAACCAATGAGTTTAACAGAGACCTCTGAGCCAATCAAAGCTGCACGAGTCCCCATCCCCAGACCCCTTTCCCCTGAACCCCATAAAAGGGCTGGCGGGGAAGGGATCGGGGCCCGCCATGCTCATCTCCTGCGTGGGATAGGTGGGACCCTGACGCGCAACGGTAATCAATAAATGCCTCATGCATGTTGCAGCGGTTCCTGTCTCGTGGTTCCTTAGAAACCCGCCCGGCTTGCCCTAACAGTTTAATGATAGATATTAATCTTTAAAAAATTAAGTTCTAAAAGACAGGTATCTAATTTTAAGGTTGAAAGGCAGTGAGAAGTAAACAGTAAGCAGACTAAAACCCCATAGGCAGAAAACTAAAATATACTTCACCCTGAATTTCTCCACAACACACTCACTCACTTGCTCACCCACCCAGCTTTCTTTCCTTCCAGTGTTCTGAGAGAGAGCTGTACAAGGGAGGGGAAAAAAAAAAACCCAAGATGCCCTCTGCTACACTGATTTGATTTCAGCAAACTAACCTGAAATGGAGTTTGTATTAGAAAGAGCCACAGGCAGGAGCAATAATACACTATACCTATCAGAGAAGTCGGGTTTATTCATGAGCCCCTGCTGAGTTAAGAAGTGAAAAAAGGAGGGAAAAGCCAACTTCAAAGCTTTTCTGAGAGATGATTAATACTCTAGCAACAAACAGGAACCGCAAGCTTCTTTGATGTGAGAGAATTTTCAGTCTTAAGTTTAAAGAAAGGACATCTTCTAAGTTTAAACATTAAAAAATCCAATAATACACTTCCTCTGCATGCTGAAAACCAGTAGTTACCTAAGGGAATAAACAAAATTAGAACTCAGCCTCAGAAATTCCACCTTAAGTACGAAACCCACAAATATTTCACCCTGGCCAAAGTTCTGTGGCAAAATGGCAGCTCTAATATGTACAGATACAAAATATGACTCTCTCATTGACACTTTCTACACTGTGATGCTCAAAATCTGGTAAACATCAACCAGTCGACACGCACAAGTTCATCTTAAAAATTCACCTGAGCTAAATCCACAGCCTGCTGTTCAACTTGGTTGCAAAGAGGATGGCTTCAAGAAAACATGCAAGATTTCATTTGAAACTAACACTGATAATCATCTGGATGTGCTAACAGCCAGGAAAGCTGAGAAACTGTTGCCAGTTATTCTCTACCATGCATCTTCACATAGAAATTGAGAATTCTACTTTAGTACAGATGCTCTTAAAGTCACTGTGCATTTGCACAAATGTCAACATAAAAAGGAGGTCCAAATGTTTGATTTCTATGGCAATTTTCGGTATTTTGAAATGAGATGAGAATTCAATTTCATATAATTCAAATGATTTTAGCATGTAAATGTTAGATCTGATATTATTTACTAAAATATTTGTATTTAACAACCTAAAAATAATCTTAAAAATCTAAATGTTGGAGAAATGCGAATTTCTATTTTCTGACAAACTGATACATCCCCAACAATTACTTGAACAAAAAGTTATGGTTCATTGTACAAGATAAAAATGCAGCTTTTAAAAATATGCTGTCTGACATTGAGGTCTGTATGCTCCTACAGTAGGTCAGAATCTGTAGCCACCTGCTGAAACAAAGACATACTCAGGAACAAAATGTCCTTTGCAATTGTTTCACATACAATATTCTCCAAGTAAAATGGTCAGAGCTAATTATCAGTGCTGAAAATGTGACATCTCAAACGCATATGCACAATGCTAAAAGTAATTTTAAAATAATAGCTTAAAACAGTCATCTAATTTAGAACATTCTCATGGAGTTTAATAAGTACTGTGTCTACTAGGAAGGACAGAGGGTACAAAATAAACAAACATTTGGACACCATATTAACTTGTTAGCCACAGAGGTATAAAGTAGTCTGTAAGAATCTGGGATTATTCACCAACAAATCTGGGTCCTTATGTGCATGGAAAGCAGCCTCTAGAAACTGACTTAATGAGTGGTCAGTGTAGTTCAAGCTTCAGAAGGTTTGGGCTTTTCTGGGCACCCTTCTCATTGAGCCTAATCAATCTAAGCTGATTTATAAACCTCAAACTGAATCCTGGTAGCAGAGCTCAAGATCCTTTGCAAGAATCTCAATCCAAAATCTATCATCAGACAATGGAATGTTTTGTTGATGTCAATCTGTCAGCAAATGACTGTTTGGTCATTTAACAAAAGGCATTTCTCCTTTAAGCAAAATATTATTGGCTTCTAAACCTGTAAACATAAATTAAACAAAATAAATCAGGAATAATAAAAATTGATTGTCCAAGTGGAGACTCTAAAATACTTCAAGAAAAATAATCATTAGACCTTCTGATAACAAGGCAGGAAAAGAATTCCCTTTCCATCCTAAAGAACAGAAAATTAAATTCTCTGCTTCCCATTGGAGACATTTGCTATTTGTTTTGTGGATAAAGACCCAATTATGCATATTTTTCTGATTTTCAGACAAGAATGAAGGTCAATCAGCAGACTTCCCTCATACAAATACTACAGTCTGGCATGAATACAAATGTTCCAATCTTTTCCACTTTGAATTTTTAACTTTAGAATACACTGTCCAAGCAGCTAAAGTTTCATTTGTCAATAGGATATCTATTAAGAAAATCATTTAGCTAATAAACAAGGAATTAGTTGGGAAGCCTGATACAAAACAGATAGTAACAACATCAAGAGTCATCAGCACACACACATTAAAGCAGGAGGAGTTGCTCTGACAAACACCTTTAAACTCTTAGTTGTACTGGAATAATAAGCATCCCAATACAGGAGTTAGACAACAGCTCTGAACATCTGCTCACTTTAACATTTAGTTTCCACAAAATTCTCAAGAAGTATTTGAATTTTGTCTAAAGAAAGCTAGAGATAGCAGCCCAAACAAGAGAATGAGAGGCAAGGGGGTAGGATAAGGCATCTCAGGTTTTCAACTTTCTCTTCCTATTTGCCTTTGTCTAAAGTAACTTTTATGAAGACACAGCACCCAAAGTGGACACCACACTTGGAAACAGGAATTGTCAATCTCGTGACTCATAACGTCAGAATTGAAAATACACAATTCTCAAGAAAATATTAGGGTTTCCATGGTTGCATTTTACATGATCAATAGATAGAGATAATTTTGTAATTTCTCAAAAGGGAATACCATAACTGTAAATATCACTCAATATTCTATTTAACAAAATTGCCATCAGTTTTCTACAAATAAAATAACAATGTTTCTTAAAAGTGTACACTGAGAACCATACAGATTAAGGGGAATCTGGTAATGCTAACTTTTGTTCTATTTTTAAAGCAGTAAAGAAAATCACCTGATCAAACCATATCTTACAAATGCCTCAAATGTTTTGTCTGGGATTGGATATAATGATTCCTGTCTTCAGCTGGATAATGATGAATCATTAAGAAGCTACTTCTCCCAATGCATTGCAGGAAAAGGTCATTCCATCAGCCTAAATAGCACCTGAGGCTGTGGGCTGTCCTTCCTGCTTCCTAGGGAAGCTGGTGGTCCTGGCCAGCACTGTGGTATAATAACTCCCAATGTACAAGGATCAAAAGATGATGTGCACCAGTCATTCAAGTTTAAAGGATAATTTAAATTAATTCTATAAAACAGGAAGTTAAAATCTCAAGGGTAACTTGCCATGAATGAAGAAACCACTTCGAGTACATTATAAATTCAAAAGCATTAAATAAATAATGAATTTTATTTAAATTTCTTCAATAGAAATCAGTTGTTATTTAAATGTGGTCAATGGATTTAAAAAATATTAATAATAAAGAAATATACATTTAATTTGTTAAGCCAGAAATTTTCCACACATCTGATTAAAAAAATTTTTATGCATAATTCTATATGTAAAAAAAGAATCTGCTGTAGTTCAACATTACAAAACTGGTTAGTTTTGTTTATATCTGGTATAAAACTTTTGCTAAAACTACTTAATGCATTTCATGTTATCAAAATTCATTCAAAATCACTTACTGAAAGAGTATTTCTATGTCATTGATCTCTAAACTTTAAAATACATCCAGCATTGCCTACTACACTTAACATAATCATGCTGATCTGTGGATTTACTATAAGTGAAATGTTATACTTACTAGAAAGTTTTGAAGATTTTGCAATGCTATTCAATTTAAAAAGTTCCTACTTGTAAGAAGTTAAGCATTTGGAACAGATGAGTCTAAGCACTTTGGAATTTATGTCGTGGGTTAAATACACATCTATGTATTTCTTCTAATAGTTTTAAATACCAAGAATCTTAGATGTTCAATTAAAAACTCCCAGTTTTAAAGAGGGTATCTTTACAAAGGTTTGAAATTTTATTTTTGATTGATAATTGAATACATTATGGGGTATAATATAATGTCCTGCTCTATTATACATTAAAGTTTCACCCTAGTTAATTAACATATCCATCATTGCATCCATTCATCTTTTTTCTCTTTTCTGGATGGCAAGAACAGTTTAAAAAGGTGTGGTGGGGAAGAGACATGTTATAAAACAGGAGAGATGGCTCAGTGGTTAAGAACACTGACTACTTGCTAGAGGATCTAGGTTCAATTCCCTGCACATACAGAGTGGCTCACAGTCATCTGTCACTCCAGTCCCAGGGAATCTTACACCTGCTTCTGGCTTACTCAGGCACCAGACATGCACATAAACACTCATATACACAAAATAAATAAACTTAAAATAACTTTATAAGACAAATTAGGATTGACATTTTGGGCATAGAAATAATATTCTGTTCCTATGAGGACAAGACTCTTTCCTATGCAACTCTGAAATAAAAAGGAAGTGATTCTATAGAAAAAAAAATGAGAGAGACTATTTGGTTATCACCTTAACTTATGTGCTAGCACATGACCTAAGATTTCTTGCCTTTTCTTTCTTCTTTTCCCCCTTTTTCCTACAGAAAACACATCTTCTGATGTTTAAATTTTCAGTGAGTGTAAAATATTCCTGAGTAACAAAAACTATGAAGCTGTATTGTGATTTCTCGGAAGAACAAACCATAGTAATTTTGTGCTACTAAGGTCTGTAGAATCTCTTTAACCAGGGACCCCCTTCAGCATATTAAGAAGAGATCTAATATCATAGAATTTCATCAGCTTCCGCTGCTGCAACTCCTCACAATACCAAGTCAGTGGCAACTGAAGCCCTATGCATTATGCATTTGCAGAGCTTAAGAGAGTTCATATGAAGTGCCCCAAGGTATCCAAAAAGACCTTTATAGTCAACTGTCTAGTAAAAAGATAAAGCAGGAAGAAAACATCATGCAACTGCTGAACGCTTCTTATACAAATAAATCCATTTCCTGGAATGTGGTAAATATTTGTCTTAAACGTAACAGCCTACAGGCTGTTCACATCCGTGTCTTTTATCACCACTGATTGGAGAGCAATTAATAACAATAAAAATTTCATTTACTACCAACATATTTCTCAAGACCATAATTTTGGCAGTTTTCCCATCCTCTAGAACACATACACAAATTCAGCCACACACACATATTAATGATAATCTTCATACATCTCAAGTGAACTTTCTAAATTCATACAAATCCTGTTTAAAATAAGTTACAACTCCAAAATAATAAATGTCTAATCTCCTTTCATGGAAAAACAGAACATAATCCTACTCAATATCCACTTACTATTTTTTTTGCCATTTTACTTATTTATTTTTAAATGTTTTTAATTACATGACTTCTATCCCCTCTCTCTCCTCTCTCCAGCTCCTCCCAGGTATCCTTCCTCTTCCCCTCCCACTCTCCAGCAACTCTCACACTAAAAGCCTCTTTTTACTTTATTATATTTGATACATGCATACACACACTTTATGTGTAGCTGTAACAGGCATACATACACATGTTATGTGAATGCACAAATACATGTAAATAGAACATGCTGAGTCTGTTTTTGTGGTTTGTATGTATATGGATGGTTTCATAGATGACCACTCTGCACTGGACAACCAAAAGGGGTGTTCACTCTTAGGAAAAGCTCATTCTCCTTCTCCCAGAAGTCATTAGTTGCCTGTAGTTCCTTGTCTAGGCACAAGGAACTTCTCCATGTTAACATGTCCATTGATATTGTCATTGTTCTAGTCTTGGCATGATGGTGCATACCTTTAATCCCAACACTTGAAAGACAGAGGCAGGCAGATCTCTGTGGGTTCAGGGCCTCCCTGGCATACATAGTGAGTTCCAGGCCAGCCAGGATTACATAGTGAGACCCTGTCTCAAACAACAACAAAAACAGAAAAAGACTACAATTATTGTAATGTTGCCTAGTAAAATGACACTGGTATTGTGCTGCACAGAAACTCAGAGCAATGAAGCAGATCCAGTTTGAAATGTTCACTACAGCTTTATCTTCCTCTGACAAACTGCTACCACATCCTAGAGAAAATCCTACAACTAGTTATTTGAAGTTACGTAATAATCTACCACAAGACTAAGCATTGTACAACCAATAGACTGACAGTAAGTTTTTCCCTCCCGGGAAATGAAAGAAAAATTTAGGGCTTGGAGGAGAGAGCCCTTGCCTCGCATAATGGGGCTCTGAGTTCAAAATCTAGCAGTGCCCAAAACAAGAACAAAGCAGACGATCCCTATCTATATCTATCTTCCATTCAGAAAGAAATCACAAGGAAGTTTGTTATAGTGTTTTATTATTTGTAAAGTTTATCTTAATTTTTCCTTTGTTAACTCATGGTAATATATTGAAAACAGAAAAACCTAAGGGGGAAAATTAATAACAAAAGAAGAGACATACAAATAAGATACTTTTGGCACACAAATCTTACATATATAAAGACAAATACAAACAATTCAAAATATTGTTCATGGCATGTCAAATGTATTTCTCCATGCCTAAGGCTTCCAGGATTACGTAACACAATCAAGTCACCAACACAAATTTAAGAACTGGTCTCTACTTTTCACTTATTAAATTGGGAGTAATAAAAATTCATCTGAGTGTGGGAACTACATGTTTTCATACAGCATGTTCCAGTAGTATAGAGTCATATGATCTTTCTAAAAAAGGTGGCACAGAGAGATCAAACACTGTTAAAAATGTTAATAGCCCTTTATTTAATTTTACATCTAACCATTTATCTTTAAGACATTAGATAAACATGTTTCCATCATATGAATTATTATTCATAATAGCACATAATCTTAAAAATCCCTATAAAGGAGACTGACATAAATATAATACAGTAAAATATAACATAGCTACTCAGAGAGCAGCTGTGAAGAGGAATTCAGAGAGGAGAAAACACTATCTAATGCTTACTGAAAACATGCAGGCTCCACAACACAGTAAACATCATGATCTGAAGTCTATACCCCCAGATTTTTATCTCTACATGTGCACAATTCCATGGACCCAACATTAAAACATACAAACAAATGATATCATTTCTTGTTGGTGGCAGTGGGATCTCCATAGTGGGAGAGAAAGATGGGCATCAGCACCTGCAACAGGGTGAGTACCTGGCCTGGGGCACATCACATGGCCTTCAAAATGGCAGATCTTGGCACACCAGTTGAGCCCCAAGATGGGAAAGCCTGCCAGGTCAGTGCCCATTTCTCCTGTCTTTATGCAAAACTTGTTCACTAACATCAGCAAGACAGATAGGATAAGAGCTTAAATATACAAGCCTAGATATGGACTTTTCCCGACCTTACCCACTCCCCTTACCATAGCAAGCTTTAGATAGTCTGATTGAAGTGTCTAGTAAGGATGGACAAAGGAAATTGAACCTCTTCCTTATGCAACTTCCTGCTTCCTCTATAAAAGCCCTAAAATAAAATAGATCTTCACCACGAGGCTGGTCTCTGGAGTTTAGTGGGCTAGTAACTCCGCTGCCATTCACCCCCTCAATGAAATTTCAGACCGTTTGAAAGTAGTTTTAAAATATTTAAAATATTTGTATTTGTTTTTTACATTTGCCAATTTTCTAAATAAACAAATATAATTCAAGAAAACAATGGGAGAAAATATAATTGCTCTGAAAAATAAACTTGGGTAAGTTCTTACTCAGGTGCTTCATGGTTTATGACAAACAGAATTACATGGCTGAGAACAATGAAAAAAAATTTTCTGTAAGAGGCTAACGTGGATTCTGCAGAAATGATGAAAACAGCATCATGTCTCTGCTTAGAAAGTACAGTCACCAAACTACGAAGAAAAATTTCCCACCTCACTATTCAGATCTCTTCCCAGGATAAGAGTCAAATTATCCTCATGAGAATCAGAGACCTAGGCAAAGCTATGACCATACTAAAGTGAGTACTAAGGTGGCCACAGCCCCACTGTGATCTCAGAAACAGCCCTTGTACATCTACAGATGGTGATAATAGTGTTGTTGATCCTAGACATGTTTTTTTTAGCCAAAGCAAGTGTTCATTTCTCAGTGGAGACTGTCTTTATTTCAACAACAAAAATTCATGATATGTTTTCAAACAGTTAAAATATATTTAGTTCCTATAATCTAATGCATCACATGCTACATTTTAAAATAGTGTTTTAAAAGTTATTTTCTACCTCCACTGAGCCTGTAAGTAGACTTAAAGAGCTACTGTGGCGCTGATTGCTTTACATATGAAGCTATGACTATAATTTCCTGAATAAACAAATATCAATCAGCAAATATTTATTGAGTGCTTTCCTTGTTGTAAGAATCATGTCAAGTACTGAAAGAAAATTATGGGCAAATCATTCCCCAGATATATGCAAGATAAGGAAATTGTGTTTTTCACAAACCTAGTCTAACAATAGCTAGTGAATATTTATGAACGTGAATAATTAGCTAACCCTTCTACTTGTCTTGCTAGATTCTTCTCTAAATAACTGAAAATATTTTATTGCCTTGTAATGTTATTCTAGAAAGCTAGTGCAAAGCATTCATAATAAAGTACTTATCATTTTAAATATTTTAGGTATGCATTCAGTGGCAATAAGCACATCCACATTGTTGTACATTGATTACAATTATTCTCACCAAAACACTTTTGTCTTTCCTAGGCACAACTGTATCTATTAAACAATAAATTCCCACTCTCCTTGTCTTGGTCATTGTTCTATTGCTGTGAAGAGAGGCCATGACCACAACAACTCTTATAAAAGAAAGCATTTAATTGAGGCTTGCTTCCACTTTCAGGTGTTTAATCCACTATCATCATGGCAGGGGAGCATAATGATTGTCTTAGTTAGGGTTTCAATTGCTGCAACAAAACACCATGTCCAAAAAGCAAGTTGGTGAGAAAACGGTTTATTTGGCTTACACTTCCACATTACTGTTCATCACCAAAAAAATTCAAAACAGGAATTCAAGTAGGGCAGGAACCTGAGGCAGGAGCTGATGCAGAGACCATGGTGAAGAGCTGGTTACTGGGCTTGTTTCACATGGCTTACTCAATCTGCTTTCTTATAGAACCCAGGACCACCTGGCAGGGATGGCACCACCCAAAATGGGCTGGGCCCTCTCCCATTGATCACTAACTAAGAAAATTCCTTACAGCTGGATTTTATGGTGGCATTTTCTCAATTAAGGCTCCTTTCTCTCTGATGACTCTAGCTTGTGTCAAGTTGACACAACACTAGCCAGGACAGTAACACAGATGCAGACATGGTACTGAAGAAGTAGCTAAGAGTTTGACATTTGGATCCACAGGTAGCAGGAAGAGAGAGACACTAGGCCTGGCGTGGGCTTTTGAAATGTCAAAGCCCATCCCCAGTGATACACTTCCTTCAACAAGGCCACACCTACTCCAAAAAGGCCACACCTACTAATCCTTCTCAAGTATTGCTACTCACTGATGACTAAGCATTCATATATATGAGCCTACAGAGGCCATTCTTATCCAAACCATCACACCACTCTTCCTCTATCCCCTCACAACCAGCATTTTATCTTCTGCTTGCAAATAAGGTAGCTCATGTAATTAAAATAAAACCACAAGTTTTCCCTTTGGGTCTGACTTATGTGTATTAGCATATCTTCATGGTTCATCATATTTTGGCAGTTGTCATGACTTCATATCTTTTTAAATGGGAAATAACATCACAAACCATTGCTGTGCCGTGATTTTTTCATCCATTCTTCTATTGATTGATACTTGAATTGTTTTCCCTTTGAAATACTGTGAGGATTGCTATGGTAAGTATTGACATAAAATATCAATTTGGTACTTACTTTCAATTTTGGGGAATAAGTACTTAGAAATAAAACTCCTAGATGAATTTGTTTTTAAAAACTGACTTTCATTAACATATCTTTTGTTAATTATTGTCAAATACAGGCTTCATACTACATTTTAATAGCATAAGAATTATTTTATCCTTTCATTGTATCATCCAAAAATCTTAGAAAAAAAGGAAAATGCTGTTTTTGAAGCTACAACTTAAGCTGAGTCTCCAAATAATGCCAACTTTTTTAGCCAAATTTTCTCCAGTGGTATCATTCATAAACATTCTTTGTGTTTCCTGGTCCCTCCTAGCTTCTTCCCTTGAGTGTCAAACATGAGAGCCAAACTTCTTTCCATGTATCCGGTATGTTCTGTTCCGACTAGCTACACATTCTTATCTCCAACTTCCAGATAGCACACATATTTTCAAAATGTCATAGAAGCTCACAATTTTGCGCTAAAATAATAATTACTGAATGGGAACAATTCCAGACAAAAGGAACAAGGACATAGTAATGTGCTTCAAATTAGGATCCTCTTCCTAACAAAATGTTTTCTTACCATCCTAAAAACTGCCTATAACACAATCAGCTCATAGTACAGACAGCACAACCTATTGTACAGTATTGAGTATTTTCTAAAAGAGATGCTTCTTAGAAATAAGGATTCTTCTACTAATTTTAAATTATATAAGGTAATTCATCTCCATTATTCATGGAAACGTAATCTAGAGCTAAAAAGTCACCATTTTTCAAACTATTCTCTGTAAATTACTGACCACTTGAGAAGAGAAATGTAGTTTCTATCGGAAAGAAAGAGTTATTATACTTTGCATGTAATCCATAACTTGAGACACCCATGGCATGATGAAGTTATTAAAATCTTTCTCACAAAGCAAAGAGCATAATAATTCACTGCCACCTTCATCAAAGCTGCTGAGTTATGGAGTTTATGAAAGGTAATTGACCTTCAAATAGAGTATGTGGGCAGTCTCTTATAAATTTTTATTTTTAATACATATATTACCATACTTTGTTCATAACAATTTAAAGCAAGCTGAATTAGATGATTACATCATAAAAGAAAATTACTTTATATCTGTTCACGTCTCATGCAGGACATCAAACATATGGTTTTCATTACCATTGAGTCCTGTGACTAGTGCTGAAATCCACTAGAGCTGAATAAGTACAAATTAGCTAGAATAGGGCATTCCGCAAGTGTTTTTAGAGTGAGGAAGTGCTAAAGACTTCTTTATTTTGCAAATGCCACACAATGTAGTTCTTAAATTAGAAACGGTCTTAGTTGCTTTTCTATTGCTGTGACAAGACATCATGACAACTTTCAGAAAAAAGAGTTCATTTGGAGCTTATGGTTTCAGAGGGTTAGAGTCTGTGCTGATAAAGCAAAGGCATGGAAGCAGGAATAGATGAGATTTTGCATCTTGATTTGAAAGTAGGAGGTAGAGGCACTGGGAATGACACAAGTCTTTTGAAACCCCAAAGTCTAATCCCCAGTGACACACCTCCTCAACAAGCCCATACCTCTTAACCTTTCCCAAACAGTTCCACCAACTGAGGACTAAGTATTCAAATATATGAGCAGATGGAGGCCGTTTTCATTTAAACCATCAGAGAAACAAATGAGACTATTTTTTTCTAAGTTTCCCAACAATAATAGTAACCACATGGAATATCTGTCATATAAGTGCCATTCAATAAATCCTAACTCATACACCATATAGACTAAAGTGCTGAAATATTATTTAAAGAGATCAAATTTCTTAAATAAACATTATAAATAAATACAGGAAATACTCAGATTTCCTTAGAGTGGTGGTTTTGTATTATTTTAGCCTCAAGAAAGCCTTATGGTTGTATAAATTTTCCATTTGTTCACCCAGGAGCCCACGCCTTTACAGGAGCCAGTGCACTGTGAAATCCAGATTTGTTTGCTGAGAGTCGCATTGAAGCTCTTTCATGGGAATAAAGCTAACAGGGATCTTTTTCATGCTCAGGGTAGACAGACTTCACAGTGGTACATTTTGTACACCTTTATATCAAGGCTTTGAGGTCGGTTCTAACTAAGGCCAGTCCCAGCGCATGAGAACATAGGAGGGTGGTTCCTCTATTTAGAACATGTCCAGAACTGGCTAAATTCATGGGAGCTAGATGGGTTTGTCAGGGCCTAGAAATATAAATATCAAGAACTACATCCATTCCTCTTTTGCCCCTCACAACCCCATCTGAACTACACTGATAAAAAATGTTGATTCTGAAACTATTTGGGGAGGATGAATAAAATGTTAAAGGGGATACATTTGTTAGATTCTGGAAGGAAATTACACATGGATATGAGCTACTTGGTATGGGTAGCTGCAAACTCACAAGAGCAGCAAGAGACGCTAACTACCGCACCATCACCATCTCTCTAGCCTCCCACCCTATCGCCTGCTAATCTTTAGAAAAGGAGCATTCCTCAATGAATTTGTGAAGATGAAATGAGATAATTAATATGTTGTAAAAATGATAAACAAGTGATGGACACAGTCATGTTTCAGTACATGGGAGCTTATCGTTTCAATTACTTAACACATGCATATGGCTCAGCAACTTAGTTAGAAGAAGAGATATACTATACTGAGAATGTATGGTTAAAAACAAACAAACAAGCAAGACACCTGGCCTCAGAAAGTTAATAGCATAGCAGCAATCCCATAACAAGCCAATAAATAGGAAAAGTTAAGTACTTCTTAATAAGTAATGTCTGGAGAGACAGAAGGAATACCAAGAACATTCCTAACAGTGGCATCTAAAGTCCAAGCCCCGTGGTATACAGATAGGAGAGGCAGGGGAAGCATGCCTCCTAGGCCAGCAAGGGCTTGACTGAGGATGCTTAGGCAGAAACCAGCTTGGGTGCTCTGGAGACTGGGAGCCTGATATGCCTGGAATGTACAGATTACCCAGAGGGAAAAAAGAGGCTTTCCAAGTAGAAATAGAGAGTGGTAGGGATCGATTATGAGGCAACCGTCACATGTTACAGCAATCAGGACTTTACGGCAGTCACCCTCTAGCAGGACCGCTCCTCCTGGCATGCACTTCATTCGTTACTCACCTTCTCCTCTGGATCCGAGGAGAGAGGCCCACACACTGCTCACTGCAAATCCCCAGAGACACCCTATGACTCTACAGGGAGTTCACCTCACAGAGGCAATTTTAAAAGAATCCATTTCTAGATGCTCAGACTTCATGTGTATGCATTCCTAAATCTCAACAGCCTAAGAGACTCCGGAAACTACACGTTCTCCCTCCTTCCCTAGTATTCAGGCTTCCGTTTATCAGAGACCTTGATTCATGGGGGACAAATTTCAGAGGCTTACATAAGGAGTGACTCCAAACACTGGAAATTTATGAAAGTCATAAATACCTCTAATGACTAGGAAATGGCTTCCTTCGCACCTCACTTGAGTTTTAAACTTTGTTTTTAAGGACAGTGAAGGTGGAAGGATTGTGACAGTCATTTAAGATAACTTTCAGTGTTTGGGTAGAACACTGGCTAACATTTGAATAACACTTGTCCTTAGGGGGATTAGGGATATTTGGGATACTACAAATTCTTTGTTACCTGAAAATCAGATTTAATTGGGTATCTTCTACTTTTATTTACTAAATCTGCCAACCCTATCTCTATTTTCAAGTTTCACAAATCTGGAAGCCATTCCTGATAATGACAACAAATCAACATTCACTTCCTAAGGAAAACACAAAAATGGAGGCTCCTGTCCATCCTGCATTTAGCTCTTTTCACTGTCCTACATAAAGACACACCCTGAAGCAACCCCCCATCCCCACCCCTGCGCTCATTTATCCCTTCGCACTCTCCTGCACAGAGACCTGCCCTGGCATATGACTTTCCAGACAGGTTTCTAACTTGGAGAAGTATAAGTAGTACTAATGTGGGGGTCGGGACCCTCGCCCAGGCCTAAGAAACTTTAGTCAGGCTTCTAAGAGCACCAAAATTGTATAGGCCCAAGCCAGGTGCACCGTGACCCTGGAGAGTTCCCAGAGTTAAAGAAAAAAACCTTTTCTTGGACAGACAAGATGGCCTTGGGCTAGAGAGCTCCCCCTTCCCCCGTAGACCGCCCATGGCCTTGGGCAAAAGAGTTTCCTCCACCCAGTTGCCCAGAACCTTGAGCATGTTTAGAGGTTAACTGGCCCCTACCTATCAAAATGGGAAAGCAATTTGGGTACCAATCAACTTGTACCAACTTGGTCTGTGCCTAGCAACTGTACAGCCCCCTAGCAACCACTTGGATAGTAAATAAAAAGGCTTGCTTTCTGCCCCTGGGGGTCGCTTCTATCCTGCGTGTTAGAACGGCCCCAGTATACTGGAATAAATCCTCTTGCTATTTGCATCAATATCCCGTCTGTGAGTCTCTGTGGGGGTGTGGCGTTCCGGTTTGGGCCCTGGGGGTCCCAGTTTGGATCTCTGAGGTCCAACACTGTCAACTGAAATGAAGGTCCTCTTGGTGTCTTAGATGCCATCAATAACATGCTTAGTGAAAGAGAATCTAAAAAGAAAGGGATTTCACAAAAGTCCAATTTTGAAAAGAAGAATAAACTAATTAAAAGAAAAAAGAAACCGATGTGATTCCCATATCAATTTCCCGAGCCATGAAAATGAGGAGGGGAACAGGACAGGAAGCATTCTGAGAAGACAGAGCTCAATTCTGGCTTTCCATTCCTGCAACCTGAGAACCCGATGTTGACTTTGGAAATACTCCTATGCCTGTGACGCTATTTTCTGTTTAATAGTGTCTGGGGGGGTGGAGAGTGGGGATGGGGTGCAACTTCTCACTTCTCAACAAGTAGGGGTGTCCCCTCCTTGAAGTGTCTTTCCTAAGGGTTGTTTTTTTTTCTCTTTTTTATAGCTGTCAATCATATGCATTATTTGTACCTACTTCAAACCTATTTTGCAGTAAAGAATTTCGAAATCTCTCTTCCCTCTGGGGAATAAGCAAAGGGTAAAACAAATAAGGAAAAGGACTTTGTATAATCCTTCCATTTCACATCCTGTTCCTCCCTGCTGTGAACTTTCATACCAAAGGCCTGCTTTACAGAGAGGCACTTTATGCGTGACAGAGAGAGGCTCTTACAGCCTATAGAAAGTGAGCTCATCTTTGCTGTGAATGTTATGAAGGACTGAGGAATGATTTAGTCTTTGAAGAAAATACAACCTGTTCTGATGGAGCTCAGGTTTGAAATTTGCCAGAACCTGAGCTCTTCCAGAAAGTCAATTTCACAAACAGGATGTAATGGCAACCTGTTTCTCCTTGGTTCAACATTTCAGCCTTGGAGTAGGCAGACTGCCCACATCCAGAGTCAAGCTCAGCCAAGGCCTCAGGGCCTTACCCAGGTAAGTTTCTTTAGCATTTGTTGTCTCCTCTAATGAAGAGCATGATAATAGAAGAATCATAAGGTGACTAAAAGCATTGAAAAGGTACAGC
Source organism: Cricetomys ansorgei (assembly GCA_026225945.1). NCBI lineage: Eukaryota > Metazoa > Chordata > Mammalia > Rodentia > Nesomyidae > Cricetomys > Cricetomys ansorgei. The sequence continues at coordinate 779,849 of JAMJFZ010001360.1, read as the reverse complement.
CCTTAGAGCAATGCTAGCTTACAAGATATATCCTAGAAATGCTGTTATTACATTAGAATTTTAAAATGTGTCCAGACTTAGTCTATGAATGCTCGTTCTTGTAGATAGTACCTAACTTCACTTATTTTTCTTGGCATATGTAACAAAGGTCAAGTTCTCAAAGAAAAATGTTATTTTATATTTTATTTCCTATCAAACCTCAGAGCTTGAAGAAAGTTAAATGTTTTTACAAATACTGGCTGATTGAGAGAAGCACAAAGTGGTACAAATCACATTTTGGCATTAAGATTTTTTTTCCACTGCCCATAGAGTGAGAAGGTGTTCACAGAATGAGCACAGAATATTTCATGAGGAACTAAGGTTCAGGTTTTATAACCTGTAACATTGATGGCAGACTTGACAGAAGGGAATTCACTAAGTCTTATCAAAGGACTTTCCTGTGGCAGTCTTTCTTGACATTCTACTTCTCCATGCTCTTATGTTATAAAATACATCACCCCCTACTCTGCATACTTCCTACTGGGTAAGTCATAAAATAAAACAATCTCAATGCACAAAAAGTATGAGGAATTATTAAAAGCTCCCTTACCAGGTGAACCTGGCAGACAAAAAAGTGTCTATCTCCAAGGTATGCAGTTTTTATCCACATTAACAAAAGTTATATCATGTTAATGGCAGTTCTTGTGGACAGTGCTTCCAAACCTGGAGCAGCTTTGCTTCCCTCCTCACCAGAGGCACGTGGGAGTGTCTGAGTCATTTTTGTTATCTCAGGTTGAGGAAGCATGCTGGCATCTACTGGTCATGATCCCAGGATCTGACAGACACTGACATGGGTGCCCTTGGGGAGCAGCACCACCTCCTAGTGGGCATTTCTGAAATCTAGTCACCAGAGCTGTATGGGAAGGAGGCTACTGTCTTGAGGCTCAGTCCAAAGCCTCAGAGCATACCCCACTCACCTTGGACACAGTCTGTTCACCACATAGATCACATAGGTGGTTAGCCTCTTTATCAATCTCAGAACCTAAAGCCCAACTCTACATACAAAATCCTACGCCAGCAAATGAAAAACTTGCTTGATTTGGATTTTTGCAGAGAGTGGTTCATTTTGAAAATGTCTTGTGACCAACAATAATAGTTCTGGGTATTCTAGTGGCCATTAAAACAGACACCACCAATTTTCATGTGTAGCTGTCACATCTTCCCCTTCCTTTTCCGTAAGTACATGCTCTGGAGTCCTTTACCATGTCTTCCTACAGCACACTCTCAGCTAAACATTTACATACTGAAGCTGCTATTTCATTATAAGCTATAAGTTATATTCCATTATAAGCTAAGTATTACTCTTTTGTGTTATAATTCAGCACTATATAGATAGGTAGGTTATCTTATATATGGATTACATTCCTTGGTGGCCAGGAAGGTACTCTGTCCTATGTTAAAATACCACACATGGACTAATGAACTGGCTCAGTGATAAAGAACACTTGCTGCTCTTGCAGAGGACCCAGGCTCAGTTCCCAGCACCCACATGGTATCTCACAACTGTCTGTAACTCCAGTTCCGGGGGATCCAGTGCTCTTGTCTAGCCTACAACATATCCAGGCATACACACAATGCATTCATATACATGCTTGCAAAATACTCATATACACAAAATAAAAATAAAATAATCATATATTTTAAACGAGGCACTTATCTGCCCTACTGGAATTGAGAACCTTTGCTATACAGGTGACTTCTCTCAGTCCCTTCAACTTGTGGAAATCATTTGTAACCCCAAAGAAGAGCCCAGCAGGATGTCTGCTGTCAAGTCCAGGGTGTCTCCACAAAGGTCCTTCTTTCTAATATCAACACAGCCACTAGATCTCTTTGTATAAGAAACTGCCTGATCCAAATTCATACAAAGTACTACCTCTAAACAGAAGCCTGAACTGCACAGCATCTACATATAGGATACATCACTGGAACCCAGATAAGGACAAACAGGAAAAATCGTCATCACCAAACCACCAGAAAACTACGCCTTTAATTTTGCTTGTTTGTCTATGCAATCCTCTTCCATGAAAAAACAAACTAAATGGAAATGGAGTGAGTCATTGCAGAAGTCTAATTTGGCAAGATTAAATCACCCTAGGCCTAGAGTTTCCTTTGGAACAAAATGCCACAGGCCAGACTGTAGAAAGAAAACAATAATAATCATCTAGAGGAGCAGTCCCATGCCTCATTTTATCCAGTCATATGGGGTCCCGTTTTCATTTCATTCTAAGTGCCAGGGAGACCAAATGCCAGTTCTGATTACTCTGATTCCTTAATGTGATTTTTGGTAATATTACAAGCTCCTTCCTGAAACCATCATTTTTCCCTCCTGTTTACTTGTTATGCAAACATTAATTGAGTGTTTCTCGTTTAAAATACTGTACAGAATTCTCTAGGGAATTATAAAGTAGAAGACAATCTGTCTGCCTTTGACAATGTGACTACCTAGTGAGGAGACAAAACAAATATAAACATAGAAACACAAGTACAGGGTAAAATCAAGGAGACTGCAGAGGAGCAATGTGTGAGTATTAAAGAGTCACAAACCAATGCCTAGAAAAAAGGCTGGGGAGGGGGACAGCTAAAAGGCAATTCGCACAGGTTTCGTTTTTAATTTAGTGTGATGCATGTTTTCTCCACTTAACTTTTTCTATCTGCTGTGGGGGAGGGGGTGTCCCAAGAAGTGCTCACCAGAAATCTAGCCTGATTACCTCCAAGATGATACAATGCCATTTAAGTGTGAAGCCACAAGGGATACAGTTCTGCCAGAAGGAGATTGGTCTCCTGGAGGCAGACAGAAATCTGGCAAGCAACCTTTGGCTGACACCATCACAGAAGAAAATTAAAGAGAACCACCCCATGCTAATCTCGAATCTAGGAAAACAACGTTTCTCCTTATTTTTTTCCACCTATAGCAATGGAGAACAGTAACTTCAATGACCTCTATCTTTCAGCGAAATTGAAAAGGGGCTTAAGCCAATAAGCTTTCTATTTCAAGGAGAGGGAGGACATCATCACATAATAAAGCAGGCCCTGGAAGAATGATGACATTTTGGTTCCTCATGTAGTCAAATAAGAATGGCTGTCCTTTCAGCTGAAGGGCTGTTGTGTTAAAAGTGCATTTTACTCACAGATTCCTTTTGGGACAAAAGGCATGATTGGGGTTAATTTTTAAATTCTCTAGTAGAGAATTAAACAATTGCATTTTTTTTTGAAACATCTACTTTCATAATGGTTTTTCACTGTCTTGAGTTTTATTAATTCATTTAATAGTTACCCTGAATCTGCTGAACTTGTACAAATCCCAGCCCCTAAGTTAGCTTCCAGGACACACATCAAGCAAGAAGCAAGTGAGTTATGTAAAGAAGCTTCCTTTCCGAAGGCAGGCAGCAAGCAGGAAGGGAATAAGCTGGAGAATAATAAGTAAGATGAAGGAAAGAGAAGAGTGGGGCAAAGAGATCAAGAATTGGAGGCAACTGTTTGCAGTTTTCCATAAGGTGGTCAGGTAGATCTCAAGGAGATCATGACTGGAGCAGCTTTCAAGTACTAAAACACTCACCTTTTTTCTCTAGATTACAGGTCACCATTTCCATAGTTTATGTGACTACTTTTTATTGGTGCATGATAATTTTGTAACAGGTCCATGTCAAGTAACGTTCCACATAGAAAAAACAAACCACAATAAAAATACCTTCTTCCCCAAATAAGTTTATTCAAGATTCCTACAAAAGCAGATTGGAAAACACAGAACTGTTCCTTCCCAGAATTTATGGACAAACCAAAAATCTCTAAAATTTCTTATTACCCTTAATAAGAAAGTGTGGAATACATAAACATAACTTGAGTGTTAGTGTGATCTACAAATTCGAAAAGACAACAGTGTGAAGGATATGTTACCTAGTAGGGTAGTGGCACTCAGGAAATTCTGGGAACGCTGTATATCTCTGTAAAGAGTAAGTATTATGACATGACATGGCACTGCTAAAAATGGTTAGGAGCATTAATCAGTTTTTGCCACCAGAATGTTTTACTCTGACGATAGACAGAAATTCATAAAGTAACGCAGGTTCTTCAACACACACAAAATACAAAATTATAGACCAAGGATAGTGTCAGGTTGACAACACTGATTTAAGACATTTTCACGTCATGTTCAAGGAAACTAAATTATCTAGAGTACAAAATAGTGTTTTTAATGGAAAGAGACTATTATCCAATTAATACATTCAATATGTCTGTAAAATCTATTGAATAAATACTTTCTACTGAGTAAATACATCATATATACATAAAATTTAATGAAATGTGACCTTATAAAACAACAACAATAAACACTTAGACAAATAATTATTGTGAATAAACAGTATTTGTGTTTCTAGGGTATGGGGATGCTGTGTTATGTATGCATATGATTCATGCATGTCAGTGTGCACACGTGTGCAACTATGTGCACACATGTGGGAGCCTGGGCAGAAGGCAAGATGTCTTTCTCCTTTGTTCTTTACCACATTGACTTGAGACAGGGTCTTTCACTGAATTGGAAGCTTTTTGAGATAGACTGGCTGACCAGCAAGCTCTTGGGATCTGTCTGGCTCCAACCAATGCTGGGGTGCTAGGCACATGCAGGCATGCTCAGATTCTTAAGTCTGTTCACACAGATTTAAGTCCCTATATTTGCAGCATAAGTACTCTTACCAGCACACCAACCCCCACAGGTGTTTTTTATAAAAATAAGTGAAGCTAAATGTGCAAATTTATCTTCAATAATTGAAACTTGTAAATTATTATCTTCAATAACAGAACATAAAAATGAAAACATCATATCTATGAAAAAAATCTATCACATAGGAAAACTAAAAGGCAGACAAAAGTAAGCTCCAAATACTTGGTAATGGGTTGAAAACCTCAGTAAGATGGATAATATGTCTCAACAAGGTATGAATATACAAAAGAGCAAAAAATTTAAGTGTGCAATAAGTCCCTGAAAAAACTGCTAAATCTCAACAGTAATTGAAGAAGTAGTAATAGCTAACTAAGTCTTAGATATTCATTCTATCCATACATCACCTTCGCCTTTCAATGTCCGACACAATTATCTTCCCATAATTGTCGGAAGTAAAAAGAAAACCCTTCCCTTATTTTCAAGATGAGGAAACTGAATGACAAAATGGTCAGTTACAAGGTGAATCTCACTTCAGAGTTGCTGCTGTAATCCTGCTTCTGTGGATGAAAGCCAGCCCCCATACATAAAGTGCAATCTCCCACAACAGGAAAGAGCAGCTTACAGCATCACATGCTGTCTAGAGCAGGACTCGCCTGTCCAGGCAACAAACCAAATGTTCCACTGTGCGGTTCAAGCTTTAAAAGCTTTTAAATTGTTATTTTAAAAAAAAACACCAAAACCATAAAATTTTGTGATACATGAGAACTATTATTTTTTAATTTCAATGCCTGTAAAGTATTGTCAGTGTACACTTTATGTCAGAGGTCAATAGCTACAACAGAGACCATACCAGCCTATAACGCCTGTGACTTAGCTTCTGGGTTTTAACAGGAGGTATGCTGCCTCCCCACATGAATAGAGCAAACTGGGTTCTCTTCTGTATTGTCACAATAAGTGATAATCAAATACAAAATAAAATATAAAATAAAAATTGTATATCTTTGTGACCCAACAATTTCAATTTATCACAAAGAAATGAAAATTCATAGAAATTTTTATGTTAAAAACATTATCATTAGAGGAGAGTAGGTCAGAGAGCAAGTTCCTTCCAGACCCTGGATTCAATTCACAACATAGCAAATAAAAGAAAAAAGCAAAACCAAACTATCAATAAAAATGAGGCAGCAATGTGAAGCCAGGACATCAGAACCCAAGCCCTAAATATAGGGCTGGGAGAGGTGCACAATTAAACACAAAAGTAAGGTCCTCACTCCTAGGAAAGACAACAGCATTCCAAATTTATCAATCAACACCCATTGAAACTGGAATTTTGAAATCCTTTCATTCAGAACTCTAAGCTCCTTGAAACTATTGCTACTAAAGAATATAGCAATTATCTAAGAAGACATCTTTAAGGCTGAATCGAATGAGACTGCAAATATTGCAAGGTTTATGATATATTTATTTATGAAATCAAAAATCAGATTCAACACAGTCTGTCCCAAGTGAAGATGAATGTAAAACTGACAGTTTGCTTTCAGCAAAATAACATCTATCACATAAATTAATGTAACTGCTCACATTTTGTTCTATAGTGCTGCTGATATTTAAGTTGCAAATGTGTTTCACTTTGTAATAGTGCAAGTGCTGTAAACTAAGGTATCTACTGCGAGTTTGAACATATTTAAGGCACGTTTTGACAAATTGTAATTAACTCAAACTTGACACAAGGACATTTTGGTTTGAAAAACATTTGTATATTCCACAGGTTTGCTGACCAATGGACATCTCCTGATTTGCATAAGTAATACAACATATAATTCTGAGGAAAATCAAATGGTGATCCCCAGCTACCCTGCCTTGGGGCACAGAAGCAGAGAAGCATTGGAGTGAACAGCACAAGGCAGATGGCATCGCATTCAAAGCAAAGTCAGGAGCTTTTGTGAACCTCAGTTTTCTCTTCCACAGGGTAGGGGCCGTGGTTTACATTGCAGGCTATATGATACACATTGGATACTCCAGTACCTGTAATATGCTCAAAGCAACTAACAGTGTGTGAGGTGTTTTATATGCATATTTTACATGTATCACCTCAAGGAATACATATAATTATCAAACCATATGAAGCACACCAAACAGTCTTGTCTTAAAGATGAAAAAGCTGAGATGTGCAGAGTTTCTGTGTGTGCACAAGACCTAGAGGTGGTGAGAGGTACAACCAAGTCTTGTCCTACTTTGTAACGCTAGAGGAACCCCCACACACCAATAAACAGGAGCAATTACTATGATTCTGAGGTCCAGAGTTTATCAGGATGAAAAGAAATCAATATTTCTTATTAAAACCAAGATCTGCATGGGGCTGGAGGGGTGATGGCTCCGGGAGTAAGAGTACCTAGACTCAATTCCAAGCACCCACATCGGGTGACTCACAAACAGCTGAAATTTCTGTTCCAGGATATCCAACATTATATCCGGTCTCCACAGGCACCTAAATGCATGTGGTATATATACATATCCTCTGACACACATGCACACACATAAAATAAAATATCTTTAAACCTAGTCTTTCTCTTCTAGTATACCACATTCCTCTGAAGCAGCCTCAAAGCCACTGGGACTAGAAACTTCCAGAATGCTTCTTTCCAGTTGGCAGTAGCTTCTCCTTTATAAAATCTGAGATATCCAAAGTAACTTCAGTTTGAAACACTTTAAAATCCTAGGCGGCATTGCAAACATCAATTTCCTCTTTTCAGGATGTCGAAGGTCCCACTGCCATCTTTCCTTCCTTTGTGAGCCAGTGGAAAATGCTAGACTAAACCACCAGGCATGAAGACAAAATTCTTGGAGGAAGGAGCCAACAACATCACCACCAAGTATGTGAATGGGAGAAAAACTGCTTGGTAAACCTTACAAAATTCAAGAGACCAGTGCTTAAGGAACACTGTATCCTTGCCTTCCCAGGCTCAGTGTTCTGAATTCAGCACTAATGAGAAAGGACTTCAATTTCATTCCCAGCAGCAAATGGGGTTGTTTTCATTTTTAAAAAGCAACCAAAATGATTTAAAACATTATAATTCTTAAAAATGAAAAGCTTATTAGGTGCTATTGTCCCAACCTCCTCCAAACTCTAGCCCTTGGAACCAAGTATACACTATGCTGGAAAATAAAAATTTTGAAGGGTCACAAGGCTTCCCTCTCTCATCTTCTTTGGAAAGAATCTAAAAAGCCCTGAAGGATTTTATAACTCTCAATAGGTTTAACCAAAACTTTGTGTGTTTTGTTCTTTCCCAACACAGTGTAACCTTCAAACGACTCTACTGTATCAAAACACTTTATGACATAGAATGCTTTTTTAAAAAGTTTAAAAGCAAATACAAGCTCAGGAATGCATTGGAACAGATACTAATGGCACGAACAGCCATCGCCAGCACAGAAATCATAAAGGGAATTGTCTGCTACATCCTGGGGTCAACAACCATCATGTGTCAGAGATACGTGACATACTTCGAATAGTGTCGTGTGTTGCTGCTAAATATTAGTAATCAGCCTCAGAGATGACAAAACTGTGGCACAAGAGCCTACATCACTTCTCTAAGTCACACTGCAGGCAAATGTTGAAACTTGGGTTTGAACCCAGTCCGACTGACTGTAGAGCCCATACCTTTAACTATGACAAGAAAACGTGTATTTTTCAAGAATATATATTTCTTGAAAATATTTATCAAGAATGAATATATATATATATATATATATATATATATATATATATATATATAACTAAGACAACTGATTCTGTAGGCTATGGAGTCTGGTGCTAAGTACACAGAATGCTGGAGCCTTTATATAGTGCAGAGAGCATGCTGAAAGCCAAGGGAATCCAAGGTTTTCATTTGTGAACCTCATTTCCTAGGGAGAGAGAGGAAATATACAAATGTTCTAACTTGACAAAAACAATTGCCAAAACAACAACAATAAACCTTTTTAAATAGTTTTAGCAGGCTCTGGGAACAAATGCATCTCCTTAAAATGGCCTGGCAGCACTGCCCTCAAGCCCAGGACCATGACTCTCTATAGAAAAGCCTGTTTTGATCTGTGCTACCACCACTTCAGGCACTGTTCTGACATGGCAGTGTTTATGTTTTAATGGGAAAATATTTAAGACACATTTCCTGAAGAGCGAGGAGGAACTGGTGAAGAGGATTATTTTCATCTGTCTTTCATTCCTTTGTAGTTTTAGAAATGAGGTGTCTGGGACCTGGAGAGATGGCTCAGTGGTTAGAAGCGTCATTGCTCTTGGGAGAAGACCCGAGTGGAGCAGCTTACAGCTAACTGTCACTCCAGCTCCAGAGTATCTGACTCGTCTCAACTCCTGGGGCATCTGTACTCACATGCGCGTCCCCACCCACAAACAACACACGCATACACACTTAGTTAAAAATGAAAGTAAAGATGATGTTCCATTAGGCTTGAAAGATTGAAACTCATATTCCTAGTAACAGCTACTTGATATGATATAAAATAAGATAAATAAATAAATAAATAGATAAATAAAAAACTATATTTGTACAGTAGCAGTGAAATCTGAAATTCATTGTTTGTTTTCACTATATTTTATAATAAGAAGGATTTAAGTCTCTGGCTGATTTCCTTTAGTGAAAATCTTCATGCAGCAATAATAATGAAGCACATTAATGAAAGAAAAGCAATTCGAACCTCCTTAAAAATAGCAGAGCTATTTGGAATGTAGACACTAGGCTATGAAAACTTTTTGGTTGATAACAAAACAGCCACTTTCCTAAGGCAAAAGTCAAGTATCCAATTTCTATTCAGTAAATCTGAATGAGAGCTGTATACAATACATCTCTCAGTGTGATCTATGCGTCACTCTGTTAAAAACAGAAAACAATTAAACTTTTAAACTGGTCAGCCAGGTGCACAGGAAAACAGCACACCAGCTTCCTGTCAAACAAAGACTGCCCTAATGCCAGAACAGGAGGCCATCTGCAGAGTCATACATGCTCACCTAGCCAGGTAAAATGGGTTATCTTCATCCTAAAGCATGCCAAATCTGTGCAAAAGAAGAACTTATATATTCTCCAACATCAAGAGATGAAGGCCTAACAAACATGTCCTGTACTATTGAAAAATAACACATGCATGCACACAAAGAAACTCATGTAAATATTTCAGAATACTAATGAGATTTAATTCTATGAAGAAAGGAGCTTTTAACAAAGGCAAGCACATCTCATACGATAAAGGCCTTACACTTTCATGAGTATTTAGCACAGATACCCACTTAGAAAAGGCAAAGAAAGTCACAGAGGACAGAAAACAGGAAATAAACAGTTACAGCAGTAAGATTCAGCACATAGGAAAACTCCACATAATAAATAAACGCATGAAACACATATTTTGCCAATGACATTAGTATAATAATTGAATGTACTATTAAAGTACGGAAGAAAATTAATGAATTCTTTTGTTCTTTTTCTTGGCTAGACCTCTACTCTAATTTATACTAATTTCAAATTAAAATTAAAAGGACTTCAGAACTCTAAAACAATAATGAACACTCAGCATTCCACATGTAATTTTACAAAGTATTTCACTTATTTTGCTTTCTGTCACATGCTATGTCATATTGCTCTGCACCTAATTCATTTACTTTATGAGTCACTTTAGTAGCACGTTAATTTGTCATGTTTGTGATTATACTTTCTTCCATGTATAATGCATTGTGCTTATAGGGTTTAAGTTGTGTCCCTGAAAGCAATATTTAAGTCTTAACTTATAGGACTAGTGAATAATGGGATTTAGAAATGGGGTCTGTGCAGATGATCAAGTTAATAAGAAGGTTATTAGGGTTATTCAGTATCTAATATGAAGGGAAAACTAAGACAAAAGGGCAGACATAAGAAGAATGCCAGAAAAGAAGATATGATGAACAGAGAAGACATCTACAAGCCGAAAGATGTCTCAGCAGCAAGAAGGCAAGAGAGGGTTATGGGACAGAGTACGCCACACCACCCTCAGAAGGAACCAAACCAACCAACACATGGATCTTATTTTTACAACAGACTGGCCTATTAATAAAGAAAAGAAATTCAGTCTCTCACAGTTCTTGAGTCCAGGGAGTCCAATGTCAAAATATTCTTGGTTCATTAACCCACCATGGAGAGCAAGGGTGAGAGAGGGCATGCGAAAATGCAATACTGAGCTCACAGCCTGAAGCCCTCTGTAGTTGGCACTGAAGTCCTGAGGGCTTCACTCTCACAACTTAACTACCTCTCATTAGGTCTCACGACCCAGCACAGTCACATGGAGAATTGTTTCCAATGCATTCTTTTGGGGAACACATACAAACCACAGCAGACTTCTAATTTCTGGAACTATGAAGTAAGAGTTTCAGTTACTTAAGCCACTCGATTTGTGGTATCCCTATTCCCACAGTTTTAGGAAATAAATACGTATGTTGCAGATGGAGTTGGACAAAGCTCGAAATGTGGCTAGAAACCAGAAAGGTTCCAGGCAGCCCTGAAGTAGGTCTCTCACTGCAGGAAAAGCCTGCCTGCAACTAATACAGGGGTAGGACATATCCTCATCTGAAATATGAAAAAGACTGTCCCGAATCTCCTTATAACATGCTTTACAGGCTGGCTTTATTTATTCCTCACAACTATGGTGATGAAAAGCGGAGGATTATCATCTCATATCAGTAATAGCATGGGAATTTCGAAGAGTTGACCCTCTGAGTGTCTGGCAACCTCCCCTCCTCTCATATACACATATACACTGGAATTCCAAGAACCACACTGACAAACAGACAATATTTAGCATAATAAATATTTGGTGTAGAGGAAATCTTTTATTGCTTCTGTTCAACTATGTTTCAGAGAGAGACCTTGAAACTTCTTTATCTTTTCCACACATGTGGGATTTCCACACCCATACATGGTACACAGTGTGACGACAAAATCACGTACTCATTCAAATTCTAAAAGATGTGTACACATTCTGAATAATTTTGGGCTAATGCTTAATTACAGTCGTATGACTATTACTCATGATGTTTATTACAACACAGTTACCCTGTTGTGTGATTTTACGTAGTGTTTGCCTTCTTACCCATTTGATCTCCATCAGATTATTCCAGAAATTTTCAGAGGACAGAGGGAGTATTCCCTCCATAAGTATGTGGCATAGCAAATATTAATGTCAAAGCTTTCCTAAAAAAAACTATAAAATACTCATAAATATTTTAACTTGAAACAATGGTGGCACTTTAAAGGTAGTGCTTCTTCAAGCGGCTCAAAGGAAAAAGACAAAAAACAGAATCACACAGACTGTGTAGGCTAAGGCATTCAAGAATCCAGATAAGAGGAAATAAGTCAGAAGAAAATGGAAAACAACAACAAAAAGGAACTCATAACTTGCAAACTAAAACTTGAAAGGAGAAATGGAAACAGGACGACAGAAAGAAGACAGTTTATTCACCATGATGAATAAATGTGATGCCAGACAGAAAAGAATAAATTGTGTGAATGCCTAAATAAGTACAAGAGAAAGGCCTTCACTCAACAATAATGGAGAAGAGGACTGAATGAAGGTTGAGGCCCTTCAGTTGGGCTGACAAGACTCATCCCTGACAGGTAGACATGCATTTCTCACTGTCAGCCCTTGAGCAGGGTTTGATATGATGAAGGATCTGCCACTCCAAGTGAGTGAGTGGCAGATCAATGTGAGTCTGGGGCTAGTATGGAATGTCACTCCGACACACTGCTCTGGACCAAAGAAACATTGGCTCAAGGCTTTCAGTTTGGGCTAGCAAGATGACTTTTAATCCTTTCTTGTCTCACTCTTACATTACAGGACATCCTGGACTTTCATTCTCTTGCAGATGTAGTGGTGGTTGAGGTACTAGACTGGAGTCAAAGTTCTTGTCCCTGCTTTAAGATCTTATATTTGTTCCTTTTGTTTTGGGGGGTCTTTTCATAGTTAGCTCACCTGGTTCACCGAAGTATTAGCTCAATTGCTATTCACTCAACAACATTTCTCATGAATTTACTACATAAGAGGATCTACCCCCATTCTCTATGTCTTATCCTGTATTACTCTTTTATGACTTGTTACTGCCCCCAAATTATATTTTTGATAACTACATGTCACTCCTATTAACATGCAAGTTAATGAGTACAGAGATCTCTGATGTCTTAGTTACAGTTTATTTACAGAAACTAGCACAGAAATCTATGTAGAGACTCACAAAATGCATACTACATAAGGGAAAATCTCATCTTGTCACATTCAACTGATGGCAACCCTACAATACTTTCGATCTTTGATACCTGTTTTCTTGTATACATCACTGGTACATCTCTTTTCTTTCACTTATTTTATGCATATGGGTGCTTTGCTGCACATATGTCTGTGTGCCACATGCCTGAAGTAGCTATGGAGGTTAGAAGAGAGTGTCTCCTGGGTCTGGAATTACAGGCAGTTGTGATCTGCCCCATGGGTGCTGCTAATTGAACCCAGATGCTCTGGCAGAGCAGCCAGTACTCTTAATCACTATCCCTTCTCTCCATCCCATCACAGGTTCATCTTGTCTCTTCTACTTGCATGTACTCAGCATCTACCCTACTTCTCCAAGGTGAAATCCAGGCTCCTTTCCAATTTATCCCCCTCACAGATATTTGTCTCCAATACAACTCAGATCAAGTTCCCTTGTGCTACTTAAATATCCCTTGTTGTTATCAGGATAAAAACTAAAATTTTAACACATCCAGAAACTTTCTGTATGAACTGAACCAGGAGTCCAGACTCCAAGGGTTATCCTCCATTGCTTCATTTCACCTTGTTCCTCTCTGTAAGAGGTCATCTGTACAAATAACACATCTCTCTACTTTCTGACCAGCCTGTCTCAAACTCTTTACCCATACTTCAGCTACTGATCAAGCATCTCTTCTTCAGACTCCTGTAATGCAAGCCCATAAAAATCACATTGTGCTGTTCAGATCCACTTACCTCGGTACTAATATAATTATTTGTAGCTTTTTATTGTTATAATGTGTACATGTAATCAATGGTTGCGTTTTTCCTTGACTCTTCACTCTGTGATAGCATAGTTCATGTTTTTCCCCTTCTCATACTTCTAAAGTCAAGAATACTGTGTCTAGCTGGAAACAGAAGTTGTGGCTGAGTATTTGCATAGCATGCACAAGCTCCTGGACTTCATTCTTAGCAATGAAAAAAATAAATAGGGAGGGAGGGAAAAGGAGGGAGAAAGAAAGGAGTAGTATCTCACTCATGGATAGCACTGAATAAGTATCTGTTAAATAAATGGAAGATAGTTTATTGGAAACCAAAGAGCTAGAAGTCAATGTCTGACCCATTAATATAAAAATAATCTCTGAATACTGAAGTGAAGTTGAAAGCTAATTTATCAGTGGAAATCTAAAACCTGATAGTGAGTTGCTATTTTGGGGAGAGGAAAGTGTGTGTGTGAGGGGACTGGAAAGAGTGGAGGGAGGGGAAACTGTGATTGGGATGTATTGAAAAAATATACCCCCCCCCCAAAAAAAAACAGAAGCAGAGGAGCCTAGGACAGTTCAAACTTTGAAACCATTCTCATGCTGGATTGCAAAACAACAGGACCAAGAGAATCTGCTTCATTAAAGGAACGAGACAAGAACCAGTTCAAACAATTTACTGAAACCACATGGTTATGACTTAGGTAGTGACAGTAACTAGGTGAAAGGTTACATTTACATATCCTATTAACAGCTCCTTGACTCATCATTCTGTTCTGGAAACATTTACCTTTGCAAAAGAAATATCCCAACTTCCTCTCCTTGGCATTTTCCAGTCTTAAAAAAAAGAATAAAAAAAATTTCTCCAAAAAGTCCTTAGCTCCCTGGAAAATGTTTTAAAGACATTTCACTCTGGTCGATTAGGCATACAGTAATAGCTAAGTGAGGCAAGGGCCAAGGAGAAAATGGCATATAACAGGAAGAACCCACTTTGCTCCTGATTAAAGTTACTCATGTGCAGCTAGAGAAAATGTACACACTAAAAACTTGTGAGCACTACAGGGTATCCTGGGTTAAAGGACAGGCCTATTTTTATAACCCTCATTGTTAGTGCTTTACTCCCAAAACACAGCAATCCATATAATTCTAAATTCTCTGGGGGGAAAGAAAGGGCTTATTAGTTTGCTGTTATTTCCTTATTGTGGGCTGCATTGAAAGGATGGCAGGAGATTGATGAGCAGGAAAAACAATCTGGTATCCTTTTCTTCCACTGTACCTACTGGTAACTTGTGTAATAAGCAGCAAGACTCCTGGTTTTATTCTGAGGGACTGTTGTACCTAGAGTATCAGCAGTATCCTCCAGTTTTACTGCAGTCATTCTAAAGGCGACACTAACCTGTGCCTAATAAAGCAAGCAAGAAGCTGGTGAGAATTGTGGTCTCCCAAGTAAAAGAATGAGGATTTCCAATTCCATACAACCTATAGGCAGAGAATGGAGGCATTGGGAAATATCAGCACTAATAAGAGCTGTGGCAAGTAGGACAGAAAGAGGATGAAAGCCCGTGGAACAACCACCATCAACAGATTTAAACAGGCAGAGAAGAGGGATTGTAGGAGGGAGCTTGGACCTTTTCAAAACCTATAGAAATAATTTTTAGAATTCACAACTAAAATAAGACAGTTAACAAAGCAACATTTGAAAACTAAGCAAAGTAAAATGCCAGTAATAACAAACATCTGCTTTCAGCAAGAAACTCTATAATAGTACAAACCCTAAGAGTGGAGTATTCTGGCTTTTCCCAAATTTTACTGAAATTTGAGGATTATCTACATTTCGTAGATACAATAATAAGGGTTTTTCCATACAACTAGTAATGCAAATAAGAAATACATGGAGAATTTACAAAAAAAGTTTTCTTTAAACATTGATCTTGTTAATTTAATATTAACTTATTTTTTAAAAAGTCCCCAAATTGTAAAAGGTAGCATTTGTAGTAGGGTCTTGGTTGCACCTATAAGTGCTTTTTAAAAAATCAATTTTTAAGTACTCAATTAGTTTCTGTATAAATAAAAAGTCATTGTCCTACAAATACATTAGTACATCTTTATTGTTTTTAATCATGTGTATGTGTATATGGCTGTGCATATGTTCACATAAGTTCAGGTGCCAGTGCAGACCAGAGGCCTTGGGTTCCCCCTGGAGCTGGAGTGACAGGTAGTTGTGAGCTGCCCAAAAGGATACTGAGAAACAAACTCTGATCCTCTACAAGATCTCTCTCTCCAGTGCCTACAGCCATCTCTCCAGTGCCTATAAATACTCTTTCTAAGACATCTTTGGCAATGGTAAATAGATTTTGTAATAGCTTACATTTATAATCAGACATTTTTGACTATGGAAATGTCAGAGAGTAATCTTATAAGGCTTTCAGCCTTCACTGTTGTCTCTGTACCTGTCCTCTGTGTTGTCTAGGACAAGCAGGCAAAAGCGTCCTCAAAGTAGGACAGAGAAAAATGTTTTCTCTGTCTGCAGCTGCTGTGTGTTGGGCCTGGTATGCCCTGTGCTTTTAATTCTAGCTTCCTATGATCCACAGAACTTATACTGCGCGTTCCCTCACTGACAAGGGACAAGGATGGGCTGCTTAGCACTGCCTTTCAATTTTCCTGGGTCACTCAAAATTGTACTTTAAAGTATTACATTTTTATTTATTTTTATTTTTATTTTTGAGTCTGTCCTCATAAGTTCTCTGTCTGCAGCAGGCACTACCTGGTAACTGCTGTGGCTGCCATGTTCCACATGCACACTGCTAATGTGCAGCATCTGGTCTTTCACACTAAGAAGAAACTTGATGTAGTTTTTGAAAGTTCAAACTCCAGGGCACATATCTGAGCCCCAGTTAGATGCAGTTTTGAGGAATGCCACAGGTATGCAGAATTTCTGCTGTCACATGAATTCAAAGAAACAATGTAAATAATTGTATACATTTTCTTCCTAGCTAAGTGTATGTTATTCAAATTGAAATATTCTACCTCTATAGAAAAATTCATGCAAATCTAACATAAAAACAAGCATCATATTTATACTGTAAAAATCATGGACTTCTTTCTATTTACCCATGAACACAAAGACAATCTCAAGTTTTAAACTAATAATTCCCTGGGGAATTCTGTGCAGTCAGATTGTTCTCATATCATCTCTGTCCAATGGAGCAGTGACTGGCTACATATGACTATTAAGCACCTGAAACATGGGTAGTGCAAGTAAGTAGTTGGCATTTTAAAATTTTATTCCATTGACATTAATTTAAACTTAACAACATTATGGATCATGACTCCCAGGAACAATAAAGTTAGCATCTCCTGGCATCCAGAGATAAGAAAACAAAAACAAAAACAAAACAACAACAGCAAAAATGCTTGGGTCAAAGACAAAAGATGACAACGATCACAGAAACAGCAAGGAGGGTGACACAGTTCCCTGAAACCCAATTCCCACATTATGACATGGCAGACAGGTGGGACCTGCACAGCCAGTGACTCATAATGGAGGAGGGAGCTCTGAGCTATAAAACCGGAATCTTGTATATTGAATACTGTGCCTAGGTTCTCTTTAATCTCACAGGAAAAATAATACTTCTATTTTTGAAGGTCACCCATGATATAAGTGGTCTTGAGAAGAGAAAGCAACGTGTTCCTTTTTTATAGATGGGCAGAAATTTGGGTGACTGACAGAGTATTATCTCCCAAAGTGTCAGGAACACAGACAGCTCAGAAATCTACCGTCTCGTCCATCTGTCTCAAATAACCTGCTTGTGACCACAGTTAATTCTTGCTGGTACTTCAAGCTTCCAGAATGATTATTCTGCCTCTACTACAGCCTCCTCTTACGCACTCTCTACGGAGGACCTAGAAAGAACCTTGTAACACAAACCTAATTGTGTCAACCCTGTTTCAGGCCTCACTGTCACCTACTGCCGCTAAACATCACACACTGCCCTCAGCCAGGTCCATATGTGCTGGGTGCTGTGTCTACCAGAGGGCATGTCTATCCTTCTAAGCTATATGTGTTAAGCCACATAACATTTCTTTCACTTTTATCACTTCTATAATGATGGAGGTGATCATGTGGTGGCCTTGGGTTGAATTATAATTACTGACCCATTTTGCCTGGTCCACAGAAGAGTATAAAAAAAAATGATCATTTCACATTTTGAGATGTTTCACAATGTGAATTTTAAGTTAATCTCGAAAAATCTCAGCATCCGGCAGGCAAATGCTGGCCTCCATCTCAACCTGAGAACACTTGGCTGGTTCCCTTTAACAAGGTCTGCGCTCTCCAGCTAGCCACACCTGTCCTTTCTACTCACTTATTTACTCTTTTACACTACTCATTTGACTTCCATTCTCAAGTTCCACTGGAACTGGAACATCTTTTAACTCTCCCAGTTCTTGGGCTGCTATTACTCATGCTTCAGGTCTGAGTAGATTCACTTCCTCTGACATTTTCAGGGAACACTGCCTACCATTCAGAGAAGAGAATATGCTTTTATGCTTGTATATCCAGGACCAGACATTCCACTACATCTTCTGTAACATTCTACACTTCTCCTGTCATGAAACAAATAACGCAGTATTATGAATTTGTTTATAAAATTGACATTTAGGTTAGAGGAGAGTAGCTACACTTTTCTTGAATACCAATGTATGTCAGAGCCTAAGCAAAATTTCAAGCATGTGGCAGAAGCTTGATAAACATTTGTTGAATAAATGGTTGGGGCAAGTTAGATGAGGAATATCTACTTCAAAATATTTGGGGTATGTATTTATGTATTTAATGCACTGATTTTTAATTGTGTACCTTCGAACTACCATTTCCCCACCCCACCCCACATTCAATGGCAAGTGATGCTCTAAGCACTTCTGGTTAGTGCAGCTAATCATTACAAGAGTCTATTTACATAAATATTTCCATTACTCCCCTTGAGGGATGGCAAAATTGGGTGTTTGAGAAGTTAATATCTTTCCCAGGTTAAAAGACAATTAAATACCTGGGGAGCAACCCAGGCCCACCAAAACCCAAAGCCCAAAATTTTAGCCACACATTATTCACAAACAGAGATGTTTAGGATACCATGGATAATGAAAGATCACACTGGTGTTAGGAATAAACCATAGAACTACTCATCTGTCAACTGAAATTATAACTCTATGCCTTCTACCAACTACATGTTTAATCTCGGGTCAGATGCAGGTCTTCCTCTCAGCAGTATGGAAATAATAGATGTTAAGCGTGGTAACAGGTCTATAATTAGCATTCAGTAGACTAAGGTAGGAGGATCATGAGTTCGAGGTTTGCTTGATCTATATACCAAGCTCCACCCTAGCCTGGATTAAACAGTGAGACTCCATTTCAAAACAGAACAAACTAACAAAAACAACAAAAGACCTAGGGGAGAGATAATAGATGACTACAGTTTCTCTGGGTAGACGTGATAGCACAAAACACCAAGATCACTTTATTCATAGCCTATCTATTTGAGCTATGTTTATGCAGTTTTAACAATTAGCTCTTCCAGCCTAAAGGAGTTAACATGAAGAGAGAGCTCTTTACAGAACAAGAACCTCTCAAATTTAATATTCACGGCTGTTTTATCAAACCACACAGTTTTCAATGCAATGATAAGAATCTTTAATCTCATTTTATAAATGTGGTAAGAAACATACTGTGCTATAAGGGTATCTGTAAAGGTAACACTACATCGCTCAGGCTTCCCTTCAGTCTGTCATGCCTTACTGTGTGAGTTCAATCAATTCTCAAAGACCCACATGTCTGCACCCTATGGAACTCAACTCTACCCAGACAGCAGGTAGATAAAATCTTCTTAGAACTAGGGAAATAGTGTCATCACATCCCATGAAATGCAACTTAGTGGGAGGAAAGAGCCTGCCTGGGTCAATCTTTTCCAAACAAAAGTCTTACTTACCCTGTGCTCCAAATGTAATAAGAAAGAATTAGTTTTAAAAATAATTCTCACAGAAAATCTTTTAACTTTTTTTAAAGTCAAAAGCATTTGGAGTGATTCTCTTTTATTACTCATTTTCTGTTTGTTTGTTTTAGCTAACATACAAAGAAATAGGTTTCATTTAACTTAAGTCAGATTTGTAGAGTCAATTTAGAGCTCATTAGACATTTTGGGTGCCTGTGGATGGTATGGTTTGGGAAGATTATGGAACATTTAGGTAATGGGACTTTGCCTTATATAAATTGTACTTGATAAGAGTGTTTTATCATAGCATTAGAAAAGTAGCTAATACAGTGTTCAAGCACCACTTCCCTGAAAACTGCACATTTGTGGGTGAGCAAGATGTCTCAGTGGGTAAAGGTGCTTGCCATCAAGTGTAAGACCTGAGTTTGATCCCTAAAACCTACATGATGGAAATAGAGAACCTGCTACTACAATGAGCTCTCTGATTTCTAACTGTGTGCCTTTGCCTCCCCCTACAAATAAATTAATATAATGACATTATTTTAAATTACAGTCATAAAAACAAAACAAAATCTCACACTCTCCAGTTATTTTTCTAGACGTTATAATTTTCTTCCCAAGAGGATCAGAAAAACCAATGACGTGGATACCCAAAGTTAATCAATGTTCTGGTTGAAATTATGACAGCTTTTTAAATATTTGATTACCACATAATAGATCTTATAGGATGCTTTTCTAAGCTTTTGCTCTAAAGAATTTTTATTTCCAAATGTACCTCTCTCTATTTGAGAAAACACGAGCACTGGAGACACTATTTTAGAAAGAGCATCCTTAGTGAACCTGGTATTTACTCCAATCTCTGAGTCAGCTTCACCAAATGGTGACCTAAAAGAGCCTTAGATAATGCATTTTTGACAGCATTCTACTAGCTGCATACATTTATTAGAATTCATTTGATGTTCATATAAAGATATGGGAGTCACTGAGTTAGTTTAGAAAGCCCTTTAGGGCAAGAAATATATTCCATGACTTGGTCGTTAAAGCATCCAGCAGACTGCATTGCACATACAGGGACTAGTGAAAATGCCTATTAAATTGGGAATACATGAATGACAGGACTTAGACATTTAATACAAATTGAAATTCTGATTTTCTTAGTGTTTTTCCTCACAAGGTAGGTAGAAAGACATTAAACAATGACTCTTGTGCCTGTGGTTATCAACAAAGTATCTGAACTCACTTTACAAAGATGATTTCCTTCCAAAATTATCAAAATTGGAAGTAAATTTAAATTTACTTGGAGGATGGAAACAAGACTACAGAGAACACAAAACATCTGAAATAAACCAAGTTCTTATCTTTAAAGACCGGGGCCAATTTGAATGTCTTCATGGAATCTCTATTCCATGGCTTGGACATAGGGTTTGCTGAGCAAAGGACAGTTTTGACTCTGAACCCCATTAACCAGTTCCAGAAAAGGCATACTGAGCCTCTCGGCCTTAGAGAGCTCCAGACCAAATACTTCAGAACCATCACTGCAACTCACATCTTTAGGACCGAACTCAGATCCTCAGGGCAAGGACCCATCAGCACCGAGCTTCGCCGGACAAAAGACCTTGGCTCAAAACCACCACCTAACACTCCCAGATCGTCCCGACAAGCTCTAAGCAGTCAGCAAATAATATATTTTGTGCAAGACAGCAGAGATTCTGATGTGAGAGAGTACCAAGGAAACACAGACGAGGTGACCCAACCAGATTTAATTAGTATAGGAAGTGGTGGGTACTTTCCATCCTGCCTTACAGAGCAAGCACCCTTCCCTGGAGTATTTTAGACACGCCAGGGCTGGCAAAGCGGCGGGGAGAGAGCCGAGCTGGGCAGGCTCCATGGCGAGGAGGACAGGGAATTTCCATGCTCCGCGCACTTGCCAGGACGTCAGTCTCCCAGTCGCAATCCCAGTGCTTTATCTCTCAACCAGCGCTGATCCCTACTACCCCCAAACTAGTCCTAAGGACCGGCTCGGGGTCCCGCGGGGCTTTCTTGCTGTCACTTAAGAGTTGTCCAAAAAGAGGCGAAGAAACCCAAGGCGAATGAACAAATGCGCCCCATAAAGCGAGGGCTCAGTTAAGTGCGACGGTGAGGACGGCTGGGGTGAAGAACGCCGTGGCTTGGGCGACCGCGGGACTGGGGGACGCCAAGAAGGCTCGGGGCGCCAGATGCCCCGACCCCGGCCGCGCCTGAGGAAATCCAGTCCGGTGCCCGAGTCAGGAAGCGGAGGAACCGGCTGCCCGATGCCCGCCCGGCCTCTGCCCAACTTCCTCTCCCGACCCTCTCCCCCGGGGGCCGCACCAACCTGCGCGGCCGCGGGCTCTCTCCGGGACGGAAGCCAGAGCCCGCGGGCGGAGCTGGCTGGAGGCTCCGGTTCCCTGGGCGGGCGGGTCAGGCTGAGCACGCGGCCGCGGCTGCTGACCGGCTCCCTCCTCCCGGGCCGCGCGCGGGCTCCGGGACCTCCCGGTCCCTCCCCCGGGGCGGCTCCCGGCTGTGCCCGGGCCTCGGCCCCGCCCCCAGCCCTGGCAGCCCCTTGCTGGCGGCCCAGCTCCCGGGAAGCGCGCGGCCGGTGCCCTTAACTCACGTGCGGGCCGAGGGCTGAGACTCGCGCGAGGGCCCAGGGGAACGTGGGGGGAAGGCCAAGCCGAAAGTCTCAGGGACGCGGTAGAGTCCCGGGTCTTCTGGGGTCAGCCCTGTGCGGTGGCCGCTCCAGCTGAGAGGGAAGAGTTCGACACCGGAGTCGCCCTCTGCCAGACTCTGGGTTCAGACGCAGTTTCTCAAGGGAGAAAGGGACCCTGCTCCCTCCCAGTCCCCTGCGGGCCGTGTGCACTCCAAAGATGGGACACTGGGTTCAAACCCTTAGCAGAGGTGTAATATCCTTCGAAGTCACCTCCGACTGGATCTCTGGATTCCGGCCACATGCTTGGGCTGCACTCAGCTTTCTGGCCAGAGGCGTGCCTCTCCTGACTTCCCTTTCTGCCTCTCCCTACTCCAAAAGAGCACTCAGCTTTGTATAGCAGGGCCCTGCACCACTAAAGTACCCACACAGGACAACCTGACCAGCCCTCTCTGGGTTTCTCCCCAAAGCGAGAGAAATGGGGACAGATGAGTGACAGCCAGGAATGTTGTGTAGTGTGCGTTACTAGCCCCACAACAATGGATGGGCTTTTCCTTGGAAATGATGTTTGACTCTCCCTTGTACAGTGACTACTGAAGTGGTCATGGTGCCCTTTCCCTGCAAAGTCCTCTGCTGCTTTCACCCAGAGTCCCACCTAGTCTTTCAGCTAACCTTTTCTCATTCCTGCTCCAGCTCTGAGCTACCCTGGATCTCTAGCTAAGTGCTGGTCTTCCCATACAACTCCCCCCCCCCCCCCCCCGCTTAGTTTTAGTTCTAGAGTTCTATTGGGCAGGATTGGGGGATGTTGGAACTAGGGTCACTGAAAATATGGGAGAAAAAACCTGTGGAATGAGATGAGGAAAAAGGTACAGGGAAAAGGAAGAGCTAGCAGGAACCAGGCATGGCTTTCAAGTCCCCATAAAGAAAGGGGTCTACTACAGTGGACTATCCCCACAGCTTTTCTGGGGAGCAATTGTGAGCCAGAGATAAATCAGACAGATCAGGCCAGTTTGAGCTCTACTTCTCAACCCAAAATCCGAAGCAAGTCTTGGACTTCAGGTTCTCAGCTGGAGATAAACAATTCTTTGTGAAAACTGAACGTCATAAAATGATGCAAGAAACTGGTTTGGTTTACCAACATTCACACACACACACACACACACACACACACACACACACACACACACCAGGGCTTATCTTCGGTTTGGAGCATGCCTAACACACTTCTTTACCGTGCCATAAAGGAAACAACACTTAAAACCGTCTTTTAAGCAAGATGTCGTTGAGATGGTCACTCTCTGTGCTCTCCATATTTCTGCACATTCATAAATTTGTGTACCTTTTCCAAAACATATAGGAAAAAACGATCTTTTTTTTTGGTAAGAGAGAAAACGTGATGAAGCAGTGTTCTTAGGCTGTCTGGGTATATTTTTCTACTAAAGTTCAATTCAGTACCTATTGAACTCAAGAAATGTTCTTGTTCAAAAAGTGAATACAATTTTAAATGCATGCACAGGTGTGTGTGGTGGGGTGTAGGGGAGGGTGTTAAAATATCTCCATACGATCTTGTCTTATACCCTCAAGCTCTTGGTGGACAGTCAGCTTCCAGAATGCAAATTCAGTTTTGTGCCTAAGCATCCTATTTGGTTTCTGTTGCTGTGATAAAATGCTCAGAAGACCAACTTGGAAAGCAAAGGTTTGTTCCATGAACACTTGCAGGAGGCAGTCCATTTCTGAGGCAACTGAGCAGATACTCAATCAGGAACTGAGAAGCAGGAACTGAAGCAGAGACCACCACAGAGGAATTCAGTTTACTAGCTTATTTTTCATAGTTTGCTCAGCTTGCTTTCTTAAGAATGGCACCAACCTCAGTCCTATCAGTCATAAATCTGCCCCATGGGCCAATCTGATGAGGGCATTTCCTCACTTGAGGGTCATTCTTCACAGTTGACTCTAATTTGTGTCAAGTTAATATAAAAAATAAATTAAAAAAAAAACCAGCACCCTAGGGAAGCCACCCCAAGCCTATAGCCAGGGAGCCTCATGAGCTATATAGATTCAGGGCATGCTAGTCTGTATGCAGGCCAGCTATAATAAGAAGCTTGCTTTAACAAAGCCTCCTCCACTGAAAGAAAAGCCATTCCCCAAAGGAAAACTTTTAAATGTAGGTCCTTTTTGATTCGGTAGCTCTATCAGTTTAATTTTACCCTAATGGTATGTATAATCTTAGTGGAAAAGAAGTGCAGCTAGCCCATGGTGGGAAAATGTCCAGTTGCTTTCCAGGAAAGATTCCAGCAGCTAAAAAGGAGAGTTTAATTTACAGGTAGTGGCCTTGCCCATAGTGAGGGTTTCAGAGTGAATGGAAAGGCTTGTTTCTCTATAAACCTCACTGTTGGTTTTTGTTTTTTGCTTGTTCTTTTGTTGTTGTTGTTGTTTGTTTGTTTTTGTTTTTGTTTTTCCAATCTGTCTTCATGTGATTGCAGTTCGCCCAGTTCTCCAAGCCAATCCCTCTCGTACAAAACTGTTAGGGACATGAGAGGCTCTACCACACAAGTGTTTGTTTTGGAAGAGTGACATTCTGAGCACAAGCGAGTAAAGATGCATTCATGAGGAATCTTCCCTACTTCCTTTCTGTTGAATCCTATCTAATAGCCATTTCCTTTGGAGGATGAGTGTGGTAGACAGCACTGATTCTGTAAATTTTGGGGAAAAGGCAGGTCTCTGGGCTTTTCTGAAGAAAATAAAGGAAATGTTTTTCATTCCACAACACTTCATGTATATTTTAAGAGTGCCCAGCCCTGATTAGGAACAGAAAGCTACAGTGAAATACAAGAATGAGCTTTGACTTGGTTGTATCAAACAGTCAAACTTGCATATGCATATTTAGAGTGACAAGAGAAAATATTAATTTCAATTTACAAGTCGTCAAAAAGCACCTTGTGGGCCACATAATGAATTGCCCCATGTTAAAAAGTGATACATGTGTTTCTTTCGCAAATAAATTTTCCTCTGAAATACAGACATCTGTCAGCGACTCAATTATTTTGCACAGCATGAGCTGTAAAAGCACATAAAAGAAATAAAGTACTACACTGCTTATTTGAAAGTGATCAGGAGTATGCAGCTCCATGCTGCCATGTCTTTAATTTCATGGTATTAAGAAAAAACTGTGAGTACGAAATAGCAAGCCCTTTCCTTCTGTACCAAATTCAATTACCTATCATTATACACAGAGGAGGAAAGTTTTTCATTTAATAGAATCACTAGGACTGCATCCCTGTCTTACTCCTCTAACCCCTGTGGGGAGAATGTGCACGTAAAATTTCCTTTGAAAACAAAGGAATCATCACACTCCTGGGCTCCAGGGTGTGCAGAAGTACAAGGCTATAAAAGGTCTTCTAAAGACATAAATGATTATTTAAATAAGACTAGATTTTTATGAAATGTATGCATCAAACACACCTCAAAATTCAAAAAATATAATAAGACATAGTTAGGCCAAGTCTGACTTGCTTTGTGCTATGCAAATGGAAAACTCGTTCCTCTGCTTTTTTTTTTCCTCTGGCACACTCCAGTCCTTCCCAGCTTTCACTGTAGGATGCACACATAAATAACATAACAAAATATCCTATACAGAGCTCGGCCACATTAAGTACACAGAGCCTTCGTGACTACCCCATATTACCTTCTCTTGTGTTCCTTTAAAATAGACTTGAAGAAAATTCTTAAGGGAAGTATTTTAGTAGCTTCCCAGAGAGTAGAATGTATTATCATTATGGTACAAAGGGCATCATTCATTTTTAATTCTCTGCTCCACAGGTGTTCCCTACCCAAGCTGTGGTTGACACTTAGAGGGCCTAATTATGATTCATACATCCCACATTCCCAAGGAACTGGTCTTTCTAATATCACACAATGCAGTTATTGAGAGGAAGAAAATACAGTTCAGTCCTCATAGCCAGACACAGTGACCCTCAATCTTGTCCACACCTGGGAGCTTTAAAAACCATACTGCCTCAGCCAGGCCCCAGAACCTAATAAAGGGAAACCTCTAGGGGTGGAGCCTGAGGACAGGTATTTATTTGATTTTTCCAGGTGTTATTATTATTGTTGTTTTTTAATGTAGCAATAGCAACCATTGGAAGGAAATAAACAGCAAATTAAAAAAAACAACTCTTTTAAATACATTATTTAATATGAACTGGTTTGCCTCTTAGATGTAGTTGATTGTATTTGCTTTTTTAAAATTAAAAACGGATGTTAATATAGTCTGATAAGTTGTTCATACAAGTTATGTGCTCTCCACCACATTTGCTATTTAGCTAGGAGAGTGAATTTAGTTCAAAATGAAAATCCATGACCTGTTCTTTTCTTGGTGGCTTTGTGACTAAAATCAAAGCCATAGAGCACTGAAGAAAAATCTAAGGAAATTGACTCTTATGAGTCTAAAATTCCACCTTGAGCTATTAAACCATTATTCAGTTTAGCTGCTAAAACAGATATATATTTACAATTAATCTTCTGTAGAGCCCAAAATTTAGAAACAAAATAATTACGAGACCAACAATGTCAGCACTGAGAAGAACCAGATATTTGACTCTGAAAAAGAAGATAGACATTCTTCTGGCAAGTTCATGTAAGTAGTTAATATCTACATGCTTGCAAAGTGAAAATGAGCTGACTCCTAAGGGAACTCATAATACTAATATGCAATTTATGATATAAATGATACTAATCTTTCCCCATACAATTTATTATTATGGGATTATGAAATTATGGGAAATTGGGAGGTAAAGAGAAAGCAATCTGTTGATATAAATTGGATACAGAATAGATCCCCTTCTTACAAGAGCAATATGTCCCAAGGCCTTAAAGAATACTTAATCCTGCAGGTAATACTGAACATTATAGATTTTACTACACACACAAACATACACACACACACACATACACACACACACCTGTAATAAAGTTTAAACTATAAATTAATAAGAGGTTAACAGTAATGGCTAATAATAAAGTTGAATATTTATAACCATATTACTGTATAAAGTAGTAAAAGTCATTTAGACTTTGTGATTTTTTCTGTAATTTTACTGGAGTTGATAGGTAACTGAAAGCAACACAGCTCAGGAGGACTGTTGTATTGGAGAAGCTTGCCAGGCTAATGGGATCTGACTGGACAGTGGACAAACAGGGTCAAATAAAGTCTAATGCTTCCCTTCCAAGATTTGCAGAGATTTCCAGTAACCTAAGAAATTGATACAGCAGTAGTTGGAGGGGCTGAATTGCCACTGAGTATTCTAGAAGGTTCTGGAAATCAGTGTCTCTGACAGCACTTTCCACGATTTGGTTTTTTTATTTTGGTTTGGCTTTTCCCTTTGAAATGCATTCTTTACCAAACTGATTGATTTTTTTCCCCCTAAGGATCACATATTAATCAAGTGAGCATAATACAAAAATTTACTGGTGGATCAAGTTAGAAAGACTAGGAGATTCTTTTGAAACATGTTGTGTATGATGTCAGTTTTGCCAAGGAAAAACATATTATAGATTTCCAGATTTTTCCAAAATAATTATATAATGCATTTATTGTTGGGAAAAGATCAATCGTATTTTTTAAAAGGCATAATCTATCCCTTTTGTCATAATATTTTGTTTCTCTTCAATAATTTGAAAACTGAAGTAAATTTGTTACATAAATAGATTTCCATTTTTTAAATGTGTTTGCATTCTTTTCTCATTCTGTAGCTGTAGATTGGTATCTCTATTTTAAGTTCTTACTGAAATGGCGTTAGAGATTTGGTTTCAACAAGAAAAATTCCCAGATGTGTAAAGAATGACATATTTTCTTGTCATATTTAGCAGCAAAATAAACCACATAAGAGTGCGTTTTTAATTGCATTATGAATAAGTAAAAGTCTTTTCAGAGTTAGCATGCAAGAAGTCAGAATAACAATTTTTATTGTTGTTTACTGTTGTTAATGTGCTGCGTGATGTACACATTATTTCACTCGGGCCCTCTGGTCCTTTTTAAACAGAAAGGAGTCAGAGTAGAGGGCTGCTGGTTTCCTTCAACATATAATTATGACACAAGAAAAGTAATACATTAGGGCAGAAGAGTACTCTAAGATTTAAGCCTCAGACTCCAGAAACATTAATGGCTATAAGAAACAGCTATTTTTAAATGCCAGAATTTTCTCAATTCATGAACTATGGACATCATAGCGTTCTTTTATAGAGAGACATTGTGCTGGGATGAGGAACTAATGAAAGTTATACTCTCCTTACAGAAATACCTGATTCTCTTCAGTACAGAATGTCTAAGGCATCAGGGGCTTAAATAACTCCAGTAGATATAGAGGGATTGGCCAAGTCATATCCTGGCCAGGGGCAGCTAGTTTAGTTTCTAATAGCAATGAGTAAAAGAGAAATGGTTAGTAGTGGAAGAAGTGTGTAGAGTATAAGATAAATATTCCAAACCAGCAATGCAAATATCCAAGTTCAAGTTTGTCCCCCTGCCTTGTAACCATTTTTCTAATCCTTTATACTACAGTCTTTGCTGGTTTTTGGAGAATGAATGGAAGGTGTGGATAATGTTTGAAGAAGAGCTGTGAAGACCATTTGTAATGGTTCAACATTGCAGAAATGATAATAAGTAATCTGTAGAGCAGTCTGTGGTAGCATTGGAGAGGATGATTGTATTTATCAGTTTTCTCTTTCTCTGAGACAAAACATCTGACAAAAATAGCTAAAGAAAGGAAGGCTTTGTTTTGCTTACAGTTTGAAGGATAAGTTAGTCCATCATGGGAGGAATATGAGGCAACTGGCCATGTTGTTTCTATAGTCAGGAAATAGACAGATGCATGCTGATGCTCAGCTAGCTTTATCCTATTCAGTACAGACTGCAGCCCACAGAATGGCACAGTCCTTCAGCATGAGTCTTCTAAGCTGTTAGCCTTTCTGGAAACACTTATAGATGCATCCACAATTGTGTTTCCATAGTGAATTTGAATTCCATCAAGTTTCCAAAGAAGATTAACTGTCACAGAAGGACAATGAGAAATCTCGGGACCAATTTGTAGAACATGTCATGATACTTACATTGCTTGGGAGAGGAACCTGGCAAAAGTAGGCCTTCTTATGTCAATCTTACTAGTTAGAAAGTTGGAGCAATGCCTGAGTAGTTGTAGGTTTTCTATATGTTGAATGATTACTATATGTACTCTTAATGTTCATTGTCCTCTGCCTCTTACTACACTATCTAGGAAAAGGTATACAACTGATAGATTTCATCTCTCGTTAGTGTAACTATTAGTTATGTTACATGTTAACAAACGTGGCTTTTGTTTCCTACTCTATAACTTTAAAAGATACATTATGGTAGCCTCAAATATGTTCACCCTTAATGTTTATAATGTATGTAGATGTTATTCTACATAGCAAAAGGGACTTTGCAAGTGTAGCAAAGGTTAAGGACTTTGAGATAATCTTATCCTGGATTATGTAGGGGGCTAATTCAAGCACAAAAGTCCTTAAAAATAGTAGAGGAAGGTAGAGAAGTTAACTGAAATTTCATAAATACAAAAAAAATGCACAGGATATGTGAGACATGGGTTGGAATAGTATGGCTAGATTTGAAGGCAAAGTAGGCCTCAAAACAGGAAGGCAGGTAGGTCTAGAAGCTATAGGTAACCTCAGGCCAACAACAAAAAAGGAAACAGGTCCTATAACCATAAGGAATGAAGTTTAAAAACAACCTAAGGCAGATATGTAGATGATACCCCAGGGCCTTCAGAAAGGGGTACAGCACAGTGTATGTATGTGTGTGTGTGTGTGTGTGTGTGTGTGTGTGTATGTGTGTATAATATATGTCTCATAATGTACACTAAGACATCAGACCTACATAAAAGGATGCTTTTTAGGAAATGTGTTCTGTGGTGTTAGGGATGTAGAAATCTGTTGAGGCAACAACAGAAATGTCTAATCCACTAAGTCTACTATAAGAGCTGTGGTCTGTGCCTCTTCGTCTTTGGTCCTCAGCATCCTTTATGGGGTTAACATCAACTACAGTGAATGTTAAATGAGAAAGGATGGTAAAGGGGAGGGCAGAAGAGAAAGGAGATACATTAATATTCATTTCCCACAAATGAGTATTTTATTTTCTTTTAGAAAAGAAAGAGAAATTCTTAAGCCAGAAGTCACAAACAGATATTGAGTTGGAGGAACACAGAAGGACTTACACAGCTGGTCACTGTGTGATGCTGGTGTGCAGTCTTTGTGCATTGTATTTGAAAGTGAATGGAAACATGGGGGCATGCTTTAGTAGTTTATGCCCCTTTCTCATCTCCCAGGCCACCCTTTGTTAAAAATCATAGACAAACGATTTCCAGATTATTGTTTTTTATTCCTAATAGATTGAGTATTATCTGTGCAGATGTTACTTATCTCTTTGGTACTACTATTGCTGGTAGAAATCTATTTCTTTCATAATCTCACCCAGGTACCTGAAATCTCACCTCACCACCCATCCATTCTCTTGTATGTCTGCTATCATTATCCTAGATCAAGTCATTACTATTAATTTTAAATATTTTAACTTTTAAAATATATCACAACTACCAAAAGACATATACTGATATACTCAAATAACAATAAAATAAACTCATAGAAATGTGCCTGACCTATAACATAAAATATTGCTGGAAGCTCAGAAGGATCTCATGTTTTATGCTCAATGGTACTCTTCTCGCCTCAAAGGTAAATAATATCCTGAGCTCTGTTGTGTTTTCTTGCCATTCTTTGTAGATTAACTGCATTTTAATGTTTTTCTGAATGTATCAGTTACTTTTCTGTGGTAGCGATAAGATACCATGACCGAAAGCAACTCATAGGAGAGAAGTTTATTTTGGTTTATAATTCTGTGTAGGAATGGGTCCATAATGTTGGGAGAGGCATAGCAGCAGGTAGCTGGAGCATGAGGCTGAGACCTCACATCTCCATCCACATTCAGAAAGCAAATAACCAACTGGAAGTAGATACAGTTATAAACTCTCAAAGCCACCCCTCAAACCCACAGCAAGGATTGTAAAGGTTCCATAATGTCTTCTAACCAACTGTGGATCTAGCATTTAAATATGTGAACTCATGGAAGGTGTTTTTCATTTGAATCACTACACTGAACAAAGTATAATTGTTTTTATGTGTTTTTGGAACTAATAAGAATGAAATAATCATAGTAGCAAACAAAACAACCCACAAGGAAATTTACATAGGCGCACACATATAATTAAGAAAATATGTGTATATACGAATTCATACAATATACACATAAATTCTTTTGTGAATTATTATTATTTCTTAACTGATAACTAATACCTTCTAGAGTTATTTGTATCTTGATTCTACTGTCCTTCAGTGAGTTTATTCTATCTTAATGAATATTTGGATAGCTTTCATTGGATCAAGAAATGTTGCTACAAGCATTCATATGCATATTTTCTGGTGTAGAAGTAAGAGTTTCTTTAGGGAGCACTTCAGAGTGCTGGGCCATGAGGTTTTTCTATGTGCTGGTTTACCAGGTAACAAAACTGTTTTCCAAAGTTATTGCACTAATTTTATCCTTATTAGTTTTCTAATTAAAAAAAAAAACAAAAAACTTCTTAATAATGGTTTTTCCCCTTTTCATCCCTATCAGTCTATCCTGCTACAAGCTTTAATCTGGTTCACTAAAATGCTGCTTTTGACAAATGTTTTCCTCAACATAAGCCCAGTTTCAGCCAAGATACTAGAGCCTCAAATTATTGTCTACACAATAAATACAAACTCTTGGTAGTTTTCAAAGATCCTCATATTTATACTTTTTCTCAAGATCTTTGTGCTAAATCCGCCAGTCTTTGCATTTTTCCTTCTCTTTCTTAATCCATATTCTTCTTTGTCCTTTAGATTTTGTTACTTAAATTTACCTGTCTGGAATCCATCCCTTTTCTCTTCACCTAAATAAGATTCATTCTCCAGAAGTCCCATCAGTACCCACCTTTCCTGTGATTCAGACACGGCTTATTTTATCTGCATTTCCTAAAACCTCCCAGCACCACACATGTCATTCATCGTTCATCACAACACAGACTAGGAAGTCACATATCACGAATTTATGGTGTATTATGGAGAAAAACTAAAGGCTCCAAGATAGTCAAGTAGTTTGCTTTCAGAACAACATACTTATATATCATTACCTTTACTCAGCAGAGACTGGACTGCAATTTATCATGGGTGATTGAAGAGGGAATCAAAGGTTACCTGGTGGCTTGGATCTGTACCTCACCACTGTCCCTTGCAACATGTGATTCTGTGTGACTTACCATGAAAGATTGCCATGGAAAACTCTATCATAGTTGTGATCTCAACATTCCTGTCCTTTATTGTCACCAGGGACTGACAGGAACATATGTACTACTCTAATTAGCATCCTCACTGTCTTCCAAATTCATTATTCCTGTTGGTTTGTAAATCTGTTTGGACAACTCCTTGTATGTAGGGGTTCTTCAATACCCCACTCTGCTGAGCCAAGTCCTCCCTAGCTTTCAAGAACTGTCTAGGATGCCTTTCCACCCCATCCTCTTACATTTTGGTACTTCATATATACATAGTTTTACATAGTTCACTGAACTTTTGTATGACAAACATAAGTTTGACTCAATCTGGTGCAGGAACTTGAACACAAGTTACTTAAAGACTACCTCTTGATTGGTAGGTGATATGGCTGAAACTATGGCTGAAATAACGTTGACTGGTTTCTATTTTGGTTTCCTACATAGCAGGCACATTTTACATTCAAAGATTATTTTTCCTATGCTATATCTATCCACATCAGCAAGATTTATGCTTGAAATCATAACTGGAATATGTTTTGTGAGGACTATTCTTGATTTGTTTGCTTTTTTATATCCACCAATGTTAAATATAGATTGACAATTTACATTTGAGGCACATATGAATGCATTACTATTGCTAAACATCAGGAAGAGTATCTTGTCTCTAAGACATTTCTATGTGACATAGGTTTCCTTATTTTTGACCTAGTCTTTAGGCTTTTTGAACATTTGCTAATGTTTTCTGGTGCTAAGCATAAGAAAGACCTGCTTCGAATGCAAGGTTGTTTGTCCTAGGATTATTGAAAAATTATGCCTTAATTTTCAAATCTTAGTATATTTCTATGCATAAATTTTCTTTTGATCCTAGCCTCATTTAAATGCTAATGTCTGTCTTCATGTGGCCAGTCTCTTGTTCTTTCCTCTATACCCTCAGAGCTGATCTGAGTGTGGAGATTCCATTCACTTCAAAGGAAGCTTCATGCTTGGATCTTCTCCTCAGGGGTGCTCAAACTAAGACAGGAAATGATCCATACAGCTTTTTTCTTTTTGCATTTGTGAGAAAAGCAAAATAAAAATAAAGACTTTTCCAAGTGCATTTAACATTTGAGATAATTGAATCAGTACTATATACTAGAGCTTTTATATACTATTGCTAGTACGTAAATATGGAGTGTTCTTAGCACTGGGACATTAAATGTATTTCAGCATGCTAGAATATTCTAGTATACCTATGATTTTTGAACAAGACTATTTTATGCTATTACCGTTGTGTGCATGAGTTGAGAATAATCTCATGCTGTGGGACATAATTGATTATAGAAGAGAGAGATATATTTACAAGCAAAAAAAATCTTAAAGGGAAGACAAAGATGTTACTTTAATGTGACCATTAAATGCCAAATAAGGCATCATTTTAGTGACTTATAAGTTTATATTAACTTTATTTTCATCAGTTACCTTGGATTTTAGAGCATGCATGTTTCAAAGTTTAACAGTTTGGAGGTAGGAAATGGGATTAGTAAAACTCCCAGTATTCTTTATTCTCAAAAATTAAAGGTATTTTCCTTAGGTATGCATAATTATGAACAACTTTCTTTTCAATATTGATATAACTTAAGAAAATATAGATATACCCAACTCAACAGGAGTACAAACATAACTCTCAGTTTATTTAGTTTTTACAACCTATCACATCATTACTTCAGTGAAACTCAAATTTTTAGAAATGAAATCATTCCAATGCTTTTGCTTTTATACATGAGGGAACTTAGGAAGGTTAAATCAGAGCTGAGTCTTATCAGAACTAGGGAGGAATAGAGGTAGAATCATGGTCCTGATTTAGTTCCTTTTAGTCTTAAACTCATTTGGCTGTCTACTGGTATATGTACTTGACCAACGAGACAATTTAAATCTCACTTTTTATTTTAATAGGTACATTCTGTAACTGACTCTCTTTCCTTGTGTTTTCAGTGAAGTGACATGTTTGCAATTAAGACAGACAGTTCAGTGAAGGTTAAAGCTGAATGCAGAGTGTTATATCTGGTATTAAATCTACAAGGTCAAACGTAGTCATAATAACCATAGTAGATGTTTGGACAATGAGGCAAAGAGCCACTGTATCAGATGTTTTACCTTTTCCAGGAGAAAGTATGTATAAACGATTCTTATAAGTATCACAATTCCCATATGTAGTAGTACACCTACTGTGGTGGTTCAGCCAAGAAGATGCAGAAGCACATTCACAGGTGCAAACCCTGCCAGACCTCAGCAGAGGGAACCACTATCATGCAAGCACCATCCTGGACAGAGGAAACCCTCTGAGTAACTCAACTTGGAGGTTCTACTGATAGCACATGCATATCACAAGCAAACAAACACCTCTTACACAAAGCTAACACCTGCAGACAATGCAAATGCCAAGGCTGAGACAGCCCTTTTCCCAACAGTGAACAAAAAAATAATTTTAAACATAACTAAAAATAAACTTCTGCAATATTTTCCCCCTTTTTGTATAAGGCAATAAAAAATTGCTTTATCTTTACAACACAATTTAACACTACACAAGCAAAACTATTTACAAGAGAAACAATCACAAGGACAGGTTCAAATGAAACCAAACATCTATCAAACTTTTCCCAATGTCTTTGGACAGCAGAAAAACTTTATCAATGTTCAATTATCTGAAATTGATTTACTATCTTCTGGGTTCTTCCAAAGTGCTTGGGTCACTTCTTCTGGTTCTGACCTCTGCAACATACACAGTTCTGGCTGGCTCCACTCCATGGCTGCTGCTATTTTGGTGGTTGTCCCATGATACTGGCATCTCTAAAACTGCTGGAGTCCCTTACTGCAACTGGACTGCACCTACACCAATAGCCTCTCATAGGCTCTCTTCATGGTGGCAAGCCTCAACTTCTTTGCATTACTCTTCAGTCTGGGCCTTCAACTACCACTGAGGCCGCTCTTTTACTAATGACCTCTCCTGGCCTCTCACAGTGCCAAGTCTCAGCTGCTCTCCATGACTCCTTCATGCCTTCAAAAGCAGTACCACTTGGGTGACTCTTTCATTACCAAGTTAGGCTACCAGCATGAGATACAATCTCAGTCAGTTCTGGAAGGCAGCTTCTGTGTGCTGACCCTGAAGAAACCATTACCAGATTTTAAGATAGAGATTGGTTTGTAGAAAAAAACAAACAGACAAAAACCAAAACTGGTCAGTTCATGTTTGAATTCAAAGTTTGGTAGAATGTTTGAAAAACTTCTTCATAATGTAGCAATCATTAGTCCTGATTCTTTTAGCAAGTGTTTTTTTCAGCAACATTGAGAGTGTTCAGGAAGTGTTCCCTCATGGAGTTGAATTCTCATCACCATTGCAGATGTATCTTGTCAGAACTGCCTCACTAGTATCTGAACCACATGTAGATAGGTTTGTGGGGGTGGGAGTGGGGTTGTTCAGTTTAAATAAGGGGCTTCTTAGCTCTAAGTCTCTCCACTCCCCACATCTACCCTAGACTTCCACAGCAGGAGTTTACTGATTAAAACATTTTAAGGTTTGCTATTCTGTTCCACCACCACTGTAAGGAAACATACAACCTTCTTCATAGACCTCAAACACAAGCCCTGCTTAGGACCCCCCCCCACACACACAATCAGAAAACTCAGTTTGTAGAACAGTACACTCTGGCTTCCATTTCCCATGCCCTGGCTACTGCCAGGGGCAGAAAGGAGTGTCAGCTCCATGATCAGTAAAAGCAGTTAGAACCCTGATTTCTAATGTTTTGACAGACCCAGCTGAGATTCTTGTACTTTACCAGAAGGACTTCTCAAGTTTTTTCAGTATCCTTTATCTGTAAATAGCTCTCTCTTATAGAGCTTCCCTTTTATTCTGACTCTCTCTGTGGAGTCTATTCTTATTTATTCATTAATTTTCACTGACTTATCTTTTCATAGAGGCTTATTTCCTTTCTTATTTTCCTCTTCCTTCAGGAGACTTCTAGTCACTATTTTTACACACACACACACACACACACACACAAATGTGTGTGTGTGTGTGTGTGTGTGTGTGTGTGTGTGTGTGTGTGTAATCTCTGTCCGCTGGGAACTGTTCTAAGCATACTTTACTGGACTCTGTGAGATCTAGAATTTCTTCTTGCCCTTCTTTACTTTCTGCCTACCATGTTTGATGCCACTTGTAACAGTATACCTACTGTGTCACTCATCGAAGTTGACAAAGAAGCATTCTCATAGATGTAAATCCTGATAAACTTCCAAAAAGGGAACCACCATTATGACAAGTGCCATCACTGACAGAGGATGAGATCCTCAGCATCTCATCTTAGGGGATTTATTGATCCCTAAGCTCTTCAGGTGTTCTATTAATAGCACATGCAGATCATGAGCAATCAAACACCTTTTACATAAAACCAATACCTGCAGACAATGTGAATGCTAAGGCCTAGATGGTCCTTTTCTGAACAGTGTACAAAATAATTATTTTAAACATGACTAATAATAAACTTCTGCAACACCATATTTTATAATTAATTTATCATCTCCTTCATCTTAATAAAAAGATGTAGCTAGCATATTCTTTTAAATGTGCTTGGAAATGTGAGACTAGAATCTGTAATTCTGTAATGTACTGTACTTTTCTCTATTTGTATTTGTATGTAATATATTTAGCCCTTTTACATCTTTCTTTGCATACTACATTTCAAATTCAATTTCTTTCCATTTTTCTCAGGAGGTTGACATTAAATAGGATGAACTAATTTATGGACAAATTATTTGTCTCTGTATACTTCTGAATAGAAAAGAATTTTCAAGTAAGAATTCATACTGCTGGTTTATTCATCCATTGATTCTAGTAGATATTCATCCTATACCAATTACAATTCTAGTATCGAGGAAACACCAGTTCAATTAATGGAAATGATATATTTGAACACATTTGTCCACATATAGTCTGCAGGACACTCAGGGCTCTCAAGAACTTTCAAGGAGTGCATGAACTCAATGCTACTTTAATAATAGTAAATAAGGCCTTACCTATTGAGAATCTGACCAATCCAAGGCTTTCTCAGAGGCCTCAATGAAAGAACAAAAAGAACTCCCAGTTGAAGGTTCTTTTCCAGCATCAGACTTTTCCAGCATTAGCAAGTTCCAGACTGTGGCTGAGACCAGAGCCTCAAAGGAGTTAAGGTTTCAGTTCTTGGGAATATGGCTTTTCTCCCTGAAGAGATATACATACAGACAAAACACTCATATATAAAAAATAAAATAATAATAGAAAAGTCTTTAAATTACCTTATGGCTATATGTACACTTGTAATAAAATGAATGCTGTTTAATTAACTATGTCACAGATGATGCTATGAAAATAGCCTTATAACATTTGATATTTTAAATTTGCATTTTCTTTATGTTTTGTTTGAAAAAAATATAAAGAATGCTTGAGCACATCCACACACCACAGAACTAAATTGTTACAAAGCATTAAATGATTATTTGAGCTGTGAGCTAATGTCCTCACTGTTTCTATGGAGTAATTGCCATTTCCACTTAAGAATCATTAACAAGGTCAGCTAATGAGGTTGGTGGTGCAGTTTATTTGGTAGAGCACTTGCTTATTGTCTATAAAATCTTAGTTCCATCATTCCCCAGAATTGTATAAATCAGGAAATGGTACATGTCTTCAACCCCAGTGCTTAGGGGGTTGAGGTAGGATAATCAGAAGTTCAAGTTCATTCTTGCTACTTGGCTACTTAGGAGCATATAGGGAGTTCAAGGTCATCCTGGGCTGTTTGAGACATTTTTATTATATGACTCTAGTGGGACTTTGCCAAGAAGTTTTTTATATTGTACAACCTTTATGGTTACATGCTGCTTGGACTTCTGGGGACAGCTTGGGAGGCTTTTCAAGAGAGTGTTGTAAGGTGGAATTGTCAGTTAGGCAAGGACAGAGGAGTTAGTGACAGAGCACAATGATGGGGAAGCATGTTATGGGACAGTTAATGGGATAGAAGATTTTAGAAGTTAGTCTAGTTCTCTGGATTTAGACAGATCAAGGCAGCCAGAAGGAGCTGTAAAGATTCTGTTTTTTCATTCCCTTTCTAAACTTTTAGAGCTAGGGAGTTAAAAAGCTCCAAGTTAGGTATCTGTCTCACTAACAGCCTTCTAAGAAAGGCAAGAGGAATGGCGACGGAGGAGGAAGGGGGTTCATGAGTGAAACAGTAACAGCTACAACTGGCCCCCAAGTGATGAAGGCTGCGAAGCATCTTACAGCATCAGGAAACGTTTACATTTTAAGAATTCATTTGAATATGACTTTCATTGAAATCATATAATTTGAACTCACACATTTGACAGATATTATCCAACAAGTAAAAAGTATAGGTCTGTGCTTTTTTCATTGCTCTTGGAATTATGTAGTATGACTCTATCGCTGATAATACAATACTATAGTATTTTAGATATTTTAGATAGGGGACACAGAGAAATCAAACCATAACTGGGTTGGAAACTTTCTTCCTGGTGGCTAATGTCCATAGTGCTGGAAGGTGCTATACAAGCTACTGGGAGAGAAAAGACATAAACAATCTTATCCTGTATGCTACAATACCGATCTGGAAAGCAAGATAAGCCCAGTGGGCAATAGACACATGACTGTTTGGGAAGCAACCAACAGCTTTCTGGTTGGGTTTGAGGCATGCTTCATGGGGAGGAATTCATTTCTTGTACTAAAAACTGGGTCAAAGTCCTAAGACTGGAAAAATCACAGGCCCTAGGTGGCAGGACCTACCACTGTTGTTTTCATAAATGTGCATGCAATTAAACTTCTTTATAAGTATTCAATTTTATATCCATAGACTAGCGCTCCTTTCAGTCTTGATAAGCTTCAGTTTGGCATGGGTGATGGTTAATGCAGAGACTCATAACTGCTCAGAGTGCTGAGAATGAGTGACTGGTGACTGCTTTGTTCTAAATGAGATGTCTATTTACCAGTGAACATCACTGAATAGCAGCTGGAAAGAGAGCAAGAACCTGAGGATGGGAACGAGAGTTACAAAAGGCTACCTTCTGAATATGGCATGCCATTGCAATGATGAGCACAGAACAACTGTGGCTACCTGCACAAGACACACACACACACACACATACACACTCAGAGAAAGGTATGAGGGGAATTAGCTGGAAAGAAGGGAGTGGGGTGTGGATAAGTGAGGGTAATGGGGGGTGAATGTAATCGCAGTGTTTTGTACACGAACAAAATTGTCAAAAAAAAAATGAGGACCTGGAATTTTCAAGTAAACAAAAAAAAGTCAACAACAATAACTATAAAGTTAAAAACAGAAATCTGAATTTTGAAAAATATATTCGTCAATGTTTTCAAATTTTTATATTGTCCAATGAGTTGTGTTTGCATGTTGACATTTTAATAACTCAATGTACAATATTTTTCATGTGATGACTTGTGATGTTGCAACATCACTCTTGGATAAAATGAGTAGTAACTATTTTTTAATATAAAGAGTACATGTTTTTCATGCATTTTTCTGATCTCACAATCACAAAGCAAATAGTGTTTAAGAAGCTTGTAGTGTAGGTATAGGATCAGGAAAAAAAACATCCACAATTAACTGAAGAGAGGTTGAAAATATTCTATTTTTTTTTCAACGGCAAATTTTTAAATTTATATAAATTTATCTGTTTTCTCACATGCCTCTATCAAAACAATATGC
Organism: Cricetomys ansorgei; assembly: GCA_026225945.1. NCBI lineage: Eukaryota > Metazoa > Chordata > Mammalia > Rodentia > Nesomyidae > Cricetomys > Cricetomys ansorgei. The sequence goes on along the minus strand of JAMJFZ010001360.1, from coordinate 739,354 downwards.
ATGCAGAAAGTGGAAGATGAAATAGATCTGTACAATGGCAGTGAATACCTGTAACACTCTTCTCACTAAAATTTGTGTTCTAGAAAACACTTTTCATGAGGTATGAAACTTACGTTAAACTCTAAAAACTTTATTACGGCTTTAAATTTTTTTCTTTTCATTTTTACTTTATGTATATAGGTGTGTTCCTTGTATATTATGTCTGTATGCCACATGAACACACTGTCTGCAAGGGCAGAAGGGGCTTCAGATTCATTGAAACTTGTGGGCAGACATGTGGGTGCTGAGAATGGAGCGCTGGTCCTTTGGGAGAGCAGCTAGTGCTCTTAATAGCTGAGCTATCTCAGTAGCCCTGCTTCTATTTTTAATGATGATATAAATAAATATCTAAAACTTTCTATCTTGAAACTTCAAAAAATGTTTCTATTAGTCTTTGAGAATTTCTCATGTTGTATTTTTTAATCATATTCACCCATCCTACAGCTCCTCCAAGATCTACTAACCTCAATTTCAAACCCAACTTTGTCTCTTCTCTTCTTTTTTTTAAACACATTAAGTCTAATTTGTGCTACCTTTTTACTATTGGCCATGCACTGGAACTAGTCAGCTTATGAGGGTCCACACCTACGATTCTATGGGATGAGAAGTCAAAGAGCTAAAGATCCTGGCATTCCCTCAGCATCTAGTGAAGGCATTTGTGCTGTCTCATGACTTGGAAGAAAGTACCAAGTGGCAAGCAGAACACTCAAGCTGAGAAAGCTCACTTTTTCAAAAAACAGAGTCTACGGAGCCCTGGCTGTTCTGAAACTAGCTATGTAGGCCAGGCCTGGCCTCAAACTCACAGAAATCTACAAGTCTCTGCTTCTTCAATGTTGGAATTAAAGGCATATGCCATCATACCTGATTCTCACTTCTTATAAATTAAATTACTCCATTCATAAGGACACTTTCAATGGGGCCAACTTCTCAAACATCGTGAATATCAACTCTCTAACCTGTGAAATTTGGGTGGTGTAAACCATAACATGTGTTTACTTGCCAGTTCTCCATTCTTTCTGCTGATGTTTCCTTTACTTTGCACATTTCAATTTCATTCATTGTTAAAATTTGATTTAGGTATTCTAGCTCCTTTATTTTTATATCTATATTTTTGGAAAATGTTGACTTTTATCTGTGTATTTATGCACTAGTAAAATTCTGAATACTAAACTTTTGCTTGACCTTTAACAGAAGGTGAAGTCAGAATTCATATCAATTTGACAACAGTTGATTTTTTTCACTGTGTTATGTTTAACCTACAAACATGGTAGGAGAACATACTCTTTATAATTTATACTCTCTTACTACTGTTTATGTTTATTTTATGTCCAGGATTTACTCAGTTTGGGGTACTGTTTAATGAGTACTTGAATGGAATTTGTATTGTTATTGTTCGCAGCATACTTACACAAGCCTGTTAGATCCTATTTTCAGATTGTTCTACTGAAGTCATCTCTATTCCTTTTTTATATCTGGCCTAACTTTCTGCCAACCATTGAGAAGAAAGATGAAGTCTTCAACTATCATTTTATGGGTTTGTCTTTCTTTTACAACCACCTCTCTTTCGTTCAATCATCCCTACTCTTTTCTTTACCTCTTTTTCCCTCTCCTCCTTTCTCTCCCCACTTTCTGAACCACTGAATATTTTTTCCAAATATGTGAGCCAATAAATTACCTTGTTCTGATAGTTTTAGCCAGACATCAGCCATGTAGAGATCTGAGTCTCAGCTCATTTTGTTCATGAAATTTTGTGTAAGATTTAGCAGGCAGGTAAGTTCCCATCCCATCACATCCTGATGACACAATATCTCAAACTAGCATCTGCAAATATTTAAGTGATATATAAACTATACATAGGTATATTAAAGGTATATATTTTGCTTTTGAACTAAATGTGAAATATTCCCCTTTATTGATTACTCCATCAGTTCAGGACTGGCTACCATGCGACTTCACTGATTATAGCTATTGCAAGTTGCTTTTGGTGAGACAAAATGAAAGACTCAGTGGTGCCTATGATTAGAAAGTATGTTGTGGAATATAAATAATGATATGAATTCTGGAAACACCTCTTACAATATATCCTACCCTTTGTTTCACAATAACTTTGCAAAACAAAGATGTTGATCTGATAGGGTTGGTGTGAACACTAAAGAGTTCACATGGGTTATACATTGATAACATGGTTTGCCATAGGCTAACAATAATAACTAATTTTTAACAATAATACAAATAATGTTTTTGAATCAAGTAAATAACATGAAAAATTATGTATGTTATAGGTTTATTGTAGTTTGAAAAGAGAAAAAATGATGCAAGAAGTAAATGACTTATTTTATACATGTATTAGAAAATGTGGATAAGAATGTTGAAAGCATCACTAGTAACAATAACAGCACCATAGTTAAAAAATATTCCCTTTCAATAGGAAAATAAGTGAGCAAATCTTTGCATAGTCACAGTGGAATACTATACAGTCATCCAAATAAATGAGATGAATTTCATATATATAATATTAACACAATATAATTTGTGTCAATATAATATTGACACATCATAGCAATACAAAATTAAATGAAAACTAAGTTTCCAATTCCTTCACCATGTATATCTTTCTCTGAATGTAAAACAATAAAATAAATATGTAACTTTTAAGGCTTTATAAGCCTTTTTAAAGAGTATACAAAATTATGCATACATTAAACTATATTTTAGAGTAGACAAGAAGCACAGAGCTTAGGATACTATTTGCCTCAAATAAGAATAGCTCGGTGAACAGATTGGGAAAGACATATTCTCTACTGTAAATTATTGTCAATTCTTTAAATTTTATTTTGAATGATGGATTTAGTATTATTTACAATAGTAAAAACTTTATAAAAGTCTAAATAAAAGCAAATAATCAATGGATCAATGATTAAATTGTTTCTGCAATTACAGGTTAGGTCTTATCCAGACTGATGCAACAGAGTGTCAGTGAGGAACAAAGAAGTGAGATGTGTATCACGCATAGTTGGTGATAGATATAACATAGATGCTAGCAAATGTTGCAGAAACACTATATTCATGTTAGGGGGCTTGATTTTGTTTAAGCAAAATTTTAACCTGTCAATGTTAAAATTTTGAATTATACTTTCATTATAAATTCGATATTACTTTAATAGTTGTCCAAGTACTTTTGCAATTGAATTTCTATAAAAGTTTTAGTGTAATAGACATCATTCAAATAATCTTCAAAGGGTCCATGAAATTATTTTTGCTCTTAAGTGTGTGTGTGTGTGTGTGTGTGTGTGTGTGTGTGTTTTTGCACAGTTAGGATACTGCAAGAGTGTCTCTATCATTCATTTCCTGGGTTTCTGTATTCTATAGATTGTTATGTGATGCAGAGATCCCTAAGGGATGGCAGGGATGACTTCGGGTTATGTCACACAAAATATAAAAATCCTGTGAATCAGAGAAGTAAAACTATATCAAGACATTCATTTCATTGTGTCATGTTCAATTGCAAGTGTATGGTAGATATTTCTAGAGTCTTCATGACTTGTTACACAAGAGATTAACTGTAGAAGCAGACAGGAGAAGCTAGAATTTATATTTAATTCTGGATAGTAAGCCAGGCATTAAAGAGATTAGCCATCATGGAAAATGATGACACTTAGAATTTCCTTCCTCTGCAGAAGGTACAGAATTGTCTCATAAATACATTAATTAGTGTAATCATGCAATGAGTTATGACTGATCATTTTAGTGAAGTCACAAAAAATTTCCTATTTACTTTCCATAGCAATACACTGATATTAGAACTCTAATTCTTCATGTTTTACATTTTAATTCTTCAAAGCAGCCCTGATCAGGGACTCAAACTATAGAAAGGTGTTGGGTCAGAGGAGCAGAGCATTCCTGAAGAGATTAATTCATGCCTCTCTCCAAAAAATAGTCAATGATCATGTTTAACTTCTTTTTCCTTCTTATATGTGCTTTTCCTCAGCTTCCAACTGACTCCAACCATGTTATGAAACAATACAAGGCTTCATTTTAGCCTCCTGAGCATGGATTTCTCAGCTTCAGTTACCCGGAGACTAAACAAACTGCATTTCTGTATAAACTGTCTAGTCCCAGATATTCTGTTATACCAACAGAAGATGGTAAAAGGCAATCTCAATAGATAACCTTTCCCATCAATAAAAGCTCATTGGGATCCCGAATAATTTATTAGAATATAAAGGGATTCATTCACAGAACAAAAGCCTGTAAACTGCTGTTTTCATTTATCCTTCCTTGGTTCTGTATTCCAACTAGAACTACACTGAAATTTATAAGACATGAAGTACTGTCATGTCTCACACTGTATTGAGCAGCTGGGAATTTATATATAACTGAGAGGAAATGTGAAGCATAGAAGGTTGTCAAGGTGACGGGCTCATGAAGCAACTCAGGCAGACTCTTGATTAAGAGGAAGTAGGTGAGCCCCGCTCTGCGTTAGATAGGTTGATGGTCAAATTCTGAAGCAATAAACTCAAATTTTTCATTAAAATAGCATAAAGGACAGCATCAGAGCGGGGAAAGCCAGCATGGTCATGGCAGCATGAGAAAGGAACTAGCAGATACCGCCAAGAATGACTGTCATTCACCTGTCAAGTTTCCAGGATTTTCCTGACCTGCAGGAGGTACTGTGATTAGATGGCTAGGAGGTCCCCAGGAACACTGAGAGCAGGATGGAAGCTTTGTTTAAAGTCTTCAAAAGAAAACAGCCACAGTGAAGAATGCTCAGACCTCTAGTAGATACATACAAGTCACTTTTCATAAGGTCCCAGAAAAAAAAAAGTATTTAGTAGCTAATCTCCATTTCAATATTTGATGAAAATACAAGGCCTGCTCCCTTCTTACCATGGCGGAGATGAGCTGTATTTTAAGCATTTATAAAACTTTCTAGGCCTTTGCTTAAATCCCATGGGGATATAAATCTGGATAATAAAGTCAACAAGAAATGCATTTTTAAATGCAGATTGCACTGTGTGAAAGGTTGGATAATACAAACTGAAATATATGTATACTTTAATGTCTAATATTAGCTTAAAGCTTATTTTATGAAACTAGTGAGAAACAGCTTTATCCCATGCCCTGGATTTGGGGCTCCCAGTTTTTCTGTTCCCTTAAAATCTGTGTATTATTTCTTCAAAAGACACTTTGGTGTTTTGAAGTGTGGCGTTGGTGTGTGTGTGTGTGTGTGTGTGTGTGTGTGTGTGTGTGTGTGAGGGGTGGTGCAGGGGGTATTTGTAGATCCTTGTATACAACTTTTCATGTAATTGACAAATTCTAACTCAAACTCTTTTCTAGAAATTTGGTTCCTTTAGGTACTTCTCTGGTGATCTTCCTTGAATTCTGTCACGTTTTATGTAGTTGAGTTTGTAAAGATATTTGTATTAGGCATAAAATACATATCCACAAATGGATATATAATGTATACCGATGACCCTGGTATGTGCAAATCTTGTCAATCCGCTCTGTCCTTCACTCGTGCTGACATTCTCTTTAGTTTGGAATATTAGAAGACATGCACCAAAACGGCTATGCTTTCATCTTATACTTCTGAGGTATACAAACACAAAAAGTATCTTATTTCAACAAGAGACCATGCTGGTAACGAGAAAGCATGAAAATCGGTAAAGATAAGGTTAAAGGATGAAAATTATCCCACAGATCTCTGCAGGCATAAGAACTCTTCGGGACTCCCTCACTCTTGCACCCCATCCTTCTTCAGCCCACTCCTGAATCCTAAGAGTGCATCCTAAACTTCATTGTGTCTAGTAGAACGAGACCCCTGCAGAGAGCCAAATTCTCATCCAACTGGGTACAGTTTTTAAAATTGATGTGCTGAGCTGCTACTGTTAAAAAGGAACGAATTGATTTTGAGATGTCAATACAATGTGAGCAACGTGGATTCTAAGGAAGTGTTTGGGAGTTCTGCGTTCTGTCACAGTTTTGTATCTGCATAAACAAGGAGGTACAGAGTCTGCTCAGTGGCCTTTCCTCTGTATCTTCCTGAAACAGAAACATGTTTTCTACTTTGAACAGTGCATAATACAGCAGTACTTGCCATTCCAGTTTTGCTTTATAACCACCCAAAGGAAGACAAATTATATGGATGCAATTTAGGCAATGGGAACTTAAAAAACATTGATATCGAATTATTACAGCCTAGCCAATAAAATGCTTTATTTTCTGCTTGTACATATTTATAATTTCATTCGTCAAACTTAATTGTACGGTAGTTGATGTCCAGATTCCATATTCTTCTCTGATCTTTTGAGAATGGGAAAAGGTTTCTACTTAGAGAAAATGTACAATTGATTTTAAGATCTTTATGTTCAAAGATTTTCTAATCAGTTATGTATTTGTGATTAAACCTATTTTTCCCACTTCTTGTTGTTAGTCAAACACATTAGTCTTCTTATATCTATTATTAAGAAAATTTGAGCTTGCAATGTATTAGTCAGAGTGGTAAGGCATCTTAAGAATACCACAAATACTTGAAGAAATGATGCATTTAGAGTAAATCTGTTTAACTTCATGAAGACATACAAGATGATGGTGCATTTTCACGCACTCTGTTCAATTAGATATTTGTTACGTTTAGTTGTGGGTGTGAGTGTATTTGCATGTATAATAAAACGTGAATACATTTGCATGATTTTTAAGGTTTTACCCACTGTTTTTCAAATAATATTTTTAAACTAAGAGTCTTTATGAAACTGAGCAAAATTTCTTCCTGTAAATTAGACTTTTGGAGGTGTGCTAGCTGGTTTTTTTTTTTTTTTGTCAACTTGACACACATCTAGACATATCTGGGTAAAGAGAATCTTAACTGAGAAAATTCCTCCATATGACTGTTCCGTAAGCAAGTCTATAGTGCATTATCTTGATTAAACAATGTGGACAGGCCCAGTCCACATAGGGGCTGGGGTGTTGCACTAACCCTAGGAAAGTGGTAGTGAGTTGTGTAAGAAACCAGGCTGAGAAGGTAATGGGGTGCAAGCCAGTAAGCAGCACTCCTCCATGGCCTTTACACTGGTTCCTGCCTCCAGGTTCCTGCCCTGAGATCCCTCAATGTTGAAGTGTGAGTTCAGAGTTATAAGATGAAATAACCCTTCTTCCCCAAGTTGTTTTAGTCATGGTGTTTTATCATAGCAATAGAAAGCCTAACTAAGGCAGAAATTGGTAGCAGGTTTGTGGGATATTGCTGTGACAGGACTGACCATGTTTAGGAAAGATTGTGGAAGGACTTCAGAGCTTTGGGCTAGAAAAGCCACTCAGTATCCAAAGCTTAATGGACTGTTGTGGGAACTTGGAAGATAAGAATGTTGAGAACAATAAAGAAGATACAGGCCTAGTATAGTAATTTGAATGAGAATGGCCTCATAGATGGTTTATTTGAATAATTGGTGCCTAGTTTGTGGAACTGTTTGGGAACAATTAGGGAGTATGGCTTTCTGGAGATGCCACTGGGAATGGACTATGAGGTTTCAAAAGACTCAATCATTGTTTGTTTGTTTTGTTTCATTTTATTTTGTTTTAACGTGGGTTTCAGGGATTAAACTGAGGTCCTCATGCTTGGTAAAACAAGTACTTTACTAACTGAGTTATCTCTCTAGCCCCTTTAGATCCCCTTTACATAGTCCAATTTTATTTTGTAATATGACTGAGAAATAAAATCTACCTTACTTTAAATGAATGGATTGATTCAATTTGATTGCTCACCTGTATCTTTAAATGCAGAGGGGGCTTTTTCTAGGGGACAAGAACAAGAACAGTGGGTTAGATGCCTCTGTGTAAAATCTGGCCCCCTCCTTACTGTCATTGCAAGTTTGGGAAATTTCTATAAACCTCTTTTATATTTTTAATTGGAAAATGGAGCTAATAATAAGACCTAATTATGGTTTGGGCAAGATTAAATGAGATAATAAGTTTAGAGAGCTAATTAAATGTGATGGTACATTTAAAGGGCTCAGCAAATGATTTGGGGTATAGTTTGTTATTGGAATGGGTGTCAAATGGTAGTTGACCAGGGTGTAGATGGATGATATATGGGTTGTATAATAATAGAAGGAAGACACTCTCCACTATTCAAGCTTGATTTCACCAAGGCAGAAGGAAGTTTCTGAACCTCTAGATTGTATATTTGGACAGAACCTTGGGTGTCATTATAGTTGTTAATCTGTCTCATGTGGGTCAGTAAATAACAAGGACAATTCTCCAAGATGCATGACGGAATGACCTAGACAGACGACTGAAGTCTCTCTGTGCTGAGCCCTGGACTGAACTACCCTGCCGATTGAGCACAGCTGATCTTCCAGTCCCTAAGCCTTATTGCCCAGATAATTTATTGATTGAAAACTCCATCTCCAGATACAAAGTCTTCTTTTGCACTAATGAACAGAAACTTATAAACTACTTCCCCAAATGCCAGGCCTGCTGACCTGTTGCTACTAAGCAAAGAGAGACATGGGTGTTCCCAAATTTCCTTATTAATCACTGAGGACGAATTACAAAAAAATCCCTTTCATTAACATTAACACAAGGAGATGAAGATAACAGAGGACAGGATAATCCAAGCATCAATTGCTTAGACAATAACTGTTTCTTGGACTAATGTTTTTTCTGCATTCCAAAAAGCTACACCTAGGAAGCTGGATCACACAGGCCATTGAAGTTGATCCTTTCTAGAGCAGCAATGCTTCCAGATCAAAGGAACAAATGCTTTTTCCACTACAATAGGTAACTTGTAAGAATATATTCTAATATTAAGTTATATGTAATATTGATATTATTATAAAAGTGAGAGTTTACTATCCATGTGTTTCATGAGAGAAACATATAGAAGAAGAAGAGCAATTGAGTTCAATTATATTAGAAGAAGAGCAAATGAGTTCAACTAGAAACTAGGGATCTTCTCTGAGTATGGAGGAAATGAAGTTCCGTGTTCTTTAAGGAAAGAGTGTTTGAAAGGAGAAGAATAAGAAGAGATATATGTCAGGAGGAAGGAGATACAAGCAAGATAAAGAAGGTAATTATAGAACTTGTGCCCAAAACACCATGTTAGGGAGAGGAAGGCATAGCATGAATGTTTCTGGACTCAAGAAATCTCAGAAGTTGACCCATAAGGAGGCAAGAAAGGGTCTCAACACCTGTAATATCACTAATAAAGGCACTGTTTAGATGTGTGCTATTAAATGCTGGTGTTTCTATGAAGAGTCCAGGAACTCAGTAAGTTGGGGATCAGAGGTCCACAACTGTGCGTGAATTGGCTATACTATAAATAAGACCCTCCAATTACATATCTCTTTTGGAATTTTTTATTTTCTGTTATTCCTTAGCCTTCAATACTGCAAAATTTAAATATGCCAGCCTTGTTTCTGGTATAGAGTGAATGTTGTGGGTAAAACAGTGTTTCTTCCTATGTAATAGAAGAATTAATTTGGGAATGGAATTATATTCCTGCCTTAGGATTATGGAGTAACTAAAAAGAGTAAGTGTTTGAAAAATTTGGAAGGATAGAATACGAATATTGTTCTGTATTCCAGAACAGGAATTTGCTTGAGGGCTCTGGTCTTTTTGATTTAGTTGTACAGGGAAATAATTTACTGCGAGTAAGTATGACAGGTGTGAGTTAGGTGCCTTGAGATGTGTTTCCAGGCAGCTGATGTGGCAAGTACAGTAGGGAATCAATTAGAGTTAAATAAAAGAATTGCTGAACAGCATTTGGGACCCAGCTGAGGAATCCAGCCCAATGCAATTAAAGATGAGAGAGAGAAGGGGGGGAAGGGAGGGCTCTAGACTACTGAAGGTGAAGACTTAGTTTTTTTAAAAAAAGCAGGGTTAAATCTTAAAAGCAGACGGGTATCCTCAGGGATCACAGATGACATTGAAGAGGGAGACTATCATGGTGTGGTTTCCAGTTGTGAACAGGCAGAAGGAGCTTATGTCAGCCATGCATTTAAGTCATTTTTTCAAACATAGAATAATCTAAAATAAACCGACAAAGTCTATTGAACAAGCAATTAAGTTACTTAATGGTCTGTGCCCCTGTTTAATTGGCTCATTTCTGAAGATACTCTACTATAGGTTATAGGCAATTTTAAAAGGATAATAGATATAATGAAATCAGTAGCAGGAATATGAAAAAATTAAATACAATTAACCAACTGAGCTATAAGGTGATAATTAAAATTAGTCATTCATTTTAAACGTGTGATGACTTTTATGTCTTATTGTTCCCATCTACTGTGTTTCTCTTTTCCTAAATCTCAGAAGCCATACAATGGATATGGATTATAAATGTACTGAGAATAGATAGGAAAATAATCAAAAGAAACAGTTTACTTCACATTTCTATTTTTACATACTACCAGGCAGCAGGAAGGGCGATTTGTACCCTGCTGACCATATCACAGAGTATGGAAGCAAGTCAGGCTTTGAGTTGGAGACCTTCCTAGATGACGTGTGACCTGGAACTCAGCCATTACTTATTCAGTCACCATAGCTACTGGCACCAGAATTTTCAAGAGCAGCATGTTAGAATTAAATCATCTTAGTAATGAACAACCCGATGAGCAGAAAGGCATGCTCATGATCGACTCTCACCTATAGCAAATTTCCTAGGGGTGGAAAGCAGTTAAGAGGCCAAGCAAGTGCTGGTGGAGAAAGTGGAAGAGCATCAAAGGCACATTTCTGCATCACATTCTTTCTGTGACTGGGAAACAGAAATTCTTCCATAATGAAAGAATGTAAGAATGTCAGCCAATTTATCCTTTAGTACCTATTGCTACATTCTTTAGGTGATGTCTTTTATCATCTTAAATTCATTCTTCACTGAAAAAACTTATTATTATAGAAAAAAATATTTTAATGAAGGTTTTGTATTTCATGTAGACTAATCCATTATAAGGAACAAATAGGATTAATTTAAAAGGTATCATTTCAGGAGAGGTGCAGTTACAACATGAAGGAAATGGTTACTGTGATCCATTTGATAGAATCTAGAGTCACTTGAAAAGGAGAAAGGTTGTCTAGATTAGGTTAGCTTCTGGGAGTGCCTGTGTGGGATTTTACCAGTCAGGTCAACCGAGGATGGAAGATCATCCCTGAATATGGATGGTATCATTTCATGGCTTGGGTCCCCATCCCCTCCTTAAATGAATGCAAAAGAGACCCAGACTGATTGGAGAGGAGACAGGGGGGGTAATAATCACAAGCAGCCATTGCTTTCTTCTGACTATGGACTGTGAAGTCACAAGTTCCCTCAAACTTCTGCTCCTATGAAGCACTGTAATCTGAGACTGGGAGCCAAAATAAATACCTTGTCCCTTAAATTGCTTTTGTTACGTGTTTTTTTTTTTTTTTTTTTTTTTTTTTTTTTTTTTTCCCACAGCCACAGGAGGTGAAACTAGGACAATAAAAATGTTTTATTTTTGAGGTCATCTGAACCATGGTTTATATCTTTCCATATGATATAATGGCAATCTCTCTATTTTAAGGTAACAGATATGCATTTTTCTACCTCCAACATTTTACCCTAAATGGTTTAAAATTATAGAAACGTTAAAAGAAAAAGTGCATGATGAATACGTATATACTTTCCTCAATGGAAATTTTATGAGTTTTATCTATGTTATTTTTGTTTTATTATACAAATTTAATATACATAAATTATGTAAATGTATGTATTTCTAAATATACACATGATTATCTTGCGATTCATCTACCATATTATTTTATATTTGATATTCTGCATCATTTTATAAAAGAAAAATATAATAATGAATATGTACGTGTATTTTGATACTAACCAGAATGATAGTCAAAGCTATAGTGTGTTTCTTAGCAGGTAGCAGTTTCCTACCTGTGCTCTATGAAATGGCTGTAAGTCTATTCATCTTAAAGCTGTGGAGGTCAGAAATCTACAACAGCCTTCCTGGCTGAATATAACATTGTCAGGACTATGCTCCTGCTGAAGGCTTTAGAGGAACTTCTGTGTGTCTTTTTTAACTTTCTGACAGATGTCATCATTCCCTGGGTATTGGACTCTACCTTCATCTTCCAAGTACATCACTTCAACCTTTGCTTCCAACTAAATTCCTGTTTCTGATCCTCTTTCCTCTCTCTTACAAGGTTCCTTGGGATTGCATTGGGCTGACACAGGAATATAATCTAGAATAATCATGCTACTTTAGTACTTTTAGTTGAGACTTTCAAATTTCCCTTTGCTATGTAAGGTAATATAGTCACATATGTTAATTAATAGAAAACGGACATCTTGAGAAGCCATTATTCAGCTCACCACAGAATATTATGGTCTTTATTGTTGACTTTGCCATTAGTAAATCTTAGTATGAGAATAAAACACATGCAGACATTAAGATTTTACCTGTTAGACTCATTCTACAAAATAAGTACTACTCTATGGATGAACAGCTGTTATCATGTGAGACAACAAAAACCATTAGTAACCAATAGAATTGATAATCACAAAGGGCCATTCGTATTTTATGTGTCAATAAATTTTTAAAGAGCATTGCTAATTAAATGGATTCTTTACCTAATGAAGGAGACACTGTCATTCTATGCATGTTAAGATGAAACAAAATTAGGGTTTTTTTTTTTTTTTTTAAAGGTCAATTTATATAAGCCTGGCCAGGAACTCACTAGGTAGAGCAGGCTGGCTTTGAACTCAGAGATTTGCCTGCCTTTGCTTCCCAAGTGCTGGAATTAAAGTCAATATGCCTCCATGTCCAGCTACAAAGTAAGTCTTAATCAGGTGAAACCTTGCCATTGTGCTATTAGCAGACTACTGAGCCCAGAAATGGTGTGCAAAGCTTCTCTCAGAATTATGGGTATTGCAACATCTCAATTTGGAATGCTTCTAGCATGTGACCTCCAAAATCCAGATTTTGCAACATTAATCTCCAATGCAGCGTTGTTGCAAGGTGGGGACTTTAGTTGCATTTAGTTCCTGAAGGTCAAGCTCTTAGAAATCGACTGTTATACCTTTAAAAGGTGTTAGAGAAGAAAGTTCACTCCTTTTAACTTATTCCATAGAACACAGAACTCAGTGCCTTTTGCCTTTTGCCTTCTGCCATGTGATGATGAAACAGCAAAGGCTACACTAGGTCCTTGAGGCTTATTCTTGAACTTTCCAGCCTCCAGAATTAAGATAAATATTTTCAGTTATCTATAAATCAACCAGTCTGCATGCAGTCAACAGCATATTGGGACCAAGGTATTCATCAATCCTGGTAGGTCAACTTGATTCTAAAAATATACCATCCAACAAAATATCTCAAATCAAATAGTACTTGTGAAGACTATAATGCCTGTATATATATAATTTGAGTTAGATTTAGCAGTTCCCATTAGTCCAATACTCCAGAAACTAAAAGTAAAGACAAGGCACTTGTTCTGCTAAGGTCAAGCCTTCTGCAGAGGGTCCTATAACCTTGTATATCCCAGCCTAAAATGGCAATGTGATCACTACAACTTGTAGTGTGTACCTGAATGGCAACAAAGTAATTAAGTCTACTTTATTTAAGTCGAGCTTCCAGATCTCTGGCTGACAGTTTTATTTATTTATTTTTTCATAGCAAGGATGGATAGGAGTGGAATGGAAACATAATTTTCTTTAAATTAAAGCAGTAAATAGGCTGCCTCTTGACAATCTTTATCTGCATTTCACCTCTGTCTTCTGAGGAGTGACTCTTTCAGCACACAGCACAAGCCCCTGTGTTTTCAATATTTTCTGCCGACTCTTCTTCCTCAGAAGCATAACGTTAGTAAAGAGATTAAAATGTATTTTCCCTCAGCAGTGAGTTCTTCTTTTCAGCTTTTCAGTATTAATTTAGAAAGGGCAAGAGCTGCAGACCACCAAAGAGGAACTCTGGAGGAATGCCCTGCTTGTCTCCTAGGAATATTTCTCAGATTGATCTGTGAAAAGAAGGCCTACATCACTCAGGCAAGCTGTGACAAAATGATGATACTTCTGCATACTAAAATACTTGGAATAAAAAGAATATATTCAGCTTTCAGAACACTACATCACTGAAGACTTTCCAACGTTCATGAACACGTTTCTAAAAATTTGTAGCAGGGTATACACCTTAAGGCATGTGTTTTCCTGCCTATTGCAGTAGTACCATGGCCTGAAATATCTGTCTCATGAAAAACAATTTCCCAGGGTCAAGAAATATAACTAGTCCAATGAGGAGAAAGGCAAATCACTGGCTTTTTAAGATCATGAGAGTTGTGGAATTACAATAATCTAGCCTTAGATCCTTAAATTTACTTATTTACCATTGTTTCTTACCATACAACAACTGATATTATTGGTCAGTTCTTTCGGTTCTGAGGCAAATTCTCATTACTGGTCAATCTGGAATAGAATTTGACTGTGTATAGCTAAATTACTTTTAGCTTCAAGTTAAGGTCACTACCCAGAATGAGCTCGGGCCTGCAAACATTCTGGGGTTACTCTTTCACACCAGCTAAAGAGAAAGGGCTACTGTACAAACTTCAGCTGCTGAGAGCTGAGATAGACTGAGACCAAAGCACTTATTGTTTGGAACTAATTGCAATACAAATTTTTTTCCTTAGAACTTATTTGCATGAGATTAAAAAATTACTTGACTTGAAGAAGTTTCAAATTTCAAGTATTAACATCTTTCTTATTGCTAAAAATTATATATAAACACTATATATATATATATATATATATATATATATATATATATATATATATATATATACAATTTCAAGAAGTTCTAGGGTTCTGAACATTAAAACTATGTGGGTAGGTTAAATTCTTCTGGGATTTGGGAAATGTACTGTGAGCCTTTGTGTTTCCTGTCCTGAGAGTAGAAACCCTTATGGGCCACCTCTCACTCAGGAAAAGCATGGTAACAACTAATGAGAACATTATATATTAAGCTCCCTTAATATATATATATACAGACACATATATATATACACATGTATATGTATATGTGTGTGTGTGTGTGTGTGTGTGTGTGTGTGTGTATCAGTTGCTGGCCTTCTTGGCCTGCTTCAGTAAGTGGAACTACATTGTTAACTTTGAGTCATAGCTCCAAGGCACATCCAGCCTATGAAATGCCCTAAAGTCAATTGAGGCTGAATGTTTGGCACTCCTAGACTCCCCAGACAAAGTCCTACCCTTCCTCACACATTCCCAGCCAAGATAACACATTAGAAAATTTCTGAAAGCACTGAGACAAATTACTGGCTCTACTGTAATTTATTTTAAAACTCACTTGACATTTTATTTTAGAGAATATTTGATATCTGGTAAAGACAAATATTTCAGAATATTATGACTGAGCACAGCTCTTCTGCAACACTGACTGATTCGATCATGGGAAAGGTTAAGAATGAGACTAACGGGTTGTGTTTAATTTTTCCCTCAAATTCATTTTAACAGCTGACACAGTTATTCAAAACCCATAATGGTATAAAATGATTTACGCTCAGAAGTCTCATTTCAGAGTCTATTCTTATCAACCTTTCCTTTCCTTGCCTGTTCTGGTTACCATTTTTTCACTTTCTTGTGTGACTTTCCCAATACACAAGCAAAAATAAACATACCTATTTATTTTCCATCTATCCTTCTAAAATTGATGACACTATGTTACTTATTATCTATGCCACAGCTTTACATTTTTCTTGCATTTTAAATTTTATCTTGTGCTTGAATGTGTTCATGTTCATGTGCATGTATGAGGTTATGTGTGCTTGTCCACAATCCCCACAAAGCATGAGTGAAGGTTAAAGGATAACTTGGAGTCAGTTTTATGGAGTCAGTTCAGCTCCATCCTCTTCCATCTTCCTGGGACTTATTATAACATATATATGAATATCAATGTACAATTGAGATATTATAGTCATTTGTCATTATAAACAATGTCTTAACAACAACAAAACCTCTGTACATGTTATTTTGTAAATAGATGATATCATTAGTTAATTTGCTTCTTTTGGTTTCTGAGACATCTCTGGTCTTGATCTCTTTATCCTTCCTTCCCTGCCCCTAGAGTGCTGAGATGACAGGCATGTGCCACCAAGCTCTGTTCATAATTTCTTACTACAAAAACAGAAAGTGTCATACATGGTAGGTTTTTCAGTCAGTTAAATTTGAACTTGAAAAAGAAAGTAATTCTGGGTGTTGAAGACTGTCTTGGATTCAGGACAACTCAGAAATGGGAATCTCTGAATCAATAGGTGATAAATTTCTACATTTTTCAGAATTGCAAAATTTTTCCTGAGTAAGGTTGTAGCAATGTTATAAATGTCCAAAATGTTTAAATATTGGCTTTTTGGACCAATCCAATGTGTAAAGATCTCTTTTGTATTCTCATTTGTGTTCCTACTGTGATGAATTGGGCTGTGTCATTTCACGTGGTGTTCTGAGAGCCGGTCATGTTTGCTTTTCTCTGAATGCTCTCCTCACAACCTTTGTCTTTTATTAATTTTTTAATCATATTTTTAGAGGTCAAGACACCTTGTATAGACTGGGAGATTAGCTGTTTGTAATGTGAAGAGCAAATACTCATTCTTGGTGTGTTTGTTTGCCCAATTAATTTGTCTAAGGTGGAACTCAGTGACATTTAATTCCAAGGCTCTTTGTATGAGTTTCAGCTTTTTCTATTTTGGCTGCTTTTACCCTGAACTTGCTGTACCAAGAAACTCCTTTTCCCATAGATTTTAAAAATTACTGAGCTCCTTTCAGTGCGTACACATATTCATGTATCCTCTGTTATAAATACAGTGCAAACATATTTTCTTATAATTGCCTTTATTTTAATGCTCTTTCTCTCATAGCTAAGTTTTTGAAGGAAGTGTACACCTTGCAACTTCAGTTTTTCCATCTTTATCCCTGCCCCATCATGCACCCAGTTCTCTAAGTTTGCCAGCTGCTCCCTGGTACTCAAACAGATGTCTACTTGCCACTTCTTCCAACTTAATTATGTTCTGTAAATCTGACATTTCTGTCACAACCACAGTTTCTTGAAATGGTTTTCTGTTTTGACTGTCTTTGTTTCACTTTCTCTTTAGCAGTCTAGACTATACTGCTCCTGTGCATTATTTCTGCTGTCCCAGTATTTGACTGCCCGTGTGGGTCAGGGACTCCTAAGTCTACATACTCTACCCAGATTCTTGGCTTTAAAGATTAAGGTGTCCATACCCATTGTGTGACATTTTTCTCTGGGGAGATGTAAGCAAAACCTATTTAAGCCCAAGAGGAAACCCATGTCAGACCAAAGTAGTGATATTACCAAAGTCCAGCTTGGTGAACCATTGACTTTTATTGGGGTTACTTCCAGGAATATGAGTGATGGGTTATTTACAAGAGCAGAAATGACTCAAAGACAGCTGCATCACCATGAGCCCACATCAGTGTGAGAGGTCACAAAGATCTGGGAACCTGGAGCACACTATACCTTCAAGTAGTTCAACGGGTTGAATAGTTCCCTTTCCAGGCAACTCAGATGCTTTGAGCCTCTTCCAAGAAGCTCATCTTACCTGGAGGTCACTCTCAACAATCCTTATTGCTTATATATGCCTGGGGAGGGAGGGACCAAATATATCCAGTCAGTTTTAGGGACTTCCTTGTTATGATCCTGGTGAGAAATTTGCAGGCAACTCATATTAAGGCAAAATTAGGATCCTTCATTCATTGGCAATCAAGAGCAGACTCTTGCCACAAAAATCTTATGGCACTAAAGCTCAAGGGTGCAGGCTTTTAAAGGCAAATCCCACAAAACTCACAAGGACATTAGTGTCAATTATACATCAGCAGATCCTGGTTACGTTTGTTTGGATTACACATTAAGAAGATATTTTGGTTACGCTGGGACATGTGTGTGGCTTTTCCAGGGGCAAGGGGCTGGAGCACACCTGAGAAGACACAAAGAGGACCTACAGCAAGATCGGGGCAGTATGGCATTACCTCTGTCACCATACCCCAAAGCTTTTGAGTTGATTACTTCCTGTGTTCAAAGAGCTGCCCTGCAGGATAGTTTCACCTCCCTTTAGAACAACTTCCCTCCAAGATGGAAGCTCCATATTGGAGGAAGTTGCTACATTGTGACACCTAAGCTTCACAACAAGTAGTCTACAAGCATTGCTCACACCTAGGCTCAGAATTAAATTTCTCATTATTATGTTCCTTCTGTTTCCTGTGAGTGAATGGCATGGTCAAGCCAGAAACACAGGAGTAATTCCAGCCATCCTGTTATTTTTTAATTTGCCATTTATTTGCCAGACATATCGCCTGCCGTTATTGTCAGTGTCTTCCTTCCTAAACATTCCCTCTGTGGTGAGCAGGACAAAGTCTGTCAGGTATAATAAAATAGTGTCGTGATTAGTCAACTGCCTCTGCTACAGATAGCTCCATCACCTTCATAACAGTGGCAGAATGATATTGTAACAAACTATTCTGAATCCATTTTCTCTGTGCTTCCCCAATTTTTAGGTTCAGCCATGAGGCTCTTCACACTCTGGACTCCCCTCATTCTATACTGGGCAGTAAGAAAGCTGGATTTGGATCATGGGCTTTTAAATCAGCTATATCCTGCTGTTATTGGCTTAGTCACCTTGGGGAAGTTACTTAGCCTTCATGAGATAGATTTTTGTTTTATCTTCAAAATGAAAATAAAAGTAGGATTTCTCCTTTGAATTATGGTATGGAAAAAATAAAGTCATCTTTACAAAGCAATGATCAAAATTCGGTGTCAATCATAAAGTGAATCTTCAGTAGCCATGCACATGGAGGATATTCTGAGCCAGCACTGCAAATTGCCAAAGGATGCACGTGATGGGGACATACTTTCATTTTCCTGCCTGGAGCACCATTCTCCCGCCCCATCACCACCACCTCTCTCTACTCAGTCACTTCTACTTCTTTGCTGTTTGACCACATTACCTGATAGCTTTGCATCTTTATTTCCTAGTTTGTAAAACAAGATCTTTAATGGTAGACCTCATATGGTTATGATAGAATGAAATCAGGGAAATAAGATTGTGGACCCTTAGAAACCCCCTGACGTCCTCCTCCTCCTCCTCCACACTTTTAATGTTTTAATATTGTGATGAGAATTTTTGCTTCAAGCCTCTCCTTCATGGAAGGGTTGTTTGTAGCAAGGTCTCTACTGACAGTGACCCTGCTTTGATGGACTATAAACAGAGAAAGAAGGTAGTAGAACTACTGTTCCTGAAGGGATAAAAAGTACTGGTACAGGAAGACATTCAGAAAAACAGAGAGCGCTGCTTAGGATGCTGCTATGCCTGACACAGAGCAGGTGTTCAATAAACACCTGTGGAAGGAATACTGATAAACTTGTGATTAATACTATACCAGTGTGTATCAAAAGAATGGAATGCATGGAAAGTACATGCATTGATTTGAAAACAGATAATTTCTGTGATTTTTAAGATGTGCTAGTACTGTTATTTATTACTTTGGTTAATACTAGTTCATGGGAGATATATTAGAGATAATTCAATATTTTTTTCCTCTAGATTTTTAGAACTATAAAAGGTCTATCTGTTATCATCAGAAACTTTAGTTTGTGATACTTTTAAGTTAAGCAATTAGTCATTTTCCCCATCAGACCCCAAAGGATTTATTTGGTTGTGGAATTAGTTTTCAGAAATCATTATGTATGTAATTTGTTGGAGCAAGGCAATTTATATTATCTTGAGAGAAGGGAATGTCTTTTCTCCCTGGCCATGTCCTGTGTGTGTGTGTGTGTATATATATATATATATATATATATATATATATATATATATATATATATATACACATCACTAGAACAAGCAATTAGAAGTTGTTCCACTGAAATGGCTCTCAGAATATTATAAAAGCATGTTACAAAAACCAAAATGGAAGGGGGCAAAAAACAGAGATGGAAATATAAATTCTTTAAAGCTATTTCTTTTAAAATTTTTTTAATTAAAAAAATTTCTTTAAATTAAATTTAAATTAAATTTAAAAAAGTTTCCTTTAAAATTCTATGGTTTATTTCATTTCTGTGATATATCATAGACAGAAAAATACAGATTTCTGACTATGACCTTATTTTATATCTCTTGACTTCAAGAAGTAAAATCTTTACATTGATATTTATCTTCCGAATGAAACTCATTCGATATGTTCAGAGTAGAAGTTGCATGGCTTAGTCAAAAGAAATTCACAGCAACATTCCATCTTTATAAAGCCTGATCTAATGGGGGTCTATCATTCCAATGACTTCTAGGGACACTCAGAGAACTAATGTACTGTAGTGTGTGTGTTATGTACAAGGCTTGACAAGTATAAATATGATGAGGAATTACTCAGTTATCAGTAGAGTTTAACAGATTTAGCCATACTGATAATCATTTTGATAACTTTTGTTACTATTGATGAAATATGTGTTTAAATCTTCATTAAATGGAATGTAAACACAATTTATGTGCACTGGTATCCAATTTTAAGGTTACCCCATTTATGCAACAAATTATTTTATCTCTGTTTACTGTGTCTCCAGTTCTGATATGAACAAAGTGGTTTCTATCTTCTCTAGTCTTTCATCAAATATTCTGACCCCAAACTGAAATCAAATGTAATGTTTGGCACTGAAGTCTGCTAAAGGACAAATTCAAAGTAAGAAACAAATTTGAACCTGGGCTTAACATTTTAATGGTAGTGGTCTCCTTTCTAAGACTTAATAGGAAGAATAATACAATGTCAGGGGTGAAGATAATAATAGTTCAAGGAAATAAAGCTCTTTCTTGTTTACTGTTTAAGCAATCTTCACAAATTGTACTCACATTGGCTAGAAAATATTCAAAATTAAAATGAAATAATAGCTCTTACTACTCTATCAGAGGAGCAGAGTGTTTGGATGCCAGCACTCACATTGAACATCTCACAACGAGCCAAACTCCTGCTCCATGGGATTTTTTGTCCCCTACTGGCCTCTGTGGGTACCACACACACATATACATGCACACCTACACACACAAAATGAATTGTTTCTAAAACTGAAAAGTGATTTTTTTCAAATATTTACTTTATTTTTATTTATGTGTATATATCTGTGTGTGGATGCCCTCATGGGCCAGAGACATTGGATCCTTCTGGATTTAAAATTACAGGCTGTTGTGAGCTACTTGACCCTTGCTGGGAACCAAAATCAGACTACAAGAGCAATACGCACTCTCAACTGCTGAGCCATCTCTCTAGTCCCTGTTATTTCCCCTGTGTCCATGCTGGAACAGTAAAGAAAAGGAATCTAAATCTGCAAGTTATTCCTCAATTTTAAAATGCAGAAGCTAAAAAAAAAAGCACATATAACTTAAAAATCAGACACAAAAATGACAGCAGTAATTTGTTATTAGCATATTGAAAATGACAATAATGTTTGCGTGAATCTGCATGTGTTTAGAAGTGTTTCAAATCAACAAAACACACCTGAAATGTTACTTCTTTTCAATATTCCAGAAGGAAATGGGCCTAGATTTTAAGAAAATAAACAGATCTTGTTAGATGCTACTGTTGTGTCTGAATACCTATGACCCTCACTTA
Source organism: Cricetomys ansorgei (assembly GCA_026225945.1). Classification (NCBI taxonomy): domain Eukaryota; kingdom Metazoa; phylum Chordata; class Mammalia; order Rodentia; family Nesomyidae; genus Cricetomys; species Cricetomys ansorgei. The sequence continues at coordinate 717,681 of JAMJFZ010001360.1, read as the reverse complement.
TATGTTAGAAGTTAATAATGATGTGAGAGTATTCACATAAGGAGATTTTGATGCAATAATCCCTGCACAAACAAAGCTTGAAGAACTGGGCATGGTGATGCCTGCCTGTAAATACCTGCTCTTAGAGGATGAGGCAGGCAGATTGTGAATGCTAGACCAATGTAGGAATACATGATGAGTCCAAGGCCAGTCTGGCTTAAATAACCAGATTTGAAAACAAAAAACAAAAAGGAAAAGGCTTGAGGGTCTGAGGGAGCTCCTTGTCTCTCTTTCTCTTCTGCTTGATGAGAACAGTGACATTTCCTTCACCAGATGTGATCTGTAGCAGTACGCTGGCATCTAGGAAGCAGAAGGTGAGCCTTTACCCAGAACCCTTGGACTTTTCAACCCCCAGAACTGTGAAAATAAATGCTTACAATTTATATGTTACCCCATCTCTAGTACTTTGCTATAGCAACCCAGCTCATTAAGAGAATTGTCAAAGAATCAGAATGTGAGCAGAGGGGACCAGAAGGAGAAGATGGATCTGAGGAGAAAAATATATGACAACCAGAATTGGGGGGACAACTAGGTCATGATCAGGTAATCCAGTGCAATGGAAACTCAGTGGAATCTATGAGAGAGACCCTAGCAAGGATCTCTAGTAATTGGAGATAGGAAGCCTGAATGGGCCATCTCCTGTGGCCAGGCAAGCCTTCCAGTGGTGGGACTGGGACACCATCCCAACTCCAAAACCTCTGACCTATGACCTATCTTCCCTGCAGGATCCATGGAACAATGGGAGGGCAGACCCTATGCCAAAGGAGGGAAGCTGCATGAAACTGAAGGTCGGGCCAAGAACTAGAGACTGTATAATCAGGAGATGATGTCCTAATGATGTAATGGTCTGCTAATATATTGGTACCTAGCACAGTCCTCATCAGAGAGACTCCCTCCAGCAGCTGATGGAAGCAGATGCAGAGGCCTCAAACATCATGAAGAGATTGGGAAAACCCATAGAAGAGGGGAAGGAGGGATTACAGGGACCACAGGGGTCTAGGATGCCAGGAGAACAAACCCCACAGTGTCAATTGACTAACACTCTTAGGGGCTCACAGAGACTGAAGGGCAGTCACAGAATCTGCCGGGTTCCCTAAATATATCTAATGGCTGTCTGTATTAGAACCCTTTTGTTACTGCTGGGTTGCCTAACCCATCCTTGATGTAGAGACCAGTGCCTGGCCTTGTTCCATGTTGCTATGCCATGCCCTGTTTGAGAAGTAACCCTGGGAGGATTGTTCTTTTCTGGGGACAAGAAGGAGTTGTGGGTGTGGTGGGAGGGTTGATATGGGGGCGAGAGGAGATGGGGGAACTGAGAGGAGTAGAGGGAGGGGAGGAGAGGTGTTGGGATGTATTATATGATAAGAAAAATTTAAAAATGTAAAATAAAAAGAGAGTTGTCAAGTCTTTAAATATCTTTCCTCTTTCCTTCTTTCCTTCCCTTCTCCCTATCCCCTTCCTTCATTGCCCCCTTCTTTTGATAAGGACTTGCTATGTACCCCTAGCCTGGAACTATGGAAACCAGACTAGCCTTAATAAATTAATGGTTATACCCATCAATTACAGGAGTATAAGACCATACCTGACTCTTGAAAGGCATTTGTGTGTGTGTGTGTCTCTCTCTGTTTGTGTCTGTGTCTGTGTGTGTAAGGGTGTCTTTTGTGTCTGTGTGTGTCTGGGGGTTTTGGGTAAATATGTATGGTATGAAGGTGATCTTCAAGAGACAATTTTTGGTGTTATTCTTCAGGCACCGTCCACCTTCCTTTGAGACAGGACCTCTGAACTTCTTGAAACTGAGTCTAGGGTAGCTGGCTTCATTCTAGGATTCAACCTGTCTCCAACCTGCCATCTTACCACTCTTGGGATTATGAGTGTGTGTCTCTGTAGCTGGCTTTTCACATGAGTTCTAGACATTTGAACTTAGGTACTCACCTTTACAAGGCAAACACTTTAAAGACTAAGTCATCTTTCTAGCTTTTCTGCTGGTTTTTGAAGGAATGTTTACAATTCTTCAATTTGTGAGCAAAATGTTATGGTGACATATTTGGTAGCTAAAACATTTAGCTAGCTCTTCCTGCAAGTAACATTTTATTTATTTTATTTATACTCATGAAATCAAAGAGTATCCTCAGAAGTCACTATGCCTGGTGCCGCTGTGAATGTTAAGTCAGAAGTTCTCAGCTTCAGACATATCGGCATTTTGGGTCAGATTATTCTTTGCTGTAGAGGAGATATTGTTAGATGATTGACAGCATCTTAAACCATTAGTGACTCAGTAACACTTACTCAATCATGATCATCAAAAATGTCTCTTGCCATTGCAAAACATCCCTTGATTACCCTTGGTCAAGAACTACTGTCTAACTGCTCAACTTGGTGATGATCTATATTTGAATGGCTCCTTTGCCAATTATATTGATGATCTTCCCAGAAGCTATGCACATTTACTTGTGTAAGATAATTCTGATCCTATACATTTTCATGGAATTGTGGAAATCCAATAGGGGCTTAAAAATTAACTCTCCTAATGAAAATACAGTAATAATATGAGGTAGAAGCCAAAGATTTCTTACCATGTAGGACTACGAGAAAGGGATTCGTACAATGACTCACATAGAGAAAGCATGGATGGATTCCACTGACTTTTGATGTTTCATTTTTTTAAAATCGTTAATTGATTATAGAATTCTATTCATTCCCTTCATTCCTAAGGTCTGACACATACAATTGATAATCCTTTGGAACAGCAATTATCTGCCATTGTCACGTGTCCTTTGGCCTAGGAAATGATGCTCTTTCATTCTAACCAGGTGAATCACTGAATAAAATTGCTTTTCCTCCTCCTACCAACAATTAGAAAATAGTGACATTCTTTAAGAAGCTAATCAGTGGAGTTTGTCTTATAGAGCCACAGAAGTGATTTTGCTATTGTTCCTTAATTCATTGGAATTAAAAGTGGAGAGTTTAGCTTGATGAGGATATTTTCTAATTTCCCAGACCTCTCAAGATGCGCTTAAATGATTATCAATAACACCAAGTGGGGTGTGGCAAAGCATGTCTGTAATATCAGCACTAGGAATGCTGGGGCAGGAGGATTGAGAGTTAAGAGGCTAGGCTGGTCTATCTAAGCAAAAGTCAGAGATAGAGAGAGATAGGGATAGAGATAGAAATAGAGATAGAGATAGAATATTTAAAAATGCAACCATGCTTAACAACAAAGAATATATGTTCCCATAAAAAAGAAACACTCGCAAAGATTGTCTTTACTTCATATCTTTAGTATAGATTATGCATTAGTGCCTATATGTCTCAAATTCATGTTCATATATGTGGATATGAATGCATATTTTCTCTTCCCTTCAATTTCCTTTTTTTTTTTTTTTTTTAAGCATCTACGTCTCTTGGAACTAAATAGTTGTGATGAAATGTGGGGAAATTTTCATCTAACAACTATTCTACAAATTATTCACAGGGACTAAATGCAATTGCTTTTGATTTTGGAAAAGAATATAACTCAAAGTTTGGCACAAAGGGTGCTTCAAAGATATTACTGACTTCTCAATTTCCGTGCTGTCTACTTACTGTTACTGTGCCAATTCCATGTTTTTTTTTTTATTTTTGGCAGAGAGAATATTACAAATAAATCCAAAGCATTGTCTTCAGGTTTGACTGTTTATGTGGATAGGGGAAAAGCACAATTTAAAAAACATGTACTCTGCCTTGGCTTAAAGTATTTTTTTGTCATCATGCCAAATTTCATTTACTTATATTGGAATATAGAAAAAAGAAAGAAAAAAGAATTTTATTTTTAAGAATATCTGTTTGTCTTTTAAAATGCTTAATATTAAAATAGGGAAATCAATAATGAAAAGTTTCAGCATACATAGAAACTGTAGTATGTTTTCATGAGAATTTTGTCATTTCTAGCCCCAATTGTTTTCAGCTAATCTGTGGCTCAGGTGGCAGTGTCTCCATAAGTTTAGCCTGAAGGAGCATTCTACAGTATTCACTTACATAAGTGGCTATTAGATTTCTAGTGTGTAGACACAGCAGGTATTCCAAGAATGACTTGTTTCCTCCTGTGCATTTTCTATAACTTATGGCAAGAAGTTTATGTAAAATATGTTTTTATGTTATGTTGTGTAAAATATGTGTGTATACATGTTTACATGTATGGGGACTTATATGTTTTGACAGATGCACATGTGAGCCTAAGGTTGAAGATGTATGCTTTACTTATTTTTCTGTTGCTATGACAAACATCATGACAAAGCAGCTTATAAAAGAAAGTGTTTAATTGAGCTCATGGACTCAGAGGGTTATAATCCATGATAGCAATGTAAAGGCACGGTAGTGGCAGAAACAGCTGAGAACTCACATCTTGATCCACAAGCAAAAGGCAGAGAGAGAGAGAGAGAGGAGAAAGAGGAGGGGGGGAGGGAAAGAGAGAGAGGGAGAGAAAGAAGGAGAAGAAGAAGAAGAAGAAGAAGAAGAGGAGGAGGAGGAGGAGGAGGAGGAGGAGGAGGAGGAGGGGGAGAGAGAAAACACTGGGAATAGCATAATTTTTTTGAAACTTCAAAGTCTGCACCTAGTGATATATCTAACCTCCAAGAAGACCACACCTCTTAATACTTCCCAAAGAGTTCCACCAACTATTACCAAGTACTCAAACATATGAGTCTGGAGGGCATTCTCAACCAAGCCACCACAAACCACTCCCGGACCCTAAGGACTCATGATCATATCATAATGCAAAATGCAGTTAGTACAACTTCAAAAGTTATCGTAGTCTTTCGGTCTTAACACTGTTTAAAAATCTAAAGTTCAAAGTGTCCTCTGAGACTCAAGAAATTTCTTAATTGTAACTCCCTCTAAAATTAAAAAAAGTATCTATTTCCAATATACGATGGCATCAAATAAGCATTACCATTCCAGAGGAAGGAATCAGGGCACAGTGAGGAAATACCGGACCAAAGCACAGCAAAAACCCAGAAGGGAAAACTCCAACTCCTGTAGCTTCATGTTTGATGGAGAAGGGCTCAGATGGATCTGCCCTTCCTTCCAGCTTTGCTCCGTGCAGCACACTTCTCTCTCTTGAGATGGTTCCCCTCCCTACGTGCAGATCTCACTGGTAGCTATCCCACAGCTCCAGTGCTTCAAACATCTTTGAGTCTCATACACAGTCTAGGCTACACTTTCAAGCTTCAAGCAATCACCTCTCAGGGTATCTTTTTGGAGACTTCCCTACCACACATTGCCTGGTCTCAGCAGCTTCCCCTAACCACAAAGGAAAATTGTACAACTCCTTTACTTGTACATCCTTCATGACTCTAAATACAGAAGGACATGGATGGCACTGGCAGGTTCGAAAAACAACTTAGGTGGAACCTGATTCCCTTGAATCACATTTGCAGAAGCTTTCCTTTGTGATAGATTATTAGGATGCAGAGGCTTAAGATTGGTGAGTTCACACCCTGAGGGTACTTCTTCCCTTATTCCATTTATCCTTTCCTTATCTCAATTTCAACATAAATGTTGGCTCTAACATTTAATTTCCTGGTGCTCTTTTATATTTCTCCTCTTGTTTTCTTTTTTTTCATTATAGTTTTGTATAAGAGTGATTACCAATTACTACGTCACAGAGTCAATATTAAGCTTCCTTGAAATTGTCTCCACTCTCAAAATTAGTCCATTACTTTTCAATTTATCCTTAGGCAAATTCTTAGGATGAGGGAAGACGATAGCCATATTCCTTGCAAAAAAACAAAAACAAAAACAAACTCTCACAGCAACTTTAGTTGCTAATATTGTTCCCCCTCTGAAACCTCTTGAGCTGGGCCTTTGTAGTCTACATTTCTCTCAGTACTGTTGACTTCCAAGATGGCATATTAAGCCCCACTTACCGTTTTTAGCCAACTCCAAAGAACTAAACTTTTTCGTATTCCTCCAAAAGATAGCATGTTCAGATCTGTCCCAGAAATATCTCTCTCCTTGGTACCAAGTTTTGCCTCAGTTATTTTTCTATTTCTATGACAAAACACCATGGGAAGACAACTTACAAAGGAAAGCACTTAATTGAGCTTAGTGTTTCAGAGGATTAGAGTTCATGATGGTGAAGTGAAGGCCTGGAAACAGAAACAGATGAGTTATCACATATTTATCTACAAGCAAGAGGCAGAGAGAGAGAGAGAGGGAGAGAGAGAGAACACTAGTAATGGCAAAATTCTTTTGAAATCTCAAAACTTGCCCAGTGACACTTCTTCCAAGAAGGCTACACAGCTAAATCCTCCCCAAAGAGTCCTACCAATTGTGCATCAAGTATTTAAATATATAGCCTATGTGAGACATTCTCACTTAAAACACCACAAGCCTCTTTCTTGATCACCTCTACGTATTTATTGGAACAGACCATCATACTAAACCTCAAGCTTAAGGATTTGGCCTAGTCTAGCTAACCAACTTGCCCTAGTTGTCTCCTGTATTTGCTTGCTTAATGCTGGGATTACAGGTTTCTGTAGTCTCTATTTGGATTTTTCATGGCTTGTACTTTTTCCATACCATTTCCCCATCCCTTTAAATAAAAAAATTATGTATAGTTTTCCATGCTTCTTTTCTTAGACTTTAGGAGGCATTTCAACCTTTTGTCACCTTAAACACACAGGACAAGACAAGGGTAATTCTATAGACTGGATGATTTGAAATGTAAAGAAACACCCCATTTGAGGGGTTAGAGATTCCATAAATTATAGACTGCAAAAGGAGCAACTGAGGATGCCAGCTACATTTCCTCCATTGACCAAAATATGCGGAAACCACGGGGGTAAAATAACTGCAAAGTCAGTGCAGAGACCCACAGCCAGACATTGTGTGGAGTCTAAATTGGAGGTTCTCCTTTGTTCCCTCTCTTCAGAGCTCAGGAAGCCTTGTGGAAGAGTAGGAAAAAGGATTGTAGGAGCCAAAGGGGATCAAGGAAACCAGGATAACATGGGCCAACTGAATCAACTAAGCAGGGATTAAATGGATGCACAAAGACTGGAGTGGCATCACAGAGGCTGCATGGGTCTGTGCTGGGTCCAGTATGTAGATGTTAGTGTTGTCAGCTTAGTGTTTTTGTAGGACTCCTAACAATGGAGGTGAGCATGTCTCTGAGTCTTTTGCCTGCTCTTGTATCCATTTTCTACCTACTGGGTTGCCTTGTCCAGCCTTGAAATGAGGGTTTGTGCCTTGTCTTATTGTATCTTGCGTCATGAATGGTATATCTTTTTGCTCTTTCCTGAAGGATAATGGAGGAGTATGAATCTGGGGGAGAGGGAAGGTGGGGAGATCTGGAGGAGTGAAAAGAGGGGAGACTAAGATTCAGATGTATTGAATGAGAGAAGAATTTATTTTCAATTTAAAAAGAAGAGTAAAGAAAAATAACTTCAAAGCAGAGCAGTAGTGTCACATTGCTGTCACAGGCTTTTAGACTATAGAGAAGCTACATAAAAGTCTGCCTATAAACACAGAGTAGACAGTACAGAAATATTCATTATACATATATATATACACACACACACACACACACACACACATATATGTATACACATACTTATACGTGTACATATATATCATTATATGTGTGTATATATGTATACATATGTATGTATATATATATACACACACAGTCATACACACATAAATTCATACAAACACACAAAACTAGGAGGTGATGAATAAAACTTTCATGTCAATTACCTAGTAAAGACAAAAAAGTGAGTGAAAGATGACCTCAAGGTGGCACTTGCCAGGCTCCCATCCTTTTCTATTCTGGAAAGGTTATAATATATCAACCAATATTCATATAGGCTATGGACTAAGTACTCATTTTTCACGGCCCTGCAGCTTCCCAGGGTGTAATTTCTGCTGTTTCGTCAAACTCCTCAAGTCTCTTCCCATACCTTCTTTGCAGTACCTTTCCCTCAGCTTCTCCTCATGAGTTAGTCAGCATAGCCTCTCTTGAATGTGAATGTCATTTTCTGTTCTTCAGTAGTGAACACTGAAGGAATAACTAATTAAAATATATTTCTTGGCTGATCATCACATTAAACATGTTGAATCATCAACAGCTTGTGTGGTGTGGGAACAACATACTTACAGACAGTTGACCTCATAACAAAATTTACTAATATATTTTTGGCAGTTGCTAAGTGTATGAATATCTCTAGAACACAAAACTCATGAGTCACTGTTAGAGGTGTGCCAATGACACACAGAAATATTACATAAACTACTGCCTTCAGCTCTCAGTTTTTCTATTCTCTAGTTACTTGAGAAGAAAATGTGATTATAACATCACAGAATAAGAACTCACCCTAATGTATTCCCATTAACAGTTTATGTCAGTTCAGTCATTACCCTGGCTATTTAATCATATTAATGCAGAGAGTTGGGTCAAAATAATTATAAGAGCTGCAATTGGGGTGATGGATAACTTTATACAGTCTTACTAGGTTTGTGTATGGATACAGTCAGGACTCTCAAATTAAAACGTGAAATACACTTGACCTGTAGGATGGTGGCCAAATGCCAAAGAAGAGACTGTAAGACTTTCTGGGTCACAGAAGTCCAGGAGTAAAGCCCTGCTACATACTAGTCCTTTCTTTTCCAGATCTTTCTCAGCAGCATTCATTGGGAGCTGCAGATAGCTTGAAATCACTTAGCTCCTGAGCTAATAGTGGATAAATCTGCATATATATGTATATATATATTATATATATACACATACACACATATATACATACACACACATATATACATACACGCACGTATATACACACATACACATATATACATGTATATATGTGTGTGTGTGTGTGTGTATATATATATATATATATATGTATATATATATATATATTTCTGCTTTCCACAGGTTGGTGTGACTTTTTATTTTGTTGTAAGCTAGTGCTTCCTATAATGAGTCCCTCGGTGTCTGCCTCTTAACTACCTTCAGTGTCCTTCTCAACACACATATTAACATGCTCAGTTCATCAGATGTTCTGTTTGCTCTAGAGATAGGCACCTGGGACAGAGCTGAAAAACCATCTCACTTAAGGAGGGCCTGGATGTCTTGATTAGAGCTTTTTCTTCTTGTACTGGTGATAATTAGCCCAGACATTTTCTTAAGCAGAATGGTCACCCATAGCCCAAATATGTCTGCCTCCTCTCCTACTCTCTTTAAGCCTGTTTACTGTTTGTTCTGATCTTTTGGAGCCAGAGTTCACCCTTATATTTTGGTAACTGTGGTTCAGGGCATATGCAGTCTTTTCAGCCATTAGCCTTGGTCCTTCCTGTGGCTGCTGACTCTCCGTTCCCTTGATATATATATATATATATATATATATATATATATATATATATATATATATATATATATATATATATATATCACAGCAAAGCCTGAATTAACCAGTTTTTCATGATTAAAGCCTAGCAACATATTCTTCAACCAACCTTCAAGGACAATGAGAAGACTAGCCTATGGCAATTTGTTGAAATTTTATTTTATTTTCTAGTTTACTTGAGTTTCAGATAACCTCTTATTACAACTATGCTTCCCTTAGTGATTTCAGAATATAGTCCACGAGGAGATCATTTATTGTCTCTTTACTGTGGAGAGAGTTCAGAGAAGATCATGGCTCACTGATTTTCTGCCTCCTCCCACAGTCCTCTCTGGACCCCAACAGTCTAAAGATCTGAGAAGCATCTGAGATGCAGCCAGCAACAACAGCTGGTTGTCGCTGTTACCTTGATACTCATAGTGAATACTAAGTTGAAGACTAAATTTGAGCTTCAAAGGCAGGTTTGGTTTCAGGGACCCTTGGATTCTAATTGCATATGCCCCAATGTAGTTAATTGATTTTCACCAGGTTTGGCTGATGCAGATATTTGTCTTACATACACTGGCAGAAATAGACACAGGTAATGGGGCATCTCAGTCCATGAATCTCTCCTGCTACTCACCCCAGTGCAGAAAGCAAAGAGTGTTTGCAGATGGTTTTTGAGTGTGGGGTTCCAAACAAATGCAAGTTTTGCTCAGGTTGCCAAACTCACTGTGTTCGTACACTTAAGTAGAATGAATCTAATAGAAGAAATCAATTTATAAGCAATGCTTTTTGATTAAAGGAAGAGAAGGTTTCCTGGCTAAAGAGAAAATTTAAATGGAGCCCTTACAGAAAAGAAAAAAAAAATGAAAGTATGAAGATCTTGCTGCAGACTTTTTTCACATCTTATTTCTTCAGTCCAAGGCATCTCTATGATGGGCTGTTTCAGATGACAAAAACTACTATGTCGGAAGCCCTGTCATGGCAGCAGTTCCCTTTGCCCTTAAACTATTTGCAAGGCTTTTCATTGGTCATAGCTGTCTCCACCTCACCACTGGCAAGAGGATGAAAGTTGAGGATGAAGGTCACAAAGGTAGTACTCATATAATATGGAACATAAAACTGTATTAAAGACCTCTTTTGAGAAGGGACTATTATGGAAGTTGAAGATGTCTAAAAATTAGAAAGTTTGATTCTTGGGAAAACTACAGGATTTTGGTTATTCTGTCAGACTGGAGAGTTTACAAAAATATCCTACTGTACGTATAGGTAGTATAATGTCTCTGTTTTACTTTTCCTTCAAGACTGGCTTACCCACACAGGTCTTTTGTAATTCCTTATCAATTTCGAGATTTTTTTTTTAAAGTTTGTAGTGAATGTTATTAGTTTGTGACAAGGATTACATTGACTCTGTAGCTAACTTTGGATGGTACAGACATTTTAACAATATTACTTTCCACAACCACAGGATACATTGTCATTTGTTTGTTCAAAGTTCCTCAACTGTGGGCTCCTTTAAAATAAAGTATAAACTAAACACTTTCTGACTTCAAGGGTACAGTCACAATCTGAACAAAGCAAAACCAACTCCAAATGTATAAATAACACATTATCCAATGTCTGGGATCCACTCATGATCTTCTGAGCTTCTCCAAAGGGCCTAGATCACTTCTCTGGCTCCACCCTTTGTACCATACTCAGATGATCTGCTAAGCTCTGGTTGGTTCCATTAGATTGTATGGAGGCTGAAATTCTCTAGGACCCAGGATTGAATTAGCAAAGAATAAACTGTCCTCTGCCATGAGCTCATGAGAATAATTAAATAAATCAGTGCATGCATCTGCATTTACAAAGCAGAACCACAGGTTCTTAACTCAAAATATGCAATAGCCACAATAGAGTCTTTAAGTAACTCTCAAACTTCCCTATGGAACTTCACATGCTAGGCCCCCTCAGTCTGTATTTCTCTGAATACTCTTATCTTTCAAGTTCCCACAGAACAGCTCACCAATCTTTGAACACTTAATGGCTTTTCTAGCTCAAAGTTCTAAAGTCCTTCCACAATCTTCCCCAAAACAACATGACCAAGTCTGTCATAGCAATACTCCACTATTCTGGTACCAATTTGTAGAGGAATAGGCTGTGTGATAGTTATGAGGAGTTGGTCTATATTCCAGAGGTCTATATGAAGTAATCACATTCAGAGTCCTGTGTGGTCCAAATGGAATGTAGAAAGAATGTTAAGAATGTTGGTAGACATCTTTAATCCCAGTATTTAGAAAGCAGTGGTAGCAAACACCTTTAATCCCAGTATTCAGAAGGCAGTGGTGGTCAACTCCTTTAATCCCTAAAACAGAGAGAGAATGTGGAAGCAGACACAGGAGGCAGAGCCCAGAAGGAGTCACTGTCATATTGGAAGTAGACTCTGAGTTTAGTCAGAGTGAAGGAGAGACAAAATGACTAATCAGAGGAAAAGTTAGCAGACTGAGTCAGAGTGAGGACATGCCCAAATCTCATGAGAAAAAGGCCAGCTTTCAGATCAAAGAGTCAGTCAGTTACAGCAGTCAGCAGTAAGTCACAGAAGTTTATTAGATTATATGGAGGCTAAGGTTGAAGCCTTCAAGATTTAAGGGTGAACTGTACAGAAGCCAAAATGTTCCAGGGCTCCAGGACTAAGAACTAGTGATTGCATTAGGCAAAGAGTAAAAAGTCTCTGCCCAGCATCAACATCTACATCTGGTGTATACAGGGTTAAACCAATTTCTGTCTTAGTTAGGGTTACTATTGCTGTGCTGAAACATCATGACCAAAGCAACTTGGAGAGTGAAAGGTTTATTTGATTTACATACCCTGAATTACACTTCACTGAGGGAAACCAGAGCAAGAACTCAAAATGAGGGGGAACCTGGAGGCAGGAGCTGTCCCAGAGACCATGAAAAAGTGCTGCTTTCTGGCTTGCTCTTCATGGCTTTCTCAGCCTGTTTTCTTACAGAAACCAGGACTACCAGTCCAGGGGTGGTACAACCCACAATGGGCTGGGTCCTCCACCATCAATCACTAATTATGAAATCATTCTCTCAGTTGAAGTTCTCTTCTCTCAAATGGCTCTAGTGTGTGTGTCAAGTTGATATAAAATGAGCCAGCATAGGTGATTCATGTTACTGTTTTTTGGGTGTTGACACTTCAGCTCCAAAGGATTTTGTTAGTGATTTTTATAGTTTTTTAAAAAATTTTTTTTTCATATGTCATTTGGAAGTATGGAGATTTAAAATATTTATTTTGTGTATGTGCATATGTGTGAGTGTATGAAAAAAACACGTCATGCATGTGCTATGTATCTATGATACACATGTGGAACTCAGAGTACAATTTTCAGGAGTCAGTTCTCACCTTCTATTTTGTTGCAAAGTCTTTCTTATTGTTTCTCTTGTTGTAAGGCTTATCACCTGTGAACTGGCCTGGGAGTGTCTAATTCTTTTTCTGTTGGGAGGGAGTAGGAACGCTAGGACTACAGATGTGAGCTACTCTGTCTGGATTTTTACATGGTTTCTACAAAGAGAAATTAGGTTGTCAGGCTTTTACAGTTAGTTATCTCACCGGCGCTGAAAGACGGACCCATATTTTGACTTTCTCTTTTCCAGTGTGAATAATTTTTTAAATTTACTTCACCTAATTAATCTCACTGAGACTTCCAGTCTTGAGTTATGTAAAAGTACTGGAAGTAGGAAGCATCTTTCCTCCCATATGTTCCCAGAAAGTATGGCATTAGTGGTGGTTAGCTTGCTTTGGATTATTATTTGCTATTTGTACAAATGTTGGAAGTGTCTAGAAAATCACTCTAGCCATTCCTTATCATGTGAATACCTTTATTTTCACCAATGAAAACTCAGTTTCAACATTCATCATGCTAGTCAATATGCTGCTATTTTTATCACTAACAGCTCCTTTTTGACATTTAGTATGCTAATTATCAAAGTGTAGGTTATTGAGCATAATACAGTATAAAAAGTATTTGTACATCTTCCTGAGTATGAAAAAAGAATCTAGCAGATGACTCTCATGAGCTGATGCTGTGGCCATTGAATATCCCTACTCCTGAATCTTTAATGAAAATGCTTATGGGCCCCAGCCCCATTACAGCTCAGCTGAAATCATGTACTATAATAACGCAGTAGATAGGTTGAAATATTTCAAAGTAAAGTACAATCATTTTAACAGGTGGCTTCCAGATTGGCTAATTCAAGTAAGCAGCCTCCCTTGGTTTCTGTTCTGCCATTCAACTCTGTCTTTGGATACTGTTCCAAATTGTGACATGTTTTCTAAGTAGCATTGCTTATAGTCCTGACACTGTCTATGATGACATGAGTATGATGGGCTTATCTATGTGCTCCTTGTTAACACTCCACCAGAAGCTGAAGCATTAGCAGAGTTTTCATCTGATTGGTCAAAATTACATTTTATGCCAATTACTATAAAGAAAAACAGAACTATTTTTCATATTAGAAAACTAATGTTCACTTGTAAGTCATTTAATATGTCTATAGCCTCAAAAATGAAAGTCTGTGAGCAATAATTAAGGAGGAGGGAACTGGAAAGGCAAACAGCATGGCCCATTACATGTGATACACTAAAAAACAAATCCACATTATCTTAAAGGGCAATGCTTCTCTTTGTTTACCTAACATCCCATAGTTTCCCCAGTTCCTGCTACTTTGTTTCTTTTCTAGGTTGATTTGTCTTTGCTGCCATCCTGCCCATGTTCACTAAGAGCCTTGAGTTAATTCCCTAACCTCTTGAGACAGAAGAAGGAAGTTTCAGGTTTAATGAGGATTTCTAGCTTTGATAGTTGACCTAGAGTCCCTTCAGGCTCTCTGATGATTTCTTATCTCTGTGCTGTTGATCATGCTTAATCTGGGATGGGTGTTTCAGGAACTATTCCTGATTTGAGAATACAGGAATCAAAGTAAAAGACCCTCTACACACTTAAAGACACTGAAACCATCTCTTAAGAATGCTGTAGCTGGCTCATCAGCTTCCCTTCATTGTCCAGGAGACTCTTAATTTTTTTGTTTTTCAAGCACTTTCCTCTAACATTTTCCTTTCCCTTGGCTGGTTTTAAGATTAAAGAAACTGCAGTGTTTTAAAAATCACACTGGAGAGCTTGTGTCAGATGATAAGGGCAAGATCACCAAATATTTACCTGTCTAATGTCCTTAGAGAAAAGCCAGTGGAGACTACACAAGCTAAGATTCAGTTTTCTAGAAATGGCATAAAATGAAATAAACTTTGAACAAATGGCAGAACTAGTTCTTGAAACCTTAGGTTTATTCATGTGAAACAACAAAAACAACAGCAGGGTCAACAACAAAGAACAAAGAACAATAACAGCAACAAACAAAACCCAACAGGCCTAGGTAGAAAGGGTTTAAGATTATTAAGAAAATCCAGGTGGGGAAATACAGATTTAGTTAGTTTTATAAACTTTCAGAAACCATAAATAATATTTTTAAAAGTCTAAATATAATGTAAATTATATACTAACACTCATACCTGGCAAAAATTTATCTTCAACTGTTCCATTCAGTAATATTCATCTATCCTTCCTGCTCTGTGCCGTTAGTGGGTAATTCTTCCCCTATCAACCACACTTTTAGCAACACACACAAAGCACACATAGATACAAACACTGTCCCTGTTTGGTGACACCTGGCTTTGTTAATGGTGTCACTCATACTTCTGACTGGGCTTTAGAATGCTTTTTTAAAACTTACTCTCTGGTTCTTACAACCAATGATTGAGAAGTCTATAGATTCTATCTCTAAGTGCCCTTGCTTCTGCTTTTCTGCTTTATTACTTGCTTATTTCTACTGCTATCATGGTAAAAAAATTTTTTTGCTATAAACTCCCAGTTGGATTCCTTGCTTCTACTTGTCTTCCCCCTGTGTCTCTCACTGAATATAAAACTGTAGATAGCTGTGACCATGGCCCTCTGAAGGCACCCAGAGGTCTGCTTTAATTGTCTGTCCTTGTCTGAAGAATTTTAACTGTGTCTTTGTGTATTTTACTCACCAACTACATGTACAACTTTAGCTTTTTCAATTCCTTCGGGCATCCTACTGCCAGATACTTCCCTATTTTAACCCTCTTTGTCTTAGGACGCACACTGTCCCATGATCATTTTTTGTCAAGACATTCTCCATCTTTCATGACCTAAGTCATGATGCCATTTATCCCATGAGGCCTTGCTCTCTGGCTTCTGCCTCTCTTTACTAATCTCTCCACATTTTCCCTCTCCAGAACTCCTATCAGTGTTGTAGTATTGTACGTATTATGGTCTATTGCACATATGGTCTATATGATCTACAGCTATTGTAGTTGGCTATAAATCTCTTTCATCAATAAGTTTTTATCTAACACTGGTAACAGTTTGTTATTTTGAATTGAATTTGGGATCTTGCAATATATTCAACTTGCTTAGTTCATGCAGACACCAAGACAATGAAATCTTTTCCTTTCTATGAATGAAGAAAAAGCCTGGCAGAGAAAAAAAAAATCACAACTCATTTCTCTTACACAGCTATGACATGTTATATACACATACAAATACATTTTACATACATATTAATGTTCTCCTTTCCTGTTATGCATTCAGTACCAATAAAACTTTCTGTGACATAGCTTTCACTCATACTTTGTGGTCTCTGTCTTGCTTTGCTTATTTACCACGTATTTTAGAATGTCACAAGGGACTTTTTGCCCTTCCCTTTTCAATGTCATTCTCATTTTGTTAGTAACAGATTCTGACTTTTTTCTTTGAAGGATGACTAACATTAGCAATCATCATGTGACTCAATTATGGTGAATCATAGTCTAAGACCATTGTCATAGTGATTGCTAAGAAACCTCATTTGATATATTGAAATGTCAATGGTCAGAGAAACCTTATTTTGATGAATGGAATAGTAAAGTTTTCTCTTTGGTAGGTTGCTGACATCTTAGCTGGAGTTGTTGAAGATGCAGTTGATTCTCTTTTGCCCTCAAGAAGAACTGTCTCATACAGAATATAACAGACCCTAAAAATATAGAGACCAAGGGATAAGGATACCATTTGAGCCACAAGTTCTGCTTTGGCTTACAGATCAGTAAGTTTTTCATTTCAGTTAATCAATTTCAAGCTGCACTGTATTTTGATGTATCCCTGAGTCCTTACTCATACAAAAGATTGACTTCCTCTCTCAATATGTTCTTATTAATATTTCTCTTTCTCATAGGTTTTATATTAATTTTCCTCTTCCTATAGACCCAAGTATTGCATAGAAAGCATTTAATGAAAAAGACAATGGTAGCTGTATCATTCTTTTCTGAGAGTCAGATGAATGCCGAAGGTTTGAAACTGTGTTTGTCAGATTGCACCATGTTAGAGTTGTTTATCTCCTTAAACATCATTGTTTTCATGATATGCATTAAGTTGATCAGATCACAAAATGTGAGATTTAAGTCAACTGAAACTTTTATTCCTATATGCAGTGATCTCATTCCATTTTTGGACAGAATGTCATCACTGTGTATGCACATTTTGCTATCTCTGTTTTTCTTTGTGTTTGATAATTCATTCCATTAAAAAAAAGCCTAGTATAAAGATCGGGCCTACTAAATCTTTTCTTGGTATGTATATATAAACAAACAAATAACAACAATACAAAAAGTAGGGAAAAAACCCTCTTGGATATACATTGTGACTGTCACTGATTCAGTTTGGACTGTCAATATGTAAATCACATTGAGGCACATGAGAAGATTGTCTCTCATTTTACAAAGAAAAAGAGCCCTCACTCCATTCAAGATAATATTTCTCAGTGTTTTTCTAGTAATTGAAGTAGAACACAAGTCTCTGGATTTCTAATGCAGGAAAGGAACATTTAAATAAGATCTTTTTGTTAAAGCATAAAGTTTAGATTTGGAGTTTAGCTGTCTGTCTCCCAGGTTTTACTCTGATATTAACTAGCTGGGTAACTCAGAATAAGCCTTCGGTCTCTATTTCAATTTCCTTATCTGTAAAATAAGAAGTTGGCACTGTAAATTTAATGTATCTTCCAACTTGAAAATTCTCCAAATTTTTTTCAAAGAAAGATTTAACACATTTAAAAATCACTGTTACCCAAAGCACAAAAGAGCAAAACAGAGAAGTTGGGGGGAAAGATGATGAAGGAGATTGTCTTCAAATATGCAAATGATAATTTCTAAGATTTAGTTGGAAGAAACACAAGAGTCTCAGTCTATATAATACAAAAGATCAAGTCAAAATAAGAGCTTAAAGATGGCAAGTTCAACTCAACCCTGCAAACTGTAAGCCAATTAATCTGGAAGCTAAGGTCCAAACTGGGTAAAAGGTATTGAGTTATCTAGTCCAGTAATTGGAAAAGGTTTCTTGTGCTGGAGGAAGGGGAGGGGAGGCACACTTGTTTCTTCTAAGAATCACTAGAGTGGATTTATTAGGCATCACACACTTGTCCAGAACTGGTGCAGGCTTGTTAACAAAGGTGGATTTTGTCCCAATCTCTATTCCTGAGGTACATCCCAACTATACTCCTTGCCAGCCCTCAGGAGTCAGAGATCTTTCCTAAAATTAGCTCTTGGACAAACACACACGAAAGATTTATTTCTTTGGAGTCTGAGTTAATTAAAGACAGTCAAAGTGAAATCAATGCTTTCTCAAGAGCAATAGGACTGCTGCCTATCAGAGGTGCTGCAATTATTAGTTTAGACCTAGAAATTTAATGGATTTATCCACATACTGGGTCAGCTGTAGCCAGCAGGTCAGTGTCTATATATAGTCCCTTACCTCTTCTGTGGTGCTGGGTATAGAGCCTTGTATATGCTACATAAGTTCTATCACATATAAATATAAACAGAAATAGATATGCAGGTGTATATTGTTGTAGACTGGAGGTGGAGTCTTTTTTTCTTCTTCACTGTTTTAGAGACAAGGTTTTTCTCTGTAGCCCTGGCTATCCTGGAACTGGCTCTGTAGTCCAGGCTGGCTTTGAATTCACAGAGATCTGCCAGCTTTAGGTGCCCTATATGTATAATAATATTTAATTCAAAAATCAGGAACAGGGTTTCCTAAATATCCCAATATTCAATGTGCTGCTACCATGGTGAGTAGTGTAAAAACTAATCTAAGTTTCACTCAAACAGTCTCATCAAGCTCAGCTCCTTTCTAGATGTTTCATCAGAAACCTTAGATGAAATCAAGGAAGAAGGGTGTGGCTTTAAAACAGCTCACCTAGAACACCTTCCAAAATAGCCTTTCCTCTTCATTTCCTAGCTTCAGAAAGAGAATAGTCTCACCAGGCTGGTGTTATTGCTATATCATAATCTTTGAGGCTTTGTTATCTGTTGCTTAGGTACATATTCTTGCTCAACAACCCAATTTAGTAAGCTGTATGCTTTTTATTTCTATAGGTCTAAAGCTGTTCGGTACTACAAAAAGGTTGTACTAATCTCTTGGGTATGGGACAAAAATATTAGGTTTATGGCATCACCTACTCTAAAGGTTTGATGGAACTATTTGTAATCAAGAAAACAGTGGCAAGGGGCTAGAGAGACAGCCCAGTGCTTAAGAACATTTAGCTTTCCTGCAGAGTTTGGTTCTCAGTAACTACATGATGGCTCACTACTGTTTATAGCTCCAACTCCAGGAGTCTGATGCCCTCTTCTGATACCCACTGACATCAGGCACACATATTATACATATAGATACATGAAGGCAAAACTTCATGTTTTTGCTCAAAGACATAAAATTTAAAAAGAAGAAAGAAAACCATCCTATGCCTCATCTGCCACCAGGCTCTGCACTAACTGTGGACATATTTGGGCTAGCTGCCTTGCTCTTCCTAGCTAGGGTAAGATCAACTTCCCTCCTTTCTTCCATAGGGAAAACACCATTCAGACCTGAGCAGCCAGAGGCATACACCATTCTGTTTGACAACTAGAGAGTAAATTCAGTTCTGTTTCTGCTCATCAGCTAGCATCTGCCCCTAGTGAACTGCAGGAGCCTCAGGGAACCACTAGGTAATGGATTTCTGTCATTTTTAATTGATACACAAACCATATAGATTCTATAATTTATCCTTCCTCAGATGACTAACTATAGTTTTAGGAATAACAAACATCCACCAGCTCCATGATTAGATAAAGGTCTACACAAATTCTAAAGATCTAAAAGAAGATATGTAGATACAATTTGTAAAGGTGTTAGGATATACAAAAAATTGGTTATTCAAAGGAATTTGCCTTACAATGCCTACACCTCTCTCATAGTAAGTGATCAGATAAAAATCTATGCAAATTCTGAGGATCTAAAATATGGTTTAAGATATATAGATACAAATTGTAAAGTATTAAGATATATTAATGATTGGTTATATTTGTGTATCAAAGGCTCAGAGGTTTAACATTGACAAAACTCTGGATAAGTGCTTTTAATGGTTGTGGTAAACTGGTACCACTATTACAAAATTTTAAATTTCCTTTGGTTATTTGTCTTCAAAATATAGACTTGGAGATGCTTCTCACAGGCTATAATGTTTTTATCTGATTTGTATTTCCATTCTGGCCCAGAGTTATGACTTTTGATCATTCAAAGGTATAGATATGATTAGCTGCTTTCTCTATAATATGTACTTTAATACATGTCATTAATTATAATTAAAAAGTATGTGTCTACACTTCAGTACAGAAGACAAATAGTAGTAACCCAAGGTACCTATATCTTTTTGTAAACTCAAGTCTCTTGTGAGCTTTAGGAAGTCAACTTGGATCTACCTCCCACAAGTCAGACTCCAGACTTAAGTCTACCATCTGCTCACTTGTGAGGGTATGATTTATCTCTTTCTTCCCTGGACTTAGAAACCCTTCCCCTCCTCACTGCCAGGACTATGGACCTAAAAGTTCCAAATGTAAGAATTTCCTTTAAGTTTCCTAAATTGTAACCTCTGTTCCAAGCATTTGTTCCAATAGATTTCTATTTGGCTGAAAGACACTGCCCAAAATCAGCTCTGAGCTCCAAACAGCTACAAGCCCTGGATTTGCTGAGAGCTGATATAGAACAGACCACTTCAGCAGATGGAACTCCTGTCCACTCAGCTGTATCAGTGAGCCAGATGCTTCAGACAAATACCCCACTGCTTAAACTCCCCAGCTTTAGATTAACTACCAGTCTTTTGGAGCCCCTGACTACTATGCCCCAATTTCAGCAGGAAGGAGTCTGGGAGAATACGATACCACATTTCCTCAGGCTGGAACTTTTAGTCAAAAGAACTCCCTGGGACTGGGGACATGACATATACAGTATCTATTAACATACCAAAAAAGTTACCTGTTAAGGCCAATTAGACCCAGATTCATTAACTGACAATATGATAGGATACTTGATCTGCTTTATGCAGAACAAAGAGTTATTGTTTAGCTTAAAAAAATGTTGTTTCTATAATCATTATGACCTTTGCCCCCTGCTGTATCCAATTTATTTACAAGTAGGTCTCCGTCATTTTTGACATGACCACTAAAAAGGTCATGGCCTAATATGTGGTCCTACAGTCTACTACTTCAGACACCGATGTAGACACTTCTCTTTATTAAGAGAAAAGGAGGAGCTTTTGTTGGTAGCTACTTGATCACGATGGCAGGAGAGAGAGGCTGGGTTCAGTGCTTGTACTAGGCCAGTACCAGGTCAGTACCTCAGCCCCACAGCACATGTGCATGTGTCTTTTTAAATGGTGGGTCCTTGAATACTAGTTGAAAAGCCTGCCAGAATAGTACCCATTTCCTCTGTCTTTACAAAAACTTTGTTCACCCATATTGGCTATTGGGCCTTTACTGACCTTTACCCAACCCTCTCTGATTAACAAGCTTTAGAAGTGTCTAGTGATTGAAGTGTCTAGTAAGCACAAACCAATGCTATTGGACCTCTCCTTCTGCATTGCTTTACTTTCTCTGTAAAAATCTGCTTCCCTCCACAATAAACAGATTTGCACCATGGATTTGCTCAATGGAGGCTTTCCCCAGAGTCTGTTTCTTGGGTTCATGACTGCTCTGCTTACTCCCTTGGAAACTCTACACCCACAAAATCCTACACCTATCTGAGTTTTGTGCTACAAGATTCAAAATTAACAATCTAATCTAGACCTTAAAAATTGGGTTGCAGATCTGAGAAGTTGTAAGTTATGCATACAAATTTACTTGGAATGAAAGTAAAAAAGGAACAAACAGCTTGTTGCATAAAAGCCACAGCAGCGAACTGGACTATAGAAAGCAAGACAATGGGAGTAATTTTCACTCATTTGAGTCTATGCTGATTTGAAGTTGAATGGGAATTTCCATTCAGAAAGCTAAAGTTATCTACAAGCAAGTTTTACCCCCTAAATTATGGTAGTAACTGCAGTTTGAACAATATAGCTTGATTGTAACAAAATAGGAAGAAATTTCATTAAAGCAAAAGATCTGTCTAAATTTATTAGCAGCCCATTTTCTTATCTATGTTTACTATAAATGCTTAAAGAAATAGACTGTACTGGAAATGTCCCAAATCACTAATGTGTCAATTTTAGTTTTAAGCATTATCAGCACATATTTTATGATGATGATACACAATAGTTCTTAAATGTACTTTCACAATATTAGAGGTTAAAATTAGCATAAGTAAAATGCTGTAAGAGACAAAGAATCAAATAAACTTTGATGAGCTTTCTTTATTTTCAATGATAATCTACTTTATTCTAAAAACAGTAAAATAAAAAAATAACTTTTATTGATGACAACTAAAGTTATGCTGTACAGGTAAAGTTATATATGTATTGATGAAGCAACAATCACAATAGCAGTATTTAAGTAGTGGTATCTTTTCTTTGAAGAACTGAAGCTCTTCTTACCTTTGAAGACATTCTTTTTCCTACTCATACTTTGTAATAGTATTTTTATTCATGAGGGTTCAAGGGAGAATGAGATGCAATCTTCAAGATGCAAGCCTAGACCTAAATGGCTTCAACCTCTAAGATTGCACTGAACTCTGACTAGCTGCCTTCTCCATTTCCTCTTCTCTGCCTGCTTGTTTCTTCAATCTCCTGCTTCTGATTCACTTGGTTCATACTCTGCTTCTCCTCTCTGCTTCTTGTCTGCTTCCACCTCTGCTTTTACCTTACTTCCTCTCAGGTTCTCCTTTTTCTTCTGTATTCTTTCTCAGCTCTGTTTTGCTTCCACTGGCTGCTGCTTTTATATCCCATTAGTTGAGTTTAAAGGCATGTGCCACCACTGCTTCTGAGTTGGGTTTAAAAGCATGTGCTACCATTGCCTTCTGAGTTGTCTAAAAGGCATTTATTAAGTTGCCTTCAGATACAAAGTCTTATTTTGGATTAATGAAGATAATCCTATAATTCACTTCCCTGGTTGATGCCAGTCTAGTCAACCTTATTGCCACTAGGCAAAGGTCAGACTCAGAGACACAGGGTATTCCTCATGTCTCCATGTTAGTCACTGGGGAGGAACCACAGAATTCCCTTTCATTTAGCATTAACACAAACAGAGGACAGTATTAGCCTGACTAACATTCTTTCTACCTTAGAGCAGCCATTCTGCTGCATCAGAGATCAAATGTTTATCACACAGGCCCCTGAAGGTGATTCTTTCCCAGAGCAGCCATGCTGCAGGATCAAGGATCAGGTGTTCCTCTACACTACTTGTCTTGATCATATCCCAACTATCACCACATGGCCCTAACTGGAGCAGTCTTTTTACTGGGTGATACTTCCAGGTTTCCTTTTCTGATAATTCAAGCCTGAGTGCCTTAATCATCTGTTTTGGATAGGTGGCAGGATAAGATTGGAATGAGAGAATCAAACATGGTAGAAAATACTTCTACTTATGAATAGTAAGATGTGAGATATCTGAACCTAAAACTAACTTCTATTATCTAATCCTCCCATGCACAAAAAGATTGTCTTGCCTCAGGACAAATTTCCTGGTGCCAACATGCAGAAAGAAACAAGAGTTGAGAGGCCAACAGAGAGTCAGTGGTGAAGATTCCTGTTCTAGCTATCCTGCCTGATCCACTTTTATGAATAAACAGTGTCTTCATTTCTGCTTAAGTTAGTTCAGTCTGAGTTTATTAACCTGGAATTAAGAATCCTAGTATATGACTAGAATTTCTATTCATAAATTATATTCTTTTGTGTACAAATAAATTATTTCAAATGGAAGCATAATTGAGTCCATAATCTAGTCTCTTCTGACCTGAAATATCCAACCAGATGTTTTAGGAAGAAAAAGTGTCAGATTGGAGATATAGCTCAGTAGTGAAGAACTTGCTAGAAAATCTTCAGGGCATCCTTACAGCCCTGGGTTTGAGTTCTAGAACTGAAAAAAAATAACAAACTTGAAAATTCAGTAAAATGTATATTGTGCCAAATGCATTTTCTCTCATTGAAATATTTTTAAAATTTAGAAATCAAATTTACACTTATCTAAATTTCAAAAACTAACAAAAGGCTTCCATAATAGTCTTTTATAATAGTCTTGTGAGAGAGCAACATTGTGCATATTTTATTGGTAAAGTCAGATCCTAAAACTGAACTATGAAAACTATGACTATGAAATAGATAAGTGACTGAAAGGTTGACAGATCCCATGCAACTCATTTTCTTCAGGAAAAAAGGAAAAACAAAGTAAACAACAACAACCACCAAAAAAACACTTCATCACGCTCTATTTAGTTGCACTGATTCTTTAGTAGTATCACCCTCAAGGTCATTAATACTACAAATACACTTTGAAAATATTTTACACATTGCTTCCTTTTTGCTATATACAACACAAAAACAAACAAACAAAAAACACAAAAAATACAGGAGGAAAAGCAAGAAAGGAAAGCAGTGCTGTGAGTTTACTGACAACGAGCCGGAAGTAGATGCTGCATTGTGGGATTAACAGTAACAACCCTTACTAAATGGCTGCATTGTCTTGCAATTCCTGATCATATTTGTCTTTTGGTTCAAAGAAAAGTCACAAAAGATTAATAAATACAGAGCAACTCCATTTATTATAATTTCAGGCCTGTAAGATTATGTTTGTTGAGTCACTCCATTATTCCATCAGGTTGGTCTATGGTTACCATGGTTTGACAGCTATGACTCAAGTTATGGTAGCTAGGTTACAGTATGTATTTCAAAGCTGTATGAAAAGGATGTCCTATCTTTGTAACTGGTGGCTTCAAGGTGATCCTCACTGGTATAGGCTATGCAAGTAGCACGACCAGAACATAAAAGGACAAGACTACATAAAAAAGAAGCTATCACAGACTTCTAAAGGCATGAGAACTCAGTTTATCCAACAGAATAATATGTGTGTGTGTCAGGATCTGTCTTAGAGCTTGTAGTATGTGAGCAAATGGAAAGGAGAGTCACTAGTCTCTTTTGAATGACAGGGCTGTGTCAAGTGCAGACTGAGTCTGGGGATACAGTGGTAGAGAAAAGAAAAGAAGGGATCCCACTGAGAGGAAATTGACTCTCAAGTATAACAGGTGGAACACTGAGGTTTTGGCCATAATCTGTCCCTGAAGTTCAATACTACTTTTCTTTGACATCAAAATATTCCATGTGGTCAAATAATCCTTGTTTAAAGCAATTTTATTGCACCTTTTGATATATAATGAATGTTAAAGGTTGGTACAATATACTCATTTGGAGCCATTAATTCTTCACCTGTGTATCATGAAAATCAAAAGAAAAGAGTCTATGACCAGGGCTAAAACATGAATATGTCTTCATAGTTTTAGAATTGTTCTATGTTGCAATCTGCTGAAAAAACTCTGTAATGGGGCCCTTGGTCTAAAACTTAGATTTGGTTGTTGTGAGTTGTGAACTCCCTAATACATTCAAAAGTCAAAATGAATGAATGTGTGTCCTACTGAGCAAACCTTTGGCAAAGTTTACATAGATTTTTTTAAAGAGGAAAAAAAACGAATTACATATAAAAATGCTTTCACTTTTCTGCCTTAACTATAGGGAAAGCATATACTTTCCTCTTGTCTTTGAGGCTTTCTGCCAAAATTACTCTAGGAAAATTCAAACTTGACCTTAACACTAACTTCAGGGTCAGTGACTTCAGTGACTACAAGGTCACTACTGATGTAGTACTCAGAAATACTTGTTCCTTTTCATTTCCGATTGTGGAACAAACAATATTATTGCTCCTTTAAGGGCTACCAAGCCATAGGAAGAAAATGAACTTCCTAGGATTGTGGAAATAATACAGCTGCATTGTAGGAGACTATAGAATTTATTAAACATGGACGACTAATTTTTTTCTAGAAAGTTGAGAACACAGCTGGGCATTATAAAAATAGACTGTTTTTGGCAATTACCAGATTTGGTATTATTTCCTGGCTCCAGCTTTTACTAGTAATGTCATTGTGGGTAATAAATTTATCATTATTGAAATTCAGTATCATCATCTATAAAATGCAAGCTGGTAATATCTCCATTATGTAAATGTGATTGCATACATGGTGATTTATGCAGTGTGAATAGCTGGTTGGTTCAATGGATGGAGATAGCTGGCAGAAAATAATGTGGTATGGGAGAATAAAGGCATCATTAATGAGAGTGTTAATAAGCTTTTACAACTAACTGGCTTATATGCACTGTCTTGTTTAAGCTTTGCAATAACAGAATTATTGTCCCCATATCACAGGAAGAAAAGTTGCTCTAGGATATTGAGGTAGAAATTGGTGGAGTGGGCATAGTCAGTAAACACCTTCTAGAGCCAGCTCTCAATGTTTGGTCCAGACTGACTCCCCTGGTTATGATGGCAGGCACAGGGGTGAGCTGTACAAATCTCATAATTTTCAGCATTGAGGGATAGTGTATCACACTGCAGCCCAGGTGTACCTAGAACTCCCTATATGATCCAGGCTGCCTTCACACTCATGACACTCCGATTACATGTGTGATCTATAATACTTCGCTTGATTTTGTGTTTTTGTTTTGTTGCCTAAAAACCTGCATTTACAGAATGTCATTTATGTGTTCAGTGTTTTGTAACTACAAGCTTTTCCTTGATATTAAGCCAGATAAAATTTCCCTTGATGCTTACTTTTTTAAGTTGGTAACAGAAAATAATCAGAAAAATGAAACAACAACAACAAACTTATATAAAGCCTATCATGGTTTTGGGATTATGATCTGATCACTAGCCACAGAGTAAGAAACAAATGCATAGCCAAGTGCTAAGGAGTAAAACACAGGTGAACCAGGGTTACCGTAAGAGAGGATATGTTTAATGCAGTCTAGGGATATCAGTGTGCATTCTGGGAAGCTAACACACACTTAAACCTGATAGATATTTTAAAACCAGCCAAATCTGGGAAAGAGGAGGAGTTGTTTTGATCATACATAAGAGCCAAAGCCAAAGAATGATGGCAAAAAAATGGTGGAAACAGGAGGCAAAAGAGGCCACAGAACTAAAAGCAGTTGGGCTTTACCCAGTGTAGGTGGATGTGACACAGATATGAGTAACAGACAGGGCCTTCAGCATAAGAACACTCATGTATAGTCCAACTCACAGACTACCATTATATGGAAGATGTGAACTATAGAAGAGCTAAGAAAGTTTGGAGAGATTCTCCACCATAAAAAATGGAAAGGAGAATGGCAGGATTTGTCTCTTGATAACTTCATATTATCCCAGGCTCTTTCATTTCTATTATTCCTGTGTCTTGTGCCTAAAATACCAAGGTCCAATAAGATTCAAATTTTACAACTAAATGTCATAAATTATGACCTTTGCCTCATCTAGTTTTTTTTTTTTTCTTCTAATGCTCAATCTTGGTATTTAGTGTCATATTTGAAAATTCCCTCATATATGTATGTCCTAATAGGTGTCATTCCCTACCAGACCTAGAGATCTGATTCATGTAAATTTAGGCACCCTAGGCTTTGCCACATATTATATGGGAGTTCTTACTGAAGTGGAATAAAACCCCCAAATTTTAAATCTGAAATGTTTCTGTGTTGTTCTCTGTAAGGCCTAGGAAAACCTTGGAGCCAGAAAACCTTAAAGTCATGTGAGGAGATACGAGAGAAAATCTGCTCATGAATAGAAAGTGGAGAAGGCAAAGTAGACCAGTTTATGATCATAGCTCACAGTCAACTTCCTCATTTCCTTCTTAATTATGCAAAGGGAACTCTGCAGGGTAGTTCTATGTCCACTTGACACAAAATAAAGTCATCTATGAGGAGGGAATCTGATTTAGGAAAATGTCTGCATAAGATCTGGATGTAGGCAAGCCTATAGTGAATTTTCTTGATTGTTGATCAATGTGGGAGGGCACAGTCATCGTGAGTGGTGTCACTCCAAGGCTGTTGGTCCTGGTTTCTCTAAGAAAGCAGGTTGAGCAAGCCATGAGGAACAAGCCAGTAAGTAGCACCCCACCATGGCCTTTGTGTCAGCTCTTGCCTCCAGGTTCCTGCCATGTTTGTGTTCCTGGCCTGACTTTCTTTGATGATGAACAGTGATATGGAAGTATAAGCCAAATAAACCCTTTCCTCCCCAACCTGTTTTTTGGTCTTCGTGTTTTGTTACAGCAATAGAAACCTAAACTAAGATGGAAATTCCTCTTTACAAAAGTTCAGTTCCACATGGTAACCAAGTGATTCTCAGGAGAGGAAAATGTACACTCTCAACCCCACTATAATGCAAACCCAGGTATCCTGGATAGTCTGATGCTTTCCACTAGCCAACTCCAGCCTGTGAAAGTCACTGCCAATATGAGATGCAATTACTCTTAGCAGTTTGTCACATCTCTCAGTAATATCTGGGCAATTAAATAAAGGTTACGAAAAACTGCAAGCATCCTTTGGTGATACAGGCTGTGATGCCCAGGAGAATCTAACACAATCTACCTATGATTATTTAAGGTTCACTACTGTGCTCTTCCTGGTTCCCCACTGTCTGATGTGTCCTGTTTTTCTGATTAACAAGCAGTGGCTTGGAGGATGATTTCTTACTTATTTTTCTATTCTCACAACCTTGCAACATGCCTGGCATGTAACATCAATCTCCACAGTAGGAAAGATGAGTGAGATGCAATTGTATGAGGGTAATGAAACAAAAATAATGGTTTGATAAACTTATGTTTGTTCCAAACTTTGCATTTCCTTACAAAATTTTTGAATTGGCCTTTTTTTTTTAACATTTGCCAATTTGGCTTATTGGTATTATTCTGTTACCTCATATTTAGAAAATCTAGTATTATGGATAGAACTAATTTGAGGCTGCTGAGCAACCATTTCTGTTCAAATACTTTTTTCTGTACAACAAATAATGCCATTTAAAATAATTTTCCCCCCATGGGTTTAAAATTTTTTCTCGATGAACTAAACAACAATAATTTGACAGAGATGACATTTAAATCATGTACTTTAGTGCAATTCCCAGAGCTGGAGAAGCCAGGCCACTGTGATTGAAGCAGTGGATTGAATCTCTGCTGCCAGATGGCAGTTGAAATATAATGGGCTTATAGCTGTCAGCCACAGCTAGAAGTTTGCATGCAAAGGGTAAGCTAGCTTACCCTCTAGTGATGGAAAATGAAAAGCTGGATGGATACTTAAAATACTTGCATTGTTCTTACTGGCTCCTGAAGGATAAGAGAAATATTATTTATGTACATTCTGCTTAGGATACTATTTGGAGTGAAGGTTTGAAAGCATATGCAATATACTGGGATGCTATTGATAATTTTTGTATACACTGTGTTTGAAAAGAACCGGATTATAGTTCTTGAGCTGTGATGTTGGTATGACTTCATTCTAGTAGTTCATAAGAAACACAACCAATGAGAAAAGCTTTCCATGTCTCCTAAGCTCTTAACCATGGGGTTTCTAAATTTTTTCTAATCACTGACCTCATTTTTCTGGTTATGCTGTATGTCACAATTGGTTTGGGGCAAAATTCCTTCCAATTTTCTATTCTCTGCCAGAAAAGCCTTGAAATAATATAATTCTTGATGGAACGAAGCTGTTTTCCATGTTGCTGTAAGTTCTGTTAGAGAATGCATCTGGAGTTATTCAACCATGCTCAATGTTTTTAAATGCCAGATGAGGGTATCCGAAGAGCCCCTTGAGGAAGGAGATGACATTCGCTGTGCTCCACTAATACCAATTCAGGGAGAATATATCTGGCAACACATTTATCCTGATAAACATGATGATAGGGAACAGTTTGTTTAAGCATTGGCTGAGTGTATTTACTGATACATCTGTATAGATAGGCTGTCAGGCTGCATAAAAGAGGCCATAACAGAATACAGTTGCAAGCAGTGAGTTATGTAATGAGATCAATCCAATGAAAATCTGGCATCCAGTTACAGTTTTGCCAACAGCGTGAAGAGTCAGCTTATCTACCCAAGTTAGGGATATATATATATATATATATATATATATATATATATATATATATATATATATATATATTTCCTTTTGGTCACTGTTCATGAAATTACATTGTTATCTCCTACAGCTGTTAAATGAGCCTTTGAAAAGATGAATAAAATGCATTAAGATGGAAGGAAGAGGAGAAAGGCCTCAGGCTAAAGAGTTTATGGCTGGGAAACTCAAGATTTTTATGCAGGTAAATGTCCTAAATAGAAAAGAGCTACAGAGGCTTGAACCATTCAAAAATAAATATGCTGTTCAGAGCTTATGATATTTGCAAAACCCTATAATATTGTAACTCTCATTCTCATAAATATAGGGACACTAGTCTTTATAAATGGCTAAAAAATCATTCCAATGAAGGTAATATCAAAAACTAGTGAAGCTCGGATTACTTAAGTGAAAGTGAGTAGGTTTTCCATCACTTTAGTTTCACAATTTGACACTATTAAGGTTAATATATAGATGCCTGCCAGCCTGGCTACCATTAAGAACCTATCAGTATTTCTGTTATAAATCCCATTTTTCAGGGGTTAATAACTTAGTCATAAAAATTCACTGCAGGCTGAAATAAAGTTTTGAAAGGAAATCATTTTTCTTAATCCCAACACAAGAACTTGCTCATGTTTCAGAAACTAGAAAACATAGATTATGTGTATCAGAGTGTTCAAAAGAAGTAAAATCAATACGCTATATAGAAATATATAGAAGGATGTTCATTATGAATTGGTTCCCAAGATTATGAAGACTAAGTAATATCTGCTGACTGGGGCCCAGGAAAATTAACAGTATAGTTTCAGTCCTAAACCAATACCTTAAGACAGGAGAGAATGGGGATTGAATTTAGAGGCCTGAAGCAGGAGCAAGGATGCCCACATCCAGGAATGTCAGATGCTCTAATTTACACACCAAAATTAACTTGCCCTTTCTTCATCATTTTCTTCAATTTTGGCCTCTAGGGATTAGGGATATCGTACCCATCTTGCCGAGTATGAGTTCTTTAACTCAGTCTACCTACTCAAATGCTGATCTTCTCAGGAATTGCCCTACAGATATACACAGATACATCTTTTGACCAGCTATACTAACACCCTTTAGTCCAGTCAAGTGGACACAAAATGTTGACTAGCATATGTACAACTTATATCTAAAAAATCTAGCACCAGTCCTGGTCCTGTCAGATGTGGCAATATACATGGTGACATTTGTTCCTTGATGTTTGTTTTCATCACTTTCCCTCCCTCTTTTACATAGTCCTTTTTTGTTCTTTCCATCACCCCCTGTTTCTCAATTTCCTCATTATTTTTGTTGCATCCATCATCATCCCAAGTGAGATTCACATCTTCTCAAATAATAAACATTGAAATTTTCTCAGTGGAGAAAGAGCAAAATATTCTCCATGTGAGGTCAGAGCTGTATGTGTGACTACAGAAATTAGCTTATTTTCCCCTCTGTTACTATAATTTGTGCAACACTAAAATATTATAAATAGAAATATTGTAAGATTAGTTCTATACATTAGAGAAGGTAAAGGTTTGGCTCCAAAGAGGAAACTGATTAAACTCTATTCTCTTGGGGAGCCAGCTGAATACTACAGACTTTTCCCAGATCTGCCCAATGCAGAAAAAAGTACTATAGTTTGCTTCCTGTTGCTGTGATAAACACTATGGCCAAAAGAAACTTGGGGAGGAAGGGTTTATTTCACCTCACAGGTTACAGTCCATCATCAAAGAACCCAAGGAAGAATCTCAAGGCAAAGGCTTAAAGTAAAATCTAGGAAGAAAAGGTGCTTACTGGTTTGCCCCCTCTAACTTGTCCTGCTACTTCTCTTATATAGCACAGGCCTCCTTCTAGGGATGGCACTGCTCAGAGTAGACTGGGGCATTCTTTATTGTCAATTAGCAATTAAGACATTTCCCCAGTCAACAGGCCAATCTTACTGGACAATTCTTCAAATGAGGTTCCCTCTTCCTAGCTGACTCTAGGTTTGTGTCAAGTTGACAGTTGAAGATAACTGTGTCAGTAACTGTGAGTGTGTATATATATATACACCCACATACTATATATGTCAATACAGCAGAATTTTTAAATATAGCAAGAATTTTTAAAAATACTTTATCTTCTTCAATACATTTGAGATTAAAATGGAATGATACCACTTTCCCCTTTCTCTTTCCCATTCATCCCCTCCTGCTTCTCCCATGCCCCTCCACTTTCAAATTTCTAGTCTCTTTTTCTTTGACTATCATTGTTACATAAACGTGTATATGTAAGCACAAAAATATAAATACTTAACCCATTTTTGTTGTTTGTGTGTATATGGTTTCACAGCTGACCATGTTCTATCAGATAGCCTCAAGAAGACTCATCCCTGAAAAAGCTAATTCTCCCTCTTGCAGCAGATTTTTGTCTGAAGTTGAGATCCCATGATACTTTTCCCTTTCCACATTAATATTGTCTATTAATATTGCCATCATCCTGTTCTTGTTTATATAGCAATTTCTAGGGGAGACTATTTTACAATAACAGTTGATTTCCTGGTATTTTGGCTCTTAAAATCTTTCCACCTTCTCTCTGCTGTTGTTCTTGAGTAAAAATTTATATAATTAAAAATTGTATTGCCTGCAACTTTTAAAATCTAGTCTGCCAGGTGGTGGTGGTGCATGCCTTTAATCCCAGAACTTGGGCGAATCTCTGTGAGTTCAAGGCCAGCCTGGTCTATAGAGTGAGTTCCAGGACAGCCAGAGTTACAACAGAGAAGCCCTGTCTTGAAAAAACCTCAAAAAAAATCTAGTTTAATATTTTAAAAAGCATAGCTCACTGGGTACATTTTGGGGGATAAAAGCTAATTTACTTTTTAACCTATTTTTTATGCAATTCTGCAATGCTTAAAGTTCTATTTCTGCATTTGCTATACGAGGGGATCTGCTAACGTTCTCTGCATTATAGACCACTGGATTAGCTATTCAAAATATCATGGAACTACTTTTCAGGTGAGCTTAAAGAAATTGAATAAAAGAGAGAAATACTTAACCAAATTTTAACTCTGAGAAATAAGACCAGAATAATCTCAAACATTCTGGGCAATTTCAATAAATTCCTCTGAACAATTAGTCACTTGTTGACTTCTGTAACATAAACATTCTAAATCTCACTTCAATCTTTCTATTGGAGTGCTGAAAGATTTATATTATGTATTCTGTAGTGTGTGGGCGTGTGTGTGTGTGTACAAGAACATATGTATGCTGAGGTTGATATTAGGTGTCTTTATCACTCTCCACCTTATGTTTTCAGACAGAAGTGCCATTGAACCTAGAACTCACTTATTCTGCTAAGCAATTCAACAGTAATCCCAGAGAT
Source organism: Cricetomys ansorgei (assembly GCA_026225945.1). Lineage (NCBI taxonomy): Eukaryota > Metazoa > Chordata > Mammalia > Rodentia > Nesomyidae > Cricetomys > Cricetomys ansorgei. The sequence continues at coordinate 684,434 of JAMJFZ010001360.1, read as the reverse complement.
TCTCTTGTCTCTGCCTTCCCAGGCCTAGGATTACAGGGAGTTGTTCCTGTAGAGATTGGAGTTTAATCGTTATGTTTGTTTAGCAGGCCTTTACAGAGACACCTCCCTAGCCTTTGACCTGTGCACTGTTATCTTCTTCTAGTACTCAGTCCTAACTTAAGATTTCCTGTTTGGCCTTTGTGATACAGCCCTCCTCTATGTTGGTCTAATAGTCATCTTCTAGCTATTCCACCCATCAAGTGGCAGATACTAAGGGATCCAATGTGACTTGCTGCCCCCTATGGTAAAAAAAAGCCATTACAATTGAGGTTCCAATAACCTCAAATTGTTTACCTTTGGCTATATTTGAGAGGTATCTCTTATGAGAACTTGCCATAAACTCTTTTATTTTTTTAAAGATAAATAAATAGTATGTAGGAATTCTGTTACCTTACTATTTAGCTTGGGTTTTGAAATGTTTGAATTTTCTTACTTCTCAAATTTAGAAGCAGTTGCTTCGTTTTCTCAAGGTCTTTTTCTAAAACGAACATGCACCGCTGAGAGCATAAGGCACAATTCCTACCAGGTCCTTTTTAAAAGAAATGTGAAAATCGTTTCTTTCTCTTTACGCTTAAAGAATTGACTCTTTATGGTTTTGAGCACAAAATTTTAATCTCAAAATTGAAAACATTATTATTGTTGTTGTTTCTATACAAAGAAGTTGTCTTCTCACAGTTTTTGGAGGCCAAACATGCCAGACCAAGGCTCAGCTGGGTGGTTTATGGTCATGACTCTCTCTTTGCTTTGCAAATTGTCACCTTTCACTGTGTCTTACTTAGTGGAGAGAGAGCTCTCTGTCCCTTCCTGCTATAAGGACATCAGCCCTGTTGGTCTTGAGCTCCAGGCTCATTACTTCATTGACTTCTGATCACCTCCACATGATCTCTCTCTCCAAACACAGTCATGTCTGCAGTCAGAGCTTCAGCATACATGAACTCTGCAGAGATACAACATCTTATCCATAACAGTAATGATATGCAAATTTAAGTAATCTTAGTTTTTCAATTACTGGTTTGAACTACTCTTTTTTCAAAGCTATAGATGCATTGGGTTAATAATTAACCTGGTTGACATTAATACTAGAATGGTAAGATATGACAACAACACAGCTGATAAAATGGATCTCAAGCCTAGTTGGGCAGATAGGTGGATAGATACACATGGTAGACAGAAGTCAATACGCTATATTTCATTGCAAAACAAGTTATAGGGTGAAGCCATTGAGAGCTTCTAAGAATTTATATTTACTTTCCTATGATGAGGCTTTAGTAACTTTAAAGGCGTAAGATGAAGAATATTTTACCTCCAAGGCACAGACTTAAGAATGAATATAAAAATGCATTACAGTTTAAGAAGCCTAGCCTGAGTGTCAGAGAAGACATTTAAAGACTTTCTATAATCAAGTGTTATTGTTTAATATTCCTTGAGTATCCAGAGAATGCTGGCCTAGAATACGGAACACACATGTGCCCTTTGTTCTTTGTAAGTCTGTAATCAAAGACCATAAGTGCTTAGGTTTGACAGCTTGGCACTTTCAGAACTTTCTTAAATCACCTCATATTTTTCCACTAGGCTGTCATGCTGACTAAAGCAGCAGGCTATGAGTTTGGGGTGAAGCATGCCACAAAGCGTCACTGATGTGCAGTTGAAACAAAAGCAAAATAAAACAAAACTTTTCCTCACTTTGTTTTGTTCTTCCTTTGACAGTCTATTGGGGACAGAATAATTTCAGAGCATCTACTGGAGCCTCTAGCCATTTTAGAGTATACAGGGTTAGAAACAACTGATTTGAAAACAACATGATTTCACAGGTGTGAGTATGAATATTAAAGACATACACAGCTCTACCTATAGGCAATGCCAATCTATCACGGGAACTGTCCATCACCTAATTATACCATGACCAATCTTATAAATGTCCTTCTTTGATACAAAAGCAATGGAAAATATTATCCCTATGAAAATAAGTCCTTAAATGAAACTAGTATCTCAACTATCATCCAACAAAAGGCATACACTTGTAATCCCATCATTCAGGAGCCTGAGTCAGGAAGATTGCCTGGAGTCTGAAACCAACCTGAACTACAGAGTAAGTTGCATACAAGCCTCGACTACAGAGTGAGATCTGTCTCCAAAGAATGATAACGATGCCATTGCAATGCTAATCATACTCCTTTTTTGTGTAGTTTCTGGTCTGAAGGGAAAAAAGTGTGGCTGTTGAGATTTGTCTTTATGTCTTTTATCTGGAGATCAGTTTCCTCCCCTGTGGGCCTGTTCTGGGCCTGAATGACTTCTCTGCACTTCCCCTGAGCTCTCTCCACCACTCTTCTCCATCAACCAAAGGAAAATAGTGTTTGTTACTAGTCCTCTAAAAACTGGTATGAATTTAAGTTTTTTGGCTTTATCGGTAATTCTAGAATAAATGCCTTTATATTTTTTCTAAAAGAAACCTTAGACATAAGCATAGAAAACAACCGTTTTAGCAGTCAGGGAACTTTTCGTTGTTGTTGAAGTCATATAGAAGACCAGTCATCTTCTCTGAGATGATTGGTATTCAAATTGTTTATGTAAAGTTAAGGGCAGAGCTTTAAGTAAGGAACATGTTGATATAGTATTTAGGAGATGAAGAAAGGCAAACTAACATTTACTAGTGGTTTCCAATATGCCAAGCATCATGACAAAATTTTCGTATTTTCTTAGCTCATTTGGAAGTAGCTAGCAATTCTGTTCACCATCGAAGAAATAAAGTCATATCAGATAAAGATTTCCAACACTCTCTTAGTTAATAAGTGATGACATCTGGTCTCACTGTATAGTATCTTGGTGGAGTAAACAGCAAAGCTGTCAATGCATTTGGAAGTATGACTGAATTTCTTCTATTAAAAACTTGCTGGGGACGTTTTTAATTAAAGTGCTCCACTCCTGGGCAGGTGCTGTGTAACTTTTTCTGAATTTTAGGTGGTGAGACGAAGACGAATTGCCTTTAAAAATGTCTTTATTCATGTATGTGTTCAAAGTGTTCAGGGTAAGGAGAGGAAGGTTATTAAAACAGAAAATGCAAGAACATCTAAGAACTACCTCATACCCAGCTGGCATATGTTAACCTCCAACTAGTCTCTCAATATAAAGATTTCTGTATTATTTGAAGATCAGCCAGATGAAGTCAAACCAAATAATTTTATTGTTAAGCTCAAAAGTCAGGACACCTCTAGACACCAACAATTTGAAAGTATGGATGTCACTTTGCTCTACAGTTTCCAAGATACAATCTGACTTAGTGGCTTGTTTGGCAGGTTCATTTTTTTAAAGGAAACATGCAGATTATCCTAGGATCTAAACAGTAAACATACCTGAGCACCATAGTGCAAGGAATGCAAACAAATCTGATTTAAGTCAACAAATATGCCAACTTATCTTCTCAAATTAAATTTCTCTATATGAATGAGGCTTAGCTTGAAATTCCATTTTCTTTGTGAGTGCTAGAATTACTGTTTCATATTCCATTCTAACAAAAGGTAAAATATACAAGTGTTTTCCCAAACTGTTTCAGAAGTTACCCTGTATCACTGTGGTTAATAAGAACAAATCTTGTTAATTTAAAATGCATTTTCCATAGACTTATATTTTAGGATGGTTTATGGTTTTCTTATAAATTATAAATTTAATCTACAAAATATTAAGAAACATATTGTTAACTAAATTATCCAGTCTAATATAAAGCTTATACAATCATTTTGCCCATTTGTTTCATTGCCCCTCTGTTCATTGCTCTTGAGTAGCCCTTTCTGTTTATAACTTTCATGATCAGATTGAAGTCTTAAGGAACATAAGAATTTGGGGATATATTTGGATCCCCAAATATATATTTTTTGTATTTTTTCTCCTTTTTAAAATTTAAAATAAATTCATCTCTCATACAATATTTCCCATGTAGAGGAATATTTAATTTTTTAATCCAGCAACATAGCTACTCTGGGAAACAATCACATTCAAGGCCTGTGTGATCTGCTGGAATGCAGCACATGCCTTTAAGTAAGCCAAACACAGAAGGACAGTGATGGCACATGCCTTTAATCCCAACATCCAGGAAATAGAGCAAATCCAGAGTAAGCAGGGAGAAAGCAGAGAATCAGAAGCAGATGGTTTATGATTTAGAATTCAGAGTTCAGTCAGTTCAGAATTAAGAGAAAAGCAGTAGAGATTGAGAGACTGAAAGGAGACTGAGTAAGAGCATGCTATTCAACTGAGAAGCAGAGTGAAGTAAGTCAGAGTGAGTACATGCCTTTAATCCCGAGTTGGAGAGTGAATCAGAGTGAAGACTTGGCAGAGTGACATCGGAGATGAATCAGAGTGAAGTGCAGGCAAAGTCATGAGCAGAGGAAGAGTTGGCAGAGTGAGACAGAGTGAGGACATGCTCAACTCTCACTATATAAAAGCAGGCTCTCAGTTCAGAGAGTCAAGCAATCAAAGAATCAGACAGATAAGACACAGAGGCAGTTCAACTGAAGGAAAGAGTTTTGGAGAAAGAGTTAGCTAACAGCATGAATCAGTTTGAAGCCGAGCAGAGGCAGTTCAATCATAGGAGTTGTGAGAATCAGCTAGGCCAGAGCCAGAAGAGTCCAGTACAAAATAGTCAATTGGCTCAGAAGGTCAGTTTGAATCAGTCAGCTTGGAGAAGAGTTTGAGTGGGAACAGCTAGTGAGGCGAATCAGTCAACCAGAAGAGTCAGTTGGGTTCAGTACAGTTCTGAGTTCAGAAGGAGCTAGTTAGAGTGAGTGAGTTCAGTAGTAAGTCTTGGAGGCTGAAACATTCTGGATCTAGGTAAGTAGATTAGATTGTACAGAGGCTGAAACCCTCTAGGACCAAGGATTGAATTAGCAAAGAATAAACTTCCCTCTGCCACAAACCTATGAGAATAATTAATTAAATCAACATCTATATCTATGTTTACAATCCCAATCACAAGGTTCCCCTTCCTCCACTCTGCTCTACTCCTCCATCTCCTCTATCCCCCAGATTCACTTCCTCTCCACTTCCTTTCATAAAAGTGGCCTCCAAAAGGTATCAGCTAAACAGAACACAACAAGCTACAATAAGACAAAGCATAAACCCTCATAATGATCTTGGACAAGGGAACCCAGGCGGAAGAAAATGGTACCAAGAGCAGGCAAAAGAGTCAGAGACACCCCCTGCCTGGATGGCCAGGAATCAGAGATTTGGATAGCCCAGAAACATAGGGTAGAACCAAACACTACTGGCCAATAACAGCAACAAAATGGTCAATGGAATGATCCCTAAGGATATTTTGCTATACTCATAGAAGATCAGTGTCACGTCCAAATGTCATCAGAGTGACTTCCAATTTTTTAAAAAATGTTATTCATTTTTGTTATCTTTAAAACATGACTGATTTGGAAGTGGCCATGTCACTTTAAAGAGAATCATATTTGTGGAAAGTGATATTTATAGCAGCTTGAAACTGAACAGAAAGAAAGCTTGGGAAGAGGCACATTTACTAACCATCAGGGTAAAATGGATACATACTGGGCAGCCTTCTTTCACTGAAGTTTTTATTGCTGTGGCATTCCAAAGGAGAAAGCAATACATTCTTTGTGAAAACAAAACAAAACAGAACAAAACTCTCAGAACATATTAGAAAGATGTATTTTGAGGAATAATTGATGAATTTACAAGGTGAGTTAAGAAATAAGTTGTGAGGATAGAGTATCCTTATCGATCTCTACTTTGAACAAAACAGCACAAATCTCCTGGGATCTGCTGTCTGAAAACAAAGGAATTATTTCAATGCTTTTCAAACATTAAAACTCTTTTATAAAACTAGGCATGGTGGCATATGTATTCCCAGAACATGGGAAGCTGACAAAATCATTTCCGAGTTTGAGGATAGCCTGAACTAAATAACAAGATCCTATCTCATAAACAAAACAAAAACAAGAATATACCCTGTTTATGTGACTTCATTGTCACTTAGCACAGTAAAGGAACATTAAGATTACCTGGGCATGCAAGGTCCTGTTATAAGTTGCCTATGAGAAGAAATACTGCTCTAATAACATGAATAACCTCAGAGATTCTATGAGAACTTAATGTAGTTCCACAAACCCCAGATGGCCACAAAGCTGGGGATACATTTCAGGAATAGAAACTCTGTACTATCAACACTGTGCAGGTGCTGATTCTGGTGTCTCCTTTCCCTTGATACAAGTTCATGAAATGATAGTCAAGGAAATCCAGGTCATCATACTCAAGTTTCAGGATACAGAGATACTGAAATAGAAAAAGAGAGTGAGTGAAACAGGGGAGGAAGTGAGATGGGGAGAGGAGAGGAGAGGAGACGAGGGGAGGAGAAAGAGGTATTTTAGAAAGAAACAGTCCATGTACTTCTGCTCAGACTGGATAATTTTCCAGGACTTAGATCTGGAAAAGGAGCCTGACTCTGTTCTACTACGGAAGAACACAATAAATGGAAGATCCCCAAAGCCATCAGTATCTAGAAAGAAAATGCTCTGGCAGTATTTTTCTATTGGTTCATGAGCTAAAAATAAGAGCAGGAATTCAAATGGGACATCCAGTGAGACAGCAGTCACTGGCTTCAATAAGGGCTCTGTATTTACTCATGATATCTGTTCACAGTGGCCAATCCTGTGGTCACTGGATGAAAAGTGTTTTCATTTAGGTAAAACAAACTTTTATTTAAGAGAGGAGGCAGTTCATTATATGTTGGGCTACTCTCTGGGTATGTGAATTTCTATAAGGGAAATCTGAGTTTGCTATCTACTCTGTAGTCTTTGATTAAGGTCCAGGGCCACTCATGCCTTCAGAATTATGTTAGTAACTTTCTCTGGGGCTTGCAACTGAAGAAGGCAGCAGATGGCAGGGAGGATCCCACTTGCCATGTACAGTCCTCATGAAATTTGCTAATTTGTTTTCCCCAGGAATCTCACAGGAACAACAGTAACCACTACGAGAATTTAATTACAATTTGATTTCTTCTCTCTTCCTTCCTTCCTTCCTTCCTTTCTTTTTAATTTTTTTTTTGCTATTGGTTCAACTATTAAATTGTTGATTTGCTTAAGCAAATTATCTTGTAGTTTTTGTATGAAATAAAACTGTTCATCAATAGAAAGACAGAAAGTCATACCATAAGCTTTGTAGTATTAGTGTAGATATAAGTTTTCATAAATCTGCTAAGAATGACATTCACTTCATTTCTTCATCATTTGCCTGGTAGAGAGAGGCAGAAAGAGGTAGAAAGAAAGATTTTATTATTTTCCAATTAAGTACTACCTTTATTACAGTTTTCTTTAGTCTATAAAGTGAGAATTCAAATCAACAAGCCAGCAAATGTTACTAGATTATGCCTAGATAAAATCAATATGAGGATCTAAGGAGCCATGAAAATGAGTTTCCAAACTATGAAAACATGAAAGAGGTCTGAAAAGTTGCATTGTTCAACATAAGGCTGTGTATATCATCTATTGTATTCTGGAAACAGCTCTTGGTACTTTAAAAGATAAAAATAACTGAAAGGTATAATTTTTATCCTCGAATTTTATGTGGTTGAGGAAACTGATCCAAAAAATTGTGGGGTCAAGAGTACAAGACACTAGCACTCAAGGGCACATGCTCCAAAGTGAGTACCGTCAAAGGAATGGGATGTGCAAGGGGCACTGTGTAGATTAATGCTTGAGAAAGCTGAAAGGACTGATATTAATTAAAGGAAGCTTAAAAAGAATTAAGTTCTAGGTTTGTGTCTGTTTCTAAAATGTCCCCTTCCTACCATGTAAATTGTCAAACTATTTTTTATCAGCTTGGTCGTTCTAGTTCCTTGGAGCTCTCTGGCTCTAGCTCATGAAGCTCAGCACTACCTTTTCTGGCTCCCAGCCTGGAATAACACACGTTTTATTACTGAGATATATCTCATCATGTCAAATTAATACAGTAATTATCATTTTGGAAGGGAGATGGACCTAAGTTCTAGTCTGTTTCCCTGCACTGCTTCCTGCTTCTCCAGCTCTGGACAAGTTACTTAAGAGTCTTGAGTCTGAGTTCCTTCAAGTCTCAGTTACAAATGATAATGATGACATTATGAACATTAAATATAGTGTCCAAATATGTCCTGCTTATAGGAAGCACTTCAGAAAGTGACTTCCATTGTTAATTTTTATGGATATATTACCCCTATTACATAGCTTTGTGCTTTCATTATGTTCTGTGGATACTGGAAGTTGGCACAAGGGCAAGGTGCCTAGGAAGTACCTGATTAATATTGGAACCATTCAGCATAGAGAAAGCAAAAGAGGCAAAATTAAAAATAGAGATATTTTGTGTGAGGGAATAGTGATAGCAGGGTTGAAAGGGATAAGAAATTAGAAATCTCTCTGATCTTATCAGAGGAAAAACTTACTGAGGCAATTCAATTATGTCAGCTGGACTGGTGAATTAAAATTTAGGCAGATCATGGTATGGAGTATGGAATCATAGAAAGAGTGATATGCCAAAAATTATGAATAGTGGATATTTTTAAAAAAACAGGTTCATCTTTATAAACCCTGTGTTGGTTGGTTGTTAATGTCAACTTGGCAGAAATTAGAATCCCATGAGTAGAGAACTTCACCAGAAGAATTGTCCTGATTGACTCAGTGGATGAGAGAAAACCTACCACAGAGTGTGTGGTTATCTCTGGGAAAAGTTCAGATAAACAGAAAGCCTGGCACAGAAATTCCTGGCTCTCCAGGTATCTTTGAGGTTTTCACCTTCAGGTTGGGACTTCCTGAGGCACCAGCCTCAGGGACTGAGCAAGTGCTGGTTTGTGGACTTCTGGTGTAAGATAGCCACTGTGGCACTCACTCCACCTGCTGAGGCCACAGCTTCAGGAACTGAGTCACTGCTGGGTTCTCAGCTCCTCAGGCATGAGCCAGCTGTTGTTTTTTACTGTTTTAACGTATGGTGATTTAATAAATTCTTTTTTAATATTCAACTGCAGGTTCTGTAGCTCTAGAGAATCCCGACTAATTAAAACACTGATGACTTTAACATGCTTTGTTTTTACTTGTTTATAAAAGGAACAAATCAGTGTTCCCTGCATTCCAGGGTTTTGAAGAAAATTAGTTGTCATACTATGTGTAGCTGTGTGGTAAAGAGACATGTTTGAGAAGGAAGGGTTAGAGAAAGGTTTCTCTTTGTAACCTATACTGACCTTGAACTTGTGGCTATCCTACTCTGCTTCAGCTTCTCACATGCTGTGATAAAAGGCAAAATCCACCAAACTCAGCATAAGGAAGATTCAGTGGAGATAGTCCATTCTGAGGAAACTGAAGGATGTCTTAAAGATAATGATTCATGACTTTAAAATAACCATAAGTTTTTGAGGAATGAGCAAACCAAAATTAGGAACATATGTCCCCCATGCTCTTGGTGTGTCACTTCCATAAGAGTCACCAGGAGTTAAGTAGAACGATGAAGGGAAGCATATGGCACCAGATCTGTGCTAAATTAATAACAGTATGAGAACACAGTTAAACAGTGATAATCCCCTTGTTATCCAGTGTCTTTTCCCTTTCCAACAACCTCACAGAACATCATTAAACACCCAAAAGACACTTGCTAATGGGGACAGCTGACATGTGAGGCGAAGCCATGTGGCCTATCCTTTGAAACAAGCTGAAGAGGCAGTAATTCGGGCTTCCTTCTCGGGACTGCCATAGAGTCATTTAGAGATCAAAAAAGAGGCTAAACCTGACTATGCTTGAGGCACTCCATCTGGCTCTGCCCCATGCTGTTGCCATAGCCACCCATCTCCTAGCAACAGTGAATAGCATTTTCATGTCCTTACAGTGACAAAGCATGAGAGTGAAAAACATAAGTATGGTCACAAAACACCAATAAGGTTATCTTATAAATTAAGTTCAACTGGAGTATCTGCATATCTTTCCTGTAGTGTTCTTTGGTCTTGGTTTATATTAAGGCAGCCTGACAGCCTGCTATTACATATAAAATGACAAAATATCATCACAAAGGGTATAATAAAGTTGAACTTTATTTCAAATCATGTGGAAAACCAATTATCCTTTTTGAATAACTGCTCATCATTATCTAGAACTCTGGGGAGAAGTTCTGGGGTGGAAAATCCCAGTCTTGGATGTAGAAGGAATATTCCATTCTGACACATTCTGGCTCAGACAAGCCACTAGCAGCTGTGGCAGTGAGCAATGAGTCTCAGCTGAGGTTACTAAACAGTGAAGAAGCTGAATAAAGAGAGGAAGAAAGGCTTTCTGCATCATTCTTGTCCTTGAGACAAGGTGAAAAAAACAACATGACTCATCTTAGAGGAAGGAGAGCTATTTATTTCTAAATGTTAGTATCGTACTTCACACAGGCATTATTTTAACATTTTACAAGGAGAATTCCATTGGGATTGCACCCTCATTTTTTTAAAATATGAATAGTAACACTCATTCCAAATAAACTTTGTTTTTACCAACTCTTATGCACCACCTGAGAATGCAGATGGTTTTAGACATCCATAGAGATGGAGATAACGAAGTCAGTGCCAATTTTCATTTAAAAATACTATCATGTATATTTTTTCATAGTTCTGTTAGCTACAACTCATGACCCATCTCTCGTTTAGAAATAAGAATCTATATGTTACAGTTTGAATATTGCTTTCTTTCTTCCTTCCTTCCTTCCTTCCTTTCTTTCTTTCTTTCTTTCTTTCTTTCTTTCTTTCTTTCTTTCTTTCTTTCTTTCTTTCTTTCTTTCTTTTTCTTTCTTTTTTTTTTCTTTTTTTGTATAAGAGCTTGGGCGTTTCATAAATGTCAATGAAAGATGCACACAGTGAGAAGCCATTTCAGGAATCTTACCGAGAGAGTTCACTGGAGGGGAAGCAGAGCATCCAAACAATGTGGTCTGCAGAATGGAATAAATAATCCCCGCACTTATGCAGGCCATTATCATGTGTGTACACATTGCATGCAGAGTTGAATTTAGCTGTGCTAACTGCTTTGTGAAAAGAAAATCCTCCTGAAATTAAATAATCAAAAAAGATAGGTGAATGTTGATTTCATGAAATAAACAGTGATTGAGGAGAGAAAAAAACTCGGCAGGACTCAGCAGGAAGCAAATTAATTCATGTTGGAGATTTATTCTCCTGAAGAAATTAAATTGCCCACTTCCGAATCAGTACAGTTCTTGTATGTTGATTCTTTTCCATTCTTCCTAAATTTGTTTCATGTTAGAATTCTTTAATTTTTCACCGTATTTTTTTTTTTTAAATTATAGTTTGTAACTCTAGTTCTTTGAGAGGCTCTGTGATGTTCTGTTCTCAGTTATTTACTATTACTTTAATTTGAAATTTATTTTGAAAAATAAAATCATTTTCCATTTACCACATTTATCTATTTCATTTGTCCCTGCTTCAGAAGATGATGGAAGAGAACCCCATTACTGTGTTTTTTCTGTGTTGCAAAGACTGGTTACTCAGGGGATCACGTGTATTCATGAAACTACTTGGTAATAACTGAAGGAAAATTGTGTCTCAGTGTCCTTTCATGGTGGATGACTGCTCAATTGCTGCCTCTTTCCACGTTCTCACCCTGTAGCAAGCGGGGAAAAGCACAAAATGTTGTTCTGCCAGTTAATTCTGCACACAGAGAAAGATGTCAACACACATTAAAACTGCAACCACGTTTGAGAAGACACGCAGAACTCTGCAAATGCCATTGTTGTTTGCAGAGCTCGAGCTGCAGGGATGTCGTATGTGTTTCAATCTGTTTTTTACTCTTCTGCCTTCTTAAAATAAACCATGTAATTCTGGTTCTTGGCTTTCAAATGCGAGTTATGCCATCAGTCTGTTGTGATTCATTTGTTAAGTTATTCTAGGGATGAATAGTTTGGCCTTTCTATAATAATCACTGTAACGTCACTTTTGCCTAGAGGAAGCTATTGTGTCTTTTGGAGAGCTGACAAGCAGAGCAAGGGGCATCAATGTGGCTCAAGCACTGACAATAAAAGCTTCTCTCCCACAGGTGCATTGGCAGATGGAAAATCCCACTGGCACTTGTATATTAACTTTGATGTCAAATAATAAGTCCAACCTTCCATGTATGAGGTGTTAGAACATCACCACAGCTAAGTGTTGAAGTCAATGGTAATTCTGTATTCTAGAAGAGACACATGTGAAATCATTCTCTGAGATAATTAGAACACCCAAGAACTCCCTCTGCAAAACATACCTGCATTAAGTGTCTTGAAGAAAGGGGCTAGTGTGACACACCTTTCAAGCATTAATCACCACTTCTCATACCATCAGAAGACAAAGGGACTCTGCTGAATATCTAAACAGATGAATTAGTGCCAATGTACAAATTACTGGAGGTGATGGAGAGAAGCCTTTGGCTTTTAGTGGGAATTGAATCTTTTACTACTAGCATGTTTTGAAGATGTCTTAATAATGGAAAAGATCAGCTGCATCCTTATGGGATGAGATGATGGTGACATAAAATCCCTGAGACAGAATGAACTTGACAGGACATTTATCTTTGCAATGTCAGATCTTGCTGCTCTCAAGATCACTTGGAATTGAAAAGAGAGCTTGAAAATGCTGAAATGGAGTAAAACAGTTTCAAAATAAGAACACTTTCAGGTTTGAATATAGTGCTAGTGAGGCAACCATGTCTGGCAGCTATGATACATAGGCTGTGATTTCCATAAGGAAATCTATTCAAACTGGACTGTAATAGGCTAAGGACAGAATGTGCCTCAACACCTACCATATATTGTCTTTAATATATATATAGTATGGGAACTTCTACTTTTCATTGTTTAACACAGTATTAAGTTGGTTCTCTTCCACACAGTAGTCCAAAGTTGGCATTTCAGGCAGGCACCATTCTTTTCTCTTAGTGAGGTCCAGAGACCCCAGGATATTCTGTCTTATGGCTCTACCACCAGGGAGGATCTCAAAAGTTTCTTATTGCACTGATGAAAGGAGACAAAAGATCCTAGAGAAGAGGCAGCTACTTCTCAGGGTAAGAAGACCAGCAATAACTTAATTCTGTGTAAAGAGAGGCTTGTGCAATTAACCTTCTGGCAAACGTATTTTTGAATACGTAGACAAGGCAAAAAGAAAAGATTTATGGATTAGCTAATTCTAGAAATTAGAACCTCAGTCTTTCTAAGATAGGCAAGAGACATGACTATAAGATTCATTGTTGCTCTTTTCACGATAGCTAGGAAATAGAAACAGCTTAAATATCCTTCAACTGATGAATGGATAATGAAAATGTGGTATGCATACACTATGGAATAGTATTCAGCTATAAATAAAAAATGAAATCATAAAAATTTGCAGGTAAATGGATGGAATTGGAAAAGATCACATTGAGTGATGTAACCCAGAACCAGAAAGATAAACATCATATTTTCCCTTTCATCTGGGCTCCTAGCTCTAAGTCTTCAGACATGAGTACATAACCTGGAGTAACTGAAGAAAACAGCAAAGTAAAAAGGGACCATTGTATATGTTGGAGCAAGGAAGAGAGAGGAGGAATAGTGAGGGGAATAACAGGGTTCAAATACTCTAATGTGGGAAATGGAAAAATGGGGTGGCATTAATTAGGGAATGGGGAAGAAAATAACACAGAAGAAGGAGGGATGGAGTAAGGTAACAGAGAAGATGTCTAAAAATGTCATAAGGATTCATACTATTAATTACTTAAAAATACCTATAATACATGAAAATCTGTGTATAAATATACATACATAGTTTAAATGAAAACATCCCATCTAGACTGGCAGGAGCCAAAGAATATCTAACAATAAAACCTGACACCAGGCATGAGAAAACATCTTTTGAGTATTTTGTTCAGGATTGTCCAAAAGAACCAGAAGATGCCTTACAAGATACCAAAAGAGAAACATAACCAATAGTCCTACCCAGCTATGGTGCCCATGGATCACAACAATGATCAGCACAGCAAGATAACCTTAAGTGTGCAATAGTGGCCCACACAACTTAGTGGTAACCAACAGCTCTTGAATTGGATTTAAGACCCACTTAACAAAAGGGAAATCATTCCTGGATCTGGAAACCTATCCAACCAGCAGATTCATGGATCTTTGAGGAGAACCTATAACTACCACTTTACTAAACTAGCATAACCCATAACTACATTCTAAATATTTGTCCTTATACTTACAGCTAAGTGTGGTCCTCATCCTCACCAAGAAAATTTCTCCTTGTCAAAGATGGAGACCATTATAGAAAACCACAACCAATCAAAATGTAGAGTTGCAGAGCACTGTCCAAAGTGATACATCCACAATGGACTCCCATATATACAGAGTAGGATGCATTTGGGAGAGGGGGCAGAACAATCATAAGAACCAGAGAATCAGAGTTTGTTGTAAGACTGTGATTCCTAGAAATGTTATAAGCTTTACCCATGAAGGTTCACCAATGTGAATGCCTAAACATGACAAGAACAAAGGTGACACTGATAGATTTGCTAATATGGACAAAAGTACAAGTATACAGAAATCGTGAACACCACATGAAATAACTGTATTTTAAATTCTTTTTAGCTGACTCAAACTGTGGTTGAGAATGGGGAGTAAAGTCAATAAAGTGCTTACTATGCAAACAAAAAAAAAAAAATTCTGAATTCAAGTCCAAGAAACCAAGTACAAGCCAGGCATGGTGGGATGAGAAGACAAGCAGATCCCTGGAGCCAGGTTAGGTTAACCTAATCCCTGAGTTTCAGAACCATGTGAAAAACTCTTTCTCAAAAATAGAAGGAAACAGGAAAAGCAAAGTAGAATGGTTTCTGAGGAATGACACCAAGACTAACATCTGGCTTCAACTTGCATGTGCACGCATGTGCACATATATGTACCTACCTGCATACACTGACACACACACACACACACACACACACACACACACACACTTCAGTGCCACCAAACATACATGAAAATGTAAAGAAAGGGAAGTTGATTGGAAATAGACAAAAGCTCAGCTTGTGTGCAGTTAATGTAACTGATTCATCAAATTTTCTAATAAAAAGCCTCAGAAGAATGTCTTTAAAATCTTTCAGCCACAAAAGTGTATAAGAAAGTAAATGATGGCCCTGCTGATTGACTTTACAGAATCCTTCCAAGTTTTCCCATGAAAGGAAGCTTTGAGATCCTCTGTGGAGCAGCTTGATTTGACAGTTCTATCTGGAGATCCTGATCTTATCAAGGTCTTCATAAGCAAAGATCTGGAGGTGAGACAAACCCTTTACAGGTTTTCAGAGGTAAAATGAGTTAAAAGGGCCATTGCAAAGCAGCAATACCTCGCACTGCAGAAACTCCCCATTCAAGAGGAGGACCATAGATAACTTGAGAAGCAGGTCAGAGCAGCAGGATGAAGGTGGTAGAGGCACACCCCAGCACTTATACCTGTGGATGTGTGTAGTTGTTAGGCTGCTGTGGCATCTCAGCAAGGAGACATGAAGGTATATTCATATTTGCAAACTCTGCCAGAAATCATCAGGAACCACCATCCTGGCCAGCTCCAGACTCCACAGTGGAATCTAGAGCTCCTCAGCTCAGGTGCTTTTTTTTATTCTTTCAGAACTAATCAGGTATTTTACTGATAGCACATGCAGATTATTAGCAATTAAACAAAAATCCCACAGAAATCCAACACCTGCAAACAATGTCCTAGACTTATTATAGCCCCTCTCCCAACAGTGCATAAGACAATTTTAAGCATAAATAAAAATAAACTTCCCCAACATTTCCCCTTTTTGTATAAGCCAATCAAACAATTACTTCTTATTTCTAGGACAAAATTTAACACTACATAAGCAAAAACAGTTACAAGAGAAACAGTCATGAGTTGCTAATGCACAGGACCAAATGAAACCAAGCATCCGTCAAACTTTTCATAATGTCTTTGGACAGCAGAAAAACATTATCAATGTCTAATCTGGAATTCACTAATGATCTTTTGGGCTCCTCCAAGGGCTTGGGTCACTTCTCTGGTTCTGTCCCCAGCAGCACACACAGTTTGTCCTCTGGGCTTTGGCTGGCTCCCCTCCACTGTTGCTGCTGGAGGTGGTCATCCCACGGTACTGGCATATTCAGAATGTGGAGGTCTTCTGCTGCAACTGTGCTGCACTTTCACCAATAGCCTCTTCTGGGCTCTCTTCATGGTACCAAGCCTCAACTTCTTTATATGACCCTTTCAATCTGGGCCTTCAATTGCCACTGATGATGCACCTTCATCAATAACCTTTCCTGGGCTTTTTTCACAGTGTCAAACCTCAGCTGCTCTTCATGATCCCTTCATGTCTTCAAAACGAGCAACACCTGGGTAACACTTCCAGTTCCAAATTGGGCTACCAGCATGAGATACAACCTTAGCCAGTCTGGAAGACAATTTCTCTGTGCTGAACCTGGGGAAACACTTTCCAGATTTAAGAATAGAGTCTGGTTTGCTGGAATCATAACTAGTCCTTGTCGGGAGGAAGGGTTCCCTCATGGGTGGAGTTCTCATCACCATCACCAGTGCCTGGACCACTTGTACTCAGGGTTGCAGAAAAAAAAAAAAAAAACTGTTCAGTTTAACTAAGTGGATTTTTGGCTTAAAGCCAAGGCTTGCACAGAAGCAGAGAGTCCTGGGCCTACAGGAAGAATCTCTGGCAGGAACATTCTGGGAGTTTGGGATTCTTTTTCATCACCATTATTGGTCTTCATAGACCTCATACACAACATCTTGAGCTTCAAATACATACAATGCTGCTATCAGAAAATTCAGTTTGTGAAACAATACTCTATCACCAGTGGCTGAAGGGAGCATCAGCTCCATGATCAGGAAAAACAGAAGCTTGCTTTTTCCCTGCTCCCAGCTGAACTCTGTTTTCACCATGAAAATTCATCCAAAACATTTGTCTGAAACATAGGTCTCAACTAGGAGCTTCTTCCTCAGATGTGTATGTCCACTTGTGCCTTGGGTTCCTGAGTTGCAAACTGGTCACACTACTGATCTCATGGGATTGCTGTAGGGATTAAAAATAGGATTTCAAGTAATCTGTGTAGCATTGTAGTACCTGACAAAATAAATTTCAAACCAAAAATAATCAGAAGAGGAATAGAAGGACCATATATTCATCAAAGGAAAAAAAATCTACCTAAAGGATATTGCCATTCTAAACATCTATGCACCAAACACAAGGGTACTGAAGTTCAAAAAGACTATTACAACTAAAACCATATGTGGTTTAGTGATAGTGGGTGGTCTAATACTCCACTTTCATCAATAGATGAATAATCTGATAACTGATGAATCTGAAATGACTGAGAAGAATATTCATTTTGTAGTCAATATTTTGTGTTTTGCAGTAGGTTACATCTTAAAACCCTCAATTATTCTATAATAAGCATGTAATGCACATCATAATAACTCTAGAATCAAGGCAATTTTGATGTCCGTGTTCTACTCCACAAAGGTTCCTGGTTCAAGGCTAAGTCTTTCCTTGTGGATAGGTGGAATTCTGGCTGCTGCTGTCCCATAGAAAGTGAATCACTTTGTTGTTCAGTATTGGGAGTCAGAATCATATGTAGGTCAGTGTTCGAAATGCTATATAAAGTGGGAAGGACAATGGAGAACCTACCTCCCACCTGTATGACGGTTTCCATGTTGTCTTCAAACGATGTTACTGACTAAAGAAATCTCACCACTTACAAGTGACTTTGTGATAAAGCAAGCTGGAAACAAACACTCTATCTTTTCCCCTGTGGTCATTTGATACCAACCTGCAGAGATGTATTCAGTTTTTAGAAATCACTTACAGCTCTAAAAGTCTTCTCCTCCAGGTTCTTCAGAAAAGCCCTCTTTCAGAGTACAAAACCTACAACAAAAACCTTTTGATTTCTCTGTAAAAGACTGTTTAAAAAGGTAATCTGCAGCAATAAGCTTTAAAACATTAAGGGCTTCAATTAGAATATTGGGTAAACTGTTGCAAACATTGATTGCTGTATTTTTAGTTCATATAACTTCTTAAAATTTCCAAGTCTAGAATTCACAGTGTGGGTAACATGGTGATCAGTGGAAATAAAATTTCTAATAAAATTTCCAATAAAATTAATTTTCCCTACATAATCTATCTTTGGAAGTAGACCTTTGTGTGAAATGAAGTTAATCCAAGATATAGAAAATTCTTGATTTGATCTTTTTAAGTTAGTCATACCCATTCTCTACATTACTGTGTCAATATGGGAAAATATTAGCTCGCTGGGTCTATATTTATTTGCTGAAGCTTGTCAGTCAGCTCTACGTATCTGTCAGCTGCAAGGAAGGGCTCCCTGGAGCCACAATGGAGTTGATTAATATTCAGAGTGGCAGATCTATGGACCTCCACTTCACAGAGGGCTCTCTGAGAACTGGTGAGCTGAGAGCAAAGGTTTGGCATGGCATGAAGTCTGCATTTAGATAGCCTAGATTTAGAATCAAAGGGATGATTGGGAACAAGAAGACTTTCAAGTGAATTTTGGATGGATGGATAGATTCATTAAATAAACATTACTAATATATTTCCTATGTGTTAGCACATGGGAAAAAGTATGTATAAAAACTTATCCTCTTACAACTTCATTGTAAAGTAAGAACCAGTTTTCCATAACACTGATTGTAAAGGACTGAAATTTAGAAGACATCTTCAAAGCAGGACAGACTTAAATATGGAATTAAACTAGAAGAATTTGCATGATAGCTATGCTTCAGTCTTGATTTCCTTTTTCCATTTCCTATATGGATGACTATGGATCTCAATTTCCCTTTCTATTACTTGTGATACACAGAGCAGGAATTCAGTGTAGGGAGTGCTTTGGAGAATGTGATGAACAAACAGACAATGAAGTTAGTATTTAACACTGTGGAATATACTAGAAAAAGAAATTAAAATTCCGGAGACTAAATATATGTGAGACTTAATTTATGCTCTGATTTCAAGACATGGCTTTTCCCATGCCCATGATGTTTTCTAAAAGCTTAAGCTCAATTATGTAATTATCTTGTTGTGAATTAATAGCAGTTAATGTAGTGATACTAGTGTATGAATAAAACTTAGAAAAAGCTTAAGATATTATAATTTAGATGTTTAAAAAATATGTGCAGACAAGATGAAATCTACCTTGGGCAAATCTGACATGAGTCTTCAGTTGTGACCTTTGTATAAAATAGCAACAGGACTTTCAGTTTCTTATATTTTATTATTTTATCACTCCCCTGTTAAAATATCGTTATGGTGAAAGGATGTAAAAAATATGAAGGAAATATGAAGCCTAGGAATGCAGTCACATATAGGGGGAAATGCCTCCTATTGAGAGATGCCTTTCCAAGTACAGCCATTAACAGTACTCTTAAGCAGGATTCTTCCTACCCGGGCGCCACCCTGTCCCAAGGGGCTAGTCCAAGGGCACAAGTTGACCACGCCCCCCCTGGATCCCACGGGCGGGAAACTCCCAACCAATTAGTCTAACATAGAGAGCTCAGAGCCAATCAGCTGCACGAGCCCCCATCCCCAGACCCCTTTCCCCTGAACCCAATAAAAGGGCTGGGGGGGAAGGGATCGGGGCCCGCCATGCTCATCTCCTGCGTGGGATAGGCAGGACCCGGGGCGCGCCGGTTTCAAATAAATGCCTCATGAATGTTGCAGCGATTCGTGTCTCGTGGTTCCTTAGAAACCCGCCCGGCTTGCCCTAACAATGGCGCTTAATGTAGAGTCCAGCGTTGAATTTTCCAATGCTTTTATGAATCACCAACCATGTCAAATCTCAGGGAATTCTATACCCGGGCAGCTAGGCCGAGAGCTCACTCCAAGGCTTCTTTACCCATCCTCTCCTCTCTGTTCTTTTTTGTTGTTCAGCTCCTACTCCTCTTCCACCTCCTACTCCCCCTCCGTCCTTGCTCCACCCCTTAATCCCCAGGTGTTTTTCTTCCTGTTTTCACACAGACCCTCAACCAACAAATAACAGGAACCTCCTGTCAGGGGTGGAAGCTGGGGATGGCACAGAGGTGTAAACAAGTAAAAGACTAATCTTAACTAAGATATTATCCACAACTAAACATACCATAACACTCCCCTTTACTGTGTAAGCATGGTCTAAGTCTCTTAATGTTTAGTTCTCTTATGACATGGATTCAACCTTGTATGCCATCCCAGACTGATCTTTGCTTTTTAAGTAATTCATTAAACTCCTCTTGAAACTTTTCCCATCATGTGAGAAACTTGAAAGCACAGGGACATATTTTTCTAACTTACATTTACTTCTTTAGGCACTTACATGTATAAATGGTTTCTAAAGAAAATCTCTGCAAATGGAATCTATATGGAGAACACAAGTGCACTATTAGATTCCTTTTATTATTTCTTTTATTTTCAACAATGTTCCCTGAACCTTAGGTGCTGGAGATGTATCTGTTGGACTTCAGGGATCCAAACTGGGACCCCCAGGGTCCAAACCGGAACGCCACATCCCCACAGAGACTCACAGACGGGATATCGATGCAAATAGCAAGAGGATTTATTCCAGTGCACTGGGACCGTTCTAACACACAGGATAGAAGTGGCCCCAAGGAGCAAATGGTGAAGCTTTTTGAGGCATTACCGGTGCGCGTCTGGGTCCCGCCTATCCCACGCAGGAGATGAGCATGGCAGGCAACGATCCCTTCCCCACCAGCCCTTTTATCAGGGGAAAGGGGTCTGGGGATGGGGGCTCGTGCAGCTGATTGGCTCCGAGCTCTCTATGTTAGACTAATTGGTCGGGAGTTTCGCTCGGGGGATCCAGGGGGGGCGTGGTCAACCTGTGCCCTTGGACTAGCCCCTTGGGACAGGGTGGCTCCTGGTATGCTGGGGAATGACGAATCCTGCTGATAAGCTTAATGGTCATTTCCCTGTGGGTGGGGAGGAGACTGAAGAGTACTGTTAATGGCCGTACTTGGGAAGGCATTTCCCCCTATATGTGATTGCATTTCTATGTTTCATATTTCTTAAACCCTTTCATATCCATGTGACTGCTCCAAAACAATTTTGATTGGTTGTGGTTTTCGGTAATAGTCTCCATCTTGTGAAAAGAGAAGTTTCCTTGATGAAGGAGAACTGCATTTATCTCTAGGTATAAAGACAAATATTTATAATGCAGTTAGGAATAATGATGGTTTAGTAAAATGGTCTAAGATCCATGACTTTCTTAGCTTTGAGTATGTTTTTGGATAGGCTTCCAGTCCCAGGCAATATTTCTCTCTTGTTGAGTGGATCTCAAGTCCAATTAGAGAGCTTGTGGTTTTTACTAATACATACATTAGGTTATTAGGTTATTGTGTTAGGCTAGTCATTGTTAAGATTCATAAGTGTCATACCTTGCACTGCATCTCTGGTACCATGAAAGCTAGTCCTCAGGTAGGAAAAACTCAGGTTCGTTCCAGCACGGAGGTTTCTGGGACCTGTACCTGAAGGGCAAGGTTTCTTCAGCAATAGCAACTTAACTTCCACTTATGGAAGGCAATAATGAGCAATAGCAATAGTTAATAATATTTTGGGAGTTTCTTGATAGCCCTTACCAACAAATCAAAAGAGGGCTTCTCCTGTCCAATGTTGAGGTTTTCGTCAGGTAGTGTTTGACTCTTGAAGGAAGTATTGTCAAAAAACATGAGAAAATTAAATTTAAACTATATTTGTTTATTTTTACATTGGCTTATGTGTATCATATGTTTTTAAAGGTAGATAGTAAATATTATGATTCTTTGTGACTTTTTCAGACATTCCTATTGTTTTTCACCCTCCTTCCTTCTTCCTATGCATTTATTACTCTAAATTGAAACTCTTTCCCCTTTTCCCATTTCCCTGATCATGTCATTGTACCCTGCTATTTTCTGCTCTGTCACCACCATCCCTTTCACGGGAATGGCCCCCGTTTTCTTTCCTAGTTTCCGCAGGTACTTCATGGTATGCACTTACTTCTGAAGGTTTGGAATTAGGAACTTCCATTGAAAGAGGATATTTGAAATTCATTTTTCTGGGTCTGAATTAACTCAGTCATTATGATCTTTCCTAGTTCCATCCACTTACCTGCAAAGTTCAAGATTTCATTTTTCTTCATAGCTGAATACTATTTCACACTGTATATGTACCATATTTACATTATCACCCATTTGTCAGTTGTAGGGCAGCCAGGTTTTTCCATTTCCTAGCTGTTATGAATAGAACAGCAATGAACATGGTTGAGCAAGTATCTCTGGGGTAGGATGTAGAGTCCTTTCGACATATGCCAAGGAATGCTATAGCTGAGCCATTTGGTAGATTTATTTGTAGATTTCTGAGAACTCTCCATGCTAATTTTCATAGTGGCTGCATCAGTTTGCAATTTCACTGACAGTGAATGAGAGCTCCCTTTTCCCTACTTCAGTCCCAGCATTCGTTGTCAGTTGTCCCATTCATCGTAGGGCAAGATGAAATTTCATAGTTGTTTTAACTTTCATTTCCCATAGTGCTAGGAATGCTGAATATTTTAAAAAGATATTTCTTAACTTTCCCCCCTATCCTTTTAAGCCATCTTGATTCAAGTTCCAGGCCCATTTTTTGAATGGGTTTTTTTTTTTTTTGAAGGGAGGTTCTGTTGGTTTTTGACTGTTTTGTATATTCTTGCTATTAATCCTCTATCAGATGTACAGCTGGGAAGAGTCTTTCTCATTCTGTGGGCTTCCTCTTCCCCAGATCATTTCTTTTGCTTTGCAGAAGCATTTTAGTTTCATGAAGTACCATTTGTCAGTTATTGTCCTTAATTTTTGGGCAAATGGAGTCTCATTCAGGAAGCCCTTTCCCCATACCTCTTTCATGTAGTTACTACCTATGTTTTCTTCTAGCAGTTTTGGTGTACAGGCTTAGTTCTTTGGCCCATTTGGAGTTAGTTTTTGTGCAAGGTGATGGGTAAGAGGCTAATTTCATCTGCCTGTGGACACCCAGTCTCCCAGCATCATTTGTTCAAAATGCTTTTTTAAAACAAAACAATAAAATAAAACCAGAGTATGCTTTTGGAGTTTTTGTCAAATGTCAAGTAGCTGAAGATATGTGTGCTCGTATTTAGGTATCAGTTCTGCTCCATTGATCTACATGTTTGCTTTTGTGCCAGTGTCATATTGTTTTTATTACCATGGTTCCGTGATATCTTTTGAGATCTGGAGTGGTAATCTCTTTGGTGTTGAGCTTTCTGCTGAGGATTATTTTGGCTATTTTAGTCCTTTTTTGACTCTTTAAATTTTGGTATTTTTTTTTTCACAATGAGGTGAGAATTTTGATTGGGATTGTATTGAATCTGTAGGTAATATTTGGTAGACTGGTCATTGTCATGATGCTAATTCTACCAATCCTTGAGCATGGGATGTCTTTCCCTTTTCTATCTCTTTGGAGGTTTAAAGTTTTCATTGCAGAGGTCCTTAACTTCCTTGATTAGGCTTATTCCTAGATAATTCCATTTCTTTTAGATTTTAGAGCTTAATGGCATACACTTTGTAAAAATGTTCTTTTGTAATATTCTGGATTTCTTTGGGGTCTGTTGTGATAGTTCCGTGTTCATTTCTGATTATATTATCTTAGATCCTTTCTTTTTTTTCTTTCTTTCTTTTGGTTACTTGGACCAAAGGTTGATTAATCTTGCTATCTTCTCAAAGAATCAGATTAGATTTATTGATTCTTTGTACTGTTTTCTTTATTTTTATTTCATTTATTTCTCCTCTGATTTTTTGCTATTGATTAGATTTGGATTTTGTTTGTTTCTGCTTTTCCAACTGTTTTAGTTTTATCAAATGACTAGTTTGTGCTCTTTCTAATTTTTTAACGTAGGCACTTAGAGCTATAAATTTCCCTCACTGGATGGATTTCAGTGTGTCTGAGAGGTTTTGTTGTGTTGTAATTTCATTTTCATTTATTTCCAGGGAGGTTTTTGTTTCTTTCTTGATTTCTTCTTTGATCTGTTTTCTTGCATTGTTGTCAGATGACATGCACAGGGTTATTTTGACTTTTTGAGTCTACAAGGGTTTATGTTGAATTCTAGAATGTAACCTCTTTATACAAGTTTCTGTTGCACTGCTGTGTAAATGCATATTCTTCAGTGTCTGGTTGTAATATTTTATAGATATCTGTTATATCCATGTGATGTACAGGATCAATCAATTCTAATGTTTCTGTATTTTTTGTTCAAATAGAAATCACCTATTGTTAATGCAATCATGTTACTCTTTTTCTTTAAATCCAGTAGTATGTTCTTTTAGAAATTGTATGCACCAGAGTTTTGTGTGTATATATTTAGGATAGTAATATATTTTTGGTTAACTTTTCCTTGACTAGGATGAAGTTTCCCTCTTTCTTTCTTTTGATAAGTTTCAGTTTGAAGTCTGGTCTTACATGATTGGAAACTTTTGTCCATCCTTTTACTCTAAGATGGTACCTATCTTTAAAGCTAATTTGTTTTTCTCATCAACAACAGAGAGGCATATTTTTCTTTCTTGGTCCATTCAGTCAGTCTGAATCTTTTTATGGGAGAACAGAGGCCATTGTTACATAAAGTTATTACTGATATGCTTGTTAATTGTGATACTTGTGGTTGTGATGGCTGTATTTTGTTGTCAACTTGATTACACCTGGAACTAAAACCCCAAAACGGAGGGCACACCTATGAGAAGTTTTGTTTAATTTGAATTAGAAGGATCTACATCTAATCTGGACTTTTGAGGTGGGAATAAACACCTTTAGTCCAGATTTTTAATCCAGTTCTAATCTGGGCCACACCTTCTGCTGGAACCTATATAAGGACACAGAAGAAAGAAGCCTTTGTTCTTTGTCTGCTTGCACTTGCCTCAGCAGCAGTCCATTCCTTCACTGACATCAGAGCCTACTTCTTTAGGATTCCAGCATAGACTGAGAAACAACTGAGACATCCAGCCTTTTGGACTGAACAACTACTGGATTCTTTGACTTTCTGTTTATAGCCAGCCATTGTTGGATTAGCTGGACCACAGCCTGTAAAGCATTCTAATAAATACCCCTTCTATCTATGTAGAGAGACTAATTCTATAAGTTCTATTATTTAGAGAATCCTAACGAACACAGTGGTATTGATTTTTGATGTTGGTTGTTGTTAGTGTTTTAAGAGGTACTTTTTGGAGTTTTTTTTTGAGACAGAGTTTCTCTGCTGTAACTTTGGCTATTCTGGAACTCCCAGAGATTTGCCTGCCTCTTCATTCCAAGTGCTGGGATTAAAGGCATGCACCACTACCTCCTGGCTTGGTACTTTGTGTTTTTATAATTATTAATTTGTATTTTTTCCATAGTCTTTTTGTTATGCTCATTTCTCTCTTCAGACTAAAATCATGGAAAGTGTTTATTTTTATTTTATTTCCTTCAATCATGGCAAATAGTTTGGCTGGGGATATTAGTCTAGGTTGGCCATCACATCCTTGTAGGAATTAGGATGCATTGTTCCACACTCATCTGGTTTTCAAAGTTTCCCTTGAGGAATCACCTGTTCCAATGTGACTTGCATTTTCTCTTTTGCAGCTTTCAATATTCTTTGTTTATTTTTTTTATACTTTGTGTTTTAACTATGATATTCCATGAGTATTTTCTCTTTTGGTTTTGTCTATTTGGTGTACTATGGGTTTCTTATATCTGTATGGGTATGTCATTCTTTAGTTGGAACATTTTACTCTATGAATTTTGGAAAATATGAATTTTTTTAACAGCATTAGTTCTTTCAATTGATAAGTATAAGATTTTTTTAAATTTTTAACATCCTTTTGAAATTATTTCATCTATATTTCATACTTTTCATTGTAAAGGGTATTCATGTTCTTGCTTAAATTTATTCCTATGCATTTCAAGTCTAATATGAATAGGATTACTTTCTGGGCTTACTTCTCAACAAGTTTATTATTGGTATATGAAAATGTCACTGATCTCACTTCCTACAACTTGACTGAATTTATTGAATTTATTTATCAATTCTGTCTTATTGGCGGGAGAGTTTAGTTTTTACTGTATATAAAATCACATCACCCGCGAACAGGAACGACTTGACCTTTTTACTTCCTATTTAGATGCCCTTTATTTCTTTCTGTATTTTTATTGGTTTAGCAATACTAAGTTGAATGAGGGTGGTGAAAATGAAAATATTTGTCTTGTTCCTGATCTTAGAGAAAATGATTTCATAGTTTTCCATTCAATATAATGTTGTCTGTGGACCTGCCACACATAGTCACTTATTCTACTCAGCTAAGTTCCTTTCATGTCAGTATGTTTAATGATTTTGTCAGGAATGAAAGTTTAATTTCGCCAAACAATATTCTGCATCTATTAAGATGACCAAATAGTTTTTGTCTTCCTTCTGTCGATGTGTTACAATTACTGGTTGCTGTATCTGGAGCTACTGTGTTTTTACTAGGACAAATACTACTTGATCATGATGGCTAAACTTTTTAATGGGATTTTGGAACCGAAGTACTAAGATCTTGTTGAGAATTTTTGTACTTATGTTCATCAAGAACATTGGTTTGTGGTTTCCTTTTCTGTGTCCTTATTTGGTTTTTATATCTGAATAATGATGGTCTCATTGAGTGAACTTACAAGTGTTCCCCTTTGATGTTTTGGGTAGCTTGAGAAGAACTGGCATTCTGTTTAGAAGTCTGGTAAAATTCATCAGTGAAGGGTCTGATAGTGTAGCTCAGTGTAGTGCACTGGCCTGGGATATGATATTTAATTTAACACACACACACACACACACACACACACACACACACACACACACCAGTTGTCTGGTTTGAATTCTCTGTCATCAGGCGTTCATCTGTTATTTGCAAGTTTTCTATGTTCTTATGGTTATGTTTTGGTAGGTTATACATATCTAGACACCGAGTCATTTTCTCAAGGTTTCTGATTTGTTGTCTTGTGGTTATTCCTATTAGTCCTTAATAATCCATTGTGTCTTAGCTAAACTGATTTGTTTTATAGCTCTGTTTTCTTTATTAGGGTTCTCTCTCTCTTCTTGTTAGTCTACCTAAAGATCTGTGAACGTTGTTAATTTTTTTCCAGAATGGGGGGGGGACAACTCTTAATTTCCTTGATCTTTTAATTGTTTAATTAGAATCAATTTTTAAAAATTTCTTCTCCAGTATTTATTTTATTCTTTAGGCTAATTTTGGAGATGACTAATTTTTGCTTCTCTAGTTAATCAAGTTGTATTATCAGTCTTTTATTTGAAACTTTTCCATTTTTAATAAAAACATAACTGTAAACTTGCTTCTTGAGACTGCTTTTGTTATAATCCTTATATCTCATTGTTTTGTTTTCATCTTCATTTATTTCTTAATTTCCATGTCATTTTTTTACTGGCTGGGTACTCAGCTGACCCTTTCTGCCCTTCTATGAGGGGTATAAACAGTCACAAAGCTCACTTGGGATGCCCTTTTGCAAGTGGGCACAACTGAATGCCCCAATATGGTGGTTGTTTGGCTCAGAGGATAGAGCCATACAACAGTGACTTTCTTTCTGATAGAATAGAGACTGTTAGTTTTAGTTTGACCTATATACATTTGTGTAGTTTCCATGTGGTTTCTTCATCTATAATCAGTGTTTACAATGCTTATGAGTATCTCTGTAGCTTAGCCAACAGGGCTTATGTAGGGCCGTTGTAGCTGGAACAGAGAATTTTCAGGTGGTATGTGTTTGTTTGTAGTTCTGGAACCAAGTATAGAAGTATAGAATTCAAATAGTTGCACATTTTCTGTTTAAAATATTTTTATGAATTCTTTGAGAATTTTATACAACTTATTTTGAACATATTCATCCTCCCCATCACACTCCACAACCTTCCATCCCTTCCCACTAGACTTTAAGTTTTCTTCCTTTCCTTATTGAGTCTAATTTGTGTTGCTCAGCAAGTCTTGGGATTAGAGCCTATTTTTGTGTGTAGTTAGCCTTTCAGGGACTCCATCATCAAAGGAAATTGACTACTCTTCTCCGAGGAGTAAACAAATACTAATAGCTCCCAAGCTAATCACTCTGTGCTAGAATTTTGTCTGGCTGGAGTTTGTGCAGGCCTTGTGCATGCTGTCACAATTACTGTGAGTTCACACTTGCATCTGCCTAACATTCTATTCTTGGCAAGTCAAAGAGGTAGTTCCCTTCCAATGCTTGATTCTTTTCTTTCTTGTATTCATTATATCAGTGGATAAATATGGGTTCATTAGCTAAGGTATCAAAGCAAAAAAAAAAAAAAAAAAAAAAGATAAAACCCTTTACCCACCAAATCCCTCAACAAATAAAATAAAAAGAAGATTCAGATCAATTTGGGGATAGATTTTTAAACAAAGCAATGCCTTATAATGTTTATAAGCCTTGTGAATACCTGTATTATAACTCAATTCACATTCAATAGTATTATCTGTTCCTATTTTAATTTTTAGGTGGTTTGAGTCATCACGATTTTGAGATATCATGCCTCCAGGCAGAGTAAATTAGGCAAAATTTGAAGTTGTTTTAGTCAGATGAAGCGAAGGACTAGTAGATATACTAATATAGAGTTAACTGGAATTAAAACCTCTGAGATAAATTATCAGGCTAAAATTCCATCTAACCTGATGCACAGTATTTAGGATGTTACTCTGCAGAAGAAATATACTTTATATTGAATTTTAGTAAAGAAAATCACTTAAAAAAATCAAAAAGCAACAGCTCAGCTGTGGTAACCTGACAGCTAATGTACAAGCAAAATTTGTGTCAAGCCAGCATATTCTGGGACACATGGACACTTCTTTAGAGGGCAAGCTATTAAATTTAATTTGTAAAAGGGCAGAATGCTTATGAATCTTTTAGCACTCCAATAATCTGACTTGTGAGTGGACTAAGTCACACAAACTTGCTCATTATCAAAGCATATCAGAAGAACTTGGTAAAGGCTTAGAAACAAACCACAAAGTTGGTTAGACAATAAGACCTTTAAGAAGATTAATTAAATTGAGGTTATTTTGCCTGAAGCATGAAGAACTAATGAGAAATCTTTTTTTCTAATCATTTATGTCATCGTTGCTTTTATAGGTTAAAAATAATAATGTTTTTGCAAAAAGTTCAAGTTACACAGAAATGTAAGTGCCCAGAGTGAATTTTACCTGTCCAGGATACCTGTCAACTCCAGCAATAGCCTCCACTAACAGCTGATTAACTAACTCTAAATATTCTTTGGTACTTTCCCCTATATCATTTTCAAAATACTAATTACGCTCTTAAATAATACTGATTTTTTTCAAGTTTTAGACTTGTTAAGTTGCTGGAGAGGAGGAGAATGGAAAAAGGAGAAAGGCCATATTTATTACGAAGCAGTAAAAGTAGTACAGGAGATGTGACAAACATTTTGGACATTTCTCTCTAGAACACCAAGTCTTTAAGATCATGGAGAAACCAGCTCCTTCCCTATTTCCTATACTACCAGACTGTATGGAGGGGAAGGACAGAGTGTGCCAATCAGGAACATTGTGGTGAGCATTTAGGTAGTCAGCCCAACACGAATCCATTGAATGACTCTTTAAGAGTAAAACTCTGCATATTTCTTTTAGATAGAGGCAATCAAAAAGGTATATTTTGATGTCTCTTGAAAGAACAGCTGGAGGAAGTTTATATCAATTTTTATTTTTCTATTTACTTATTTATTTAAGTTTTTTTGAGGCAGGGTTTCTCTTTTGTAACTCTGG
The DNA here is from genome assembly GCA_026225945.1 of Cricetomys ansorgei. NCBI lineage: Eukaryota > Metazoa > Chordata > Mammalia > Rodentia > Nesomyidae > Cricetomys > Cricetomys ansorgei. The sequence goes on along the minus strand of JAMJFZ010001360.1, from coordinate 654,589 downwards.
CTATCCTGGAACTCAGTCTGTAGACCAGGCTGCCTTGAACTCACAGAGATCTGCCTGCCTCTGCCTCCTGAGTGCTGGAATTAAAGAAGTGTGCCATCATTGCCCTGCAGTCTATATGAATTTATTTCCTCCAATTCCTACACTAATCATAGCATTTTAAGAAACCTCAGTGAACACCATGAGATCATGAGATGGCATGTGATTTGGAATATTTGAAATAAAATGCTCAGAAGCAGGAGATCATGGCCTGGCAGCATCAACTGAGCACCAGTGTCAGAACTATATTTGTCTACATGCCTTTAAAATGAAAAAATAAATCTTATTTTCTTACTATGATTGCCATTAATTTTGGCTTCTAGAAGCATGTTCATAACAGACATGATGGCAGGATCACTTCTATCACTTGCTTCGACAATACTGATGGATAGACTCTAAATCTGGCTTTCTCTTCCACACCAAGAAACCTATCAAGTAAAATTCGTCTAGGTTGGAATCTTGTTAGGGAGTGATGATAATTCTATTTTTTTTTAAAAAAAATATATGTTCTACGATGTCAAAGGCACATAATAAATGATAATGTCTTAAGAATATTTGAGAGCATATTTTAAAAATCATGGAAAACTGATCATCAGCATGCCAGCAGGGTGCTCAGTCTGGAGGCAGAGAAAGCTAAATTGGAGCTTGTGTTAAAAGTTTGTATTATGGGGACTAGAGAAACCACTCAGTGGTAAAGACCCCAAAATCTGGTTTATAATCTATGTATGGTTAGGTGGCTGACAACTGTAGCTCCTGTAACTCAAACTTCAGGAATCTGGCGCCCTCTTTTGGCATCCTCAGGCATATTCATTCAGTGTGCTCAACTCATCTCTAGCATACATGTAGCTAAAAAACAACTTTTACAAAAATTATATTTTGAACTAAAATGAAATCAGCTGAAGAAGAAAAACAAATCTGTTAGCTTTGGATGCATTGCAGCACAGTAGTTAACAAAATGGGTTTGTGGAATGCTCCTGTTTTTAGTGTTGTCACTTTATAGTTTGGAGCAATTGTGGGAATTGTGGGGAATTCACCTCTTCCCATCCCAGTTTCCTCACACGTGAAATGCACAACATGAGAGTACCTATTTTAGAGTGGTCTTACAACTATTTAAAAAATGATATATATATGTGTATATATATGTATATACATATTTATGTGTATATATGTATATACATATTTATAACCCTAACCCTAACCCTAACCCTACTGCAGTCCTTATGAGTTCTGCAAGAGCACCAGACCAGGCAACCTCAAGACATATTTGAGAGACCCAGCAGGTTCCATGTCTGCCACTTCAGGCTTTCTGAGCCCCTAAGAGTGCTGGTCACTTGACTCTGTGGGGTTTGTTCTCCCAGTGTCCCTGATCCCTCTGGTCCCAGCAGTCCCTCCTCCACTTTTTCTGTGGGTAACTCAAGCTCTGCAGTTTGTTTGGTCCTGGGCCTCTGTGTCTGCTCCCTTCAGCTGCCATGGGGAACCTCTTTGATGAGGATTGGGCTAGGTCCCAAACTATGAGGAGAGCAGGATAACATTAGAAGTCTTTTCCTGACTGCCCAGACTAGTTCCTGGACTGCCCTGGAGTATTGGTCATGATTTTCCTTCTTTAGCATGGGGTAATGCCCTTTCATTGACCTAGCAGATCTTGTGGTGAGGCCATGTTATAGGAGGAAGTTTTTGTGGCTGGGATGGCATCCCAGTTTAACCATTGGAAGCCTTTCTTGGTTGTAAGAGATGGTCAGTTTGGGCTTCCTATTCCTGATTACTAGAGGTCATTGCTAGTGTCTCTTTTGTTGATACTGGTGAGTCTCTACAGCACTAGGTCTCCCAATTCTCACCTACATGTCCTCCAATTTTCTAGTCATCTCTCCATATATTCTCTCCCTCCATTTTTCTCCCCCTTCCTTGTGCCTTCTTTTCCCATTCCTATCTTTTCCCATCCCTCCTGCATCATCTACTCTATTTTCCCATTACCAGGGGGATCCTTATGTCCTTACTGAAGCCGTCCTTGGTGTACAGTCTCACTGGGTCTGTGGATTGCAGCACTTTTATCCTTTGCTTAACAGTTAATATTCACATATAAATGACTACATACTATGTTTGTCTTTCTGGTTACTGAGTTACCTCACTCACAATGATTTTTTTCTAGTTCCTTCCATTTGCCTGCAAAGTTCATGTAGTCATTTTTGTGATAGCTGAGTAATACAAATTGGAAGGAAGAAGTCAAAGTATCCTTATTTGCAGATGATATGACAGCATTTATAAGCGACCTCAAAAGCTCGACCAGGGAACTCCCACACCCGATAAACAACTTCAGAGAAGTGGCTGGTTACAAGATCAACTAAAAAAATTCAGTAGCTCTCCTATATAAAAATGACAAATGGACTAAGAAAGAAATTTGGGGAGCAACACCCTTCACAATAGTCACAAATAGCATAACGTATCTTGGGTTGACTCTAACCAAGCAAGTGGAACACTTGTGTGACAAAAACTTTAAGTCCTTGAAAAGGGAAATTGAAGATCTCAGAAGGTGGAAAGATCTCCCATGCTCCTGGATTGGTAGGATTAACATAGTAAAAATGGCCATTTTACCAAAAGCAATCTATAAATTCAATGCAATCCCTTTCAAAATCCAAATATAATTCTTTATAGACGTTAAAAGGGTAATGCTCAACTTCATATGGAAAAACAAGAAACCGGGGATAGCTAAAATAATCCTAAAAAATAAAAGAATTTCTGGAGGTATTGACATTCTTGATTTTAAGCTGTACTACAGAGACATCGTAATAAAAACTGTATGGTACTGGCATAAAAACAGACACATTGATCAATGGAACCGAATCAACAATCCAGGTATAAATCCACACACTTATGGACACCTGATCTTTGATAAAGAAGCCAGAAATATACAATGGAAAAAGAAAGCATCTTTAACAATTGGTGCCAGTCTAATTGGATGTTCCCATGTAGAATAATGCAAATATACCCATATCTATCACAGTGCACAAAACTCAAGTCCAAGTGGATCAAAAACCTCAACATAATACAGATACACTGACCCTGATAGAAGAGAAACTGGAGAATAGCTTGAACACATTGGCACAGGAAACAACTTCCTGAACAGAACACAGATAGCTCAGGCACTAAGATCAAGGTTTAATAAATGGGACCTCATGAAACTGAAAAGTTTATGTAAAGCAAAGGAAACTGTCAATAAGATAAAACGGCATCCTACAGTGGGAAAAGATTTTCAGTAACTCCACTTCTAATAGAGGGCTAATATCTAAAATATATAAAGAACTCAAGAAATTGGAAATCAACAAAACAAATAACCCAATTAAAAATGGTATACAGATCTAAACAAAGAATTCTCAAAAGAGGAATCTCAAATTGCTGAGAAACACTTAAAGAAATGTTCAACATGCTTAGCTATCCAGGAAATGCAAAGAAAAACTACTCTGAGATTCCATCTTACACCTGTCAGAATGTCCTGGTGGGGATGTGGAACAAGAGGAACACTCCTAAATTCCTGGTGGGAATGCAAGTTTGTACAGCCACTATGGAAATCAATATGGTGATTCCTCAGGAAATTGAAAATAGACCTACCTCAAGACCCAGCTATATCACTCCTGGGTGTATACCCAAGAAGACATTCTGTCCTATCACAAAGACATTTGCTCAACCATGCTTATAGCAGCTTTGTTCACAATAGCCAAATTAGAAACAACCTAGATGCCCCTCAATGAAGAATGGACAAGAAACTGTCGCATATTTGCACAATGCAGAACTACACACCTATGAAACTCTTTTTGCTTAGAATTCTATCTCATGAGCAATGCTCACTAGTGTAAGTTAGTGCTCTATTTAATTTATTCTCCCCAAATTCCTTTGGAGTACTGCTGGAAGAACTTAAAATATATGTCTGTACATTTTATTGAAGTGCTTTTTTGCATTTTCAGCACAACATCATACTTCTCTTAAATATTATATCTGTCTTGTCTCCATGCATCTGTTTCTTGTCTTTTGAAAGATAGCAAACAGTTTATAGAATAATTCTGAATTCATTTCTATTTAAGACAATTCAGCTTGACCTGAATATAGTAATGCCTACAAGGAGCCTCAGGTACTCTGGAAACAGTGCAGTCAAAACAAAAAACTGTGGTCCAAACTTGGACTGTTTTGATAAGTAAGCAAGGCATCAATAAAACCTGGGGACTGAGATAGTTAATCTCTGCTGTGAACTTGATGAGATCTCAAACCCCTTGAGAGCCTGTGGACATATTGTATGGGTATTCTCTTGATTAGGTTGTTTGATGTGGGAAAATTCATCCACTGTGAGTGGTACCATTCCCTGTGCTGTGAGATCTGAGACTAAATAAACAGGAAAAAAGGAAACAAGAATAGCATTCATCACTACCTGTTTCTGGACTGTGGTGCAATGTGACCAAATGCTTCAAGCTCCAGCTGCAGTGACTTCCCTAAATGGACTCTAGTCTGAAAATGTAAGTCAAAATATACTCTTTCTTCTTGAAACTGCTTTTGTCACAGTAGTTTGTCATAGTGATAACAAAAGTAACCAAGACAGAAAAACACTATCAAGAACTGGGGCTGCTGTGGTAAACCTGACCATACGATCCACAGGCCTTTGGAAATGATTTGTTTGAAGACTGTGGAAGTATTTGAAACTTTGTGTTATAAAATCCCTTGAATGGCATAAGTAGAGCTTAATAGGACATTTTTGTGGGAGCTTGGAAGACAAGAATGCCAAGAGAGACAAGTGAATATATGGTTTTTGGTTCTTGAATTTCAGAGGAAGAAAAAAATAACCTCTCTCAGTAACTAGGATAGGGCCCATGCATGTGATAATTTGGCAAATAATTTGGTTTTATTCTCCTGTGTCTTGAGAACTTGAGTGAAGTTGAATTTAAATGTAATGGATTAATTGGCCAAGGAAACTTCAAGGCAGGAATAGCTGTAATCATTGAAGAGATCAGCCTCCTTGAATAGAAATCTCCTACATTATACTAAAACAGTAGAAAAGGCATTTTGAAGGTGAATCCCTGCCATTGTAACTGGGTTTTGTGAAAATCTGAAATTATTTAAAGAAAAAAAAAAAGCCTGAACTAGAAGGGTTCCCTGTTACTTGAAGTAAGACAACTACTTAGGGAAGTGTTTCTTCAGGGTGAATGCATAGAACTCGATACAGATTTGGTCCAAGTGGGGCAGATTGCATCTCAAGCTGGAAGAAACTGGCAATGCTCCCTATGTGGTACTGGTTTTACTGTCTTGGAAGAAGCAAGATTGAGAAGACAAGAGAGGCATATGTGTATATTTCCTTACTTCTAATAAAAGCCATCCTTTAATTCCTGATTCTGTAACTGGAAGAGAAAATGAATCTGCTCAAGACTCCTAGACAGTAACAAAAGGACTATAAGACATCCACTCAGGAGAGCTACCAACATGTAATACAACCATCTTAACGGAGAGGCTACATGTGCTATGGGTTACTGTTGTGGGATATTTTACTCTTGTGTGCTGTTTTGGTTTGCGAAAGGGCTTTGATTCATTGTAGCTATGAAGCCGGATGCCTTGCAGCTGGTGCAGGCCTTGCTTCCTACCCATTCACACCCTTGTGCCTAGCCCTGCTAAGATCTCCACAAGATAGAACTAACTGTTTACAGTTGAAGGTGACCTATGACATGAAAGAACTTCAGATGGGTGATCAGAGAAGACTCTGAGGATGCTAAGATACTATTGTGTTGTAATGAAGGCCTGGTTGTGGAGAGGGGCTAGGGAAAGTTTAAAAGGGTCTAAGGAGAAGCAGACAGGAGGATGAAATGGAGAAGGAAATGGAGAAAGGATGAGAGAGCTTTTGGGGGAAGGAGTGAAGTCTGCCTAGCCGCCCGGGTATTGAATTCCCTGAGATTTGACATGGTTTGTGATTAATAAAGAGCATTGGAAAATTCAACACTGGACTCTGATTAAGCGATCAAAACCTACTTTAACAGGTTACCGAGTTAAAAGAGTAAAGTTACCTAAACCCTTTGGAGTCCAGCAAGTTTCACCATAAGTCCCATAAGGCAGACAAGGACCTTCAGAATCTGTTGTTTTTCCTGCTAGATTTTGATCTTACTTTAGCCTGATCATTCCTTGTAATGCTCAGATTCTTCCATTTTGGAATGAGACTTTCTGTGCCACTGTATGTTGGAAGTTGGTTACTTGCTTTTGAGTTTAAGAGATTTCCTTGACTTTCAAATGAGATGTACCCTTCGGACTATTACATTTTTGAAATTGTTAAAGACTTTGGAGATTTCTGAAGATGTATTATGTATTACATGAAATGATGATTGCACATTGAGGACAAGGGGGTGGACATTTATGATTTAAAGTGATATGTTTAGCTGTTAAGTTGGCAAGGGTGGAGTTGTGGTAATTAATCTCAGTTGTCATTTTTATCTCCTGAGAGAAGAGCCTCTGTTTATGCCTGTGAGGCATTATTCTGATTAGATTAATTGAAGTAGGAAGACCCACACACTGTGTGTTGCACCTTCCCTGGGTGGCATCTGAAGAATGTTCTTCAGACTGAAGAAAGAGGAGACAGGAAAGTGAAAAATAACATTGGGCACTCTCTGCTTCTTGGCTGTGGATGCAATGTGAACAGCTCCTGCTACTATGACTCCTCTGTCATTATGGAGTGTGATCTGGAACTTTGTGAGCCCAAATAAACTCTTTCTTGCTTAAGTTCCTGTTGTCAGGATATTTTATCACAGAAAGAGGAAAGGCAAATAAGGAAGAAACCTGTCTATGTGTCCTAAATGGTTGTTTCAAGGGTCCTCTCTCAGCTCATCCTACCTACAGCCTTAGAGGTACTGCACTCATCTTCCAGTTTTAGAATGACAGGCTTGTTTTGCTTAGACTCAAGGAAAGTATCAAGGGACTATTTGGGAATAGATAGATGAACTTCTATCTCATACTGAACCATACATGTCCTTGAAGGGCAGCAGAGCAGAGAACCATAAAAAAACAGATGTTACTATGAACATTTTGTAGTTACTTAAGATTCTGTTTCTCAAAGGGCTTTTTCTAAGCTACATGCTTGTGAGGTTTTCTGTAACCTGACTTTTAAGACAAGGTAGTCTCATAAAATTTACATGTGCATGAAGTAAATTATATCTGTTAATATGTAATGCAGCTGTGCTCTGGGACATGAATTATGTAATTTAAAGGTAGTAGTACTAATCCCACCATATAAGATGTAGTAGGTAGTGGAGCATATCAGGCATTTTGCTAAGTACATTATATGCTAGGAGTGATGTCATAGGAGTAACTCCATTGTAGGGAACACTGCCCCATGGTGAGGAATCAGTATAGCCCTGATTATACACTTAACCTCTCTTCTAGCTGAATTACCTTCCTTAGTATTAGTACTGTTCCTCAGAAGAACATTTTAGCACAGACCCTCAGTGGAGGCTACACTGGGATGAATCTTAGGTAGACAGTTTTCAATATCCTTCCTTTCCTCCATTAAGACCTCCCAAGACTTACTCCCAGTCCTATACAGCTGCCTCTTGCAGGAGCCCCTCTCCATCCTACTTCCATTTCAAGGGGACTATGATTCTTGATGTAGATCCCAGTCCCCCTAACTTTACCTATAGCCCCTCTCAGCCTTTCCACCTTGAAGACATCTCTAATTTTTCATATCACCCGGCCACCCACAGAAGTACTCTGCCAGGGACCCCCACAGGCACCACACTTGCCTAACAACCAGAGGAGACAAAAGACACCAAAAACAAAACAAAACAAAAACAAAAACAACAAAACAGAACAGTCACCCAAAAAAAGTAAGACCAGATACCAACACCAGACATCACCTCAAATATCATAATTCCAGATGCCTAGATCCCAGTACAAAAATACAAACATGAACAACCAAGACAATATGCCTCCATAAGAAGCCTGTAACTCCATTACAGTTGGCTCTAAGAAATGTAATGTAACTGAAGCACAAGACAAGATATTCAAAATAGCAATTATGAAAATCTTCAAGGACCTTAAAGAGGAAATGAATAAATCCCATAATGAAATCTGTGAGAACACAAACAAATAAGTTGATTAAAATAATGGAAACAATTCAAGGCATGAAAGTAGAATTCAACAAGGAAATAAAATTACTAAAGAAAACCAAGCTGATATAAAACTGAAAATGAAAAATTTAGGAAGCCATAAACCTCAGAGATAATTCTCACCAACAGAGAACAAGACCCTGAGGAATCTCAAGTGTTTAAGACAAGGTAGAAGAAATAGATACATCAGTCAAACAAGTATTAAATTTTAAAAAAAGTATCAAAATTATCTAGGATATCTGGGACACTAAGAAAAGACCAAATCTATGAATAATAGTAATAGAAGAATGGGGTATGAGAAAACCCAGCTCAAAGGCACAGAAAACATTTTTTAAAAAATCATAGAAGGAAATCTAAAGATGGAGGTGCTTATGAAGGTATAAGAAGCATACATGATACCTAATAGGGCTAAAAAAGGAAATTCCACACAGCACATAATAATCAAAACACTAAATATACAGAACAAAAATAGGATAGTAAAGATGCAAAGAAAAAGTACCAAGTATTAAATAATTCAGGTCCATTAGAATAATAGCTGACTTCTCAATGGAGACTCTGAAAGCTAGAAGGGCATGGATAAATCTTCTACAAACTCTGAGAAACCACAGATGCCAACCCAGACTACTATTCCTAGCAGACTGTCAACGATAATCAACAAAGAAAGAAAAATATTCCGTTTAAAACCAAAATTAAGAAATTTCTATTTACCAATCTGGCTGTACAGAAAGCATTAGAAGAAAAACTTCAGTCTACATAGGTTAACCACATACAAGAAAACAAGGATTAAATATTCCAAAATTAATAATTCAAAAGGGGGGCTATGCACCATAACAACAAAATAAGAGGAATCAAATAATACTCCTTATTGATAACTCAGTATCAGTGGTTTCTACTACCTCATAAAATACCATACTAACAGATTTGATTAGAGAAGCAGGTTCCATCTTTGTGTTGCATCCAAGAAACACATCTCACCATGATAGATATCACTGCATGATAAACTAATGGAAAATGGTATTCCAAGCCAATGGACCCAAGAAGAAGTAGATACAGCTATTTCAATATCTGACAAAATAACAAAAACTAATCAGAAGTGATAGGCAAGGATACTACATACTCATCAAAGGAAAATCCATCAAGGATATATTACAATTTTAAACAGTTATGGACCCAATACAGAGGTATCAAGTTTGTAAAATAAACACTGCTACAACTGAAATCATGTACTGACTCTCACACACTGAATGGGTGACATCAATACCCCATTCTTGCCAATACACAGGTTGACCATCCGGACCAAGCTAAACAGAATACTGGTATTAAATATGTTATAAATCATCCTAGCAGAAATGTACAGGACACTTCACCCAGTGCAAAAGAATATATCTTCTGAGTAGTTCATGGAACTTTTTCCAAAACTGACCATGTGCTTGTATACAAAGCAACCAACCTATACAAGAAAATTAATAATACCCTGCATCTTATCTGACCACCAGGGATTAAAACTGGATACAAGCAACAACAGAAAATGGTAATTTTTTAGTCAATGGTCTATAATTTTTCCCTCTACTGAAAATAAAATTGCTTTCTTTTTTGATCTCCTGTTGAACAGCTTCTTGAAACTCCATCAGTCTCTCTTTGTGTTGGTTCCTTTCCATGAGAACTTGAGCCATTTCTACCCTAGTAAACTACTTCCTCTAGGCTGTGGGAATGTTACTTTAATAGTTCTTCTCAGCCTTCCTAATGATGGGAACAATTAATATTCCTCATGTTTGATGATCCTCAACCATAAGATTATTCTTGTTACTACTTCATAACTGTAATTTTACTACTGTTATGAATTGTAATGCAAATATATGATATGCAGAAGGTCTTTGTGTGAGGGATTGTGACCCATATCATTATAGCGTCTGTAATGATAAGAGAGGATGGCAAATCACTCTGGGATTTATATATGTTTCAATATTAACCTCACACTTAAACCAAATCTTAAGTTTTTAAACATTTTTTAATTTCTAACTTAGTAAGAAGACTTTATAAAATAAAAGTTTATAAATAAAATTTTATTAAAAATTTTATAAAATAAATCAGAATTAATATTAGATTATTGTATATTATTTGTTATTTGAACATGTAAAAGAATTATTTAAAAATTATGTGTTTTCAGATATGAGCAAGGAAACAGATTTAATATGCCCTCAAAAAAACAAATTAAATAGTCAATGAAGATGAAGAAATTAATTCATGCATGGTACTATGGAGCAGGCAAGCATTTTGATTTCATCATCTAACCCCAATCCAGCAATCAACAATATTATGATGTTTGATGGTAATACTTAATGAAAACTAAATAAATGAGAGGAAAGTTGAAAAATTGCAAGGTGAATGTGAAGAGCTATATTATGCATTTACTACAAAAGGTAGGACTTTAGACTTTTAAAATATCAAAAAATTCTTTCCTGAAATGTGTGAAATATTCCCAGCCACTCTAGTCATTAACATTTCAATGTGAATCTGTCATATAGAAAGCACTCATTTTGAAAGATATTAGACTATATTTTGGGCAGAAACATTTGCTTGTAAAATAGGCATGGGAAATCCTGAAAGTCTGATAAATCTTCAACGTTTTCCTTTAGTCTTGGTTTGTTTTGTTTTTCAAATTTACTTGACATTTCTTTCATAGAGCATTAGTCATTAGAAAATATTTAATGGGAAGATTCCATCCTTATCTTTATTGAAGAATTTCTTAGTCTTTATTGTAGGTAACATACTGTAAATAGCCTAGGAGAACTGGACATAAATGAATTTTAAACTTCCTTGAACATGGAATACTTTTTCGTGGAATATATGCTAGCTTTTTTTTTTTTTTACCAAATAAGTTTGTAAGAGTACTATTTGAGAAATGCTATCCAGCAAACAATAAGGAAGAGAGTGATCCAGCCTCAAAATGAATCATATATTGTAATCAAATGCCAAATGAAGGGTTTTTGTATTTCCCATACCCTTGTACAATCTAGACCATGACACATTTGTTTGAAGTATTTAGAGCCTCTTTAAGGTGGAAAAAAACTAGTTGCTTATTATTGTTGCAATATTCTTTTCCATTTTTATTTTATTGAAAATGTATTTTTTTTCACACAATGTAATCTAACTACGGTTATCCCTCCCACAAACTCCTCTGAGATCCCACCTGTCCTCCAATCCGAATCTACACCCATTCTGTCTCTCCTTAGAAAACAAAAAAGGCATTTAAAGAATAATATAAAATTGATACTATAAAACAAAAACAAACAAAACCTGAACAGGACAAACAAAGAAATAGAAGAAAAAGAGCCAAAGAAAACCCATAAAACCATGGGAAACACATGTAGACACGGAGACACACGTTCCTACACACTCATAGAAATCCCATAAAACCCACAAAACTGGGAGTCTTAATATATATGCAGATCACTCATAAGGTTAAATCAAAATGCCCTGACAAAAAATTATGAGACAAAGGACTTTGAAAGATGTGTGCGTATGTGTGTGTTTTAGCTGGACATGGAGCTTGTCCTTAAGAGTGGTTTGTATACCCAGTGAGACTCCATTGAAGAAAAGTAATTTCTTGTTTGTGAGTTGCTATTCATTGGACCTGGCTCTGGGTTAGGGATGAGGGCTTGTGCCTACTTCTCCTCTCAGCAATGGGATCCCAGCTGAACAGTGCTTGTGCAGCCCCTGTACATGCTGCCACAGACTGTGAGTTCAGAGTGCCTCAGTCCTGCTATGTTTAGAAAGTCTTGTTTCTTTGGTGTCCTCCATCACCTCTGGCTCTTCCAATCTTCCCACCTCCTCTCCTTCAGGGTTCCCTGAGTCCTTAGAGATGAGATTTGATGGAAATATCCCATTTAGGACTTAATGTTCTAAGTTTTCTTACTCTTGTAATAGGGTCCCAGGATATAGTAGTCCTCCAGATCTTAGCACAACTGACTCCATGATAGAAGTGCCATTCAGGCCATAAAACTCAGCACTACCTGCCAAAATGGAAATAAAGACCCAATCCATCAAAGTTCATAGTTCTGTGGAAGGCTCTAAATGTACTAACCTTGCTTTGTAGCTCCTGTAGTTCTGCTTCTGGCTAACTTTTGTTAACTGAAATATGCCAACACAGAATATGTTTTTTGTGATTAAAAGTTCAACTGAGAAAGGCTTGATGCTACACTGGGATCCTGAATACACAGGGTGTCACTGGCTGGCTAACTGGCTTTAAGTTGTGTATTAGTAGTAATTTTTGGTATATGTCCCACAATACTCTCTGCACATTACTTGTCTGCAGATCTCTGTATTTGTTCCCATCTGCTGCAGAAGGAGGCTTCTCTGATGATGGCTGATTAAGACTCTGATCTATGAGTACAGAAGAATATTATTTGGAGTCATTTTATTACTATGGTCCTTTAGCAGAACAGTATTATTTGGTTTACACATAAGTCCTTGGCTTATCTGGTCCCAGGTTCTTGGTCACCTGACCAGTGTTGGGGATGGGTTCCATTTAATAAAGAAGGCCTTAATTCCAGTCAGAAAGTGGTTGGTTACTCCTCCAAGCATTGTGCCATTACTTGCAGGCGGTTCATCATTGTAGCTGGAAGAATTTATAACTGGGTTGATGTTTACCTTCCTTTGGTAGAATGCAGAATACCTTGCAGTAGCATGAACACTAGACAGTAGGTGCGAAAGTTCTAGGAAGTCACCAGCTCAACTTCTCCATGTGTTGAATGACAGGTCCCTTAAAAGAAGGCAATTAGCATGTAATTTTGCAAGACTCAGAATACTGCACTATTTGTCATCATATTCAAATAGCATGATGTCATAAAGACTCCCCAAGATGACCAAGGTAGAACAAGAATGCATTATCCTCACTACAGTAAATCGAGTCTATCATGGCTTCTAAAGAGATTAATGATTCTGTGAAAGTAAATGGGAGATTTTCTTTTTCACTCCTTTCTTCCTGAAGAGGATTTCATTTTTGAAGCATTTGATTTGATCTTCAGGTTGTAATTTTTGTTTTGTAAATCAAAAGTTAAGATTAAGATTAGGATTTAGGATAAAATCATGAGAGAGCAAAGATAAAATGTAGTTTGTGATTCTGCCCTGTGAAAAATATATAATTTAGTTTTATGTGCATGGCTGCAGCCTTCCGCATTCCCATTAGCTCCTTTCCATCAGAACTATTATTATCAGATTGAAGCCTCACAGGTTCAAATCTGACCTACAAAGGAACGAAGCCACAATGGAATGGGGCTATATGCTATTGTCATATTTTTTAAATCTGGAGGGTAATTTGAAAATATGGTTTCTTTTCTTTACTTCTATACCTTGTCTTAAGAGATAAAAGTACTTCTTATAGGTCACAACGTTTAAAAAAAATCCGGAGTATGATTTTTCACAGACTTCTATTGACTCATCACTGTTGACATATTTAATCTGATTTCTAGGATTACAGCTATAATAGTTAACTCCATTGCACTCCAAATTTGCTGAATTTTAGAAAAAATTTCAAAGGTAGAGTTTTAGATTTAACTGACATGTAGTAACAGCACATACTTTTGGGATACAACATGACACTTGATCACTCGATGTGTGTGTGTGTGTGTGTGTGTAAAAGGACCATAACAGGTTAGTTACTTGGTACATTTTTCACCTTAAACCTTTATCATATCTTTGTAATGTAGACATCCAGAGTCCTTTCTCTTAATTCTTTTGAAATACTTAAGTAACTACTGTCTGTCATAGTCTTCCAGCTGAGCTAGGGAACAGTGGAAGGTGTTTTTCCTTTCCATCTGCAGCCCTATCCCTTGTGAAATGCTCTCTCTACTAACGCATTTCACACACTCCTTGCCCTCCACTTCTGTCTATTCTACTTTATACTTCAATAAGATTGAACCCTTGGTTTCCATGTGTGACAATATATGGTATCTTTTTTCTCTGTCAGGCCTGTTTCACTTAATGTAAACCTTTCAATGTTCTGCATGTTGATAAAAATGACTGGATTTTATTATGACTGAACAGTATTCCATTGAATATAGATAGCAGCTTTTGTTTACTGATTCATTTTCTGATTGAATCCTTTTCTTGGCTATTGTGAACAAGATTGCAATAAATGAGCAAAGGCAGATGTCTCTTCAATAGCTCAAATCTTTTATTATGATCATGTGTTAATTGTAAAACTCATTTTCTTTATGTATTCAGATGACCACATGCTTCTTATTTTCAGTCAGGTCTGATATTCAATAATAATGGTTTCTAATTAAAATCATCTTTGCATTCATAGAATAAATTTAGTCATAAATTTTTAAATTTTTCTTTGCTAATATTTATATATATACTCTTGTAAACAATATTGTTCAATAACTGTTGCTCTCTGTATCATCCTTATCTAGATTTTTTTATTAATCACTTATTTTTTATCCAGGAAGTTCCATGGAATGGAATAAATAGTACATATAGAAATATTATATTTATAATTCTATCCTTCAATAACTGCAATTTCAGAAAGTACCCTTAGAATAAAGATGTTATAAGGATCATTCCTTATGATTCATAACTTGAGTGATTATTATTGTATTTCTATTACATGTTAAAAAAGAGTAAAAGGATGTGCCAGAACTAGAAGAAATAAAAGTTAGAGGGCCTAGGTCTCTGTTTCCATTCTGACCCTTATTATCTATGTGACTTTGCAAAAAAAATTAGAATTTTTTATTGTATTTGAAAAAAAAACTATTTTAAGTCAGAAGCTGGGCTAGCAAAGATGAGATTCCGTAAGACACCTTTGTGTTGGAATGGTTTAAGCAGGACCATGACCTTGAATTAAGACATGAAAATGAATACTAGGTTGAAGAGATCTTTGACCATAGTCAGTCTTTCTAATCTTCCCCTTAATTCTATGGCATTCAGACAGACACCCAAATGGTGGTTTTGTACCTTGCTAATTGCTTTATTTTGTGCTTCATATAATTCAACATTGCTGAATATGGCTTTATCCATTCCATATAGATAGAACAGTATCTATCTCATTTACGATATTGAAATCGGCATCATGAATTATGACAGTGAAATTGAATTACCTATTATAAATCTAATATAATTCCTGGAATGCAACATGCACTCAAATCTTAAAATGGATGATTATTTTAAATGCTATAAAATATTTTAAAATAATTCAGATCCTGTATATAACCCAAGGCCAAGTAAAAAGTAAAATGATAGATGGTTTAGAATATGTAGGTTCTAACCCAGATCAGCTACTAAATAGGAGTGTGAGTATAAAAGGAAAGCTGAGATTCTGTTTTCTAATTGGAACAATGAAGGGCTGTATTGCATAGGTAGTTATCAACTTTAATCAGTACAATTGTAACTAGTGGGGCATGAAGTTGTCTATTTAGTATATGTATAGGTAGGAACAGACAGCTTTTTCCTTTGAAAGAAATCAGTGTGAAACCTTTCCTTAGTCTCCATGACTTAACACCCATTCATTTCTAGCCTCTCACAGAGGATCTTCTGCAATTGGACTGTCACTAATATGTTTGTATTATTTAGTTAATAATGCTCCTTCTTGGTATAAACCAAAATTGTCATATGCATTTTCCCTTGTCTGTTTTGAATTGTGATAATCCATAGTCTATTTGGACCTTTTCCACAGTCCTGCAACAGCTGGTCACGAACAAGAGCAACACAAATGGTTCCATGGAGGATACCTGGAGGTGTGTATAGACCAAAAGGATAAAAATCTGCCAGAACATGAGAGCAGACAGGTACTCCTGGCTCTCTGTTGTCTGGGACTCTGTGTTTACCCTTCAATCTCTTATGGTTTAGTCAGTAACTACATCAGCAACACCCTCTGATAGTGGAGTTGGTTTCTTGGCTTTTGTCACCTCTTTTCTTTCCGGAGCTCTTTACGTTGATGGATAAGTATTTGAATTTAAAATGGGAGTCAGTTACATTGGAAATGGGAAAGAGTCAATTATAGTGGAAAAAAGTAAAAAATTTATAAGTTCTTTAAGCATAGACACTTCACTCTAAAGTCATTCAAAAGAATCTCCTTTTAGAATATGATGTTTGATTAATTGCAGAAGCAATTTTTTTGTACTCTTCTATTTTCTTCATAAAAGAAACAAAATAAGTCAGGCATAGCCATGCATATCAGTGCTCTGGAGGTGGAGGTGTTTTTTTATTAAAAAGAAAAAAACCCTCAAATCTGTATAAAACTGTGTATGCCTGAAAAGATCCAAATTCAGGACCTGCTGCTGTCGTGAAGGAGTGAGTGGGACATGGTCCTCCTTTTCATATAGTGACAGCATCTTCGCATGTGCCACAGCTGTCTCTGCTACAGTAACCTGCTTTACACACGTTTCTACTGAGCATCACAATAAAAAGGAGTATTGATAAATCATAATGAGAATAATATCATATCTATTAATTAAAAATTTCAAATGTAATATTTATTAAATAGCAAATAAAATTATGTTTGGCATTATAAGAGATATACCTGAGATTTGAAGATTTGAGAGTAAGGTAGCTAGAACTCTTCAAAGAGAAAGAATAGTTATAGAAATGTGTGCATTATAGGTAAATGATTATTTTAAGGAATTATGCACTTACTTTTTACCAGTATGAGAAGTCAAGATTAGTAAGTAAGCTTGGTTGACCTTCGATGTACTGAACAGCATCCCTTTATCACTCGTTGAATGATGTTGCTGAGGTTCTCACAAAGTGTCAGGAACAAACAGTTCTAAAATTAGTTCTGGGAACCAGGTGTTAACACAATAAACTTTAATAGTTGAATTATGGGTGTCAGCTCTATCTCTTCCTGTCTTAATTAAACACACCACTTAACCTACTTGTGGAGCCTCCTCCTCTCTTGAGTGATCTTAGCACATAACATCCTGCTTACCCAGAAAGGACACGGAGTAGATCTCGGAAAGTATGTAATCTCTGGGCTTTCCATTTAAGGAATGGCATGTAAGGGTCTGCTGTGGAAATCAGTGGTTTGAAGACAAGCTAAGTCAAGAGTATAACATACACACATACACACCTCTTTTAGAAGAAGAACAAGACATGTCACAAACTTGTTATACAGGGATCAAGGTGAGTTTTTGCTATAGTGATAAAGAGAATATATTGCCATGTACTTTTGGCACAGGACTGTTAAACCTCTCAGACTCCTAACTGCTTATCCAATTGATGTAAGTTGTGACACCAGTGGTAGTTTTAGTGGAGTGACATAAAGAGTTACTAAACCAGCAATTCACGTCTCTTTCTCTATTACAAAGTCTTACATGGTAACAGTTCTATCTTACATTTACCATGTCTCAAAGATGAATGGCCCTCTCATTTGCATCTTTTCCACTTTCTATCCCCTGCCTCAGCATTAATCCACAAGGACAACTCTTAAGAACTATAAGGTTATGAAATTTCATCTACTGACCATAAGCTCGTCTCAAGTATTTGAATGATATCATGGTCTATAAAAATTATAGACAGCACATAAGTGATTGGAATACCTTAATTTCGATTATAATTACCATCTAATTTCTTATTATTATACAGTATCTTATTGATATATCATATGTTGTATGTGTTTCAGAGATTTAATTTTAACTTGTATGTTTGGGGAACATCGTGGTGCATGCCTTTAATCCTAGTATTCAAGAGGCAGAAATAAGCAGATATCTGTGAATTTGAGGCCAGCCTATTCTACATAGCAAATTCCAGACTAGCCAGAATTACCTATTGAGACACTGTCTCATAACAGAACAGAAAACTGGATAAGCATATGTATGTCTCCCCAGTAAATGGTAAATTCTTGAGGATTTGGAGAGAGGTTGAATTTTACTCCTCATGGAGTTTGGCAATAATTGGATGCTCAATAATCAGAAGTAAACATTGTGAGTTCTTTTAAAAATAAAATAACATGCATGCTCACTATGTAAAAAGTTATACAATCATTGCATAAATAATTGCTACCGGAAATTTAGGTATTTTATTATTTATAATTAGAAGAAAGATGAGATGGAGGCATAAGGAAATGAGAATGTGATTGGTCTCTTATTGAGAGGCATAGCTAAGATCCAAAACCAGAGGTGAATAGCTTTGTATGTAAAGTGGAGATTTCAGTTTAAATGAACACAAACTATGTTTTATGATATCACATATTTTACTAATCAAAAAGCATATAATCATAAGGAAACTGGTTAGGTTGTAAGCTAAGAGAAACCAGAACACAATATAGAAACAGGGCTTAGTAACACCAAGTGTTTGAAGGTCTAGATTAGGAATTCTGTTGGTAATGAATTTTAAAATTCAATCTCTTCTAGATAATAAGAGACTTAAAGTTATTCATCTAGAGTTATTGTTCTATATTCTGCCAGACCACAAGGTGTGAGCAGAATAGTCCAGTAGCTGGCAGTGTGAATCTGGAAGCATGAGCTGAGTCATAATTCAGTGGTCTGGAGAATCCTCCAAGACAGCAGCATGAGTCATTCAGGGGAAAAAAAAAAACATCCACTGTGTTTTATTAATAGAAAATTTGTCGTTTTTATTTTAATTCAAAGATTAAAGGAGAAATGAGAACATTTCACACTTGACTTTTAGTCTTACAGCTTTTAAAGATTTATCTTAAAACAGACAAATGTCAGAGCTGCTCAAGACATACTGCCTTTATTCTGTCTCTCTATGGAGCACATTGCAAGAAAAGTGTACGAGAGTAAGGAAAGATCGTTTAAGTTCAACCCAGGAAAAAGAAGAAATGGAGTGGGCAAATATGGCAGGAAGAATGGGAAATCAAAAAGTTTGTTATAACTTGAGTTAATACCCTAGTAAGTTAGTTTGAGTGACCACGCACTGTAGACTTCAGAAAGCTGATATCTATTAGCTTTTCATTTGCATTATTTGAAGGCTAATAATAAATCCATTTGTTGATTGCATTGGGTATGCTGAACATTCACTTATGACCAAGGAGAAAAGTGTTTTCAGTGAGTGGCTTTGGGCATGAAGATGTCATGATGAATACGGGTAGATTCAGTGCAGACTACTTAACAAGGAAGCAAAAATAGTCATGCTGAACCATGGCTAGAGTACTTTTAAATTTGCAGAGAATTTTTACAACCAATTCCTGACCTGAGCTTCATTCTTGCATTCATCCAATGAAGTGAGGGCACATACTATCATTTTTATGTTAGAGCTGGGGAATTAGACACAGAGATCTTTGGTATGTTTCCCATGGCCACACAGATTTTAAATAATAGGACTGGGGCAACAGATAGTCTTTTAGCTAAAAGATGGTGAAATTTTTGCCTAAAGAACACATAGTTTTGTAGTCTTAGGTACTTCTGATATTTTGCCAAAACATCACATGGACTTCTAGAATGAAAATCTGCAGTGTGGGCTATGGGTTACAGCTTCATGTTGGAAAGAAACACATATACATGAAAAACTAAGCTAAAATCTAAGGATAGCAGAAAGATACAGGAAGAAAACAGAAGAGAAAGGAAAGGGTATGGAGTCAAGTGTTATAACTATGAAAAATGTTCCCAACCCTACTCTTTTTCTCTTTAGTAACTCCAATTTGTATGTCAGATAATCAACTTACTGTCAACTGAAATTTAATAAATTATTTACTGTGTGGACCTTAACAGTAAACCCTCATTTTGCTCTCAGATGGAGTCCTTGGCACAGCATAAGTGTATTTATTCAATTTTTGTATAGAATTGGCATCAGTGTTGTGTCTTGAATGATATTCTATTTTCAAGCAGTGTATGCCATATCTTCTGTGAGGATTTTGAAATCTCCTTAGTTATTCATTCTGGAAGTGCTGTGAAATACTAATTGTATAGATCCATGAGTTACATTTGAAGATGTTTATGTGCTATTTTTGTTGTTTTTCTTATCAAGGACCTTCCAGCTAACCCATCTGAGATTCCATCTTCTCTGAAAGATTATAATATGAAGGTAGTACTAAGATTTTGGCACAAAATATGGGATGTAAGAAAAACTAGTATCCTCAAAAACCATGCTATTGTCTTGAGGAAGGGTTTTCTAAATTCCTTTGTTTCCTCTGTTGCCATATGAACAACAGAATTTCTTTTTCTCGGCTGTTAATATGCTGTCATATTCACAGCTAAATTGGAGACTGTAGTGTGTGTCACCATGGAGATTAGATGCAGCCTAAAGGTTACCATGATAAAAGGAACCCTCCCTTAGCTCCATATGATTAAATAAAATAAATAAAAGCTTCTTTCTGGAGTATTTTTGAAAGGAGCAGGGGATAGGAGCAGAAACATTTAAACGTCTGTCAGATGATCACTTATTTGGACTTGAGCTAGAGGCAAAGGTGTGTTCATGAGGATGATATAAGGATGAAGAGGCTCTTGTTTCCCACATTATTGAAAAAGACTGCTCTATGTTGACTCAGGTTACAGTCATATTTAAATGAATTTTATGCTCCCCATCATGATCATTTACTCAGGCTCTAAAGGTAAGCTTTTCGAACCTGTCCTTTGTAATTTAGGGGCTTTATAGGGAAGGGCCTAGTACACTGTGGGAAGGTAGTGTTCTAGCAAGTACTGCCAGTTGAGTAGGAATCAGGAAAAAAATCTGAAAGACTCCCTAATAGAAGCTTAAGTGGTCAGCATTCATGACCAAGAATATCACTTGAGCCATAAGAGTTGAACCATAAACTAAAAACATAACACACATACACACACACACACACATACACACACACACACATATTACAACACATGCACACATACACACATATCTCTGTGTGTGTATATACATGTAAATATACATATATATATGTATATATACATATATATATACACACATGCATGCCACTATTGTCAGTTTTTGCATGATCAAGTTTAGATGGTCCTATCGTCCCTCTGACATTGTTCTTTGCCTTGCTTCTGTCATATGTTCTTGCAGAGGAAACCAGCCTTTTCCACAAATGGGTTCACGAAAACTCTACACAGGAGGGAGAATGATTGCTGGAAAATGAGAAATGACAAACAGAGTAGTTTGTTCCTTTATGGGACCCAAAGGAATGGCACACACGGTTTGTTGCACTTTAAAATGACACATAGAGCGCTTTAGAAGTAAAACACAGGAGCATTTTTGATAGGAGAATTAACAGTATACATTTTAAGAAAAGAGAGGGGCAAGAAGAGACTGACAATGTGCCTTGCCAGTGAAACAACCCACACCAAGAAAAGAAGGAGGGAGAGACTTACAATGTACATTACCAGGGGCGAACCACACCAGAAAGAGAAAGAACTGCTCTGGCAAGAAGTTTAAAACGCCAAATGCAGTTTTTTTGTATGTAGATGTTGCTCAGGCCTTCAGAGGAACTGGTTTGATATGCAGATGTGTCACAACCTAGAAGTTGATCACACCCAGGGAGGAGCCCAGTGTCCTTCCTCCTGGGACTTACAAACTTCAAGGTTATCTTGTTTACTATGAAAGAACATTTGACTCAATAACCCACAACTGGTTGAATGTTACTATTAGCTGAATAATATTTCCATCTGCCTCAAACAGAGCAGGGTGCCATGTAGGCACCAAAGAAGGTTTTAGCTCTTTGGTGCATAATTATTTTTTCTCTATCTAGGCACTTTTTGCTTCTTCTATCTGTTAAAGGCTTGTCTCTTCCTGGAAGGGTCAATGCCCTCCCCAGGAATAGCCTTTACAATGTACTATCAGTATGGATAGGTAGCTCTACTCATGCCAGGACTTAGAAGCCTGCAAGATATTTTACAATGACAATTACTTTTGAATAAAAAATGAGTGTGTCCCCTTCTCAGCTGACACCAGTCAGCTAAGGTATTACTAGGCCATGCAGACATAATGAAAGGCTTTTGTCACCATTATAGCAAAGGGGAGAAAAGGGCAAAATGGCTGGTGAGCCAAAATTTCCTGGCCAGGGAGTCTGGAACCTTGTCATGAAGACTTCATCCATGTTACCAGGGTACTGGGGCTCCCAGCATGTTCTAAACATTTTTATTCTTTCAAGGGACAATGTGGCTTCCAGTCTTTCCAACAGTAACACCTAATTAGTAATGATAACAGTTTTGCCATATTTATTCTAGATGGATAATGAATGATGTTGAAAGGTACAAATTAGGTATAAATAATTTCTTGCTTCATGTAGCACATCTCTAAATATTGTTGCTGATAAGTTAAACAGAAATGTGTGAAAAGTCATTATGAACTATAATAGTCACAGCCTGTTGCAAGGACTATAAATATCTGAAGAGGACTCTTAAAGACTGAGATAGTTTAATGGGACAAGCTGTTCCCATTAGATTATATAAACATGTGGTTAAAAAAAACACAAAATCAGTGTCCTGTTTGCCATTATCTGTTCACCACATTTTAGTAGTTCTTATTTTTACCACTGTTTGGAAAGAAATAAAGGAAAACTTGTGCTATATGAGTTGAAGTTTCAGGATTTGATCTTAAGTGATTTCAATCCCATGTTTTTCTTTCTCTGATTCATCATAGGTTGCATTTATTCTGATGATGAATACGTTTACAACATAATTAATATCTCCTAATTTCAGCATGGAGGATCAATATTGGACTTAACAATTAAAAGAGTTTGGTTTTCCATGCCTAACTGTATGTGGAATGTATACTTTCACTGAGTTTTGCCTTTTGTAGCCTCTATTCCAAGGACAATGTGTGTTTTGGATCCAAATAATGTTTTCTTTCTTTTAGTTCTTTTCTTTGTGGATTGGGAAAGTTTAACTGGCAATTACAACAGAATTTTTAAGAGTTCCTATAAACTATGAAAGGATTGAGTTGGCAAATAAATAAACATTCTTTGACTTGAGATCTTCCATGAAGCTTAGCACAAGGGTTATACTTAAGGAAGAAGAATCTTCTCTTTCCATGTAATAATTCCCAAGGCTTTTTCCTCTTGCAAACAGGATCTAAAAGGCAAAACATGATTAAGGAATCTAATTTGAGAATTATAAACTGAACAGAGCAAAGGAAATCTTCTATTTCAGATGGAATTAACTCTTGGCACCAGGGACAGCACAGAGGGAATCAGTTTTAATCAGTGGCTCATGATGAGCCAACTCCAAAGTGATATTATATGTCAATAGACTAAACACCAGGGAAGTGGCCTGTCCTGCATAAATGTGAGTGACAGTGTTTGCAAAGACTGAACAGAAAGCTGTACTATGGTGATGTTCAGCTAGCCAGACTACAGCAGACTTTCCCTCCTTCCTTCCTATTCTATTAGAAGGAGAGATGGGAGATGCTGTTTCCTGCAGCCTCTACCTTCCTCTTCTCTTTGGCAAGCATTGACTGATAGGCTCTCACATCTCGTTTCCCTCCATTTGGTTTATATGCACAAGGTGACTGTTGGGGGCTGCATGAGTTACTATGTTTATTTGTTAAAACTGATGGGCCTTGACCTCATAAAAACTGTGTTGGAATGATACAAACATAACCATTTTCAAATTCAGTAATTTTACAGCCAATTAAAGTACTCTTTAGAGAAATCACTGTGCATCTTACCAAGCTAGAGAATTCAGTGTGTTCATATGATTGCCAGTTCCCTCTTTTGTTTTGATTTTTGTTGTAAGGCTTGGGAGAAGAGCCTGGCCTCCAGTACATCTACAAACAAATACTATGGGCAGGTACTCTATGATGTTTTGATTAAATGATTACTTAGATGTCCTTTCTTCTTTCTTACTATAGTATTTTGGTAATTAGTTGCTTAACTTCTCAAATTTGCTTTTCAATTCACTCCTTAAATCTAGCTAGGAGAAATGTAAGCTAAAGTGATAAACATTGTTTCTGATACAATAATTAAATTGTCTTTTAAAAAGATGGCTTGCATGTGTATCAGTTTAACATGTTTCATTGAAACGGTTGCTGTAGTATGTAATTTTAATGTAAAATAGCCCTCTTTGCAGGGAATCCAGCCTGCTGCTGAATCTTTAAATTTTCAGTGTCTGTTGTCATAGCAACCGGAATTGACTCTGGTACCCACTGTGTTCAACATAAATTAATTTAAAGACATAGCATTCGAAACAGTTTAGTCAATTTTAACTATGTAACTGGCTAGGCCTCAGATTTCAATGCTAATTTATATTTAAAATGCCATCATATGTGTTGCTTTTATGCTAATTAGACATATTTGTGGGGTTCAATGTCTTAAATGTGATTTTAAAGAAATGCTGGAAAACTGGTTCCCAAATTGCTTGTGAAATGCAAGGTTTTAATAATGTAAAGGGTATCTTCTTTGAAAATACTGCAATATTGCTCTCTGCCTTGCCAGAGTACACTGGCTTTATGTGGATATATGGGCTTAATATTACCCAAATAAATCCTTATTTTGCATGTGTTGGACAAGGTCCCTCAGGCCTGTACTGTGGTAAAAGTCTTAGGAGAAGGAAACTGACTATATTTTGCAACTTTTTATGCCTAATCGGACCCTATTCTGCTGACGAGATATGGATTTTCTCACTAAATAATTCCTACTCCCTTGGAATTATTTTTCTTGTAATCTTTTGTGCTTTCAGGAATATAGTCCATAGACAGCTGTATAGTGAGGTCCAAAGACTTCTATCTTTTCTCTTCCGACCTAGGCCACCATTACAGCGAGAGCTTCTGCTTTTTCGTTCAACGAGCATTGGCTTCCTCACTTTGTTATTAAAGTAGCAATATGGGAGAAAGTAGAGTGTAAATTGTGGAAGATATTGATGCTTAAGGGATAGAGTAGTTAGTTTTTATTAATTCGATGTGTGTGTACCACGGCACAGGTATGTTTCTCAGAGGAGAGCTTGCAGGAGTTAGTTCTTTCTTTCCACTGTGTGGGCTGTATGGATTGAACTCAGATTGTCAGACTTTCAGGCAAGCACCTTGACCCAGTGAGCCATCTCACCAGGCCCAGACTAGCGGTTTTTAATATGTTTAAATGTTTGACAGTCAGAAAATATTTCTAATATTTTCCAAAAACATAGCCTAATAAGAGATACTATGTCATATTTATGGAGAACGACTATCAAAGAGCTATCAAGCCTTGTGCAATGTCCTTCTGGTCCCAACTATTGCTACTATACAGAAAATAAAACACGTTTTAAAATTATCTTCCTGTCAGAAATAAAAGTGTAGTTTTCTGTGGAAGGTGTTCAATTTCTCTGAACCATCTAACAGCAACTTGAAGTTATCTGAACCATCATCCTTCACATTGAGATTTTAAATGAGAAATGAGGGCTAGAGAGATGGTTCAGTGTTTAAGAGCACTGGATACTCTTCTGGGAGGAACTGGTTCAATTTCCAGCACCCAAATGCAGTTTACAGCTGTCTGTAACTCCCATTTCAGAGGATCTGACACTCTCACACAGATATACATGCAAGCAAAACAGCAATGCATGTAATAAATAAGTGTTAAAAAATAAAATAAAATGAAGAATGATCTCATGGAAGTTAGTCCAGGAGTACCATTTTCCCATTTCTTCTGAAATTAGAAAGAACTATGTATGTGAAATACCTCTAGTTAAATACATAAAACTAAGCTGCTGCATCAGTGAATGAGGGCTCATTCAAATGATTTGCTTTCTGCTCTGCCGTACAGAGCAAAACATTTAGGTAAAGACTGGAATTGACCACGGCTCTGTGTGACAATGAAGACCTCAAGACAGTGATGTTGATGAAACAGCAAGACACAGCAGAGGTTCACTGTTCCTGTGGGGCCACTTCTGAGACATGTGTAAATATGTCCAATCAAAATTAGGAAGTTTAAAACCTTTATTTGTTTGAATTAAATCCCATGTATTCTAAATGAGTATGCCATTAGTGATCATGTTGAATCTTTTTTTTCTTTGTTAATTGTCAGGAGTAAATTTGGAAATTTATCACTATACTCACTTGACAACATGTTTTTTAAGTAGGCGTAAGAACTACTCCAATAATAAGCACATGTTTTAGAATTAAAACAATCATAATTTAGTGTGGTAATTTGACCCTACATTAAACTATTTTATGAACGTAATCTTAGACTACTTATGTTGACCAGAGGAAGTAATAGGTAAATTTGTTTGAGAAAAGAATACACTGCTAAATTCTTGGACTGAGTTTCTATTTTCTCTAAGTATTCTCCTTCCTATCCGGAGAATCTTAAATTTTATATGGCGATAGATTCAGGGAATGGCTGAATCATTTTCTTTTTATCTTTCTTTTCTTTCTTTCTTTCTTTCTTTCTTTCTTTCTTTCTTTCTTTCTTTCTTTCTTTCTTTCTCTTTCTTTTTTTCTTCTTCTTCTTTTTTTTAGTTTTTTGAGACAGGGTTTCTCTATTGTAACTCTGGCTGCCCTGGAACTCACTCTGTAGACCAGGCTGGCCTCAAACTCACAGAGATCAACCTGCCCCTGCCTTCTAAGTTCTGGGATTAAAGGTGTGTACCACCACTGCCCAGCTAAAGAAATCACTGTCATAAAACAATATTGCTTTATGCAATAAACCTTGCAAAAACCTTCTGACCAACAGCTGGGACCTTCCTCAGTCTGATAAATCCCATAGTCATCAGGTCTGTCTGAAGTGTCAGGGCTTAAAGACTCACCTGAGGACCACATAATGCTGTAATAAAGGCAGACCGTACACTCTGTCCACACTGAGCAGTCAGAGGTGATACAGAATATTCAGCAACAGTAAAACTGTTGAAAAGACCATAGTATTTCCTTCCTCCCCCTCTTCTCTCCTTTCATCCTCCATCAGTTTCTTTGGCAGTCTGTGCACCTAAAGAAAGGTCTGAATTTGCTAGTAAAGGAATGCACAGACAGATACTAATCAGCTTTCCTTCTGACAAATAAGATTAGAAAGTAACACAACAGCCAGTCGATTATTTTAAGATAGATTTTTTTACAAATTTTTTCTATCTTTCCCCTACTCTTAATTGTTCAGTATTAGGTTGCAAGACTTTGTTCATCACATTATTCTGTAAATAGGAATGAGTCTTCCTTCTGTCTTTGACAATAAAGCCACAAGATGAATTAAAAAAAAGAAAGAAAAAAAGAAAAGGGGAAGGTATGAATTACACAAAGTGAAAAGATACTTTTTCCTGACGTGGGACTTATGCTCATGGCTGCAGAGAAAAGAAAAAAATTCTCTCTCTAGGTCACATTCCAGAGGGGTATGAGATGTGTCAGGGAGTACCAGTGGGGTTAAGAGTAAAGAGGTAAGGAAGGGATAGGATGAGGAGCAAGAGGTGTTTCTATTCTTTATTTAGAACTCTGAAAAATGGTTACCTCTATGGTTGTGCCTGCATCATTTTGAGACCAGGCTATACTATGACTACAGCCAGGCTATAGTTTGACTACTATAGGAGTAGGAGTCTCTGGTCTCTTAAAGGAATCTGTTAAGTTCAGGCTTACAGGATACTACAGGGATTAGTTGATCTACCAGATTTGTTTCAGCAGCAAAAGCTGAACTCAAACTAATCAATGGACCCAGAAAGCCAGAAGATGTGGGAGGCACTTGAAAGCCAGTAAGATTTGCAGCTAAAGTTTACCGTAATCAACCTCTGTGTATCCATAAGAGATTTGTTTCCCACTGAATACAAAACTCCATTATTGCAAACAATTACCTAGCAGAAATCCAGCCATCACCTCCAGAACAACATTGCATGTGGCTACCTGTAAAACAATTTATATTTTCAGATCCTAATAGACTGAGATAGAAGATAGAAATAGGTGTGTAAACAAATACCATGTGCATATATTCACAACATCCACCCCCCACCACATGCACACACAAATTTGTCCTATTTTTTCTCAATTGTCCTTGGGACTCTAGTTAGTAGTTTCACCTGTGCTTTAGTATAAATAATTTCTTTTGACGATTTTCAAGTTCATTTCTTTTTTATTATATTTATCCAATCCACAGTGAATATAATCTGATTAAATTTTATTTTGTAGTTCTCAGTTTTGGAAATTTGATTTATTTAAATAACTACATTCTTTAGACATTCTCTATTCTTTTATCTATTATACCATTTTTCATTTAAAATGTTTATATTATTACATGTATTTTGAAGCTGTCTATTAATCCTAAATCTAGTTTGCCTTTTTCCATTAAGTATAATTTTCTCTTAACTGATGATTGTTTTTTTCCAAATTATTTTTATGTCAAAATAAAAAATACATGACATCATATCAGTTTCTTATAAAGGTTTCAGGTCCATTTCCTTTGAAGGATTTTTTTTGTACCAGATATATAAATTAATTATAAATTAAGCAGTCCTGATTTTGTTGTCCTTCATTCTAAAACATGGTACTTCTGGGATGCTAACAAAACCCTGATGTGTTTATCAACCACTTTGACACAACAGAATCCTAATTCTTAAGTCTAGATCTTCTCTAAAGCTCAAAAGCTTCACCAAAGCTACTTGGAGCATTACCCTACAAACAGGGAGTCAGCCATGTATTGAGTTTGAATTCTGAGTTTTCCACTTTTCACATATTTTCCACAACTCAGGAACCATATTCAATTCTCTTTATAACCTCATCAAGCTAAAATCATTTTGGTTGAATTCTATCCACTCTAGGAGATGTACTGTGGGTATGCTGTGGGAATAAAATCTTAAAAATATGGATTTCCACCAACATGGGTCCCTTCTTTCAGAGATTGTTTTAGCTTGTGTTAGTTTTGCCTCATCTTGGTACTTTCATATAGTGGTATTTCCTATCCTTTACTATAGTGGCAAACTGGTTTGATACAAACTATCAGGTTAGTATTAAAAACAAAACTATCTAAGGTGTTGAAAACTATCCATCTAGAGCCCAAGGAAGGTTAGCTGGAGATAAATTCTAAAGCACAAGCCAAACAGTGGCTTTATAGATTTTGGCAAGGAGCTTGACATATGTTTTGTTTTAAGCAATATAAAGGCATGAGAATATTTTAAGCTGTGAGGTATTCAATTTTTTAAAAGTATGACCATGTGGTAGTTCTACATGAAAATATAGTAAATTGTAATCTTGGTAGTTGTATATGGAAATAGCACATTATAGTATTTGGATAGTATGTACAAAGAATAATGTATATGTCTGAGGCAATGACAGGTGATGTAATAAAAGGTCATAGTGGAGAATAATACTGGCAAGGATGCTCACCAATTGACTTATGAGAAAAGAGAAGAGGGATGGTGATTGCATTAGAAGCTGAACAGCATCTGGTAACTGAGGTGTATTGCCCTCATTCATCTGTTAAATAACTCAAAGATACTGTTCAAGGTGCTAAGACTGAAGGAAGAAAGTACATTCTTTTTGGGAAACAGACAAGCCTATGCTGTTTTGACATTTCATCTTAGATTTGTCCCCAAATAAGTTATAGACTTTGTTGATGAGATCTGCTAATTGAACATTTCACTAACATTCTTTGCTAGTGTCAATCGCAATTTTATCACAAACTATAGAAAACATACAGAATAGAAAGAATCCTTCTAGTCTTGGATACAGATCTTCAGTAATTCTTTTACATCTCTCCACTTTGAGCAACTCAATTACCATTTTTATGAGATTAGAGATTATTTCTGACAATATGGACAGCTTTACCTTTTTTTCCTTGAAGAAGAGATGTGCTACATTTGTAGTTTATCTGTGAGTATTTTAGTCTCACTACAAAAACTGTAAAAGATGTTGTAAATTAAGAATAAACCCTGGTGTCAATTCTGGAATGAAAGCAAATTGCATGTTTGTTCACACGTGTAGCTCAGAAGCCAACAATCATGAAATAAAACAAAGAGAATATTTACAGATCCGATGCATGCAAATCTGTCTCTTTAGTTTGTTAGGGAGTCTAGCTAACCTTTCATATTTGAGAGCTAGCCTTTGGCTCAGTTCTAAATAAACAGTACATATCCATGTGGGAGCAATGAAGAGGAACTGTAGCATCTGGTAAGGCTTTAAAAATAACTTCCTACTTATATAACTGAGATTTCACCAAAGATCAATGAGATTTTCCGAGACTGAGACCTAAGGAAATAGTTCCTTTGGAAGCTGTTAATTCATGTAGTAGTGTTATTTTGAAAGAAAATCATTCCTACCCAAGAAGCAGATGCTAACAGACCATGGCCCTAGAGTCATAACTCTAGGTTATGGAGTTTGAGTTTGTGTTCTCAGCTTCATTTACTATCATTAAGAGCTTTTTACTTTTAATCACTTCTTTATTGATCTCACATCATGCATTTCTCCTAGTCTGAAGAAAACATCAAATTAAGTGGAGAGGACAGGTTTGCACTAATAGCCATGCTAGACTACTTAGTTATAAATTATAATGGTGCCTACTACCTTAGTGTTTCTGGATGGTAATATTATCCATGATGTTATAGGAATAAAACACACTTTATTGCTTTACCAATTAAGCCCAGTGCTGCTTCTGAAATATGATATTATAAACTATCTCTAGCTTCTCATCTCTGGAGAACTCCAGAACTTGGAATCAAAGTTTACTTGTGACCCTACTAAAAAAGGACATTAGTTTGGGTTCACTTTTAAACTTTCCTTGGAGGATGCTATACAGACAGCACAAGACAGAGAATTTTGAATAAATGTCCCACCATCTTTGATAACTAAATCCTTAATAAATTACCAGTTTAAAGTTCATATATGATAGGTCAGTGAATAACAATGGTTATTAATCATAATTCTTACATAATGGGGGAGTATATTATATTAGTATACAGATACATACTTACCAACACTTTTAACATAATTTAACAAATTATGAGACAGTTTGATGACTTGCCAAGTTTTCTTATGTTTCCAATTCTCTTTTGTGCTCTCAATTCTCTTTTCTCAAGTCATAGGAACTTGCTAGCTGCATTAAATGAGCCTCAGGTCAAGGGACCACCAAAACACTGGATCTGTGTATGTTGTAAAATATTAGAGCAGTCCAAGAATCTGCAAAGAAAAGAAACAGAATTTCTTGTGAAAGCTGTGTGATAAGCCTCATGGTCATTAGTTGTTGATTTAGATCTTCAGGCTGTTTTAATAATCTCTTTTTCTTTAGAGTGCTAGGAAAATAATTTTTGTATCTTAATTGGCCATATTTGCCTCATTTCTTTGAATTATGCAAATGTAGTCATTTTTATACTCTAAATAATCAAATTACTATCCCCAAAACAGACTACATTATTTAGGCTCCAGATTCTACTACCTTGTGCTGCTAGAAATGCTGTTGCTTTTCTAAATCAGATTAATGAAAATTTTTGGAAAAGTATTGTTCTAGTTAGGGTTTATATTGCTGTGATGAAACACCACAAACAATATCAAATTGGGGAGGAAAAGGTTTATTTGGTGCATACTGCTTGTATAGCTGTTCATCATTGAAGGAAGTTGAGACTGGAACTCAAACATGGCAGAAACCTGGAGGCAGGAGCAGATGCAGAGGCCATAGAGGGATGTTGCTAGTGGCTTACTCAGCATGGCTTGCTCAGCCTGCTTTCCCAGCCCAGAGATGGCACCACTCACAAGGGGCTGGGCCCTCCCACTTCCATCACCAATCAAGAAAATGCTCTACAGATCTGCCTACAAACCAATCTTGTGGAGACATTTTCTCAATTGAGGTTTCCTCTTCTCAGTTGACTTTAGCTCATGTCAGGTTGACATAAAATTAGCCAGCACAAATATTATGCAATTTGAAAAAGGATGAGGAAAGTGTTAAGAACATTGAGAGTGACCTGGAGACAGTACTCAGTGGTACAATGTCTTCTTAGGAAATGAATGTGCTAAAATGCTGACCAGGGCTTGGAATTTGACCACCCCGTCTCCTCCTTCACCTCTCTCTCACTCCCTGCTCTTTTCATCACATGCGTTCTCAATAAAATTTCAATAATAAAAACCGTTTTGATTATTTATTATAACAGTCATATATGATGTGTGCCCAGGATTCTGATGGAGGAACAGAGATCTAGTTAAAGCAGTTGATCCATAATCACATAATTATACTTTCGGGTGTAATCCAAGTGAGTTTGATTTGGCAGAATCCCTGCACATTCTGAGAACTTTGATATTGGTAAATTGATAGGTTATGTGTTAGCCATCTATGAACCTACAATGTGATTATTATTTAGAAAATCACATGTTAGGAAATGATTAGTACTAACTTTGTCATTAAACTGCATATGAGAACAAAAATTTCCTGTGCTGTGTCTTTCTCTGTACTTAGAACAGACTGTTTTCTTGGATCATCATTCCTTTGATTGTCTGATGTTTTAGCTCAAAGCTCTAGACCTACACATCAGTGTCTCCTACTTCTGGTGAGTGCCAGTGCCCCACCCCCAGCTATGTTGAATCCATATCCTCCACTTAGCATCTTTGTGGAAAGAAAAATTGGAAGCATAATTTATTATTTCTTTGCATCTAATTTTGTTTTTATATTTTCTCTTCCTGTTGAAAATTTGACATTATAACAAATGCAGTTTTCCAAAGCTGAATCCAACCCAACTTATTCACATGATGAAATTTCTTTCTGATTATTTTATCCATCCATAAATTAGCGTAGTGTGCTCTAGTTGAGTCAGTATTGAGACTCATCAATGCTATTTGTGTACAGTTTGACAAACTATTTCCCTAAGCACTATACCAGAGGCAAAGCCTTGCTAGCTGTAAAGAAATCCTTGGGGAAGCTATTACTTTCCAAAGAAATATTCTTTAATGTGAGAAAATGATCTGTCCAAAGAAGCAGGACTTACTTAGCAATAACATTAACACTAGGGACCATAGTGTCACTTGTATGCACTGGAGAGATGACAGAAAGAAATACGTATTCCAGAAAGAACTGTGTCACTGGTATTTCTATCCCATTTGCTCCTGAACTATAAAGAGACAAGGGCCAGCAAGATGGATCACTTAGTAACAGTGCTAGATTTGCAAGCCTGGGCACTTAAATTTGATTCCCTGAACCCATGGTGGGGGAAGATAACTAACTGACTCCTGAAATTTATTTTCTGGTCCCCATGTGAACTATGGTATGTGTGTATATATGTGCATACACACACACACACACATCATCATCATCATCATCATCATCATCATAAATAATAATAACAATAATAATAATAATAATAGTGATGATGGTGATAAATAGTGCTTTAATGTAACTGTTTTTTTCTCCCTTTGGGTGTGAAATTTTTTACACAGGATCATGTATCTTGATATTTTGTTCATAGTTAGTGGCACTATTTTGAGAGGACAAGAAATGTTTTTGATGGGAGGTAGGCCTTGAAGCTTATAGGCTAACTCTGTGTCATGAACAGGCTGCTCCATTGGAGTCTCCCTTAGCCACA
Source organism: Cricetomys ansorgei (assembly GCA_026225945.1). Classification (NCBI taxonomy): domain Eukaryota; kingdom Metazoa; phylum Chordata; class Mammalia; order Rodentia; family Nesomyidae; genus Cricetomys; species Cricetomys ansorgei. The sequence goes on along the minus strand of JAMJFZ010001360.1, from coordinate 621,102 downwards.
GACTAAGCGATTTCAACCACCATGCCATCCCTATCATGACTGTGTCTCATGAGCCATGAGCCAATCACATCCTTCTCCATTCAGGTGCTTTTGACAGACATTCATAGTTATGAGACAAGTTGTTAACAAAGAACTATGGCTCAAACTTTAGCTAGAATGAAAATTTCTTGGAAAGCTAATTAAGATATAGACTTTAAGTGATAGTATTTTATTTATTGAATATTTTATGCATGAATACATGCAATTTGACCTTAAAATAGAATCCAGAATTTCTGAAAGGTTGTAGCGCAACTGCTAATTGGAATTTTAATAAGTTCCCAGGCTGTGTGTAAGCTGATGTCTATGAAACACACTGAATGGTTTTGCTGGGGAAAAAAGTTGTGGTGGTTAAATAAAAATGGCCCTCAAAGAGTCATAGGGTCACAGGGTCATAGAGTCAAAGGGTCATATATTTAATTGCTTAGTTACCAGGGAGTGGAGTGGAACTGTTTGAAAGGATTACAAGGATTAGGAAGTCTGACCTTGCAAGAGGAAATGTGTCACTGGAGGTGGGGTCTAAGGTTTTAAAAGCCTATGCCAGGTCCATCCCATTCTTTCCTCCCCTCTCCTTGTCCCTGCCTGTGAATCAGAATGTAGCTCTCAGTTACTGCACCAGAACCTGTAAACAAGTCCCCAATTAAATGCTTTCTTCTATAAAAGTTGCCTTGGTCATGGTGTCTCTTCATAGCAACAGAACAGTAACTAAGAAAAGAGAGCCTCTCACATTTTCTTAGCCACAGGAATCAACTAATGCTTGGCAAGATAGATGTACACATTAAATGCCATCTATTGCAAGAAGAAGCTTCTCTAATGTAGGTTGAGTAAGGCATTGATCTATGGATATGGCATCATTGCTATGTTCTTTTAGCACAATGGTATTAGCAGGTTTTTCACCTAGGGTTCATGACCTATCTAATATTAGGTTCTTGGTCCCTTTAGCATAGTCTGCTGTGGGTTCCATCTCATGGAGTGGACCTTAAATTCAATCAGAAAGTGGTTGGTTACTCCCATAACCTTTGTGACACTGTCGCACAAATATGTCTTGCAGGCAGGTCACTGTTGTAGGACAGAGAGTTTGTAGTTGGGTGACATTGATGAGTGACTTTCCCCTATGGTGGAATGCAGAGTACCTTACAGTGTCACTGAGTATATTGTCCACACACCAGGATAGGCCACATGACCAGGAGTTGTTGGTTTACACAAAATGAACTGAATGCTATTTTTTGTGGATGTTGTTTCATTTTGCTTTGGCATTTTTGTCTGATTGGTCTTTTGCTGTGAGTGTTTATGTTTTAGAATTTCTTTTTGTTGTTGTTGTTGATTTTTGTTTTTCTTTAATCGGGGGGTGTTTTTCTGAAAGAAAGAGAGAAAAAGAACATAAAGTTGGGTGAGTATAAAGATGGGGAGGATCTGGGAGGAGTTGGGGGAGGTTAAAACATGATCAAAATATACCAAAAAAATAAAAAAGTAAAATATATTTATAGACTTATGCCTTTCTTGAACCAGACATTCAGACTGAAGAATTCTGAGTTGAGAACAAACAATTTGTTTTCTTAATACTTTCCAAGGTCATTCTGGTGCTCTTGGTAACTGGACCACATCTTGAGAACATTGACATAAAACAGAAGGCCCAAAGAGACAATTCCTTCATTGTTAGGAGTCCATGGCATGTCTGCACAAGGGCTAGCAGCACAAGCAGTCTGGAATCAGGCCGAGAAGAGGAGGTGCCCCAAATTGTAGTAGTGACATCAAAGTTCTGGAAGGAAACTAGAGAGAAAAATTTTATTTTACTCTCAAGGAGCAGAATGACTTCACATACCTCTTAGTCATAAAATTTAAAAAAGTGAAATTGCATTGTTGCATGGCTGGCTATGTGTACGATAGTCTCTCCTCTGGGTATTTCCAGATGCATGTAAGTAGATAAAAGGCTGGGTGATACTTTCTTGTTACCAATGAGGGTACTAATAGGGTGGGCTGGAGATAAATTCTTACTTTTCTTCTGCCCTCCAAGTAAAGGAAAGGAAGGAAGGCATTGGCTGTGATATTGTAATGAGAATAGTTATGCTTGACACATCCACAAAGGATCTCACCTTTAATTTTTTGAAATGGAATATTTGCCTTTACCTTCTTTTACCAAAATACGGAGATTGAAGTATTTTCAGCCTCTCTGGAGAATGACTTTTAGAAGTCTTCCAAGCATATCTCCTTTTTCAGAAGTGTCTGTTCACACACAATTCAGTCCAGCTTCAGAAACAAATGTCCCCAAGGAAGCCCCAGACAAATTCCCCATTGGTGTAAAATTTCTTTGAGGGACAGGAGCATTCCAGGAAAAAGGCTTGGAGTCACCCTGTCAGAGAGACACTTAATCTGAATCACATGTAGAGAAGTTCCAGACACCCCCTGATATACTGAATGATTATGTCTAAATAGACATCTCTCTTCCTGCTCTGTTCCTGCTTTTCCTAGATTGAGAATTATAGCTAATTGTGAATGGTATTGTTCTCTATTTCTTAGAGACACTGAGATGGAGAAGAGGCAATTAAATGCTGTGTTTGAGGCTGGTAGGTTAAAACTTGTACATCCTACCTACTAAGATTCTCACTGGATGGACTTTTCTTTCTTTCAGACCAAGTATTTTATTCTTTTGGGAAACTTAAGAAGACAGTTCAATGATTGTGGACAAATTCTTCCTCTTCATTGGAAGTAACTTTAGGATATTTATGTATTATGGACTGTAAGTCAGTTGCCTTCCCATTCATGAGAAATACACATCACATAAGTAGTGTATAGAAGAAGATATAATTATAATGTTATCCCACATGGAAATTTCTTTTCAGAATAGAGAGGACATGTCACTGTAGCTTAACTTGAAATGACTAAAACTTTTTCCTGAACTAGGAATTCTTGCTAAATTGAGATTTGGAATTCAGGACCTGGAAAGTTAATATTCTGCTTCTTAAATCATGCCCAGAGAAATGGTTATGTGAATCAAGTATTACAGCATCAAAATGGCAACTATTCTGACTTTTGGTGCATTACCCGCTGGAAGGTCATAGATTTGAATAATACCACATTGAATTATCTTTTTAATGATTGGAAGTGAATAAAATATATTTAAATAAATACACAGAAGTTACTAGTAAGAAGATAGAGTAATATGATTTGCATTTAAAATATAGTTTTCAGTGAGGTATGGTGGTATGTTGCTGTAATCCCAGAACTCTGGAGATTGAAGTAGGAGAGGTATAAGTTTGAGACCAGGCTGGAAAACATTAGTTTGTGACCATCCCATTCAATATAGTGAAACCCTGTCTCAATAAATAAATAAATAAATAAACAAAAGCCAAATCAAAGCAAACAGACAGTATACTTTAATTGAACAAATATTTGTTGAATGCTTATTATATTCTTGGTATTGGTGACAAAACATGAATAAATCAAGATTCCTATTCTTAGTTAATCCCATGCAAATGGTGAGAGAAACTAACATAAATAATTCAAGGAAAAAACAGGAGGCTTTGTGTGTGATGGATGGTACATAGAATTCAGAGCTAACTAGACCTTTACAGTCCTGATTCTTGATTCTTGTTTTAGTATTGTAGCTTTGATTAATTACTATACTCTCCCTAAACAGCTTGTCTTGTTATTTTGAGACATGATTTCAATATCATTATTGAAGTTTATTTTTAGTTATGTATAAAATAATTGTTTTGTGCATTGTTGGGAAAAGGGAATGTTTGACCTTGGCATTTTGCATTGTCTATGAGTTTTGGATTTATGTGGGGGCTGCTTGATTGCACATGATCTGCACATGCTATCAGTAGAATACCTCAGGAGTTCTGAATCAATAAAAAACACCTGAACTCAGAGGCTTGGGGTTCCACTTGTCCAGTTTGTCTCCTTCCATGATGGTGGCTCCCTCTGCTGAGATCTGGCAGGGATTCATCTATGAAAAATGCCTTTTTTGGTGAGCAACACAGTAGCCTAACAACTACACAATATGCTGCCAGACTGGCTATGAACTTAGATTGGCTCCCTCCATCCCTCCTAAGCATTAAGATTATTGACATTTGTCTTACAAAACTTTTCTCATCACTAACGCAAAATAGACATCCAGACTAAAAATAGCAACAAATGTATTTATAGGAATGAGAGTTTACTAAACAGTATTTAAGAAAGGATTTGAGGCTGTGAAAATAGTATTTTCAAAGGTGCAGAAGATTGGAACTCTAAGACTTGATAGAAGAATAATAGTGTCATTTCTGTTTGATAGAATTTTGTCACTGTTAAAAATACTCATGACAGTCAACCTATATATCAAAAACAAGCTCATTTTTATTGAACAGTTTGGATGTTTCAACTCATGACCATTTGGTCAAATAACTTTGGACTTTTGTGAGGTCCTGCACATCATGGCAGGAAGACAGGACAGAAAAACTACTTATCTTATAGCCAGAAGATAAAAGGAGGAAGCAGAAGAGACTGAGATATCACAATTTCCATCTCTCACACTTCCAATGACCTGCACAATTCTCATTAGACTTGACCTATTAAGGATCCTACTGCCTCCCAGTAGACTAAGCTATAACAAGTTGTTAATATGTAGACTTTTGAGGAGTATTCCAGATTTCAAATAAGATTGGAGGGTCATTTTGTGGCAAGTAATTTGAGATGAGTCTGGAAAAAAGGCAGAAGCCCACTCTTTAGGAACTTAAAATACATTTGGATATGAAGTTTGGATTTTAGCCTTCAGGCCAGAGAATGACAATAAGCTTTTTTAGGGGGAAGGGGAGCTATGAGTTTCATTTCATTTTGTCTCTGTAACACATATCTTCAAAATAAGGCTAATTCACCACAATACCATTATTGGGTCACTTTATAGTAAGTAATTTGAGATGATCTGGAAAAGAGGCAAGGGCCAATTTCATAGGAACTTACTAAACCCTTGATCCTGATCTGATGACCAATCCTAAAGACTTGTATCTTTATTCATCTAATGTAATGTTGGATACGATGGGGAAAGAGGAACTTTTATTCACTGCTGGTTGGATTGAAAATTAATACCCATTAATAGAAATTAATATGGAAGTTCCTTAAAAAGTTAAAACTAGAATTACCATATGATCCAGCTATAACAATCTTGAACATATGGACTCTGTATCTTAGCAGAAATACTTGTATAGCCCTGTTTATAGTCTCATTATGAGGAATAGCAAGGAAGTGGAACCAGCCTTGATGTCTATCCTCAGAGGAGTGGATAATTAAAATGTGGTGTCATATACACAATGGGATATTATGCAGCTATAAAGAAAATTGATTCATAAAATTTACAGAAAAATTGTTTATGTAGAAAGTATAATATTAAGCAAGGTTACTTAAGCTCAGAAGGACAAAAACCATATGTTCTCACTCATATCATAACCTTAGCCTATTATATATACACACACACACACACACACACACACACACACACACACACACACCAGTGCAATTGTGGACAATGTCTAAGTAGAAAGAAGACCAAAAAAGTATAACATTAAGTGATTGGGAAGCATGGGGATGAAGGGAAAGCAAAGGGATACTAAGAACATGAAAGGGATAAGAAATTTTGGGGAGAGGGCATTTGGACATCGGGTGGAACAGAAAGAGGAGATATAGAAAGGAGGACCACAAAAACACACTTTGTTAAAAAAATCATTGTCATGTATCATATCATAACATCATAATATCATAACACATGATATGCTGATTAAAATAGGAAAAAACAAACTACTAGAAGAATTGGGTCATTGCCTCATCTCAATGCACTGTATTTGAAAGTCCAGACTCCAAAATTATATAAATGCCGATTGTTCTATGACACAGCCAAGGTGTTTCTTTCATACTGCATTATCATCTAGACAGGCATCTTGTTGAAACATCTTGTTGAGCAGATTCTGCATCTTCTATTTGAATGCAGCCTACAGATAGTAGCACTTAGTAAATGTTTATTGAAAGAGATAGCTAACAGAAAATCAACATGACATGGTGATTAGATATGTGCACATGGGGAAAAAGTCAGAGATGGTTCCAAAGTGCTGTTAACTTGTGTCATCTCTTAGAGAGATGAATGAAACAGAAGAGAATATTTTCAGTGAGAACATAACAATTTCAAGCCTAGACATGCTGAATTTGAGATTTCTGAGATGTGGAAATAGAAACATCAAATCGTGTGCTCAGTAATGGAAGGCTTCAGACATGAGATTTGTGGGGAGAGATTGGAATTACTTTTCCTTCTTTTATTTTGTTTATTTCTCTTTGAGACAGGGTTTTGCTATTCATCCCAGGTTGCCCCAAAGTTGTGATTCTCCTTCCTCAGCTTCCAGACTGCTGTGACTGAGGTATATGCCACAACATTTACAGCCTATGTCTCTTTCTTGGTAATCAGTTCCTGGTGTTTTCCTTTGATTTCCTTCATTGTCTTGGCCATAAGTTTAGCATATTCTGCATTCTCCTCTTGGTTTTTCCTAATGTGTTGTTTCTTCAGAGCAATACATTGGTGTTTGTGTTGCAAGACAGGTAGTTAGACTCAATCTTGGGTGGTTTGATCCTGGGCTTCTTATTTTCTTTGTTGAAGGGCTTTCTGACACCATATTGGCAAGCATCATCTTCTTTAGAGAGATTGAAAAGCTTTCAACTTCTCACTCATCAATCAATCTCTGTGTGTGTGTGTGTGTGTATGTGTGTGTGTGTGTATCTGTATGTGTCTCTCCTCTCTTTCTGTCTCTCTATCTCTCTTCTCTCTCTCTCTCTCTCTCTCTTTTCTCCCTCTCTCTCCTCTCCAATAATCCAGCTGAGAACATACAGTTTGACACACACAGTGGATCCCTAAACAGAGTTGCATTACTTAGTCTATAACTCAACAGCAGGCCTACCCTGCCATGTTTCAGGACACCTTGCTTCAAGAAAAAACCTTGTTTGTTGTTCCTACCGCTAATTCAGACCACATAGCCCTTCAACTCATCACCCAGAGAATCAGTAACTATGTCTGTGATTATGTGTTCCTCATAAAAAGTACAAAGTTTGCATTCATCACCCACTGCAATGGGTTTCTGACAGCCAGTGGCCAGGAAGAAGATATTCAGTGTCATCTTGACACAGCCAACCACTCAGGAGGCACCGAATAAAAGAGGGAATGTCTTTTCTTTGTCAATATTTTTCAAAGTAAAAATTTTAGACTGGAATCTTCAGTGTTACCTGGAAATGTGTTTAGAAGCACAAACTTTAGAGCAAGGACCAAGATAGAGAGTTGATAACTTTGTCACTAACAATTTATTCTGTAATATACACGCATAAAAGTAGTATAAAAATTGGTTTTCAATTGCAGCAGTAAGAAATTTGATTATTTCATCATGCAGTTTCTGGGGTTTCTACACTAGAAAAGTCCCAACTATGCCAAGAAAGTGTTAGCATACCTCACTAAGCACATATCCAGAAGCTTGGTCACAGTGAATTTCTTGTTTTGGGGCTTGATTGTTTGGATTTATCTCTTAGGCTTCATGAAGTAAAAGAGTTTTTTTTTTTTTTTTCAGCAAAGGAAATTTTCTATCATCTAAGCAATGAGGCAGTTTACAGAATTTGAAAATATTTGTCAGTTTTACATCTGACAGAGGATGAATATCTAGAATATACAGAGAACTCAGAAATTTAGACACCTACAAAACAAATAACACAATGAAAATAGGCTATGGAACTGAATAGGGGGTGCACAAAATAAGAAATATCAATGACTAATAAGCAATTTATAATGTTCAGAATCATTAGGCTTCAGGGAAATGCAAATAATAACTACTATGAGATTCTATCTCATCCTAGTCAGAATGACTATTATCAATAGACAGATGCCTGCAGATATTGTGAGTCTGTGGGGAAAGGATAGCACTCATCCACTGCTGGTTACAATGTAGACTGGTCCAGCCACTATGGAAATAAGTACAGAGGTTCCTTAAAAAACTAGAAATAAATTAAACATATGACCAAGATATACTCCTGGTCATGGAGGAGGCCCTAGAGGCTTCAACAACAAAACAGGTTCTTGACATTCTTTCAGTTGCTCTCCAGAAATGGATGGTAAGGCCCTATTGCTAAAGAAGTCACTCATTTTGGGTGAAGGTGGTAGAGAAATGAAGCTGGAACAGGGATGGAAACTTCTCTGCTGGCTAGCTTTCTTGTGCCAGAAGGAGCTATATAGGCTGCTGGAGGAGAAAAGGTATTAGTGGTCTTAGTCAGCTGTGAATCCTACAATGCTATCCTACCTAGGTACTCTAAAGGGAAAACAAACAGCTCTTGAATGGGAGTTGAGGCCCACATCACAGAAGGGAATGTAGGTCTGTCATGTAAACTGGGTTAAAAAGTTGTGTCTTGAGAGGTCTTAGGCCCTATGGGATAACTCAATATTGTTTAACTAAATTGATATGGAGCCAAACTACAATCTAACTATTTATATTTATGCACTTGGACAAATACTGCTCTCAACCTTGATCAGAGGAGCTTCTTTATTCAGCGTAGCAGCCAATGCAGGACTCAGGGCTGCTGAAGATGCTAAGAATAAATTAAAGTTGTATGTGCACTCTGAAAGAGACATATATACTTGAGAAATATTATGGAAGAATGAGCAGAAATAATATAAGAGCTAGATGACAGAGAGAAGGATACGAAGTGCAGTTTTCAGGTTATAGCATAGCCAGTGCAAGGATAATCTCACAGCAGCTACGTTGTCCGCAATAGGCCTGCACAAGACTGGACCTTTCAACAATCAGTCATGAATTGCTATTGAACTACTCGTTACTGATGGGTTCTGAGAAGGGACGGTCATTGTCTTCAGCTCTGTACCCAGTGCTCCAATGGATTCCTGTACCAGGATCCAATGGATACTTCCCAAACTGTAGCTCTACAGGTGTCCTTGCTTAAAAGCAGTGGGTCACAAAACAAAACAAAACAAAACACATAAAAAAGGAACTTTAAGGAGGAGGATGAGCAAGGATGGGAAAGAGATAAGAGAGGGTAGGTACTAGGAGAAAACAAAATATTATATTCATCTATAAAATTGTAAACAAATTTAATCGATAAAAAGTAAATAAAAATGAAAACAATGTGTACCAAATAAAGGACTTTGTTGTTATTTCTTGAGAATAAATTTATTTAACCCTAATAAGTTACCATAGTTTATTATTTGTCCTATTTCACAACAATTTAGTATCTTAAGCTTATTTTCTCACTTTCTACACAGGGTTCCTGATGTCATAGGTCTTACTATTTTGAGACTTTATGCTAAACTTAGAAATTTAGCCTAAGATTCCTAAGATTGTTATTTGAACAAAAGCTAGGACATTATTATCCAAGCCAGAAAAATCCCTGTTCCTCTCAGGAAGTAGCACTTGCAGATAAAGATACAATGCTATTCATTCTGTAGGTAACTCTTCCCGCTAGCAGCTTCCTTTGGCTTCCCTGTAACCATTTTCAGTGCTCTCACTGCTTGTGAAGTGCTGAAATTCTGCAGGCACAGAGCATTGAATTTCCTTCCTTATATAACTATGGATCTCTAAACATACAGGAAACTGATATGATACAGATAATGACAAGATCATGGTGATTTGAAGAACACTTTGGAGAGAAACTACCCTATCCTGTTACACAACACTAACAGGCTACACAATTTATAAAGATAAAATTTTGCTTATTATCCTTGGGAAATGCCAGGAGATTTTCTGACTGATATTCTGAGTCTAGTTTATAATTCTTCCTCATGTATGACGATAGCTGCTACCGTTCTCATCTTCCCGTCATTTCCCTCAGGATCCAGAGCTACCTTTGGTCCCAGTGAAGAGAACCTGGCATTCTTCCATAACATGGGATCAGAGTGGAGAGTGGGAAGAATAGGGGCTAGTTTACTGAAGCTGAGTTTAAGGAAATCATGTGTAGCCAGAGAGCAAGCTTGGCTGAAAATCTTCTGCTGCAAAGGAAGGAATTCTAAAGCCTTTCTTTCTCTAATTTCCAAATGAAATGTATATTTTATTATATTATATTAATATCTGTATATTAGTTTTATGACACAGGATTTCCTGTAACCTAGGATGGTCTTGAACTTTCTATGTAGCTATGGATGTCCTTGAATTCCTGATTCTCCTGCCTCTACTGAATGCCTGGCTTTGGCTTTCTATATATTTGTCTTTCAGAAGACAAATATATCTGAGAGTTTTGAGAACTGAGAACATTCATATATTTGTATATATTGCTTACTTGTTCTCTGCAAGTTACCTGTGTTAAATATTCTATATCTCAAAACCTATACAAACAAAGTATTGTTACCTGTAAATATAAATATTTATTAAGTTAGAGGTAAATATATTTTGTGCTGTGATTTCTATTTCTTATTCTTTCTTCTCTTATGAAGAAATAAGAGTGTTTTTCCTTTTTGAATAGTCATGATTTTTGACTCTATCATCTAAGACTATGAAAAATGTATAGAAAACTTGCATGGTGACCCACTCTGGAGAGATCACCACTCAGGAAGGAGAGACATGAGAGCTAGGAATTCAAGGCATTCGTTGTTTAGGTGGTTTAGAAAGTTTGAAACAGTTTGGGCTATCTGTGACCCTGTCTCAAACTTCCCTTCTTCTAGAGAGAAGTGCAGGGAGGAGTCTCTTCTCTTTTTTGTGTCTCTTTGCCCCATTAGTGTCTTGAAAGGTTGTCTTCTCTCTGCTTCCCTCTCCACTTGCCCTCCTGAGCTCTGTAATTTGGATCTTTTCCCTATCATTTTATTAATATACTTCACAGAGGAAACTAGTGCCCTTGTATTAGTCAAATTTGAAGGCTTCTTTTATATTCTCATGCACTCAAATTCACTGCAGAATCAAATCATCTTGCCCTAATGTCTTTGACTTAATATCTTTTCCTCCCAGCTCTTTGAACTCCTGATTTACTTACTTTCTCCCAGTGACCATTGTTCAGAAGTAAGTATTCTTTTAAGATTCTCTTGTATCCTAAACTTTGGCTGTACATAAGAATTGCCAGAGAAAGCTTTAAATACTAATGATGTCTAGACCCACCCCAAGAGGGTCTGTTTTAATTGCTCTTGGATATGGCTCAAGTATTGGGAATTTTTATTAACAGTTCCCTAGGTAGTTTTAATATTCTGCTAGGACTGAGAACTATCTTAACTATACTACTGGTTTCAGGAAAGTTGGGAAGTTATTTCCTTTGAAGTGCAAAATTGGCTCAAGCTCCCATTCCGTGGGAACCTCTGGGTTCTCATTAAATAACTGCGATTTCTGAGAGATGGCATTCTTGTGTTTTTTTTCCTAGTTGTTTCTGATTCCATGACTTTGTATTTCTTATATCTCACCTTTTCACCCAGGTCAGCCTCTGCTGAGCTCCACAGAGGGTTGCCTTTGCTCTGCACAGCCAGGTATAACATTCAGCAATTTTTCTGTCTTGCCACCCTGAGTCACATATAGACTTCATTTTTATGGTGGCAGACATTACTGAGGATTCGAGCTGACGTGAAGTTAAATTTTCAGGAAAAAAGAGATGAGGTATTTCTCTTTAGATTATAACTTCCTGTGTTACCCTTGGATCGAAAGACTCGAAATCTTAATTATCTTCATGCATTATCAAAAGTACTTCAGATTTCTCTTTCAGTTTACCTCTTAGTTGCAGCCTTCTCTTATCCATCTCAAAAATACAGAATCTTGTAGTTTATGAGTTAAGCTTTCCTGATATAAATTATGTCTCTTCATGTATCTTGATCCCTCCACACCTTAGAAGATAAAAGTTCTGACATTCAATTCTGCCTCTAAGTTCCACTTTTGTTTTGCCTGTCACACATCTCCAATTGTCAATTACTTTGGCAAGGAAGATCCTAAGATGATTTACAGATGCAATTAGGATTCTGGATATTCAAATAGAAAGGTTATCCTAGATCATCAATATGGATTCAATCTAATTCCATGAGCCCTGAAAAGTAGAAATCAGTAAAACAGAAAAAAAAATGACCAAACCATCAAATGTCACAGGCAGGATCCCAAACAGAATCTGTATGCACCAAAGGTGGCTCTCTTCCATAGAAAATAGTATTTTCTGCAGATGTTAGCCAGGGACTAGATCTGTGTCAACTTGTGGCTACAGAAAACTGACTTGATTCTGATTCCTATGCTGGTCCAATGGCACAGTGGCAAACCCACATACAGAAATCAGAGAAAGATGACACACTCCTGAGCAATTTCAAAGGGCTTTCTAGAGGACATTACCTTTGGTTCAATAAGAGTGTAACTTCCAATAACTCTGCAAGTATTGAGATAATCTGAGCAGGTGAATGAACATGGAAGGGAATTCCAGAAAAGAAAGGCAATGTCAATGTTCAGGAGGTTTAGCTTGGATGTTTCTACAACACAGCACAAGACTGTATGGATTACAGCGAGGAACATGGGGACAACCTCAGGATGGTCTAGGAGAGAAAATGATTCTCAAAGAGATGCTTGAGTCAGACCTGATGCCTCTGGGCATTGTCATACCTTCTACTTCTTGATAATACTCTTGTTACATGACAAGGATTCAGAAGAACATGAACTCAGTATTCCTCTGAGGAATACTAGAGGAACTTTAGATCATAGACAAATATATTCTCAGTATACTCATAGATGTCAAGGAAAGATCCAGACCTCTGCAGGTCCAAACTTATTCTGAGCCCCTGCCCTACTGCTCCTATGTGAATTTTATACTTTGGAGCTGCCTTCCTGTGATGTTAATAATGTCAGCATTCATAAGGTGAGCATCTCGTGGTTTTGTGACTAAACTGAAAGGAGGGACCCCCTTGTGACTCTGCCATGACCCCAGGGAACTGAATTCTGGGTGTTGGAAATCTCTTTCATTCCCAGATAACACTCTTATACAGAAAAGACCATCTTGAGCTCAGGGAATCTGGGATGATCTCTGTATTTTTACACCATCTTGATCAAAGCCTGTGGATAGGACAAAAAAGCCAGATGGTTGTTGGGATGAAAGATGAAAGGTCTGGTCTGATCCATCCCTTGCCAAAGAACGGATGTGTGGAGGAGTCAGAGTAGGAAATGGTGGCCAAAATAGGCCACTATAATTGTAGTCACAACCTACAGGAGGAGAGTTATTAGAAAAGGCTTCTGTCAGCCAGGTAGGTAATACAGTCCTGAAATTGCAGAACTCAGGTGGTAAAAGAAAGGGAACAAGGAATAAATGGAGTTTGAATAGAAATTACACCTGTAGAGGTAGGCAATCTTCATTCTGCTTGTTGTACTCCAATTCCAATTCCCTTGTCTTATCCCTAGCTTTGCAGCAGACCATGTGCTAGGACCTCTCTTTCCTCTCTGCTTTCATTTCCAGGGGACTCCAAGGATGCAAGCCCTGTGGCACACCTGCTTTTCTCCCTCCTGTGGGTCCTTTTGCCTCCCACTTCTATGCCATCTTCTTTACTTCCTATCATCTCCCAATTCCTAGAAATATTCTACCAGGACAGTCAATAACACACTTGACAGTTTAAGATGTATAGTTGTTAGGCTGCTGTGTCACTTATCATGGAAGACACAGAGGCATATTTTATAGGTGCCAGACTTCAGCAGAGGGAACCACCACCACATCACCACACTGGACAATGGAACCCTGAGCTTTTCATCTTAGGCATCTTATTGATACCTAAACTCCTCAGGTATTCTATTGAGAGCGTGTGTAGGCCATCTGCAATCAAACATCCCCACATAAAGCCAACACCTGCAGACAATGTAAAATGCCAAGAGCTAGGCAGCCCTTCACACAACAATACATAAAACAAACATTTTAAACATAACTAAAAACAAACTCTGCATCATTTCCCCCTTTTCTGTATAAGCCAATAAAAAATGCTTTATCTCTACAACACAATTTAACACTACACCAACAAAACTATTTACAGGAGGAACTATCACAAGGACAGGACCAAGCATCTATTAAACTTTTCACAATATCTTTGGACAACAGAAAAACATTATCAATGTCCAGTTACCTGGAATTCACTCACAATCTTCTGGGCTCCCCCAAAAGGTTGGAATCATTTTTCTGGCTCTACCCTCTGCAACACACTGTTTATCCTCCAGGCTCTGGCTGGTTCCACTACATTGCTGCTGCTGTTTTTGGAGGCCATCCCACAGTACTGGCATCTTCAAAACTGCTTGAGTCCTTTGTTGTAACTGGGCTGCACTTTACCAATAACTCTCTTCATGGTGCCAAGCTTCAAGTTCTTTGCATGACCCCTTCACTCTGGGCCTTCAACTGCCACTGAGGCTGCACCTTTACCAATAGCCTCTCCTGGGGTCTCTTTATGGTGCCAAGCCTAACTTTTTCTCCATGACCCCTTTGTGCCTTCAAAACCAGTATCATCTTGGTGACTCTTACAGTACCAAGTTCAGGTGCAAGCATGAGATACAATCTTGGCCAGTTCTGAAGACAACTTCTGTGTGCTGACCCTGAGGAAGTACTTTCCAAATTTTAAGATAGAGTCTTGTTTTCAGGAAAAAAACTGGTCAGTTCATGTTTGAGTTCAAAGTTCGGTAGAATGTTCCAAAGATGTCTTCATAATGCAGCAACAGTTAGTTCTGATTCTTTACGCAAGTGTTTGTCTCAGCATCATCACAGGTGAATCCTGTCTGCAGGATGGGTTCCCTCCTGGGGTGGAGTTCTCATCATCATAACAGATGTGTCCTGTCAGGACTGCCTCACCAATATCTGGACCCCTTGTAGTCAGGTTTTCAGGAAAAAAAACTGTTCAGTTTAAATAAGGGGTTTCTCCTCTCCAAGCCGCCAGCTTCCATAGCAGGGTGTCCTGGGTGGATGGGAAGAATCTCTGGCTGAAACACCCTGGTGGGTTTGGCTTTCTTTTCACCACTGCTACAGGGAAACAAAACCTTCTTCATAGACCTCAAACACAAGACCTGTTAGGGCTTCAGACACACAAAAAGTCATCAGAAAACTCTGTAGAACAGTATATTCTGTTTCCAATTTCCCATGCCATGGATGCCACCAGTGGTGAGAAGCAGTATCGGTTTCATGATTAGGAAATGGCTCTCATATTGGAACTTTCTTTCTCATTTACAAATTATTCTTATAGAGCTTCCATTTTATTCTGGCTCTCCATTTTATGGAGGCCGCTCTTTCTTATTTATTAAGTTCACTGCCTTTTCTCTTCATAGAGACTTATTTCCTTTCTTATTCTCCTCTTCCTTCAGGGGACTTCTACTCATGATTTTTGCATAGATATAATCTCTGTCCTCTGGGAGCTGCATTGAGCCTATGTTATCAGATTTTCTGAGGTCTGGAGTTTCCTTCTCTTCTTGTCTTCATGTTGGATGCAGCTGGCATGATGTTGTGCCCTTCTTTGCCTTCTGGCCTGTTGTTGGAGTGCTACTGGTAGTGGTACAACTACTGTGTCATTATTCAGCAAGGAAGACGCGGAGACATTTTTGTAAATGTAAACCCTGCCAGACCACAGCAGAGGGAACCACTATCATGGCAAGTGCTCTACTGGACAGTGGAACATCAAGTATCTCATCTTAGTGGTTTTTATTGATACCTAAACTCCTCAGGTATTCTACTGATAGCATGTGCAGATCATGAACAATCAAACATCTTCCTCATAAAGCCGACACCTGCAGAAAATAGAAAATGCCAAGGCCTAGGCAGCCCTTCACTCAACAATACACAAAACAACTATTTTTAAACATAACTAAAAATAAACCTCCACAACACAGATGCACTCCTTACCAGGAAATCCAAAAAGAACACAATCTCCTAAGATCCAGAGAGAGTACAAACATAATCAACAACAGAATACGTAAAAGACAGTGAAGATCCAATTCGGAAACAACATGGAATGTTCAAGACCTAGAAATAAAATAGAAACAATACAACAAATAGACTGAATTCTAGGTTCACTGCTTTGTGGACCATTTGTGCTTTGGATTTAGATCTTTCATGGTAAAGGATGAGGAAGGGGCCAGAAGCCAGGGACTGGAATGGGATTGTTTCCCTTGTGAAAAGAAGTTTAAAAATAAATGAAGAGATGTTGTACCCGGGCTATGATGAAGTTTTGGTTATGAGCCAAGTATCCCTCTTTCTGTAGACAAATCTGAAAAACTGACAGTGTCTCTGTAATGAGGACCCCAAACCAATATTATGAGATACTGGCCTGAAGTTATTGGTAGAGGACTGCAAGAAGCAACTGGAAAGGCAATGGACTGAAAAGAAATATAGAAAGGGGGTAGAAAAGAAAAAAACTCACTATATATTCTGTATATTCTCCATCTCCCCATACATCTGAAAGTCATGAAGAAATCAAGCAATAGGAAAGAGAGCAAAATTGATGGTCAATGAGAAAGCTACTGTAGATGAGCAAGACTGAAGATAAGTATGTTTTGGATCTTCATAGAATTGAATGCAAGATAGTGTGATGGTTCACTTCAGTTCTCAACTTGACATAGCCTAGAATCACCCGAGAAGAAAGTATTAATGAGGGATTGCCTGTATAATATTATCCTGTGGACACATTTATGGGAGATTATCTTAATTTAGTTTTATGTGGAAAGATACAGCCTAGAGTGGATAGTACTAGGCCACCAATACAGAAATCTAGAGTGGAGAAATTGAGCTGAGCACAAACAAGCATATGAACACCTGTGCATTCATTTATCTTTTTACTGTGGATATGATGTAACTAACTGTTAGAAGTTCCTGCCTGGACTTTCCTCTGGAATTGTTGGTTAAAGTGGACCTCTCTTTGTTTTCTTAGGTTTGTTTGGGCATGATATTTTATCACAACAGAAATGAAACTCAATTAGATCATTTCCATTTTAAAAGGATTGTTAATATATTCATTTTCTTATTTCTGTGATAAAATGTCTGACAAAAGCAACATAAGGATGGAAGAATTTCTTCTGACTTACAGTTTAGTAGACTACAGTCAATCCTGTCAAAGAAGACATGGCAATGGGTATGGATTGCAGCTGTTTGCTAATATTTCTGAAGATCAAGAATCAGAGAGACTTGGGCAAATTTCAGGATTGGGCAAGAACAATCCACCTCCTTCCTTGTAAGTCCCTGCCTTCTGAAGGTTCTACAACCTCTCTAAACCATGCCACTAGCTGGAGACTAAGTGTCAAACACAGGAGTCTGTGGAGGACATTTCATATGCAAACCATAACACCTTACTCCTGGCCTTTGTAAGATCATGGACATTATATAAATTTGCAGCCAGTTTGACTTTTAAAATTCCCCAGATCTTACCATTTTTATAGTCCAAAGTCTCCTCTGAGCCTCTTTCAGTTCCTACATACAATGTATTTTCTGGAACTCAGGGCAAACTTTTAGCTGTAAACACCTCTAAAATGTTAATAATTTCAAAAGTTAGATACTTCCAATATAAAATGACACAAAATAAACATTTTCATCCAAAATGGGGTGAAGCCAAGCCAAATACCCACAGGGAGAACACTGAATGTTGTCTACCCTTTGGAACTTAAGAGGTGGGGATACAGTTCAATGAAAGAGTACTTGCCTAGTCTGTGCAAAACACTGAATTTGACTGCCAGCCTCCTTTTAAGAAAGCAAAGGAACAAAATGAAAACAACAACAACAAACAAACAAACAAGGATCACAAAAATAAAGAAGCAAGATGCACAATATGGCCTGAAAACGTATGTAAGACCTAAACAGACATTAAGACGGTTGAACTGGCAAATTCATAATAACAGTCTCAAAGATGCTCTACCAGAAGCATGTAACTAGTGATATAACATAGTAAAATATTGATCATGATGTAAAGTAGATCTTTGTGTGTTTTCTGATAGTATCTTCACAGTTCCTTCTTGGGATTCTAACCTGCAATTGCTTCCAGTTGCTAAGGACCAAAACATTTATGAAACTGATGATGTACTAAAGTAGGCTGATGAGCAAGAATGGAGCCAGAAAATTATTGCATTTGCATGTAACTTTCAAGATGTTTAAATTAGCATAAACTTTTTGTGCTATAACTTGGCAATGTTTTTTTAAAAAAAAATCTTGGAATTTTACATATATTCTTATTCAGTAATTATAATTCTAAACATTTTGTTAACAATGTAATTATGTAAAACTGTATGTAAATATTCATTTGGAGATATATGTAATAGATGTAATGTAATAGATGTATATAATAATGTAATAGAAAAATAACATGGCTATCCTGAAGATATGGAATTGGTTAAAATTTATTTTTAATGATATGATAAATAGCATTTGTAATTAATTTTTTTCAGTTGGCATTTGATAATTTTAGCAAGTATAGTATATACTTGTAGAAGTAATGCTTTACAGATTTCTGTATTTCTGCTAACTAAGTGCATGGTCTCAGAATAAAGTGCTATGTAGTCATAGTTCAGATTAGAAGTAAAAGAAGATGTGGAGTTTATGGGCCAGACCTATGCATAAGAATTTTAATGGCAGAGAAAAGTGTTCAGTGTATTCTGTATAGAAGAAATTATTACCCAGGCATATACCTTGTTGGTTAAATTACCTTTAAAGAATAATCATGTTGACAAAAATGAAATGTTAATAGATGAAAATGTTAATAGAAATGTTAACATTAATTATTTTATTTTCAGTCTATAGGATTTTGTGTTTTTCTTTCTAAGATGAGTCATATTATTATTAGAGTAAAAAAATAAGATTTTCATACTTTGACCTGCATGCTGCATGGCTTCAATTTGACTAGGACAATGATTTGATTGACTTGACAAGGACAATGAAAGAATGAAGAAAGGACAGACACAGACACAAGACAGAAAAACTAGGATAACAAGGGACATGTACTCAGATGGAGACATACCATCAGGGTCCCAGAATCTCAGCCTATTGATTTTACATATATGGATTGAGAAAGCAAATCTATTATATACAATTGAACAAGGAAGTGGGTTTGGCTAATCTTGGTAGGAGGTCTCTACAGGGAGCAATTTCAGGTTGCAGTCAGCCAAGAGGGAGAAACTGCCATCAATACTTTCAGGACACACTGCCCACATTCTGCAAGGACAAAGGAAAGGCTTCACTACCCCCTATGACATGGCCATGTCAAAAATTCGCATTCACTCAGGACTTCATCCACTCTCCATATTTGTACTTCATATTTAATCTTCAACATTTAAGGATTTTGCCACACACTGAATCAATTTCTCCGTTAACCTCTTTATGTGTCTGGGGCTTACTTCATTGCACATATTAGAATTTGACATTTGCTAGGATAATCTGTGTATGTGCATCTTTCTTAACATGACCGGAATTTCTGGAGGGCAGTGACTCATTTTACACACACAACTAGATTTCTTTTAATAGCTGTTGTGACCTATTTTGTTGAGTTGAACTGAATTAACTCTTGGAACACACTTTCATCTATTTCAGTTGCAATAAATTCATATAGTCTGTGCTCAAGTACTGGGTCAGTAATTGGAAACTGAATACAAGTGGTGATAAAACTTTGAGGTATCATTGAATTCAAACCTAGTGTTAGGCTTTCTCCAGTGCATTTCACTCTGTGCAAGCAAAGGTAGATATTTCATTTCTACTAGGTTTGATAAGATGGATATTTTTACTAAGGTGGAATATGTAGGTGGTAATTTTCCAATCTTCCTGTAGTAGAGGAATCATTCATCTTTTCAAAGGTCCTTGAAGTTGGCAGATATAGATGATTTTCATCTTTGAACCTCATAGCTATGATGTGTCATTGTTGAGAAAGAATGAACTGGAAATAATTTCTCCTATAGACAAAATGTTCAGTGGTCCAGAAAAGCACTTTCCTGATCTCCTATCTCTGTCTCTCTTTAGGAGAAATTTGTGATAGAAAGTATGTGAAAGAGAAAGTAATATTAGGCAGCACAAGAAGAGGAGTGAGAGGAACTTCTGGATATTCATCTGAGATATTATCTTGAGCCTTAAAAAGGTCTAGAGTTGAAGGTAGAAGCATCATTATTTCGGGAGGATAAATCTAAATACTCTCATCAGCTATTTTTTTCTCAAGCTTAATCAGTTATATAACAACAAATTGCTGTACTGAGGTCTTTTATTCCCATTGCCTTGCTTTTATGTTGGTGATTATCAAACCATTTCAGGAAAGAAATGTGCCTTCTATTAATGATCCTCAAAGAAGAAAAATAGAAACCTTTCTGGGTAAACCATTTCAGAGCTGAACAACGCTTGCTTTAAACAGCAATGAAAAAAATATAAATAGCTAATAGAAAATCGAATCTTATGCCCTTTTGTTCTATGCTTCATAGATGGAGGAGTAGTGATTACAGATCTCAATATTATAAAATGTCTTATATATGGCAACAGGCACAAGGATCAGAGTCACAATCATTAGGGAAATGTCAGTAGAAGATTTATATGCCTCTAGTGTTTGTCCTTACTGTAGGTTGTTAAGGTGATCATTTGATTGGCAGCTACATGAAATAGGATGGCTCAAATTTATGTAAATATAGTACCAACAAAATTAAAGAGTTTTCATAATTTCTCTTCACTGTAATAAATTCTATATTTTCTTCTCCATTATAAATAATCTTATCCATTAAGTGTGTTCCAACAACATTATTTTCCAAATCTTTAGACAAGAAATAAAAGATTCTCTTGGTAGAAAATACTTGATAAAATCAGCTGCACAAATCGCATCATGTTTTGCACAAGAAAGTTGAAGGTCTGGGGGTTTTGAGTAAGCAAAGGACCTAAGATAGAACACAAGGTTCCTGGACTAGGGCCTCAGGTTTTTAGCAACTTTTCATTGTATCGTTCTGTTTCTCCTGCTGAACAAGAGTATTTTCAGTTAGAGATACTTATAACTTAGGGCTTAAATTTGTTTTCCTCCAAATATAATTCTTTGAGCTGTGTTGACTCATGATTGTCTGTTCCTTTCTTAAAAGATAAATGAAGGAGTCAAAAGCAAGCATTTGGAACTTTTAGTAAATGTAAACTTGATCAAGTGAATATATGTGCTGAATACAGCAATGAACAATTTGGACTTGTGGTCTTTGTGTGTGTGTGTGTGTGTGTGTGTGTGTGTGTGTGTGTGTTGATTTTGTAATTTCACTTATCTAGTATTTTGTCTTTACTGAATTTATAATCACTTTGGTCTTTACCAGATTAAAAATAAAGGACTGAGAGTCACTGCTCCAAGTAGGGAACTGATGTTGCCAATGGCTGATAGGGGCACTGACAGAATGAAGTGCTTACAATCTTACAAAAGGGATAAAAAGAAGTGAACTCAGAATATATTATAGTTGAAGCTGGGCATCTGATGGGGGTAGTTTATGGAAAACAAAGTAGGAAAAGCAGAAGAGAAGTGATATATGACACAAGTTCATGGTGCCTGCTAATTAATACTGTTCATAAAACTCTTTCAGAAATGTGTATGATTTTGCCAAGGTCAAGGAGTCTTTCAGCAATTTGTAGCACACAAGACAATTATTGAATACTGTCAGTGCTACATACTTTTCACCATAGTTTTTAAATACGGGTCTAAGCACATAATACAGGTCTTATGTCTTAATTTGGATTCTCAAAGTGCATTAGTATATCTCCATATCTATTAGCAAACTTGATTCTACTCCTCAGTCAAATGTCATCATCTTTGAAAAAGTGTTATTCAACCCTCTGAGCTGTCTTTTACCTCTCGATGCAGCAATAATGATTACTTTCTATTATCCAAGTCAAAGAAAAACTCAAGGATGTCTGAACATGGTATCAATCACAGTGAAATATTTCTGAAGATTTCTTCCAGGTTGATAAGGATAACTACCCTAACAGAACAGCTTTTTATTAACTCATGTAGTACAATAAAGGCATACTCCCAGGAATATTATCAAATGTAGCTTAAACATAAGAAAATTGAGCCATGAGTGATGGCTCTTAAGAAGGCTGTCATGGTTCTAAATATCTAGGGAGGTATTTAGAGCATCGGCTGCCCCAATCAGGGTGTAGAGCCTTGGAGTTGTTTTCAGACTTGGGATGGATGCTATTCCTTTCCCTATGAATGCTGTATCTGCTTTGACACCAATCTTTGACACTTTCTCTATCAAACAGATTTTAAGGCTTTCATTCTCTGTGCACTGACGGGGATACGTGTATATTACAATAGTTCTCTAACTTTATAGTGTTTTTGGTTTATATATTTGCCTGACAGAAATTTCCAGTGAGTAAGTTAAGAACCATGTTTTGTACACAGCATCTGGTATGTAACTCCATTACATTTGCTGGAAGGATGATTAGATATTGGTTTACCCTTCAGTTCATCTGAGTTACACAAAGCCCCACCTGGACACAACTGATCATATTTTCCATTAATTATAGAATGTGCACAAGACTTAAATAATTCTGTGTTTATAATTTTTTCTTGCAAATATCTGTAATAGTAACAGAAAGTACAAAAGTGGCTAGTGTCAAGAATGAAGATCAACGGCCATTCCTGTTTCTGGTGTTATTTATTCGTTTCAAAATTTGGCCCTTATTGTCTTGATCAGTCTAGCAGAAAGCTAATCAGCACTTTCTTCCAGTCTGATGGGGGTAAATTCCTGGTCTCCCTGAATCTAATACTGTTTCATGTCCAATACAAACTGTTCTTGATTCTTCTTTACCATTTGGTTGGAATTTCTATCAAGGGCACTACTCAGAATGAAGTAAAACTCTAAACTTGAAATGCTAAATATACATCAGGCCCTTATTTTGTGGATTAGAGAAATGAGTTAATAAATTACTCTATTGCCTAATGTAACATTAATTGAACAGTCACTCTAGTAAATTATTTCCTGCTTATTAGATGATATTATTATCATGTTTTACAGATTAAGAAAGTGAATATTAGAAAGACTGCAAATTTTCCCAAATTGTATTACCCATAAGGAATAGAATGAGAATTTAAAGGCAGTGTTTGAATGCCAAGTCTGTACATGTAAGTGTGCCATGATTTCTTGATGGGGGTGGGGAGAGTTATTCATTCCTGGCCCATTTTGTTCTTTATCTAAACATCTCACTGTGAAGAAGACAGATATGATTTTGAAACTATACTTGATAATTACTATTTTCTCTAGTTGCCATTTGCACATAGTTTTTCTATAATATTGATAGGTAATATGCCGGATCCTTTTTGCATGGGTATGCATGTGCTTGCATATTCCTGTGTATGTGGGTGTACATTTGCATGAAGGTGAGTGTGCACAGGTGTGCATGTGCATGCAGAAGAAAACCTCAGGTGTTATACCCTAGGATCAATTTACCTCCCACCACCCTCCCTTGGCTCACACTCTTCTTCCCAGCTGTTAATGAATCATTCATGTTATAATTTTCTAGGTTATGGCCTTATGTTTCCATTTTCCAAACAGAATCCCATTCCTAGCCTTCTTAGGCTTATATAATCTTGTACAAACTCTCAAAACCAAAAGCTAGTTGACCCATAAAAGACCTTGAAAATTTCATAAACACCTTGTTAAAAAGCAACCAGGCACAACAGCTTTAAATTCACTAAGCTCTTCCTACTCTCCTCCTGTTCATTCCTTGCCCTCTTGTCTTTCATGGGGACTGTTGTGTTTGCAATTACATGCCATCTCATTAACCTGATTTTATTAGTGCTACCTATGATGAGTTCTCTATAGAAAATCATGAAATAAAATCAAAACAAAGCAAAGTCACATCAATGTGCCCTTTATCTTTGCTGCAAAGAAAAATGAATCACACTGAACCAGAATCCTATTTTCCTATGAGCTAGTGAATCTTTGTCTATACACTCTGAAGATGGATGTCACTGATCACGTAGTGGAAAATGTCTGCTGTCCTTACGTGTTAATGATGTTCTGACACTGTTTTCCCCACAAAGAGAGAAACTCCTTCGATCTGTTGAAAAATAATAATGGAATATATAGGTGAAAAGAAGATATGGTGTGTGTGTGTGTGTTGGTGTTGGTGGTGATGGTAATGATGGTGGTAGTAGGTGTACATGAATAGAACAGAGATTAGCACTGGTTGACTTCCTGAATTTATTTGGCACTTTAATGTTGATATGGGGCATCAGGCTAGACCTAGAGTGCATCATTTCCACAAGAACAGCTGGTCAGAAAGTGCTAACTAGCATTCTGCTTCTGCATGTGCAGCACTGGTGTTACAGACACAAGGTGGCACTCCTGGCTTTTTATTCAGAAGCTAGGGATCCGAACTTATGCCCTCATGCTCATGGCACAAATGCTTCATGGACTGTGCTATCTTGCAGCCTCCTGATATGGATTGATGAGTGTTATTTTTTATTTAATTATTTTTCTCCATGTTTGAAGCTATCTTTGATAACCCTACAACATAAAGACAACCAATAGTTAATTCAGCTTATTTCAACAGAACTCTGTGAAGTTTACTTTTAATTGTCAACAACAGAATCTGGAATCACCTGGGAAGAGAATAGCTACCAGGGGTTGTCTAGATTGGCTGGGGGGTATATTTGTTGGGGAGTGAGTACCTTGATTTAGTTGATTGAATGGGAAAGACTCATCCATTTTGAGTGGCAATTCCCTATGTGTTAACTGCATAAAAATGGAGGTTCCTGAAACCAGAATTTTCTCTCAATGATATAAAATAACTTAGACTTATAAACAAATATACACTCTCCCACTATTAAGTTACTTTTGTTCACAACAACAGGAAAAGAAAACTAAGTCAAATCCATACATTGAATTTCACAACTATTTGATTCCTTCATTTAGACTTTTCTGTATTTGTTAGATTTTAGTAATGATTATTATGTTGTTGTGTATGCTAAGCAAACAAAGAATTAGAGAATTTCCTGGAGATTTTATAACAAGAGAGATTTCTGCCTTAAAGACCTTTATTTTAATCATGTTGTTATTAATATTGATTTGGCCACCAGGAATTTGCAGAATGGGGAGGATATATAAATACTTCAGTTACAATTATTTTCCTGTGTGTAGATTGAGTTTAAAATAAACAAGATAGATGAGTAGAATAAAATGTCACCTTAATTTTTAGCTAAATTAAGGTAGTTGTTGCCATTTCCTTGAAGAAGAAATACATAGAAAATGCCCACACATCAGTTTATTATTTCCACTACTAAGCCATAAAATGTTTGTAGACTAATATATGTGATTGTCTTTTGTATAGCACAGATCTTAATCTCATATTGGATAGCTTAAGTGAGACAGTGAGTCTCTGGAAATCCTCACCCATTAATTGGGTAAAGAAAGGGATCCATAGAGTCATCAAGGGCAATATGAACTGCAGGCCAGTAGGTGACAGTAGGACAGAATGAAGAAAGAAACTGTATAGTGTGAATGGGGAGGGAATAAGCAATGTCTGCAGAACATTTGATATCTTCAACATACAGTAGTGTTTTTTTAGATAATGTGAATTCTGGATGTGTATTCCCTAAACCAGAGGTAGAAGTATATCATTGATATAAGGAAGGCCAATGAAATCACAATATTGAGGTGGCTCACAACTTCCCAATACAGCATTTGCTACCTAGGATGATCACAAGGGATAGGACTTGTAAAGAAAAGTGCAAGCTAGGTACCATGTTATCTAGAAAGATAGGAGTTAATTTGTGAAAGCTGCAGTGAGATCATCACAGTCATCCTGAAGGTGTTGGCAGATGCTTCTGAAGATGCCTCTGAAGATAGAAGCAGTGCCCTTGGAAGACAACAAACCTCCAAGACAGAGAAGCCCATAAAGATGATGCTCCATGACTCTAAATTGACACTGAGGTGGAAATCATGCCTGTTTAAGTTTGGCTTGGAAAAAAAGTAGAATTAAGGTGAAATCTGCTGATGGCCAGATTTGGGATTGAGGATAAAATTTCCCTACTGAGGGAAAAGCCTTGGGTTAAGTAGAGCTGGTTTGCAGAAGAGTGTTGAGGAAGTTATGGTTTACAAGTAGATTAAGGTCATGTATTTAGACACTGTCCTTATTCTGAGAGATACTGGGAGATCGAATGCTTTAGGATCCATACTGTACATGCACTCAGACATATGCACACACAAATCACACTAATCACTTTGACAAAAAGAATTGAGAATAAGGGTTGGTAAGATAACTCAGTGAGTAAAGTGCTTGTCTTGTAAGTATGCGGACTTGAGTTTGACCCCTAGAACTCATGTAAAAAATCCAGGCATGGTAAAGTATACTATAATCCTGATGCTCGAGAAGCAGAGATAGGAGGATCCTAATGTTTCACTGGTCAGCCAGCATAGCCTACTCAATGAGTCCCCAGCCTGTGAGAGACCACATGTTAACAAAATTAATGTATAAGTTATCTAAGGAATGACAACATATAAGTATGCACACAAATATTATATAAGAGAGAGAAAGAGAGAGAGAGAAGGAGAGGGAGAGAGAATATGAATTTAGGGTAAAATTAAAATTTTGAATGACAGATTATTTTATTATTTAACTGAAAATGTTCAAAAATATTGATTTTTAAACAATCTCTGCACACAAAAATATTTTTAAAATAATTTAAATCTCTACCAAAGGAATTTTGAAGAATCAACTTTCTTCAAAGTGATATAATGGCAAATATTTTGTCCCATAGACTAAACTTATTGTCAATAACTGAATTAGAAAACTAAAATGAGGAGAAAGTGAAAGCAGAATAGAGCAATGAATAATCCCCTATCTACTGTGGTGGATGGACAGAAACTAATACCATGCTGCTATTTGCACACAGATGATGTATATTGAATTTGCAATGCTGAAAAACAACGAAGTGATAATCTACCTGATACCCATTCTGCTTCAGAAGAGCTTTAAATCAAGAAATTTGCTAATATGCGCTACACCCTGAGTTTATTAATGGCGAATTGGCACAGCTGCCTATTGTCATGTGACATGACTCCAAAGTAAACTGGGTAGAAAACTGGCTTTAATTCAGAGAACAGCTTATGAAAGGAGAGCTCATTGATCTCCAAGGCTGCTGATTCCTTTGATAAGCCTCTGGCATTTGCTCCTTGCTCCCTTGTCTTTTGTATTGAAGCTTTTGTTCTTTTGAGGGTCTGTTCTAAGGACCAGGCTCAGGAAGACATGCCCACATATCTAGCTATGCCAATGGCTCAGTCATCTTCAAGCTGCTGTGGCCATTGCGAATCCACCCATCTTATTACTGAATAAAGAACAATCAGCTCAATTCTTCCATTCTTATTTTACAGAGTACAGCACCATGTCTTTTGTGGAGAGCATAAAAGCTTTCTGCCTCACCCTGAGGAAGGAGGCTTTGTTTTCCTTTCCTACAGAAACTTGACAAGGGAATGCTCTAGCAACACACCTTTGACCTATGAGTTGCAGATCTGGACTAAAGAACTCTGGACATCTTGCAGAAGTGCATTGGTGGGTGTCTCTTCTAAAATGACATCATGCTTCATGAAAATGTATAAGGGGAAAACTGTGTTTGGAATCAAAGGGCAAGACTTTGAATCCATGATTACAATTTGCCAGTTATTTCAAGTCAAGTAAGCCATCTTTCTTAGTCTCCCTGTAACATGAAAACAACAAGGTTTACAAGTAAAGTCCTGTGGAGACATAATCAGATGGTATTTGAACAATGACACAGCAAACATCACGGTCCCAGAAGGAATAGGTTGGACATCAAGTGATCTTCCATGCTCACATCCATGTTACTTGCTACTCCTTTTATTTGATACCCATGAGCTGATGTTTGCTCAAGTCTTTGGAATTGAAGCTCTGTGAGGATCTATGCTGTATTCTGCTCTTCATTACTAAAGTTATTGTTGTTTTTATTTTGTTTATAGCAGTCCTAGGAACATAAACAAACCTTTAATAAGCTTTTAAAAATCCTTTTGGCCTTATGTATCTTGGGGGTTAATGATTTGAGGTTGTATGTAAGGAATATGGGATGACTGTGGGTTTAAAATATGACTTACTAGGATTCATCTAATTTGCAAAGAATTCCTAACTGCTAGGTTGTAGCAGTTCACTATTGTCTTTTACCCTCAATTTAGGGAAAGAGAGAGGAAGGATAGAAAGAAAGAAATCTTCACCACTCTTGCAGGTGGCCTTGACAGAGAGAAGGAGAAATGAAATCTTCACAGCCCTTTTAGGCTATCCTAACCTTGGAGAGCAGAATCTGATAGAAATCCAGACTAGCATCTCAGCTCACTATTCATGAACCCACTTTCTTCCACCAATGTTCTTCTACGCAGTAACCAATGAGTGACAATGAGCCATCCAGCCAACAACCAACCAACCCACACTGGCTCTCGGGTCTTCAACCCTTATATACTCTAAGCAAAAGTTCCCAAAAGTCTATGTAGCACACAATCACAAAGGCAAGCTCCATGTGGCAAAAAGCTGCACATAAGCAAATTATAGCTACCAGCAATAAACTATTCAAATCAAACTCATAATAAACCACCACACCTAGGAAGGAAACAGAAACATAGTTCAAATGCCATTTTTTGTTTTTAAAGAAACCAAAGTAGCAAAACTTCTTCCAAGCATCCCATTATATGAGGTCATTCCAAAGATTTACCAGACTAGAAACTAGCCTGATAAATTTCCCTAGCTTGAAATAGATCTCAATGATTTGAGCTTCTTTGCTATTTCTTGCCACTGGGCACTAATTTTGTGACTAGAGATGCTGGTATTTCTGCAAGACTCTAGAACAGGTCACTCACAGGTCACTAATAGCAGAAGAGGAAGTCCTCTCAGAATAGCAGCTATCTAAGAGTAAAGGTGCAGGTGGGGCTGCAGAGATGGCCTAGCCATAAAGGCATTTGTCACCAAGCCTGAGTACCTGAGATTGTCCATCAGAACTCACATGGTAGAAGGACAGATTTGACCAAAGTCAGCTTCCGACCTCCAAATATGTACATACCACGATGGCTGTGTACTTATACACACAAAGTAATGAAACAGTAAAAGAAAAGGAGTAAAGAGGAAGTAACAGGTAAAGGCACTTGTGGAGAAAACAGTTTCTCTTTACCTTCCATTGCAACTAGGTATTTGCTGAATGAGGAAAAAAAAAATCCCAACACCATTTCAAAGCAGAGAGCCACCATTCTGGAAACTAGGAGGAGCTTCTCAGTGATTCACCTGGTGGAGGAAGGAAAGAGGTTTAGGCTATTAATCTCTGAAAACTTTTAGTTACCTTATGGCATGCTGTGATATCTGTATATTAGGTAAACAAACCTACATAGAGAGACTGACAGCTTTGGTGTTTGCTTCATGAGCTAGAGATACATTGATGGCAGAGTTGAGGGAAGAAGATGGGACTGGGATGAAAAACTGGGAGCAGCTCATTGGATGATGGAAAAAAGATTATGGACCCGAAAATGTTTACAAAAAGGGAAGGTGTGGTGTGTGTGGAAAGGAGGAGGTGATGAGAATTACTTCATTAGGTCCTTAACACTCACAGATTTTGCTTGGTGTATATGTGTGTGGGAGTAGCACAGGGTCTTGCCGTGTAGCCCAGCTTGGTCCCAAAATTACCCTATAAATCAGGATGGCCTTGATTTCAAACCCCCCCTGGTTCTGCCTCATGTGTGCCGTGTGATATCTGCCAACTGTAGATTCTGGGTTTTCAGACATTGTGCATGTGTATGGAAGACCCAGTTTAAGTTAATTTCTTCTAGAATGCTGACATTTAAAAAATTGTATTTAAAGAATTACCATTTCTTAAGCAGATATGTTTTTATTTAATGACAGTTAAACAAAATGACAGTTAATCAACAAATAATGACAGCAAATAGGTGCAACTGCCACCAAGGCTGACCGCCTGAGTTCCATCTCCAGAGTCTATTGGTGGATGGAAAGAACCGACTCCTACAAGTTGTTCTTTGAATTCCACACATCTACTGTGGCATGTGCATAAAGACATCACACACACACACACACACACACACATACACACTCACACAAACACATTCACGCACTCACTCACACACACACACACACACACAAATTAATAAAATGTAATAAAAGATTTTAAGATTAAACTTTTCTGTAGATTTACAAGTATGTTTACAAAGTCTGGTACAAAGTCTTTGAGAACTTGTATCAGTCAAAAGATTTAAGGCTTGAGGAAGAAATTAGTAGAGTATCAGTTGAAAGAAAAGCCTCAAATACGTTCCAATAAATAAATGTATTTATTTTATTAAATACCTTTAGCTCTAACTCAACGCCTGTGTAAATAACTCATCTTAATTTAAATCCACACACAGAGAAGTATTCTTGAGAAAAAATTTCTTGAACACATATTCCCATGTTCCTTAATCTTCCTCTTACCCCATCATTTTTACATGTTTATGTCATGAAATGTTTTTAAGAATCCTACTGTTAAAACAATTTGCAGGGTGCTTGCATAGGTGTGTGGCCAATCATGTGTGTTACTCTCTTGTGTCAGGAAGAGTTATTATCTGGAGATGAAAACACAAAAAAGAAAAACAAAATAAATAAAAAGAAATGAAAAGAAAAAAACCAAGAAAGAGAAAGGAGTCTCCCCTGGTGACATGATTCTGTGTTCGGACAGTAATGGGTCAATAAGAGAGGCTCTTGAGCTGTGGGAAGGACAGCTGCTCATGTAGTCAGGACATCATCATTATAAATTATCTTTTTCATTTACAAACCATCTGCTGCCAAATACAGGCACTTGTAGCCCCATTCTCTCTCTCATTGCCCCAGTGTGTGCCTTATACATATTTAGTTTCAGTGTATTTCAAAGGACAGAACAGCTTGCACAGATGGATGCTACTGAAACAAAGAAAAGATATCAGTCCATTCTCTTGATGGTCCTTTTGTTTAAGACAAGATTATTCACTCGTGAAACCACTTTAAATACTTGGAAGCTAGACTGCAAATCTGGTTTAAGAAGCTAAATATCGCCATCTGGTGGTACAAACGTTGCATTAATCTCTAGTTGGTATTTCTAGAAATGTATTTTCTCCTTCCATTGTTAGTATCTTCAATGGAGCAATAATTTTAAACGAATTGGCTCGTATAATCAGCAAGCAAAAGAGAAAGTGTGCATTTAAGACACCAATGAACATTTTGCAGGGTGTTAACAAGATCCAAGTATATAAACTTTCCAATTCAAAAAAAAGTTTTCCCATGAGGTCTATTAAGAAATTGTGCAAGGCAAGGAGCTAGTTTCATCTTAGGCAATTATGTAAAGTAATGTCCTGGTATCAGATGGTATAATTTATAAATAAATGAAATCTACCCATAGAATACAGGGCTGGTCACGTGGATGAAAGTCTACTTTCTGATTAGTTATTGTAAGAGCAAACTTTATGTTTTACATTTTAGCTACAGTGCCTAAGATACCTTTAAAAGAAAATAGATAAGCTCTTGGGATGCTAGGTTGCGCTGTTCAGGTGAGATAGTCTTGAATCTCCCTAGCACAAGGACATAACTTCTTGAATTGTGGGAGTGTTAGATCCCAAGGTGACCCTACTACATAGGATGTGTTCCACGTACCAGATGTACCTGGTTGCTTGTAGGTGGGAGATAACACAGACAGGAAGTACTTCAGGATAGGTGCTTGTCACTCATTAGACCTGGTGGGAAGTTCTACCTTTTTAAGCACCTGTACTACGTGATTTGGAACCTTTTTTGTGGGAGCTTTGGAAGTCGCACTTTCACTCTCTGGGTACCTCAGAATGGCCCTGGTCAGAGTCCATCTTCCTGGTCAGTACTTAGTTAATTTAATTAAAGCTTACTTGCTTCAAATTTGGCTCAAATTGTGGTAGTCTCAACCAGATTTGGGATTTACTTTATGCTTTTGTTGATTCCCCTTCAGGATTCATAATATTCTCTCCAACCATGAGCCAAAGTAAATCCTTCCACTGTTATTTTGCTTTTGACTAGCTTTTCATCTCAGTGATGGGGAATGTACGTAAGTCAGGTAGTTATCCATAGGAACTTTAGATAATTTTTATAAGAAAAGTCTATTATTTCTAAAATGACTCAATAATCTGAATAATAATGATTAATTTAATTGAATTTGTATATAAAGATTAGCAATGAAATATGATGATTTAGTTACAATTCCATAGCCTTTTAGAATGTGTATAGTATGCTTAGTGAGAAAGTATACCAAGGTATGTAGATTGGACTGAGAGGAAGATGGCTGTAGGTCTCTAAGGAAAATCTCCCACTACCTGTAAGTACAATATGAGTGCTACACTGTGGGAGGAAGACTGAGCTTCCTAGTGATTCGAAAACATTACAGGGCTTAAAATGAGCCAGGCCTCATCATGTCTTCTGAGAAATTCTTCTCCATTTTAAGTCATAAGGGTTTCTTTCTCAGTAATCCCATTCATAAGCCCTAGTTGGAGTTAAGAAAAAAATTCAGAATGATATACCACTCATCTATCCACCTAGAATGGTAATTTTCTATTTAGTTAGGAAATAGCTTCCAGTCTATTCTTCATGTTTATCTTTCAGAAACTTTAAATTATTCTATTTTTAATTTAGAGGTATCATACTTTTTCTAGGGAAAAGAGAAATATTTCATCATTCCTTTCAGTAATCTACAATTTGAAATTATGTGTTAGCCAGAATATAATTGCTAATTTTAATTTATAGAAATCATATTCTGTCTAGTGAAAAGAGAAACATTTCATCAATTTTTCACTAATCTGTAACCTGCAATTATATTTTATCCAGAATCTAATTGCTTCTCAGATGAGATAGCATATTTCTTTTTCTTAAGAATGAGTTGATTTTCTTTCTGCTGTAACTGCAGAACAGCATAAGTAGAGAGACACAGAACTGTCATTACTTCAGTTGTACATGGATAGGATAGGTCATGTCAGCAGCCTCACTACAATATTCAGTCAATCAGCACTGCCCTAGTAGTCCGATGACATTTGCACACAATCTGTTAGGTGGTGTTGAGGCCCATTTGGCATATGAATATTTGTCCACTCTCTTTAACAGTAAAGAAAGAAATATCTCACAATTTATAATAACTTAAGTAACAAACTGATATTTAATAAGAAAATATTATGAAAAGCCAAGTTACATTCTCTCTAAACTTAGATTTTTCTTACTTACTTAGAAAGGGGAGCCAGAGAATAAGCTGAAAATTGGTGAGAATTTTCTTAATATTAAAGCAATAACCATGCTGAATGTCTCTCAGAAACTCTGACATATTTGGGATATTTCTGTTCTTAAGAATTATTACTATCATTAAAAATAAAAACATAAAATGAAACAGTGCACAAACAACCATAATGAAAGCAAGACAGTTAATTGTAGCTGAGACTCAGGGTAAAAGGCAATTTATCCTTTATCCTTTATCCTAATTCAATCCCGGGTACTTAGAGGATTTTAGCCTTCATACAGTCTAATCTTAAGCCTAGAACTGGAAGGCTTCAGGATTCATACAATCTACTCTTCAAGCCTAAAACACTTCAGCCTCCATGACTTACTGCTGACTGACTCACTCTGACTAGCTCCTTTTGAGGCTGAAGTCTTCAAATTCTAGGCTTAAGATTCGATTGTATGGAGGCTGAAAAGCTCCAGGATTCCAGGACTAAGGACTGGTGATTGATTAGGTAAGGAATAAACTACCTTTTATCATGAGTAAACTCCTACATGTATGGCTACAGTTTTTATGACACTACATGTTTCCACCATGATGTGCCACCACAAGGTCAATGGATTGAGCCAACTGCTAGACATCTCTCAATCTGAAAGCCAACTATTTTTACTTTATTGCTTGACTTTGATACAGTATTAGTTACAATAACAAAAATTTAACATAACACTCAAGGAAAAGTAAGAATAATTTATGCTCTAAGTCAGTTTTACCGTTTGAACACGGTGACCTAACATAGATGCAGAAGAGACTTTCAAAAACTCTGTGACCAACTTAATCCTGTAAAGCTAGTCATAAGTATTGTCTGTTAGTTTTAAATAGGGTCAGCAGCCTGTATTCAACATGAAAAGTGATGGCTATAGACTTTCTATCTAGTATTCTCATCTCCCCCTCCTCCCATGTGTGATATAGCTTTGATTCTTCTAAATACTTATATTTATAAATTATTGCCAGGAGTTTGATTATTTAGTACTTTGGCATTTTGCTTTTATTTTATTTTATATGTAATTTGTTAAGTCTCTTGCAGAAAAGATGTACAATTTTCATTAAATCATGGCTTTTCGATATATATTTCTAGGAGGCTTTTGTGTCCTTCCGTTTCCTCTGTCTCATGCCTGTGTGGTCCATATTATTCCACAGTCCATGGGTTCTCCTTCTTATTCAACCACTTTCCTCCCTCTTCACTTTGAATAGGTTCTATAGTTCTGTCTTATCTTTCTTTTGCAGCATGTAAACTCCTATTATTCCTTTCTAGCTAAGTTTCTTATCAATTTTAGAAACAATGTTTTAACCTCCAGACTCCATTTGCTCCTTTAAAAGTATTTTCTACTTATCTTGTCATTCTGTCACTTTTACTTATATATTTGAAGAGAGTTATATCTATTTCAACATTTTTGCTTTCAAATGTTACTATCCTTGGTCTATGCATTTTTATTGAGTAATTCTTCATTTGGATATTGATAAATGCTTTCAGTTAAAATATCTATTAATTTTTATTAGGTGCTAGATAGTGAATTTTCATGCTTGAATGTCTAGATTTTATTGTTTTACTTGAAAGAAAGTTTAATTGGGGAGTGTTGCAATGTTGGGGATGAAGCCCAGGGCCTTGTACATGCAAATAGTGTCTAAACACTCAGGGACATCCACAGTCCTTGTTTTAGAGAAGATTCAGTAGCTTAGGATAGCCTTGAACTTGATATAGAGTCCAAGTTAGCCTCAAGTTCATGATCTTTCTGTTTCTACTTGCAGAGTTCTGGGATTATAGCCATGGGCTCAGTTTTTTTTTTTTTTAAATAGATTTCCAGTTCTGGTTAATACACTTTTTGTTTTGTTTTGTTCTTGAGTTAACCTTGCTCTAAAGTAATTTAGTGCTACCACAAAGAATTGACTCTATTGATCTTTCTTGACTATCCGAAGGGTCTTCCTGAATCATTAACTTTGAGCACCAGTTGTTATTGTCTAGATAGTTCAGATTTTGTAGATTTTCTATGTAACCTCTTCCTTTCAGGAATTCTTCCTTATTGCTTCCTGCCATCTCAGTCATTGACTTTTGATTTTGTCCTTCTGACTCAGATCATCCCATGCTTTGTTTAAATTTCCCTCTTCCTCTACAGTTCAGAATGTCTCTCTGGAAAGAGTCAGGGCAATTATAATACTAAACCCAGTTTGTTTATCCCTAAAAATCACATTTCCATCTTATGTCCAATATCTGAAAATCATTTAATGTATATTTGTGTTATTTTCTACTTGCTTCTCTAAAGAAGGTAACTCAAGTTTTATTATTCTATTGTAGATAGAAGTAGACATCTCAACAAAATCAGTTCTTTGTGTCTATTGTTGAATTCTTTTAATGTTTACATGTTGTAATGATAGTCATCATGTAGTTCTTCAATCTATGGTCTACAATTTACCAAATCCTACACATAAGAGCTTTATCTGTTTCACTGCTAACATTTAGTACTATTTTTTTTCCAATTTAGTATTTATCTCTTTTCTTTCTGCTATTCACTGGTTAAAAGATGAAGGTGTAAAGAAAACTTTATCCTACCTTAAAATATAATAAGTATCAGTGTGACAGCCTTCACTTGGATACTATGGTTTCCAAGAAGGATAAATATGCATAGTCTTCAGTTTCTAGATCAGGAGATTTCCTTGGTTCAGAAACTAGCACCTTCTGTGGCAAATCAGTGATGACATGTTTCAAAGCAATCATTAATAGTGTTGACATGGCAGGTCAGATCTCTGGATGGCTGTTCGCTTATCTGGTGCTTTTAGATAATCTTCAAAGGTGATTTCAAAATATATTTCCCCTTTGAAAGTACTGTACCAAAATTAGAATTAGAATTAGATTATTGGTGATTTTAATTAGTTAATATGTGTAATTGTCTAGCTTCTTTTTTTATTGCTACTTTGAGTGTATCTTGTATAACAAGGCATGGATTTGTGTCTCAACAAAATATATATATATATATATATATATATATATATATATAAACATATATATATATTATTAATTATGTGTCCATTTAATGTAGCTGATTCTTTAAAATATAAATTTTATATGTATTTTAAGTGACTTGTGGAGCTGATTCAGATAAAGATTTATTAGATTTATTTTTTCTGTGTGTGCATGTATGTATCTGCATGATGTAACCATGTATATATATTTCCCATCCACCCAAAGAATTTAAGTTAGAATTTAAGGTAATATTATCTCAAAAGTACTGAGTTTATTATTAGTCTTCTCTTCTTGGTTTCCCTAATTAAAGAAAACATGAATGAGATGAATAAATTGACAAGTACTCACTGAGTTCCTGTTATGTGATAGGAGTTACTTTATATACTGGAAATTTAGCAAGGTTTAAGAAAGCCATGGTTTTTATGGACATGGAGCTGACTGGAAAGAGATGAAAATGAATAGCATACAAGCAAGCAATTGCAAAAGTAGATAAGATAATAAAATAGAATGAAGCGCTGAAGGAACTTCTTGAAGGCAAATACTGATTGTGGACATAAAATTTAGCTGGGCTGTATGTGAGAAATAGTTCCATATGTGAAACAGCCATGGCAGAGCCTCGGAGAAAGTACACCCCAGGAAAACAACCATCCCTCCCCTCCAGAAAAGTCAGATCATTAATTTGGATTAATTGAGCTGTATTAAGAGCTGCAGGGATAATAGACGATATAAAGCTTCACAGTGTATCTTCCCAAATACTTCACGATTTAGAAAATGATTTCTTCTTAGCATACCTTCTTATGACTGCTTTGACTTTTCCATATATGTCAACACTGTTTCTCTCTTGCCTAACCTTCAAGGGTTTCTTAATCTACATCCAATTTTAAATGTCTCAAATGTGCACATTTCCAACCTTTCCCGGGCCCTTCCCAGGTCAGTGAGACAGTCTGGAAGACAGTGGGTCCTGGACAGGTGTGCTCATTGTGATACACATTACTCTACTCACCTTCACACTGAGTTGAATGGACTGTGGGAAGTGCCACCTTTCTTTACCCAGCACTCAGGCTTGGGCTGCTGTATTTTACTGAAGAGCAAGCAGGCTGGTTTATGTGCACAGAGCACAAGCAGCTTTCAGTCTTGAACTTCCAAAAGCCCAGGACAGTTTTTTGAAGATGATTCACACTTCAGGGACACTAATAACAAAAAAAAACCAAAAAAACAAAAAAACAGAGGTGGCCAAAAATCCCATGTGTGATGCCAGCTGCAAAAGACTGTTTATTTAAAATGTGTCCTTTTCTAGAGTAACTGTGAATGGGAAAAACTGAACACAGTTTTGTGTTATTATAAACAATAAACAGTTTTCCAAGCTGTTTATTACAGCTTAGAAAAATATTGTTACATGATTTGAAGATCAGTTCTGGGTCTTTCCTACACTCTTTGATGTATTGCCATACAGAACATTTTGAATAGAATTGGCTGAAACAACTAACTTAAATTGGCTCTGGAATGTTGAAATGTCATTTTTAAAAAAGCGATATTCTTTCTGTATCCACACTTCATAACTACTGTTGTTAATGCAAAGAACAATCACCCCCCCCCACAGTCTTATGGTCTGAAGTCTGTGATACATCGTCTTTCTTTCAGTTAACAGAACACATAAATGGGTATGGATGCTGTGAATAATTAAAGATATGAGTGAGCTTAGGTTATCTGAAATATACCACCTTCTAGAAAGTTCCCACCCTGGCAATGTCAGGGAAAGGTGGATCGAAGGTGTGGGGATTCTAACCTCTCATTCTGTGTGAATGAAAAGCAAATATTTCTTTCAACAAACAGGTTTTAAGTTTTGTAGGGGCGAGATAGTCTAAGAAGGAAACTAGTCCAGTCTTATGTATCACAGCACAAGTACAAAAACTTACAATTGGGCTCTGTCAAGATTATTTTCTCACAAAAATTACTTCCTTGCATGGAATGAACATGATGTCTTTTTCAAATGAAGTGTCTAAAACGTCTTTTTGAGAATGTTTATTTTTAATTTTCAAGATTACCACTCTGAGCTGTGGGTTGGCAAGTCTTTTTTCCAGGTTCTTCAACAACCTTTGAAATGAAAAAAAGTGAGTTTGAAACCAACTTTATTTGTAAATAAGGTTTTATTATTTTCTCAGAGTTAAAAGTGTCTATGAGAATAAGTAGCTGGTGCTGTATACACAGATTTATACAAAAACACTTTAAGTAGTCAAAGCGTATTTACTGAATTTGTTATGTGCTGGTATGGTGCTGATGCTTTTCTGCCCTCATGCAGTTTATTGTGCGTTGAAGGACTGCAGCATATCAAAATGAATGTATAATAGTGTGTGTTCCTGTGTTCAGTCAGAGGTAATGCTTTCAAAGAAAAAGTGTCTAAGCTGACATCTGAATTATACATAAGATTTGACTAGAAGAATACCAGAAATATTGAAAGAAAATCTCTCTTGGATAAAGGCATCACCAGATGAAGAAACTTGGTGTGGAGATGACATACATAACCCATTGAGAAAAGTGAGACTAGTTAATGTGACTAAATCATTATAAGAAATGAGACTAAGTAACATGCCTAAGTCAGTAACTGCTTGTCGTCAAGAATTCATTGGTTAGCTCAGCATACTCCAACAAACTTCCACACACAGTATGCCTTAATCAACATTCTCTTACTTTTCACAGTATTGGGGTCTAGTAAGTTTAACATCAAATATCAGCAGATTGGTATAACTAGTTAAGGCCTTCTTAGCTTCTTCATGATCTTACAGGAATATTAATACCACCACAAGGGCCCTACGTCCTAAGAGCAACACTTCAGAAGTTAGAGTTTTAACCTGTGCAGTTTGGGTTTGTGGCACACACATGTTTAGTTCAAACTGACCTTCTCAGCCAGCTAATTGTTTCTGACTGAACGCTTCTGACTCTGGCAGACTCCTGCAACTTCTTTGACTGAACAGCTCTGCTCGGCTTCAAACTGACTCACTCTTCCTGTCTGATACTGACTTTTTATGTCGAACTGCTTCTGTGTTCTGCGACTCCTCAAGACTGTTTCTGTGTCTTATCTTCTATGTGCTTTCTGCACTGAGAATCAGCTTTTCTATTGTGAGAGTTGGACAGGTCCTCACTCTGACTCACTCTGCCAACTCTTCCTCTGATTCACCACTTTGCCTGCCTTTCACTCTGACTCATCTCAGATGTTACTTCCTGTCTGACACTAAATCCTTCTGAGTTCTGCTTCTTGTCTCTTCTTCTGTCTTGCAGATGAAAGGCATGTGATATCACTGCCTTCTGAATACTAGGATTAAAGGTGCATACTAACATTCTTTCTACATTTCATTCAGATCACACAGGCCTCTGAATATCATCCCTTCAAATAGACACCTGAATGTGATCCCTTCATATAGAACACTGCATGTGATCCTTTCCTAGAGCAGCCATGTTGCTGGATTAAATGATTAAATATCCCTCTACATATAAGTAAAAAAGTAACTTCTCTGTGTTCCCAGAACTTCAGAGGTGAAATTCTCTGAGTGTAGGGAAGTCTGTTCTCATAAGATCTCAAGATTTGGTTTAGGGAAAGATGGCGGTGACAATGGCAAGGACACTTGAAAAGAACTTTTGCATGTGTCGTTTCTTAAATTCCTTCAGTTTGAAATATTCAGCACACCACAACATGGTATTTTAGAGGAGTTTGTCATGAACCAATCAAATACAATCAATTAAGGTATATAATAGTTGTCACAGTAAAATACACTATCTATTATACCTTTATTGAAATACAAAGCAAAGCACTTGTCTCTAAACATTATTCGATTAGGAAAATCATAAAGGAATGAGATAAATGATACAGAATTGATTAAAATATATTACCTATATTTAAATTTTTAATTTCTGGAATCTCCAACACATGTAGATCATTCAAAATTCAAGATGTGTAAGGAGCCATATGATGTAAACTAATTTTCTTCTCTTTTTAATTAACTCTCTTCCAACTTTATCATAAACATTCATTTCTTAGCTATCTTGAAGAGAAATTTTATAGATATATAGGTAAGACATAGGTCCAATAATTATTCCTTTTTGCCTATGCTCTTCAGGACTCTGCTTTTTACCTTGATATTATCATACTTTCATATATAACATGTAAAAAATGTCAACTAACATTCGTTGAAGACAGGAAATATATTGATTCTATCTTTGCTGAGCTTCCACTAGATGAGTCTATGTGTTATCCACAAATTTGCATCATTTACTCAATTTCCTATTGCAGTTTCTGAAGGAAACATGATAGGAAGTCCATATAAGAAGATAAATGCTCAACTTGAGACTTAAACTCTGGCTGAGTCAGTCAATATGGTTTTCAGACCACATTTAGAAGGTGCATGGTAAACAAGGACAGATGATTGAAAATATTTAATTTTCATTTTTGAACCATTGTTTCCATTGGTTCAGTAAAATCCTAATGGCTTTGCTGTGAATGGAGGTAGTTGTTTCTTTGGAATATGTATGAGTGACTCACAATTCCAGTAATCAATAGAAATTTACAAAATTTCCCATTGACTTTGAAAACAGATTACTCTTGTTGGGGGAGGGGCAGTGTGAGTAGATGCTGCTTAAAGCACTTGGTTAGATATCTCTAACAATGCTGCTACCTATTATGTCACTGGCTGGAGCATCTGTCAGAAGGGAGAATCATGCATCTGTGCTTTTCTTTCTAAGATTAATCACACCTCTCCTCCTTTCTTCACTGTTCGGCATATTCTTTTTCAGAACCTGGTGCCAGGAGAGTTCAGTGACTCTGACATAATTCAGAAAAAGATACTACAACAATAGCATTATTGTGAGTCCTTTGAGAAAAGAAAGACTTCACTACAACAGTGGATGGCATTTTTTTCAGTTATTTCTAACAGGACTGTATAGAGTCAGATATTTATCCCAGGAGAATAGTGATCAAGGACATATCAGGAAAGATGAAAAGCACACGATGCAGTAGACACTCTATCACCTCATTCTCCTCATTCTGGTTTATTTCCAGTTAGCAAATGTTTAAATGTGTATGTGATGAGGAAAATTCATCTTTATCACATGAGATACTCATATTATGGATCAAGTGTCTGAGTGCAATGCTTTATGATCTGTGTCTGTGTGTGTGTGTGTGTGTGTCTGTGTGTGTATGTATATGTGTGTGTATGTGTGTGTAGAGGAACACTTGGAAGAAATTTTTGTTATTTTGTTTTCCTTAAAATGCAAAATGGTGTTTGGATTAGGTTTGTGTTCCCAACTCAGCTGTGGTAGATGGTTATGAGTTAGATTTGGAATGATTGATGTAGGTGGCTATAATTTGGTTAGTTGCAGTTGTCCTGATACCTGTAGATTTGGGGATTGTGTGCCTCATGGGTTTAT
Organism: Cricetomys ansorgei; assembly: GCA_026225945.1. Taxonomy (NCBI): domain Eukaryota; kingdom Metazoa; phylum Chordata; class Mammalia; order Rodentia; family Nesomyidae; genus Cricetomys; species Cricetomys ansorgei. The sequence goes on along the minus strand of JAMJFZ010001360.1, from coordinate 579,517 downwards.
GGGAACTTTCAGTTTAGGGTATAAAAAGTCTGAAGCCTGGAGAGTCGGTGTGGGTGTTGGTTGGTGGTTCGTTGGTTAGATTGCTGTCATTAGTGTGATAATTCCTAAAAGAACAAAGGTTGGAGAGACTGAGTTTACAGACCCAGACTGTGAGCTGAGATGCTAGTCTGACTCACTGTGAGGCAGTCCTTTTCGAGCTTAGGACAGTCTAAAAAGAGGCTGTGAAAATTTCTACCGTTCTCTCATTCTATATCAAGGCCACTTGCAAAAGTGATAAAGATTTCTTTCTATCCTTCTTTCTCTTTCCCTAAATAGAGGGTAAAAGTTTGTAGCTTACTGCTACATGTATGTGCATGTGTGCATATGTGTGTGTGTTTATGTGTGTATGTGCGTGTGCATAAAATCTTATAGTCAATTGGTTAAACTCTTTAGAGAAAGTTGAAGGAAAGTAAGACTGTTAAGGGTAGAATGGACATGCCCTATTACGCAAGTAAGTATCATATTATAAATTGCATATTGGGAAGCTAATAATTCTTGACTTTCCATCTATTGCCTCACTAATCCCAAGATCTTTGGATAAAGCCATGCATAGTTAAATATTTCTGCTCTGCACAGATCTACTCCAGCTCAGCTTGCATATAGATTAAGCAAAGACAACAGGTTCTCATCAGAATTAGAGCTTCATGTACTGGCCCAGTGGATAGGGAAGAACATATTTCTTCTTTTTTATTATTAATTCTTTTGCCAAATACTGTTTTTATTCTCTTAAAATTAAGATATATTGAAGCTTTTTCAGCTGATTCTGTAGCAGGGGCAATATTTATAGGAACATAGAAACAAGAACAGAGAACGGCTCTTTAACAACAGTCTAGCAGCACTACAATAGAATGCATGTTACTTGTCTCTTACTCCTCTGTCCCTTATAATCACTGCCATGGCATATGCAACTGTACTCTCTCTGCTGTAAAGTTCCATTTAGATACAGTCATTCAAAATAAAAACAAAATCAAAATATGAACCAATAGAACCAATAGAACCTAAATGCAATGTTGCTAATTCATTCAATTCTGATAAGAACTGGGAATCAAGGATATTCTAATTGACAGTTAACAGGGACAGATAGGCAGTCCAAGATTCTGTAAATTTATTTCTATTTTCCCCTTTATTATTCAGTTACATTAATACTTCTACAATGCTGAATATTATAATTTTATTGCAACCACAAAGACCAAATTTCTGTCAAAAATGTTTTTAAATTTTGTCATATTGTTGAAGCTTTTCTGTCAAACTGATTTCTTGACTACATTTGAGTATCAAACTCTAGATTTCTTCATTACATGAATTAAATATGAGATTATTCTATGCATTTTTGATGCATTGATTACAGATATACTATATTTCATCCTTTTAAAAACTCAGCATCTAGCTACCTTACATGAAATATAGGGGAAAGTTTCTATCTAGCATATTCAAAGGAAAATTATGAATACTAAATCATAATTGTAACATTAGAAATATATGTATTATTAACATCCAAGTACAGATTTACTATGCTGACATACAAGAAATATGTAATTTATACATGTGCATGTGTATGTTCACATAAATATTACAACTTAGAACTTCTTCTGTCTAATAAAACTACATTTTGTTGTTAAATTAATGTTCAATCGCTTAATATGAGTCAATTATTGAATTTTCCCAATGCTTTTTAAGCCATGTTAGTTCTCAGGGATTCAATACCCAGATGGCTAGGCAGAGACTTCATTCCATCTTTTTCCCTCCTGCTTCTCCTCCTGCTTGTTTTTCTGCTTCTCCTCCCTACCCCTGACCTAGGTGCTTTTTCATTCCAAATCCTCCCTGTCTCCACCCAGCCCTCCAATGTACAAATGAGTGGAGCTTAACCTTCATCTGCCTTAAGGTCCTATTCATATGTAGAACTGGGTAGCCACTCCATTGTTTACTGGTAGGAAGCGAATCCTTTAGGGGCTACAAGGATAGTTTACTAGAATATTATTCATAACTTAAAAATCTCCCACAACATTTTGTTCTTAAGTATTTAATAATAGAATCGTATTCATCTGTATACAGAAGCATCTATTTGTGCTCCACTTGATCATGGCCAAAAGCTAAGAAGTAAGAAAGGTCCCCCATTATGAAATAAAAAAAATGCATAGATAGTTAATTTGTACAGATCACCATGTTATTTCTCAGCCTTTGTTTGAGCTGTTCATTATGAAGGCAAACGTTATCCCTGGCACATTCATGTAGTGAACCTTTCACATGGAAGCAATTTTACAGGAAAATCTCATCAGTACACATCCTTAAAATACAACAAGAAAGACAAAAACAAATTTCTGTATATTGGGTTAGTTTAGTATTAAAACACTTGTGGGGGTCAGGACCCTCGCCCAGGCCTAAGAAACTTTAGTCAGGCTTCTAAGAACACCAAAATTGTATAGGCCCAAGCCAGGGGCAGTATGACCCAGAACAGTTCCCAGAGTTAAAGCAAAAACAATTTCTGTAAGAAAAACATTTTCTAAGACAAACAAGGCAGCTAGACGGCCTTGGGCTAGAAAATGTGCCCCCCCCCTCCTGCAGATGGTCCATAATCTTGGTCCCACAGCCTTGGGTTGAGGAGTTCCCTCCTCCCAGTTGCCCACGACCTTGCTATATGCTAGCACCAACCAGTTTAGAGGTTAACTGGCCCCTACCTATCAAAATGGGAAAACAATTTAGGGACCAATCAACTTGCACCAACATGGTCTGTGCTTAGCAACTATGCAGCCCCCTAGCAACCGTTTCAACTGTAAATAATAAAGAGGCTTGCATTCTGCCTTTCGAGGCCACTTCTATCCTGCATATTAGAGCGATCCCAGTATACTGGAATAAAAATCCTCCTGCTATTTGCATCGATATCCCGTCTGTGAGTCTCTGTGGGGATGTGGCATCCCGGTTTGGGCCCATGGGGTCCAACATATGGTTCCCTGACCGGGAACCACGCATCCTCCCAGACCCCGCAAGTTGGATATCGGAGGTAAGCTTGAGCATCTGTTGTCTGTCTGTCTGTTTGCCTGTCTGCCTGTCTGTTTGGAGCAAGTAACTGACCAGAACTGTGTCTGTGACAGAATTGTGTCTGTAATGGTCTGTGGTATGTATGGTCTGTGAGGATCCCTCCACGCAGCTTAAGCTTACCGGGATGGTCTAAGCCAGGACCGACCCTGGAGGACGCTCGGACGAGGGAAATTCTGGTTGATATCGGTGCTCTGTTTTTGTCTTGTGTCTAATCTTTGTGTTAATTGTGATTGACTTGTTTGCCTGACTGTCTGTATTGGGTCTTGTTGTCTGTTGGTGAAAAGCGCCACAGGAGGGTCTGGAATCTGTATCTCTGGCCGGGCCAGAGGCTGTGGGGCCCTGGAGGACACTCCAGAGTCTGTTAACGGGGAGAAGTCCGGGAGGACTTCCCCTCATCTGGCTCCTAGGGAGAGGTCCGGGAGGACTTCCCCCCATCTGTACGGGGAGAGGTCCGGGAGGACTTTTCCCCATCTGTTCAGAGAGGGGTCCGAGAGGATCCTTCTCCATAGGGAGGAGGGAGAGGAGCCTCTCCTCCGTCTGGAGACGCCTGTTAGAGGTTGGTCTCAATCTGCTGTGACTTCCGTAGAGGAGCTGTGGAAGTCCCCTCCTGGGCGTGTGTGCATAATCTGTTACATAGTGTGTGTTTTCTTGTATTCTCACTGGTTCTTTCTGACTTGTTGACGATGGGACAAACGACTTCGACTCCCCTCTCTTTGACGCTTGACCATTGGTCTGGGGTTACACCATAGCTGTAGGAGGGCTGCTGCTGAGCTACCCTCCTGTCTGGGGTCGTGATGACCCGTGTCGGGAAGCTTGGGTTGTGAGAGGACCCATCTGGGGTCATAGGACCCACCTGGAGGTCCTGACCTGCTTGGAATCTGGAGGCTGTGGAGGCCTTTCTGCTGACAGACTCTCTGACCGAGAGCTCTGGGCGGACAGTGGTGCCAAGTGCTTATCTGACTCTAGAAACACCGGCGGGGGCACTGCTGTTTCTGTATGATTCTGTGTGTGTGTATGGCTAGACTCGGACTGACTTTGTTTTTGGATGTGGGACAAACTCCATCTGGACCTCTCGATACAATTATGTCTCATTTCAAGGGAGTCAAGGACAGAGCGACTTATCAGTCAGTTGATGTACACCGAAAACTTCTGAGAAATTGTGCAGCGCCATTGTCTTGTCTGATTCATGTTTGTCTCTGTTTCATGGTTATATGTTTTGTGTTTGTCTGTTTTCTGTGTAACACGTGAGATCCAATGTGGGCCAAGCAACTCCTCTCATACACTGTGGGTAAGTGGCAGTGCTGCCAGCTGGGAATGCAAGCCAAGACTGGGGAAACAAGGGGTGGAAGGCCAGCTGCAGGGGAGGGGGGGCTGCGTTGAACAGACCTCTGGGGGCCACCCCAGCCAGAGCTGCCAGTTTCAACTCAGCAGCCTTAGTTTGGGGCTCTCAGCCACAGGAGGGAAAGGGTTAATGAGGCAAAGCAACCAAAAAGAGGCAGGAGGAGGTGCAGCTCACCCACTCTTGAGATAACAGTCCTGTGGCCTTGCTGAGGCAGGAGGGGGTGGAACGCACCCACTCTTGAGATAACAGCCAAACTTTCTTGTGTAAAAATCACTCAAATGGTATTTTAAAATATATATGTGGTTTGGGTAAAGAAAACTAATGGTTTTAAAAGATTCAGGTGCCCTATAATGACTGCCACTGAGATAGAGCTTGCTAGAAACTAGAGGACAGGCTGCTGCTTGGGGAGAGACTTCTTGGAGCAGTTTAGGCTGCTGGCCAGGGTTCTGGAATGGTTTATGCACACTGTCCCTTTCGTCTCTGTTGCCATTTGCGCGCATGGCTACAGAGATAGACGTTTTTAAAAGGACATTGGGCTGAACTGTTTCGGATTTCTGCTTATGCAGACAAATTGTAAAAGGCTTCAGTCATATCAGGGGAAGTTCTGAGATCTCTCTGTTTTCTATCTGTGTGTGTGTGAATGACGATGTTTTTTCTAGTGTAAGTTTAAAAAGAGAGCATTAAATTAAAGCTGAGTAACGTATGTGTGACTGCATTTTGGATGTGACTCCATTTGGGATGTGGACTACATGAGACTTGCTGGTATGCTTCCTCCCTACTTGGGGAAAAAGGTGGACATGTGACTGGCAGAATGGCCATGTGGACGCTACCATTCTTTTCCAGGATCAAAGAGGAGATGGAGGTAGCCACATGTTGCCATTCAAGGAGACAACAAATCTCAGATATTTAAATTAAATTGGATTTTGTATGATTTTTCTCTTCTATACTGAAAATAAGATAGGATTTTTAAGAACAATGTTTAATAAGGGATCAAAGCTATGCCTCTGTGCATTCAGATACAGGAATGTACCTTGTGCTGACGGCCAAATTTTTTAGTGTGAGAGTTATGGGATTAGAACAAAGTAAATCAAGGCAATTGAGGTTTGAGTATACAACCTGGCAGTCTTTAGAGATTGAGAGGCCATGTGATGGTTTTTTCTATACTAAAAACAAGAGAATTTTTAAGATAGCTGAACTGCCACTACACCAGAGCTGATTCAAACAGGCCTGGAAGGCAGACTGCTGAGGAGGGTGTGACAAAAGGAATGTACATTACAATAGAAGAACTTTATTTGTGGTGCTGCAGGCACACAGTTGGAAGGTCTATTCGGGTGCAAATTGTAAAGTTCTGATAAGCTGATCCTACTACCTCTCGCAAGTTCAAGGGTTTAAATGTCATCTGATGTATTAATTTTTGTCTTGGTGATCACCAGTGTCAATGTATGAAAATGGTATGTGTTTTGTGTTCATTTGAGTATCCCTGTCTTATATGTTAGCTTGCCAGATCTGGGGCAAGTTTACTTAGAAATGAGTCTTGCTGCAAACTTAGAGGAGAGACCTGGAACAGCTTGTGCTACTCGCCAAAATGCTAAAATAATTTCTGCCAGTAACAGACAATTTGTAAAAAAGGCAGCAAGTCATCTCTGAAAAAGTCCTAAGGTTCTTCTGTTGTTCCAGACCTGATTAAGATTTCTCTATCTGAATGTGAAATTATAGTTTCATTTGAGTTGCCAGGATAAAGATTCACTTTGTGGTTCAAGTCAATGGTCGAAATCATAATAGGCCAGAAAAAATTGGTCTTGAACGCGGGGCCAGGAGGGAAGAGACCACATGGCCTGAGAAAGATGACAACCCTGTGTGGAGGATGAGTGGGTGGCTTCACAGATGCGCGGATGAGATGTTAGACAGAGGCGAAGTTCACAGGGTGAGTGGAATCTCCCCCAATTCCTAAGACAGTAGAAAAAACAACTGGCTTTACTTTCGGGAGGGGAGGTCTTAGGAGACCCAGAGACCTTGTCTCAGGGGAGCAAGAAAGAACAGCTCAGTTAATTCAAGTCCCAAGGACATCCCATGTGCTGTGCTTTGCGGTGGGCTCCCTGCTAGGGAGATAAGAGGGTTTCTAGGGGTTAAAAAGTGAGAGACAAGTAGGCCTGGGGAAAATACCCTGTTCCCTCCTTCCTGCTGCTGCCCCTAAAACTAAAAGGCAGGAATTTAACCCAAGCTTGGCTTCCTAGAGAGTTCTGTGGTTGTCTTGAGACTGCATGAGATGGCAAGATGACATACTCGGTGTGTAAAGAAACACACACAGGGGTACAGAGCCAATGCAGAGAAGGTACTCTGTGCTCTTTGGAGAGCCTGAAGAGAAGACAAAGGGTCAGGAGGGTAGACTAACAAAAAGGTTAACTCATCAACCAGGGTCACAAGAATGTGTTTTAAAGATGTGTTTTCTGGTATAGATCTAAAAAGAAAATATTAAGTTAAGATAAATTTTATATAGTGTTTTTGTATGCTAAAATAAGGTTTATAAAGTTAGGATTTTAAAAAGAGTGTTTAATAAGATATCAAAAACTGTATCTCTGTGTATTCTTATACAAGAGTACATCTTTTGCTGACAGTCATCTTTTCAGTTTAAGAGTAAAGTGTTTAAAACAAAACAAAAATAACTGAAGTTTGTTTAAAAAAAAAAAACCTGCAGTTTTAAAATTGAGAGGTCATGTGATATCAGAGCTTTGGTGTAACAGTTGGCTTAAGCCTAAAAGACAGAATGCTGCTGAAAAGAAAAATATGTGCATTATACTGTGAGATATTATAAACACAAAGTTAAAAGGTTTTAAACTACTTTAAGAAAACTTTAGGTTTTTACAAAAGCTAAAAGTTAAAACTAGAAGTTTTTAAAAACAGCTTTTAAGGTATTTAAATTCACAAGGCTATGAGAAAGTTTAAGTTAAAAAGATGTTTACAATGACCTAAATAGTACAGTAAAGGAGAAAAAATTATAGGCAAAGTTTTGTTAACATAGAGATACTTAGAGACAACCTAAGAGATACTCAACATAGATGGCCCTCACCCCTCAGAGATCTTCTGATTATGACTTTTAATTGGAATTACAAGTAGAGACCCCAGATCCTAACAGTGACCCCAATACCTCCAGAGAAGACAGACGGGGGACAGAGCAACCTCACTTGGATTGTGGTAATGCACCACTGGGCAAAACTGCCCAATGCCTCACCTGCCATAGACCTGCCTAAACAGTGGACAAATAAGACACTAGAGAGTAGATCATCCTGCTTTGGATGGACAGAGTGGGGTTCCATCCCTCTAAGTCTTATCCACAGAAAGATACCTACTGGTCTGGCAACTGAAGACTGGCCTGGCAATGGAAGACTGACACTGCCTTGAGGTCTCTGTTCCCCATAAGGTCACAGAGAATACGGAGAGTCCAGGGTCATCTGTCTAGGTATGGTAAGTCTCTGTCATTTAATTGAGTTATACTTTTTGCTACAATTTAATATTCCCAGATCTCTGGCGGCGTTGATGGCTAACTGTAATTCTGTTAGTTAAACAGCAATAGACAAGAGACAACCAGTTCCTCCTCTGAGGCTACTAGAGTCCCTTTCTGAATAAGACAAACAGTATTGTCTTGCTCTCAGGCCCCCTGTTAAAAGATAAATAGGTTTTTGATATAACTTTTAAAAATGACTGCTCTCGGTAATAACAACTCTGTATTTGGTAGATAGTTAGAGTAAAGAAAGTTTAAAGGAATGTTATGAGGTTTTTAAAATGCAAAGGTCTAAAGAAAGTGATTTAAGTTTTGAGGGTCTGAGAAAATATTAAGATATGAAGGTTTAAAAGTCTGCAGATATGAAAGCCTAGGTAAGTTGTAAAGGTCTGAGAAAGTGAAAAGGTCATTTGAGATAAAAGTTAAAAAGATATGAAAAAGCTAAGAGAGCAATGTAAACTTTAAAGGTTCAGAGTTATAACATTAAAATCCTGAATACATGTTCTGATGAGCTGGTATATTTGTTTTTATCTGGATTATTCCAAGTTTAGAGACTTGTTTGGCTCACCCATTCTCTTCTAGATACTCTGTTGCTAAAAGAAGCCAAAAGCCATTCTCTATATTTAAAGATGAAAGATATTAATTGACTAAAAAACAGATTCTGTGTTGTATAAATTATGGGCCACTTTAAAGTCCCTAAGAACGTATATTTTTAAGTGCCTAAATAGGCCCAAGTCTGAGGTGATTCTCATTAGCTGTTTTGCTAACTGTTCTTTCTACAATGTGAATTACAATGATAAAAAGTTCCAAATGTAAGCTTCTGTAAACTTTAACTTCTGCTTTTAGTTTTTATCTGTCTCAATAGATCACCACTTGACTAACAGACACCATCCAGACATCAAACTGCTTCAACTACTGTGAGTCCTGGACCTGCTAAGAGCTGATGACCAGTCCAGCTGATGTGACCACCCCTGTCCACTCCACTGGATCAGCAAACCAGATGTACCCCACTGCTTTTGACTAATTCCAGCGTGTTTGGGGCCCCTGACGACGTCCCCTCTCAGCAGGAAGCAGTCTAAGAGATTACAACGTCCCATTTCCACAGGCTGGAACTTTTAGTCAAAAGAAAACTCCCTAAGACTGGGGAAACAGTATGGTCCACATCCAAAACCACTGCCCCCTACACTTGGTGGCCAGACCTTACTCCAGACCTCTGTAAATTAATAGCAGGACTGAGCACCTGGGATAACCCCGGATACCACTCTGAAGGGGGGGTGGTTCCCAATGAGCTGGGAAGGCCTGAGTGTGACAGAAAACTCAAATGTTCCAAGGTGCTCTGTTCTGGGGAGGGCATCGGAGAATCAGGAATTGGTTGTAAATACCCTCACCTACGAAACAAGCTTAGGAGTGCCCCATTTTATGTGTGCCCTAGGGACGGATGTAAAAGATCCGAAATCCATAGATGTGGAAGTTTGGAAAGTTATTATTGTGAAGCCTGGGGTTGTGAAACTACTGGCACTGTCTATTGGAACCCTAGCTCCACCTGGGACCTAATTACTGTGAAACAGGCATCCATAGGACCAGGGCTAAATCAAAACAGATGTCAGATGCCAGGAGGGTATCAACTCGCCCAGAGAGCCCCACCACTTTCAAGTGGGACCTGGACGGGAATGGGGCCATGTCTTAATTTTACTTGTAATCCTCTTAACATTAGCTTCACAGGACCAGGGAAAAAGGCCGAAGCACAATGGCTAAAAGGAAAAACTTGGGGACTGAGGTTTTATGTTACTGGGACAGATATAGGGCTCACTTTAACTATCAGACTTAAAATAGAAACCCCAAAAGTATTGGCTGTAGAGCCCAATTCTGTACTGTATCGTCCCCAACCTAGGCCACTCAGTCCAGCCCCTATCACTATTTTTTGGTTGTGGTGTTTAATCACAGCCTCAGATAGGAAACTAAGACGTATGTTTCTACAAAGTAATTAACCATACATCTAAAAAGACTGACTTTGATCAAATACATTATCAAATTAATATAGAATATTTGATTGCTTCATATTGAGTGTGTTGGACCCCACGGGCCCAAACCGGGATGCCACACCCCCACAGAGACTCACAGACGGGATATCGATGCAAATAGCAGGAGGATTTTTATTCCAGTATACTGGGATCGCTCTAATATGCAGGATAGAAGTGGCCTCGAAGGGCAGAAAGCAAGCCTCTTTATTATTTACAGTTGAAACGGTTGCTAGGGGGCTGCATAGTTGCTAAGCACAGACCATGTTGGTGCAAGTTGATTGGTCCCTAAATTGTTTTCCCATTTTGATAGGTAGGGGCCAGTTAACCTCTAAACTGGTTGGTGCTAGCATATAGCAAGGTCGTGGGCAACTGGGAGGAGGGAACTCCTCATCCCAAGGCTGTGGGACCAAGATTATGGACCATCTGCAGGGGGGGGGGGGCACATTTTCTAGCCCAAGGCCGTCTAGCTGCCTTGTTTGTCTTAGAAAATGTTTTTCTTACAGAAATTGTTTTTGCTTTAACTCTGGGAACTGTTCTGGGTCATACTGCCCCTGGCTTGGGCCTATACAATTTTGGTGTTCTTAGAAGCCTGACTAAAGTTTCTTAGGCCTGGGCGAGGGTCCTGACCCTCACATTCCCCCCTTCTCTCAGGTAAATTGATTCCAATCATGGAATCAGAGGTTATTACCTGTAGGAATCTCCTGATATTGTTGTCTCAGCATTAGCACCTGTACTGTGCCAATGCGTTCTTTAATAAAGGTAATTAAGCGATTAAGAATGCAAGGGCCAAAAGTAAGCAGCAAGAGCAGTATTATAAGTGGTCCCAGAAGTGTGGAAATCAGAGTTGTAAACCATGGGGACTGATTGAACCAAGACTCGAACCTGGTTTTGGTCTCTTTCTTTTTGTCTGGAGGCCAATCTTTCCCGTACCTTTGCCATAGAGTCTTTAACTACTCCTGAATGGTCTACGTAAAAACAGCACTCTTCTCTGAGAGCTGCACACAATCCTCCCTGTTTTAAAAAGAGGAGGTCCAGTCCTCTCTGGTTTTGCAAGACTACTTCAGAGAGAGAGGTTAGGGATTCCTGAAGTTTAGAAATTGAATCTTCCATGGCTCTGATATCTACATCTATGGCATCTCTTAGTCCCCTGTAGTAGGAGGGCTGGAGAGCTAGAGCAGTGCCTCCTGTGGCTACTCCTGCAGTCACTCCTACCCCTAGAAGTACAGCTAGGGTCATACTTATAGGCTCTCTTTTGAATCTAGCCTGCCCCTCCCAGATATCTAGCAATTCACTCTCTTCATGGTAAATAAGTCTAGGCACCAGCTGCACCATAACACAGAAGTCTTTGGTTAGATTTAGGACACTTAGTTCAACACAGGGTGTTAGACCAGACCCACATACCCTCCGTCCATCTTCTGGCAGGAGGAGATATCCAGAGCTATATTCAGTTTGAATGGTGGAGTGACAAAGATGTGAATCGGTGGAAGGGACCTGTCCTGTACAGATCCCTTGTCCTGAAACAGAAGTGATAGTGAGCCTGGGACCTCAGGAGTGCCATCGGCACCTGTCAGCATCTGCTGAGTATGAGGAGTTGCTTATTAATCCTATAGCTTTGTAATAAGGGGGAGCAATATCATAACACAGCCAGCAGGCCTGAGTGACAGTTGGGTTAGTAGCATTCAGAACTTTAAATGCCTGTTCAAAGGTTAGAGTCTATCATCAGGGAAGTCAGGACAGGAACTCAGACAGTAACCTGGAGTCAGGCACTGAAGCAGAAGCCATGGAGGAATGGCTTGCTGCCCATAGCTTGCTCAGTGTGCTTACTTTAAGGACCCAGGAAGGTTGTGAACTATTGGTTTACAGACTTGATTACAGGTAATTTGATGGAACATTTTCTCAACTGATATGTCTTTTCCAAGATAACTCAAGGTTATATATAAGGTCGTATAAACTAGCCAGGGTATTTGCAAATGCAAAACTATTACAAACCAGAATAATTTTGTATTCCACCAAATCTACCTGTGCCTTGCTCCATTAAGTCTCTTATCCTTAACCACAGTCAAACTTCTGAAGATTCCATATACATTTCAAGAGAGTCATGAAAATCTCACAGCATGCTGTCTTCGGTGTCTGACTTCCTTCACTCAGCATTGCTCTGTGAAGAGCATCCTTGTGCAGTTCCCTCCTGTCCAGTGCTGTTACTATTCCATGCTGTGAGTGAAGCACAGTGTACTCACTCTCCAGCTGATGCGCAATAGTCAGTCTAGGTGCAGATAAATGAAACTGTTAAGACCACGCACATATTGATCTTCGTATAGACATACGGTTTTATTTATCTTGGATAAGCATAACAGACTGGAACTTCTGTGTATTATAAAGTAAAGAACTTGTACAATGTGACATTAAGAAAAAAATAAAAAAATAATAAGCAAACTACTTGGACAGGTAGTTTGATAAAGATAATGTGACGTGGGCTAAGAGGCATATTGAAAAGATGTTTGCCATCATTAGTCATTAAGGAAAGGAAAAACTACAATGAGGGCCTAGGAAGATGTTCCATCTGGAAAACTGCCTGTTACATGAGCATGGGGACCTGAGTTGGTATCCTCAGAATCCAAGAAAAGAGAAAAAACAGCTTTGGCTTGAGTCTATAACCGTATTTAGCACTGCTGATGGAAGATTCTGAGTGGTATGAAGAAGAATGAGACAGGGATAGGCTTATTCCTAAAGTTCATTGGCTGCTGAGTCTAGCTGATCTATGAGACCCTGTCTCAAGTAACAAAGGTGAGGAGAGATTGAGGAAAGACACCCTTAACCTTTGACCTCCACATGGATGGGAACATGCACCTATATGCACTTTCATGCACGATACACTCACTCACACAAACATGTATATATACCCCCCACACACTATAAATAAAGTCTACAATGACATACAACTGTATAGCTATTATAGAATAAATTCTAGGAATAATGAAATAAAAGACTAGCAAAGCTCTAATCAGGAGCATTTTGAATTTTCATGTACTACTAATGGAACTAAAAAAGCGGTATAGCAATTTTAGAAAATAGTTTGGCACCTTCTCAATTTTCCTAAAATCAGTTTAAGCAAATGGCTCCATCCAGTGGACAGATGAGAGGAAATGTCCATTTGAATTAGCTCTTTTTTTTTTTTTTTTTTTTTTTTTTTTACTTTACAGTTATTTAGGCATTCTTATTTTATTTTTAATCTTTCTAAATAACAATTTATAATTTTATGGTAGAAAAAGACAAAGGAATAGTTAATTGAAATGAAAAAAATCTCTTCCCAAATATTATTTTGATGGGTGATAAAATAGGAAGAATGTGATCCATAACTTGGGTAAGCCTCAGGTGCTGACTATTGAAAATACTTGTTTTCCCAAGGAAAAGTGGTGAGTTGATATGGAGTTCCATAAAAGCTAGGGACCTCCCTGCTTCTCAATTCACAAGGTGTTGTTCTTTCATGTTAGTTGTTCTACTATATGCTATTGCTGGAATCTTAAATGTTTTGGGTTCCAACTTTGGCATTATTAGGAACTAGTAAAATCTCTAGAGGTGAGGCCTTGCTTGATGGCAGTGGTCACTTGGGCCATGGGCCTCAAGGGTCTGTATTGTCCCCTGATCTTTCTTCTAGTTTTGCTTCCTGCTAACCATGAGATAAGTCACTTTGCTCTGTACTGTTCTACCTGAATGACATTCTGACTCCCCCCTAAAAGCAATGCAGCCTGCTGACTGTGTATTGAAACCTTTGAAACAAGGAGACAAAGTAAACTTCCCCCTTTTAAGTTGTCCACTCTCTTGGAATTTTGCCGCTGGAATGGAAAGTTGAGTAGATCAATACAAAAACGATTTATGTTACGTATGTGGAGGAAGATGATATGTAGTTCTTTGACCTCAGGTCCTTTATTCAACTGCTCATTTATCCCCTGAACTTTAGTTTACACTTAGTATGTACTAAGTGTACATAGGTACAAAATCAGGAATACCACATATAAAGATTAATATTTTGGGTCTGACAGCAGTAGTATGTGCAAACAAAAACAACTAATTAAAAGCACAAAAAGTAAAGTCTAATTCTACAGACTGGTGTAATAATAGGTAAACTAATTTTCAAAGTTAATTGGCATGTGTGTGTGTGCGTGTGTGTGTGTGTGTGTGTGTGTGTGTGTGTGTGAAAGCGAGAGAGAGATGTGTATGTATGTTCCAATATATGTGGGCACAGGAACATGTGTGTGGGCCTATGGCCTTATACATGAATGCATGTTTATATTTATATGAGGGTTAAGAGACTGACCTCAGTGTCTTTCATGATCACTCTTCATTTTATTTACTAAGGCAGGGTGTCCTGGTATGGCAAGTACTTTATCAACAGTGCCATCTCCTAAGCCCCTCAAAGTTAATTACTGATGCAATTGTACTTATCTTACATGAAATTCATGTCTTATCCCAAGACAGGAGGGACTCCATTAATTTAGTAAAGGGATATAGTTTTTCTTAGTAAAATTATAAGAAGGCTTCTTAAATTACCTTATGAATTCATTATTTTCAGGTAACTTAGTACCAGCAGATGCTATACATTTTTACAACATGCAAAGTACTAGGTACACTGATGCTGATTGTAGGAGACTAAATGGTACCTAACAGTAAATATTCTGTAATTTGAGAATAAATTCTAAAATTAGATGTAAGTTCTTTAAAGACACCTCTTATATTTAATGAACAGAAAACATATATTTAAATGGATAGGTATGGGGACCCATATTTAAAAAAAAACCTTGGAGAGTGTACAGAATTAGTACCTCTGGGATTGTGGAATTTTTTTTTATATATATTATGAGAAGTAAATTTTTGAAGGGCTCTACTTCTGAAATACAAACATTTTTGTTTTTATATTTTGTATTACAGAAGAGTTTTGAAATATGCAGTACTTTTGTATTTTGTAAATGAGACTAAATAAATTTATAAGATGATCAGAACACAATCATCTTCCATATAAATGGTGGACTTGGGAGGAAAAAATCATTAATGTAAGGTTTTGGAAGGTCTTTCTTTGGTTTGAATGCGTGTTTACCACTGGCCAGCTGTTTTACTGTTTTTTTATGACTTACTGTGGCCATGAGTACTCAAGGGCTAAAATGTTTCTCACTTAGTTTAAATACTAGTGTTTGAAGTATTAGATATGCTTATTTTTACAGGAAAACCTCATGTATTCATAGCATATTACAAAACTTTCACTTGCTTGTCCATTTATATGTTGCGTCTTTTCATAGTATGCCAGTTTGCAGAACAAAACATTCAGTGTAGTTTTTATAAAGTCTGAAAATAGTTAAAAATGAAATGATGTAATCATAATCAATTTAAGAAATATTTTCTGTTCCTTATTGATAGAAGAAAACTTCCATGTATCTCAAGTATGGTTTGCTATGGTTATCCCTAAACCATTACTCTATTGTGAATATTAGTATATGTATATTTTTCATACAATGCTGTATAAAAACCCCAAAGAGCTTTGAATGGATGGTAGTTCCGTGATTTCTGTGTGGCTACATCCATAGACTCTGCTCTTTTGAATGTAGTTGAGCCAAGATTCTATCCTGTATCAGGGCTTCCAATAGAGGAGGCTTTTTAAAAATGAATTTAAGTTTTACAAAGTTCTTCCCACAAAGGAAGTCGAAGTTGGTGTTTTGAGACAAGGTTTCTCTGTTGTAACTCTGGCTGTCCTGGAACTAACAAAGATCTGCCTGCCTCTGTCTCCCAAGTGCTGAAATTAAAGGTGTGTGCCACCACCACCCAGCCTAAGAGAAGTTATTTATTGGATGATTTCTGAAATAGTAATATGATCCCTTTTCTCCACACACAAAGTTTTTCACATAGTTGGTATCTGAAACTCTTAACTTTTTTTTTATTTAAAAAAATTCTCTCATATGATATATTTGAGGCATATTTTCCCCTTCCCTAACTTCTTCAGTTCTTCCCCACCTCCCTATCTACCCTTGTCTCATTGATAACCAGAAGTCCTACTGCTAGACCCCAGAAGACTGGACTTACCAAGGCTCAGCAGCTCGTTGCTGATAATCCAGCAGAGA
The DNA here is from genome assembly GCA_026225945.1 of Cricetomys ansorgei. Taxonomy (NCBI): domain Eukaryota; kingdom Metazoa; phylum Chordata; class Mammalia; order Rodentia; family Nesomyidae; genus Cricetomys; species Cricetomys ansorgei. The sequence continues at coordinate 563,473 of JAMJFZ010001360.1, read as the reverse complement.
TTGCCATGTTTCACCATTTCCAAAAGAGATGAAAATCTGAAACCTGTTGAGACCTGGCAAGGAGACATTTTTTCAGTCCTTGATGACATTTTCATTGAGAAAGTGAAGACTGTAAATTAATGGCAAATGGTAAATAATACAGTAGTAATTTCTTTATGTTTATTAAATAGATATAGTATGGAATTTTAGGAGAAGAGTTTCCACTACTCACTATTGTTTTTTAAACCCAGCATTAAAAAATAAATTGAAAGAAAGGAAGGAAGAAAGAGAAAAAGGAAAGAAGAAAGGAACAAGGGAAAGAAAGAGAAGAAGAAAAGAAAAGAAAGCAATAATTAGTCCAAAACAGGTAGCCCAGGCAATAAAGATGCACAGTTCAACTCAAGTTCCCACTCTGTGTGGAGCCTCAGGAGAAGAACCATTCACAGGCAATTGCTGTTAGAGTTCATATAGCATGAGTTCTCTGGGCTCTCAGTTTAATTACTGAATGCAGCATTTCCATGTTTATCCCTCTTCAAACATATTTTAGATGTGTAAACTCTCGTGCCTAGACCAATCTAGGATGCAAGTCCTTTGCTGCCTATCCACACCTTCCTTCTAAGGGAAGGCCTAAGTAGTAGCCACATCTGTGTGCTTGTTGGTGAGTCAAATTCAGTTTCTCATCTCACAGGGCTCCTGTGGTTCCTTGTAGGAACCCAGTCCTATCTGGAAGCTACATCTGAACACTGTGAACCATGCTGAGGCTAACCCTAAGACCTTGTAACCCAAGCTGTCTGTCACTACACACCCTCTACATCACTCCAGGCTCAAATCCAAGCAGGAGTTGCATTCCCAGGTCCCTTTGCCTTGTCTGACCCAGGACACTCACTCACCTTGACTGCCAGGCCAGGCCCTGTGCCTAGCCCCAGGAAGGAGCCACACTGTGAGCTCTTCTTGAATCTGAAACAGGTCCCTGATCTATACAACACTCAAAGCACAAGCCCAACAGGGAGGCACAGTAGAGAGACTTTTCAGAGATTCTGCCTGCTCCCTGAAGAGAAAGAGACTTCTAAGGGATATAATATCATATAATATAATTAATAGTATGATATGATATGATATGATATAAAATAAACTAACACAGAAGGATTGGTGCCCTCTTAGAATATTTTTCTCAATCATTTCACTCTACAATGGTGTTTATATTTGGTGGTAAGTTGTGGTTTTTTGTTGTGGGAAATTTTATAGTTATGGATAATATTCCAGTAAACTATCCTTGTAGCACTGTAAAGGACTCACTTTCTGCCAATAATCAAAGGAGTGGCTATCCAGCTCTCCACATGAATAGGACATTCCTTAGCCTTAAGGCAGATGAAGGTTAGGTTCCATTCATTTGTAAATTGGAGGGCTGGGTGGAGATAGAGAGGATTTGGAATAAAAAAGCACCTAGGGCAAGGGCAAGAGAGAGAGAGGAGAACCAAGAGGAGAGCATGGGGTGAAGAAGCCTTGGAATGAGCTCTCTGCCTAGCTGTCCAGTATAGAATTCCCTGAGATTTGACATGGTTTGTGATTAATAAAAAGCATTGGAAAATTCAACAATGGACTCTAATTAAGCTATTGAAAGACACTTTAACACTTGTTGCCAAACGTGGGGCAAGGGACACACAAGGAGAAGGCAGAGAAAAGAAGAAAGAAGACAAACAGAAAAACAGACAACATGGGACAGGAAAGTCCAGACGCAGAGTCTACAAGGAAACAACAGACAACGTGGGACCGCAAGAGCCAAGGCAGAGAAATGAAGAAAAGAAGAAAGAAGACACAGGAAAGATAAAGTAAGCTCAAAGTAAAAAGTAGTTAATAAATGAATGAAGTTAAGAGAAAGAAAGAATATTAAGTTTAAAAGCAGAGAGTAAGAAATAAAAAAGAGAAAGCGAAAGAGAGAAAGAAGCAGTTTAAAGGTAATTACTAATTCTTCTTACCTCAGGAGATAACATAGCTTCTGAGCAGTGCTCAAGATAGAGGAGAAGTGTAGCAGATACAGGATAAATAAATAGAAAAAGGAGTAAGGCCTCCTATGGAAAGAGGAGAGCTGGAGAGAAAGAGACAGAAATAAAGAAAAAGTGCACACAGGTGTGGATTAATAAAGTTCCAGCAAAGGAACCATAAATTTATAGACCTTCTATAAGAAGAGAAGTTAATAAAGAGAATGATCCTTGAGAAGTGGGAGCCACAGTAAGATAGAAAAAATAAAAGAAAATACACAGAAGTCTCCTAAGAAAGAAGAAGATACGTAAGAGTGTAAAAGAAAATTTTTCTGTGTTAAAAATGGAAAATATTAGGACAAAGGGCACTTGGGCTCTGTATAGTATTATTATGGATATCATAGGAATGAAAGCAGTAGATGAAGGAATAAATACTTTGATTGAAACTGGCATAATACAGATTATGGTTTTTGTTATTCTGGTATTTCACATGGTATTATCAATAGCCATGATATTCTATGCTCTTTCAAGGAAAACTGTCAGTGCAGAAGGAAAAGGAAAATTTCCTAGCCCTTTACAGGAAATTGACTTAGATACAGGAGATAAATTCAGAGCAAAATCAGAAAATGTTAAAATGGTGGAAAGAAAAGCAGAATCTACTTGCTTCTCACAAGAAGCAGCCTTAAATAAAGAAATAGATGAGAAGTGGAATGTGAAAATGCAAACTTTGGTAGCAAAATTAGAACACTTGTTGGAAGGAAGTAAAAGCCTATCTCAGTCAGAGAATTCAGAGCCTACTGCTCTACCTTTTAACTAAATGTGGCAGCCAAAGATTTTAAGAAAACCAACTATGGTTTATCCAGTAAGTATACACAGGATGCAGGACTATGATGAACTTGGATGGCAACCTACAGAAATGCTAGATTTAAAGAGATTTAAAGAGGCCACAGTAACCTATGGAATGCACTCTCCTTATGTGAAACAGATATTGAACAACTGAGCTGTTCAACACTGAGTCATTCCTCGAGACTGGAGGGACTTGGCAAAAGCTGTATTAGAAGCTGGTCCTCAGTTACAATGGATGACACGGTGGAAAGAAGAATCTTTGGTAATAGAACACTGTAACCGAGCTAGAGGTATTAATATTCTCAGAGATCAGTTGATAGGTGAAGGTCAATGTGCTGAATTGGAAGTGCAGATCCAGTTTGATGATAATATTTTCGCACAATGTCATACAGAGGCCTTAAATGCTTGGGATAAAGTTGAAGATCCAGGAAAAAAATCTGAGTCATTTACTAAAATCATGCAAGGTCCAAATGAGCCATACACTGATTTTTTACAGAAATTGACTTCTGCTGTCCATAAGACAATTTCAGATTCAGAAGCAAGGGAAGTATTAATTAAATCTCTGGCTTTTGAAAATGCTAATTCAGAATGCTGAAAGGCAATAAGGCCATTAAAAACAAATTCTTCACTAGATCAATGGATTAAAATTACTACTGATATTGGATCCAATGCTTACAATGCCACTGTGATTGGATCAGCAATTGTTCAGGGTCTTAAAAATCAAAAGGTCTGATGTTTTGGCTGTGGTAAGTCAGTCATTTTTAAAAGCACTGTAGACAAATGGACCCTAGAAATAATGTTTTCTCTGATAATAAGCCAGAAAGAAAATCTCAGTTTCCTGGAATATGTAGGTGTGGAAAAGGCAGACATTGGACTAATGAATGTAGATCTGTAACAGACATTCAAGGTAATTCTTTGCTGTGGGGAAAAATGCCCTAGGGGGCTTGACTTAAGTTCCTACCACAGAAAAAACAAGCCAATAATTTCTTACCAGCAGTGGATTAACACACCCTCAGAGAGATTAAAACAAGTAGTGCCTGCAGCTAAAGACAGTAATGTTCTAGACTTTGATATCAAGGACAGATCTGATAAAACAGGTGAATTAAAAAGTACTGAAAAACAGGTATTTTGGCAAGTAACTATAAAGGATCAGAGACCTAAATTAAAAGGACAGATAAATGGAATTTTGGTTGAGGGCTTGTTAGACACAGGAGCTGATGTAACAGTCATTTCAAAAGACTCCTGGAATCCAAGCTGGCCTCTTCAAGAGGTATCTACTCAGCTCTTAGGAATAGGAACCTTATCTCAAGTAAAGCAGAGTGCAACATGGGTAAAATGCATAGGAACAGAAGGTCAAATAGGAAATATAAGACCATATGTAGCAGACATAGTTATGAACTTGTGGGGAAGAGACTTCTTGAAACAATGGAAAGTGCAGGTTAACATTCCTTCAATTTCAGAGACCACCTGTAAGATGGAAGATGCTCCTGATAACAGTAATAAAAAATGTTATCAAAAACAATTGCAGGCTGTTCAGGTTGTCCATAAGCAGGATATAACAAGTATTGAGATACCAAGAGCCCTACCTTAAAAGTAATTCAGCCAATGGGCTATGTACAATCTGTAATTCTTTTACAAGAACAGGATAGATTTGCTTTTACTGTACCAGAATATAACAATTCTCAGCCTATTAAAAGGTATCAATGGAAAGTCCTCCTCCAGGAAATGTTAAATAGTACAACTTTATGTCAATATTTTGTGCAAAAGCCACTGGGTATTTTATTGGCTGATTTTAATATAGTCACTTTAGAAAGATGTTTAATACGGTGAAAAGAATTTTACCATGTTGGAGATTACAATAGCTCCTGGAAAGGTGCAAAGAGGTGATTTTATCAATTATCTGGGCTATAAGATAAGTCAACAGAGCAGGAGAGATTTATTTCAAAAACTGCTGGGAGAAGTTGGAAAAAGTTCCAAACTTCCTGGATATGTCATGGACTACAACACTCATAAGGCAATTGCAGTGGCTAGATGTTCTGTTATCAGCCAAACCTACAACTCCCGAGGCTGGCATGCTAAATGAGTGTCCAGAAAGAAAAGAACAAATTATTGGATTTTAAAATTATACATGATAAATAAAACTTCAGCCTAAATTTATAAAAGAAAGGAGTATAGAATATATCTATAATTGGCTATTTTAATCTGAAATAAAAAAATTTAATTTAAAAATATAGTGTTTAAGCATTTTGCTCTAATAATGATACCCTGGAGTGTGGACACTCCATCTCATGTCTGGGAAAGGTTGTGTTTTTGTCTTTTCAGAAATGAAACAGCCAATTGAGAGTAACCAGAGACCACTGGGCTGAGGAGAGACATCAAAGTGTGTGGGTTACTGTTCAGCCTTCAACCTCAACAGTCCCACGAAAATGGACCATTGAAGGCCTTCCTAGCTGCCTTGCTCCTGTGCTGCTTATAGAACAGAGGCCATGGATTACAAAGAATTGAGTTCCCCAACTTAATACAGAGGCTGGCATGACATGAATTTTCCTAAGACAGGGTGCTGATCTTGCTATCAGTACCCACAGATAGTTCATTTTCATTGTTCATTAATTCTCTTCTAAGACAGACACAGCCATCTTGAAAAGGGGAAATATGGAAAGCTATTGGCTTCATAAAACTATCTTGTCCTCTGAAATCATCTTGGAGATGACTCTTTAGCTGACAGGGAGCCTGTTTTGAAAATTGAGGCAGCTTTCACAGTGCTCAAACTGTGAGGATGCAGAGGCAGATACCTGCTGACATTTGAACTTCACAGGCATTTTACTAAACATTTATGAACAGTTGGTGAACTTTTATGAACAATTGGTGAACTTTTATTAACAGTTGGTGAACTTTGGACTTGATACTTGATGTTATGGTACAGTTGCACTCAACAAAGACATTTGAACTGCATGAGATGCCTGCTGAAATTTGGACTTGGTAGTTACAGACTATAACTTTGTATCTTAGCTTCATTTGTTTGAGTCAATATTGTTCTTATTGTAAAAAAGAAGGGTGAGATGTTGTGGAAATTTTACAGTTATGGATAATATTCCAGTAAACTGTCCTTGTAGCACTGTAAAGGACTCACTTCCTACCAGTAAACAAAGGAGTGGCTATCCAGCCCTCTATATGAATAGGACACTCCTTAGCCTTAAGACAGATGAAGGTTAGGTTCCATTCATTTGTAAATTGGAGGGCTGGGTGGAGATAGAGAGGATTTGGAATAAAAAAGCACCTAGGGCAAGGGCAAGGGCAAGAGAGAGAGAGAGAGAGAGAGAAAGAGAGAGAGAGAAAGAGAGAGAGAAAGAGAGAGGAGAACCAAGAGGAGAGCATGGGGTGAAGAAGCCTTGGAGTGAGCTCTCTGCCTAGCTGCCTGGATATAGAATTACCTGAGATTTGACATGGTTTGTGATTAGTAAAAAGCATTGGAAATTTCAATGATGTAGAGTTATTAAAGTTCAAAAGATAAATTAGCAGTTTTTATTGTTTGCTTTTTTTAAGATAATAAACCTAGTATACTAGTCTATATCTCTTTATGAGTAAATTGAGACCACTGATATTCAGAGTCATTATTGAAAAGTATGTGTGGCTCTCAGTCACTTTATTGAATTTTTCAGACCTTGGAAGTTTCTTAGTCTTCTTTTTTTAATGTTTTCATAATATCATTCACTTTTTGCTCCTGTAGTCACTTGAGCATGTTAATCTTTCTCTTTACATTTTAATGTTTCTTCTCCTATCCTACCAGGGTCCAAACCCTGAAAGACTACTGATTCTTATTATGCCAGCACTAATCAGCTAACAATAGCTCCTCGGTTTTGGTTGGCGTTTATGAAGCAGTTCCCCATTCATTCTAGAATGTTGACTCACTTGATAGTGCACAGGTGTTGTACAGAAGTTCACAGCTGTTGTGAGCTCAAGATGGCAGCAGTCCTGTCATACCCAGCAGTCACTCTTTCACTCCTGTTCTTTGTAGTCTCCCATCATGGTCCCTGACCATTGGCAGGGGGTGATGTAAATGTTCCAATTGTGTCTGGGCACGCCACTGAGACTTATTTCCTGTACTTTGATCAGCTTTGAGTTTCTTAATTGCAATTCACTACATAAAGAATCTTTTCTGAAGAAGTCCTGGGGTTGCACTAATATGTGAGTATAGAGTTTTGAGTTTAGAGAGCAATTTGATAATGTGTTCATTTAGAAGAATAATAGTAATATGTTCTCTGTTGTTGCCTGTGAGTTTCCCAACCATGGCTTCACAGAAAGACTTATGTTTTCTTGAGTTTCCTACTGTGAAGTAGTTTTTAAGTACAATCAGAGAATGGGTGGTTACTATCATAAAATTCCTGCCTTTATTATACACACAGACCTATCTTGCCATGCTGGTAATTGTAGTTCATGGAGTTCACAGCTGGGTGAGATGACATTTTCCCCCTTGAATCCTAGTTTCATCTTTGAGTACTATGGAACTATCTGCCCCTGAGGTGGAAGCTACCGGGGTCCCATGTTGAGAGTTTATAGTGATTGGCAGCTGACAATGGAATGGGAATGGACCAGAAAGACTGACTGTGAGAGTCCACAGGAACCACTAATTAACATCTTGACATTTATACAATTAGCTGATGTCTTCTTTCTATATATGGTTCTGAGTTTCTTTCCTTCTTACCGACATAATTACATATATAGTTGTGCATCATTCATTAGTTTCTTAAAACTCATACCATTGTGTGTTCAAATGGGTTTTCTACCTATTGTCTCATGGTAGTACCTATACTGTACATGTACTATGTGAGTAAAGACAACCTTTCAGTCACTATATATGAAGAATGCTGGAGACTGAGTATTTACACCTGAATAGTTGTGGCTCTATTTTTGTAGATATTATATGGGTTTATGAGGCTTCAAGTGGAGTTTAATTTGGGTTCTGTTTCTATAATATTCATTGTTAGTGAACCACAGCATCAAATTCTTCCAGGGGCGATTGATGTATTTTTTTTCTGCCTCTTTTAACACCTAGAGCATTTGAGATCTTATTAGTGTTACTGTTCTAACCCATACGCTTGTCAGGTCATGGGTGTATAGTGCAGAAGGAGTCTTCCTCTTATGTAATTACTTGTCTGTGTTATTAATGTGTTACGTTTAGTCCATTCGTGGAAATGGAACACAATTTCCCTAGTTTAATCTGGATTTCTGATAGACCAAGAGTGTCTTGACCTTAAAGGCTAGACCTTGTCTTATTTTGATGAAGTTCTTGGGGTGAAATGACGTTTCTTTCCTTCTCCCTTTGGCAAAACTTTTATTTCTATCTCTCCCTATGATGACATGTAACATTTCTGTATCCAACAGTTACATAAAACAGTCTCCATATTGCACTGTTTTCATAGAAGAGAAACCTTTTTGCTGGGACCATAGTCATGAAGCTTCCCTGTCTTGTTTGAAAAGGCAAAAGTGCTTCTTCTGTGTATGGACTAAAGGACCAATAATATAACAACAGGGAAAGGGAAAGGCCAATATTGTTTTTCCTTAAAGCAAGTCTATCACCACCAGATGCTTTAATTGCTGACAAGTTTTGCTAAATGAGAATACCCCCCATTCCCAAGGCTTATGAAGTATCTCAAAGTATATACTTGCTTTGCTTGGCTATGAAACGTTTTCTTTACAAATGTTTTTTATGATGACTCTTCCCATCTGTGTGTCTTTACAAACTGACACATGTATGCCCTGTACTGCTAATAGGCTCTTACTCTTTTAAATTAGTTCATCTGATGACTGCAAATTCAGCTCTCTGCTAGATTTCCCCAAAATGTTATCTTTATAAGAGCTAGATTAGCTGTTGCTGATAGGCTGGGATAGCATTCTCTTTGCTTTTCTATGTTCTTATAAGAAACAAAGTTTCCAGTTTTTCCAGTTTTTGTTGTTTACAGAGCTATCTTTGTCCTTCTATCTTTAGGCTATGCAGAGTCTGGTATCAAGGACAAGAATAGCAATTGTCACAATCCCACATTTTCTATATGTAAGAATCCATTTCACTTATGTTTATTAATATAATGAAGCTATTTGAGAGACTATCTATGACGAGTACAGTGAGATGGCAAACAAGATGTTTGTTGTTAATAATGTAATGATTGCAATGACTAAACAAGTCTCATAATGTAAGAAAAAATAATATTCACTGTCATGTTAAAATGCATGCAGTTTCTTGGCTCTGCCTTCTGTCACTTATTTTTAGGGTTTTGTTGTTGTTTCTAGTGAATCAGTTTGAGGGATAGAATTGTTAAAAGCTTCATGAGTTTTGGCAACATGTCTACTTCTTAAGAGAGAAGATAGGTTAATTTATGTCAGAAAGTCACCATCTTTGTACACACAACTCAGGTCCATCCTAAGAAGGAAGCTGATCTGAAGTTGTATTTTTACATGAAACATGTTTCATACCATGGTCCTTTCCTCACATAAGAATTTTTTACACTTAGGAATGTAAGTTCTGTTCTGCAGCCCCTGCCTTCATTTCTAGTGGAATATAGTACTTCCTTCCTGGCCTTGGGTGGGGACCAGTTTTCAGAATAACTCTTTCTCAGTGTAAACCTTCTCATTCAAGGTCATGGCTTGACTCCTTGTATTCTGCTTCTTGTTTCTTTTTTCAGCTCTTCCACCACAACGAAACAAGACTGGAGATATTGGAGCATGGTTTCTCTGTACACATTTCTTTTTCCTTGTTTCTGTTTACTAGATATTTGAGCATTTTGTACAAAATGGTTTGATCATATTCACCTCCTCTCTACTCTCCATCACCCCCTTTCCTTCCTTCCCACAACCTTTCGCTTTCCGTCTCTGTGACACAGAGCAGATGGAACACGACCACTGTTCGAACTTCGATCAAGGATCAAGTCAGTCAACCCTTCTGAAGGGACGTTGGCGTCCTCCACTGGAAGTAACGTTTCCTACGAGGTTAGAGTGGCTGCTCTCTTAGCGACAGTGTGAGTCACTGGAGCTCGGGGAGTGCACAGGTGCCTGGAAATACACCTGCAGGGGATAAGCCATGTCCAAGCCCCAGATACCTCCAACGCACCCGGGAAAAAGGAGAGAAAACAAGGATGCTACATTGAAACTGGAACATGATGATAACCGGGAAAAAAGGAGAGATAGCAAGGATGCTACATTGAAACTGGAACATGGTGATAACCGGGGAAAAAGGAGAGAAAGCAAGGATGCTACATTGAAACTGGAACATGGTGATAACCGGGGAAAAAGGAGAGAAAGCAAGGATGCTACATTGAAACTGGAACATGGTGATAACCGGGGAAAAAGGAGAGAAAGCAAGGATGCTACATTGAAACTGGAACATGGTGATACCCACGGAATGACTCCTGAAACCAAGAAAATCAGTCCCTATTTTACAACACTTCCAATTGCCGTGATGAAGTTCTCAAATCTCCAAAAACGTAAACAGATTGGCACTGCAAGTGGCCAGAAGTTAACAGATCCAAAATATGATGGTTCCTTGGAGAGGCCATTCGGCTTTGGCCCTCTAGTTTTTCCTGTTTTACAACGTTTCAACAACATCAAGTTCTTCATGGGTGTGTACTTCGTGGTGGTCCTAGCTCATGGTAAGTTGGAGAAGCAGGTTTGCTCTGGTGAGTGGAGGAGTGAGGGAGACTTGAGCCTGACAAGGCTTGAAGGAGACACTGGATGGCCTCTGGCTTGTTTTCCACAAGTGAGTAGAATCAAAATCATTTAATCCAGTGCTCTTTTGTAGCCTCCAGCACTTGGCCACCTGCTTGGCAGGGTGCACTCCATGCTGTGTGTATCGGCTTTTGTCCTCTGGATAGAAAGCTGATGAGAAGGTGATGTTGAGTTAGTTCATAATATTTGATGACCAAATTAATTCTGGGTTGGATCTGTTGATGATTAAAATAAAGTTGTAAACAGCATTGTCAACATAAGGTGAATTCTGCTCACAATTTGAAACACTGGAAGAACTTTTCGTCTGATCTTTTTCTTTACATCTGACAGGACTGTGAGACTTTAAGCAGTCAGCATGACAGGAGAAAAGCACAAGGGTGTTTTTACACGTCTCCTTCTTCTGCCTTCCTCTGCCTCCACCTCTTTTTCTGTTATTTTAGTTATATATTGTATTTATAATTTTTGTTAATATAAAAAGTCTCACTATTTTTTTAATATTTCCTAAGATCTTTCAATACATTTCTGCCTTACTTTAATTTGCAAGTGGTCTGGTTTTGGAAACTATATCCATCAATTCCACCTGGCTCTCAAACTTAGCTGTTGACAGAGGCTGTAGGCAATTAATATTAACAATATAGCCAGAATTTTCTATGATTTTCTAGTTTGGGAGGTGATTTAGCAACAGGAGCAATACTGACTGATTGAAGTTCTTAGATATAATGTAAGGAATAGGCAACAGTTTAACACCAGCAATCCTGATTGTTTCTGTAGCACTTTACTCCTGGGGTCTGGCTCTGGCAACTGCTGGGGCAGCAGACCAGCAGATGATGACCTGGTTCTCAGAGCTTTAGGAAGAGAATAGACATCTGGACCCCTTCAAACCATGTAGTGTTTGAGGTAGTTGGACAACAGCAGCTATGGTTATAGCAGCAACGACTGTGATCCAGCTGCTTTGCAGAAATTTCATGAGTTTTAATTTGTAACTGTTATTGGTTTTCACTCCAAGAAATGTAGTCTTTTGTAGGTATTCCCTGTATCAAGTTATTTTTGTTGCATGCAGTATGATTTTTTTTTTATATGCTAGATGATGGTTTGTATATACATTATACCATCATTTACTTAATGTTAAAGGACATAAAATTTACATTGAATATATGCATAATTCTTTTGTTTTTTCAAAAGATTGAAAATGCTTGGAAATGTTAAACTTCAAGAACAGAATCCTAGCAATGGCACAAGGTTATATTTAGAAATACAAGCCGGTTTCCAACTGTCTTTCTAGTTTCAATTAAAAAAATAGGTAAACATTATTTAATTATTTATTAATTATTTGTAATTGATAGATTGAAAAATATGAGGTGTTTCAATGGTAATTGATCTTTAACAAACTACTAATAGAAGTAGTTACAAATATTTTCTAAAATCAAGGAAAAATATTTCATAGAGGTTGGTAAAATCATTTTATAGATTTTACTCATTCATAATTTTATAAAATTAACTTCAGCAATGTCAAGTTTTCTTTGAAAGATTGTAATTATTGTCTATTTTGTCCATTAAAATTTCTAATATTGTCTTTTGTGTTTCTTTTTACTTTTTAGGTATGATATATGCTCTTGTTGATCTGAGTATTGAAAGATTTCACCAGTTATTTTCCCTGTCTGAAAGAGAGTTATTCCTAATGAACAGCAGTGATTATTTTGCATCTTTTCTGGTAGCATTACCTGTAGGATACTTTGGAAGTAGAGAGAACAGGTCAAAATGGGTAGCAGCTTCTACCATTTTGATAATATTTGCATCAGCTTCATTTGCTGTTATATACTTAAAATATGAAATTATAAGACCAGTGGAAGAAAGTGAAGGTAAGTTTTTCAAATATACTATCATATACTAAGTCAATAGAGTTTTAAATCTTTGGTTCAGCAAATTTAAAATAGTCCATGATGTCTGTGTATACTTCCTTCTGTATTTATGAAACCATGCTAATTAACTAATTACCTGTAGCTCTATGATTTACCTCTCATAGCCTACATGACTCTAGGAGAGAATATTGTAGGGCCAGTTGTATAATTATTTCTTTTAGATAATATTATACATGTTAAAAATCTATTGAGAAGCCTGGTAGTTCATATTAATTTCCACAAAAATAATTATTCCCTTCATTCTCTTTGTAGCACAAACCCACATAACTTCAAATACAGGAATAAGCTTACACATACAGAAGGGTTATTTTTTCGAATTTCTCCTACCATTTCAAAAGTCAGATGCTACTCTTTGATGTAACATATCTGTAAAGAGAGTGGCTTTGTCATATTGTTGTAGTTTATTCCACAATCATTTTGCTATTCCTAGTAAATACAAAGTACTTGAAATTTCTGACACTGTTGTCCCAGATCCTTCCTTTTCATATTACAGGCTTTTATATAGATGTTTAACTGGGCATTAGTAAGACATTGTGAATAAGGGACGTGTATATATATATTCATGTGTTTATGTATGTAAATATTTTTGAAGTTTACAATGTATGGTATATTTATGGTGTTTACAAAATATTAAATTTGAAAGTAGTTAATATAATAGTGTTTTAATATTAATATAATTATATATTATGTAATGCATATAAATATAAGAACTGTATATTATACATGTTTGTAATATGTTTCTTTCTATTTATAAAACTGACAGCTTTTTGACTGAGAAGAAGACATATAAAAAGAGGGGAATACAAAACATTTTATTCCTTTATTCTCCTAACTATATCTTGGACAGAAATGGTGAAATCTTCAGAAAATTGTCCTGATAAATATTAAAATTCTGATCAGTGTTTAAGAGCAAGTACTACTGTAACTAGAAGTTTTGAAGGAGTTTTGTGATCCTGGTTTTCCTGAAAGCCCAGAATGGTTTTTGGAATATATTTTTTTCCTATCCCAGGGGTAATAGATGAGAGTGAGTTTGATATAAATTATTCATTACTGGTGGTTACAAGTTGTTTATGTGCTGCTATGAAAAACATAATTTTGCTATGTGCAGCTTTTCCTTGTTTGTGTACAACTTGGACTTCTGGGATCTGGGAATGTTGCTCAGAATATATATTGGTTGAGGTCCAGAGATTCTGGAAAGGAAATAGGTTTGGGGACACTGAGTTGAGATGCTATTTAAGCTCACTATAAGCTCCCACTCTCCCAGATTCAGGCCACAAACAGCAGTGGTGAATATTTCCTTGTTTCTTACTATCATTATTTTTTCTTTTCTTAGCTAGAGGGTAAACAGGCATGGAGGCAACCTGCTGTATACTACTCTTACAGTGTACCTGACTCTGGCCTGACTCTGGTTCTAAGCAAGCACATCATGTAGTGGCTACCCATAATTCTCTAAATAAAGGGATCTGATTTCCTCCTCTTGTCTCTGCAGGCATTGGCTTACACACACACACACACACACACACACACACACACACACATCAAATATGAAATCTTTAAAAGTTGTTATCAGTGTTGAGAAGTAGTCACAGCAGTAAAAACATGTTTTTCTTCCTATTGAATCTTGTCTAAATCATCTAGAATTTCTACATTTTTAACTTGGGAATAGGTACATAATCATTATTGACTATGCATTCATACTCTAATGAATACACACAGATACACACACATACTCACACACACACACGAGTTTCTGCTTTTCCTCATTTCATTTACCCCTCTTCTCTTATTGCTATGTCTCAGTTTTTTTTCTGTTCTTTCCTTTTTGTGCATTCTTTATTAGACACTAGTCTCCTCTTCCATTATTATTTCTTTGAACCTCTTTGGTATAGTCCATAACTTTCCATTTTCTATTTTGTTATCTCCTCAATGATTACATCTGCTATCTACAATGATGACAGGTTCATATTCAACCTTGTGCCTAAACAAACATGTAGACATCATACTTCATCACATCTTGAAAAATACAACACAAAATTTCTCCATAAATTCTGGAAGATAGCCATACTACATTGTCACATTTGTTTCCTATACATTCATATAAAGTGATACATTTCTCATCCTGACCATTTTCTCAAGAGATATACTGAGCTCAGTTTTGTGGTGACACACACCAGTGTTTCCAGCACACTCAGAATGATGGCTACTTTCTTGTCTTTCATGGGTACTAGAGTATAATGACACATGCTCTCTCTGATCCTCATAGGTACTATTTCCCTTCTTTTGTAGATTGTTTTCTGTCTTCCAACAGGACATATCAACATCTTTCAAGCTTTCTCCATTGAATGCTTCCAGCTTATCTCTTCCAGCCTTATCTCAGTGTTCTTTTATCTCCTGCGTGTAAACCTGGGGATTGTATCATACAACAGTCCTGTCCGTATGCCAGGTTGCTGTTGAGTTCTGTGATAAATCTGCTGCTGCCAATTGGACATCCTAATTTCTTCACAAATGGATCTATTCACAGAAAATCTTGTGAGTTCACACACTATTCTAACCTTTGAGAGGACATTAGGTTTTCTTTTTTAGTTCTTGTTGGATGGAAATGATATCATAGAGGAAAATTGACTTAATTTCTTAACATTGAAATTTTTAATTCAGACTACCCTTGATATTAGGATTCTTCACTTCTTCCCTGCAGGTAAAATGAAGGTGTCCTCTAGTGACCATTCTGTGTGCTCCTGCCTCATCCTTTGTTCCATTAGAGATCCCCTTGTACTGCTCTTGGCAAGTCTGTGTTCTTGATCAGATCTCACTCACAATGCTTGAATACACTGCATTTTTTCTCATTTAAAAAAAAATCCTGAGCATTGCTTTTGTTTTTAATTAAAATTACATTATTTCCACATTTTCTTTTCTGTCTTCCAATCCCTTCCACATCATCCTCCCAAACTCTCCTACGTTCTTTTCTCTCTCCAATTCCTTACACACACCCCTACTTAGTTAATCTTAAATTTAAGGCCTCTTATTCTTTATTTTTGTTATTTTTATTATTTTTGTATATCTTTATTATTGTTATCCTTTAATTAGGGAAGGGGGAGATAAGGTCTTTTAAATTTCTTTAAAATTTATAATTATTAATATTGTTTTTTCTGTTTGACTGTTTTGAACTTACATATGTATACGTATCATACACATGCCTGGTGACTGCAGAGATGAAAGAAGTTGTCAGAACATAAAACTGCAGGTACAGATGATTTTGTGCTTCTGTTTAGGTCCTTGAAATAGAATCTAGGTCCTCTGAAAGAGCCCCAAGGCTTTGAATTCCTGAGTCACCTTTCCAACTCCAAGTCCTTCTCACTGTTACAGAATAAAAATAACAGACATGCTTGTAGTCAGTCCTCTTTGGTATCACCGTTTGAAATCTGCTGGTTTTCACCCTCAGTTTTGTGAAAAATCTCTTCATGTTTCTTGATTTTCTACACATATTTCTTTGGTGAACTTCAGCATGACTCTTATACAAAATGTTAAAACAGAATTATTTCAGTCAAGTCACTAACATAACGTATGCTATAAACCATAATGAAAACTTGTCAATAATTTAGAACTTTAATTAGTTTAGAAGTTTAATTACTATTTGTAATATTGAACAATTCTTACCTCTTGATAATTTCACTTTTTGGTGTTGCTATGTATGCTACTTATATGTTAATTATAATCTTCAATTTCCTTAACAAAGAATTATCAAAAGGATTAGTTTTATTATAGCAGTGAGAAACATTGTTTTCAGGTATTGGTCAATGAAAACCTCAGAAATATGATTTTTAGAAGGTGGTAGACAAGGAATTTCAAGTTTCTAGAAAAGGAGGTGAATAGAATCAAGAGGTATTTAATCACTGAAGAACTTTTTTGATTAATTTGCCTTGAAATCAAATTGGATTTTGTTTGCCACATTTTTGTTCATCTCTATAGCTAATACTAGACATTATGAAAAATTATAATTTTACTAGGGTTGTAATTTTTAGTGAGTGCTTCCATGATATGAAGCAGAACAATGATCTACAGAAGAGTCAAGAATAATTACAGAAGAAAACATATACGGGATCACTGAGATAGTTACCAGGAGCATTCTGATAAGATAGTTGAGGATTATTTAGATCACATAGTAAAAGACATTAGCTGGAAAGAGAAGAATGAGGGCCTGTTGAATGCTCGGCTATAAATGGAGAGTTCAAGTTTCAAGGAACATTTCAAAAGAAGAGGCAGAATAACAAAAAAGCTAGATGAGGTGGAGGGTGTGTGAAGTAGTGTGAAATGCTGAATTTAGGCATGAGGTGGCCATTATAATCATGAACTCAGAGAAGACTGAATAATTGTATACAAATTATCCAAGACACAGTTTGTAAACACTCTATCATGGAGTTGAAAGGAGAGCACAGGTCCCCATGCTTTCCTGAAGACTTAATATGTAGGTAGATGTTGCTGAGAGACAGGGAGACAATTCAGCAGCGTAATCCTTGGAAAGGTTCCCATGGTTCTGCAACCATCCCTTTATCCATCATTCTATAAACAATTCTATTGCAACTCACTGAGTCATTACAAAAAGTAGAAGTTGAATGCAGAAGAGTGGTCTAGTTTAAGAAAGAGAGCCAGTTAGTGGAAGTGTAAACCAGACAGAATAAAGAGACTACATCACAGACATGCATGAATATGTTATAAAGAAACCCGTTGTATACATTATGTATTATTATAATAAAAAAGACAAAAAAGATAAATATGCTGTGTTAAATAACAATTTTAATGACATCTTCCATTTGCCATAGGGTTATGTATTATTACACAGAAACTAAGCCAAATATCTTTTCACTAGTGAAATTGGCTGTAACCTTTACTAATTTTTCTACAGTATTTCAAGAGTGTGTGTTAAATTTCAGTCAAGATGGTCTTTATATATATGATTTAGTGTCAGCTGCATAGCTCTACCTATATCTTATCTGATGTGTGTACACAAACCTTGAAACCATGTGAGTACGAAAGTAAGAAATACCCTGTCATACAGAGGATTTTAAAATCTAATGTGTAGATGAACACATAGTAACTAAAGAAATCTTTAGGATTTAATACCTCGTTTTTATGATCCCATGTTTCCTTAGTTGTCTTGTGAAAAAGCCTGATATAAGCAACTTATTAGTAGGCAAGGTGTGTTTTTAACTTACAGTTTCAGGGCATTCCCTCCATGGTTGCTAGGCTCTATTGATTCTGAGACCTTAGGCAGGCAGAAAACTGGAGTGTGCAAAGGAAGTTGCATCCTCATGGTAGGAAAAAAAGAGAGTCAAGATAGGAAGGGGCTAGGATGAGATATACCTTTCAGAGACTATGTAGTATCTCCCTCCTTGAGTTTCTAAGAACCTCCCCAAATAATAACAACAAGCAATTATGTATTTAATACAAGACTTTAGGGAGGTATTTCACATTTATACACCATAATAGTATATCATAGAAGCTAGTGGGTCTAAAATAGAAAATTATTTCAACCAAGTAGTGCACATGTAATTTAAAAGTTGTTAAAGGAAAGGACGTTGGAATTAAAATAGTGGGATTTGGTGGTTCATATCATCCATGGCATTGCAAGTACTTTTACTCTGGGGACAAAGGCTGAAGACTGGATGCAAAGTATAGGGAATTGAGTGCATATGTATTATGTATGCATAAATGTGTGTATATAAGCATTATGTGTTCATTTAATCTTCTGCATATAAACAATCTCTGTCTCATAGTATATGTGTTTCTTCCAGTATTCCCATACATTTTTAATTGTGCTATTTCTGTTTAAAATATGATCAATAGTTGACTGTATGATGACATCCAATGTAAGAATATTAAGTAAAAGAAAAAAGCATGGTGGTGGTAGCAACTGAAAATTAATTGTATGTTTAAATTTAATTCAATTCAGTAAAGTAAATTTATTATCTTCCAAAGAATTGTGCATAGATGAAGACCACAGGACAACACAAAGTTGTGAGGAAAGCAAATTACCATACAAATCAACATGCATCTATCTCTTCACCATTGGGGCAGGTTCTCCATGGAGTATCCTCGATGCCACTTTTTATCCTTGCTGTGACCTACATTTTTGACCACATTCCCATTAAGTCAGCTGGACTCTACTTAGGCAAGTTTGTTTTTCTGATATGCATGGTCCATCTTGAATACTCACTGAGTTTCTGTATGTTTTACAGAAGTACTGTTGGCCCTGTGATGACACTGCACTCAGTAGTGATGGCTTGTGTGCTTGTCTTCAAAATCACATTGATACACCTCATTTTGAGATTTGGGACACTATACAAATCACCTAAACATCACTGAAATGAAGACTAGGGAAAAAAAAACCATGTATGCTTTAATTGGCAAAACTTTCTCTCTGGAGAAAGAAGGGGGAGAGGAGAGCGAGCACATCTTGTGTAAAATATGTCCTACAACAGAAGAAAACATTGATACATCCCCAAATAATCTATCTTTATTTACACTAATTGATTCTGGTTCTGGTAGGTCAGAATGAAATTGTGCTTTGACAGAGATATCTAGATATCATTCACAAAAATACATATAATGTACTCTGAAAACATCTCAAAAGTAAGTACTTTGGGAGCATGCCTGTTGTCGCAGACATCGGGAGACTGAGGCATGAGCATTATGTGTGCAAAGTGCATCTAGACTGCATGTCAAGTACCAGGTCAGTTAGAGCTATATAACAAGAGAATATTTCAACAACAACAACAGCAGCGAGAAATTAGTAATAAATTGTACTGAAATAAAATAATTTTTCAGCAAGGGTAATAAATTGTTTCCAGTAGACTAAAGTAAATAATATACATATTTACATATAACTTTAAAAAGAAGTACTTGTGTCTTACTAGCACTGGACAAGATTGGTAGAACATAGCAATTTTAGTTTTGCTTAACAGAAATTAAGACACCAATCTGTACTATAGCAAGGCTAACTATATTGCCAGTGTCTGCGACTCTGGAAGCTTTGATGAATAATGCAAAGGTAATTATGAAAATGCATTGTCTTACTCTAGTGACATATTAAAGGAAATATACCTTATTTATGTCCACATTTGATCTAAATATATTTCTGGTACGTTAAATATGTAGATAAAATTATGTTCATATTTAAATTGTCTGAGTAAAACCTGGTTAGATAAGAGGTTATGCCACCCAGTTGTACTGTCAGGCACTAGTCCAGATGATTCTCTGGTGGTGTCTTTGATACGATTAACATTCACAATAGTAAAAACTGAGTAACCAGATGACATTTATAGTAAAAAAAAGGACTCACTCAAGCAATGTAAAGAGCTAACAGCACAGACTGACTGTTCCCAAAGAAGCAGCAATTGTGACTCTGGCCTGGGATCAAATATAAGACTCTTATCAAGTCTTGCACGGGTTTCCAACTGGCTTCCTGCTCTTCTAATTTGGGACTATTAACATTGGTTCCAGAATATATTCACAATGTCTCACTCCCCTTTTCACTCCCAGCACTTTCTTTCCCCTTTCCTACCGATCTTCCCTCTCTCACGTAAGAGAATACCATGAGTAACTTTCAGACATTGCTGATCATTCAGTTGTTTTTCTTATGACCAAATTATATTGTGAAGCTGTTTGGTGCTCTGTGTTAATTTTCAAGCTATCGCGGATTTTCCACAAGTACTGGGATATACTATTGGTTATGCATTTGGAGCACGTACTGTAGAATATCTTCACAATCAAACTGTGAAGGAAACGTAAGTCATACTTTTTATTTTACTATTTAGTTTATGTTTTATAGAATATTTGGTGAGTATATTCCTTGCTGCTTAATGTCTCTGTGTCTGTGTATTATAGTGCCTTTGTCTTTTGCTTAACAGTGAATAACCACCTATAAGTGAGTACAGGCCGAATTATTCTTTCTGGGACTAGGTTACCTCTGAGAAATGAGTGAGGTAATGATTTTTTTTCTTGTTCCATTTTCCTGAAAAATTCATGTAGTCATTTTTTCTTTTAATAGCTGAGTAGCATTACATTGTGTAAATGTTCCAGGATTTCATTATCCATTCTTCACTTGAGGAACATCTAGGTTGTTTCTAATTTCTGGCTATTATGAACAAAGCTGTTATGAACATAGTTGAGCAGGTGTCCTTCTGGTAGGATGGAACCTCCTTAGGGTATATGCCCAGGAGTGGAATGGCAAGGTCTTGAGGTAGGTTGAGTTCTACTTTCTTCAGTATGGAGTTGCCATACTGATTTCCATAATGGCTAGTTTGTACTAGCTAGCTTGCACTCCCACCAGCAACGAGCGAGTGTTCCACATCCTTGCTAGCATGAGCTGTCATCTGTATTATTGATCTTAGCCACTCTGACCGGTGTAAGAAGGAATGAATCTCAGAGTAGTTTTCATTTGCATTTTCCCTGCTGGTTAAGGATGTCAAACATTTCTTTAAGTGTTTCTCAGCCATTTGAGATCCCTCTTTTGAGAATTCTTCTTTAGTTCTGTACCCCATTTTTGATTGGATTGTATGTTTTGTTGATGTCTAATTTCTTAAGTTCTTTATATACTTTGGATATTAGCTCTTCATCAGAATTGGAGTTGGTGAAAATCTTTTCCCATTCTGTAGGATGCCATTTTGTCTTATTGACAGTGTCTTTTGCTGTAGAGATACTCAGTTTCATGAGGTCCCTTCTGTTAATTGTTGACTTTAGGGCCTGAGCTATTGGTGTTCTGTTCAGGTAGTTGTCTCCTGTGCCAATAAGGTCAAAGCTATTCCCCACTTCTTTTCTATCATGTTCAGTGTGTCTCATTTTAAGTTGAGGTCTTTGATCTATTTGGCTTGACTTTGGTGCAGGGTGACAAATATCTCTCTATCTGCATTCTTCTACATGCAGACATCCAGTTTGACCAGCTCCATTTATTGAAGATGCTGTCTTTTTTTTCCAGTGTGTATTTCTGGCTTCTTCATCAATGATCATGTCTCCATGAGTGTGCAGATTTATGTCTGGATCTTTGATTTGGTTACATTGATCAACATGTCTGTTTTAATGCCAGTACCATGTGGTTTATATTACTATATCTCTTTAGTACTATTTGAGATCAGGAATGGTGATACTTTCGGAAGTTCTTTTATTTTTCAGAAGTATTTTAGCTATCCTGTTTCTTAAATTATTTTTCCATATGAAGTTGAGTATTGTCTTGTCTATCAAAGTCTATAAAGAATTGTGTTGGGATTTTGATAGGGATTGAGTTGAATCTGTAGATTCCTTTATAGATTGTTAAGATGGCTCTTTTTACTATATTTATCCTACTGATAAGGGACATAGGAGATCATTCCATCTTCAGAGATCTTCTTAAATTTGTTTATTCAGAGATTTAATGTTTTTGTCAAGCAAATCTTTCCCTGGTTGATTTTTTGGTATCTTTATATACACTATCATATCATCCGTGAATAAAGATACTTTGACTTATTTCTTTCCAATCTATATCTCCTTGAGCTCCTTCTGTTGTCTTATTGCTGTGGCTAAAACTTGAATTACTATATTAAATAGGTATGTAGAAAGAGGACAACCTTGCTTTGTTCCTGATTTTACTGGAATTGCTTTGAGTTTCTCTCCATTTAATCTGATGTTGCTAGTAGGTTTACAGTAAATTGTCCTTATTATATTTAGGTACGTCCCTTGTGTCCCTAATCTCTCTAAGTCTTTTATCATGAAGGGGTATTGGATTTGTCAAAAGATATTTTCTTGATTAAATTTGTACTTATTTCCATGTGGGAGATTGGTCTGTAATTCTCTTTCTTTGTTGAACCTTTGCCTGGATTGGATATCAGCATGACTATGGCCTCATAGAATGAGTTTTGCAGTGTTCCTTCTGTTTCTATTTTGTGAAATAGTTTGATGAGTATTGGCATTAGCTTTTCTTTTGAATGTCTGGTAGAATTCTGCCCTAAAACCATCTGGCCTTGCAGTTTTTTGATTGGGAGGCTTTTCATGACCTCTTCTCTTTCCTTGTGGAAAGTGGGTCTGTTTAAATTATTTACCTGATCTTGATTTAATATTGGCAGGTGGTATCTATAATGAACATTATCTGTTTCCTGTAGATTTTCTAATTTTGTGGAATCCAGGTTTTTAGAGTGTGACCTAATGATTCTTTGGATTTCTTTGGTTTCTGTGGTAATATCCTTTTAGCACGATTTCCCAAGCTGTCTCTGCTCAGTTCCAGCCTGCAGCCAGCTGAATTTCTACCTGGTTCCCACCCCTGGCCAGATGCAGGAAACTTTTGCGGGGGGTGGGGGGTGGGGGGCAGCAGCAGG
Source organism: Cricetomys ansorgei (assembly GCA_026225945.1). Lineage (NCBI taxonomy): Eukaryota > Metazoa > Chordata > Mammalia > Rodentia > Nesomyidae > Cricetomys > Cricetomys ansorgei. Next base: position 540,694 of record JAMJFZ010001360.1, on the reverse strand, counting down.
GAAGCATGGGAAGGAGGGGACTTGGGTTTTTGGGACCCATCTTAGACTCTGATTTCCATGCCGAGAAAGAATGAACTAGATGCAAAGAATCAGTCCTGGGAGAAGGTCCTGAGTACTCAGAGTGGGGAATCCATTGGGCTAGACAAGGGCATTGGGGTTGCCTTGATTGCATGTGGGGCTAGGCACCTACTGAGGGGTGCTTCTCTACAAGGCATGGTCTCACAGAGACAAAGAGGGAAGTATCCTATGAGCCACAGGGCAGACAAACACCGACCAAGTTACTTTCCTATTGCTTCTGTGAAACAGGCAATATTTAATATTTATCTGAGATCTAGCCAGATACAAAGGCAAGGAGCAGCTGAATGCTTAATGCTGTCACCTTCTGGGATGGCATTGTGTTTCTTAGCTGCTTCAACTTGCTCTTTCATCTCCATGGCAGTCCCACAATATCCCCTTTTGTTTCTGATTTTAATGTTTTGGGTATTGTTTCCATGCTTTAATTAGCTTGGATAATGGTTTGTTTATCTTGTTGATTTTCTCAAAGAACAACTCTTGCTATCATTGAGTATTTTTCTTTTCTCTTTGTTTCTATTTTATTGATTTCAGCCTCAGTTTGATTATTTCTTGACATCTACTTGTGTTGGGTGTGCTTGCTTCTTTTTGTTCTAGGGCTTTCAAGTGTGTTGATAATTTGCTAATATGTGATTTCTCCATTCATTTTTGGTTGTCACTGTGTGCTATGAATCTTCCCCTTAGCACAACTTTCATTGTGTCCCATAAATTTGGGTATGTTATAGATTCATTTTCATTGAGTTCTAGAACTTCTTCAATTTTTTTTTTAATTTCTGTCATGACCCAGTCATCATTCAGTAAATAGTTGTTCAATTTCCATGAATTCATCGGACTTCTGTTGTTATTGTTGTTGTTGAAATGCAGATTGATCTGTGGTGGTCTGATAAGATAAAAGAGGTTATTTCTATTAACTTGTATCTATTGAGCCTTGCTTTGTGTCCAAATATGTGGTCAATTTTGGAAAAGTTTCTGCCAGTTGTTGAGAAGAAGGCATATATTTATTTGTGTTGGGGTGAAGTGTTCTGTCGATATCTGTTAGGTCCATTTGGTTTATAACATCTGTAAGTTCAAGCATTTCTCTGTTTAGTTTTTGTCTGGATGACCTGTCAGTTGGTAAAAGAAGGGTATTGAAGTTTCCCATTATCAACGTGTGTGAGATTATGCGTGCTTTGAGATTTAGCAATGTTTCTTTTACAAATGTGGGAGCCCTTGTTGTTGGGGCATAGATGTTAAGAATTGAAATGTTCTCTTGGTAAATTGTTCCTTTGATGAGTATATAATGTTTTTCCCTGTCTCTTTGGATTAATTTTGGTTTGAAGTCTATTTTGTTGGATATTAGAATGTCTAATGAGCTTTGGCTTTTTCCTTGGAAAATCTTTTCCCAACACTTTACTCTGATGTAATGTTTATGTTTGAGGTTAAGGTATGTTTCTTGTATGCAGTAGGAGGATGGATTCTGTTTTAGAATCTTTTTATTGAGGAATTGAGTCCACTGATGTTGAGAGCTATGAAAGACCAATGATTGTTTGGTATCATTATATTGTAGTTGTTGGTTCTGGTGTGTGTTTGTGTGTGTATGTGTGTGTGTGTGTTTGTGTGTGTGTGTGTGTGTGTGTGTGTGTGTGTGTGTGTGTGTGTTTTTTTTTGTTTTTTGATGGTGTGTGGCTGAATATTTTCTGTGTTTTTATGTGTGTGAGTGAGCTCCTTGGTTTGGAGTTTTCCTTTTAGTATCCTGTTGCTTTGTAAGTAGATATGGCTTGAATTTGGATTTGTCATGGACTATTTTTTTTCTTAATCTTTGGTGATAGAAAGTTTTGCTGGATATAGAAGTCTCGGCTTGTCATCTGTGTTCCCTTAATATTTGTAGCACTGATCAGTCCACACCCTTCTGGCTTTTAGAGTTCCCATTGAAAAGTTGCATGTAATTCCAATTGGATTGCTTTTATATGTTACTTGCTGTTTTTTTTTTCTTGTAGCTTTTAATATTCTTTATTTTGTATGTTTGCTCTTTTGATTACTATGTTGTGGGGAGAATTTTTTCTGGTGAATTTCGTTTGATGTTCTCTTTGCCCCTTGTACCTTTATAGAGATCACATGCTTTAGGTTTGGAAAACTTTCGCCTATGATTTTATTGAAAATATTTTCTGGACTTTTGAGCTGGGATTCTTTTCCATCTTCTATTCTTATTATTCTTAGGTTTGGTCTTTTCATAGTGTCCCAGATTTCGTTGCTATCTTATGTTAGTAGTTTTTTGGATTTGATATTTTCTTTTACTGATGTGTCTGTTTCTTCTATAGTATCCTCAATTCCTGAGATTCTCTCTTCAATCTCTTGTATTCTATTACTATAGCTTGCCTCTGTAGTTCCTGTTTGCTTCTGTAGGTTTTTCCTTTTCAGGAGTCCCTCAGCTTGTGTTTTCTTTGTGTCTTCTATTTCCATTTTCAGGTCTTGAGTGGTTTTGTTGGTTTCCTTTAATTGTTTGTTTGTTTGTTCTTGAGTTTCTTTAAGGCATGTATTCATTTCTTCTAATTGTTTGCTTGTGTTTTCCTGGGTTTCTTTAATTGGTTTACTCATTTCCTCCCATTGTTTGTTTGCCTTTTTCATTGATCTCTTTGATGGATTTATTCATTTCCTCATTAAAGCACTCTATTATATTCCTCAAGCTGGCTTTAAAATCTTTTTCTTGTGCTTCAACTGTGTTGGAGTGTTTAGGGCTTGAAGTATTGAGTTCTGGAGGTGACATATAGCCCCAGTTGCTGTTAGTTGTGTTCTTAAACTGGCATTTAGCCTTCTTAGCTTGGAATGATTAAGGTATAAGTGCTGAATTCCTAGGTTTGTCTTTAATGGATGAATGTTTTGTTACTTGGCTTCTTATATTCTCTGGTCTTCTGTGTTTTGTAGCTTCTCTTTGAGCAGGGTGCCTTTTCATAAGGTTGGTTCTGGAATTCTTGTGGCTGACTTGCCCTTTGGTCCACCAGGGAGTCCCCTTCTAAGTTGGGAGTTGTGTCTTGGAGAGTGTTCTTTTAGGTGGTTTGTATGGCCTGATCTACAGCAGGGTCTGCCTGCCTGCTCTTCTGGCTAGGTTGTGTAGTCTGTCTAGCACAGGGACTGTGTGCCCAAGTTGGTGTCCCGGCTGTTCTACTGTAGCTGCCTTTCTCTGCCTGAACCAAGACAGGGGCTGTCTGTTTCAGTTGGTTTCTGGGACTCATAACCAATGGCCAGAAGTAGTGGAAATGAGAAGAAGATGGAGGTGGTTTTGAGCTTTGGGACTGGGCTATGCAGGTGTAATGGGAGGGATTAGTGAGCAGGTTTCCCACCTGAAATGATGGAGCTGGCTTGTTTTGTCTGCTCCAGGGCAGGAGTTGTTTGCCCAATTTGGTCCTTGGAAATCAGAAGCAGTGTACAGAAGGGTTAGGGGGTGGAAAGATGGATGTGGTTTGGGTTTGAGGTTGAGTTGGACACGTGTAGTGAGAGGGATTAGAGAGCAGGACTCCTACATTATATCCTTGGGCTGGCTTGCTCTGTGTGCACCAGGGGAGGGGTTGTCTCATGAATCATCTTTTTTATGTTGAGGTTTGTCCCTTAACATTGCAAGTCTCTCCCAGTCATTTATCATAAAGTGATGTTGGATTTTGTGAAAGGCTCATCTGTATTTACTGAAATGTTTTTGCGGTTTCTATCGTTCAGTTTGTTTACATGGTGGAATATATTTATCAGTTTACTTACATTAAAACATCCCTGAATCTCTGGAATTAAGCCTACTTGATCATGGTGGACGAACATTTTTATGTGCTCTTGTGTTCAGTTTGCAAATATTTTAGTGAGAATTCTTGCATCTATGTATCCCCTTGTAGTGCTAAAACACCTACATCGCATGAACAGTAGAATCTCAGCACACCTGAATCTAGGGTTCTGCTTAGATTTAGAGGGGAGTAAAAATGACTACAAAATCAGAGATATTAAACATCTTGGTTAGAATTCCTGAAAAGGTAACTACCAAATAGTGATATTAAGAGGATCAAAATAGGGCCAGCAAGACGTCTTAGTGTATAAAGATGCCACCAACCATAAAGACCTTTCTAACATCCCCAGGTTCCATATGATAGAAAGAAAGTACTGACTCCTGCAAATTGTACTCTGACCTCCTCACATAGCATACACATACACATATGCACATATACATCAATGAAAAATGAAATTTAATAAACACTTTTTAAACAGAAAATCTGGAATGAATGTCTACTGTATTAATATCTGAATGTTGCACATGAAAAAAAGCATTCTTTGACAATGACTTCAGTTACAAATCAAAATTCAGCTAGGGAGTCTATCCACTAACAACCAGTATGAGTAAATTCTTGGATAAAAATGTTAAATATCTGTTTTATAGAAGCTCAAATAAGCATAAAAAGACAGAGTGTGGAAAGACAGCTTTTGTCAAGTCTTGCAAACTGAGTTCAATATCCAGGACCCTCCTCACAGAACTGACTCATATAATTTGTGCTCTGACCTCCACACATGTGTCATGGTACATGATGTGAATGCATGAATGCATGCATACACGCATGCTCATGCACTCACACAATCAAAAAAGGTTTTAAGAAACTCAGAGATATGATTTATACCTCTAGAGAGTAGTTTGACATAGAGATGAAAATGAAAATTTATCTTGATTTGTCAACTATTCAAAATGAAATTAAAGCATCAATAACATAAAAAGGTCAAATGGAAGAAAGACTTAATGGATTTGAAATAGGCAGTTTGAAATATACTGTTAAGAATAAAAAGAATAAGAATAAATAAAAGGATTCTGGGAATGAATTAAAAGAAAAAATACTGAGATTGTTGAAATTCAAGAGAGACTTTCAAATGTCAAAGAGATGGAAAGATTTTCCAAGGAATTAAAATTCACTAAAATCCAAAGAATATAAATATTCAGGAACAATAAGGTCAAATGTCATCCATTGGATTACATTGAACCATGTCATTGTAAAACATAGTATCATCTAGCTCTCAGACATTAAAAATAAGAAAAGATTATTCAAGGCAATGAAAGAATATAAATGACATGTGAATGTGTCCAGATTTATCTAGTAACACACTTCCCATCAGAAAACTTATAACACAATGAGAGTATAACTTTTATTTCTTTTATTTTTAGAGATTATAGTATAATTAAATCATTTCCCCTCCCTTTTCCTCTCTCTAAACCCTCCAATAAACTCCACCTTGCTCTCTTTAAAATTCATTTATCCTTTTTCATTAGTTGTTTTATATACATATAGATGTGCATATGTTACATGTGTTTATATGTTCCAAAAACTTTTATAGCACTGAGAGAAAAAAAAGAAGTATCCCTTATATCAATGGTTCTCAGCATTTCTAATGGTGAGACCCTTTATTAAAGTTCCTCAAATTGTGTTGACCACCATCTTAAATTATTTTCATTGCTACTTCATAACTGTAATTTTGTTACTATTATGAATCATAATGTAAATATCTGATATGCAGATGGTCCTAGGCGACATCTGTGAATGTGACATTTGGCCCAAAGAGGGGTCACAACCCATAGGTTGAGAACCACTGCTACATATTGTTTTAAATCTATCTTTTGGCTTTCCAGTAAAGCTATTCTTTAAGTTAGAAATGATAAAGAAATTTAAAGAAGAATAAATTGAAGAATACATCAAAAGCAAACCTATCCTACAAGAAACAATAAAGTCATTCAAACCTTGTATTCAAAATCTTGAAGACATAAAAAGTAATTTTATAAATCTGGAGCACTGTAATAATATTATCAACCATATGCACAATGTATTCACATCTTTAAAAGGAATACTACAATGAAAAATAACAAATTCATTAATGTCTTAAATTTATGAAATACAGAATATGTTAAGTATCTTATAAATTGAAAATGCTTCATGGCATTCTTTGATGATAAGGTATCACTTTTTGAACACGAAAAATTAGTAAGGAAGACAAATGATATTCTGAAAAGGTTGAGGGAGAACATCAGGAAACCACAGAGGAACGCAGTATCACAGAAGTGCCTACCCGGGCTTCTGCCCTGCAGTATCTTCCTTCAGTTTTTTTTTTTCTGCTAGATTCAAATTTTCAGACGTTAGAGTAAAATCTTTGATTCATTTATATCTAATGTTTTTGAGTAAAAGATAAGAAGTTGTCTATTCTCCAACATATATTCATCTCCCTCAGTTCAAAGTTAGATGTCTGCAGTATAGGTTTTGTTTGAGAGCATCTCTATCCCATTGGCTCAACTGTCCTTTTCTCTGCCAGTGCCATGCAGTTTTGCATACTATGCATGTGAAAATGCACATGCTGTTTGAAATCCAGTATGATGATTTCTCCAGCATTGCATGTCCTCAGTAACTCTGTAGCTGCTCAGGGTCTTTGTGTGTCTATGTGAATTTTAGGGAATTTCTCATTCAGTGAAGAATGCCATTGGAATTTGGTTAGCATTGCATTATATTTATAAAGAACTTTCAGTAATATGACCATTTTCATAATTCTAATTCACCTAAACCATGAACACTGACATCATTCAATCTTTTACTATTTTATTTTATTCTTTCTCCAGTTCTTGGCGGTGTTATACATTCTAGTGTTTTATATACTCTACCACAGCATTCTTTTACCTTCATTAGTTTTTCCCTAGATACCTTATTTATGTTTTGGTCCAACTGTTGATGTGGTTATTTTCCTGATTTCTTTCTCAGTAAGCTTCTTATTGGTTCTAGGAAAGTCACATATCTTTAAATGCCAATTTTCTGATTTGCTACTCTGCCAAATGTGTTTATTATAATCTCTCAAGAGTTTTAAAAGTGAGTCTTTAGGCTCATTCAATACTGGATCTTATACTTTGAAAGAGATTTGTTTTACTCCTCCCTATGTATGTCCCTTTCCTATGTCTCTTCCTCACCCAGATGCTTGAGTTAAGACTTTAAGCTCTCTCTTGAGTAAGGGTGCAGAGAGTAGATACTAATTACACATTCTTAACTATAGAGGAAAAAGGAAATAATTTCAGGTGGTCTTGTTTAGCAGAGTACTGCCTGAAGCCATGGCTTATAGCTGCTATTGTACTCCAGTGTGCATGACGCCTCTAGTACTATTTTCATTGTGCTTTACTAGCACAAAAGTGGTTAAGTTTTTACTATGGCATTAATTTTTTTTACAACCAATGATATGATTATGTGTTGTTTTTGTCTCTAAATTTTCTATTTTTCTCTATTCAAGTGGAGTCACTCACAACGTTCAACAATGGCAAACCAATTGGATTGCTGGTTTTATTATTCCTGCTGTACTTTCATGTTTAACATTGTTTCCATTGTTATGTTTTCCATCTAATTTACCTGGTGAGTATAAAAATATAATTAATTAAATATATATGCACTCAGCTCCTTCTGTACTTCTGTACTTCTCAAAGCACAGACAATGTATATATATATTTATGAGTATACTTGTTGATATTGCTCTGTGATAAAGGATTAACCTCATAGTTTTGCTATTTTACAAAATTAAGCAATATCACACCAAAATATCATAGTTATTTACTACAATTTTGATTGTATATATTTGTGTCACTCATTGTTTTCTTTTAATAATACCCTTCTCATTTAAAGTACATAGTTGTCTTTTAAAAATGAAGCATTTTCAAATGTATTTTCATAGTGTATTAATCAGGATTCTCTAGAGTCACAGAACTTATGGAGTGAGGCCCCCTTCTCTCTATATATATATTCAATATATTAGAATGACTTACAGACTTTGGTCCCACTAACCCAACAATGGCTGTCTTTGAATGGAAAGCCCAAGAATACTTAAGTGTCCAGTCAACAGGGCTGGATATCTCCACTGGTCTTCAATATATACTGAATCCCACAGAAGTATGTTCTAATGTCAGTGATGGAATGTACTTGCTAGTGAGGGCAAGGGAATGCATAATAAGAGCAAAAGCGTCAAGGGAAAAATTTTATAAAGAAATACAAATGGGAATGAAAGATGAGAGCACAATATACCCAGACATTTGGATACAGCTAAAGCACACCTGAAAAGAAAAGTTCAGCACTATCAGAACATATGTAAAAAACTCAAATAGTAAGTTCTTAAAGAAGTACTGTTGATGTAATAATTATATATCTCAAATGGGTTCACTAGGGAACAGAAGACAACCACTGAGTTATAAAGACTGAACCATCTTACAGAGGATCTAGCCTCTCTCATGGACTGACCCCAAGCATATGGTCTCCAGATAATTTGTTGAGTAAAGACACTGCCCATCAAAACAAAGATCTTAATTGCTAGTTGAACAGAACATTCACAGTACAAAAATCCCCCATCTTTAGTAGGTTGAATTGCAGGCAAAGTCAAGACTTTCGGCAAAGGTATTCCATGTCAGGTTTTCAGGCTGAGGAATCAGACCACGAAACGTTCTCCATGAGCAATAACACAATCTAATGCTTTCAACCTTAAGGTCTCAGTGGGCAAGTTAAATTTGACCTTCAATTGCTCCATCCAAAAATATTGAGTAGACAATTACCAGTATCCCAGATTAGCATTCTTTATGCATTCAAGAAAGCTGCAGCCCATCCACATCCAGAAAGCTAGTTCTATAAGCTAAGGGAGGTGACCTTCTGACAGCAGCTTCTGCTGCCAAATACAGCAGCTGTTCAAAGTTCATATTACTGCACTAAAGTTCATATAGCTTTACAATATTTAAGAATAAGTTTAAATATTCCATTACAAAGTACTAATGGACAATATTTGAAACAGGTTAACATACTTTCCCCTTAGGGAAACGCAAATTAAACCTGCATTAAAATTCCATCTCAACTTGGTCAGAATAGCTGTCATCAAGAGAATAAAGGGTCACAAAGGTATGGGGAAAGAAAAACTTTTAATCACTGTTGATGGGAATATCAACTTGTACAGTTAGTGTGGAGGTTCCTCAAAAAACAAAATCCTGAAAATAAGGGGCTGGAGAGGTGTCTTAGCAGTTAAGATGTATACCATGCTTGCAGAGGACCCGAGATTGGTCACAACTGCTGCACCTCTGGACTCCTCAGGCAATTGCTTATATGTGCATATATTTTTTTTCCACACAGATTTACACTTAATTTAAAATCATTTTAAAGCCCAGTGGTGGTGGTAGACACCTTTTATCCCAGCAATTTGGAGGCAGAGACAAGAGGATCACTGAGTTCAATGTCAGCCTGGTGTACAGAGTGAATTCTAGGACAGGCAGAGTTACAAGAGAGAAATTCTGGCTTAAAAAAATTTTTTTTTTAAATCAGAAAATAAAAGTACCATATCTATTTGTACCAGTCTTCAAAATGTATACCTGAAAGACTCTTTCACATAAATATCTGTGTATCATTCCTTATTGCTGCACTATTTAAAATAGCTAGAAAATGGTACCAATCTAGATATTTATGAATATTTTAAAGAGATAAAGAAAATATGATACCTCTGTACAATGGAATTATATTCAGCCCTGAAGAAATATTAAGCCATGAAATTTTTAAGAAAACTGATAGAACCAGAGATTCTTATGTTAAGTCAAAGCAGTAGGACTCAGAAAGCCAAATACCAAATATTTTTCTTTCTTCCATAGGTTTGATGTGAATTTAAAATACGTTTATATGTATGTGTATGTATGTATGTACACATGCATGTTAATGTGAGAGGGGTGTTGTAGGTGTGACAAAATTAGAAAAGTGATGGTTCTGAAGAGATGAAAAGAGAAGCTAGCTACAGTAATGGGATACAGATAATACATAATCAGAATTTGATGAACAGGAGAAAGGGATCAGCTGGTGGGTGAAGACATCATATGGGATAGCAATAAGGAAAGGGAGCACGAAAGAGCATGAGCAAAGTGTGATGACATATATGCATTAAGTATGAGTATGAAGTCAACTACTTTATATGCTAACCTAAAATGTTTTAAAAATAAATGTTCAAAAACTTTAGCAATCAGAGTAATGCTAATTGAAACTCTTTTGAGATTCCCTCTCTCACCATCAGAAGTAGCTATCATAAAGGAAGTTCCAACGAGACACCTTTCACCATCAAACAAAACCTTCATTACTGTTATTGCACTATTAACAATTCCATGATATAATACAAGCATAGAAGTTCATCAACAGGTGGCTGGATAAGGAAAATGTGTTACCCAGACACTTTGCTCAGATGTGAAGAAAAGTCATAACACTTGCAGGGAAATGGCAGAGATGGCATGTATATGTAGAACATGAAACCAGAAAAGGGACTATGAGAGCAGGGAAGATAAAAGAGCTGGGAGAAGGCAGTGAGAAGGGAACGTCAGGTAAGAAATCATGTAATGATAAAAGAACGAAAAATTTTATGTTGTATTCATTACTAATATTATTACTACTATATTACTACCATGTTCTATTACAAATGTTCTAACTTAGAAGTGCCTTTTATTTACCACAAAATACCTTTTTTTTATATATGTAAGTGTTTTGGGGGTATTTTAAGTCTATATCATCAAATGTTAATTATTCATTGAATGTAGCTATTGAATTCTACATTCAATTAAGAATTAATTAATCCAGGCAAAGGAACCACATTTCCAGCAGTTAATAAACACAAATAACAGTTGACTGAAGAATTGAGCCATGCAGATATGAGAAATTTTATCAAAAAATTGTCTTTGCAAAGCACCACTGTAGAAGAATTTGCATTATAAAATATACATTAGTTTTAGTTTGTTTAAAATAACTTGCTTTCCTTTCAGTGACAAATTGAGATTGTTAAAACATCTTCAAACACATGATGTATATTTTGTTACTGACTTTGATATATCATAAACTATTTTACTTGTGAACTATAGGTGTACATAAGCTCAGAGCTGCCAAAGATAAAGCACCTCCAACCTTTGACAAGAGACTTAAAAATAAGGAAGTTGGACCTCATTTGAAGGATTTCTTTCATATTATTTGGGTAAAGTAAAATAATTTTGTTAACAAGCCAGCTATGTTGACTTATATAACATTCTTATAGACATAATAAAGTGAAAAAAGTTTTTAAATTAAGCTTGGGTGAAAGTTTCATACTTTCTTAATTAAATTACTTATTTTCTTTGTAATGGCTCCCTTACATATTCTGTATTGCTATGGTCATATCTTGAGCTAGATACTTTTGACGCTACAACTAGATTTTTGATTTTTGAAATTTATTTTATGTTATTTTGTGTTTATTTTCTCTGAAGATATATGACATTTAAGAAGATGACCTGAATTAGAAGAACTCCATGTGTCAACATATATCCCCCTCAACACACACACAAATCACAATAGTGAATATAAACCTTTTGTTTCTATAGATGAGAAACAGGCCTACCATAGTAACAGACAGTAGGATGGAGAGTAAGCATCTTCCAATACTCTAGTTCTACTTCAAATGCCTTTTCCCTATATATAATTTTCTCTCTGGGGTATAGATTGCAAGGTTGTATTTTCACATGCAGAGTTTTTTTTTTTTTAATTTTTTAGTGAATTTTGCACTCTTAATAGAATTTTCAGAAATCTCCAAAATAACACCAATTGAATTTCCTAACTCACATTATACTCGTATGTATGTCTTTCCAATTCTTAGGCATTTTTTCTTTCTTTCCTGGAAATATTTGGTTTTTTTATAAGTCTATTTATCCTATTACTTTAAATAAAATTTTATTTTAAAATAAAATATAATATAACTTTCCCTCATTTTCATTTTCTCCTTCCTGCCCTTCCAATGTAACTCTTTCCAACCCTGTTCTCACTTAACTTTAGGGAAAGAATTATAAAAAGTTAAGGGATACTACTGAGAACAAGACAAAAACCCTTCACTACGAAAGAGACCCCTATTCCTTTAAAAGTATTTATTAGCTATTTCTGTTGCTGCTATCGCTTCTTCTATATATATATAACCTCTCTGGGTCTAGGGGTTCTAACTTCATTATCATTTGTTAAAAGATATAAGTAAATACATATTTATCTCTCTGGGACTGGTTACTGGTTAATATAATTTTCATTTATAGTACAATCCATTATATGGTCAGTTTTGGAGAAAGCTCCACAAGGTACAGATAATAAGATATATGCTTCATGTTTGGATTTAATATTCTGTGCTCCATTTGACTCATGCTACTGGTTAGTTCCAGTATGTCTCTGTTTATGTCTTGTCTGGATATCTGTCTATTGGTGAGAGTGGGGTATTGAAATCTCCACCTATAGGTGTGTGGGGTCAACATGTGATTTAAGCTGTAAGAGTGTTTCTTTTACAAAAGTAGGCGCCCTTGTCTTTGGGGAACAGATATTAAGAACTGAAATGTCATCTTGCTGAATTTTCCTTTGATGAGTATGTAGTGTCCTGCCCTATCACTTCTGTTTAGATTTGGGTTGAAATCTGTTTTGTTACATATGAAATGGTTACAAGACTTGCTCACTAAGTCCCTTTGATTGGCATATCTTTCCATCCTGTACCCTTAGGTGATGTCTATCCTTGAGATTTTCTTTTTATCCTGGCAGTTTCTTATACTCAGCAGAAGGGTGGATCCTGGTTTTGCATTCATTCTTTTAAATCTGTTGCTTTTTATTGGAAAATTCTGGGGCTTTGAGCTGGGAATCTTCTTCATCTATACCTATTATTCTTAGATGTCGTTTCAAAGTGTCTAGATTTTTCTTTTTTCTTTTTTTTTTGTCAGGAGTTTTTTAGATTTAACATTTTCTTTGTCTTCAGTTCCTATTTCAGTTCCAGGAATTTCTATCTCCTATCTCTTGTATTCTGTTTGCAAAAGTTGTCTCTGTAGTTTCTTACCAAATTTGTAAATTTTTCATTTCAACTTTTCTTAAGTTTGGGTTTTCTTTATTGATTTTATTCCCGTTTCATGTCTTGAACAGTGGTATTTCCTTCCATTGTTTGTTTGCATTTTCCTGGACTTTTTAAGGGATTTATTTACTTCCTCTTTAATGACTGCTATCATCTTTATGCAGGTGGTTTTAAGGTCTTTTGATTGTCCTTCAGCTATCTTGGATAATCAGTTTCTGCTGTGGTTGGGTTACTGGGCTCTATTGGAGACATATTGCTCCTGAATGTTATGGATTGTGCATAGCAGGTAGATACTATGTTGCTCAGAATCAAGACAAGGAGGCATTTTCAAAGGTACAAACCATTCCAGACCTCAGCAGAGGGAAGCACCTGTCCTGGCAAGTGTCATGATGGACAGTGCCACCCTGTTCTTCTGATCTCAGGGGTTTCTATTGACACACAAGTTCCTTAGGTGTTGTACTGATAGCATGTGCAGATCGTAATCAATCAAACTTTTTTTGCATAAAGCCAACACCTGCAGACATACAAAAATGCGAAGGCCTGGGCAGACATTCTCCCAACAATGCAGAAAAAAAACATTTCAAACATAACCCTAAATAAACTTCTGCAACAATTGTGTTTTTATTCTGGTGTCTAGGTAGCTGGGATTGGGATGAGAACAGGTCTAGATCATTTTCTCATTTTGTCTTTGTTGGATGGCTGTTTTGTTTCATTGTCTCTGATTCCTCTGTGGATTTCAGGTAAGTGTGATGGTGTCTGTGGCCTGGTAGGAAATTTGTTGTAGGTGTGGCCACTGGAGAATCCAGGAAAATATGTTTATGGGTTTTGGGGGCTGACACTTAGGAATGGAGATTGGCTAGGGGTCTGAAGGGTTCACAGGAGGAATGAGGTTTTGCTTATTTAGTCTCCTTGGAATGGAGGTAGATAGTGAAGAGTGGTCACCACTGAAGCTCTGCTATAGAGCTGAAGATGAGACTTGAGGATTTAGATGTTTCCTTTCTAAAGAACTCACAGTACCGTTTCCAAGACTATGTGCTAACTGTGTTGTTTGCTTCCTTTAGCTTTATTTTGTTCTCTGTATAGTCAAATCTCTGTCATATATATTTCAGGGAAACATTTTTTCCGTTTAATAGGCTATCTACTCAGTCTATTAATGATTTACTTTGCAGAAAAGAAGCATTTGATCTCATGAAATTTTGCATGTTCATTATTTCCATTATTTCTTGAGTCACTGGAATTATATTTAGGAAGCCCTTTACTTATCTCCAAGTATATTCTCTACCTAATTCTCTAGTAGTTACAGGTCAAATATTGCCGTCTTTGATCCATTTTAACTGATTTTTGTTCATGGTTACAGACAAGAATCTAGTTTGATTTTTTTTTCTGTCATTGGAGACAGAGTGTTATAACTCTGGCAGTCCTGGAACTCACTCTGTAGACCAGGCTGTCCTCAAACTTACAGATATACCTCTGTCTCCTGAGTGCTCTGATTACAGGCATGTGCTGCCACCACCAAGCTGTATTTTAAATTTTTTTTGAAATTTGATACCTATGGATGTCCAGTTTTTCCAGCATCATTTTAAATTTTTTAAAAACATTTATTTATTTATGTATGTGAGTGCTGTATGTCAATGTACACTTGTATGCCAGAAGAGGAAATCACACCCCATTATAGAGGTTGTAAGCCACCATGTGATTCCTAGGAATTGAGCTCAGGACATATGGAAGAGCAGACAGTGCTCTAAACTGCTGAGCCATGTCTCCAGGCCTCCAATGTAATTTTTTAATGGGGCTATCTTTTCCAATCTGTACCTTTGGGATTCTTTGTCAAAATATCAAGTGGCTTTAGTTGTATGGAGTTGTTTATATGTCTTCTATTCCATTGACTAGCTAGTCTATTTTTGTTCCAGTACCTAGTGTAACTTGAAATCATGTGTTATGATACAGCCAGCCGTGTTCTTATTGTCCACGATGATTTTGGCTATCCTTGGTCTTTCACACTTCCATGTGAATTTCAAGATTTTATTTTTTACTGTGAAGAATTAAGTTCACATTTTTATGTTTGCATTGAATTGATTGAGGTAGATGTGTAGAGGAGGAAGAGCCAGAACATGGACTGTCACTCATGATAAGCCTTTTTTATTAGTGGAATTCTTTCAAAGCTAATTGAATGTGCTCTATAAGATAACATTTACCTCACACGTTCATATTCTCCATGTGCTTCTCTTTATTAAATCATGAATCCTTTGTAATTGTTGATTATATTTCATCAAAAATTTAATTTCATTTTTTTAAAGTTGCATTATACTGCTCAGGTTATTCTTGGACGTTTAACACATCTTCGTCCCCTTGAGTTGTAGGGTTTCAGGTATGCAGCACACAGCTAGCCTACTGAATATTAATTCTATAGAAACATTGCATGCTTTTATTACTTCATAATGCTGAGTGTAAATAACTATAACTGCTTTATATTGTTAAATAATAAACTGAAATTGTTAACAATACTTTGTAAGGTTTGAGAACAGGTATTTTTGCTGGGTGGTGGTTGTGTACGCCTTCAATACCAGAACATGGGAGGCAGAGGCACGTAGATTTCTGTGAGTCTGAGGCTAGCTTGGTCTACAGAGTGAGTTCCAGGACATCTAGAGTCAAAATAGAGAAACCTTTTCTCAAAACAAGCAAACAAAAATCAAAACAAAACAGAAAAACATAAAATTTAAGAATTGGTATTTTTAAATTTGTATCAATCAAAAGGTTTTTGAATAAAGTGAAGTAACTATATTAGTGGGGTTCATTGTGAACTCTGACACACTAAAGATAGAAAACACTAATTGAATCATAATTAGTGTCTCTTCATCCCACTCTTATAACATTTTTGTACTTGTATTCCTTAAGAAACTCTTTTGAAAATCTTTATAAATTACACAACACATTATTGGGGGCCGTGGTCACCCTAAGGTACAAAACACAAATACTTATTCTTTCTTTGTGTGAGGTTTTGCCACTTTTTGTCCTTCCCCAATCTTATGTCTCCCACCTTATTATAAACAATATTCTACATGTGGATAAACTGTTTCTTATTCCCTTGATACAGGAAATAGAATTTGACCTTTGTTTTTCTGTGTCTAAATTAACTTAATGTGCTTCTCTTCACCATTCATATTTAGTTTTTAAATGACTAGAATTATGTCTTCTTTATAGCTGAATAATAGTCAACTATAATATATATATATATATATATGCTTTTATATATGAGTGTATATGTATGAATATTGGTATATGTAACACACTCTTACTAAACTTTTTCTTGATGAATAGGTACAGAGGTTAATAATATATCACAAATTTTGTGAATATTATAGCAATGAATTTGAGGTACAGGGTTTTTTGTATGCTGATCATATTTCTTTGAGCTTTCTATAGTTTGTACAGCTATTTAGTGTTGTATTCAGTATTGTAATACAGGCATATTTCCCTGAAAAATATAAGGATGTTTTTGGAAAGCTAAGAGGGAGTCAGAAATCTTTAGGTCATGAAACTTCTGTCCTGAATGGGCTTGTCAAAGTCTGATCAATTACATTCTCTTTTTTTCTGTTCTAGCTTTGCAGGCAAGGGTTATATGAGCATGTGCTGCCTGAGCCAAGTTACTGAGACAATCATCCATGGCCTGAAACCTTTAAACTATAAGCAGTGTAAATGTTTACATTTTTGTATATGAAGTAGCTAAAAACTATGGTATATCTGCTCTTTTATTCGTAATAGTTGGACCAATCCATTTCCCCACCAACAACACAGAATAGTTTCTTTTTCATCATCCTTTACAGAATTTTTGTTTAAGTTTCAACCACTTTAGTAATAGCTGTTTGTTATCCATGTGGCAGAATGCCTGATTCAAGCTACATAAGAGAGGAAGGGTTTATTTGGCTCAGCGTTTTGTGCAATGCACCCCATCATGGCAGACAGAGCATGGCTGCAGGCAGGTACATGGCTGGAGACACACAGGCTGGAACTCCCTCATCTCTTCATGCCCTTTTGGAGTAGGAAGTAGAGAGGAGACAGAGTGTAGGCCCAAAACATAAACCTCAACAGTATCCTTGTGGAGGAATACTCTCTCCAGGACACCCCTTCTCCCCACAAAAGTTCCAAAACGCCACAGACAGTACTATCAGCTAGTGAAAAGTGAGTTTAGAGATCACTTTATATCTAGACCGTAATAGCATCTTAATTGTGATAAGAGGTATCTCATTGTAACTTTCATTTGCATTTCCATGATGGCTAATTATTTTCCCCATTCTATGTATCATTTTCAGCTATTTGTATTTCCTCTCTTGATGCATATTCAGAACATATGCCCACTTTTAAAGTGGATTACCTGCTTGTTGTTAGCTTTCTTCACAACCTTACCTGTTTTGTGTATTACTCTTTGGACAGAAGAATATGTGGCAAGTGTTTTCTCCCATTCAACATTTGTTGTTTTCTCCATTCAACCACTTTACTCCGGGGGTTGTTTTCTATTCTGCACAGAGGCCTCTTGGTTTTGAAATGATAGTATTTGTCTACATTGCTTCTACTTTCTGTACTTTTGGAGTTATAGACAAGACATAGCATCATTTCTCAGCTTGATATAGTGTTGGTTTACTTATGTTATGACATAGTACGTTTAGAGTTTCTGGTTAGATGTTTACATTTTAATCATCCTTGGGTTAACTTTCTCTGCAGAATGAAAGACAGAGGTCAAGTTACTATTTTGTTCTTGTGGACATTTTAGCTTTTCTAGAACCCTTTATGGAAGAACCTGATTCTTCTTTTTGTACACTTTTAGACCCTTTTTTTTCGAAAATCTGCTGGCTATAGAGAACTGATTTATTTCTGGAGTAACGTGCAGAGTGTTGTCTTCTGTCCCTGGCTCTGTGTCGTCTTTTCTGTCTGTGCCATGCTTCTTTGTCTACTGCGGCTCTTTAGTATGTCATGATATCAGGCATACTGACCCTCCAGCTTTGTTGTGTTACAGAGGAATTTGACTTATGGGTGTCTTTTATTTTACCTTATGATTTCAATATTGTTTTTATTGTTCTGAAATAAAAATCACTGGTATTTTGGTTGAGGTTGTATTGAATATATAGATCATTTTTCATCTTTCCCGAATTTTTTATATCATGATCATGTATGACATTTTCATTTTTTTGTGTTTCTATTTTAAGTTTTTTCATCTCTGTTTTGTACTTTTCACTATAGAAGTGTTTCATTTCCAAGGTTATTCTTATTTCTGAGCATTTTGTCAACAGCCGTTTGATTCTGTGTGCTTTCATAATTTCTTTAGCAGCAGGTTCATTTGACTATTTAAATGTTACTAGATTTTATACTTAGATGTTTATGCTACAATTTCCAGAATTAAAGTATCAGGTATAATATTATTTTTGTGTTGACTTTAGGTTTTTCTGTACATGAAAGCATATCTTTAAATCTTTTAACTGAAAATTTGACCCAGTTTCTTGCTATTTTGTACCTATTATCTAAATCCAAAATTGGATTATACACTGAAACATAATCACAAAATTGTAAATAATTCAGAAAATCATTTAACAGTGATACCTAAAAATTTCATGAAGAAAATTGAATGCTACCTCCTTATATTAATAAATGGTTGTTAAATTGAGAGAATAATAATGATAATTCATTAGATGGCTATGTCCATGTATGATGAATTTAGCCAATAGCATATAAATTTAGTGAAATGATAATCAATCACGTGGCATGGATTTTATGTTTAAAGGAATAACAAATTGTTCTGAAGTTAATATTGTAAAATACAGGCACAGACGCATCGGTGAAACAACCAGCTTTGAGCTAATAAAAATAAGATATTCTAAAAGACCAGAATAGCAGTAATTGTATAATATTTCTTATATGAATCTAAATACACCACAGTTATAGAGTAGACAATGTAACAATTAGTTGTATGTGTGCATGCATGCATATAACAATGAAGTCTTTGTTATATGATATAAACAATGAAGAGAATATTGTATGCAATGATAAATGTCAGAATTTCTATATCATATATCTATATCTATCTCTCTCTCTCTCTCTCTCTCTCTCTATATATATATATATATATATATATATATATTACACACACACACATATATATGAAGTGGAAATTTCTTCTCAAAATATAAGCAATGTAAAATACAAAACAAAAGTTACAGGTTAGATAATATAAAGTCATGAATGTTTGTTCTATAATGAATCAGTAGACAGTTATATCTGTAGACAGTACAGTAGGTGAGTAATGGCTACCTAAATGCAAAAATTTAATATTTAGAATGAATAGGGAATTCTTACAAAGTCTACCCAATTAATAGAATAGCACACACAAATACAGACACACTAAACTTCAAAAATTATAGGAAGAAACACACGTGTTTGTATGTATTTGCATTTAGGTAATTGTTCATGATGTTCACTTTTATGCCCAAACACATACACATACATGTAGATGCCAGATGCCTTCAGGTGTCATTCTTCAGGTACTATACATTTTTTTATTTTATTTCATTTTATTTATTATTTGAGACACACTAGACTGGAACTTGCTACATAAGCTAAGGGAACTTGCCAGTAAGTGTCAGGGGCCAAGCTTCATCTCGATCTATCAGTACTGATATTATGAGTGTGTGGCACCATATCTGGAATTTTTATATGGATTCTGGAGATTTAGTTCAGGTTCTTGAGAAAAGCAAGGACTGTAGTATCTGACACATCTCTTCAGCCACCAAAATGTAAGTAACTGATGGAAAGACACATTTGTACACAGGCCTAACAAACCTGAAATTTTGTTTGGTCTAAGCTTAGAGTATAAACTACTTTATTAAGAAAGCTGAACTTTTGAATATAGAGGTGTAATTATAAAAAGATATGACCTGGAGAAAAATTTGAACACAAAAACTAAATAAATTACTCATAAACCCGAATATCCACAAATCCTTTCCATGGATACACAATTTTAAAGATAGTCTGTCATAGGAGATCAAGAGTATACAAGTCCGGGTCTTTATTGTAACATGTTTGTGACATTGAGGAGTTGAAGGTGATATAAGTATTTAATCCTATAGGAACCAATAAATCAGTGGAACCATATATTGCAAAATTGCATAGCAATCACAACCTGAGTTAGATAAATGCAAAATATGAGTACATCTAATAAGGCACCAAGAAGTACTTTCAACAACCAAGTGTATCCAGATTTATAAGCTATGTTTGCTGTAGACAATACTACAAGTCTCATACAGACTGTTTCTGTAGGGGAACTGTCTAGTTTTGTTTAGATGATTACGTATATTCGGTTTAGACTACAGAAAGCCAGATTGTTAGATTGATTATTAACATGTGATGAGAAAATCATTGTGATATGATTTGTTCTGTTTCAGAATCTGTTGAAGAACCCACTTCTGATGTTGCTTTCACTATGCAAAGCCCTAGAGTCCTTGATCTTTAAAGGAGTTACAGAATTTGTGCCCAAATATTTAGAAAGTCAGTTTTTGTTAATGCACTCATTTGCAACTTCACTTTCAGGTAGATTTTTCTTCTTACTGTACTGAATTCAAAATTATCCTAATTTGTATATTTCAGTGTGATATGTATATTTAAGAACTATGACATGTAAGCAAAAGGCCCAATGACCAGTTTACTGGAGTACCAGTTGCCGAAACTATAAATATGTGAGCACTCCAACATGACATCAATATTTTAATACATAAGACTTCACCGTATCCTTTATATCACTCAATATCTTCCTGCCTCCTTTCTACATACTTTCCCATTTCTTTTCCCCTTCTCTTTAGGAAACTACTCTTCCCAAGCCACAATGTGTCCTTCCTTTATGTTCTTCTATACCTTTTCACATGTGTGTCTTTGCCTAATATTTTTCTAATATAGTCACATCATTTCCTACTGGTTCGATTTCTTTCACCAGAAATTGT
Organism: Cricetomys ansorgei; assembly: GCA_026225945.1. NCBI lineage: Eukaryota > Metazoa > Chordata > Mammalia > Rodentia > Nesomyidae > Cricetomys > Cricetomys ansorgei. The sequence goes on along the minus strand of JAMJFZ010001360.1, from coordinate 519,785 downwards.
ATTTTTCAGATTCACACTGATTTGAACTCAATGCATTATAGTTATACTGTGGTATATTTTACCTAAACTGCTAGAGACATGTTGTTGTTAATGTATATGGAATTGTTAATCTACTATCAAGAGATATATAGTTAGATTTAATCTTAATTCTTCTAAGTAATGCTGTAATCCATGAGCCCATTGATATCTCATCATGTGCTTTTGTAAAAAGCTGTTCTATGACTCGACACTACACAGAGATTACTACCATATACTTTTTGATCTTAAAAATGTAGTAAGAATTTGGCTCTCTAAAAGAAACAGAAGTATTAAAATGTTCTAGAATTAATTGAAATGTGATGACCATGCAGTTTACAGTTTATTTAGGCTATAAAAATCTAAGATATGTTATAGCATTTTTTTGTAAGCAGTGAACAAATAGTAAGAATTATTTATATTAATCTTTAAGTAAATAAAAGGTCAGAAAGATAAGAAAGAATGAACATAAAATACATGGACTAAATAAAACAAATGTTAGAAATACAGAGGCCTTGATTATAAGCAGATTATTGAGTAGATTTTTCTTTTTCACTATCAAGTTCCCGATATGTTTATGTATTTTTTTTCATGTATCCTGTTGCATCTGCCTAATACATGTGTGTGTGTGTGTGTGTGTATATATATGTATATATATATATATATATATGTACAATTGCTTACTCCAACTAGGTTTTGGGCAATTTTGGCATCAACAGCAGTGACTTAGATTCATCTAATCAATGTCCAAATGAGACGATCAATCTGCAGAATTTTCATGCTTCATTGCCAAAGCTTTGATTTTGTCAAGTGTCCAGTGTTGAGTTAGTATTGCATTTTGAGAAGCTGCCTATTTTAGAAAGTCATTGACCCAGAGTTTCCTGAGGAAGTCTCCTAGAAGAAACTTCCTCCATTGTTCAGATGTGTTATCTGACAAGCATTACCTCAAGATAGACTCTTAAGAGAAAACTGGTGTTACCAGAAGGTAGACTTTAAGATAAAATTCTTTCTTCTCACCAAACAACAAACAATTGTCAATAGCTCCATGGCTAGGCTTTGGATTCTGTGCCTAATTCCTATTTTCATGCAAGGATTTGATCTCACTTGCTTTGCCCAGGGTTTGTGCATAATATTGCAAGTGCTAGGCACTGGTATATTCTCAAGACACATTTTTTTGTAGTTACCCACTGCTTCTGGTACCTTTCACTCTTTCTGCCTCTTGTTCCACACTGATCCCTGAATCCTTATGAAGAGGAGCTACGGTGTATATGTTCCTCAGTTTCTTTCTCTACATATAGGTACATTTCTCTACACATGGGCCATCATAGGTTTTAGTGATAATCACCATTTAATGTAGATAGAATCTTCTCAGATGATTGTTCAGAGATGCATTAATCTAAGTAATAATAATAAGTCATTACAAGTTGATTTAATACTATATCCATCTATCAGAGTAATAGTGCTAGGTTCTTCCTGGGGACTACTGTCTTCAAGCTTCATGGTTTTGCACTCAGTAATAGTGCCAAGAATGAGTTTTGTCTTATAGAAGGAGATTGAAATCCATCCCAACTAGTTGGTTTCTTGCCAAACATTCATCTCGCTATTTTACCAGTGGACACATCTTGCCATGCCAAGCATCTTCATAGCTCTCAGGGTTCACATGTGGGTATGTCTGATGGTTACTTTTCTCCTCCAGCAGTATGTCTTGCACCTTCCTATGGAAGCAAGTAGGGATGAAGCTTCCATGCCAGTATCAGCTTGATTTCTCCATATTTTGTGCATCAAGTGTATGATGTCTTCAACAACAGGGATTTACTGTACAGATTGGCGAGTAGCCAAGAACAATGTCAGTAACCTGTGATGTCTGAGTGTCTGTTGGGCTTCACTGTCCAACAGTTCTAAGAGAAATAGACCATTTTTCTGAGGTACAGTTCCCACAAAGTGATGTGTTAAGAGACAGGTACTGTCTGTACTCATAGTAAATTATACATAGAAACAAAAACAAATGAACAAACACAAAACCAATCCAAACCCTAAGCTTAGAGAATGAAACCTTTCATAATCATCACTAGTCATGCCTGTCCTTTTCTTCAGAGGATGACATGACTACACTATACAACACACTTCTCTTAGTTCTGGAACGAGTACTGTCTCTTATCTGAAATGCAACTTGTCTCTGCTCTCAATCTTTATTATCTATGGCTGTTTATAGCACAAAGAAACATGTTTGCAAAGATTGTAAAGTGAAGAAAAATCTTGTCAGTTCAGTTTATATAAAAGATTAAGGCCCAAAGGAAAAAAAAATCACCTAATAAATACACGTGAGGTTGTGGAATATAGCAATAGACTAAACATTGCCTTAACGGGAAGCAATTGGAATATATATTATATAACTAATTCTCTCCTGAAATATGGAGACACACAAACATTGAAATGAAAAGGATGCAAAAACCATAAACTATGTGAACACTAACCAAAGTAAATGCTGATTTGATTGGAGCAATTTTAAGTACAATTTCCTTTCAAGCAAAGGACATACTTTATGAAAAGTTTTAATGGTATAAGCATCAGTAAGTGATGTGATATCATAAAATTACAAGTGGGCATGCCTCAATAACTTTGCTTTAAAATAAATAAAGCAAATTCACATGAAATATGTGAAACAACCCTCTAAGAACTATTTCCATTTTATCTGTGTTTTTCTTCAGTTGCTATTGCTCTTCATATCAGATAGTATAAGGCAAAATGATTTTCTCCTTGATTTCCTAACCAGGAGGCTTATTGTCCACTCTTCAGAAGTCCCTCAATTTATCCTAATTCCCATTATTTTCTTGGAAATTACTACCTGCACTTTTATGTGTTTCACTTTTAATAAATATATCTTATAAATGTCTACATAAAAATCTAAATATTTACTTTTCCATGGCACTTTTTCTAAACACAAAACCATAAGGTATTTAAGCCACTCTTAACAGGTTAATGATAGAAGTGTTATTATTTATATACTTAATTCAATAGCATTGCAAAACTTTAAAAATTATTTTTAATTTTGTACACTATTTATCATTTACTTATTCATGTTTTTCTTTATGTACATATACATGGACTTTCAGTAACATGCATGGGGAAGTGAGAAGACAACCTGGGGGTATTTGTTCTTTCCTTGTATCATGTGGATTCCAGGGTTTGGTGGTCAGGATCTTTACTTGGTGAACCATTTTGCTAGCTCCTAAATAATACTCATCTCTTTAACTTGATTTAATCTATTGATAAGGCTTTTAACCAATTTTGTATATTATTGAGATATGGGGTGTAATGCAGACTAATCCTGAACTTGAAGTTGGTGTGTAGCTGAGGCTGGTTTTCAAATCTCTGTCATTAGCTGTGGTATGCCATACCAAGCATAAATGGTTTGGGTACAATTTATCAAGCTTTTCATCTCCAAGTTTTGTATTTTTCAGAATCTCTATTTATTGATTTCTTTTGTATTATTTTTAATTATCTTCTTAAGCCCCTCATAGCGTTCATCTGATATATAGATATTGCTGTTTTTCATATTTCTTTTTTTAAAATATGGTTGCCCTCAATGTACATTGCATTGTTCTGCCAGTGTCACTTGGAATAATTGGTTTCTTGTATAAGTTGAGTTTATTTATGAAAGTATTCTACATTACAATGTCTTATAGGTTCTTTGTTTGTGATCCTGGCTTGGGAACAGAGATTACCATGTCAAGATCACAGTAAATCAGCCTTTCCACAAGCCTTGAAAGAATGGAAAGTTTTGATACTTCAAGAGGATGTTTAGGAAGTGTATGTTGTGGAGTGCATACCAATAGTGATTGCCCCTGGAGTGATAGCATTGTTAGGAGTGAGGGCTTCTGAAGACTTTGTTGATAGTAACTGTGTTATTTGAAAGGATTCCTTGCTGCATTCACTTTGAAGGTTCTATTGACTGACTCGAAGATACTTCATGGTGAAGGTTAACAATTAGAATTATAGAGTTTTACAGTGTGAGTCTTTATTATTGGACTTACCAGTCACATGCAGCCTGCCCTGCAGAAACTTGACTATTGTAGGATACAGATGTAGATGTGGTCTCGTCTACTATTATGTTTTCCTCTCTATTACCACTGAGTGGATATTTGCCCTGGAACTTGAACTCAATCTCCCTTATCTGTACTGGCATGGGATTTTGTGAATAGATAGTAGTGTATACTTCCCCCACTTCATAAAGCAGAAGTGCTAGTAGAGTTCAAGTGAAACTGTTAAAGTAGCTTTTGATCACTTAATAAGAGTTCATTGTTGAATTTTCCCAATGCTTTTTATTAATTACAAGCCATGTTAGTTCTCAGGGATTCAATACCCGGGTGGCTAACCATCTTTTCCCCTCCTGCTTCTCCTCCTACTATTTCTTCTGCTTTAGCTCTTTTAACTTTTCACCGCTCCCTCTATACTTCCAGGCCTTCATTACAACACAATGATACTAGTTGGGGGGGTGATCAGAGTCTTTGCTCGTGATCTGCTTGTGACTGATCACCTTCAACTGTAACAGTTAGTTCTATCTGTGGAGATTTCAAGGCTAGCACAAGGGTGTGACTAGGAAGGAAGCAAGGCCTGCACCCCTGCAAGGCATCTGGCTTCCCAGCTATAAGGCATCAAATCCCTTTTACAAACCAAAACAGCACACAAGAGTAAAATATCTCACAACATCTCACCCTTTTTGTTTACAATAAGAACAATATTGACTCAATCAAATGAAGCTAAGATAGAGAGTTATAGTCTGTCAAATATCAATTCCAAATTTCAGCTGACTGATCATGCAGTTCAAATGTCTTTGATGATTGTAAATGTCCCAAACATCAAATATCAAGTCCAAAGTTCACCAATTGTTAATAAAAGTTCACCAATTGTTCATAAAAGTTCAATGTTTAGCAAAATGCACGTGCAGTTTGAATGTCAGCAGATATCTGCATCTGCATCATCACAGTTTGAGCATTGTGAAAACTGCCTCAATTTTCAAAACAGGCTCCCTGTCAGCTGCAGAATCATCTCCAAGATGGTTTCAGAGGACAAAATAGTTTTATGAAGCCAATAGCTTTCCATATTTCCCCTTTACAATATGGCCACATCTGTTTAGGAGAGAATTATTGAACAATGAAAAGGACGTGTCTGTGGGTAACTGATAGCATGATCAGCACCCTGTCTTAGGAAAATTCATGTCATAACTCTCAATCCCATCTCTGACTGCCTGCCTCTGTAAGAAGCTGGGGAACTCAATTCTTTGTAATCCACGGCCTCTGGTCTATAAGCAGCACAGGAGCAAGGCAGCTAGGAAGGCCTTCAAGGGTCCATTTGGATGGGATTATTGAGGTTGAAGGCTGAACAGTAACCCGCACACTCTGATGTCTCTCTTCAGCCCAGTGGTCTCTGGATACTGTCAATTGAAAAGACAAAAACACAACCTTTCCTCGACATGGGGTGGAGTCTCCACACTCCAGGCTATCATTATTAAAGCAAAATGTTTAAACATTATCTTTTAAAATTAAAATTTTTATTATTTGAGGTTAAAATACCCAATTATAGATGTATCCTATACCCCTTTCTTTTTTAAATTTAGGCTGAAGTTTTATTTACCATGTATAATTTTAAAATCCAATAATTTGTTCCTTTCTTGCTGGACACTCACTTAGCATGCCAGCCTCGGGAGTTGTAGGTTTGGCTGTTAACAGAGCATCTAGCCACTGCAGTTCCTTATGAGTTTTGTGTCCATGACAAACCCGGGAAATTTGGAACGTTTTCCAACATTAACCATGAACAAACTTCCAAATACAGGTAAAATAAATCTGTCTTGCCAACCATATTAAACCAGATACCAAATCTCTGGAGGACCAGGACCAGTTGGCTGAATTTTTGTTCCAAACTCCTGAACATAGCAGGGCTGGTTATTTAACAACCATAGCCAAGCGGCTGCTGAGAGAAAAACCCTAACACAGGCAGTATAGATTCTGCCCAAGCTCTCTGAGTTGCTTTGTGCAATGATCCATTTTAAAATATTGTCCTCTATTTGTATCATGAGCTCAGTAGAGGAATAATCAGAACGCATCTGTTCATTTATCTTATAGCTTAGATAATTGATAAAAATCACCTTTTTGCACCTTTCCAGGAGCTATCTGTAGTCTCCAACAGGGTAAAATTCTTTTCACCATATTGAAAAATTTTTCTAAAGTGACTATATTAAAATCAACCAATAAAATATCCAGTGGCTTTCGTACAAAATATTGACATAAAGTTGTTCTATCTAACATTTCCTAGAGAAGGACTCTCCACTGATACCTTTTAACAGGCTGAGAATTATTATATGCTGGTACAGTAAAAGCAAATTTTTTCCTATCCTGTTCTTGTAAAAGAATTATAGACTGTACATAGCCCATTGGCTGAATTACTTTATTTATTGCTAACTTTTGTTCTGTTAAAGGCCGTTGTTCTACCCATACTGGCTTGTTAATTAGCCATTTTAGAGATAGAGCTGTTGGTGCCTCAATACTTGTTATATCCTGCTTATGTACAACTTGGACAGTCTGTGATTGTTTTTAATAACACTTTTTAATATTTTTATCAGTAGCAACTCGAATCTTACAGGTTGTCTCTGATATTGAAGGAATGCTAATCTGCAATTCCATTGTTTTAAGAGGTCTCTTCCCCACAAATTTGTAGCTGTGTTGCTACATATGGCCTTATAATTCCTATTTCACTTTCTGGTCTTATGCATTTGACTCCTGTTATATTTTGTTTTACTAGAGAAAGTCTTCCAGTTCCTAAGAGCTGAGTAGTTACCTCTTGAAGACGCCAGTTGTCACATCAGCTCCTGTGTCTAACAATCCTTAATTAAGACTTCATTTATCTCTAATTTTAACTTAGGTCTCTGATCATTTATAGCTGCTTTCCAAAATACCTGGTTTTCAGTACCTTTTAATTCACCTGTTTTATCAGCTCTGTCCTTGATAGCAAAGTCTAGAGCATTGCTGTCTTTAGCTGCAGGCACTACCTGTTTTAATCTCTCTGAGGGTTGAGTTAATCTGTTGATGGTAAGAAATGAATGGCTCCTGCTTTCTGTGGTAATATCTTAAGCCAAGGCTCCTAGGGTTTTTTCCCATAGCAATGAATTACCTTGAATGTCTGTTACAGATCTACATTCATTAGACCAATGTCTGCCTTTTCCATACCTACATATTCCCGAAACTGAGGTTTTCTTTCTGACTTATTATCAGAGAAAACATTATTTCTAGGATCCATTTGTCTACAGTGCTTTTTAAAATGACTGACTTACCACAGCCAAAACATCAGACCTTTTGATTTTTAAGACCCTGAACAATTGCTGATCCAATCATAGTGGCATTGTAAGCATTGGATCCAATATCAGTAGTAATATTAATCCATTGATCCAAAGAAGTTGTTTTTAATGGCCTTATTGCCTTTTGACATTCTGAGTTAGCATTTTCAAACACCAGAGTTGGTTTTCTTAAAATATTTGGCTGCCATCTTTCATTTTAAGGTGGAGCAGTAGGCTCTGAATTCTCTGACTGAGGTACGCTTTTATTTTCTTCCATCAAATGTTCTAATTTTGCTACCAAAGTTTGCATTTTCGCATTCCACTTCTCATCTATTTCTTTTAAGGCTGCTTCTTGTGAGAAGCAAGTAGATTCTGCTTTTCTTTCCACCATTTTAAAATTTTCTGATTTTGCTCTGAATTTATCTCTTATATCTAAGTTAGCTTTCTGTAAAGGGCTAGATAATTTCCCTTTTCCTTCTGTAGTGACAAATTTTCCTTGAAAGAATACAGTATGCTATGATGGTTATTGATAATACAGTTTGAAATACCAGGATAACAAAAACCATAATTTGTATTATGCCAGTCTGGGTTGAACTATTTATCTCTTCATCTACTGCTTTCTTTCCTATGACGTCCATAACAATATTATACAGAGCCCAAGTGCCCTGTGTCATAATATTTTCCATTTTTAACACAGAAAAATTTTCTTTTCCACTCTTACTTATCCTCTCCTTTCTTAGGAGACTTCTGTGTATTTTTCCTTTATTATTTCTTTCTTACTGTGGCTCCGACTTTCTAAAGAGCATTCTCTTTATTACCTTCTCTTCCTACAGAAGGTCTGCAAATCTGTGGTTCCTTTCCTGGAACTTTATTAACCCGCACCTGTGTGCACTTTGTCTTTATTTCTGCCTCTTTCTCTCCAGCTCTTCTCTTTCCATAGGAGGCCTTACTCCTTTTTATTGATTTATCCTGTATCTGCTACACTTCTCCTCTGTCTTACGCACTGCTCAGGAGCTATGTTATCTCCTGAGGTAAGGAGAATTAGTAATTTCCTTTAAACTGCTTCTTTCTCTCTTTCTCTTTCTCTTTTTTATTTCTTACTCTCTGCTTTTAAACTTAATATTCTTTCTCTTAAGTTCACTCCTTTATTAACTACCTTTTACTTTGAGCTTACTTTACCTTTCCTGTGTCTTCCTTCTTCTTTCCTCTGCCTTGGCTCTTCCCTCCTGCATTATCTGTTGTTTCCTTGTAGACTGCGCCTGGACTCTCCTGTCCCATGTTGTCTATCCTTTTTCATTTGTCTTTTTTCTTCCTTTCTTCTTTTCTCTGCCTTTTTCTTGTAGACTCTGTGTCTGAAATCTCCTGTCCCATGTTGTCTCTCTTTTTCATTTGTCTTCTTTCTTCTTTTCTCTTCCTTTCCCACATGTGTCCTTGCCCCACATTGTGTGCCAAGTGTTAAATTAGCCTTTGATTGCTTAATAAGAGTCCATTGTTGAATTTTCCAATGCTCTTTATTAATGACAAACCATGTCAAAGCTCAGGGAATTCTATACCTGGGCTGCTAGTCAGAGACTTCATCTTTTTTTCCCAAATCCTTTTTAGCCTCTTCTGCCTTAGCCCTTTTTAACTACCCACCACCCCCTCTCCATGTCCAGGCCTTCATTACAACACAATGATACTAGACTGGGGATGATCATAGTCTTTGCTCGTGACCTGCTCGTGACCTGCTTGTGACCAGTCACCTTCAAGTGTCTATCTGTGGAGTTCTTAGCAGGGCTAGCACAAGGGTGTGAGTAGGTAGGAAGCAAGGCCTGCACCACTGCAAGACATCTGGCTTCCTAGCTATAAGGCATCAAAGCCCTTTTACAAACCAAAACAGCACACGAGTAAAATGTCCCACAACATGAAACTGTGTCATTACCAGAATTAAATTCTCGAGGAAATATAGCTCAAGAGTATTGTACCTTTCCATTATGTTCCAGGGCCTGGGATTGACCTCCAGGTCTTGTGGTGTAGAAGAGAGAAAAGGGGAAAGGTAATCTTAAAATAATAAAAAATAAAGAAAAAAGGAAAATGAAAGACTGAAGCTGTCACTCAGTTGGTGGAACACTTGCCTAGGATACGTGAAAATCTCCAGCATTTAAAAATTAAAAGAGAAAGATGGAAACATTAAAGAGATAAAAATAGGGATAAAAGGAAGAAAAGAGGAAAATGTTGAAATGGAAAGAGAAAACTCAATAAAAATGATGATGAAAGTAAGAAAAATAACAAGAAATAAAATGCAATATTAAAATGAAAATTGATGAAGGAAAGAAGTAACTGAAAATATCATCCTGGCTAAGTGCTCTCTGTATATTCTCAAGTTGAAATTCACCAGTGAATAGAGTGAGAATAGAGATTGCATTTTCAGAATATTCTAGTGCTTCCCATGTTTCATCACACTAGTAGGAACAGCTAGAGGCTGTGCCCAGCATTGACAAACTCAGGGCGTGGTGACTGAACTAGAGGCTTGTACTTGAGAGTCTCTAATCTGCATTGCCCTGCACATGGATCCTGACAGTAGAGGAGTGTACCTGTCTTGCCATTTGGTCATAGTGGGAATGTAAGCTGCTTTAGGTATATCTTCACCTAGGAAACCTTATTCTATACAATGGATATGTAGCCAGAATGGGGTTATAGCAAGCTCTTCTCACTGACCAGTAAATTTAGCATTCTGTGGACTGTGCTGAATGGGTATACATTGGTTCCGAAGGCTTTTGGTTTTTGCAAGCTAGGGCACAGGAAACATCCAAGACAGGAGGAATGCCTGGAATGACTTTCACAAGTCATTATGTGTGAGCATAAACCCATCAGTATATTGTGTCTCGAGTCCCTGAGAACAGAACCTTCCTGCAGGCAGCTCTGTGATTTCTCTGAACTTCTTGTTTAGTTCTTTTGTGAAGCTAGTTTGTTTTCAGACTCCAGGCCAGGAATTTACTTAGGCTACCTATCTGTAGGATGCAGCCTTTGGTGCCAAATCTTGGCTCCCACTGTCACTGTACTGCCTAGGACAAGAGAGTCCACTTTTCCACTAAGGGTTTGTGTTCCACGAGCCAGGGTTTTTGCTCACCTTGTTTTGTTTTTCTCCCTAGACTGTGGAATGTGCCACAGGTTTTATTTTCTGTGCAGTCCACTTCCAGTGCTCACCCATTCTTCCTTCTGTAGCAAGTTCCAAGTCTACTATTTTGTTTCCTTCCCATGGAAGACAAAAACAGTCCTGAGGGTTCCTATTCCACCACTTTGGGCCTGATCTTGAATTTTGTCAGTTATATGCTTTATGTCCACTTTTTTTGTTTGTTCTTCTTTTTCACACATCATCTTTATTTCTTCCTTTTCTCTTTCAATTCTTCCATTTTATTGGAACATTTCATTAGTATGTGCTTATTCCAGTATGGTTTAATCTTGTGCTTGTGCTGTTACTGGTATTTTCTATTCTACCCATTACATCTACACACAGTGGTTGACATTGGGAGCTGCTTGGATTGTATTAGTGTGTGACTTTACTGTGCTGTACTGCTTTATGTTTTCCTCTTCCCCCTCTTTCCTTTTGAACCTACGCCATCCTCTTCTTGTGATTTCCTCTTTCTAAATATTTTCCTTAAGTAGAAAAACCATACCTTATACAGGGTATCCCGTTGTCTCATATTTTTGTAAGACTATTAGTATTGATCATCTACAAGATATCTCCGTGAGGTGATTGGCGCAATTCTTGTTCACAGGATGGTAGTAGAAAGCCTGCTGTTCCGATTAAGTTTCTAGCTATAATCCACACATTCAATTAGCTAAGTGATAATAATAAGATACCTTCTAGCTGTATGTGACTTGGACCAAGTTCCTGTCTTGTATATGATACCCATTGCATAGGAGTAAACGATTAGCTTCACTGCTCGAATCCAGCAGACCTATAATGGCTCCATTCCTATGCACAGGATTGTGTATACTATGAAGTTTAGGTTACTCAAATACCACATCCTATAGATTTTTATAAGTTTGTAACTTGTAATTGAGTAGAGAGAATGGCATCTACATGTACCTTTTCTGTACTTTCAACAGGCTACTTTTTAAACCGTGTTTTCTTTTCCTTTTGCTAGGACTCATTCTATTTCCAGCATTTTCAATCGGCCATATTCTGGGAGGCCTAATTGTTGACAAATTGGAAATGTCTTGTAAAAATAAAATAAAATTTGTAATTGCTGCAGCTACTGCATCAGTTTTTCTTTTTGTGCTAATATTTTTTGTAGAGTGTGATCCAGTGAAATCTGCTGGAATCAATGAAGATTATGATGGGTAAATATTAGTTTGCATCCTACTTTTTTAAAAATCATAACCAAAGGCCTGCTTTTTCAGACTAATAGTCCAATAACCTTGTATATATATTTATATAATTCTTGGAATTATTACACATGCAAAATAAGAATAAAACATAGTTTTACTTTTTCTATTAAAGGTATATATTTCATAGAGCTATATTTATTTATCATATATTCATAAATGATTTATAATCAAAGCTAGAACTTTGTGTAAGGGTGTTTAACAAATACAAGATGTATAAAATGATCAACCTTCTGTTCTTTAACTTATCTCTCTGCCTTCTTATAGACATCAAATTTAGATTTAACTACACATCTTCATAAGATTCAGAATAGATAGTAAAATATTATGAATATTTAGAAATTTAATGTATATAAAGTAGACATATCAACCTGAGAGTAATGTTACATGAATATTAACTCACCTTGTGTATAAGATAATATCTTTTATTGACAGGGGGATGAATTCATGTAATTGTAACAATATGGTCCCTGAAAGAAGATCTCTACAAAACAATGTCAGTTGGCATTACAATGTGGATGAGCACCCCGGGTGGGGGAATCTCACAAGGTCTCATCCTTAAATTAAGAGCTGCAGGGAATGAATGGCCACTAAGAAGTGTATAATCAGTGTTGTTCAAACATTAAATGAGCTCCCTCATAGGTTATCCAACCCAGAGTTCAACCTTAATTTTTTTTGTGTGTGTGTGTTTGAAAGGATCGTATGTATCCTAGGCTGATATTAAGTACACAGTGTAGCCAAAAATTACCTTGAGTTTCTGATCCTATTGGCCCAACCTCTGAAGCTCCATGCCTGCTCTTTGTAGTTCAGAGGATGGAAGCCAGGGTGTTGTGTGCGTTAGGGAAGTGCTGTGCCTACTGAACTATGTTCCAAGCCCTACTTATAATTTTAAATAAGGGTATAATATTTATATATGACCTATTTCTCCACTCAGAGTAGTATCCTGTCTTTATTAGCTGGGTGGCAAATGACATAAGAAGAAAGCAAATGGTTTTTGAACAAAAATGAATTTAACTCTTTACTTCTTTCACATCAAGAAAATTTTTCTGGACTTAGAAAGGGCTGCTTTAACATCTCATGGTATCAAGTAAGCAAATCTTTTTAGTCCTGTTGTGATATAATGCAGGATTTTAACTCCCACCTCCAAATGCCTGAGCATAACAATTATTGGCATTATGTCTCAATTCCAACTTTTATCTGACAAGAAATAATATATTATGAACCTTTTCAGAAAAGAAACACACTTATATGATATGCTTTCCAGACCTAATATTGACACAATATGTTTGGTATAGAAATTTCTTTTATTCTCATTAGCCATGTTATGTGCTAAATAAAAGTAAGGTAACTAATGCCAAAAGAAAAGATATAATTGGACAAAGATGTGCCACAAGCATTTATATACCATCTTCCTGCAAAATTCTTATTTCCAAATTAAATTTTCTTTAACTGACATATAAACATATTAAAGTTGTGTTTTTTAGTGATTTCCCTTTGGTTTTAGAAAAGAACATGAGAATTATAAATATATACACTCACAATACAGCTACAAAATTGACCAAACTAGATAAATGAAATGACATTAAACCTACAAGGAGTAGTAAAATTGAATACCATAATTATTGAGATTTAAATGTCCTGTGTTTCTTGGGCAGCAATAACCCAGACAGAAAACCAAAGAAACATTAGAATTAAGTGGCACTCTATGAATAAGTGGATGTCGTAGGCTCTGGTACCATGGTTAAGGAAAACATTCTTTAGCATAGACCATACCTTAGGTAACAAAACATAACTCACCATATCTTAAACAAATGAAAATCAATTTATTAATATGTGTCCATTCTTACTACAAAATAATACAAAATTAGAAACTAACAAGATAGATTGAGATTCAGATACAGATACATTGAAAGTCAATGCTGTGAACACATTAGTATTTGTGCAAGTAAATTGAAAGAGAAAAAAAGTTGAAACCAGTACAAAATATTGAAAGATATGACATAAAAGCAATAAATTTCAAGTCTATAGCAGTGAGTAAGTACATCATGAATACAGAAAGACTTCAAATAGGCCAACTAATAATGAAAGCAAAGGGTCTAGAGCAGAGAGAAATTAGTAGGAATGAAAAAAAAGAAAGATGTACCACAAGTCAATGAAAATGAAACTAAAAATACATTAAAAACATTTCTTTTGTAAATATTTATTTTTATTTTTAGTCATGTGTATTCCTGCGTGTCTGTGTCTAGCACATGTGTACGGATACCTGTGGAAGCTAGAAGAGGTTCAAGATTCACCATATCTGGAATTACATGCTTTTCTGAACTGCTGGCTTGGGTCCTGGGAACTGATCTCAGGTCCTCTGGAAGGAAGAGTAACAAGTGCTCTTTATGGCTGAGACATTTCACCAGACCCCAAAAGATTTCTTAAACTGAAAATCACTTTTTTGAAAAAAAATTAACTGCCCATCCTTCAAGTAAAGTAGGAAAACAGAGAAATCTCTGTAAATAAAATTTGAGATCAAGAGAGCCATTACAACAGACACCATAAAGTCACAAAGGCTAGGAGGAAAGAACAAAATGCAATCATGTTGTATCAATGGGTGAAAACTTCATGTGACAAGTATGAAAAAGGCAACCTCATTAGATGCAATTACAAAAAAGAAATAAAATTCCCATGAGTAAATTTAACTGAGGAAGTGTGAATTACCAAAACAATGAAAATTATAAGTATGTAGTTAAGTTTCAGGCCAGCCTAGATTATTTTTTTCCTAAAATGAAAAGAAAAACAAAATTATAAAACCCTTTTCAATAAACTAAAGGACACAGGAAAGTAGTGACTGCCAGGGGCTGAGACCATTGTGGAAATGAGAAGTAAATGGATAAAGGATGCAATAATGTGAAATTTGAATATGAGAGATGACTTCTAATGTTGTAGAGCACAATAAGATAACTGTGGTTGATAATTTCTAATATATTTTAAAGTAGCTAGCAAAGAGAATTTTGAGTATTCCCAAATTAAAAAAATGATAAATACTTAAGAGGATAAATATGCCAACTTGTTGTATATTATATATGAATTTATCAGATTATAAAAATTATAATCAGTCAAGAATCATCAGAGAAATAGGATTAACAGATAAAATTAATTAGATATATCATATTAAACTGAATATGAAATTTTAAAAACACTTAAAGGCAGGCCAAAAAAACTTGATTAAGTCAAGCATCAGCTACTTTCTGAGGTGATAAAAAATATTCTGCAACACATAGAAAACTGATGGTGGAGGACTGAGCTGGAGGTCAGCTTGGCACACAATGAGTTTAGGTCAGGTGGGGCTGTAGGGGAAGGGTCTGCCCCACAGGAAAAGAAGAGAGAAAGAGGGGGAGGAAGGAAGGAACAGAAAAAGGAACAAAGAACAGAAGGAAGAGAGGAAGGGAGGGAGGGAGGTAATGAGGGAGAAAAGGACTATGAAGTAGGCAGAAAGTGAGGAAATGAGGGCGTATGGAAGATGAAGTGTATGAGTCATTTAGATTACTTGCCATCTCTGGTCCTGGTTATAGGAGCTTGATATGGCCTATCCCAACAGATAACACAGATCAACAGGCTATTAATCACCTCTAATACTCAGCTTTTTGGTAAGTAGCTATATGTCCTTCCCTTTGAAAGGACACTCTTGGAAGCTCAAAATTCCTGTTTTCCCTGGAGATCTGTGGGCATAATGACTTTTGTGCTCCCAACAATAAACCACAATGAAAAACAGACAATTTTTTGAAAAGTTAAAAAAAATTAAAGAGCTAGGAAGATGGCTTGGAATTTAAGAGAACATGCTGTCCTTCCAGAGGACTCCGTTTTAGCTCTCAGCATGTACATGAAGGCTCATAACTGTAACTCCATTTCCAAGGGATCCAGTGACTTATTTTTGCTTTCATAGGCACTGCACTCACATGATACACATATTTTGTCAAAAATTCATACACATAAAATAATTCTAAAATCGTTACAGAAGGTCATCCACAGCATTGAAATTTCTACTTTTAATACACAAGAATCATGGAAACATGTGCATGTAAGAGCAAATGAAGATCTCTGTGCAAAAGAAACAAGGAAAATATATCATGTGATTACTTTTTATAAAATCGAATAACAAACAGGAAGAGATTACTAATAAGTAGTGGAAATACAAAAGGGTAAAGGAAAATAATGAAATGGGAGTAGCCCGTTGTAAGTGGTGATGATTTTTTTTATTATCATAACTGTGGTGAAAATTTCACTATAGCATAAAATAACTCAAGTGGTACTTTTTAAAGATTCATTTGTTTTTAGTTTATGTGTATGAGTATTCACCTGCATGTATGTATATGTAGCACATGCATGCCCAGTGCCTGCAGAGACCTTAGGATCAGATTCCCTGGAATTGGAGTTACAATTTCCCAGCCTTGTGGATGCTGGGAAAAGAATTTTGGTCCTCTGAAATGACAAAAAGAACTCTTAAGAATTAAGCAGTCTCTCCAGGACTATCAAGTGGTGCACTCTTAAATGTGCATTTTATTATGTTTTCTATACTTTTATAAATCTGTTACAAAGAAATTATTTCAGTAAGCATATATGTGTATCTTATTAATCTCTTGATGTCTGAATTGATGATTTAATGCTGGTAATATAATTGTATTTAATCTCGACTTCACAGAACAGCTAACACTGGAAACCTCACAGCTCCATGCAATGAACACTGTACTTGCCCAAGCTCCATCCATGCTTCTATATGTGGAAGAGATGAAACTGAATATTTCTCTGCATGCTTTGCAGGGTGCAAATCTACTAAATACTTTCACCATGAACAGGTAAATTTTATTATGCTTCTTTCCCTCTAGTAACATGCTCAATTTTTGGATAGTGATTTTATTTTAATCCTAGTTCTTTCATAAATATTCTTTCATATTTTACTTATATTAATTTTTACAAACTGGAAAGAAAACTTAGTTTATGTTTCCCAAGTTGCCTTCAGCAGCACTCACTGAACTTTGAACACAATCTTTCACACACCAAAAGGTTGCCCACTGTTATCCGATGAGCCATCTTTTCTTCAAATGTGCCTTCTGCTGAGATTCAAAATACCCACTATCCATTTTCCTGCAGTTTCTCATTTCTTCTCCACATTCAATCATATATGGAAATGAATTTTTAAATATGGAGGCTCAAGGGGTTGAATCCAGTTCTCTACTGCTGAGCTACACTCTCAGTTCCCAGTTCTTTGATTGTGCACCAGATCTTACCATATATACAAGCCTTTCACAAAAACATATCTGACTTTCCTGAAAACTGGGAGCCATAGAGAAGTCTTAGGAATGACAGAAATGTGGATTAGCTGAATTGAATTTGCCCAAAATTCATGGGACTACTGTGAAATTTCTTATTTCCTGGACAGCTACCACCGTGTAGACCTCATTGACTTTTTCCTTGTCATTGCTCCACTGCTGGGAGCAACTGACTAATCTAGCACTTGACTAAGTTTGTGGGGTTCTTTTAAATGATTCTGTGTGTATGCATGATTTGAGGCATATGTGTTTGTGGGTGCATGTGAAGCACAGCTGCCCATGTATGATAGCATTTGATATGATACGTAAAAATGGAAATGGTATTCAATCTCAACATATGTAATTGAAGTAGTGGTCAGAGGACAATTTCTGAGCCAATAGGAAAGTCTTTGTCTTTCCTATTATTTGGAAATTCCAATGATATTTCTTTCATATGTTTAGATATTTTAATAAGCTTATACTGTGTAGATTTCCATATGAATTCTCAAATAAATGAAGTATTAGGTCTCTCTCCCTAAATATATAAATTACCCCACTCTAGTCTCCAATCCCCCCACCCTTGTTTGATCCTTGCACTCCACTCCCCACCCCTATGTGTCCATCGATAACTATCTATTCTGTTTTCTCTTCATAAAGAGATTCATTCCTCTGCTTAGTCCATGACTCTGTATTTAACCTCTGTGAGTCTATGGAGTATAGCTTGCCTGTCATTGACTTAACAGCTAGTATCCACATATAAGTGAATATGTCCTATATTTGTCTTTTGGGTCTAGATTAACTCATGCAGGATTATGTTTTTCTAGTTCCCTCTTTATCTGCAAATTTCATGATGTCACTCTTATTTTTATCAGCTAAGTAATATTCCATTCTGTACATGTATCACATTCTATCTATTCTTCTGTTGGTAGATATCTAAACTGTGTCTGAATTCTAGCTTTTGAGTGGAGAAGCTGTGAACATCCCTGAGAAAATGTCTCTGTGTTAGGATGTCAAATGCTTTGGGTATATGCCCAAGAGTTTTATAGCTGGATTTTGTGGAAGATATATTTCCAGCTTCATAAGGAACTGTCACGCTGATTTCCATAGTGGAGGTATAAGTTGCACTCCTTCTTGTTCACATATTATAAATGACACTCACTATTGCCAAATGTTTCTTTCTTATAGTCAAAATTGATACATTTTCTTGTATTTTTATGTTTTCTTATGGTATTACTTTTTTGACGGCCTGAAGAATTTCTCAATCATCTCTAAAATCTTTTCCTTGGTCATGGGATGCTAGTTTGGTGTACTTTTTCCCCAAGTAATTAAAAGTCACAGTTAGGACATGCTGTTATTGTAATATATACTCAAGAGCAACAATTTGATGGAAGAAAGATTCATTTTGTTTCATGCTTTCCAGGTGTCACTCCTTTGGGGTTGCCTGCAATTAGTTTTAAGTCTTTGGAGGGTCACTGATGAGGATCAGTGCTCCTCATCAGACTGCATTCAGGAAGGAATGGGGAACAAATGAGTGTGTCTGTACTTGCTGACTTCTTATACTTTTATTCTTTCTGGCTCTTTTGCATTAGCCATTGGTGCTTACACCCAAGTTCACAAACCAACCTCTGGAAATGGCCTCACAGATACACAAGCCAAACTGATAATCAAAAGTCACCATTGCTGAGCTGTATTTTTATCTTCTGTCTGTCTCTAGATGTATTTAGAATTTTCTCTTTGTTTTGTTCTATCTGCAGTTTCACGTTGGTGAGCCTAGATGCAAATTTCATTTTATTTAATTTTGTTACCTTTCTTTGGATAATTATATCTGAGTTATACTTCCTACTTTCCATACTTCTGTATTTCATGTTCTTTGCTAAGTCACTTTGGAGACAGTTTTAGCTTTTGTGGACTATTCATATTCTTTCACAGATGAGCCCATTCCCCCTCAAGGCCAAAACAAAAAAAAAGAGAGAGAGAGAGAATCTTATGTTCCTTATGAATCTCTGGTGTCAGGAAACCCTGGTATTAATTTGAAGCTCATCTACTCAGGTGAGGTTTACCCAAAGTAGTTTCTTATTTCATAGTACTTGTAATATAGTTTAGAATGGGAGCTAAAGGCTATGGATTCTTTGCCCTATATATTATGCCGTTATACATAATCAACAGAGGAAATCATGGGAGCTATCTCGATAAATTTCCTTAATCAGATGAGAAAAGACTTTTCTACACTCTCTAGTACCTCTTCGTATTTCTCGTATTTTTCAATCACTATTAATCTGTTTAAAAGTAGATGTTTCCATTGTTCTGTTTTCTAGTTATTAATTGATCCTTTAGTCTATAGTGCTTACTAAGACCTTACCCCTGTTATCTAATTTTTATTTTCACTTTTATTTTATGATCCTATGATTTCACAGAATCCAAATATCTAGCCATATTATGGATATTTAATTTTTTCTGGTAATTTCTGATGTATACACCCTTTTTTCTTGCAACTAACGTATCAAATATATCAAATAAAAGTTTACTGATATTTATTGTTTGTGTCTTCATTTTAAGCTAATTATTTTGCAATGTTTATGATGGTATATCAAGTTAAGAATATCGCATATGATAAATATTTCCTAATATAATTTAACAATTTTCCATTTCTCCCTTGCTTTTGATTTACATCTGAGACTGTGTTATGTGCATTGCCCCACTGTAATGTCTCATAAATGCATTTTTCATTCTTCATAAAACATCCTTTCCATGTCTGCTATCTACAGTCTTGAAATCTAGTTTTAATGGCTTTAGATTGTTAACTTTTTTGATGATTATATCTTATTTGTATTTCTTTTTTTCCATGTATCTGTATTTTCATGTTTGATAGGTTATGGCTATGGAATCTCCTCTCTTGCATTTGCATACATATTAAAATTGCAGACTTTAATTTTAAATTGTATACTAATAACATTTAATATAATTGATATAGAAGAATTTTAATGTATCTTCTATTATATTAAAGTTATTAGTTTTTCAAATAAAAGTCATTGACTCATAAATAAAAGCATCACACACATAGATTAAGTTAGCCATTCATCCAAACATTTGCCTAGTTTCAAATTCCTTTTTATTTTTGGAATTGAATATATTTTGCTACTTTGTCTCAATGCCAATTTGTTTATAGTCCACTCCTTTTTATAATTTATTAACACTACTTATTATAGCATAATAAATAGCATATGAGATAGTTTGCTTTTCACAACTCATCCAACTGTAATTCTCCATTGCTTTTGTGATGTTTTCTGTGTGGTGTGAAGGAAGCCAGGATACATTACCTGCAAGTATGCTTTTTTAATATTAGTATTATTGATTTGAGCATGGTTAAGAAGTAGCTTTCCAGGTACAATTCTCCATGAATTTTGGCAGCAGGTTCTGCCCATGTGTCTAACACTAAACCAATGAAATATAGGTGGGAATTCAATGCAGGGCTGTCTGCATCCATTTCTTCAATGAATGTTGATGAGGCAGAAGCACAGTTTTGTTTGCCTTTCTACATTTCCTGGTCTCAGGTTATACAACAGAGATGAAGTTCAACAGCTGGAATACAAGAATGTAACCCCAAAGAGAACCCAAGTCTCTGGCAAACATGAAGCTACGATACTGCCCCTAAATGATGTTTCTGAAAGAGACAAAAATAAAAGTTTATCATGTTTTAGCTAAAAAAATTAAAAAAAAGAAGAAGCACTCTGACTTCTCATGGTAAGCCTAAAAGCAGGACAAATGTTATTCACGGTGTTCTATTCCCCTACCTACAAGGAGGCAAGTTAAACTCTAAGATGTCTCTTTGCAGTTTAGAGACAAGTCTGAAGGAACCTATAAGTCTTATTTCATTAGTTTATTGCTATAAACGCACTTTCCGTATGGTTCTTTGATGATGCTGTATAAGCTTTAAGTCCAATACACTATTCTGAGTTCTCTTCTTTGCAGGCTTCTCCTGCTTTATGTGTACTACAGGCATCAATTAACTTGCTCAGTTAATTAACTTCTGGCTGTTTCTGTGAGGACCAATATGAATAATCTATTCCCTTTAGTTTTCAGTTCTCACCAAGGGTCTAGCCTTTTAGGTAATTCCTCTTCGTAATCCTCATATGTCTCTGACTTAGAGTATCTCATCATTTGATATCATTTTCCATCCATCATTCCCACAATGAATCTTTCGAGCCTGGCTTCTAAAATAAAACCAAGTGTTTGCATCCAAGCACTACTTCCTTTCTTTTATCCTATGAGCAATGTCTACCTTGTTCTAGAAAGTGCTACATTTTTTTGGAAGCTTAAGTCAGTAACACTGTCCCCTCCCACATGCTTCAGACTTACAGGCCCCTGAAGAGGTAAACATCCTTCTGTTCCTGTGATGATATAGGGCACGTGTTGTCCTGCTTCTCCCAATCACCTCTCATAGAGACTTTTCTAGGCATACATATACTTATGTTTGACCTACTTATTTCCTTCAGGTTCAGACTTGAGACATTTCCTCTCATTCCTTGAAGATTATTTTCTTCAGAGCTTGGTTACTGACACTGTGTCTTAACATGCCTGATAATTTGGAAATTTATCTTGAAGGTCTGATTTGCTACTTCTATCATTACTTCACTACTTCTTTTCCTATAATACTGCACACATCCTTTACATCTGATTCACTTCCATGTTCCTACTGAACAAAACCTAGTTAATTTCTTTTCAGAACTTTTACTCAATTCAGGACTTCAATGTCAATTGTCTTGTATAGCTGCAAGGCCATTTCTCTCAGCTCATGGTAACATATGGACTTCTCAATTTCTCCAATTCTTACAGAGCCTAACATCCTGAAATCTCACCAGCTGACTACTAAACTTCTTGATTTCAGTCTTGCACTTTGTGAACGTAGCTTCTGTGCTTTGTAGGCAATTACTGCACTGCAGTTGACCCTTCAGGTCTGCTCAGCACAGTTATTCACATGTGCTCTGTCCCGGGAGTCAATCAAAATATTAGGGATCTTGCTTCTCTGACATTTGAGTGGATTAAAATGGAATCCTTGGAGCATATCGGAAAGATGGAAAAAGTAAAGCAAAGTCAATATGCCAGTTTGTTGTTTTCTTCTGTTGTTGCCTCTCTGGACTGAAGACCTTATTTACTCTTAGTAAAACTTTCTCTGTGTGACTTTCTTGTTTTGGTTCCAATTTATTACAGAGAGATTCCAGAAAATCCTTTCATATCTGCTTTCTACAGAATGTTGTGTATAGGATTAGTTTCATTATTTTCTCTTATGTAACTCATTCCCTCAGCCCTTCTTTAAGTTGATTTCAGTATTCTTTATGCTATTTCTTAGATTTTATCCTTGTGTAGAGCAACAGAATGGCTTCTAAGAATGAAGACCAAAGCTCCTTCAACTGCTTTCACAGTTACCAGTTTCTGTACAACTCAGATTTCTCATCTCATCCTGAATTTGTGTTTTCTTATTCCTTCAGATTCTTTCTGCTCTAGCCCTCACTGTGCTTGGTCACCGTACTTGTCGAGCAAGTTCTAGCACACTGCTTAATGACTGACTGCTTTGCTTCTCATATCTTGAATGTATTTCTAAATAACCATGTAATTTTCTGCCACACATTCTTTAAAATTTTTCTCAACCAGCACTCCATCCTTTCTTCATTCTCTGACACTGCTAAGTGCAAGAGTATTTCTCCTAATACTGCCCACTATTTCTCCTTGCTTTTTTTTCATAGTAACCTCATATGAATCATATAAAACTTTCATTTCACTGTCTATTGGCTTGCCTTTCTACTGGAAAGTTTTCTAAAACTAAAACAGATTTCTGGTATATTGTTTAAAATATGTTCTCTAATTAAAATGATATTTGACATATAGGTTTCTAGAAAATTTGGTGGAATAAAAATTTTAGTTGAATATTGGTGAATATATCTACTAGTTCACCATCTAGGGTGATTTGATTTTATACTCTTATATTCTTATTTGGTGAGTCCCAAGCCAATTTTAAACATCTCCTTAGCAGTATATTTCCTTTGTTGTTATTTTAACTGTCATAATTATTATGTGTAGCTAAGGATATTTTAAATGACCTAATAAATTCCTAAATGACATCTTTGTCTCCAATCACTGCATAAGTATTTTTAGTGTGTGTGTGTGTGTGTGTGTGTGTGTGTGCGCTTCTGCCTCCCAGGGATTACTATTGCTATTGTGTGTGCGCTTGAAAATATTTAGCCTCTGAAGAAGTATCCACTGTGCTTAGTAAAAAGCAACTCTGTCATGATCATTAGCAATGACCATTAGCAATGACAATCATTAACATGCTGTCACAATTTTTCATAGTTGTGTAATTGATTATATTTAAAATCTCATCTGAAATTCAATTTTATTTATTACATTTTCTTTAATTCCTCTTAATTTATTTTGGTATCCAATGTTAATGAAAATAATATAAGTGACTACTATACGTTAAATTTGTAGAGCTCTTTAGTATTTATAACATGTATATACCCTCAAACACTTTCACAACAAGTAATTCCCCGACAGGCAAGGTAGCTTGGATTTTACAATTAATATTCCATTTCTAAATAATATGTCGTGGGTTTAGCATGAGAATATCATTAAAACTAGGCAGACTTTGCTGAGTGTGATCGTATATGATGTTTATCTCATTACTCTGGAAGCAGAAATAACCAGAACTCTGTAAGTTCCAGGCCAGCCAGGGCTACATTGTAAGTCCATGTCTAAGGAATATTGAGAGTGAGAAAACTAGTCTTCTCTGGGGAAGAACAACAACTGTTTTCCCAATACCAAATGGTTAGCCCTAAAAACATACATACAAGTATCATACAGACTGAGCAAGTCGCATTTGATTATTCAATATATATATATATGTAAAACAACAACTAAAGATGAAAGGCTATGAATTTGAAGGGGGGACACATGAAGTGGTTTGGAGGGGAAAGGGAAAGAGAAAATGACAAGATTATATTGTAATCTTACAACATAAAATTATCAAAACAAAACCCAAAATTTACATTTATATATTTATTTAATTTTCCTTTTCATAAGAATAAGGCTACTGTCTCCTTGTTGGTTTTGAAATTCTTTTTTTATGTTCAATATTCACAGACATTCTACAATTGTAGTTGCATAAAACAAGGATTGACAGCAGCAGACACTGATGGTGATTTCATTGATGCCGTTTTTGGAAAATGTAACTCCAAGTGTTACACATTACCTTTGTTTTTGGCTTTTGCTTTTTCTTCAATGGTCTTTCAAAGTTTGATTAATGTACCTGTCACCTTGCTTATTCTCCAGTAAGTGTGTAATATTAATAACTATTATTTATTTAATTGATAAGAATTGTACATTTAGAAATAGCTCATATTATTATAGCAAATAATTTTCTGTGTTTTGTCGTAGTAAATAGAGTAATTATATTTTTAAATTCACATAATTGTGTAATTTTTTCCTTTTATTTGTTTATTTGCATAACTTGTGTGGACGTCACATTTAGTCTCACTTTAATTCCCTACTAAGTGTACACATTTTTGAAATTGCACATATTACTTTGATATTATGGAGAAAATATTAGGTATCCATGTAACAGTAACAAAACAAATTTATTACAAGCCATACATTATGATCACTTTGAATAACACACATGATGAATCCATAAATGGGAACAATTTTAATTGTACCAGAGATGTGAATATAAAGTTGATTTATTGGTAAGGATATTTGACTCTAGTTCTATATTAACAACTTGTCTTTGAGAAAGCATTAGTGTCATCCACAAAGGGATGCAGTAACTTTTACTATTTCAGTTTATCCAAAATTGAACCGTGTTTGTCTTTCATATGTTCTTCCAGAATATGCTCAGTACATCTCACATTCATTTTTATTCTAGAAACAGAATTAATAGGCATTATTCTAAATTATTGTTTCCAAGTGGTTAATGAGTATGTTTGTTCCCTAACTCTCCTGTAAAGGCTGATAACAAAATGGAAAAATAATAGTTTATTTCTGGCATGATCTTGAATAGCTGTGGAGTAAAAGAAGGAATAGAAACGTGTGGAATTCAATAACAAGTATATGGCTCACATGGGAAAAAAATGTATAAAGACAAGAGGAAGGCTGTGGAAGGGAAGGAAAATAAGAGTTAGTTTGGTCAAATCCACTAATATGTATCATGAAATTCTGTATACTAGACAAGCAAAATTGATGAGATATGTCTGTTCATTATTGTTTTATGTTGTTGTAGTGGAAGGGTTTTGTTCTTTTTGGATTTTGTGGACAAGGTCTTCCTATATAACCCAAACTGGCCTCAAAGAGATCTTCTGGTCTCAGCCTCTCCAGTGCTGGGATTACAGTCAGATTAGCATCTTGATAGGGTAGTTTGAAGATAGTATGGATACAGACTCAAAAGTAGAAACTGAGGAAGAAAATGAGAGTGAAAGTATAAGAGTGATATTTATAAACAAGTGATAGGCCATGTTTGAGAAGTATTTAGCTTTGTTATAAGGGTGAGGGTTATCACTGTGATGGATAATGGAGAAATCTGAGATCATGTTTAGACTTCCCATTTCAGCAACTAAAAGAATGATAATTCTATATACTAAAATATAAAATTCAAGGAAGAAAAGATGAAATGGAATGGGTATTTAAGATGGAGTAAATACTCAGTGAGTAAAGGCAGTTGCTACCAAGTGCAACCAACTCCTTAGAACTCACATGGTAGTAGGAAAGGAATACCTCCTAAAAAGTTTCCTCTGATCTGCAGCACTTCTTCCTTCCTACCCCGTATATACACAAACAAATAAATGATTATTAAATAATGAATATGAATTTCTTACTGTTGATGTGAAATGTCCAAGCAAAAGTACACAGCAGAGAGTTAGAGGATTATAAAATTCCCAAACTTTTTTTTGAACCATCTCTTTCCTATTGATAACTAAAAAGAATAAAAAAATAGCACCCACAGACATACTTTTCTGTAAATTATGAGATAAACAAAAGAGATACATTGGAAAGTGCATATCTAAAAACTAAAGCAGTATTAAGAGTTTGAGCTTATAGATTCATGATGTTTTTAAGGAACAGCAAATGCAGTTTGACTGTGCTAATCTCGACACTCCGGGTACTGGAGCTGGAGCATCATGAATCTGTAGTCAGCCTTGGTTATACAGTGATACCTTGATCAAAAACAAAATGAAGGGGTAAACCCACATAGCAACATCTCTTTGATTTCAACAGAGACATCCAATATATATTTTGCAGAAACACATGTTTCTGTTCAATACAGCCTCTTCAAAACAAATTGTGCTTGGGAAACGGGATGTCCACACGCAGAAAAATAAACCTGGTTCAAAATACAAAAATAAATGTGGAGAATCAAAGTTCTTTATATGAGACAGCAAATCAATAATGACATTGTAAAATAGGAAATGACCAAAACGTTTCTTGAAGGCACTACAGAGTATAAGCATAAGCAATGACTGTTGAAAAAGAGCTAAACTGCTTAAGAATCAGAAGAAATTACTCATGAGCAGGATTTCATTCTATTTTTAAAAATCTGCACAGAAAAATATGATTAAGAGAAGGAGGAGACAGTCAACAAAATGGGAGAAAATTATTTCCAGTTATATTGCTGGCTATGGATTGGTACTCAGAATATACTAACAACTCAAGAAAATTAAACACAATTTATCAGTTGACAAATAGGAAACTATGGCTGCATGTTACCTATTTTGGATAAAATAATGTATGTTTTTTGTCATAAGTAGCACTTAGAATAACCATCAATGCATTTAATATGAACAAAAAAATGAATTCAGAGTCAGAGAGGATGGGCTCTTTAGAGTTATTTCTGTTTCTGATGCTTTAATTTCCTTTAATGATTGTATATAAATCTAAGTCCAGGCACATAATGCCAT
This sequence comes from Cricetomys ansorgei, assembly GCA_026225945.1. Classification (NCBI taxonomy): domain Eukaryota; kingdom Metazoa; phylum Chordata; class Mammalia; order Rodentia; family Nesomyidae; genus Cricetomys; species Cricetomys ansorgei. Next base: position 492,834 of record JAMJFZ010001360.1, on the reverse strand, counting down.
AATTGTTGTGAAGTATAAGATGATCTTGTGTTTCTTAAAAATAAAGTTTCCTTGCTACTTTTGCAAAAAACAGGAAGGAAGGAAGAAAGGATAGAAAAAGGCAGAGAGAAAGTAAGAAAAGGAAAGAAAAGAGAAACAAAAATGAAGCCTCTGATGAGGTTGAGAGAGTGGCATTGTCTTGAGTTTGATTTTATACATGCACCAGGAAATCTGTTCTCATGTTCCTTAAGAAGATTAAAAATTGACTTACTACATGACTTATTTACAACACTGTGGGGTACATATTTGAGGATTAAAAGCACAAAGGGGTGATGGTACCTGCACACCATGTCCACTGAAGCAGTGTTTAGAATACTCAAAAATAGAAAACAAGAATATGGTACACACAATGGAGGATTATTTGGCCATAATGAAGAATGAAATTATTTCATTTTCTGGGAAATGGAATGGAACTGCAGATCATCAGTTTAAGAGAATTAGCCAGACTTAAATGGTGAGCATTACATATATTATCTCCTGTGTGAAATCTATTTATTTTATGTCATGAACAAAGTGATGATTTAAAACAGCTCTGTATCATTTTATCTTCCTCAACAAATACTTGACTTAGTCAATAAATACAGAGACTCTTTTGTTCATTATTCAGCAGTTTCATACATAGATTATATAACAAGTTTTAGTTGTTTTACCACTTATTCTGTTCCTGCTGAACAGTTCTTCCCAACAAGCCTCCTCCTAAAGTTTTCATTCTGTGTGTGACTGGTTAAGTTAATTAGATGTGTTGGCATCAAAGTGGGTGAGAATTCCTCTTTTAAATGAGGTAAAGTTATTTTTCAGTGCTTTCAATTTTGGATAGAGAATATAATGAGGGGACCACAGGAAAGAGGGAGCACTCAAAAATTAGGACAATTGAAGTGAAGTTGAATAAAGTTGCAAATAAATGTAAGCTGGATATAAGGAATATATTTCAGCATAGTGTGATGTGCAATCAGCTCATACTGAAGGCAAATAAGTGTGAGAAATAAGCACCTGTAAGGAAACAACCTTTCTGTGGCACTCAGTCACCCTGTGTACCTATGGGGAAGAAAGCTGAAGATAAAAGATGATCACGTCAACATCACCTTTCTCCTTCATTCAAAGTAAAAACTGGATAGAACCCAGTAAAAAGCCAGAAAGTTAACCAGTTCTTACTGATATAATTTGTTGAGCGCAGAATCCATAACAATAAGTAAACTAGAAAAGTTGAGGAGTGGAATTTACAATGATTAAATACATTCTAAACAAACATTGACTGACAGATTGAGGAAAGGCAAATGTGAAAGACAGAGCTAAGTCCTTTCAGACAAAGGAGGCTCAAGCAGATTTGATTCATGAAGTTCTTAAATTGGCAAAAATTAAGGGGTTTGGGTTTTTAAACAGCCGGTTAAAAAAAAATGGGACATGGAAGAATTTTCTCTACGGTTGTAGTTCAAATTTCAAATTTTATCACCTAGATAAATATTCATAGCATAAATTACATATTATATATATATATATATATACATATATATATATATATTATATTTGTATATATATATATATATATATATATATATATATTTGTAAAAGCACCCATGAACCTAGCATGGGACACCTGTAGGTAATATCATTGCTCTTTGCTTTCAGATGTGTACCTACCAGTTTAAATTCAATGGGTCTGAGTTTGACCTTTACAATTTGGAGAGCATCTGGTATGTATTTTCAGCTATTTTTAATGTATCACGTTGTTCATTTTTGATATATAAATTTTCCTATTTGCATATTTAAAATTATACATAAAAATAAGTAAAATGAAACGGAAATGAATAGGAAATTGCTGTGAAATATTCAACTTTACTTAAATCTGAATGTGATGTCTCTATTGATTTAATTACCCCAAGAACAAATTAGAATTTCTGAGGCCTCCATTGCCATTACAAATCCATGATGAGATTTTTAACTGCCTTGATCGTTGACAGAGCAGTGAAGGTAGCAACAGCTACTATGAGTTCATGTTAGCAACAGCAATGTCATGTCCAAAAGACATTGTTTTACAGCATTTTTCTCTACCCTCTGGGTCTTCCATTACTTTAGCCTCATTTTCTAAAATGGTTCCACTCCTTAGAGAAGAGGAGGGTGATATAGATGTCAACCTATTGCTAAGAGCTCACAGTCGAATATTCTTAGCACTTTGAATAGTAACAAGTCTGCATTTACTACCTATTGCAATAAGAAGATTCTCTAATGCAGAATAGGAGTGGCACAAATCTCTGGTCATAAACAGTATTCAGAATGAGATATTCCAGCATGACCATTTCGAAATACAACATCAAAATATTCATTTCAAGAGCTTATACTTCCATAGCCATGCCTTTTTGTTTGTTTGTTCTTTTAATCATGTTTCTAGTACTACTCACGAATTCCCTTCTGCAGAGTTCTCAGATTCAATTGAGAGAGTGTTTGGTTGTCCCCATAAACAGTATTGCCACTGTTGTACCATGGGCATTACCTACCTAGAAGGTTGGTACTGAAGTAGGGTCTTGTGATGGATAAGATCCTGTCTTTTCTCCTACATGAGCCTGCATAGTGACTCTCCACACTATGAAAGCTAGCCAGCAGGGAGAGCTCAGGATTGTTTTCTGTATGTCCTGTAACCAAAATCTCTTCAGTAATAACGTCTTAAAGTCTAGTTATTGTAGGAAAATATGATCAATGGCATTAGACTATATTGCCTTAGATACTATCTCACAAATAACCGAGAGAGAGGAAAACTGCATGTGGCATTGAGATTTTCATTTACTATTATTTTTTCAGGGTGCTGTATTGTTTAAGACTGTGAGCTACCTCTTTTCAATCTCTGAAATATATTTTACAACATGACCCTACTATACCACTTCCTGGTCATATACCCAAAGGAATTTCTATCTTATTATAGAGCTATTGCACATCCACGCTCACTGATGTTATATTCATAATAGCTAGGAAATGAGTCAACCTAGTGGTCATCAGCTGATGAATGGACAACAAAACTGCATACATATACATAATGTAATATTGTATTGAAGAAAATCATACTGTCTGAAGTCACTCAGGTCCTAAATGTCAATGCTGAATGTCCTCTCTGATATGTGAATGCTAGCTTCCAGTCATTTCTATGTTTATCCTAAAGTACACGTGGAAACTAGAAATGGTCCATTGCTTGATGAGGTGCATTAGGGTGCAGGGGTAGTAGCGTATAGGTGAGATGAAAGTAGATAGAATACCGGGAACAGACAGGTTCGTGAGGCAGGGAAATGATAGAGCAGGAGAATGAATGGTACAATGAAGTCTTAGATAAATGACATCTTTATGAATAGTTGCCCAGGAAACAATGATCTTGCAATTGAGTCAAAATATAATAAAATGAAATAATAGAACTCAAGTGTTATGAAAGAACAGAGGGTGCTATGGCTTTAAGAATAGTGGGGATAAAAGTGAAGAAGAGAGAAACTGGGGGCAGGCAACCAAAACTAAGAATTATAGTTTTATAAAATCCTACAGTTTGTAAGCTAATGAAAATAAAAGACACAAATAGAAAATGTGTTTCAATTTAGTTGATATCAGCATATTAAAACAAAGGAATGTGTGTGTCCATGTTTGCGTGAGTGTATACCGTTTTGTGCTATGTGCAGTGTCACACACTCATTTAAGAATCTTCTAATGTATTCCCCAGGAATAAAGGGAGAATACTGTAGAAACTTGAAGTGTAGAATGATCAGAAAACAGTATTAAGTCATTTTCAGTATTTACAAATCTGATAGATGGACATGTATCTTTAAAGATATTGGATGTTACAAATTCATGAAATTTCATTGTGCTAAATATATCCTAAATTTTCCATATTTATTCAATAACTGCTATATGACACCTTGTAAATAGAAGCATAAACATAATTGTAAATCACTTTGATCTACTGATATTTGTATATATACATTGATTAAGATACTGATTCCAGGATAAATGAGCCAAAAGAGATTCATTACAGAACTTTAAGTAATGTATTTAGAGAATTATGTGTATGTGTGTGTGTGTGTGTGTTTTAAGTAGAAATTATTATAATTCTGATGCATAATGTTTTCATGAAGAACTTAAAATCATTGACTATTTTATAGGATCTTTCATTATTCCAATACTTTTTGAAGAATTAATAAATATGTCTTGTATTTACTGGGACATTAATAGATGTGGAATCAGAGGACGTTGTTGGATCTTTGAAAAGAAAAAACTAGACTACATATTAGTGGGAATATGTAAGTGATGTGAATTGTATAATTTTAAATAAATAAAATTGCTATTAGAATTTGCAACTGTTTGTGGCAAGGTAATAATTTACCATGAATATCAATTGAATTGATATTTTTCTGATGCACAACAATTCGATCTACTCCTGTTAGTCAAACTAATACCATTAGGAAGTGCTTAATGGGCGACATTCATATTTTGTTCTTCTAAGCATTTGGCTTTGTTCTTTCCTGACCAGGCTATGATCTTACCAAGACTTTCCATTCTGTTTCTTTTTGCTCCCCCGTAGTTCTGAATAAAACAATGAATACTATCCACAGTAGTATTGTCTGTTTCGTTGTTTGAAATTTTTCACTCTCCACATTGAGGACATTTCTTTGTGTTTCTTTGAACTCTTTATTCTAAGCAATAATTCCATGTCAGTCTTTGTAAGGCCACAGCAGAATGCTCTGCTAAGTCACAGATACTTCTGGGATAAAAGTGTGGTTTCCCACATTTTGCTCCCATCTGCTACAGACAATGTATTCAAAGCAGAATCTATGTCACTGTCATGAAGTGTCACTATCATGTCTCCCCTCCTTTGCATTCTATTTCCTTACTTCTTTGGCTATTAAACATAGAAAATCTTAATTAATTATGTGAATTTTTCTACTGATGTCAGGTGAGTTTCTTATTCACACTACACTCTTCTCAGAAGCACTACTGGATGTATTTTTCATAATTCCTCAAGCTCTATGTTTTCAAGTGAACCTTGCAGCCATTCATGCCTTATAATTTTCATTGCGATATTAAAGTGTATCACAGATAACTATATCTTTTAGATGATATCTCTTAAGACAAATGATTTATTTCATAAATGGAAAAGACCCAGTAATGTTTCTGGTCTTGTAAAATCACTGTATTAGATAACTTGCATTGTTTGGATGCAACATTTTGACTCTAACAATTATTCCCTTTAATTATTTTTTTATAATATTAAATTTTCAAAAATTTGAAACAAAAATAAAAAATATAAAAGCAATTATATTTTTATAATTAATGTTGAAAGGTGAAAACTGATAAATATTTCAAGCACTAAAACTGCCTAAAGCTTTATAAAATAAAGCTATTAATGGTTAAAATTTGAAAGTATAGATTCATTTATATGTTTTCAAGTTAACACAATTCATCAGTTCATGAACTATTACCCTTTGGAGGCTATCTGATGAACAAGGAAAATTTTGTAAGCATTAGAATACATTTAAATTGACATAGGTTTAGAACATTATATTTGTTTTGTAATTGTGAAATTATGTTTGTGCTTTCAGAAGTAAACTATACTTACCTTTTATTCAGGGACATGAAAGAAAACTTTTGTTAAAGACATGGTTACTATAACTCTTTATTATTTGTAAATTCAGGTTGTCTTTCCCAATTATGCCTAGCCCTCTTCAGTTGGTTAGCGCTTTTAATATATGACTGTGTCGTAGTGGAAACCACTGAGAAAACCGTCACACCTGTAAAGAAAGTAAATGTAATCAAAGAAGGAAAAAAATAGTTCCGATTTCTTCATTTGGTAAGAGTTTTATGTTTTCCATATGTCAATGGAATATTATATTGATAATTTTAAAATAATAATAGTGAATAGCTTCATACATTCCCACAAGTTCTGTTACTAGCATAATAATATAATCTGTTTTAATATTGCTGAAGATATAAAACATGTGTTTGTGTGTGTGTGTGTCTCCCTAAAAATCTGAAAATTGTCCTTTCAAGCTCTGTGAAGAACTGTGTTGGAATTAATCTTAATGGGGATTGCATTGAATTTGTAGATTGCTTTTAGTAGAATGGCCATTTTATTATGTTAATTAATTAATTAATTAATTAATCCTAATGACTCATGAACGTGGGAGATTATTCTATCTTCTCAGATCTTCCTTAATTTCTTTCTTCAAAGAGTTGAAGTTTTTATCATGCCAGTCTTCTACTTGCTTGGATAGAGTTAGCACCAAAGCATTTTATTTTATTCGTAATTATTGTGAAGGGTATTTTTTCTCTGATTTCATTCTGAGTCTGTTTGTCATTTGTATATAGGATAGATACTGATTTTTCTGAGTTAATTTTCTATCCCTTTATTTTTCTGAAAATGTTTCTAAGCTGTAGGAGTTTTCTACTGTAATTTTTAGGGTCTAAAATTTGATTTTGTCTATAAACTTGATGTAAATGCCGTATATTATATTCAGGTATGTGCATTGTATCCCTAGTCTCTGAAGGATACTTACCATGAATGGTTTTGCATTTTGTCAAAGGCCTTTTCTGTATCTAATGAGATGGTAGTTTTATTTTTTTGCTTTCCGCTTGTTTATATGATGGGTTGCATTTATTGATTTTCATATAATGAATGAGCCCTGCATCTCCTGGATTAAGCCTACTTGATTATGGTGGAGGATAATTTTGGTGTGTTATAAGGCTTGTAATTTATTGAGTATTTGATTGAGTAATTTATTGAGTAATTTTGCATGTGTGACCAAAAGGAAAATTGGTTTGTAATTCTCTCTTTTTTGAGTCTTAATGTGGGTTGGGTACCAGGGAAACTGTGGCCTCATAAAATGAAGTTGGCAATGTTTCTTATGTTTCTTTTTGAGGAATAATTTGGGGAGTATTGGCATTAATTCTTCTTGGAAAATCTGGTAGAAGTCTGTGCCCAAACCACCTAGGCTTTTATTTATTTATTTTTATTTATTTTATTTTTTTTTAAGACTTTTAATGACTGTGTCTATTTCACTAGGGGTTAAAGGTCTATCATGTTGCTCATCTGAAAATTATCCAATTTTTAAGATTTCCAAATTTTGTGGAGTACATGTTTTTAAGGTATATACTTGGGATTCCCTGGATTTCCGTGATGTCTACTGTTATGTCCTCCTTTTTGTTTCTGATTTTGCTAATTTGATATTCTCTTTCTGCTTTTTAGTTAGTTTGCATAAGATTTTGTCTATTTTGTTGATTTGATTTTCTCAAAGAACCAACTCTTCGTTTCATTCATTCATTTGTATTGTTCTTTTTATCTTTTCTTTACTGATTTTAGCCTTGAGTTTTTTTCTTGTCATCTAGTTGTCTTAGGCGTGATTTCTTTCTTTTGTTCTGGAACATTCATGTATGATAGTAATTTGCCAGTATCAGACTTCCATAATCACTTTTTATGTAGGTGCTTAGTACTGTGAACTTGCCTCTTAGAACTACTTTCATTGTGTTCTATAAGTTTGGGGATCATGTGTAATCATTAGAAAGACTTTATTTCTGTCTTGATTCATTTTTCATTGCATATAGATTTGTTCAGTTTCCATGAGTTTGCAAGCATTCTGTTGTTTCCATTGTTGATAACCAGCTTTAATTGATGGTAGTCTGATATGACACCCGGAGTTATTTCAATTTCTTGTTCCCATTGAGACTTGCTTTGTGTCCCAGTTATATGGTTAATTTTGGAGAATGTTCCATGAGTTTCTGAGAAGAACATCTGTTTTTTCATGTTTGGAAGATATGTTCTGCAAATATCTGTTAGATCCTTTTGTTTTATGAAATCTATTAGTTTTCAGCATTTCTGTATTTAGGTTTTGTCTGGATGGCCTATCTGTTAGTGAAAGTAGAGTATTGAAGTCTCCCACCATTTGTGTGTGAGAGTCAATATGTGATTTAAGCTGTAGCAGTATTTCTTTTACAAACTCGGGTGCTCTTGTGTTTGGGGCACATATGTTAAAATTGAAAATTTACATTGGTGGATTTTTCCTCTGATGAGTATGTAGTGTCTTTCCCTATCTCTCTGATTATTTTTGCTTTGAAGTCTATTTGGGTGCATATTAAGATGGCTACACCAACTTTCTTCTTACATTCTTTTATATCTATTATTCTTAGGTTTGATCTTTTCATAATTTCCCAGATTCCCTGTTTTTTTTTTGGTGTTTTGTGTCAGGAGTTTTGTTTTGTTTTGTTTAGATTTACCATTTTCTTTGACAGATGACTCCATTTTATCTATCGTCTCTTCAATGCCAGAGATTCTTGTTTCCTTCTTTTATATTCTGTTGGTGAAGCTTGGTTCTGTAGTTTCTGTCCAAATTCTTAACATTTTTCATTTTCAGATTTCCTCAATTTAGGTATTCTTACTGATTCTATTTTCAAATACTGGCATTTGAAGTTTCATTCACTTCCTTCTACTATTTGTGTTTTCCTGTATTTATTTAAGGGGTTTATTCATTTCTTAAAGGACCTCTATCATATTCACAATGGCTGTTTTAAGGTCATTTTCTTTTCCTTCAGCTTTGCTGCAATTTTCATGGGATAATGTGTTAAGATAGCTGTGCCCTAGTGAAGTAATATTGTCCTCGATATTACTGTTTCTGTTTTAACACTGGTGTTTAAACATCTGGGATTGGGATGATTATAGGTCTAGGTGTTGATTTGTTTTTATTGGATGGGTGGGTTGTTCCTTGTTTTCTGTTTTCTCTCTGGATTTTTGGGGAGTGTGATGTCCATATGTTGCCTAGTAGGAAATTGTCTTCAGGCCTAAAAATTATGGCCAATGGTGGTTCCAGATAAGCGTGTTTCTGGATACTGAGAGTAAACACTTAGAGATGGGATAGGTTAGGTTTCTGATAGGTTTTAGATGGAGGTTGGAGAGCAACATGTTCAACCAGAATCTATTTATTTTGTCTCTGTGTAATTGGAGGAGATAATGAAGGGAGGTGACCCCGAAGTTATGTAATAGCACTGGGATGAGATAAGGAAAGAAAGAAAGAGGAAGAGCTTCAGGCAATGTATTTGCTTTCTTAGCAGTAAGTGGCTGTGGGCATAAGTGATGTGCCATCACACATCTCTATGTTTTATCTTCACCAGAATTTAATTAACGGTGTTTGATCACTTGAATCTATTGCCAGTTTTCCTTTGTTTTTCAATTTATAATTAATCACATTTATTTCTGGTGAGGAAATACTTGCATTTGAATACAGAATATGTACAAATTGACATAACTTTTCTCAGGTTAAAATGTGCTTCTGAAGAAATTTTACTTTTTTCATGTTTTATTATAATTTTCTTCTTTTACAAATACTAGATAAAATGATGTTTTTACATCATGACAAGAACAAATAAGCTGTTTTTGTCTGCTGCTTCCTTCTGTGCATGTAGTGATATCCTTAATGTGACTGTCATGAAAGGGTAGCTCCATCTGTGCCTGAAGAGGCAGAAGAAAGTATGAAAAAGGAAGTATTCATTGTGCTCACCCTCCTTAAACTGAACAATATAAAAAAATATAAACTGGTTTTATGTGAAAATGAGTGATTCTTTCTGGTTTAAACCTGCAGGACTGGAGAACCTTTGAGAATCTGAGTTATAAAAACAGCACTCTATCCTTTGAAGATTTCATGAGATTTCTTGCTGGGCTATAATTTCAGAAAGGAACAAAACAAAGATACCTAATGCAGCAGAATAGTATCTATTTGGATTTTTATTTTCATAATAAAGAATATCCTTCTGAAATATTTCAGTCATGTTTTATGGTTTGGAATTCCTTTTCTTAGTTTTAACGTGGTCACACGGTATGTGCGTGCCAGAGCTTATGCATGGGCAAATCTCAGGGGTAAGCTTTTTTATACTACCTTGTGGACTATGGGGATGGAGCTCACATTGTCAGCTCTGTGCAGAAACACCCTTACCCACTAAACCGTTTTCCAGCCCATGGTTAATATTTTAAAATACTATTTCATATGTACAATGTAGATTTTAGTAAGAATTAGCTGTAGTTTACTGATAAAACTTTTAAAATATTCTCCAACACAAATATTGTTGGAATATTTGTATAGTTATATAATATTAAAACATAACATTCAGAATCTCTTTGAATATAAATTTAATATGTGTTAGTGCTTTAATGAAACATTTAATCTACATTTGCTCCTCTCTCTTTCTCTCTTTCAAAGAGAAACAAGAGTTCTAATAAAAAATATAGGTTGGGTTGTAGAGTGAAAAGTTAAACTTGCTTTCTGTTACAGAATAACATAGCTTCTGGTTCACAAATTAACTCATAGGGCAATAACAAAGAAGAAGGAAGCAGTGTAAATAAAAATTCTCAGCTTCATGGCTTAAAACAAACTTCACTACAATCAAAATAACAGCAGGAAAATATACCAGGATTGGATGATACTCAGCAAGTAATTGCTGTTTTCTAAAAGAAATCATCCAGGTGAAGAATGCAACACACCTTGCCACCCAAGTTTGTGGACCTATATTTGGATCACAAGAATCTATATAAACTAGAAATAGCACCATGCCTCTGTAGACTTAGCACTTCTATTCCGAGATGCAAGTTTGAGACAGAAGAATTTTTGGAAGCCTGGCACATGCAATGATGACAAACAAGAGACCTTGTATCAATCAAGGAGGAAGGCAAGGATTAACATCTGAGGTTATCCTTTGACATCCTGTTTACATGTGTAGAAGATATAAAAATACAAATATGTATAAAATATTTATTTTTTTTCTGTTGGAAGTGTATCTCGTGGGATAACGCAAAAGGATACCGCAAATGGATACACTACATAAAAGAATCACTGCAAGAGACTTCTTGGGGGTGGGGGTACACAGAGTGACTGCCTGTGGGCCAAAACGAATAGAGGCAGTGGTAGGCTGGCCATGATGTCACACTTTAAATGGGGTTATTGAGCATGTACTTAGGAAACAAGTCATCTTGACCATTAGTGACGATGGGGCTGTTACGTCATTGAAGGTAGGGTATGGGTTGAGAATGGGAGAGCTCTTTCAGCAGTTCTTAATATGCTTGAAATTCTCTCCCTTTTGTTTATTGTCAAAGGCAAGGATATAGGAAGGAGTAACTGGTAAATTAGGAGTGGGGAAACTGTGCTCTTTAGATTACTTCCTGCTGTCTGGGCACATCCTTATATGTATTGGGAACAGTGTTGATCTTTACTATGAAGACATATTTGGGAGTCATAAGTCTCCAGTTTTGTGGCTAAGCATTTATTCTGTAACAGCTGATTATGGTTTGATTAGAAATCTTTTGAAATTTTTTGTTGGAGAAACTTAGGTAAAAATTAGTAAAAGCAGGAAAATGAGAAAGCTGGGTGACAGGAAGGGTAGTATCTGATTCCATATGGGGTGCCAAAAGGCCCAGGGACTGGGGGCATCAAGTTGGTCCTTGCCTTTTAGAAGGTTTGTTCATTGATAGTACTTATCTGGATTATGTTTGACCTATGTAAGTGGGATCCAAGTCTGATGACTCCCTGAACCTTACAAATTTTTTTTAGCTTTATAAAAAAAAGATAAAAGTTTTAGATATGTTAGGATACATAGATATACAGATGTTTAGATAGATATATCAGGTCTATTTGTAGTCTATTGAAATCCACATTGTAGAGAGAGAGAGCAGTGGACTCACATCTTTGAGTCATAGTAAATCTTGGAGATCCAAAAATGATTCTGGGTTAAAAGCACAAACATATTTTCCAGAGGGCTGGATATGTAGATTGGATAGAGATTTTTTTGGCATAATGAGAAACATTTCTTGTCTATACTTAGAAGATAACCAAAAGATATTTTAAATTGTTTCTTGTGACTATGTAACATTAGCAGTGCTTTACCAGAACTAAATTAATTGCTTATCAGAAATCCACTGATTAATGTTGTAATTCTTAACTTGAGTATAATAATAGCAAAAAGAGAGAAAAAACATGAAACAATTTTATTTTTCATATATCTTAAATCACTTTCTTAGTCCCTCACATCTTACTTAAGCTTCCGTATTCTCCCGAGAAAACCTTCTTAGACCTAACAACTTGAATTTACACAATGTAAAACACTTTCTTAGATCCTCACAACTTACTTACAATGCTTCCTTAGATCCTCAGAACTTACATTAACTTTAAACTTTTTCTATCCACTCATTTATCGTGAGACACAGGTGCCATAAGGCAAACTCCTGTAAATAACGGAATAGCAAAACAAAAGTTACTTTTCAACCTCTTTTTTGAATCTTGGTAACACTGGAAACTATTTGTCTTTACTTTTTACATATGTGTGGGAATGTCCAAGGGCTAATAGTCTGCCATAGCTGGCTTCTGAACCCCATATCACCCCTATAGTTTAAATACAGTGATTGTTCAGCTGCTTCACACATTAATCCTGGCCTAAAACCAACCAAATTATTAGATTTGAACCTTCACTGAAGCAAACATGCTTTGTCTGCACTGCAGCCTGGAAACACAGACCCAAACTCCACAAATGGGTGAGGCTACTCCCATCATAGAATGTACTAACCAGTGAGCAATCTCGGGGTCACTGGCTCCTCTCCTGCCTGTGCCCCTATATATGTACCCTACATCCTACATTAAATTGAGACATCTCCTGACACATGTCCTGTGGGTTCTTTTGCATGTGCGTTCCAAGACCAACTCATGGAGGTCCACCAAGACAAGGCCAGGATCCGTAGACCCACTTGGGACACATGACTGGAGGGAGGATTCCACTCGAAAGAGAAGTGAAAAGGCAGAAGAACTAAGAAGGCCCCTGAAGCCTCATAGGAGGAGCTGGAGGATGTTTGCTGCCTTTAAACTGACAGATTTACCTTTAGTCGTCAAGCCATCAGAGACCAGAGAAGGATAAATTGTTGATCCACAACTGCTAGCTTGAACATGAAGGGCCTTCCATAGGCTCCTGCACTTGAGAGCTTGGTTCCCAGCTGGTCTCACTGTTTTGGGAGGCTGTGGAATCTTTTTTAGTTTTTTTGAAGATGTATTTATTTTATGTTTATGAGCATTTTGCCTGCATATTTGTCTGTGTACCACATGTGTATCTCATGCCCACAGAGGAAAGAACAGGGTGGCAGTTCCTCTTGAATTAGAATTATGGATGGTTTTGAGCCACCATGGGAATGCTGAGAATCGAACCCAGGTCCTCTGCCAAGTCCAATCAATGGCATTGCTCCCTGTCTCTTCAGCTGGGTCATCTAAACAGATGCTTGTGATAAATACCCCAAGAATTTTGAAGCCTCCACTCAGCAGGATGTATTCTAATGATAACATCACCCCCTTTCCCAACCTCTGACTGTTCACCAAAAGTAAACAGGTGGAGGTGAGAGGAGCAGAGCCCTCTAGTGGTGATGGCACTGGTCTTGCCTCTCTGCTTACTGTAATGTTCTCACTTTCCCAGAAGCCCCTTGCTTCTCCTATGAGATTTAATGAGCCAATCCAGTATTCAGATCCTGACCAATCAGAAAGATCCCCTATCTATTGCTTGCTTGGTTTAAAAGGCCTACTTGACCACATTTTTGTGCTGCCATGTTCGTTTGCTTGGTTAGCCCTGGCATATCAGAATGTGACCCGTGGAAATAAACTTGCTTTAAATGATCATATGTGTATCTCAGTGTCTACTTGAGCTATTTTGTGGACCCAACAGGGGATGTTGCCCAAACACCACTGCAGCTGGGGCTCCCACCTCCATGTGGAGGGCCCACCTCCCCACACAATGGTAGGCCTTGCAAGTTACTGAGCTGGCCCTGGCTCTGGCTGGATGAAGGCTGAGAGGCAGAAGGTGGTTCTACCTGCTCAGCCCTTCTCATGCAGTTTGTTCTCTGCAGCATCCTCCCTCACTGCCTGCACCCCTCCAAGGACCATGGACAGAGCTCTGAGGACGGCTCATTGTGGACTGAGCGATGTCCCTCTTGCCAGGTCCAGCTTTCCTGGATGTGCCTCCTCCAGGAACCCAGAAGTTGAGCTGCTTGGCCTCAGTGGTAGTGGGAGCATCGTGATGCCTGGGCTGCTGGCCTCCTGCTCCTAGCCCAGAAATGGTGCGGCACCACCATCTATTCTTCTGCCAAAGCAAACCTGATTGTTCCCAGCAGTTTGAGCCCTCCCACTGCCTGCTGCCCCTTGGGGCTACTGCTTGTCTCCATAGCTACCCTGCTGGGGAAACCAAGCCTCCAGCCACTGTGTTCACCATGAGCCACAAATGGTGCCAAGGACAACTACGAGGCTTGTCACATTTCCCCTTTATGGGAGTCTGGCCCTGCAAGGCTGGGGACCTCTGGAGTTTGGGACACCCTTTAAGAAAGCTCCCACTGGGACTAACATGGACCCCACTACTGGACAGCTATGGGTACCCCAACCTGGTCTAATGTTGTAGAAGTAGCCCCAACTAATACATGTCACCCCCAGCTGGACCCCTGGAGCCCACCCACAGACTATTCAAATAGGGTGAAAAAAATTCCCCACCAATCCTAGGTCACCCTGGAGCGCTCCGTACCCATACATATACTATAGAAGGAGCTGCATTCTGCTCAGTTCTTGATGCATCTTCAGCTGCTGCCTTCCTCCTGAGTGAAGGCAGTCCTGCCCAATAAATATCCTTAGTGATATTTGCTGCATGAAGCTGTCATTGGGTCCAAGTAAAGAAGTGTCAAAGCTAAGAAGCAAAAAACAGCTTAGCTGGGAATATTTCCCATCAGAGCTGTAATACTTGGGAAACTTCTTCCCTAGGAACAGATCACCATGGAGCTCTGCACCGTAGCACTGTAACACTCCAGCTCTACAAAGAATGCCTTCATACCTCTGAGCTATATGGTCCCTGGACTCCCCGTTGCCAGCGTACTTTATACTCATTGCTGTGTGGTCCCTAGGCTCCCTACTGCCCTGATATATTTCCATTGGGATCACCTTCCCCTCTTCAGAGCTGTGTGGTTCCCCAGATAAAGACCAACAGGCACCTTTTCCTCTGAGAGCTGTTAGCACTTCTCTTAAGGACAATTCTTCAGGTCAGAGCTATGAGGTTCCTTGGCTCCTGAAAGCAAGGACACCTTTTCATCTCCGGCCTAGTTGGAAAAAACAAAACAAAACAAACAGACAAACAAAAAACTGACAGTGTTCTGTGTTTATTGGTTTGTTTTTTGTTGTCTTTTTCCCTTGTATGAGTTTCTGTGCTCCCATTGATATTTTCTAGTTACAGGTGGACATCAGCATAAGATAAAGCTAGGGAGAAAATGAAGGAACAGGTAAAGCTGCAGCAGCACATGTTATTTGCAATTATGTCTCTGGGTCTGTCCTCCATCTATAGCCTGGAGTCTCACTGAATCTCTGGGTGCTGTTACTCCCAAACAGCTGGGCTAGAGTGGTGTATGCACTGCCATAAAACCATCATCCTAAAGATAGGGTTAGGATTAGGTTAGGATTACGGGTGCAGACACCCGCCCCCAAAATAGCATGCCACCATAGGTGGTTTTGTTCACCCACCCTCATTCAGGTCCGAATCCTCCAGTGAGATCATGACTCAAAGTATAACATGAGAACCAACTCTTGAAAGGGTTTCCTGTGATCTCTATATGCACACACACACCCCAACACCCACAGAACCAAACACAAAAATAAGTAATTTGTAAAGGTCGTTATGTTCTTGTGTATGACATTTCTTCAGAGTTCGCAATATGAACCAGAAATGTATGCTTGGTGTTACTGTATTCCTCCCAATATTTCTAAAATCTATCATTTTTCACTTCTTTATTGACACTTTGATTCAAGTCACCATTGATTATTATCAAGACCACTGCTAAATTCAGTCACACAGGTATCTTTGTGAAAACCAAAGTTGCTATTTAAATACGTGTTATTGTTTCTATTCTTGAACTAAAAACGTTGATCTTTCCACTTAATTTATAATTAGGGTTTGAAAGATTACTCCCTCATCTAGCTTCTACTATCACAGTTCATTCCAAACATAGTATTTATGTTTCCCATTCATTTAACATGTCAACATTATTTTACGTGAGAAATTTTATTGTTTTCCTCTATTTTGAACATATTCCTAAATCTTTTGGTCCTGTAATCTATTAGTACACACCATTGCATTTGTATTTGTGCTTACACATATGGGTTTATTATATGTCTTCAAGTCTTACTGATTCATGCACTTTACATATGTTTCTTATATATTCTCTTTGTTTCCTTAATGTACTCTCTACTAGATCTTTTCCTAAGGGTCAGTGTCTATTAAATTTTGTCTGAAAATTATTTGTATAAAACTACATTAAGTACTTGGAAGCTGGACTGCAAATACGGTTTAGAAAACTAAATACTGCCCTCTGGTGGAACAAAGACATTACATTAGTATCAAGAAGGTATCTCATGAATTTTATTTTCACCTTCCATTGTTAGTATCTTCAATGGTATAATAATTTTAAATAAATTGGTTGATATAATCAGTAAGCAAAATAAAAGTATTCATTTAAGATACCAATGAACAATTTGGTGTGTGTCTGATTAGATCAAGTTATATAGTAACAAAATTTCCAATGCCAAATTATTTTTGCCTTTGAGGCTTGTTAAGAAAATGTGAAAAGCTAAGGAGCTAGTTTCTTCTTGGACAATTATGCAAAGCAATTTCCTTATATGGGATGTTATCATTTTATATTGTAGTCTCAAATAAATGAGACCTATCCATGTAATCCAGATCTGGTCACATGGATGAAAAAAAATCACCTTTCTAATTAATTATGCTTTTGTTAATTCTATGTAAACTTCCCTAACTATTGGAATTCATTTGTGTTTGAAATTTAGAAGCCTATACTTTCTTACTTTTCTCTTTTCTTCTTTTGTTTTTCTTTCTTTTTTGGTGAAAAAGCAGAAGACTTTGACCTCAGCAGGGTTGAAACTGGAATCCAGCATCAGCAGAAGCCTGTAGTATTCAACTGAGGGTCCTCTCCCTCTGGTCTGGCTTTTCTATTTTTTAAAGACTAAGGTATGTCCCAAGAGAGAAGTTGTCAAAATGTGAAGTGTTTCCAGGCAACAGACTCAGTCTTTCTATCTTTTCATTTTACTGAATGTTGACCTTCTCTGGGGGTACTGCAGTATTTGATAAATCTTGAATTAGATCAAAATGAAGAATGCTTCTTTCTGTATGGCCCTTGTAATTATAGGTGCTCACCAAAATGAATGCTTGAAGAGCTAATCAGATTCATTATCTCCTAGTTAAAATCCTTTAAAGCAGTGGTTCTCAACCTTCCTAATGCTGCATGTGACCCCTTAAGACATTTCCTCATGTTGTGGTGACCTCAAAACCATAAAATTATTTTCATTGCTACTTCATTTCTATAGTTTTGCCACTGTTATGAATTGTCATGTAAATATCTGATATGCAGGCAGATAGTCTTAAGTGACCACCGTGAAATAGTCGTTTGATTTCCAAAGTGGTCACAACCCACATATTGAGAATTATTGCTTCAAATGCTTAGTAATTAAAAAATTCCTTACAGGGCAATTCACAAACTAATCTTTACACATGATTCTTGTATAGTCCTTATTCACTTCCTCATTCATTTGTCTTTCCTAAAACACACACACACACACACACACACACACACACACACACACACACATAGAGGCATGCACACTTGCACACACATATGATCCTCAAACACAAGACTATAAAGATTATGTGCCATCCCCACATAACACACTTTATAAACTTTGATGACTTTTATTCTGTTCTTTTTGTCTTTCATGGAGAGACGTGGTTCAGTTGGCACACAGTTCTAGAAGTTTAAGAATGTGATATTGATTCCTACTCAGCTCTGAGCTTGGCTTTGGTAAAGTGCCTTGCTGGATGCAGTCACAGTAGAGGTACATGATCAGAGGGGAAGATCATACAGTAAACAAGAAAATATGGAGATGCAAGGGTCTGACTTTATTGTCAGAGCCAGCCTGATAAGTCGGAAAGTACCTGAATGGGGGATGGGACTGAAGGGCCTTCTGAGGAGAGGGGGAAAAGAGACAAAATGGGAAGGGGATAGACTAGGCATACACAGTATCACTGAGCTCAGATGGAATGGAGCTGAAATTTAATTTTTGTTTCAGTTTTTATACACTTTTTTTCTCAAGGGTTAATGTGTGGCTACAGCAGTTACAAAGATAAATGATCACAAGGAATTCAGCAGATATACAATGAGGGTGTCAATCAGAGGATAAAGCAATACAAAAGTGAAGCATAGTAAAGCCATAAAGTAACAGAATAGAACATCTTTCTTGCTGGAGCAGAATGTTTATCTCAGGAGATAACTTTTCTCAGGAGAGCTAAATGTTTATCCAGGGAGATAGCCAGAGAAGGGAATGTTTCTTTAGATAATCTTTGACGTCCCTGAAACTAGCTGCTCTTGGGAAAACTGACTTTTTTTGTGACTCAGGTTTGCTCAGAAAATCTCCCAATAAGGAATAGGTGTATAGCCAGAGGCTCATAGCAGAATCTAGGCTCACAGTCTGGGGACTCACCACACATTATACAGCTTAATTTTGTGGAAATAATTGGGTTCCATGATCCTTTGAATACTGAGACAGCATCAAGCCTCCAACACATGAATTTTGGGGAATAGGCTTAAGCCATAACCATAACTAAATTATAATGACTAAAAATTCCTCATATTGTTCTAGTGAACTCTCATAATCTTAAAAGATTTTGCTCTAACATTACTTCTAGAGGGAATCTTTTCCTGAATCTTTTCATGTGAATAGTAATCTTTCTCTCTAAGAACCTCATAAACATTCTCTAGATAATTTACCCAAATTGTTTTCTTGGATCTGTTTATTATACTATGTGTCTCATGAGAGCATAGGTTATAGATTCTTTCTTTAAAGCCTGTTGATTATTATTTTTAGTAATAATCTGATCCCCACAAAATCTTATAAAAGTGATTGTTAAAAGCATCAATAATAGGTAGATGTTGATATTCAAGCTATAATAGACAATTTCCTTTATTTAATAAGGGCTCTAACCTACCCCCAAGTCTCCATAGTCATCCATTAGGGGAAGCCAAAAGATGTAGTTCTCATCAGTAGGGTGCAACTAGCCAAGTTATGTGACACATGTTCCCACTTCCTTATCAGGGAAGCACTTGTTATTTGTCTTGTCATTCCTATTTCTACCACCTGGGTAGACAACTGGCCTAGTCCCCCTACATTTAGAGACAAAATTAATGGTGGCTGGTCAGCTCTGACATCTGGGACCTGCACATCCATGGAGACCAGAGCTGCCAGTCCACACTGCTCTGGATTTCCATGTCAAAGAAAACCAATCCTATCTTTCAAGCCACTGTGTTTTGGGGTGTTTCTTATGACACATTCGTATATATTCTGATATGTTTTCAAATGCCAACCTTATTCTGTGGCACTTAAAATTTATTGTCAGCTCTCCACTTGGAAATTATTTTCCTTCTGGATTAAGCAGGAGGATACAATCTAAAAAGAGGTTACGCAAAACATTGAAGTATTATTTCTATAATGAGCTTAAAAAACATATATAATTTCTACTAATTGTCTATGGAGTTCAAATCATCACAACAGTAAACATAAAACTCCATATAATCGTCAAAAAATCCTCATTTCTGAAGACACTCTCTTGCTCTTAGCTTCTGCATCTTATTCCTACATGCTTTACTTTCTTTCCTTCTGCACTCTTTCTTATCTGTTTCAAACTCAATCTTGTCTTATAATCCAGGAAAAATTTTGACCTTAGATGTGTGGGAAGGAAAGCAGTCCAAACCAGCAGTTGCTAATTGTTAGCTTGGCCTTCAGCACCACTCTGATCTTTGCATTTTCACTCTGAAATCCAAAGTTCATCCTTTATTCCATCAGTGATAAACACAAACACATTTTAGAACCCTGAATGGTAGGCAGCTCAAATAACCCATGCAAGGCTCAGGTCCTTTTCTACACTATACTCAATCTTCAGACAAGTTCTCCTTATGAAACATTGTGGCTCACGTCCTCACCTGTCACTCTTCAGTGACTACCCTCTATGGTGGGCCAGTGCCTGTCTTTCTATTTGTGAATTTCTTTACCAGATAAGTTGGCTTTCAATAAAGCATGCAATCTCTATCTGTACTCACTCTTAGCACTGTGCCCAATGTTCTCAGATGATAAAGTCCCGAGTTGTTTTACGTTTTATATGTTTCTGCTCCTTGGAGTTATTGAGTCAGCAATGGCAATTTCCTACGTTTAAGTACCATTGATTAATGACTTCAAATTTGTCATAATATACTATATAGTATAATGATATAATGAACAAACCCGTGAACAAAAATGGGGAAAGGAGTAAGCCAGCTGAGCACTTGCATCCCCCTTTCTCTGCTTCCTGGTTAGACCTGTGGATCTAGTCACTCTCCTCAAAGAGTCAAAGTACTCTCTATAGCCATGAGCCATGTTAAGTTGTTTTTGACTAGATTTTCATCTCGGTGATGGGGAAAGGAAGTACAGTTAGGTTGTTACCCATCAGAAGTTAAATCTTCTATGAAAATCTAATTATTATTTCTAAAATGACACCATAGATTGAACAATAATGCTTAATATAATTCAGTTGGCTATGTAAAGACTACTAATAAAATGTAGTGATTTAGTTCCAATTCCATGGACTTCTAAAATGTGTGTAGTATGCTTATTGAGAATGTGTGGGACCCCTGGGGCTGGAGACTAGTAGAAGTTGAGGCCAGGAAGTGCCCTCCTCCTTGGAAAGGTGAAGCAGGAAGAGACACTTGGCAACCTCCTCCTCTCCTAGTCCGGGAAGGTCCCTAGCCAAAATATTAGTTATAACTTGCTTGCTTCATGGAAGCTAACGGGACATGTTTTCCTGTATTGTAGCAGTATCCATTCATTGGGTAGATGCCTTGCTCTCCTGCTTTGGGTGTTCCCGCCCTGCCCTATGCTAATTAGGCTTCTCTGCCCCATAAGGGACTCCACCTTCTCTGGGAAAGTTACTTAAACAGGGAAGAGGCTACTAATAAAGTCGAGTACTGTGTTCATCAATCCCAGCCTCTGAGGCGTTCTTTGCGTCCCGTCATTTCTCAGGTCCACGAGTGGACAGTTTCGTGAGAAGTCACCGAACCCCTACTTTGGGCCCTTGCCTCCTGCGGCCAAGGTCTGAACCCCCTTCTCCTGGCCATGGAATGGGGCCAGACTGCTGGTGGGCGGGAAATCAGCTGCCATCTGGCGGGTCCGCATGGGAACCCAGAGAGAGAGACCAACAAGAATGTACACCAAGGTATATGGATTGGACTGAGATAACTACGGCCTTTGGACTCTATGAAAAAACTCCCACTACCTGTAAGTATGAGAGCTACTCTGTGGGAGGAAGATAACCTATTATTCAATGACGTGAAGACTGAATCTACTAAGGGTTTGCAAAATATTGCAGGGCTTATATAGAGCTACACCTCATTCTGTCTTCTTGGAAATTCTTCTCCATTTTAAGTCATGAGAGTTCCTTTCTTAGCAATTCCTTTTGTAAGCCCTAGTTGAAGTGAAGAAAAATGGAGTAATATACCACTCATCTATCTACTTAGAAATATCTAGAATATTGTTAGGAAATAACTTCCATTTTGTCTTTCATGTTTCTTTATCTTTCACAATCATTAAATTACTGTAATTTTAATTTAGAGCTATCATATCTCTTCTAATGAGATAAGAAATATTTTCTTTCTTTCAGTAATCCGCAATTTGAAATTATGTAATAAGAGGATATAATGGCTATTTTAATTTACAGTAATTATATTCTGTCTAGTGAAATGAGAAATATTTTACCAATTTTCTCACTAATCTGTAACCTGGAATTATATTTCACCTGAATTTAATTGCTTCTCAACTGCAGTAGCATGTTTCATTTTCTTGAGAATGAGTTGATTTCCTTTCTGCTGTAACTCTGCAAAACAGCACAAGTAGAGAGACACAGAACTGTCACTGCCTCAGTTGTACATAGATAGCATAGGTCATGTCAGCAGCCTCACTAAGATATTCAGTCAATCAACACCCACCTAGTGGTCCGATGATGATTTCAATAGTCTTTTAGGTGCTGTTGAAGCCTATTTGGAGCATGGATATTTGTCTACTCTCTTTAACAATGATGAAAGAAATATTTCACAATTTATAATAACTTAAGTAACAGACTAGTATTTAAGAAGAACAACTGTTCCTGTAAGCCAAGTTAAATTCTCTCAAAACATTACAAATTCCTTACTTACTTAGAAAGTGGAACCAGAGTATAAGATGAAATTTGGTGAGAATTTTCTCAATATTAAATCAAATACCATGCTGAATGTGTCTCAGAAACCCTTACATATTTGGAATATTTCTGTTCTTACTGATTATTATTATCATTAAAAAGAAACAACAACAAAAACCCCCACAAACAATCAACCATGTAACCCAGGATAGTTAATAACACTGTGAAATATTTTTCATACTATCTGATCAAGCTTATAATACACATACTATTCCCTGGAGTGAAAATAAAAGTTAATGTTAATGACAGAAGTTTGTATTGAGGACCATATGGACTGAGGAGTCCCATGATATACAGTAGCACATTCCTCCTGGAAGCTTTGGACCCAGTCTACTCTCTATTCTATGGCTTACTTAGGAATTATCACTTGGCAAAGTTCCCCTGTGTTCATCAGTTCTAGGAGTAAAGCTAGCACACAGTACTTGATACTTTCAAAAGGTCCTGAGTTAATCTTCTCATCTACTCAAAGGATGTAGGAACTTCTATTTCACTCCTGGCAGAAACCTGCCTCTGGTCCTCTTGAGAACCCCCACTCTGGGAGCAAAGGCACATCCTCTCTGTTGGTTCCTTCTTCTTCCTGGCCTCTGAGGTTGTTTCTCAGACTGGTTTTAACCTCTTGAAGTGACAAAATAGGTCAAGATGGAAAGGGTGATTCCTTTATAATGGTGTAGCACTTCCAGATAGTGTGGAGGAAACTCTGAATCTTTAACATACCAGAGTCTGAAGGAAGTGCCCTACTACATAGCATTATTTCTGATTTCATGCAAATGTGTGTTTCTGAGAAAATAGATGATCATCCCAATGGAGACATAAATATCTCAGTAGTAGATTTTCCATAATAGATTGTTCCATTTATATGATGAATAATAAAGTAACACTCTGGGCAATATATTTAATTGGTATCTCAAAAAATAAAATTAAAAACACGGGATTTGGGGAGATGACATAGTGGAATATTTAGTAATTTCTCTGTGAATTTCTCTGTGAATGAATCCTTAGATATAGTGAATGTTTCAGTAAAGCCTTTGCATCTGGCTTTGTAGTGAAATGATTTAGTAAATCCACTCTATCTGGCTTAATCATTAGAGATTAATAAATTGCAGTATAAACTTGTTTGGGCCTTAAAGATGTGTGATACATTGTGATGTATACACTTGTTTTGAGGGAATCTGCAGCTCTGCTGACCTTGTTCATAAGATATTCAAGGCACACCTGAAATTCTTACAATTTTGATCACAATGATCAAAAGAGATTCAGGATTTCATGGGTTATTTACTCCTTCAAACAAGTAGGGCAAAATCTTTGGTTTATGGAACTTTGTTCAGCTTTAATTGCTTTCTGTGTAGAAACCAAATAAATATGTTTGGAAAGAGAAAGCCAGTTCAGTCTCCAGAAGGCTGCCGCTCTGTTCCTTCCAGGCTTTGATTCCTGGTGTATTTCTCTTTCTTCTGCAGCACTGGAAAAGATTGCTTTCTAAGTAAAGCGCTTGGCATGCATGCATGGGGACCAAAGTTCCAAGGTCAGATCCCAAACACCTGTCAAAAGAAAACAAGAAAGCTAGAACTGGGAGAATGTATAAACATTTGTAGCATGGAAGGTAGAGACAGGAAAATCATTGAAGGTAGCCAGGTAGTCTTCCAACAAGATTAGTGACCTTTAGATTCAATGGGAGTCCTGTTTCAGAAAATAAGTTGGAAAGCAACAGAGAAAGACCTCTGGCTTCGACATGTACATGTATACTTATACTTAAGCACAGACACACATGAATATGTACATACCATTAAATTTATTTTAGCATTGACATTGATGTTATCAGTTTTAGTTTTATCATATTTGGCCTATGAATGACATTTATGAGCAACATGTTTGATAAAGAAATTAAAAGGATGACATTCAGGGGGTCAAAGGAATTGTGAGTCTAGAAATCAATTAGAAAGTATTTTAGAAAAGCTGCTTTTTTCTAAAAGAGTTTCAGCATCCATGATCACAGATACTATGTTATTTTTCATGTTTATACAAAATGTTTATGGAAACATTTTTATTTTTATACAATTGTTTATGCAAAAATTTTGTACAAATGTTTATACAATGGTTCGTAGAAAAAATTTGTATAAATGTTTATACAATTGTTTGTACAAATTTCTAATTATAGCCCCAATATAGAAATAAGAGTAACCATGCTCCCCTTTCTGAAATGAAATTTTAGACATTTCTACTTCTTTATCTAGGTATAGCTCTTAAAAGACATTGATGGTTACATACAATGTAAACATAAATGCTTCCATGGATAAAACTGAAGTTAAATATTTGAGCATCTCCATAGTCATTTGCTTAGAATAAATTTGAGAAGCAAAATTGGTGCCTCAAGAAATTGATAATCTTTTAAGCTGTACGTATAGGTTACTAAAGGATTCCTTTGGAAATTTTGGACATTTTACGTTCCTTCTGAGTTGTACGGATAGCTGTTTCCCTAGACAATGGTAGACAATTTTTAACATGTTCATTTGAATCTAGACAAAATTTTGAAAATAGACACTCTGAAATTTTACATAGAGGAATTTCTCTGTGTGAAAGCTAGTGTCCAGAATCCATGGGCTACATTCAGAGGCCTGTGTGGTCTTAATGGGAATACTGGGATTAAAGGTGTAATTTAAGTAAAAATTAGTGAAAAAAGAAAAATAAAAGATGTGGTGTTTGTTTGCTACCATTGCTTTGTGAGTACTGGATTAAAAGTGTTTTTACATTTCATCCAGACTACACAGGCCTCAGAATGCAGCCCCTAGACAGTGGATAATAGCTTTCACACAGGGCCATTCTAGTACAATTTTAAAAGGGATAAAATATATCATCTTACTTGAAGTAACATATTGCACCTTAGGGAAAAGGGTTGAATACCTTAAAGGATACAAGAATGGCAAGAAAAGAAAGAACAGGAGAAATAGTGTGGTACATTGCTTCTGCGTGGGGAGAGAGCAGTAATCCATACTTTGCCCTTTGTTTGATGCAAGCTGTTGTAATTTAAGTAAAAATTACTGAAAAAAAAAGAAAAATAAAAGATATGGTGTTTGTTTCTGAGATATCAGATGAAGTTTTATTCATAGGTACTGTCTGAATTAATGTACTTGAGCCAGGTCTGGTGTCACATGGTTCTATGAACATGAGCCAGGTCTAGTGTCACATGGTTCTTTGTACTTGAGCCACGTCTGTTGCCACATGGTTCTATGTACTTGAGCCAGGACTGCTAGTGTCAAATGGTTCTTTGTACTTGAGCCATGTCAGGTATCATATGGTTTGATGTCTAGAGTCACAAACACAGGGTTATGTCACTGTGAAGAGAACATGCAAGTCACTTCACTAAGTGCACATGTGTGGCTCTTTTATACCTGCACAGTGCTTTTATTCTGGCTTGCTCTTTGCTTTAATTATTCACAGCTCAGGCTGATGAACTGAAAATTATTTCCTTTTGATTTGCAATTAGCCTATAGCTATCCTTCTTTTGGACTTCTATTGAAATGAAAATGGCAGTGTGTGATCAGAAGCAATAAGACCATTGGGATTTAGTCTAAAAGGTCAGGGTTCAAAATTGTAACCAGGTATTGTCATCTGTAAATTTAAACAACATTGTAGGTGAAGCACGCTCATTAGTTCTTATTGTCATACAGTGATTTCTTTGAAAATTGAAATGCCTGGCTCTTTGTTGTTGCAAAAATGACTTATTATTTAATGTTATATGACCAATAAGAAGGAAAATGTGCACAATTTTGAGTCATAACAATACAAAATTACTTCTTGGATATGTCACTAAGTTAGGGGATAGACATCTATCAGTTCTACTATCCCTTAAAGAAGAATCCTCTCCTACTTAAAGGACTCTGAATCAGAAAAAACTCACTATCATTCAGGATAATTTTAGTATTCAAACCTGATTATTGATAAAAAAATATGCATTTACTTTCCACCAACATATATCATGTGGATATATTATCAGATTGGTCATTTGGGTGCTCACTGTGATTAGAATCTGCAATGTCCTGAAGACCTGTATGTGAAATGCTTGATGATACTGAGAAGTGGCACAGACATTAAGAGATGGGCCTAGGGGCAGGTGTTCCCATTATTATGACCTTTAATGAGATGGTGGGACTTGAACCCTCTCATTTTTGTTCCTTTGAGACAGGGCCTCATGTATTCCAAGCTGGCTTCCAACTCACTAGCAAAAAAGACTTTGAACTCATTATCTTCTTAGTGTCACTTCCTGTCCCGGGGTTATAGTCCCTTGCCACACTTTCAGTTGATGTGATACCAAGAACTGCCCCAGAGTATCGGGCACACTAAACAAGTGTCCTAGGAACAAAATGCATTCCTATCCTTCCCTTCTGCTTTTTATGCTTCCTGAAAAGGAGACTGTTAAGGTTTTGTGACATTGCATGCTTACAATATAATCTGTCACCACAGGGCCAAAGAATTAAACTGATGGGCATCTCCCAGACTGAGAGCCTGATAACCATTCTCTCTTCTTGCTTAAAATTGGAACAGTATTACTTACAATGATAGAAATTTAACATAACTCTCAAAGAAAAGAAAAAATAACTTATGCCCTAAGCCAGTATCAGTCGATTGAACAATGTGACATTCATATACTCTGGTGACCAACTTCATCCCATCTGGCTAGTCATAAACACATGACTGTTTTGAGTTGGTGTCAGTAGCCTATATTCAACATGAAACACAATTTCTATAGACTCTTTCCCTAGTATTCTTATCTTTGTTTCCATGTGTGTAATATGTCTAGTTCTTCTAAATATTTGTTTTATAAATAATGGTTATGAGTATGATTATCTTGGACTTAGTTTTGTATGTAATTTCTAAATTTCTTGAATAGAGGAAGTATTATTTTGATTAAATCTTGGCTTTTCAACATATATTTCTAGGAAGCTTTTGTTTGACTGTTTCCTCTGCTTCAAGGATCACATTCATGCCTGTGTGGTCCGTAGTATTTTGCAGATCACAGATGCTCCTTCTTACTCAACAACTTTGGCCCTCTTCAGATTGAATAGTTTCTATAATTCTGTCTTATCTTACTTTTGCAACATGTAAACTCCTATTATTCCTTTCTAGTTGTGTCCTTTATAATTTTAGAATTTTTTTTTACCACCAGGCTCAATTTATTCCATTAAAAATATTTTCTACTTATCTTCTCACTATGTTCCTTTTACTTATATATTTGTAGAGACTTAGAAAATTATTTCACATTTTCCTGTCAATGTTATTATCGTTGGAGTTGTGTTTTTACTGAGTATTCTTTTGGATAGTAATAAATGATTTCTGTAGAAAAACATCTATTAACTTTTATTCAGCATTAGATAGTGAATTCTCTTGGTTGAATGTGTGGATTTTATTATTTCCTTGAAAGAAGGTTTAAAAGGGGAGTGTTTCAATGTTGGGGATCAAGCTCAGGGCCTTGTGCATGCAAATAGTGTCTAATCACTCAGAGACATCTGAAGTTCTCATTTTTGAGAGGATATACTGTGTAGCTCAGGATGGCCTTGATCTTGACCTATAGTCGAAGGTAGCCTCAGTTTCTTGAACTTTCTCTTCTCCTTACAGAGTTCTGAGACTATAGTCATTGGCTGAGTTTGCTGTTATGGAGCTCCAGTTCCAATTAATGTTGGTGACAACTACATCCCAATGTCAGGAGAGAGAGGCAAGCATCAGTGCCTGTGCTAGGCTAGCACCCTGGCCAGTGGCAAATTGAGCAGCCCTTTAAAATGGCAGTTCTTGTATACCAGTAGAGCTCCACCAGGGCAATGCCCACTTCCTCTGTCTTTATGGAAACCTGGTTTACCAACATCAGCAATCAGGATAGCCTAAGAGTCTTTATATAGAATTCTATGAATGATTGTGCCTTTATTGACCTTACCCATGCCTCTCTGATTAGCAAGTTTTAGACAGGCTGATTGTAGTGTATAGTAAGCATAGACCAAAGCTATTGCATCACATCTCTTACTTCTGCACCATCCTACTTTGTCCATAAGAACCCACTTCCCTACACAATAAACTGGATTATCACCAAAGTAGAATTTCCCCTGAGTCTGTTTCTTGGGCTAGTGACTCTGTCAGCCTCACATCTCCTCAGGAACTCTGCTCTGACAAAAATCCACAAGTTAATACACCCATGTTTTGTGCTTGAATTAACTTTTTTCTATAGTAATTTAGTACCACTACAGAGATTTGACTCCTTGGATCTTTCCTGAATATCCCAAAGGTTTTGCTGAATCATTAACTTTGAGCATCAGTTGTTATGTCCTAGATAGTTATAGACTGTTTGTGTAACTTTGTCCTTTCTGGAATTCTGCCCTATTGCTTCCTGTACCTCAGTCATTGATTTTTGATTTTGTCATTCTGATTCAGATAATTCCAATGTTTTGTTTATATTTCCCTCTTGCTCTACAGTTCAGAATGTCTCTCTGGAAAGAATCAGGTCAATTATAATAGTATACTGATTTGGTTTCCCCTTAGAAATAACATTTTTATCTCATGTCCAATATCTGAAAATCATTTCACATATATTTGTGATATATTCTATTTGCTTCTGTAAAGAACGTGATTAAAGTTTTCTTATTCTATTATGGATGGTAATAGACATCTCAACCCAGTAATTTCTTTGTGTCTGCTGCTGAATGCTTTTAATATTTACATTTTGTGAATATAGTCATGATGTATGCAATTCTTCAATCTATGGTCTAGCATTCACCAAATCCTACAAATGAGAGGTTGATCTTTTTAATTATTAACATATAATACTATTGCTTCTTCCAATTTAGAATTTATCTCTTTTCCTTCTGCTAGTCAATGGTGAGGAGGTGAAAGTATAAAGAAGACCTTATGCTTCTTAAAAATATACAAAATATCAATGTGATGGCCTCCTCATGGACACTGTGGTTAACCTTCTATTTCCAGATCAGGAGATTTGCTTGGTTCAGACACTAATCCCCATAGGGCCTGCTGTGTCAAATTGGTGCTCATGTGATTCAAAACAGTCATGAAGAGTGT
Organism: Cricetomys ansorgei; assembly: GCA_026225945.1. Lineage (NCBI taxonomy): Eukaryota > Metazoa > Chordata > Mammalia > Rodentia > Nesomyidae > Cricetomys > Cricetomys ansorgei. The sequence continues at coordinate 463,410 of JAMJFZ010001360.1, read as the reverse complement.
TGACACAACCAGAACAGACCTTTGGATGGTTGCTTGCTTGGTGCTTTTAGCTATTTATTGTAATATATAATTTCAAAATATATTTTTCTCCTTAAAAATACTGTACCACATGAATCAGATTACTGGTAGATTTTAATTAACCCATATATTTAAATGATAAACATCATTTTTATCTGTTTTATTGTTACTCTGAGTGTGTGGTGTACAACATGGGAAGGATTTGTTTCTTAATAAAATATGTACAATATTAAATAAGTGTCCATTTCATGTAGTTAATTCTTTAACAAATATATATCTAATATGTTTAATTCTACTGTTGTTTTGGGCTAATGCAGATAAAGATTTGATATATATTTTGTGTGTGTGTGTGTGTGTGTGTGTGTGTGTGTGTGTGTGCACATGTGAATGTAACTCTGTAATTATATACTCTCCATCCAATCAAATATGTGAAGTGGAATTTGATATAAAATTATTTAAACCTACTGAGGTTATTATCACTCTTCTCTTCTTTGTCCCCCCAATTATAGAAAACATAAATGAGATGTGTAAATTGAGAAGTACCTACTGCATGTCTGTTGTGTAATACAAATTATTTTATTTGCTGGGGATTTAGCAATGAATAGGGAAGGCATGGTTTTTGTGGTCATGGGACTCACTGGAAGGAGATGAAAATGAATAACATACAAGTAAGCAAGAAAAAAATAAGAGCCAGAATATACAGTAAAATAGAATGCAGTACTAAAGAATCTTCTTGAAGGCAAATGCTGATTGTGGACATAAAATTTGAGCTGGGGTATAAATGATAAACAGTCCCATATGTGAAACAGTTTGGCAGAAGTCCTAAAGAAAGTACACCACAGGAAAACAACCATCCCTCTCCTCCAGAAAAACAGAGGATGGAAAAGTCAGACCATTAATTTGGATTAATAGAGCTGTATTAAGAGCTACAGAAACAAAAGATGATGTAAAGCTTCTCAGTGTATCTTCCCAAATACTGCATGATTTAGAAAATGATTTCTTCTTAGCACACCTTCTTATGACTGCTTTGACTTTTCTATATAAAATATGTCAACACTGTTTCTCTCTTGCCTACACCTTCAAGGATACATCCCATTTTAAATGTCTCAAAAGAGCAGATTTCCTACCTTTCCCAGGCCCTTCCCAGGTCAGTGAGACAGTCTGGAAGACAGTGGGTCCTGGACAGGTGTGCTCATTGTGATACACATTACTCTACTCACCTTCACACTGAGTTGAATGGACTGTGGGAAGTGCCACCTTTCTTTACCCAGCAGTCAGACTTGCACAGCTATATTCTAGTGAAGACCTAGCAGGCTAGGTTATGTGCACAGTGCACAGCAAACTCTCAATTTTCAGCTGCCAAAAGCCTGGGACAGCTCTCTAAAAATGCTTCACACTTCACTGTCACTGATGACAAAAAGCAGAGGTGGTCAAAATTCCCAGGTGTAATACATGCCAGCTGTAAATGACTGTTTATTAAGAACGTGTCCTTTTCAAGAGTAATTATGAATGGGAACTCTGAGTGCATTTTTGAACCCATCTGTTTGTTGCTTAGCTTACAAAAATATTGTTAAATGATTTGAAGACCAGTTCTGGTTCTTTCCCACACTCTTTTATGTATTGCGTAATTTCTATCCACTTAGAACATTTAGAATATAATTTCTTTAAATAACTATTTTGAATTGGCTCTGTATCGTTGAAATGGCATTTCAAAAAGCAGCAATATAATATTTCTGTACCAATAATTTGTAACCACTGTTGTTAATGCAAAGAACAATTACACACACACACACACACACACACACAAACACACACACACACACACATACACACTCTCTCTTTAGAACCACTTTTGTTAATGCAAAGACCACCCCCACAGTTTTATGGCCTGAAGTCTGTGGTATATTGTCTTCTTTTTGCATGATAGAATAAAAACATGTGTATGGATGACTTGAATAATTGATGATATGAGTGTGGTTAGGATAGCTATAAGATGTCGCCTTCTAGATAAAGCTATCAGATAGAATGTCATAAAAGTTCTCACTCTGACAACATCATGGAAAGATGGAGAGAAGTCCTGGCAGTCCACCACTCATTATATGTGAATGAAAGGCAAATATTTCCTTGAATAAGCAGGTTTGAAGCTTTATAGAGGCGCATAATTTAAATAAGTAAATTAGTCCTCTCTCATGTATCACACCACAAGTATAAAAGCTTACAGTTGGGTTCTGTCAAGATTTTTAATAAAAATTACTTCTTTTCACTGAATGAACACAAGGTCCTTAACAATGAAACATCTAACATCTCTTTGTGATAATTTATATTTTTAAAAATTTGTGCTTACCTATTACTCAGGTAATAGTAGTATACCACTATAGCTCATCAAGAGAGAGAAGCAGATGCTTTCATGTGTGGGCCTTGCCGGTCCTCAGCTGAGGGAACCACATTCCTGAGCAGCACCATATTCAAATGACAGTTAAACCCTGAGCAGCTGAGCTCAGTTGCCTTTATTATTTCAGAACTCCTCAGGTGCAGATCATTAGCAATCAACATTGTCCACAGAAATCCACACCTCCAGACAACACAAAATGCAACACAAAAGACCTAGGCAAAACTTTACCCAACAACGCAAAAACACTATTTTAAACACAACAAAATAAACTTCTCCAACAATTCTGCTTTTCTGTATAAGCTAATCAAAAAAATCTGCTTTATCTCTATAATATAATTTATCCCTATACCAACAAAGCTATTTATAAGAGGAAAAATCATGAAAGGTGGTAATTCACCAGATCCAGTGAAACCAAACATCTATCAAGCTTTTCACAATGTCTTGGACAGCACGAAAACATTTTCAGTGTCCCATTATCTGGAATTCACTCATGATCTTCTGAGCTCCTCAAAAGGGCTTGGGTCACTTCTCTGGTTCTGTCCTCTACGACACACACTTTGTCCTTCAGGTTCTGATTGGCTACACTCCACTGCTGCTGCTGTTCTTGGTGGTCATCCCATGGTACTGGCATCTTCAGGATGCTGCTGGAGTCCCTTCCTGAAATGGGGCTGCACTTTCCCCAATAGCCTCTCATAGGCCTGTAAGTCCTGCTTATCAAGTTGAAAGGTAGCTAAATAGGCCACGAGAATGGATCTGAAACAGAAACACTGTATATTTGAGCTCTGTCAGGAAACAAAGCTAAGCTTTATTCTTGGTTTCACATGCTCCTACCCTCTTTCTCAGAGGTGTACATAGTTACCAAGGTAATGGTCACGAGTGACAAATCATACATACATGCAAACAAAAGGTAACGATCACAAGGGAAAAAGCATGCTCACAGTCACAAGATTCTTACTAGGTGAAGCTAAACATTCCTGGAGAAGGGGAGTGTTCCTTAAGCAGAACAAGCTGTCTCCAGGCAAGTCTTGTTTTATGACCCAGCATTGCTCAGCCAGTTTCCCAATTGATAAATAAGTGTATAGCAAAAAGCACACAGCAGAATTTAGGCCTAGAGTCAGGGGACCTCTCCGCAATAGGCTGTCTTCATGGTGATGAGCTTTAACTTTTCTGCATGCGTCTTTCATTGGGGCCATCACTGCTACTTTGGCTTTACCTTCATTAATGGCCTCTTCTGGCCTCTTACAATGCCAAACCTCAGATGCTCTCCAAAGATCACTTCATGCCTTCAAAACCAGCACCAGCTGGGTGACTCTTAACAGTACCAAGTTCAACTTGCAGCAAGAGTTACAACCTTGGCCACTTCTGGAAGACAGTTTCTGTGTGCTGACCTTGAGGAAGCACTTTCCAGATTTTGAGATAGGGTCTGGTTTGCTGAAAAAAAAAACTGGTCACTTTTTCTGCAGGAAGGGTACCCTTGTGGGTGGATTCTCATCACCATCATCAGTATCTGGACCACTTCTCTTTCCCATAGTCTGGTTTGTAGAAAAAAACTGTTATGTTTCATTAAGAGGCTTTTTGGTCTAATCTGCAGCTTCCACAGCAGGAAGGGTTCCTGGGCTGATGGGTAGAATCTCCTGTTGAAATGTTCTGGCATGCTGGAGTTTCTTCTCACCACCACTATGGGAAAACATATACACTTCTTCATAGACCTCAATCACAAGACTAAATTGGGCTTCCCACACATAAAAAGCCACCAACAAACTCAGTTTATAGAAAAGTACACTATATTTTTTGCTTACTGTGTCCTGGATGCTTCCAGTGCCAGTAGTGGGAGGGAACATTAGCTCCATGATCAGGAAAAGCAGTCAAAGCTTTGCTTCTTCCCTGATCCCAGCTGAACTCTGTTTTCACCATGACAATGTCTTTCTCTAAAGGCCTCTCTTCTGTGGCTCTCACTTTTGAGTCCTTTTCTCACTTAATTTTCACAGCTTTCCCTTCATAGAGCCTTATTTCCTTCTCAAACTCATCTTCCTTCAGGAGACTTCCTTCACTGTGTTTGCATATATCTGTCCTCTATGAGCTGCCCTGAGTGTACTTTACCAGACATTGCAAGGTCTGGAGTTTCTTTTTCATTCTTCCTTGTCTCCATGTTGGTGTACCCACATTGGTACACCATTTGTAGTACACCACCATGACTCACCAAGAGGACAAGGAGATGCTTTCATATGTGGGAGCACTGCCAGTCTTCAGCAGAGGGAACCACCATCCTGACCAGACATACTCATTGATGCTGAAAACCCCAAGCTTCTCAGCTCAGGTGCCTTTATTCTTTTAGAACTCCTCAGGTGAAGATCCTAAGCAATCAAACATGCCCCCGACAGAAATCCAACACCTGCAGACAATACAAAATACCAAGACTTTGACTTTTACAGCTGAGCTGTAACTTGGCAAGTCTTTTTCCCAGGTTCCTCAGTGACCTTTGCAATCAGGAAAAGTGAGTTTGAAAATTTTCCTTTTACCTCAGTGTTAAGAGCATCTGTGTTAGAACAAGTATCTATGCACTAAATACTGATTTATACAAGAACACTTAAAGTAGTCAAAGCATACTTACTGAATTTGTCATGTGTTAGGTATGGTGCAGATGATTCTCTGCCCTCATGCAGTTTATTGTGCATTGAAGGGCTGCAGCATATCAGAGTTAATATATAATAGCGTGTTTCCTGTGTTCAATCAGAGGGAATGCTTTAAAAGAAAGCATACCTAAGCTGACATCTGAATTATACATAGGATTTGGCTAGAAGAGTGCTGGAAATATTGAAAGAAAATCTCTCTTGGATAAAGGCACCTCCATGTGAAGAACCTTGGTGTGGAGATAGCATCACTCATCGTGAGAAGTGAGAGTAGTTAATGTGACTAAATCAGTAGCTGCTGATTGTCAGGAATTTATTGCTTAGCTCAGCATACTCCAACAAACTGCCTCAGACAGTGTGCCTTAGACAACATCTTATTATTTTTCACAGTTTAAGGTCTGGGAAGTTTAACATCAAACACGAGCAGATTGGCATTACTAGCTAAGGCCTACTTATCTTCCTGATCTTACAAGGATGCTAGTACCACCACAAGGACCCCACCTGCTAATGGCAGCACTTCAGAAGTTAGAGTTTTAACATGTGCAGTTTGGGTTCCTGGCTTCCAAATGTTTAGACCATAACAAATGGCGATTTTCTCTTTCTCATTTTTGACATTCTCATGTCAAAATATATTATACTATTATTCTTATTTTCTTGTTTTTGATTATGTGGTTGTTTGTTTAATAAATTTGCAGTTTTTAGTCCAGATTGACCTCCAACTCACAATCATGTCAAAGCTTCTGGAATCACAGGTGTTTGCCCCTATTCCCAGCCTTAAGCATATTATATTGGCAATTGCTATAATAGTTGTGTGTAAGACCTTACTACTATATGTTCATTAGCAAATCTTTAAAACAATTGCTTTTTATATTATGCTTATGTATTTATTTTGTGTTGAATGAGGGATAGGGTGCAACCTGTCCTGAGAAGATGAGAACTCAGGGGCAGGGAGTGGAGAGAGACGTGAACTCAGAGCCTTAGGCTTGTCAGCAAGAGCCTTTGCCTGAAGAGCCTTCTCTCCAAACCTAAAACAATTTTTTATGTCTATTTCCTTCCAGATAATTTTAAAGCAGAATTTTTAATTTCTTTTTTTCATTTCAAAAGTGCTTTTCCTTATCCACTTTGGTCTGATGCTAAAAAATTAATATGAGGCTGATAAGATCATGCAAACTGTAGAAAGGAATGTTTTGGTGTGATAGTACCATGAATAGAAGGACTAATCCAGGACAAAGTCACTTTTACTGCTTAACATTTTAATTGGACCCAAAAAGATAATTATCTTCAGCTGTTTCTTTTCATGTTCCTTTCTAAATCTCTCTTGCTTACAAGTGGGGAAAATAGGCTGAAATTCTAAGAAGACTAAAAATCATAATCTAAATGACTTATTTCACACACAAAAAAAAAACCCAAAATGCTAGAGTGATCAGTGAGAATCTAATCTGGAAGCAGAAACTACAAAATATGAACTGAGAAATTTTAGTATGAGAATTCTATTTGAGGAAGAAAAGAAAGCATGGTCCACAGTTTTATTTGTAATTGAAAAAATATCAAAGCTGGAATTATTAGTTAGAGTCTAAACCAGAATAGGAGCTATAAAATGCAAGCTGACAAATTTTAGTATGAGAATTATCAGCTTTAACAGGAGACTGCTAAGATGTTAAGCAAATCTCAAGCTTATCTCTGAGCTAAGGGAGAGTGGCAAGTAAGGAGCAAGTTAGAAGGTTGGCGAATATCACTGTTGATATTCAGACCTTGATAGAGAAGCTATGGCTATCACTGTGGAGAAGTGTGCAGTGTTACACAGTTGGAACTGGTGTATATAGATTTGGGGAATATAGACAGTGCTGATGGACCAAGGCTTCAGAGCAGGCAAAGCCGAGCACTGTCAGGGTAGTTCAGTGCCTCACTTAAGAAGGCTGTATTAGGTGCTAAGTGCTCTGGACCCACAGTAAAATGTCAGTGGTGTGTCCCCAATCACACTTCTCTAGCTATGGCATGGGGTGTGGGGGGACAAAATTAAAAAAAAAAAGCATACTATTAAAACAAAAGGAGGAGAGGTCCCCATATGTCATCTACACTGTCCTTCCAGTCTTCTTTCCTCCCAAAATAAATTAACCTCTGGTTACTGCAAAGAATTACCTAAGAGGATCCATTCCACTGTCACAGAGCAGGTATATTTAGAGTTAAGCAGCAATAAACAGATAATTTGCACAGAGATCAACAAACATTAAATTGGCAAAATAGATTTAAATCATGTTTGCTCTTAACTAATGGAAATATGTTGGGCTGGTTACACTTTGTCAATGTCACACAAATCAGAGTCAAGTTGGGAACAAAGACCCTCAGCTGAAGAATTCCCCCATCAGATTGGCCTGTGAACATGCTAGTCGGATATTTTCTTGTTTACTAATTGATGTGGAAAGTACTAGCCCAGGACAGGTAGTCCTGACTCTATAAGGGAGGTAGTCGAACAAGTCCGGGAAGCAAACCAATAAGCAGCATTTCTCCATGCTCTCTATCTTATTTCCTACCTTCAGGTTTCTAATTGAATTGACAGTACCATGATGGACTATGTCAAGGAAGTGGAAGGAAAATAAATATTATCCTCTCCCAATTTCTGTTAGTTCTAACATTTCCAGTGCATTCAAAATTTAAAACATATAAGGAACCAAAAGGTGTACCTACACTTTCTTTTTTTATTAATTAAACTCTATTCCTGCTTTGTCATAGACAATTAATTCATTGCTATCTTGAAAAGGAATTTTATACAAATATAAGTAAAAGCAGGTACAATAATTTTTCCTTTTTGTTTGTGCTTTTCAGGACTTTGATTTTTACCTTGATATTTAGTGTAGTTTCCTATATAACATGTAAATAATTTCAACTGACATTTATTGAAAAGCAGAATATACATGGATTCCATCTCTGCTGAACTTCCATTGGAAGAGTCTATGAGTTGCCAATAATATTATTTTATTTACTCAACTTCCCTTTGAAGTTTTTAAAGGAAACATAGTAGGAAGTTCACATGAGAAGATAGATGTTCAACTTGAGAGTTAAACTCTGACTGATTCAGTTAACATGCTTTCCAGGCTATTTTAGGGATGCAGGAGAAACAAAAGTAGAGAATAGAAAATATTATTTTTAATTTTTCAAATACTTGCTTCCATTTGTTCAGTTCAATTTTAATGGCTTTGCCTTGCATGAGGATAATTTTTTCCTTTGGGTTGCACATGAGTGACTCACAATTCTGGAAATCAATGGAAGTTTGAGAATTTTCTCTTCCACCTTTGAAAACATATTTCTCTTTGGTCATGTTGGGGGAGTCTGAGGGGGATGAATAGATGGTGCCCATAGTGCTTGGACAGATATCTCTAACAATGCTCTTATGTGACTCTGTATCCTTGGCTGAAGCATCTGTCAGAAGGGAGAGTCATGCTCCTGTGCTTTTCTTTCTAAGATTAATCACACTGCTCCTCCTTTTCTTTTCCTCACTGTTCAGCATATTGTTTTTTTCAGAACCTGGTACCAGGAAGGTCCAGTGACTCTGACATAATTTAGAAAAAATGCTACAGCTCTAGCATTATTGTGAGTCGTTTGAGACAAGAGACTTCACTACGAAGAGGCTGACATTTTTACAATTATTTCTGACAGGACTGTATAGAGTCAGACACTTATCCTAGGAGAATAGCGGTCAATGACATCTCAGGAAAGATGAAAGCACAAGATGCAGTAGACACTCTACCACCTCATTCTCCATTGTTCTGGTTTATTTTCGATTAGCAAATGCTTAAATGTGTACATGTTGAGGAGAACCCATCTTTATCACATGAGATACTTATATTATCCACCACGTGTCTGAGTGCAATGCTTTATGATAGTGTGTATGTGTTTATGTGTGTGTGTTAATGTGTGTGCATGTGTATGTACGTGTGCATGTGTGTGTGTATGTTTGTGTAGGGGTGTGTGCATGTGTGTGTGCACATGTGTATGTGTGTGTGTGTGTGTGTGTGTGCACGTGGATGTGGGCATGTATATGCATGTGACTCTGTGTGTGTGTGTGTAGAGGAACACTTGGAAGACCTTTTTGGTTATTTTGGTATTCTTAAAAACACAAAACAGTTTTAGAATTAGGTTTGTGTTCCCAACCCACGTGTGGTAGATGGTTATGAGTTGAATTTAGAATGATTCATGTAGGTGGCAATAATTTGATTAGGTTCAGTCATCCTGACACTTGTAGTTTGTTTTGGGGATTCTATGCCTCATGGTTTTATGGGAAATTTTGGCTTAGTGTATAAAAAGTATGAAGCCCAGAGGTCGATGTGGGCATTGGTTGGTGGTTTGTTAGTTGCATTGCTGTCATTAGTGTGATCATTTCTAAAAGAACAAAGGTTGGAGAGATTGAGTTTCAGACCCAGACTGTTAGCTGAGATGCTAGTCTAAACGCACTGTCAGCCAGTCCTTTTTGAGCATGGACAGTCTAAAAAGAGGCTGTGAAGATTTCTATCTTTCTCTCACTGTATATCAAGGCCACTTGCAAAAGTGATGAAGATTTCTCTCTATCCTTCTTTCTCTTTCCCTAAATAAAGGGTAAAAGATTGTAGCTTACTGCTACATGTATGTGTATGTGTGCTTATGTGTGTGTGTTTATGTGTGTATGTGTGTATGCATAAAATCTTATAGTCAATTGGTTCAACTCTTTATAGAAATTTGAATGAAAGAAAGACTGTTAAGGTAGAATGGACATGCCCTATTACGCAAGTAAGTATCATATTATAAATTGCATATTGGGAAGCTAATAATTCTTGACTTTCCATCTATTGCCTCACTAATCCCAAGATCTTTGGATAAAGCCATGCATAGTTAAATATTTCTACTCTGCACAGATCTACTCCAGCTCAGCTTGCATATAGATTAAGCAAAGACAACAGGTTCTCATCAGAATTAGAGCTTCATGTACTGGCCCAGTGGATAGGGAAGAACATATTTCTTCTTTTTTATTATTAATTCTTTTGCCAAATATTTGTTTTTATTCTCTAAAAATTAAGATATATTGAAGCTTTTTCAGCTGATTCTGTAGCAGGGGCAATATTTACGGGAACATAGAAACAAGAACAGAGAACGGCTCTTTAACAACAGTCTAGCAGCACTACAATAGAATGCATGTTACTTGTCTCTTACTCCTCTGTCCCTTATAATCACTGCCATGGCATATGCAACTGTACTCTCTCCGCTGTAAAGTTCCATTTAGATACAGTCATTCAAAATAAAAACAAAATCAAAATATGAACCAATAGAACCTAAATGCAATGTTGCTAATTCATTCAATTCTGATAAGAACTGGGAATCAAGGGTATTCTAATTGGCAGCTAACAGGGACAGATAGGCAGTCCAAGATTCTGCAAATTTATTTCTATTTTCCCCCTTTATTATTCAGTTACATTAATATTTCTACAATGCTGAATATTATAATTTTATTGCAAACACAAAGACCAAATTTCCATCAAAAATGTTTTTAAATTTTGTCATATTGTTGAAGCTTTTCTGTCAAACTGCTTTCTTGGCAACATTTGAGTATCAAACTCTAGATTTCTTCATTACATGTATTAAATATGAAATTATTCTGTGTATTTTTCTTAGTGTCAACAAAAAATTGATTACAGATATACTTGATTTCATCCTTTTAAAGACTCAGCATCTTGATACCCTACATGAAATATAGGGGAAAGTTTCTATCTAGCATATTCAAAGGCAAATTATGAATACTAATTCAGGACAATAACATTAGAACTATGTGTATTATGTAACCTCCAAATACAGAGTTACTATCTGACATACAAGAAATAGGTGATTTATACATATGCATGTGTATGGTGTCATAAATCTTATAACTTAGAAGTTCTTCTGTCTAATAAAACTACAATTTGTTCTTAAACATTTAATAATAAAATCTTATTCATCTGTATACAAAAGCATCCATTTGTGCTCCACTTGATCATGGCCAAAAGTCAAGAAATAAGAACGGTTCCCCATTATGAAGTAAAAAAAAATGTGTAGATAGTTAATTTGTACAGATCACCATGTTATTTCTCAGCCTTTGTTTGAGCTGTTCATTATGAAGGCAAACGTTATCCCTGGCACATTCATGTAGTGAACCTTTCACATGAAAGCAATTTTACTAGAAAAATCTCATCAATACACATCCTTAAAATACAACAAGAAAGACAAAAACAATTTTCTGTATATTGGGTTAGTTTAGTATTAAAACACTAAATATGAAACAATCAAATGTTCTGTAGGGGGCCAATGATACCCAGGGTGTGGACGTAACCAGCTTGACAAGGATCCTGGTTTTTCCCTTAGCTAGGAGTCTGAAGCCCACCAACTGCCTTGCCCCTTTCTCATCTTTACTGTATGGTGACAAAAGCTTCTCATCAATAATGTTGTCTGTTTTTGGCCTTACAGTTACACTCAAATCTATTCCTGGGCTGGCTGGGAGAGGAGCAATGCCATCTCAATTGTAGCAGTCTTACTGGCCTTCAAGATTTTTGGCATGTGTGAATACTATTCATGCTTTCTTTAGAGATATAAAAATTATTCTTGGTAGCTGACCTTCCCATAGAGATAAAGCCATAGTCAAGAACAGAAAGTAAGTCTCCACAGTATGTTAGCAAGCTTGAAATAGCAAATAGAGTATTCACCCCTGAATGCCTGCCCTCCCTTTATTTGTAGCAAGCATACAGACCTAAAAGTCAGCTATTCATTAACAGACTATTGTGTTAAGGCTACCCACTAGAATTAACCTTGAAGATTAGAAGCTTGCATCCATGAGGGGATGAACACTCTTGCATTGTTGTATGCCTGTACATCTGCATTCCTGTTAGATAAGAAGTTAGCAGGGTTTTGCTATTTGAGTCAGGACAGATTTCTGTCTTGACAGGAGTCTTGTAATATTTCCCCAGTGTGTACACATTGTTAATTTTTCTCTCTTAACTTACTTCTACTTTCTTTATTTTTATTGTTAAAGAAAACACTCCTTGTGTGTCATCATCATCATAAAGTGTATTCTATGTGTCTCTTTAAAGCATGCAAGCATATCAACCAAAGTGTCCCATAAAAGAGTGAGGTACTGCGCACACTTGTCATAACTTCGTTGTTTATCCCCCTGCATGGAGGCCAAGGACACCCAAGTGGACTAGAGCTGGACTCAACTCCCACAAAGTTCTATATTAATTGGATAATGTATATGAACAAAGTCATTCTTTTTAGATGTATGGTTAATTACTTCGTAGAAACATACGTCTTAGTTTCCTATCTGAGGCTGTGATTAAACACCACAACCAAAAGCAACCTGAGGAAGAATGCATTCGGTTTGTAGGTTAGAGTCTATCATCAGGGAAGTCAGGACAGGAACTCAGACAGAAACCTGGAGTCAGGCACTGAAGCAGAAGCCATGGAGGAGTGGCTTGCTGCCCATAGCTTGCTCAGTGTGCTTACTTTAAGCATCCAGAACTACCTACCCAGGGCTGACACTATTCCATCCTCTCCCCAGTGGTGTGGGTTAATCTAGATCAGTCATTAAGAAAAGGCTCTAAGCAGTGGTTCTCAACCTGTGGGTTGTGACCTTTTAGTGGTTTAAGGTCACTTTCAGAAGGGTTGCCTTTGAACATCTACATTATCTCTCTCTCTCTCTCTGTGTATATATATATATACACACACACACATACATTAAGCTTCATAACGGTGGCAAAATTATAGTTATGAGGTAGTAACAAAAATAATTTTATGGTTAGGAGTTACCACAACCTGAGGATCTGTATAAAATGTCACAGCATTAGGAAGGTTGTGAATTACTGTTATATAGACTTGATTACAAGCAATTTGATAGAACGTTTTCTCAACTGACATGTCTTTTCCCAGATAACTCAAGGTTATATATAAGGTGATATTAACTAGCCAGGGTATTTGAAATTGCAAAACTATTACAAATCAGAATAACTTTATATTCCCCCAAATTTACCTGTGCCCTGTTCCATTAAGTCTGTTCTCTCTCACCACAGTCAACCTTCTGTAGTGTCTGTATACATTTCAAGAGTCATGAAAATCTCACTGCATGCTGTCTTCTGTGTCTGACTTCTTATTATTTTGATGGATGATAAAATAGGAAAAAAGTGCTCCATAATTTGGGTAAGCTACAGGTGCTGACTATTGAAAATACTTGTATTCCCAAGGAAAAATGGTGAGTTAAGATGGAGTTCCATAAAAGCAAGGGACCTCCCTGCTTCTCAATTCACGAGGCATTATTCTTTCATGTTAGTTGTGCTACCACAATGTTCTTGGTTCCAACTGATGGCATTATTAGGAACTAGTAAAATCTCTAGAGGCAAGGCCTTGTTTGGTGGAAGTGCTCACTTAGGGCATGGGCCTCAAGGGTCTTTATTGTCCCCTGATATTTCTTCTAGTTTTGCTTCCTGCTAACCATGAGAGCCACTTTACTCTGCCACTGTTCTACCTGAATGACATTCTGGCTCACTGCTAAAAGCAATGTGGCCCACTGACTGTGTGTTGAAACCTTAGAAACAAAGAAACAAAGTATACTTTCCCCCTTTTAATTTGTCCACTCTCTTGGAATTTTGCTTCTGGAATGGAAAGTTGAGTAGATCAATTATAAAAACAAAAGATTTATTTTATGTATGTGGAGGAAGATGATATTTAGTTCTTTGACCTCAGGTCCTTTATTCAACTGCTCATTTATCCCTTGAACTCTTTAAGACATACTGTAATTGGGAATTGTTTTCCTTTTCTTTCCAACTATTTGTCATCCCAAATAGTAGGAAAGCCTCATGTTTCTCATCTTTCCTAGCAGCACCCATCAGATCATGATGTTATTCCCACTGTGGTCATAAGTACTCAAGGGCTAAATTTTTCTCACCAAGTTTAAATACTAGTGTTTGAAGTATTAGATATGCTTATTTTTATAGGAAAACCACATGTATTCATAGCATATTACAAAACTTTCACTTGCTTGTTCATTTATATGTTGTTTCATTTCATAGTATGCCAGTTTGCATAACAAAACAGTGTAGTTTTTATAAAGTCTGAAAATAGTTAAAAATGAAATGATGTAATTTTAATCAATTTAAGAAATATTTTCTGTTCCTTATTGACAGAAGGAAACTTCCATGTATCTCAAGTATGGTTAGCTATGGTTATCCCTAAGCATTTACCCTATTGTGAATATTAGCATGTGTATATTTTTAGTACAATGCTGTATAAAAGCCCCAAAGAGCTCTGAATGGATGATAGTCCAGTGACTCCTGTGTGGCTACATCCATAGACTGTGTTCTTTCGAATGTAGTTGAGCCAAGATTCTATTCTGTTTCAAGACTTCCAATAGAGGAGGCTTTTAAAAATGAATTTAAGTTTTACAAAGTCCTTCTAAGAACAGAAGTTGAAGGACATCACATCACATCCTGGTACAACCTGGTGATGTAGGAAGCAAACGTTGCTTTCCAGAGTTAATAGTGAGGTTACTGGTGCCTGGTGAAGTCAAATGACTGGACAGAAGATCTTCAGTGGTGAAGATCTGACTCTCTTCCCTCCATTTGCTCAACACTACCCAGAGGGTTAACACATTGTGTGACCACAGCCACGGCTTCCAAGTTCTACAAGTGAATGCTCAGTACAAACAGTGCTGCAGTGCAAACATTTTTAGGTACCTGTTATTACAGTGCTCTAGAACAATACAGCACTTCCCAAAAGCCTCTTGTGAAACAGAATTTTTTTTTATTGTTTCTGTTTTCATCATGAAGTCAATGTGAACTCTTTTTCTGCCAGCGATCAAGAAAAAATATATGAGAAGTATAAGCTTTTTCTAAGAAAATCTCTCCCTCTCTCTCTCCCTCTCCCTCCCCACCCCTCTTCCTCTTTTGGTGTTTTGAAACAGGGTTTCTATGTTATAACTCTGGCCATCCTGGAACTAACAAAGATCTGCTTGCCTCTGTTTCCCAAGTGCTGAAATTAAAGGTGTGTGTCACCGCCATCCAGCCTAAGAGAAGTTATTTAATGGCAGATTTCTGAAATAGTACTGTGATCCCTTTTTGCCACACACAAAGTTTTTCACATAGTTGGTATCTCAAACTCTTAACTTTTTTTTATTTAAAAAAATTCTCTCATATGAAATATTTCAGGTATATTTTCCCCTTCCGTAACTTCTTCAGCTCTTTCCCACCTCCCTACCCACCCATGTCTCATTTGATAACCAGAAGTCCTACTGCTATTTGACCCTAGATGACTGGATTTACCAAGGCTCAGCAGCTCATTGCTGATAATCCAGCAGAGATTGCCATGTTTCACCATTTCCAAAAGAGATGAAAAGCTGAAGCCTGTTGAAACCTGGCAAGGAGACATTTTTTTCAGTCCTTAATGACATTTAAATTGAGAAAGGGAAGGATATAAATTAATGACAAAGTGTAAAAAAAAACAGTAGTAATTTCTTCATGTTTATTAAACAGATTATATTGTGGAATTTTAGAAGAGTTCCCACTACTTGTTATTGTTTTTTAAATCCAGCATTTAAAAAAATTGAAAGAAAGAAAAAAAAAGGAAGGAAGAAAGAAAAAAAGGAAAGAAGAAAGGAATAAAGGAAAGAAACTGCAGAAGAAAAGAAAAGAAAGCAATAATTAGTCCAAAACAGGTAGCCCAGGCAGTAAAGATGCACAGTTCAACTCAAGTTCCCACTCTATGTGGAGCCTCAGGAGAAGAACCATTCACAGGCAATTGCTGTTAGAGTTTATACAGCATGAGTTCTCTGGGCTCTTAGTATAATTATTGAATGCAGACTTTCTATATTTATCCCTCTTCAAACATATTTTAGATGGGTAAACTCTCATGACTAGACCAATCTAGGATGCAAGTCCTTTGCTGCCTATCCACACCTTCCCTCCAAGGCAAGTCCTAAATAGGAGCCACATCTGTGAGCTCTGTTGGTGAGTTTAATTCAGTTTCTCCTCCCATGGGGCTCCTGACATGTAGCAAACCAGTCCTTTCTGGAAGCCACATCTGAACACTGTGAACCATGGTGAGGCTAACCCTAGGACCTTGTAACCCAAGCTGCCTGTCACTACACACCTTCTACAACACTCCAGGCTCAAATCCAAGCAGGAGTTGCATTCTCAGGTCCCTTTGCCTTGTCTGACCCAGGACACTCACTCACCTTGACTGCCAGGCCAGGCCCTGTGCCTAGCCCTAGGAAGGAGCCACACAGTGAGCTCTTGTTGAATCTGAACCAGGTCCCTGGTCTATACAACACTCAAAGCACAAGCCCAACAGGGAGGCACATTTGAGAGACTTTTCAGAGATCCTGCCTGCTCCCTGAAGACAAACAGCCTTCTAAGGATATAATATATAATATAATATAGAATATAGAATATAGAATAATATAATATATTGAAAATAAACTAATACAGAAATATTGGTACCCTCTTAGAATACTTTTCTCAATCATTTCACTCTACAATGGTGCTTATATTTGGTGGTAAGTTGTGGTTTTTATTGTTTGCTTTTTTTAAGATAATAAACCTAGTCTACTAGTCTATATCTCTTTATGGGTAAATTGAGACCACTGATATTCAGAGTCATTATTGAAAAGTATGTGTGGCTCTCAGTCACTTTATTGATTTTTTCAGACCTTGGAAGTTTCTTAGTCTTCTTTTTTTAATGTTTTCATAATATCATTCACTTTTTGCTCCTGTAGTCACTTGAGCATGTTAATCTTTCTCTTTACATTTTAGTGTTTCTTCTCCTATCCTACCAGGGTCCAAACCTTGAAAGAATACTGATTCTTATTATGCCAGCACTAATCAGCTAACAATAGCTCCTCGGTTTTGGTTGGCGTTTATGAAGCAGTTCCCCATTCATTCTAGAATGTTGACTCACTTGATAGTGCACAGGTGTTGTACAGAAGTCCACAGCTGTTGTGAGCTCAAGATGGCAGCAGTCCTGTCATACCCAGCAGTCACTCTTTCACTCCTGTTCTTTGTAGTCTCCCATCATGGTCCCTGACTATTGGCAGGGGGTGATGTAAATGTTCCAATTGTGTCTGGGCACTCCACTGAGACTTATTTACTGTACTTTGATCAGCTTTGAGTTTCTTCATTGCAACTCACTACATAAAGAAACTTCTCTGAAGAGGTCCTGGGGTTGCACTAATATGTGAGTATAGAGTTTTGAGTTTAGAGAGCAATTTGATACTGTGTTCATTTAGAAGAATAATAGTAGTATATTCTCCATTGGTGCCTGTGAGTTTCCCAACCATGGCTTCACAGAAAGACTTATGGTTTTTTGAGTTTCCTACTGTGAAGTAGGCTTTAAGTACAATCAGAGAATGGGTGGTTATTACTATAAAATTTCTCCCTCTATTATACACGTGGGCCTATCTTGCCATGCTGGTAATTGTAGTTCATGGAGTTCACAGCTGAGTGAGATGACATTTTCCCCCTTGAATCCTAGTTTCATCTTTGAGTACTATGGAACTATCTGCCCCTGAGGTGGAAGCTACCGGGCTCCCATGTTGAGAGTACTATGTGAGTAAAGACAACCTTTCAGTCACTATGTATGAAGAATGCTGGAAACTGAGTATTTACACCTGAATAGTTGTGGCTCTATTTTTGTAGATATTATATGTGTTTATGAGTTTTCAAGTGTAGTTTCATTTGGGTTCTGTTTCTATAATATTCATTGTTAGTAAACCACAGCATCAAATTCTTCCAGAGGCAATTTAAGTATTATTTTTCTGCCTCTTTTAACACCTAGAGCATTTGAGATCTTATTAGTGTTACTGTTCTAACTCATATGCTTGTCAGGTCATGTGTGTATAGTGCAGAAGGAGTCTTCCTCTTATGTAATTACTTGTCTGTGTTGTTAATGTGTTATGTTTAGTCCATTCGTGGAAATGGAACATAATTTCCCTGGTTTAATCTGAATTTCCTATAGACCAAGAGTGTCTTGACCTTAAAGGCTAGACCTTGTCTTATTTTGATGAAGTTCTTGGGTGAAATGACATTTCTTTCCTTCTCCCTTTGGCAAAATTTTTACTTCTATCCCTCCCTATGGTGACATATAACATTTCTGTAGCCCAAAGTTTCATAAAACAATCTGCATATTGCACTCTTTTAGGAGAAGAAAAACCTTTTTTCTGGGACCATAGTCATGAAGCTTCCCTGTCTTGTTTGAAAAGGCAAAAGTGCTTCTTCTGTGTATGGACTAAGGGACCAATAATACAACAACAGGGAAAGGGAAGGCCAATATTGTTTTTCATTAAAGCAAGTCTATCACCACCAGATGCTTTAATTACTGACAAGTTTTTGCTAAATGAGAATGAGGTATCCCTCATTCCCAAGGCTTATGAAGTATCTCAAAGTATATACCTATTTTGATTGGCTTTGAACAATTTATTCAAATTTCAATTTCGCTACCAATGTTTTCTATGATAATCTTCCCATCTGTGTATCCTTACAAACTGACACATGTATGCCCTGTACTGCTAATAGGCTCTTACTCTTTTAAATTAGTTGATCTGATGACTGCAAATTCAGCTCTCTGCTAGATTTCCCCAAAATGTTATCTTTATAAGAGCTAGATTAGCTGTTGTTGATAGGCTGGGATAGCATTCTCTTTGCCTTTCTACTTTCTTATGAGAAACAAAGTTTCCAGGTTTTTCCAGTTTTTGTTGTTTGCAGAGCTATCTTTATCCTTCTATCTTTAGGCTATGCAGAGTCTGGTATCAGAGGACAAGAATAGCAATTGTCACAATCCCATACTTTTTATTTGTAAGAATCCATTTCATTTATGTTTATTAATACAATGAAGCTATTTGAGAGAGTATCTGTACTGAGTACAGTGAGATGGCAAACAAGAGGTTTGTTATTAATAATGTAATGGTTGCAGTGACTAATCAAGTCTCATAGTGTAAGAAAAAATAATATTCACTCTCAAGTCAAAACACATGCAGTTTCTTGACTTGGGCTTCTGTCACTTATTTTTAGGGTTTTGTTGTTGTTTTTCCTAGAGAACCAGTTTGAGGGCTAGAATTGTTAAGAGCTTCATGAGTTTTGGCAACATGTCTACTTCTGAAGAGAGAAGATAGGTTAATTTATGTTGGAAAGTCACCATCTTCATACACGGGACTCAGCTCCATCCTAAGAAGGAAGCTAATCTCAAGTTGTATTTTTGTATGAAACATGTTTCATACCTTTCCTCACATAAGAATTTTACACTTAGGAATGTAAGTTCTGTTCTGCAGCCCCTGAATTTATAGTGGAATTCAGTCCAACATTCCTGGTCTTGGGTGGGGACCAGACCTTCTCATTCAAAACCATAGCTTGACTCCTTGTATTCTGCTTCTTGTTTCTTCTTCCAGCTCTTCCACCACACTGAAACAAGACTGGAGATACTGGAGCGTGGTGCTTCTGTACACATTTCTTTTTCTTTGTTTCTTTTTACTAGATATTTGAGCATTTTGTACAAAATGGTTTGATCATATTCACCTCCTCTCTACTCTCTATCACCCCTTTTTCCCTCCTTCTCCCTACCCTTCGCTTTACGTCTCAGTGACACAGAGCAGATGGAACACGGCCACTGTTCGAACTTCGATCAAGAATCAAGTCAGTCAACCCTTCTGTGGGGACGTTGGCGTCCTCCACTGGAAGTAACGTTTCCTACAGAGGTTAGTGGCTGCTCTCTTTGCCAAAGTGAGAGTCACTGGAGCTCGGGGAGTGCACAGGTGTCTGGAAATACATCTGCACTGGATAAGCCATGCCCAAGCTCCCAAAGCCTCCAAATCCAAAGCACCCGGGAAAAAAGAGAGGAAACAAGGATGCTCCACTGAAACAGGAAGGTGGCCATACCGACCAGATGACTCCTGTAACCAAGAAAATCAGTTCCTATTTTACAGCAATTCCAGCTGCTGTGATGAAGTTCTCAAATCTCCAAAAATGTAAACAGTCTGGCGGTTCAAGTGGCAAGAAGTTATCAGATCCAAAATACGATGGTTCCTTGGAGGGGCCATTCGGCTTTGGCCCTCTAGTTTTTCCTGCTTTACAACGTTTCAACAACATCAAGTTCTTCATGGGTGTGTACTTTGTGGTGGTGCTAGCTCATGGTAAGTTGGAGAAGCAGGTTTGCTCTGGTGAGTGGAGGAGTGAGGGAGACTTGAGGCTGACAAGGCGTGAAGGAGACACTGGATGGCCTCTGGCTTGTTTTCCACAAGTGAGTAGAATCAAAATCATTTAATCCAGTGTTCTTTTGTAGCCTCCAGCATTTGGCCACCTGCTTGGCAGGGTGCACTCCATGCTGTGTGTATCAGCTTTTGTCATCTGGATAGAGAGCTGATGAGAAGGTGATGTTGAGTTAGTTCATAATATTTGATGACCAAATTAATTCTGGGTTGGATCTCTTGATGATTAAAATAAAGTTGTAAACAGCATTGTCAACATAAGGTGAATTCTGCTCACAGTTTGAAACGCTGGCAAATGAGCTTTTTGTCTGGTCTTTTTCTTTCTTTAATCTGACAGAACTGTGAGACTTTAAGCAGTCAGCATGACAGGAGAAAAGCACAAGGCTGTTTTTGTCTCCTCCTTCTAGCTTCCTATTCCTCTACCTCTTTTTCTGTTATTTTAGTTATATATTGTATTTAAAATTTTTGTTAATGTAAATAGTCTCCACTATTTTTTCAATAGTTCCTAAGCTCTTTCAATACATTTCTGCCTTACTTTAATTTGCAAGTGGTCTGGTTAATGGGAAACTATATCTGTCAATGCCTTCCACCTGGCACTCAAACTTAACTGTTGCCAGTTAGAGGCCCCGGCAATAGATATCAAAAGTATAGCCAGAATTTTCTATCATTCTCTAGATTGGGAGGTGATTTAGCAGCTGGAGCAATACTGACTGATTGAAGTTCTTAGATCCAAAGAAGGGAATAGACAAGAGTCTAACAGCAGCAATCCTGAATGTTTCTGCAGCACTGTGCTCCTGGGGTCTGGCTCTGGCAACTACTGGGGCAGCAGACCAGCAGATGATGACCTGGTTCTCAGAGCTTTAGGAAGAGTATAGACATCTGGATCCCTTCAAACCATGGAGTGTTTGAGGTAGTTGGACAACAGCAGCTATGGTTATAGCAGCATGACTGTGATCCAGCTGCTTTGAAGACATATCATGAGCTTTAATTTGTATCTGTTGTTGCTTTTCACTCCAAGAAATGTAGTCTTTTGTAGGTATTCCCTGTATCAAGTTATTTTTGTTGCACGCAGTATGATTGTTTTCTTTGTATGCTGGATGATGGTTTGTATCATTATGCTATCATTTACTTAATGTTAATGGACATGAAAATTTACACTGAATATATGCATTGTTCTTTTGTTTTTGCAAAATAATGAAAATGCTTAGAAATGTTAAACTTCAAGAACAGAATCCTAGCAACAGCACAAGTTATATTTAGAAATACAAGTTGGTTTCAACAGTCTTTCTAGTTTCAATTAAAAAAAATAGGCAAACATTATTAAATTATTTATTAATTATTTGTAATTGATAGATTGAAAAAGATGAGGTGTTACAATGGTAATTGATCTTTAACAATAGAGGTAGTTACAAATATTTTCTGAAATTCAAGGAAAAATATTTCGTGGAGGTTGGTAAAATAATTTTATAGATTTTACTCATTCCTAATTTTATAAAATTAACTTCAGCCTGTGTAAAGTTTTCTTTGAATGATTGCAATTATGCTGTCTTTTGTCCATTAAAATTTCTTATATTGTCTTTTGTTTTTCTTTTTCTTTTTAGGTATGATATTTTCCCTTGTTGATCTGAGTATTAGCAGATTTGACGAGATATTTTTTCTGTCTGGTACAATGGAAATGATATTGTATAACAGTGATTATTTCGCAGCTTTACTGGTAGCGTTACCTGTAGGATACTTTGGAAGTAGAGGGAACAGGTCAAAATGGTCAGCTGCTTCTGCCATGATGATAATATTTGCATCAGCTTCATTTGCTGTTATATACTTAAAATATGAAATTGTAAAACCAGTGGAAGAAAGTGAAGGTAAGATTTTCAAATATACTATCATATACTAAGTCAATAGAGTTTTAAATCTTTGGTTCAGCAAGTTTAAAATAGTCCATGATGTCTGTGTATACTTCCTTCTGTATTTATGTAACCATGCTTATTAACAATTACCTGTAGCTCTATGATTTACCTCTCATAGACTACATAACTCTATGAAAGAATATTGTAGGGTCATTTATAAAATTATTTCTTGTATATCATATTATATATGTTAAAAATCTCTTGTGAAGTCCTGTAGTTCATATTAATTTCCACAAAAATAATTATTCCATTCATTCTCTTCATAGCACAAACCCACATAACTTCAAATATAGGAATAAGCTTACACATACAGAAGGGTTATTTTTTCTAATTACTCCTACCATTTCAGAAGTCAGATGATACTCTTGGATGTAACATATCTGTAAAGAGAGTGTCTCTGTCATGTTGTTAGTAGTTTATTCTACAATCATTTTGCTATTCCTAGTAAATACAAAGTACTTGAAATTTCAAACACTATTATCCCAGATCCTTCCTTTCCATATTACAGGCTTTTATATAGATGTTTAGCTGGACTTTAGTAAGACATTGTGAATAAGGGATATGTATATGTATTCATGGGTTTATGTTTGTAAATATTTTTGAAGTTTACAATGTTTGGTATATTTATGGTGTTTATAAAATTTAAATTTGAAGTAGTTAATATGATACTATTTTAATATTAATATAGTTATATACTATGTAATGCATACAAATATAAGAACTGTATATTACACATTTTTGTAATATGTTTTCCTCTATTTATAAAACTGACAGCTTTTTGACTGAGAAGAAGACATATCAAAAGAGGGGAATACAAAACATTTTATTCCTTTATTCTCCTAACTATATCTTGGACAGAAATGGTGGAATCTTCAGAAAATTGTCCTGATAAATATTAAAATTCTGATCAGTGTTTAAGAGCATGTACTACTGTAGCTAGAAGTTTTGAAGGATTTTTGTGATTTTGGTTTGCCTAAAAGCACAGAATGGATTTTGGAATATATTTTTTTGCCTATCCCAGGGTTAGTGAATGAGAGTGAGTTTGAAATAAACTATTCATTACTGGTGGCTACAATTTGTTTATGTGCCACTATGAAAAACAATTTTTCGGTGTGTAGCTTTTCCTTGTGATTTTATGCAGCTTGGACTTCTGGGAGCTTTGCTCAGAATGTATATTGGTTGAGGTCTGGAGATTCCAGAAAGGAAATAGGGTTTGGGGATACTGAGTTGAGATGTTATTTCAGCTCACTATAAACTCCCACTCTTCCAGATGAGGCCACAAACACCAGTGGTGAATATTTCCTTGTTTCTTACTATTATTATTTTTTCTTTGCTTAGCTAGAGGGTAAACAGGCATGGAGGCAACCTGCTGCATACTACTCTTACAGCGTACCTGACTCTGGCCTGACTCTGGTTCTAAGCAAGCACATCATGTAGTGGCTACCCATAATTCTCTAAATAAAGGGATCTGATTTCCTCCTCTTGTCTCTGCAGGCATTGGCTTACACACACACACACACACACACACACACACACACATCAAATATGAAATCTTTAAAAGTTGTTATCAGTGTTGAGAAGTAGTCACAGCAGTAAAAACATGTTTTTCTTCCTATTGAATCTTGTCTAAATCATCTAGAATTTCTACATTTTTAACTTGGGATTAGGTACATAATCATTATTGACTATGCATTCATACTCTAATGAATACACACAGATACACACACATACTCACACACACACACGAGTTTCTGCTTTTCCTCATTTCATTTACCCCTCTTCTCTTATTGCTATGTCTCAGTTTTTTTTCTGTTCTGTCTTTTTGTGCTTTCTTTATTAGACACTAGTCTCCTCTTCCATTATTATTTCTTTGAACCTCTTTGGTATAGTCCATAACTTTCCATTTTCTATTTTGTTATCTCCTCAATGATTACATCTGCTATCTACAATGATGACAGGTTCATATTCAACCTTGTGCCTAAACAAACATGTAGACATCATACTTCATCACATCTTGAAAAATACAACACAAAATTTCTCCATAAATTCTGGAAGATAGCCATACTACATTGTCACATTTGTTTCCTATACATTCATATAAAGTGATACATTTCTCATCCTGACCATTTTCTCAAGAGATATACTGAGCTCAGTTTTGTGGTGACACACACCAGTGTTTCCAGCACACTCAGAATGATGGCTACTTTCTTGTCTTTCATGGGTACTAGAGTATAATGACACATGCTCTCTCTGATCCTCATAGGTACTATTTCCCTTCTTTTGTAGATTGTTTTCTGTCTTCCAACAGGACATATCAACATCTTTCAAGCTTTCTCCATTGAATGCTTCCAGCTTATCTCTTCCAGCCTTATCTCAGTGTTCTTTTATCTCCTGCGTGTAAACCTGGGGATTGTATCATACAACAGTCCTGTCCGTATGCCAGGTTGCTGTTGAGTTCTGTGATAAATCTGCTGCTGCCAATTGGACATCCTAATTTCTTCACAAATGGATCTATTCACAGAAAATCTTGTGAGTTCACACACTATTCTAACTTTGAGAGGACATTAGGTTTTCTTTTTTAGTTCTTGTTGGATGGAAATGATATCATAGAGGAAAATTGACTTAATTTCTTAACATTGAAATTTTTAATTCAGACTACCCTTGCATATTAGGATTCTTCACTTCTTCCCTCCAGGTAAAATGAAGGAGTGACCATTCTGTGTGCTCCTGCCTCATTCTTTGTTCCATTAGTGATCCCCTTGTACTGCTCTTGGCAAGTCTGCGTTCTTGATCGGATCTCACTCACAATGCTCAAATGCACTGCATTTTTTCTCATTAAAAAAATCCTGAACACTGCTTTTGTTTTTTAATTAAAATGAAATTCTTTCCACCTTTCCTTTTCTGTCTTCCAATCCCTTCCACATCATCCTCCCAAACTCCCCTATGTTCTTTTCTCTTTCCAGTTCCTTACACCCCCACCCCACTTAGTTGATCTTAAATTTATGGCCTCTTATTCTTTATTATTGTTATACCTTAATTAGGGAAGGGGGAGATAAGGTCTTTTAAATTTCCTTAAAATTTATAATTATTAATATGTTTTATCTGTTTGACTGTTTTGAACTTACACATGTATGCATACCATACACATGCCTGGTGACTGCAGAGATGAGAGAAGCTGTTAGAACATGGAACTGCAAGTTCAGATGATTTTGTGCTGCCATTTAGGTCCTTGAAATAGAATCTAGGTCTTCTGAAAGAGCCCCAGGGCTTTGAATTCCTGAGTTTCCTCTCCAACTCCAAGTCCTTACTCTTAAAGAATAAAAATAGCAGACATGCTTACAGTCAGTCCTCCTTGTATCACCGTTTGAAATCCGCTTGTTTTCATACATGGTATTGTGAAAGATCTCTTCACGTTTCTTGATTTTCTACACATATTTCTTTGTTGAACTTCAACATGACTCTTATACAAAATGTTAAAACAATTATTTCTGTCAAGTCACTAACATAACATATGCTATAAACTATAATGAAAACTTGTTATGAATTTATAACTTTAATTAATTTAGAAGTTTATTATTTTTAATATTGAACACTTCTTACTTCTTGATAGGTTCACTTTTTGTTGTTGCTGTGTATGCTACTTATATGTTAATTATAATCTTTA
Source organism: Cricetomys ansorgei (assembly GCA_026225945.1). Taxonomy (NCBI): domain Eukaryota; kingdom Metazoa; phylum Chordata; class Mammalia; order Rodentia; family Nesomyidae; genus Cricetomys; species Cricetomys ansorgei. Next base: position 437,564 of record JAMJFZ010001360.1, on the reverse strand, counting down.
ATTTCCTTAACAAAGAATTATCAAAAGATTAGTTTTATTATAGCAGTGAGAAACATTGTTTTCAGGTATTGGTCAATGAAAAACTCAGAAATTATTAGGGGCAGATAGAAGGAGACTCCCAAGAAATCACCAGGACTCGAGATCAATGTAAGAGCAAGAGGTTTATTTCCAAGCTTTGGGGTCTACTCTCACAGATCCCTCAAGTGAGGTAGGTGAGAGTGACAATAGCACATTCCAAGCATGGTTTATATATGCTTTTTCAAGGCAGAGCCCAGCAACAGAGTACCAGGCAAAATTCCATTGGCTACACAATCATGTGGGTACCAACCCTCAAACTGATGGGTGCTGGCACACAGGAAGGTTGCAGGCTTCTAGAAAATGCAAACACAGGGTCTCAGTCAATGTGGGTGGGGGGAAGCTCCCAGCCCAAGGCTGTCAGTCAGTGATCCATATCTTGTTTGTCCCAGAAACAAACTTTCTTACTCTAGTTCCAGGAACTATTCTAAGTCACTTTGCTCCTGACTTGGTCCTACACAGTTCTGTGATTTTTAGAAGCCTGACTAAAGTTTGGCTGCTTTGGTCTAGTTCTTTCAACAACACCCCCACCCCCCCATTTTACTTGTGACTGTTCCAATCATGGAACAGCTGTTTCTAGCTCCTGATCACCAGCATTGGTTAGTTCATAGTCACCCTCGGGGGATTTTTTTAGAAGCCAGTACTGTTGTCTGAGAACCATAATCTGTACCTCACTGATTCTTTCTCTAACAAAAGCCAGTAGTTTATGTAAAATGAAGCGACAAAGGTTAGAGCCAAAAATAACATTACCAAGGGTCCCAATAGCGTAGATATTAAAGTTGTCATCCATAGGGATGAATGAACCAGGATTCAAACCAGCTCTGTCTTTGCTTTTGTTCTCACTTTCTTTTTACAAGTCCTTCTCTGATTTTGGCCATGGAGTCTTCGACTACTCCAGAGTGATCTATATAAAAACAACATTCCTCACCTAAAGCAGCGCAGAGTCCTCCTTGTTGGAGAAAAAGTTAATCCAAACCTCTCCTGTTCTGTAGCACAACCTCTGAGAGTGAGGTTAATGACTCTTGCAAGTGGGAAATAGAATTTCCTATTCTTTTTATATCTATATCAATGACAGCTTGCAGACTCTGGTACTGTTGTCCCTGTAGAAATAGGGAGGCGGTTCCTGTAGCAACTCCTGTTTCCCCCACCCCTCATAGGAGTGACACTGTGAGAACTGTTAAGGGTTTTTGTTCTAAGTGGGTGTTTTATCATATTGTCAGCTTAATGTATCTGAGTCTATCTGGCCTCAACAGGTAATGTTTTGGTGTGCCAATAGGCACTATACACTCCATGTCCCCAGTCCTAGGGAGTCAATGTTCCAGCCAGTTTCTGCTGAGATGGGATGTTGTTCTCAGGGGCCCCACACAGTCAAAGCTGGGGTTGGAATGTTAGGCAGCAGGGTACATCTGGTTTGCTGATCCAGCAGAGAGGATGGTGGGGAGAGTGAGGGGGTGGTCACATCATCTGTGCTGGCCATCGGCTTTCAGCAAGTCCAGGACTCACAATAGTTGCAGCAGTTTGATTCTTGAATGTTGTCTGTTAGCTATGTGGGATCTGATGAGACAGATTAAAAACTAGAGGCAGAAGTTAAAGTTCACAGAAGCTTACATTTGGAACTTTTATCATTGTAATTCACATTGTAGAAAGAACAGCAAACAGGTGTTTGTTAAACAGCCAATGAGAATCACCTCAGACTCGAGCCTATTTAGGCACTGAAAAACATATATTCTTAGGGACTTTAAAGTGGGCCATGATTTACACAACACAAAATCTGCATTTTAGTCAATTAATATTTGTTTACAGAGTACAGTATCCTAAAAAGTTTTCAAGTAAACAAAACCAGGTGAATAAAATAAGATATAAAAACACGTGTCGTATGCCACCAAGACAAAATCTGTCATTTTAAATGTAGAGAATGGTTCTTGGCTTCCTTTAGCAATGAAGTATGATTTAATATATATCTAGAAGAGAATGGGGGAGCTAAGCAAGCCTCTAGACCTGGAACAATCTGGATAAAAACAAATATACCAGCTCATCAAAACATATAGTCAGTTATAACTTTGAACCTTTGAAGTTTACGTTGCTCTCTTATACCTTTTTAACTTTTATCTCAAACCACCTTCTCACCTAAAATCAATTTCTCAGACCATCACAACTTAATTAGGCTTTTATATCTGCAGAGACCTCATAACATTCTTTTAAATGCGAATATTTTTTTCCTAGACCTTAAACTTTTAATCTGACTACCCATCAGAGACATGAGTTGTTATTATCCAGAGCAGTCACATTTAGGCAGGTTTTGTTTTGTTTTTTTTTTTCATGAAGGGATAGTAAAAGTTACATCAAAAACCTGTTTATCTTTTAAGAGGGAGACTGTTAGCAAGACAATCCTGTTTGTTTTATTCAGAAAGGGATTCTAGTAGCCTCAGAGAGAGGAACTGGTTTTCTATTGCTGTTAAACTAACAGAATTACAGTTAGCCATCAATGCCACCAGAGATCTGGGAATACTAAATTGTAACAAAAAGTGTAACTCAATTACAATGACAGAGACTTACCCATACCTAGACAGAAGACCCTGCACTTTCTGTGTTCTCTGTGACCTTATGAGGAACAGAGGCCTCAAGGCAATGACAGTCTTCCGTTGCCAGGCCAGTGTTCAGTTGCCTGGCCAGTAGCTACCTTTCTGTGTGAAAGACTCAGAGGGATCGGCTCTGTGCAGTAAAAGCAGGGTGTTCTACTCTCTACTGTCTTATTTTCCCATTGTTAGGCAGAGCCATGGCAGGTGAGGCATTGGGCAGTTTTGCTCAGTGGTGCATTATCACAATCCAGATGAGATTGCTCTGCCCCATCTGTCATCTCTGGAGGTGCTGGAGTCACTGCCAGGATCTGTGTTCTCTACTTGTAACTACAATTAAAATTCATAATCAGAAGATCTCTGTGGGGTGAGGGCCATTTATGTTAAGTATCTCTTATGTTGACTCTAAGTATCTCTACGTTAACAAAACTTTGCCTATAAAGTTTTTCCTGCTTTGCTGTACTATTTAGGTCATTGTAAACATCTTTTTAACTTTTGTAAAAGTCCAAAATTTTCTTAAAGTAGTTTAAAACCTTCCAACTTTGTGAAAGTAATATCCCATAGTATAATGTACACATTTTTATTCTTTCAGCAGCATTTTGTCGTTTAGGCCTAAGGTAGCTGTTACACTAGACCTCAGATATCACATGGCCCCTCAATTTTAAAATTGCAAGTTCTTTTACAAACAAACTTCAGTTATTTTTATTTGTTTTGTTTTAAACACTTTACGCTTAACCTGAAATATTTGACTGTCAGCAAATTTGCATTCCTGTATAAGAATACACAGAGATATAGCTTTTGATATCTTATTAAACATGCTTCTTTAAAATTCTAACTTTATAAACCTTATTTTAGCATACAAAAACACCATATAAAATCTATCTTAACTTAATATTTTCTTTTTAGATTTACACCAGAAAACACATCTTTAAAACACATTCACAAGAGGGTTGGTATTGAGGCCTCAGTTATGTAGGGACCACTCTGATGAGTTAAACTTCCCACAAGTCCACCCTCGTGACCCTTCACCTTCTCCTCAGGCTCTCCAAAGGAGGGCAGAGTACCTGCTCTGTACTGGTTCCCTACCCCTGTGTATATTCCTTCACATACTGAGTGTGCCATCCTGCTATTCCACACAGACCTAAGGCAGCCACACTTGGGTCAAGTTTCCTGCCTTTTAGTTCTAGGGGCAGCAGCAGGAAGGAGGGAACAGGGTGTTCTCCCCAGACCTATTTGCTTCTCACCTCCCTCAGCCTCCAGGAACTCTCTTTATCTCTCTGGCAGGGAGCCTTCTGTGAAGGGTAGCACATGGGATGCCCTTGGGACTTGAATTAACTGAGCTGTTTCTTCCTGCTCCCCCAGGACAAGGTCCCCTCCCTCCTGGCCTTGTGCTCAGGATCAGTTCTTTCTGGCCTGTTATGATTCTGAACATTGACTTGAATCACAAAGTGAATCCTTATCCTGGTGACTCAAATAAAAGTATAATTTCACATACAGATAGAGAAATCTTTAGACACATAGAAAATCAGGCCTGGAAGAACAGAGAAACCTTAGGACTTTTTCAGGGACAACTTGTTGCTTTTTGTTTACTTTCCCTAGTTAACCCTTTCCCTCCTGCCGCTGAGAGCCCCCAAACCAAGGGTGAGTGAAACTGGCAGCCCAGCTTTATGGAAAACCAGGTCCATCTGGAAGCAGCACTGGCTAGGGTGGGCCCCAGAGGTCTGCTCAATGCATTGCCCCCTCCCAACAACTTACCTTCCACCCCTTGCTTACTGGCTGGCCCTGCTGAGGTGTGGGTGGGGGAGCAGCACTGCCATTTCCCACAGCATGTGAGAGGAGCTGCTTGGCCCATGTTAGATCTCGAGTGTTACACAGGAAAACAGACAAACACAAAATGGACAACCATGAAATAGAGACAAACATGAAACAGACAAGACAGTGGTACCACACAATTTCTCAGAAATTCTTAGATGCCTAGGAACAAAATGTATGTATTTTTCTTTTTTCTTTTCTTTTCTTTTTTTTACTTTAACTGACTGATATGTTGCTCTGTCCTTGACTTCCTCAAAATGAGACATAATTATGTCGAGTGGTCCAGATAGAGTTTGTCCCATGTCCCAAAACGAAGTCAGTCTGAGTCCAACCACACACACACACACACACACACACACACACACACACACACACACACACACACAGAATCACACAGAGACAGCTGCGCACCTTCCTGTGCTTCCAGAAATGTGTTAAGTAATCACTTGGCACCACCATCTGCCCAGAGCTCTAGGCTGCAGAGTCTGTCAGTGGAAAGGCTTCCATGGCCTTCACAATCCCAAATGGGTCCTCCTGACCCCGAGTTTCCTGAAATGAGTCCTATGACCCCAGATGGGTCCTCTCACAAACCAAGCTTCTAAAACGTCCCTGCAGACCCTGAGTTTCCCAACATGGGTCCTCACATCCCCAGATGGGAGTCTGGAGCATCCTCCAGACCTTCCATGGCTGTAGTGTCTTGGTATGTCTGCCCACTATGTCCTGCCATTTTCAGAACCAGCACCAACATTCCTCCTGAACACCTGCTTATCAGAAATGAAAGTAAACAGAAATTCCTCTATACTCACTCACTCAGATGAACTCACACAGATGAACCATCTTTGTCAGTTTTTGTGCACACTCCCTAGGCCAAGATAGTAGTTACCTCCAACTGGAGGGTCCTCTCCTGGTGATTGGGAAGGTCTCAACTTCCTGGTCAGGGAACCAAGATGTTAGGGGCAGTTGGAAGGAGACCCCTGAGAAATCACTAGGACTCCAGATTGATGTAAAAGCAACAGGTTTATTTCCAACACATTGGTGTCTACTCTCACAGATCCCTCAAGTGAGGCAGTTGAGAGTGACAATCAGCACATTCCAACCATGATTTTCAATGGCAAAGCCCAGAAACAGAATACCAGGCAAAATTCCATTGGCTACGCAATCATGTGGGTACCATCCTTCAAAATGATGAGTGATGGCACACAGCAAAGTCACAGGCTCCTAGAAAGTGCAAACTCAGGGTTTCAGTCAATGCGGGTAGGGGGAAGCTCCCAGCCCAAGGCTGTCAGTCAGTGGTCCATATCTTGTTTATCCCAGAATCTATCTTTCTTACTCTAGTTCCGGGAACTGTTCTGAGTCACATTGCCCCTGACTTGCTGACTGATGGCCTTGGGCTAGGAGTTTCCCCCACCCGCATTGACTAAAACCCTGAGCATGCATTTTCTAGGAGCCCACAACCTTGCTGTATGCCACCACCAATCAGTTTGAGGATCCGTACCCACATGACAGTGTAGCCAATAGAATGTGCCTGGTATTCTGTTGCTGAGCTCTGCCTTTGAAAAGCATATATAAAGCATGCTCAGAGTGTGCTGAGGGTCACTCCCATCTGCCTCGCTTGAGGAATCTGTGGGAGCAGAAACCAACGCATTGGAAAAAAATCTCCTGCTTTTGCATCGATCTCAAGTCGTGGTGATTTCTTGGGGGTCTCCTTCAGTCTGCCCCTAACAGATGAAGTGGCCATTTTAATCTTGAACTCACAGAAGATTGAATAATTGTACATAAATTATCCAAAACAAAGTTTGTAAACACCCTATCATGGAGTTGAAAGGAGAGCACAGGTCCTCATACATTCCTGAATATTTATATGTGGCTACATGTTGCTGAGAGACAGGGAGACAATCCAGCAGTGTAATCCTTGGAAAGGTTCCCATGGTTCTGGAACCATCCCTTTTTCCATCATTCTATAAACAATTCTACTGCAACTCATTGAGTCATTACAAAAAGTAGAAGTGGAATGCAGAAGAGTGGTCTAGTTGAGGATAGGGATCCAATTAGTGGAAGTGTGAAGCAGACAGAGTAAAGAGAATACATCACAGACATGCATGAATATATTATAAAGAAACCAATTGTACACATTATGTAGTATTATATTTAAAAAGACAAAAAAAAAGATAAATATGCTGGGTTTAATAATTTTAATGACATTTGCCATAGGGTTATGTATTATTACAAAGAAACTAAGCCAAACATCTTTTCACTAGTGAAATTGGCTGTAACCTTTATTAATTTTTCTACAGTATATCAAGAGAGTGTGTTAAATTTCAGCCAAGATGGTCTTTATAATTTTGTGTCAGCTGCATAGCTCTACCTATATCTTATCTGATGTGTGTACACCCTAAAACCATGTGAATACAAAAATAAGAAATACCCTGTCATCCAGAGGATTTTAAAATCTAATGTGTAGATAAACACATAGTAACTAAAGAAATCTTTAGGACTTAATACCTCGTTTTTATGAACCCATGGTTCCTTAGTTGACTTGTAAAAATCCTGACATATGCAATTCATAAGTAGGTAAGGTATGTTTTTGGCTCACAGTTTCAGAGCTTTCCCTCCATGGTTGCTAGGCTCTATTCACTCTGAGACCTAAGGTAGGCAGAAAACTGGAGTGTGCAAAGGAAGTTGCATCCTCATGGTAGGAAAAAAGAGAGTCAAGATAGGAAGGGGCTAGGATGAGATATACCTTTCAGAGACTATGTTGTATCTCCCTCGAGTTTCTAAGAACCTCCCCAAATAATAACAACAAGCAATTATGTATTTAATACAAGACTTTAGGGAGGTATTTCACATTTATACACCATAATAGTATATCATAGAAGCTAGTGGGTCTAAAATAGGAAATTATTTCAACAAAGTAGTGCACATGTAATTTAAAAGTTGTTAAAGGAAAGGACCTTGGAATTAAAATGGTGGGATTTGGTGGTTCATATCATCCATGGCATTGCAAGTACTTTTACTCTGGGCCAAATGCTGAAGAACTGGATGCAAAGTATAGGGAATTGAGTGCATATGTATTATGTATGCATAAATGTGTGTATATAAGCATTATGTGTTCATTTAATCTTCTGCATATAAACAATCTCTGTCTCATAGTATATGTGTTTCTTCCAGTATTCCCATACATTTTTAATTGTGCTATTTCTGTTTAAAATATGATCAGTAGTTGACTGTATGACAACACTCAATGTAAAAATATTAAGTAAAAGAAAAAAGCATGGTGGTGCTGGCAACCAAAAATTAATTGTATGTTTAAATTTAATTCAATTCAGTAAAGTAAATTTATTATCTTCCAAAGAATTGTGCATAGATGAAGACCACAGGACAACACAAAGTTGTGAGGAAAGCAAATTACCATACAAATCAACATGCATCTATCTCTTCACCATTGGGCAGGTTCTCCATGGAGTATCCTCGATGCCACTTTTTATCCTTGCTGTGACCTACATTTTTGACCACATTCCCATTCACTCATCTGGACTCTACTTAGGCAAGTTTGTTTCTCTAATATATGGTCCATCTTGAATACTCACTGAGTTTCTGTATGTTTTGACCGACACAGAAGTACTGTTGGCCCTGTGATGACACTGCACTCAGTAGTGATGGCTTGTGTGCTTGTCTTCAAAATCACATTGATACACCTCATTTTGAGATTTGGGACACTAGACAAATCACCTAAACATCACTGAAATGAAGACTAGGAAAAAAAAACCATGTATGCTTTAATTGGCAAAACTTTCTCTCTGGAGAAAGAAGGGGGAGGAGAGAGCGAGCACATCTTGTGTAAAATATGTAATACAACAGAAGAAAACATTGATACATCCCCAAATAATCTATCTTTATTTACACTAATTGATTCTGGTTCTGGTAGGTCAGAATGAAATTGTTCTTTGACAGAGATATCTAGATATCATTCACAAAAATACATATAATGTACTCTGAAAACATCTCAAAAGTAAGTACTTTGGGAGCATGCCTGTTGTCGCAGACATCAGGAGACTGAGGCATGAGCATTATGGGTGCAAAGTGCATCTAGACTGCATGTCAAGTACCAGGTCAGTTAGAGCTATATAACAAGAGAATATTTCAACAACAACAACAGCAGCGAGAAATTAGTAATAAATTGTACTGAAATAATATAATTTTTCAGCAAGGGTAATAAATTCATTCTAATAGACTAAAGTAAATAATATATATATTTACATATAACTTTAAAAAGAAGTACTTGTGTCTTACTAGCACTGGACAAGATTGGTAGAACATAGCAATTTTAGTTTTGCTTAACAGAAATTAAGACACCAATCTGTACTATAGCAAGGCTAACTATATTGCCAGTTCCTGCGACTCTGGAAGCTTTGATGAATAATGCAAAGGTAATTATGAAAATGCATTGTCTTACTCTAGTGACATATTAAAGGAAATATATCTTATTTATGTCCACATTTGATCTAAATATATTTCTGGTACGTTAAATATGTAGATAAAACTATGTTCATATTTAAATTGTCTGAGTAAAACCTGGTTAGATAAGAGGTTATGCCATCCAGTTGTACTGTCAGGCACTAGTCCAGATGATTCTCTGCTGATGTCTTTGATACGATTAACATTGACAATAGTAAAAACTGAGTAACCAGATGACATTTATAGTAAAAAACAGGACTCACTCAAGCAATGTAAAGAGCTAACAGCACAGACTGACTGTTCCCAAAGAAGCAGCAATTGTGGCTTTGGCCTGGGATCAAATGGAAAACTCTTTTCAAGTCTTGCATGAGTTTCCCACTAGCTTCCTGATCTTCTAGTTTGGGACTATTAACATTGGTTCCGGAATATATTTACAATGTCTCCCTCCCCTTTTCACTCCCAGCACTTTCTCTTCCCCCTTTCCTACCAATATTCCCTCTTCAAGTAAGAAAATAGCATGAGAAACTTTCAGAAATTGCAAATCATTCAGCTATTTTTCTTGTGACCAAATTATATTGTGAAGCTGTTTGGTGCTGTGTTAATTTTCAAGCTATCGCGGATCTTCCACAAGTACTGGGATATACTCTTGGTTATGTATTTGCAGCACATAATGTAGATCATCTTCAGAATCAAACTGTGAAGGAAACGTAAGTCATTCTTTTTATTTTAATATTTAGTTTATGTTTTATAGAATATTTGGGGAGTATATTCCTTGTTGCTTAGTGTCTCTGTGTCTGTGTATTATAGTGCCTTTGTCTTTTGCTTAACAGTTAATAACCACCTATAAGTGAGTACATGCCGAATTATTCTTTCTGGGATTAGTTTACCTCTGAGAAATGAGTGAGGTAATGATTTTTTTTCTTGTTCCATCCATTTTCCTGAAAAATTCATGTAGTCATTTTTTTAATAGCTGAGTAGTATTACATTGTGTAAATGTTCCAGGATTTCATTATCCATTCTTCACTTGAGGAACATCTAGGTTGTTTCTAATTTCTGGCTATTATGAACAAAGCTGTTATGAACATAGTTGAGCAGGTGTCCTTCTGGTAGGATGGAACCTCCTTGAGGTATATGCCCAGGAGTGGAATGGCAGGGTCTTGAGGTAGGTTGAGTTCTACTTTCCTCAGTATGGAGCTGCCATACTGATTTCCATAATACTGTGATTGTTGAAACTCAAGAGAGACTTTCAAATGTCAAAGATATGGAAAGATTTTCCAAGGAATTAAAATTCACTGAAATCCAAAGGCTATAAATATTCAGTAACAATAAGGTCAAATGTCATCCACTGGATTACATTGAATCATGTCATGTAAAACATAGTATCATCTAGCTCTCAGACATTAAAAATAAGAAAAGATTTTTCAAGGCAATGAAAGAATATATATATATATATATATATATATATATATATATATATATATATATATATCATGCAAAAGTGCTCAGATTTATCTAGTAACATACCGCTTATCAGAAAACTTAAATACAATGAGAGCATAATTTTTATTTCTCTTATTTTTTGAGATTATAATATAATTAAATCATTTCCCTCCCTTTTCCTTACTCTATACCCTCCAATAAACTCCACCTTGTTCTATTTAATATTCATTTAACCTTTTTCATTAATTGCTTTATATACATATATATGTGCGTATGTCATATATGTATATTTATTCATAAATACTTTTATAACACTGGGAGTAAAAAAAGAAGTATCCTTACATGAATGGTTCCCAACATTCCTAATGATGAGACCCTTTATTAAAGTTCCTCAAATTGTGATGACCCTAATCATAAAATTATTTTCATTGCTACTTCATAACTGTAATTTTACTACTGTTATGAATCATAATGTAAATATCTGATACGCAGATGGTCCTAGGCGACATCTGTGAATGTGACATTTGGCCCAAAGAGGGATCACAACCCATAGGTTGAGAACCACTGCTACATATTGTTTTAAATCTATCTTTTGGCTTTCCAGTAAAGCTATTCATTAAGTCAGAAAAGATAAATTTTAAAAAGAATAAATTGAGGAATACATCAAAAGCAAACCTATCCTACAAGAAACAATAAAGTTATTCAAACTTTGTATTCAAAAATTGAAGATTTAAAATTAATTTTATAAATCTGGAGCACTGTAGTGATATTATCAACCATATGCACAATGTATTCACATCCTTAAAAGGAATGCTACAATGGAAAGAAATTAATCCATTAATGTCTTAGATTTATGAAATACAGAAAATATTAAGAATCTTATAAATTAAAAATGCTTCATGGTTTGCTGCTTTGCTGCTTTGATTATAAGGTATCACTTTATCAACAAGAAAAATTAGTAAGAATGACTAATGATCTCTTAAATGGTTGAGGAAGAACATCATGAAACCACACAGAAAATCAGTATTACAGAAGTCCCTACCTGGGCATCTACCCTGCAGTGTCTTCTTTCACTTTTTTTCTGCTAGATTCAAATTTTCAGACGTTAGAGTAAAATCTTTGATTCATTTATATCTAATGTTTTTGAGTAAAAGATAAGAAGTTGTCTATTCTCCAGCATATGTTCATCTCCCTCAGCTCAAGTTAGATATCTGCAGTGTAGGTTTTGTTTGAGAGCATCTCTATCCTATTGGCTCAGATGTCCCTTTCTCTGCCAGTGCCATGCAGTTTTGAGTACTATGCATGGGAAGATGAACATGCAGTTTGAAATCCAGTATGATGATTTCCCAAGGATTGCATGTCCTTAGATACTCTTTAGCTGCTCAGGGTCTTTGTGTCTCTTTGTGAATTTTAGGGTATTTCTTTTCATTCAGTGAAGAATGCCATTGGAATTTGGTTAGCATTGCACTATATTTATAAAGAACTCTCAGTAATATGTCCATTTTCACAATTCTAATTCACCTAAACCATGGACACTGACAACATTCCATCTTTTAGTATTTTATTTTATTCTTTCTCCAGTTCTTGGCAGTGTTACACATTCTAGTGTTTTATGTACTCTACCACAGTATTCTTTTACCTTTATTAGTTTTTTCCTGGATACCTTATTTATGTTTTGGTCCAACTGTTGATGTGGTTATTTTCCTGATTTCTTTCTCAGTTGCTTCTTATTGGTTCTAGGAAAGTCACATATCTTTAAATGCCAATTTTCTGATTTGCTTCTGTGCCAAATGTGTTTACTATAATCTCTCAGGAGTTTTAAGAGTGGATCTTTAGGCTCATTCAATACTGGATCTTATAGTTTTAAAGAGATTTTTTTTATTCCTCCCTATGTATGTCCCTTTCCTATTCCTCTTCCTCACCCAGATGCTTGAGTTAAGACTTTAACTCTTGAGTAAAGGTGCAGAGAGTAAATACTCATCACACATTCTCAATTGTAGAGGAAATAAATGCTTTCAGGTAGTCCTTGTTTAGCAGAGTGCTGCCTGAAGCCATGGCTTATAGCCTCTATTGTACTCCAGTGTTACATGACTCCTCTAGTACTACTTTCATTGTGCTTTACTAGCACAAAAGTGGTTAAGTTTTTACTATGGCATTATTTCTTTTACAATCGGTGATATGATTATGTGATGTTTTTGTCCCTAATTGAAACTTTCAATTTTCCTCTATTAAAATAGAATCAGTCACAACTTTCGATGGTTGCAAATTAATTGGATTGCTGGTTTTATTATTCCTGCTGTACTTTCATGTTTAACATTGTTTCCATTGTTATGTTTTCCATCTAATTTACCTGGTGAGTATAAAAATATAGGTAATTAATTACATATGCTATCAGCTCCCATTCTCAAAGCACAGATAATGTGTATGTATAAGTATATATATATGTGTATATATATGTGTATATGTATATATATATGCATAGTTATGAATATACTTCCACTGTTGATACTGCTCTGTGATAAAGAAATAGTATCATAGTGTTGCTGTCTTATAAATTAAGCAATATCACACCCAAATATCATAGTTATTTACTACAATTTTGATTGTATATATTTGTGTCACTCATTGTTTTCTTTTAATAATACCCTTCTCATTTAAAGTACATAGTTGTCTTTTAAAAATGAAGCATTTTCAAATCTATTTTCATAGTGTATTAATCAGGATTCTCTAGAGTCACAGAACTTACAGAGTGAGGCCCCCTTCTCTCTATATATATATTCAATATATTAGAATGACTTACAGACTTTGGTCCCACTAACCCAACAATGGCTGCCTTTGAATGGAAAGCCCAAGAATTCTTAAGTGTTCAGTCAACAGGGCTGGATATCTCCACTGGTCTTCAATATATACTGAATCCCACAGAAGTATGTTCTAATGTCAGTGATGGAATGTACTTGCTAGTGAGGGCAAGGGAATGCATAATGAGAGCAAAAGCATCAAGGGAGAAATTTTATAAAGAAATACAAATGGGAATGAAAGATGAGAGCACAAGATACCCAGACATTTGGATACAGTTGAAGCAGTTCTGAAAAGGAAAGTTCAGCAATATGAGAACATATGTAAAAACCTCAAATAGTAAGTTCTAAAAGAAGTATTGTTGATGTAATAATTATATATCTCAAATGGGTTCAAAAGGGAACAGAAGACAGTCGCTGAATTGTAAAGACTGAACCATCTTACAGAGGTTCTAGCCTCTCTCATCCACTGACCCTAAGCATGTGGTTTCCAGGTAATTTGTTGAGAAAAGACACTGCCCACCAATACAAAGATCTTAATTGCTACTTGAACAGAACATTCACAGTACAAAAATCCCCAATCTCTAGTAGAGTGACTTGCCACTCTTTTACAGGCAAAGTCAAGATCTTGGGCAAAGATATTCCATGTCAGGTTTTCAGGCTGAAGAATCAGACCACAAAACGTTCTCCATTAGCAATAATACAATCTAATGCTTTCAACATTACAATCTCAGTGGGCAAGTAAAATTTGACCTTCAATTGCTCCATCTAAAAATATTGGATAGACAATTACCAGTAACCCAGACTAGCATTCTTTCTGCATTCAAGAAAGCTGCAGCCCATCCACATCCAGAAAGCTTGTTTTAACAGCTAAGGAAGGTGACCTTCTGACAGCAGCTTCTGCTGCCAAATATAGCAGCTTTTTAAAGCTCATATTAGTGCACTGAAGTGCATGTAGCTTTAAAATATTTAAGAATAAGTTTAAATATTCCATTACAAAGTACTAATGGACAATATTTGAAACAGGTTCACATCCTTTCCCCTTAGGGAAAGGCAAATTAAACCTGCATTGAAATTCCATCTCAACGTGGTCAGAATAGCTGTCATCAAGAGAATAAATGTTCACAAGGATATGGGGAAAGAAAATCTTTAATCACTGTTGATGGGAATATCAACTTGTACAGTTAGTGTGGAGGTTCCTCAAAAAACAAAATCCTGAAAATAAGGGGCTGGAGAGGTGTCTTAACAGTTACGCTGTATATCATGCCTGCAGAGGACCTGAGATTGGTCAGAACTGCTATACCTATGGACTCCTCAGGCAATTGCTTATATGCACGTATTTTTTTTCTCACACACAGATTTACACTTAATTTAAAATTTTTTCAAAGCTTGGTGGTGGTGGTACACAATTTTAATCGCAGCACTTGGGAGGCAGAGACAGGAGGATCGCTGAGTTCCATGTCAGCCTGGTGTACAGAGTGAATTCCAGGACAAGCAGAATTACAAGAGGGAAACTCTGGCTTAAAAAATATCTTTTTGAAATCAGAAAATAAAAGTACCATATAACATATTTGTACCAGTGTTTGAAACATATACCTGAAAGACTCTCTCACATAAATATCTGTGTATCATTCCTTATTGCTGCACTATTTAAGATAGCTAGAAAATGGTACCAATCTAGATATTTATGAATATTTTAAAGAGATAAAGAAAATATGATACCTCTGTACAATGGAATTTTATTCAGCCCTGAAGAAATATTAAGATGTGAAATTTTTAAGAAAACTGATAGAACCAGTGATTATTATGTTAAGTCCAATCAGTAGGACCTAGAAAATCAAATACCAAATATTTTTCTTTCTTCCATAGGTTTGATGTGAATTTAAAATACGTTTATATGTATGTGTATGCATGTATGTACACATGCATGTTAATGTGAGAGGGGTGTTGTTGGTGTGACAAAATTAGAAAAGTGATGGTTCTGAAGAGATGAAAAGAGAAGCTAGCTACAGTAATGGGATACAGATAATACATAATCAGAATTTGATGAACAGGAGAAGGGGATCAGCTGGTGGGTGAAGACATCATATGGGATAGCAATAGGGAAAGGGAGCACGAAAGAGCATGAGCAAAGTGTGATGACATATATGCATAAAGTATTACTATGAATTCAACTACTTTATATGCTAACCTAAAATGTTTTAAAAATAAATGTTTAACAACTTTAGTAATCGGAGTAATGCTAATTGAAACGCTTTTGAGATTCCCTCTCTCACCATCAGAAGTAGCTATCATAAAGGAAGTTCCAACGAGATACCTTTCACCCTCAAACAAAACCTTCATTACTTTTATTGCACTATTAACAATTCCATGATATAATACAAGCATAGAAGTCCATCAACAGGTGGCCAGATAAGGAAAATGTGTTACCCCGACACTTTGCTCAGATGTGAAGGAAAGTCATAACACTTGCAGGGAAATGGCAGAGATGGCATGTATATGTAGAACATGAAACCAGAAAAGGGACTATGAGAGCAGGGAAGATAAAGAAGGCAGTGAGTAAAGAAATGTCAAGTAAGAAAACATAAAATGATAAAAAAATGAAAATGTTATGTTACATTCATTACTAATACTATTACTACAACATTATTACCATGTTCTATTACAAATGTTCTAACTTAGAAAAGCCCTTTATTACCATGGAATACTTTTAGTTATATGTGTCAGTGTTTTGTGAGGTGTTTTAAGTCTATATCATCAAATGTTAATTATTCATTGAATGTGGCTATTGAATTCTACATTCAATTAAGAATTAATTAATCCAGGCAAAGGAACCACACTTCCAGCAGTTAATAGACACACATAGCAGTTGACTGAAGAATTGAGCCATGCAGGTATGAGAAATTTTCTTTATCAAGAAATTGTCTTTTGCAAAGCATCACTGTAGAAAAATTTGCATTATAAAATATATATTATTTTTAGTTTGTTTAAAATAACTTGCTTTCCTTTCCATGACTAATTGGGATTGTTAAAACATCTTCAAACACATGATGTATATTTTGTTACTGACTTTGATGTATCATAAACTATTTTACTTGTGACCCATAGGTGCACATAAGATAAGAGCTGCAAAAGATAAAGCACCTCCAACCTTTGACAAGAAACTTAAAGATAAGGAAGTTGGACCTCATTTGAAGGATTTCTTTTGTCTTACTTGGGTAAGGTAAAATAATTTTGTTGACAAGTCAGCTATGTTGACTTATTTAGTATACTTATAGACTTAATAAAGTGAAAAAAAGTGTTTAAGCTTGAGTGAAAGTTTCATACTCGCTTAACTAAATTACTCATTTCCTTTGTAATGGAAAGTAAGAGCCCCCTTACATATTCTGTATTGCTCTGGTCATATCTCATGCTAGGGACTGTCGATGCTACAACTAGATTTTTGATTTTTAAAATTTATGTTATTTTGTGTTTATTTTCTCTGAAGATATATGACATTTAAGAAGATGACATGAATTGGAAGAATTCCATGTGTCAACATATATCACCACCAACATACACACACACACACACAAATTGCAATAGTTAATACAAACCTTTTGTTTCTATAGATGAGAAACAGGCCTACCATAGTTACAGACACTAGGATGGAGACTAAGCGCCTTCCAATTCTCTAGTCCTACTTCAAATGCCTTTTCCCTATATATATAATTTCCTCTCTGGGGTATAGATTACAAGGTTGTATTTTAACATACAGAGTTTTTTTTTTTTCATTTTTTAGTGAATTTTGCACTTAATAGAATTTTCAGAAATCTCCAAAATAACATCAATTGAATTTTCCTAACTCACACTAGATTTGTATGTATGTCTTTCCAATTCTTAGTCATTGTTTTTTCTTTCCTGGAGGTATTTGGTTTTTTTAATAAGTCTATTCATCCTATTCCTTTTAAATAATATTTTATTTTAAAATTAAAATATAATATGACTTTCCGCCCTTTTCCTTTTCTCCTTCCTTCCTTTTCCATGTAACCCTTTCCCACCCTGCTCTCACCTAACTTCAGAGAAAGAACTACAGAAAATTGAGTGATACTACTGAGAGCAAGATAAAAATCCTTCACTAGGAAAAAGGACCCTATTCCTTTAAAAGTATTTAATTGTTGGTTTCCCCTGGTCCCCCATGGGAACTGCTGATCTGCCATGGCTGCTGGGCCTCCCCCATGCATGCTGGCTGAGGCCTTGCTCTTTGGCCAGGAGTACAGGGCCCAGATTTGAGCAGCAGGGAAGTGCTCTGGGATCCAGGGTGTGAGTTCTGGTGAATTTCTCATGGGTTCTAACCACCTGGGCCTGATAAGGGGACAAGATGAAAAGAAGCCTCGGATTACGAATCTGGTGGTTGTCTTTCTCGTTTATTGGCAGGCTTTACCCTCTTTATACCTCTTTCCCTAGAGGAGGCAGGGTCCAGGTACTTCAGGTGGGGAACTCACATAAGCATGGGGCTGGGCGGGCACCTGGCCTCATGGTCTTTGCAGAGACAAAGACAGAGGGAGGTGTCCAATCAGCCACAGGGCAGACAAACACTTGCCAGGTTATTTTCCATTTTTCTCCTTGGGTACCTCCAGGAATAAAAGAGAAGGAGCTTGCAAAGCATCCTACCACCCATCCTGGCAGGGGTGAGGTGCCTTTCTGCTGCTTCAACTGCTCTCTAGCCCCAGAGGTCCCACATTTATTAGCTATTTCTGTTGTTGCTAGTCCCTTCCTCTATACATAACCTCTCTGGGTCTAGGTATTCTAACTTAATTACCATTTGTTAGAAGATATAAGTGAATACATATTTATCTCTCTGGGACTGGATTACTTCACTCAATATAATTTTCTTTTATAGTACAATCCATTATATGGTCAGTTTTGGAGAAAGTTCCACAAGGTACAGATAATAAGGTATATGCTTTCCTGTTTGGGGTAAATATTCTGTGCTCCATTTGACTCATGCTACTGGTTAGTTCCAGTATGTCTCTGTTTATGTCTTGTCTGGATATCTGTCTATTGGTGAGAGTGGGGTATTGAAGTCTCCACCTATAGGTGTGTGGGGTCAACATGTGATTTAAGCTGTAAGAGTGTTTCTTTTACAAAAGTAGGTGCCCTTGTCTTTGGGGAACAGATATTAAGAACTGAAATGTCATCTTGCTGAATTTTCCTTTGATGAGTATATAGAGTCCTGCCCTATCACTTCTGTTTAGTTTTGGGTTGAAATCTGTTTTGTTACATATGAAATGGTTACAAGACTTGCTCACTAAGTCCCTTTGATTGGCATATCTTTCCATCCTGTACCCTTAGGTGATGTCTATCCTTGAGATTTTCTTTTTATCCTGGCAGTTTCTTATACTCAGCAGAAGGGTGGATCCTGGTTTTGCATTCATTCTTTTAAATCTGTTGCTTTTTATTGGAAAATTCTGGGGCTTTGAGCTGTGAATAGTCTTCTTTATCTATACCTATTATTCTTAGATGTTGTCTTTTCAAAGTGTCCTAGATTTACTGGTTGTTGTTTTTTTCAGGAGTTTTTTAGATTTATCATTTTCTTTGACCAATGTATTCATTTCTTCTATGGTGTCTTCAATGCCTGAGATAATTCTATCTCTTGTATTCTGTTTGTGAAAGTTGTCTCTGTAGTTTCTTGCCAAATTTCTAAAATTTTCATTCCAACTTTCCTTTAGTTTGTGTTTTCTTTATTGATTTTATTTCCCTTTCATATCTTGAACAGTGGTGTTTCCTTCCATTGTCTGTTTTCATTTTCCTGGATTTTTTTAAGGGATTTATTTACTTCCTCTTTAATGACTGCTATCATCTTTATGCAGGTGGTTTTAAGGTCTTCTGATTGTCCTTCAGCTATCTTGGATAATCAGTTTCTGCTGTGGTTGGGTTGCTGGGCTCTATTGGAGATATATTGCCCCTGGATGTTATGGATTGTGCATAGCAGGTAGATACTATGTTGCTCAGAATCAAGACAAGGAGGCATATTCAAACCCATTCCAGACCTCAGCAGAGGGAGGTACCTGTCCTGGCAAATGTCATTCTGGACAGTGCCACCCTGTTCTTCTGATCTCAGGGGTTTTTATTGACACACAAGTTCCTCAGGTGTTGTACTGAGAGCACGTGCAGATGATAGTCAACCAAACATTTTTTGCATAAATCCAACATCTGCAGACAATACAACATGCAAAGACCTAGGCAGACATTTCCCCAACAATGCAGAAAAATAATTAAAACATAACCCTAAATAAACTTCTGCAACAATTGTGTTTTTATTCTGGTTTCTAGGCATCTGGGATTGTGATGAGTATAGGTATAGATCATTTTCTCATTTTGTCTTTGTTGGATGGCTGTTTTGTTTCACTGGTCTCTGATTCCTCTGTGGATTTCAGGTAAGTGTGATGGTGTCTGTTGCCTGGTAGGAAATTTCTGTGCACCTTGTATGTGTGGCCACTGGGGAATCCAGGAAAATATGTTTATGGGTATTGGAGGCTGACACTTAGGAATGGGGATTGGCTAGGGGTCTGAAGGGCTCAATGGAGGAATAAGGGCAGCATTCTACCAGGTTCTGCTTATTTAGTCTCCTTGGAATGGAGGTAGAAAGAGAAGAGTGGTCACCACTGAAGTTCTGCTATAGAGCTGGAGATGAGACTTGGAGATTTAGATGTTTCTTTTGTAAAGAACTCTCAGTACCGTTTCCAAGACCATGTGCTAACTGTGTTGTTTGCTTCCTTTAGGCTTATTTTGTTCTCTGTATAGTCAAATCATCTGTCACATATATTTCAGGGAAACATTTTTTTTTTCCATTTAGTAGACTATCTACTCTATCTAGTCTATTAGTGGGTTTTCTTTGCAGAAAACCATGTTTTGCATTTTCATTATTTCCATTATTTCTTGAGTCACTGGAATTATATTCAGGAAGCCCTTTACTTATCTCTAAATATACTCTCTACCTTATTCTTAGTAGTTTCAGGTCAAATATTGAGGTCTTTGATCCATTTTAACTTATTTTTGTTCACGGTTAGAGATAAGAATCAAGTTTGATTATTTTTTTGTTTTTTGGAGACAGGGTTCTCTGTTGTAACTCTGGCAGTCCTGGATCTCACTCTTTAGACCAAGCTGTCCTGAGACTCATAGATATACACCTTCCTCTGTCTCCTGAGTTCTCAGATTAAAGGTGTGTGCTGCCACCACCCAGCTCTACTTTTAATTTTTTTTTGAAATTTGATACTTATAGATGTCCAGTTTTTCCAGCATCATTTTAAATTTTTTAAAAACATTTATTTATTTATGTATATGAGTGCTGTATGTCAATGTACACCTGTATTCCAGAAGAGGAAATCACACCCCATTATAGAGGTTGTGAGCCACCATGTCATTGCTGGAAACTGAGCTCAGGACATCTGGAAGAGCAGACAGTGCTCTTAACTGCTGAGCTTTCTCTCCAGGCCTCCAACATAATGTTTTAATGAGGCTACCCTTTCCAATCTGTAACTTTGGGCTTCTTTGTCAAAACACCAGATGGCTTTAATTGCATGGAGTTACATATATGTCTTCTATTCCATTAACTAACTAGTCTATTTTTGTGCCAGTACCATGTCCTTTTTATTATCGCTATGTATTCCTTAGTGAAACTTGAAATCATGTTATGATACCTCCAGCAGTGTTCTTATTGTCCAAGATGATTTTGGCTATCTTTGGTTTTTCATACTTCCATGAGAATTTCAAGATTTTTTTTTTTTTTTACTGTGAAGAACTGAGTTCGCATTTTTATGTTTGCATTGAATTGACTTTGTTGAGGTAGATGTGTAGAGGAGGAAGAACCAGAACTTGGACTGTCACTCATGATAAGCCTTTTTTATTAGTTGAATTCTTTCAAAGCTAATTGAATGTGCTCTATAAGATAACATTTATCTCACACGTTCATATTCTCCATGTGCTTCTCTTTATTAAATCATGAATCCTTTGTAATTGTTGATTTTATTTCATCAAAAATTTAATTTCATTTTTTTAAAGTTGCATTATACTGCTCGGGTTATTCTTGGACATTTAACACATCTTCGTCCCCTTGAGTTGTAGGGTTTCAGGTATGCAGCACACAGCTAGCCTACTGAATATTAATTCTATAGAAACATTGCATGCTTTTATTACTTCTTAATGCTGAGTGTAAATAACTATAACTGCTTTATATTGTTAAATAATAAACTGAAATTGTTAACAATACAATGTAAGTTTTGAGAACAGGTATTTTTGCTGGGTGGTGGTTGTGTATGCCTTCAATACCAGAACATGGGAGGCAGAGGCAGGTAGATTTCTGTGAGTCTGAGGCTAGCTTGGTCTACAGAGTGAGTTCCAGGACATCTAGAGTCAAAATAGAGAAACCTTTTCTCAAAACAAGCAAACAAACAAAAAACAAAACAAAACAAAAAAACATAAAATAAAAGACTTGGTATCTTTAAATTTGTATCAATCAAAAGGTTTTTGAATAAAATGAAGTAACTATATTAGTGGGGTTCATTGTGAACTCTGACACACTAAAGATAGAAAACACTAATTGAATCATAATTAGTGTTTCTTCCTCCCACTCTTATAACATTTTTGTACTTGTATTCCTTAAGAAACTCTTTTGAAAATCTTTATAAATTACACAACACATTATTGGGGGCCGTGGTCACCCTACGGTACAAAACACAAATACTTATTCTTTCTTCGTGTGAGTTTTTGCCACCTTTTATCCTTCCCCAATCTTATGTTTCCCACCCTATTATAAACAATGCTCTACATGTGGATAAACTGTTTCTTATTCCCTAGATACAGGAAATAGCATTTGACCTTAATTTTTCTGTGTCTAAATTAACTTAATGTGCTTCTCTTCACCCTTCATATTTAGTTTTTAAATGACTAGAATTATGTCTTCTTTATAGCTGAATAATAGTCAGCTATAATATATATATGTATATATATATATATATGCTTTTATATATGAGTGTATATGCATGAATGTTGGTATATGTAACACACACTTATTAAACTTTTTCTTGATGAATAGGTACACAGGTTAATAATATATCACAAATTTTGTGAATATTATAGCAATGAATTTGAGGTACAGGGTTTTTGTATGCTGATCATATTTCTTTGAGCTTTCTATAGTTTGTACATATTTTTAGTATTATTTAGTATTGTAATACAGGCATATTTCCCTGAAAAATATAGGATGTTTTTGGAATGGTAAGAGGGAGTCAGAAATCTTTAGGTCATTAAACTTCTGTCCTGAATGGGCTTGTGAAAGTCTGATCCATTAAATTCTCTTTTTTTCTGTCCTAGCTTTGCAGTCAAGGGTTATATGAGCATGTGCTGCCTGAGCCAAGTTACTGAGACAATCATCCATGGCCTGAAACCTTTAAACTATAAGCAGTGTAAATGTTTACATTTTTGTATATGAAGTAGCTAAAAACTATGGTATATCTGCTCTTTTATTCGTAATAGTTGGACCAATCCATTTCCCCACCAACAACACAGAATAGTTTCTTTTTCATCATCCTTTACAGAATTTTTGTTTGTTGAAGTTTCAGCCTCTTTGGTATTAACTGTTTGTTATTCTGTGGCAGAATGCCTGATTCAAGCTACATAAGGGAGGAAGGGTTTATTTGGCTCAGTGTTTTGGGCAATGCACCCCATCATGGCAGAGAAAGCATGGCTGCAGGCAGGTACATGGCTGGAGAAACACAGGCTGGAACTCCCTAATCACCTTATGCCTTTGTGGAGTAGGAAGTAGAGAGGAGACAGAGTGTAGGCCCAAAACATAAACCTCAACAGTATCCTTGTGGAGGAATACTCTCTCCAGGACACCCCTTCTTCCCACAAAAGTTCTAAAACACCACAGACAGTACCATCAGCTAGTGAAAAGTGAGTTTAGAGATCACTTTATATCTAGACCATAATGACATCGTAATTGTGATAAGAGGTATCTCATTGTAACTTTCATTTGCATTTCCATGATGGCTAATTATTTTCCCCATTCTATGTATCATTTTCAGCTATTTGTATTTCCTCTCTTGATGCATATTCAGAACATATGCCCACTTTTAAAGTGGATTACCTGTTTGTTGTTAGCTTTCTTCACAACCTTACCTGTTTTGTGTATTACTCTTTGGACAGAAGAATATGTGGCAAGTGTTTTCTCTCATTCAACATTTGTTGTTTATCCATTCAACCACTTTACTTCGGGGGTTGTTTTCTATCCTGCACAGAGGACTCTTGGTTTTGAAATGATAGTATTTGTCTACATTGCTTCTACTTTCTGTACTTTTGGAGTTATAGACAAGACATAGCGTCATTTCTCAGCTTGATATAGTGTTGGTTTATTTATGTTATGACATAGTACAATTAGAGTTTCTGGTTAGATGTTTACATTTTAATCATCTTTGGGTTAACTTTTTCTGCAGAATGAAAGACAGAAGTTAAGTTACTATTTTGTTCTTGTGGACATTTTAGCTTTTCTAGTACCATTTATGGAAGAACCTGATTCTTCTTTTTGTACACATTTAGACCCTTTTTTTTTGAAAATCTGCTGGCTATAGACAACTGATTTATTTCTTGAGTAACCTGCAGAGTGTTATCTTCTGTCCCTGGGCTCTGTGTCTTCTTTTCTGTCTGTGCCATGCTTCTTTGTCTACTGTGGCTCTATAGTATGTCATGATATCAGGCATACTGACACCTCCAGCTTTGTTGTGTTACAGAGGAATTTGACTTATTGGTGTCTTTTATTTTACCTTATGATTTCAATGTTGTTTTTAATTGTTCTGAAATAAAAATCACTGGTATTTTGGTTGAGGTTGTATTGAATATATAGATCATTTTCATCTTTCCAGAATTTTTTATATCATGATCATGTATGACATTTTCATTTTTTTGTGTTTGTATTTTAAGTTTTTTCATCACTGTTTTGTACTTTTCACTATAGAAGTGTTTCATTTCCAAGGTTATTCTTATTTCTGAGCATTTTGTCAACAGCTGTTTGATTCTGAGTGCTTTCATAATTTATTTAGCAGCAGGTTCATTTGACTATTTAAATGTTACTAGATTTTATACTTAGATGTTTATGCTACAATTTCCAGAATTAAAGTATCAGGTATAATATTATTTTTGTGTTGACTTTAGGTTTTTCTGTACATGAAAGCATATCTTAAATCTTTTAACTGAAAATTTGACCCAGTTTCTTGCTATTTTGTACCTATAGTCTAAATCCAAAATTGGATTATACACTGAAACATAATCACAAAATTGTAAATAATTCAGAAAATCATTTAACAATGATACCTAAAAATTTCATGAAGAAAATTGAATGCTACCTCCTTATATTAGTAAATGGTTGTTTAATTGATTGAATAATAATGCTAATTCATTAGATGGCTATGTCCATATATGATGAAATTAGCCAATAGCGTATAAATTTAGTGAAATGATAATCAATCACGTGGTGTGGATTTTATGTTTAAATGAATAACATATTATTCTGAAGTTAATATAGTAGAACACAGGCACAGAAACATAGGTGAAACTACCAGCTTTGACCTAATAAAAATAAGGTATTCTAAAGACCAGAATATCAGTAATTGTATAATATTTCTTTTATGAATCTAAATATACCACAGTTACAGAGTAGACAATGTAACAATTAGTTGTATGTGTGCATGCATGCATATACTAATGGAGTATTTGCTACATGATATAAGCAATGAAAAGAATATTGTATGTAATGATAAATGTCAGAATCCCTATATCATATATCATATATATACATATATATGCAGTAGAAATTTCCTTTCAAAATATAAGCAATGTAAAATACAATATAAAAGTTATAGGTTAGATAATATGAAGTCATGAATGTTTGTTCTATAACGAATCAGTAGACAGTTATATCTGTAGACAGTACAGTAGGTGAGTAATGGCTACCTAAATGTAAGAAGTTAATATTTAGAATGAATAAGGAATTCTTAGAAAGTCTACCCAATCCATAAGCAAGTGAAATAGTATAAGCACACACAAGCACACACGCTAAACTTCTAAATTATATGAAGAAACACACAGGTTTGCATGTATTTGCATTTAGGTAAATGCTCATGATGTTCACTTTTATGACCAAATGCATACACATACATGTAGACACCAGACGCCTTCAGGTGTCATTCTTCAGGTACTATATACTTTATTTTATTTCATTTTATTTATTATTTGAGACACACTAGACTGGAACTTGCTACATAAGCCATGTGAGCTTGCCAGTAGGCATTAGGAATCAAGCATCATCTTGTTCTATCAGTGCTGATATTATGAGTGTTTGGCACCATGTCTGGAATTTTTATATGGGTTCTGGAGATTTAGTTCAGGTTCTTGAGAAAAGCAAGCACTATAATATCTGACAAATCTCTTCAGCCACCAAAATGTAAGTAACTTATGGAAAGACACATTTGTACACAGGCCTGACAAACCTGAAATTTTGTTTGGTCTAATCTTGGAGTATAAACTACTTTATTAAGAAAACTGAACTTTTGAATATAGAGGTATTATTTTAAAAAGGTATGACCTGGAGAAAAATTTGAACACCAAAATTAAATAAATTACACATAAACCTCAATATCCACAAATCCATTCCATGGATATACAATTCTAAAGATAGTCTATCATAGGCAATCAAGAGTATACAAGTCCTGGTCTTTATTGTAACATGTTTGTGATATTGAGGAGTTGAAGGTGATATAAGTATTTAATCCTGTAGGAACCAATAAATCAGTGGAACCCTATATTGCAAAATTACCTAGCACTCACAACCCGAGTTAGTAAATGCAAAATATGAATTTATCTATTAAGGCACCAAGAAGTACTTTCAACAACTGAATGTATCCAGACTTATAAGCTATGTTTGCTGTAGACAATACTACAAGTCTCATATAGACTCCGTCCATAAGGGAACTGTCTAGTTTTGTTTATATGATTACATATATTCAGTTTAGACTACAGAAAGCCAGATTTTTAGATTGAATGTTAACATGTGATGAGAGAAAATCATTGTGATATGATTTGTTCTGTTTCAGGATCTGTTGAAGAACCCGCTTCTGATGTTCTTTTCACTATGCAAAGCCCTAGAGTCCTTGATCTTTAAGGGATTTACAGAATTTGTGCCCAAATATTTAGAAAGTCAGTTTTTGTTAATGCACTCACATGCCTCTTCATTTACAGGTAGATTTTTCTTCTTACTGTACTGAATTCAAAATTATCCTAATTTGTATATTTCAGTGTGATATGTATATTTAAGAACGATGTCATGTAAGCAAATGCCCAACGACCAGAACACCTGAGTACCACTTGCCAAAATTATAAATATGTGAGCGCTCCACCTTGACATCAATATTTTAATACATAAGACTTCACCATATCCTCTATATCATTCAATGTCTTCCTGCCTCCCGTCTACATACTTGCCCATTTCTCTTCCCCTCTTGTTTAGAAAACTACTCTTCCCAAGCCACAATGTGTCCTTCCTTTATGTTCTTCTATACCTTTCTGCATGTGTGTCCTTACCTAATATTTTTCTAATATAGTCACATCATTTCCTACTGGTTCGATTTCTTTCACCAGAAATTGTATCTTTCAGATTCACACTGATTTGAACTCAATGCATTATAGTTATACTGTGGAATATTTTACCTAAACTGCCAGAGACATGTTGCTGTTAATGTACCTGGAATTGTTCATCTACTATCAAGAGATATATAGTTAGAGTTAATCTTAATTCTTCTAAGTAATGCTGTAATCCATGAGCCTGTTGATATCTCATTATGTGCTTTTGTAAAAACCTGTTCTATGACTTGACACTAGACAGAGATTACTACCATATACTTTTTGATCTTAAAAATGTAGTAAGAATTTGGCTCTCTAAAAGAAACAGAAGTATTAAAATGTTCTAGAATTAATTGAAAAGTTATGACCATGCAGTTTACAGTATATTTAGGCTATAAAAATCTGAGGCATATTATAGCATTTTTTTGTAAGCAGTTAAAGAATAGTAAGAAATATTTTTATTAATTTTTAAGTAAATTCAAGGTCAGAAAGATAAGAAATAATGAACATAAAGTATGTGGACTAAATTAAAACAAATGACTAAAGTGCAGAGGCCTTGATCATAAGCAGATTAGTGAGTAGATTTTTTTTTCCTATCAGGTTCCCAATATGTTTATGTATTGGTTTTTTCATGTATGGTGTTGCATCTGCCAAAGTTATATGTATGTATACAATTGCTTATTCCAACTAGGTTTATGAAGATCAAGTCTGGGGCAATTTTGGTGACTTAGAGGTAACTTAGATTCATCTAATCCACATCCAAATGAGATGATCAATTTGTAGAGTTTTCAGGCTTCACTGCCAAAGCTTTGATTTTGTCAAGTGTCCAGTGTTGAGTTAGTATTGCATTTTGAGAAGCTGCCTATTTTAGAAATTCTTTGACCCAGAATTTCCTGAGGAAGTCTCCTAGAACAACTTCCTGCATTGTTCAGATGTGTTATCTGACAAGCATTACCTCAAGACAGACTCTTAAGGGAAAAGTTGTGATACCAGAAGGTAGACTTTTAAGACAAAATGCTCTCTTCTCACCAAGCAACTAACAGTTGTCAATAGCTCCATGGCCAGGGCTTGGATTCCATGCCTAACTCCTATTTTCATGCAAGGATTTGGTCTCAAATTGTTTAACCTAGTGTTTGTGCATAATATTGCAACTGCTATGCACTGGTATATTCCCAACACACTTTTTTGTAGTTACCTACTGCCTCTGGCTTCTTTCACTCTTTCTGCCTCTTCTTTTACACTGATCCCTGAATCCTTAGGAAGAGGAGCTATGGTGTATATGTTCCATTCAGATCTGAGAATTCCTCAGTTTCTTTCTCTACATATAGGTACATTTCTCTACACATGGGCCATCGTAGGTTTTAGTGATAATCACCATTTTCTCTAGACAGACTCTTCTCAAATGATTGTTCAGAGATGCATTAATCTAAGTAATAATAATAAATCATTACAAGTTGATTTAATACTATATCCATCTATCAGAGTAATAGTGCTAGGTTCTTCCCTGGGGACTACTGTCTTCAAGCTTCGTGGTTTTGCACTCTGTAACAGTGCCAAGTATGAGTTTTGCCTTACAGAGGGAGATTGAAACCATTCCAACTACCTGGTGTCTGGCCAGACATTCATCCCACATTTATACCAGTGGATACATCTTGCCATGCCAAGCATTGTCATAGTTCTCAGGAATAACATCTGGGTATGACTGATGGTTACTTTTCTCCTCCAGCAGCATGTATTCCACATTCCTATGGAAGCAAGTAGGGATGAAGCTTCCAAGCCAGTATCAACGTGATTTCTCCATATTTTATGCATCAAGTGTATGATGTCTTCAACAACAGGGATTTACTGTACAGACCAGACAGTAGCCAAGAACAATGGCAGTAACCAGTGATATTTGAGTGTCTGTGGGGCCTCATTGTCCAACAGTTCTAAGAGAAATAGACCATTTGTCTGTTCCCACAAAGTGATGTGAAGGTACAGGTAGTATCTGTACTCATAGTAAATTATACATAGAAACAAAAACAAATGAACAATCACAAAAAACAATCCAAACCCTAAGCTTAGAGAATGCAAAACTTTTATAATGATCACTAGTCATGCCTGTCCTATTTTTCAGAGGAAGACATGATTACACTTCATAATATACTTCTTCTCTTAGTTCTAGAACGAGTACTGTCTCTTATCTGAAATGCAATTTTTCTCTGCTCTCAATCTTTATTATCTATGACTGTTTATAGCACAAAAACACACGTTTGTAAAGAGTGTAAAGTGAAGAAAAATATGCTTCAGTGTTCAGTTTATATGAAAGATTAAGGCCCAAAGGAAAAAATTCACCTAATGAATACACATGAATTTTTGGAATTAAGCAATTGAATTAATGGAAAGAAATTGCAGTATATATTATGTAACTAATTCTCTCCTGAAATATGGAGACACACAAACATTGAAATGAAAAGGATGCAAAAAATCAAAACTATATGAACACCAACCAAAGTTAATGCTGATGTATTTGGAGCAATTTTAAGTACAATTTCCTTTCAAGCAAAGGACATACTTTATAAAAAGATTTAATTATATAAGCGGCAGTAAATGATGTGATATCATAAAATTACAAGTGGGCATGCCTCAATAGCATTGCTTTAAAAGAAATAAAACAAAATCACATTAAATAAGTGAAATGACCCTCTAAGAACTGTTTCCACTCTATCTCAGCCTTTTTTTTTTCAGTTGCTATTGCTCTTCACATCAGATAGTATAAGGCAAAGTGATTTTCTCCTTGATTTCCTAACCGGGAGGATTATTGTCCAATTTTCAGAAGTCCCTCAAGTTATCCTAATTCCCATCATTTTCTTGGAAATTACTACCTGCACTCTTATGTGTTTCACTTTTTAATAAATATGTCTATAAATGTCTACATAAAAACCTAAATATTTATTTTTCCATACTTTTTCTAAACACAAACTATAAAGTATTTAAAACACTCGTAACAGGTTAATGATAGAAGTGTTATTATTTATATACTTAATTCAGTAGCATTGTAAAACTTTAAAAATTATTTTTAATTTTGTACACTATTTACTTATTTATGTATTTCTTTGTGTACATATACATGGACTTGCAGTAACATGCATGGGGAAGTGAGAAGATAAGTTGAGGGAGTTTGTTCTTTCCTTCTGTCATGTGGGTCTCAGGGTTTGGTGGCCAGCATCTTTTCTTGGTGAACCATTTTGCTAGCTGCAAAATAATACTCATCTCTTTAGCTTGATTTAATCTATTGATAAGGATTTTAACTAATTTTGTATGTTATTGAGATATGGGGTGGAATGCACTAATCCATTGAAGTTGTTCTGTAGCTGAGGCTGGTTTTCAAATCTCTGTCATCAGCTGTGGTATGCCATACCTAGCATAAATGATTTGAGTACAATTTATCAAGCTTTTCATCTCCAAGTTTTGTATTTTTCAGAATCTCTATTTATTGATTTGTTTTGTATTATTTTTAATTATCTTCTTAACTCCCTCATAGTGTTCATTAGATATATATCAGATGGAATAATTGGTTTCTTGTGTAAGTTGAGTTTATTTATGAAAGTATTCTACATTATACTGTCTTATAGGTTCTTTGTTTGTGATCATGGCTTGGGAACAGAGATTACCATGTCAAGATCACAGTAAATCAGCCTTTCAACAAGCCTTGAAAGAATGGAAAATTTTGACACATCAAGAGAATGTGTAAGTTGTGTAACTTGTGGACTGCATACCAATAGTGATTTCCCCTGGAGTGATAGCATTGTTAGGAGTGTGGACTTCGGAAGATTTTGTTGACACTACTGTGTTATTTGAAAGGGTTCGTTGCTGCGTTCACTTTGAAGGTTCTATTGACTGACTCGAAGATACTTCATGGTGAAGGTTAACAATTAGAATCATAGAGTTTTACAGTGTGAGTCTTTATCAGCAGACTTACCAGTCACATGCAGCCTGCCCTGCAGAAACTTGACTATTGTAGGATACAGATGTAGATGTGGTCTAGTCTAGTATTATGTTTCCCTCTCTATTACCACTGAGTGGATATTTGCCCTGGAACTTGAACTCAACCTCCCTTATCTGTGCTGGCATTGAATTAGGTGAATAGGAGGCATTGTATGCTTCCCCCACTTCATTAAGCAGAGTGCTAGTAGAGTTCAAGTGAAACTGTGTCATGACCAGAATTAAATTAATTCTTGAGGAAATATAGCTCAGGAGTATAATATCTCTCCATTGTGTTTCAGAGCCTGGAATTAACCCCCAGGTCTTGTGGTGTAGAAGGAAGAAATGGGGAGAGGTAATTCCTAAAATAATAAAAAGTAAAGGAAAAAGGAAAAAGAAAGACTGAAGCTGTCACTCAGTTGGTGGAACACTTGCCTAGGATACGTGAAAATCTCCAGCATTTAAAAATTAAAGGAGAAAGATGGAAACATTAAAGAGATAAAAATAGGGATAAGAGGAAGAAAAGAGGAAAATGTTGAAATGGAAAGAGAGAAAACTCAATAAAAATGATGATGAAAGTAAGAAAAATAACAAGAAATAAAATGCAATATTAAAATGAAAATTAATGAAGGAAAGAAGTAACTGAAAATATCATCCTGGATAAGTGCTCTCTGGATATTCTCAAGTTGAAATTCACAGTGAATAGAGTGAGAATAGGGATTGCATTTTCAGAATATTCTAGTGCTTCCCATGTTTCATCACACTAGTAGGAGCAGCTAGAGGCTGTGCCCAACATTGACAAAGTCAGGGCGTGATGACTGAACTAGAGGCATGTACTGGAGAGTCTCTAATCTGCAATGCCCTTCACATGGTACTGACAGTAGAGGAGTGTACCTATC
The DNA here is from genome assembly GCA_026225945.1 of Cricetomys ansorgei. Classification (NCBI taxonomy): domain Eukaryota; kingdom Metazoa; phylum Chordata; class Mammalia; order Rodentia; family Nesomyidae; genus Cricetomys; species Cricetomys ansorgei. Next base: position 405,896 of record JAMJFZ010001360.1, on the reverse strand, counting down.
ATGCCATTTGATCATAGAGGGAATGTAAGCTGCTTTAGGTATTTCTTCACCTAGGAAACCTTATTCTATACAATGAATATGTAGCCAGAATGGGGTTACAGAAAGCTCTTCTCACTGTCCAGTAAATTTAGCATTCTGTGGACTATGCTGAATGGGCATACATTGGTTCTGAAGGCTTTTAGTTTTTGCAAGCTAGGTCACAGGAAACATCCAAGACAGGAGGCATGCCTAGAATGACTTTCACAAGTCATTATGTGTGAGCATAAACCCATCAGTATATTGTGTCAGTCCCTGAGAACAGAACCTTCCTGCAGGCAGCTCTGTGATTTCTCTGAACTTGTTTAGTTCTTTTGTGAAGCTAGTTTGTTTTCAGACTCCAGGCCAGGAATTTACTTAGGCTACCTATCTGTAGGATGCAGCCTTTGGTGCCAAATCTTGGCTCCCACTGTCACTGTACTGCCTAGGACAAGAGAGTCCACTTTTTCACTAAGGGTTTGTGTTCCACGAGCCAGGGTTTTTGCTCACCTTGTTTTGTTTTACTCCCTAGACTGTGGAATGTGCCACAGGTTTTATTTTCTGTGCAATCCACTTCCAGTGCTCACCCATTCTTCCTTCTGTAGCAAGTTCCAAGTCTACTATTTTGTTTCCTTCCCATGGAAGACAAAAACAGTCCTGAGGGTTCCTATTCCACCACTTTGGGCCTGATCTTGAATTTTGTCAGTTATATGCTTTATGTCCACTTTTTTTCGTTTGTTCTTCTTTTTCACACATCATCTTTATTTCTTCCTTTTCTCTTTCAATTCTTCCATTTTTGTGGAACATTTCATTAGTATGTGCTTATTCCAGTATGGTTTAATCTTGTGCTTGTGTTGTTACTGGTATTTTCTATTCTACCCATTACATCTACACACAGTGGTTGACATTGGGAGCTGCTTGGATTGTATTAGTGTGTGACTTTACTGTGTTGTACTGTTTTACGTTTTCCTCTTCCCCCGCTTTCCTTTTGAACCTACGCCATCCTCTTCTTGTGATTTCCTCTTTCTAAATATTTTCCTTAAGTAGAAAAACCATACCTTATAAAGGGTATCCCGTTGTCTCATATTTTTGTAAGACTATTAGTATTGATCATCTATAAGAGATCTCATTGAGGTGGTTGGCCCAATTCTTATTCACAGGATGGTAGTAGAAAGCCTGCTGTTCCGATTAAGTTTCTAGCTATAATCCATACATTCAATTAGCTAAGTGATAATAATAAGATACCTTCTAGCTGTATGTGACCTGGACCAAGTTCCTGTCTTGTATAAGTTACCCATTGCATAGGATTAAACAATTTGCATCACTGCCTGAATCCAACAGACCAATAACGGCTCCATTCCTATGCACAGGATTGTATATACTATGAAGTTTAGGTTACTCAAATACCACATCCTATAGATTTTTATAAGTATGTAACCCGTAATTGCATAGAGAGAATGTACTTTTTCTGTACTTTTAACAGGCTACTTTTTACACTGTGTTTTCTTTTCCTTTCTCCTAGGAATCATTTTATTTCCAGCAGTTTTAATTGGCCGTTTTCTTGGAGGCCTAATTGTTGACAAAATGGAAATATCTTTTAAAAATCAAATAAAATTTGTAATTGGTACAGTTATTACATCAGTTTTGCTTTTTGTGCTAGTATTTTTTGTAGAGTGTGAAACAGTGAAATCTGCTGGAATCAATGAAGATTATGATGGGTAAATATAAGTTTGCATACTACTTTTTTAAAAATCATAACCAAAGGCCTTTTCTCAGACTAATAGTCCAATATCCTTATATATATTTATAAAATTATTGGAATTATTACACATGCAAAATAAAAATAAAATATAGTTTTACTTTTTCTATTAAGGGTACATATTTCCTAGAGCTAGTTTATTTATCATGCATTCATAAATGATTTAGAATCAAAACTAGAACTTTGTGTAAGGGTGTGTAGCAAGTACAAGATTATAAAATGATCGACCTTCTGTTCTTTAACTTATTTCTCTGCCTTCTTATAGAAGTCAAATTTAGATTTTAACTGCACATATTTATAAGATTCAGAATCTATAGCAAAAAATTATGAATATCTAGAAATTTAATGTATATAAAGCAGACATACCAACCTAGAGGAATGTTACATAAATATTAACTCACCTTGTGTATAAGATAATATCTTTTATTGACAGGGGGATGAATTCATGAAATTATAACAATATGGTTCCTAAAAGAAGATTTCTACAAAACAATGCCAGTTGACATTCCAATGTGAATGGGGGCTCGGGGTGGGGAATCTCACAAGGCCTCATCCTTAAAATAAGAGCTGCAGGGAATGAATGACCACTAAGAAGGCGATAATCAGTGTTGTTCAAGCCTTAGATGAGCTGCTTCATAGGTTATTCAACCCAGAGGTCAACCTTATTTTATTTTTTGAGAAAGGATCATATGTATCCTAGGCTGAAATTAAGTGCATAGTGTAGCCAAAAATTACCTTGAGTTTCTGATCCTCTTGGCCCAACCTCTGAAGCACCATGCCTGCTTTTTGCAGTTCAGAGGATGGAAGCCAGGGTGTTGTGTGTATTAGTGAAGTGCTGTGCCTATTGAACTATGTTCTAAGCCTTACTTATAATTTTAAATAAGGTTATAATATTCATATATGACCTATATTCTCTACTCAGAGTAGTATCCTGTCTTTATTAGCTTAGTGGTAAATGACATAAGAAGAAAGCAAATGCTTTTTGAACAAAACTGAATTTAACTCTTTACTTCTTTCACATTAAGAAAGCTTTATGGACTTAGAAAGGGCTGCTTTAGTGCCTCGTGGTATCAAGTGAGCAAATCTTTTCAGTCCTTTTGTGAAACAATGCAGGATTTTAACTCCCATCTCCAAATGACTGACCATAACAATTATAGGGATTATATTTTAATTCTAATATTTATTTGACAAGAAATAAGGTATTATGAACCATTTCAGAAAAGAAACACACTTATATGATATGCTTTCCAGACGTAACTTTGACACAATATGTTTGGTATAGTAAATTTCTTTTATTCTCATTAGCCATGTTATGTGCTACATAAAAGTAAGGTAGCTAATTCCAAAAGAAAAGATGTAATTGGACAAATTTTCTTTAACTCACATATAAAGGTATTAATATTGTATATATTAGTGATTTCCCTGTGGTTTTAGAAAAGGATATGAGAATTATAAATATATACACTCACAATACAACTAAAAAATTGACCCAACTAGGTAAATGAAATGTCAGTAAACCTACAAGGAGTGGTAAAATCGAATATCATAATTGTTGAGATGTAAATGTCCTCTATTTCTTGGGCAACAATAACTCAGACAGAAAACCAAAGAAACATTAGCATTAAACTACACTCTATGAATAAGTGGAACTCATAGGCTGTGGTACGATGGAAAAAGAAAACATTCTTTGGCATAGAGCACACCTTAGGTAACAAAACATATCTCACCATATATCAAACAAATAAAAATCAATTTATTTATATGTGTCCATTCTTACCACAAAAATAATACAAAATTAGAAACTAACAGGATAGATTGTGATCCAGATACAGATATATTGAAAGTCAATGATGTGAACACATTACTGTATGTGCAAGTAAATTGAAAGAGAAAAAAATTTGAAACCAGTGCAAAATATTGAAGCATATGACATAAAAGGAATAAAGTTCAAGTCTAAAGCAGAGAGTAAGTAAATCATGAATACAGAAAGACTTCAAATAGGCCAACTAATAATGAAAGCAAAGGGTCTAGAGCAGAGAGAAATTAGTAGAAATGAAAAACAGAAGAAAGATGTACCTCAAGTCAATGAAAATGAAACTAAAAATACATTAAAAACATTTCTTCTTTTGTAAATATTTATTTTTATATTTTTGGTCATGTGTATTCCTGCGTGTCTGTGTCTAGCACATGTGTACGGGTACCTGTGGAAGCTTGAAGAGGTTCAAGATTCACCATATTTGGAATTACATGCTTTTGTGAGCTGCTGGCCTGGGTCCTGGGAATTGAACTCAGGTCCTCTGGAAGGAAGAGTAACAAGTGCTCTTTATGGCTGAGACATTTCACCAGACCCAAAAGATTTCTTAAACAGAAAATCACTTTTTTGAAAAAAAAATTAAGTTCCCATCCTTCAAGTAAAGTAGGAAAACAGAGAAATCTCAGATAATAAAATTTGAGATCAAGAGAACCATTACAACAGACCCCATACAATAACAAAGGTTTAGGAGGAAAGAACTAAATGCATCTTGCTGTGTCAAATTGTAAAAACTTCATATGACAATTATGAAAAAGGCAACCTCATTAGATGCAATTACAAAAAGCAAATAAAATTACCAAGAGTAAATTTAACTGACAAAGTGTGAATTACCAAAACAATGAAAATTATAACTGTGTAGTAAGTTTCAGGCCAGCCTAGATTATTTTTTTTCCAAAAATGAAAAGAAAAACAAAACTGTAAAACCCTGTTCAATAAACTAAAGGACACAGGAAAGTAGTGACTGCCAGGGGCTGAGACCACTGTGGAAATGAGACATAAATGGATAAAGGATGGGTAGTATGTTCAATAATTTGGCATTTGTATATGGGGTATGATGTCTAATGTTGAAGAGCACAGTAAAATATCTGTGGTTGATAATTTCTTATATATTTTAAAGTAGCTAGCAAAGAGAATTTCGAGTATTCCCAAACTAAGAAAAAAAAAGATAAATACTTAAGGGAATAAATATTCGAATTTTTTGATTCTCATTGTTGCACATTATATATGAATTTATCAGATTATAAAAATTATGATCAGGCAAAAAAAATCAGAGAAATAGGATTAATAGATAAAAATCAATAGATATATCATACTAAACTAAATATGAAATTGTAAAAACACTTAAAGGCAGGCCAAAAAAACTTGATTAAATTAAACATCTGCTACTTTCTAAGGTGATAAAAAGTATTCTACAACACATAGAAAACTGATGGTGAAGGACTGAGTTGGAAGTCAGCATTGGTACATAATGAGTTTAGGTCAGGTGAGGTGGTAGGGGAAGGGTCTTCCCAAAGGAAAAAAAAAGGAGAGAAAGAGAGGGAGGAAGGAAGGAACAGAAAAAGGAACAAAGAACAGAAGGAAGAGAGGAAGGGAGGGAGGGAGGTAATAAGGAAGGAAGCGAGAAGTAGGCAGGAAATAAGGAAATGAGGGAGGATGGAAGATGAAATGTATGAGTCATTTAGATTATTTGCCATCTCTGGTCCTGGTTGTAGGAGCTTGATATGGCCTATCCCAACAGATAACACAGATCAACAGGCTATTCATCACCTCCAATACCCAGCCTTTTAGGAAATAGGGGGTATGTCCTTCCCTTTGAAAGGATACTCCTATATGCTCAAAATTGCTGTTTTCCCTGGAGATCTGTGGGCATAATGACCATTGTGCTCCCATCAATAAATCACAATGAAAAACGGGCAGTTTTTTGAAAAGTTAAAAAAAATTAAACAGCTAGGAAGATGGGTTGGAGTTTAAGAGAACATGTCATCCTTCCAGATGATTCAGGTTTAACTCTCAGCATGTACATGAAGGCTAATAACTGTAACTCCATTTCCAAGGGATCCAGTGACTTATTTTTGTTTCACAGACATGTACTCACGTGATGCATATATATACATTTTGGCAAAACATTCACACACATAAAATAATTCTAAAATCATTACAGAACATGTCCACACCATTGAATATCTACTTTTAATACACAAGAATCATGGAAACATGTGCATGTAAGAGCAAATGAAGATCTCTGTGCAAAAGAAACAAGGAAAATATATCATGTGATTACTTTTCATAAAATCCAAAAACAAACAGGAAGAGATTACTAATAAGTAGTGGAAATACAAAAGGGTAAAGGAAAATAATGAAATGGGAGTAGCCCGTTGTAAGTGGTGATGATTTTGTTTATTATCATAACTGTGGTGAAAATTTCACTATAGCATAAAATAACTCAAGTGGTACTTTTTAAATATTCATTTGTTTTTAGTTTATGTGTATGAGTATTCACCTGCATGTATGTATATGTAGCACATGCATGCCCAGTGCCTGCAGAGACCTTAGGATCAGATTCCCAGGAATTGGAGCCCTGTGGATGCTGGGAAAAGAATTTTGGTCCTCTGAAATGACAAGAACTCTTAAGAACTAAGCAATCTCTCCAGGACTATCAAGTAGTGCACTCTTAAATGTGCATTTTATTATGCTTTCTATACTTTTATAAATCTGTTACAAAGAAATTATTTTAGCAAGCGTATATGTGGATCTTATTGATCTCTTGATGTTTGAATTGATGATTTAATGATGGTAATATAATTGTATTTAATCTTGACTTTATAGAACAGCTAGCATTGGAAACCTCACAGCTCCATGCAATGAACACTGTACTTGCCCAAGCTCCATCCATGCTTCTGTTTGTGGAAGAGATGAAACTGAATATTTCTCTCCATGCTTTGCAGGTTGCAAAGCTAGTAAATTCTTACACCATGAAAAGGTAAATTTTATTATGCTTCTACCTCTCCAGTAACATGCTCGATTTATGGATAGTGATTAGATTAGATTAGATTAGATCAAAAATGTTCCTTCATATTTTCCTTATTTTAATTTTTACAAAGTGGAAAGAAATCCTAGTTTATGTTTCCCAAGTTGCCTTTAGCAGCACTCACTGAACTTGGAACACAATCTTTCACACACCGAAAGGTTGCCCACTCTTGTTCTGTGAGCCATCTTTTTTTTCAAATGTGCCTTCTGCTGAGATTCAAAACGCCCACTATCCATTTTCCTGCAGTTTCTCATTTCTTCTCCACATTCAATCAGATATGGAAATGAATTTTTAAATATGGAGGCTCAAGGGGTTGAATTCAGTTCTCTACCACTGAGGTACACTCCCAGTTCCCAGTTCTTTGATTATGCACCAGATCTTATCATATATACAAGCCTTTCACAAAAACATATCTCACTTTCTAGATAACTGGGAGCCATAGAGAAGTCATAGGAATGACAGAAATATGACTTAACTGAATTGAATCTGGCCAAAACTCATGGCACTACCGTGAAATTTATTTCCTGGACAGTTACCACCATCCAGACCTCATTGACTTTTTCCTAGTCATTGCTCCATACCAGGGAGCAATTGACTAATCTACCACTTGACTAAGTCTGTGGGGTTCTTTTTTATGATTCTGTGTGTATGCATGATTTGATGCATATGTGTATGTGGGTGCATGTGAAGCACAGCTGCCCATGTATGATGGCATTTGATATGATACATAAAAGTGGAAACGGTATTCAATCTCAACATATATAAATGAATTAATGGTCAGAGGACAATTTCTGAGACTTTGCTCAGAAGCAGTCCATCTTGATATTGAGGCAGTCTTTACAAGCTTGCAGATTGTTACCAAGTAGCTTAGGGTTCCTGACTCCAAGAGACCCAGTGCCCCCCACATTTCTGCCTTTGCAGCAGTGGAGTCCCAAGCACATCTCCATGCTGTGCTTTTTATGTGAGTATTGAATGTCAAACCCCAGTCCCCATTCCTGGTACTTCATGAATAAATTATCTGCCCAACCCCTGTGTTAATGTTTTGTAGTTGCTAATTACATTTTCCACACTTTCTGCCTGTTCACTGGCACAAAAATGAGAAAGTTAACAAATGGACTTTTTTTCTTTTATATTTCATTTTGTTACAAAATCCTACACAAGAAATTGGTATGGCAAGTCATATATAGAGGATCCTAATGAGGGATAAACAGTGGATACAAAGATCTTTTAGTGTGTTTCTCATTCACCAAAGTATTTATTAACATCTGAACTGTATGGATATTTTTAAATAGGTTGTGATTTTCTTTTGGGTAACCCAAAGATTGGTAAATGTTTTTAAAAAACACAAAGGAGAACTTAGGGTCTCCTTCAATAGAGATATCCTTAAACTATGTGCACTAACTTTGTATCATTTTTGACATGTATCTTATTTACTCATTTAGTTTAGGGTACATATTTATGTGTGTGTGTATATTTGTGTGTGTTTGTGTGTATGTGTGTGTGTTTGTGTGTATGTGTGTGTGTGTGTGTGTGTGTGTGTGTATGTGCGCATGCATGCATTTCTAAGCTAGAAGTTGGTAAATAAGTTGTTCTCTGCCTTAATTTTTGGGAGAGTGCCTCTCATCGAATCTAAATCTCATCAGTTTGGTTAGGCTGGATGGTCAATAATCTCCATGGATCCACATTTCTCCTCTTTGCTTCTCATAACTAGAGTTTTAGATGCACTTTCCCCATGGGTATTGGGTATGCAAACTCTGTTCCCCTTGCTGCATAGAAAGCACTCCACTGAATGAGACATCTCCTAAACTCTATTTGTTAACTTTTTTGTAGGTATTCCTTCATTTTTATTAATGATTTTGAAATCAAAAATAGATTTTTTATACAATATATTCTGATTACAGCTTCTCCTCCAAATTCTGTTAGATCTTCCCTACTTCCCCACCAACCCAAATCCATAACTTTCTCTTTCTCTATCACTACAAACAAGCAGGTATACAATGATGATGACAATGATTAGAAGATACTGTAAACAAACCACTATAGGACAAAACCAACAGAACAGAAAATTGACCAAAGAAAAACCTTAAGAAATGCATACAGAAGAAAGAGACATTTTTACATAACCAGAAAACTCATAAAAATAAAATTGGAAACCATACTATATTTACGAAAGATCTGTAGGTGATAAATAAATAGCCAAACACTGTATTTTGAGACAGAAATGCCCTCCAAAAATGTCATTGTGTTTGTTTTGTTTTCGCCAGCTATAGATATGTATGTAGCCTGCCTGTGAGAGTAGTTTCATTGTCCCAATGACAATTGCTTGGACAAAATTAATTTTTCTTGTGCAAGTGGTTGTTAATTGAAGACAGCTTCTGGGTTAGAGATGAGGGATTTTTTTTATGTCTTGTTTCAAAGCTGCTGACCCCATTTGGCCGAGACCTGTGCATTCTATCACTACCTTTGTGAGTTCATACATGATCCAGTCCCATTGTGTCTAGAAGATCTTATTTCCTTAGCGGCCTCCAACCCCTATGGCTCTTAAAAACTTTCTGCCTCCTCCTTTACAGGAGGGTTTTGAAAGAGACATCACATTTAGGCCTGAGCATTCCAAGGGCTTTCACTCTCAGCACAACTATGGGTCTCTGTGTTTGTTCCCATTTACTGCAGGTGGAAGCTTCTCTGTTTATTCCTGAGAAAGACATTTACTTATGACTACAGTAGATGCTGTTGGGAATTATTTTATGGCTACGTTCCTTTTTGACTAAAGTAGAATGTTTTTAGGAGTCATTTTATGATTACGTTCCTTTAGTAGAACACTAGTATTAAATTTTTTCTTGGTTCCATAGCCTATGTGGTCTCATGTTCTTGTCCGTTAAGAACAGTTAGGCATGGGTTCTCTCTCTTTGTGTGGACTTTGAATTTAGTCCATAGTGGTTTGTTACTCCCACAACATTTGTGCCACTATTGCATCTATATCAGAATATCTAGCAGGCAAGTCATCATTGTAGATTGCAGAAGCTGTAGCTGGATTAGTGTTTACCTTTCTCCTCTGGTAGTGTGAAGAATGCCTTATAGTAACATGAGTGTTAGTCCATCGGAGTTAAGGCTCTATGTCAGCAGCAGCTCAATTATCCATATTCAGTGAGTTATAGACATGTTATTTTCATCAATAAGGCCTCAACATCAGTTTCTGTGGAGCAAATAATAGCTTTGACAATAGCCTAAGTTTGTTGGTAGTTTCCATTGGGACCCTTTGGCCAATAATTCCAGACGTGACCCATTTTCAGCACTGGAGGTTTCATTTGGTGGTGAAAGATGTCTAATTGGGCTTCGTGTTTCCTATTATTTGGAAATTCCAATGATATTTCTTTCATATATTTAGACATTTTAAGAAGTTAGATTTCCATATGAATTCTCAAATGAATGAGGTATTCTCTCTCCCTCTCTAAATATATCACTTAACCTCACTCTGATCTCCAATCCCCCCAACCCCCAATTGATCCTCTCACTCTACTGCCCATCCGCACATGTCCATCCATAACCATCTATTCTGTTTTTGCTTCATAGAGAGATCCATTCCTCTGCTTAGTCCATGACTCTGTATCTAACCTCTGTGAGTCTATGGAGTATAGCTTGCCTGTCATTGACTTAATAGCTAATATCCGCATATAAATGAATATGTCCTATATTTGCCTTTTGGGTCTAGATTAACTCACTCAGGATTATGTTTTCCTAGTTCCCTTTTTATCTACAAATTTCATGATGTCACTCTTATTTTTATCAGCTAAGTAATATTCCATTCTGTACATGTATCACATTCTATCTATTCTTCTGTTGGTAGATATCTAGGCTGTTTCTGAATTCTAGATTTGAATGGAGAAGCTGTGAACATCCCTGAGCAAATGTCTCTGTGTTAGGATGTCAAATGCTTTGGGTACATGCCCAAGAGTTTTATAGCTGGATTTTGTTGTAGATATATTTCCAGCTTCATAAGGAACTGTCACGCTGATTTCCATAGTGGAGGTATAAGTTGCACTCCTTCTTGTTCATATATTATAAATGACACTCACTGTTGCCAAATGTTTCTTTTTTATAGTCAAAATTGACACATTTTCTTGTATTTTTATGTTTTCTTATGGTATTACTTTTTTGACTGCCTGAAGAATTTCTCAATCATCTCTAAAATCTTTTCCTTGGTCATAGGATGCTAGTTTGGTGTACTTTTTCCCCAAGTAATTAAAAGTCACAGTTTAGGTCATGCTATTACTGTGATATATACCCAAGAGCAACAATTTGATGGAAGAAAGATTCATTTTGTTTCATGCTTTCCAGGTGTCAGTCCTTTGGGGTTGCCTGCAATTAGTTTTAAGTCTTTGGAGGGTCACTGATGAGGATCAGTGCTCCTCATCAGACTGCATTCAGGAAGGAATGGGGAACAAATGAGTGTGTCTGCACTTGCTGACTTCTTATACTTTTATTCTTTGTGGCTCTTTTGCATTAGCCATGGGTGCTTACACCCAAGTTCACAAACCAACCTCTGGAAATGGCCTCACAGATACACAAGCCAAACTGATAATCAAAAGTCACCATTGCTGAGCTGTATTTTTATCTTCTGTCTGTCTCTAGATGTATTTAGAATTTTCTCTTTGTTTTGTTCTATCTGCAGTTTCACGTTGGTGAGCCTAGATGCAAATTTCATTTTATTTAATTTTGTTACCTTTCTTTGGATAATTATATCTGAGTTATACTGCCTACTTTCCATACTTCTGTATTTCATGTTCTTTGCTAAGTCACTTTGGAGACAGTTTTAGCTTTTGTGGACTATTCATATTCTTTCACAGATGAGCCCATTCCCCCTCAAGGCCCAAAAAAAAGAGAGAGAGAGAGAGAGAATCTTATGAATCTCTGGTGTCAGGAAACCCTGGTATTAATTTGAAGCTCATCTACTCAGGTGAGGTTTACCCAAAGTAGTTTCTTATTTCATAGTACTTGTAATATAGTTTAGAATGGGAGCTAAAGGCCATGGATTCTTTGCCCTACATATTATGCCGTTATACATAATCAACAGAGGAAATCATGGGAGCTATCTCGATAAATTTCCTTAATCAGATGAGAAAAGACTTTTCTACACTCTCTCGTACCTCTTCGTATTTCTCGTATTTTTCAATCTATATTAATCTGTTTAAAAGTAGATGTTTCCATTGTTCTGTTTTCTAGTTATTAATTGATCCTTTAGTCTATAGTGCTTACTAAGACCTTACCCCTGTTATCTAATTTTTATTTTCACTTTTATGTTATGATCCTATGATTTCTCAGAATCTAAATATCTAGCCATATTATGGATACTTAATTTTTTCTGGTAGTTTCTGATGTATACACTCTTTTTTCTTGCTACTAAGGTATCAAATATATCAAATAAAAGTTTACTGATATTTATTGTTTATGTCTTCATTTTAAGCTAATTATTTTGCAGTCTTTATGATGGTATATCAAGTTAAGAATATCACATATGATAAATATTTCCTAATATAATTTAACAATTTTCCATTTCTCCCTTGCTTTTGATTTACATCTGAGACTGTGTTATCTGCATGGCCCACTGTAATGTCTCATAAATGCATTTTTCATTCTTCATGAAACATCCTTTCCATGTCTGCTATCTACTGTCTTGAAATCTAGTTTTAATGACTTTAGATTGTTAACTTTTTTGATGATTATACCTTATTTGTATTTCTTTTTTTCCATGTATCTGTATTTTCATGTTTGATAGGTTATGGCTATGGATTCTCCTCTCTTGCATTTGCATACATATTAAAATTGCAGACTTTAATTTAAATTGTACAGTAATAACATTTAATATAATTGATATAGAAGAATTTTAATGTATCTTCTATTATATTAAAGTTATTAGTTTTTCAAATAAAAATCATTGACTCATAAATAAAAACATCACACACATAGATTAAGTTAGCCATTCATCCAAACATTTGCCTAGTCTCAAATTCCTTTTTATTATTGGAATTGAATATATTTTGCTACTTTGTCTCAATGCCAATTTGTTTATAATCCACTCCTTTTTATAATTTATTAACACTACTTATCATAGCATAATAAATAGCATATGAGATAGTTTGCTTTTCACAACTCATCCAACTGTAATTCTCCATTGCTTTTGTGATGTTTTCTGTGTGGTGTGAAGGAAGCCAGGATACATTACGTGCAAGTATGCTTCTTTAATATTAGTATTATTGATTTGAACATGGTTAAGAAGTAGCTCTCCAGGTATAATTCTCCATGAATTTTGGCAGCAGGTTCTGCCCATGTATCTAACACTAAACCAATGAAATATAGGTGGGAATTCAATGCAGGGCTGTCTGCATCCATTTCTTCAATGAATGTTGATGAGGCAGAAGCACAGTTTTGTTTGTCTTTCTACATTTCTTGGTCCCAGCTTATACAACAGAGATAACCTACAAGATGAAGTTCAACAGCTGGAATACAAGATTGTAACCCCAAAGACAATCCAAGTCTCTGGCAAACATGAAGCTACGATACTGCCCCTAAATGATGTTTCTGAAAGAGACAAAAATCAAAGTTTATCATGTTTTAGCTAAAAAAAATTTAAAAAAAAAGAAGAAGCACTCTGCCTTCTCATGGTAAGCCTAAAAGCAGGACAAATGTTATTCACGGTGTTCTATTCCCCTACCTACAAGGAGGCAAGTTAAACTCTAAGATGTCTCTTTGCAGTTTAGACAGAAGTCTGAAGGAACCTATAAGTCTTATTTCATTAGTTTATTGCTATAAACTTACTTTCTGTGTGGTTCTTTGATGATGCTGTATAAGCTTTAAGTCCAATACACTATTCTTAGTTCTCTTCTTTTCAGGCTTCTCCTGCTTTATGCGTACTACAGGCATCAATTAACTTGCTCAGTTAATTAACCTCCGGCTCTTTCTTTGAGGACCAACATGAATAATCAGCTCCCTTTAGTTTTCAGTTCTCACCAACGGTCTAGTCTAGCCTTTTAGGTAATTCCTCTTCGTAATCCTCATATGTCTCTGACTTGGAGTATCTCATCATTTGATACCATTTTCCATCCATCATTCCCACAATGAATCTTTTGAGCCTGGCTTCTAAAATAAAACCAAGTGTTTGCATCCAAGCACTACTTCCTTTCTTTTATCCTATGAGTAATGTCTACTTTGTTCTAGAAAGTGCTACATTTTTTGGTAGCTTAAGTCAGTTACACTGTCCCCTCCCACATGCTTCAGACTTACAAGCCCCTGAAGAGGTAAACGTCCTCTGTTCCTGTGATGTAATGCTGTCCTGCTTCTCCCAATCACCTCTCATAGAGACTTTTCTCAGCATACATATATTTATATTTGACCTGCTTATTTCCTTCAGGTTCAGACTTGAGACATTTCCTCTCCTTCCTTGAAGATTATTTTCTTCAGAGCTTGGTTACTGACACTGTGTCTTAACACGCCTGATAATTTGGAAATTTATCTTGAAGGTCTGATTTGCTACTTCTATCATTACTTCACTACTTCTTTTCCTATAATACTGCACACAGCCTTTACATCTGATACACTTCCATGTTCCTACTGAACAAAACCTAGTTAATTTCTTTTCAGAACTTTTACTCAATTCAGGACTTCAATGTCAATTGTCTTGTATAGCTGCAAGGCCATTTCTCTCAGCTCATGGTAACATATGGACTTCTCACATTCTCCAATACTTACAGAGCCTAACATCCTGAAATCTCACCAGCTGACTACTAAACTTCTTGATTTCAGTCTTGCACTTTGTGAACGTAGCTTCTGTGCTTTGTAGGCAATTACTGCACTGCAGTTGACCCTTCAGGTCTGCTCAGCACAGTTATTCACATGTGCTCTGTCCCAGTAGTCATTTAAAATATTAGGGCTCTTGCTTCTCTGGCATTTGAGTGGATTAAAATGGAATCCTTGGAGCATATCGGAAAGATGGAAAAAGTAAAGCAAAGTCAATATGCCAGTTTGTTGTTTTCTTCTGTTGCCTCTCTGGACTGAAGACCTTATTTACTCTTTGTAAAACTTTCTTTGTGTGACTTTCTTGTTTTGGTTCCAATTTATTACACAGAGATTCCAGAAAATCCTTTCGTATCTGCTTTCTACAGAATGTTGTGTATAGGATTAGTTTCATTATTTTCTCTTATGTAATTCATTCCCTCAGCCCTTCTTGAAGTGGATTTCTGTATTCTTTATGCTATTTCTTAGCTTTTATCCTTGTGTTGAGACACAGAATGGTTTCTAAGAATGAAGACCAAAGCTCCTTCAACTGCTTTCACAGTTACCAGTTTCTGTACTACTCAGATTTCTCATCTCATCCTGAATTTGTGTTTTCTTATTCCTTCAGATTCTTTCTGCTCTAGCCCTCACTGTGCTTGGTCACTCTACTTGTCGAGCAAGTTCTAGCACACTGCTTAATGACTGACTGCTTTGCTTCTTATATCTTGAATGTATTTCTAAATAACCAAGTAACTTTCTACCACACATTCTTTAAAATTTTTCTCAACCAGCACTCCATCCTTTATTCATTCTCTGACACTGCTAAGTGCAAGAGTTTTTCTCCTAATACTGCCCACTATTTCTCCTTGCTTTTTTTTCATAGTAACCTCATATGAATCATATAAAACTTTCATTTCACTGTCTATTGGCTTGCCTTTCTACTGGAAAGTTTTCTAAAACTAAAACAGATTTCTGGTATATTGTTTAAAATATGCTCTCTAATTAAAATCATATTTGACATATAGGTTTTAGAAAATTTGGTGGAATAAAAATTTTAGTTGAGTATTGGTATATTTAATTATTTAATATATCTACTAGTTCACCATCTAGGGTGATTTGATTTTATACTCTTATATTCTTATTTGGTGAGTTCCAAGCCAATTTTAAACATCTCCTTAGCAGTATATTTCCTTTGTTGTTATTTTAACTGTCATAATTATTATGTGTAGCTAAGGATATTTTAAATGACCTAATAAATTCCTAAATGACCTCTTTGTCTCCAATCACTGCATAAGTATTTTTAGTGTGTGTGTGTGTGTGTGTGTGTGCGCGCGCGCTTCTGCCTCTCAGTGCTGGGATTACTATTGCTATTGTGTGTGCTCTTGAAGATATTTAGCCTCTGAAGAAATGTATCTACTGTGCTTAGTAAAAAGCAAGTCTGTCATGATCATTAGCAATGACCATTAGCAATGACAATCATTAACATGCTGTCACAATTTTTCATAGTTGTGTAATTGATTATATTTAAAATCTCATCTGAAATTCAATTTTATTTATTACATTTTCTTTAATTCCTCTTAATTTATTTTGGTATCCAATGTTAATGAAAATAATATAAGTGACTACTATACGTTAAATTTGTAGAGCTCTTTAGTATTTATAACATGTATATACCCTCAAACACTTTCACAACAAGTAATTCCCCGACAGGCAAGGTAGCTTGGATTTTACAATTAATATCCCATTTCTAAATAATATGTCATGCGTTTAGCATGAGAATATCATTAAAACTAGGCAGACGTTGCTGAGTGCGATCATATATGATGTTTATCTCATTACTCTGGAAGCAGAAATAACCAGAACTCTGTAAGTTCCAGGCCAGCCAGGGCTACATTGTAAGTCCATATCTAAGGAATATTGAGAGTGAGAAAACTAGTCTTCTCCGGGAAAGAACAACAACTGTTTTCCCAATACCAAATGGTTAGCCCTGAAAACATACATACAAGTATCATACAGACTGAGCAATTTGCATTTGATTATTCAATATATATATATATAAAACAACAACTAAAGATGAAAGGCTATGAATTTGAAGGGGGGGCACATGAAGTAGTTTGGAGGGGAAAGGGAAAGAGAAAATGACAAGATTATATTGTAATCTTACAACATAAAATTATTAAAACAAAACCCAAAATTTCCATTTATATATTTATTTAATTTTCCTTTTCATAAGAATAAGGCTACTGTCTCCTTGTTGGTTTTGAAATTCTTTTTTTATGTTCAATATTCACAGACATTCTACAATTGTAGTTGCATAAAACAAGGATTGACAACAGCAGACACCGAAGGTGATTTCATTGATGCCGTTTTTGGAAAATGCAATTCCAAGTGTTACACATTACCTTTGTTTTTGGCTTTTACTTTTTCTTCAATGGTCTTTCATAGTTTGATTAATGTACCTGTCACCTTCCTTATTCTCCAGTAAGTCTGTAATATTACTAACTATTATTTATTTAATTGATAAGAATTGTACATTTAGAAATAGTTCAGAATATTATAGAAAATAATTTTCTGTGTTTTGTAGTAGTAAATAGAGAAATTATTTATATTGTTAAATTTCATGTAATTGTGTAATTTGTTCCTTTTATTTGTTTATTTGCATAACTTGTGTGGACGTCACATTTAGTCTCACTTTAATTCCCTAAGTGTACACATTTTTGGAATTGCACATATTACTTTGATATTATAGAGAAAATATTAGGTATCCATGTAACAGTAACAAAACAAATTTATTACAAGCCATACATTATGATCACTTTGAATAACACACATGATGAATCCATAAATGAGAACAATTTTAATTGTACCAGAGATGTGAATATAAAGTTGATTTATTGGTAAGGATATTTGACTCTAGTTCTATATTAACAACTTGTCTTTGAGAAAGCATTAGTGTCATCAACAAAGGGATGCAGTAACTTTTACTATTTCAGTTTATTCAAAATTGAACCGTGTTTGTCTTTCATGTGGTCTTCCAGAATATGCTAAGTACATCTCACATTCATTTTTATTCTAGAAACAGAATTAATAGGCATTATTCTAAATTATTGTTTCCAAGTGGTTAACGAGTATGTTTGTTCCCTAACTCTCCTGTAAAGGCTGATAACAAAATGGAAAAATAATAGTTTATTTCTGGCATGATCTTGAATAGTTGTGGATTAAAAGAATGAATAGAAACGTGTGGAATTCAATGACAAGTATCGGGCTCACATGGGAAAAAATGTATAAAGACAAGAGGAAGGCTGTGGAAGGGAAGGAAAATAAGAGTTAGTTTGGTCAAATCCACTATATGTATCATGAAATTCTCTATACTAGACAAGCAAAATTGATGAGATATGTCTGTTCATTATTGTTTTATGTTGTTGTAGTTGAAGGGTTTTGTTCTGTTTTGTATTTTGTGGGCAAGGTCTTCCTATATAACCCAAACTGGCCTCAAAGAGATCTTCCGGTCTCAGCCTCTCCAGTGCTGGGATTACAGTCAGATTAGCATCTTGATAGAGTAGTTTGAAGATAGTATGGATAAAGACTCAAAAGTAGAAACTGAAGAAGAAAATGAGAGTGAAAACATAAGAGTGATATTTATAAACAAGTGATAGACCATGTTTGGGAAGTATTTAGCTTTGTTAAAAGGGTGAGGATTATCACTGTGATGGATAATGGAGATCTGAGATCATGTTTAGACTTTCCATTTCAGCAACTAAAAGAATGATAATTCTATTTACTAAAATATAAAATTCAAGGAAGAAAAGATGAAATGGAATGGATATTTAAGATGGAGAAAATACTCAGTGAGTAAAGGCAGTTGCTACTAAGTGCAACCAACCCCTTAGAACTCACAAGGTAGTAGGAAAGGAATACCTCCTAAAAGGTTTCCTCTGATCTGCAGCACTTCTTCCTTCCTACCCCATATATACACAAACAAATAAATGATTATTAAATAATGAATATGAATTTCTTACTATTGATGTGAAATGTCCAAGCAAAAGTACACAGCAGAGAGTTAGAGGATTATAAAATTCCCAAACTTGATTTTGAACCGTCTCTTTTTATTGGTAACTAAAAAGAATAAAAAAATAGCACCCACAGACATACTTTTCTGTAAATTATGAGATAAACAAAAGAGTTACATTGGAAAGTGCATATCTAAAAACTAAAGCAGTATTAAGAGTTTGAGCTTATAGATTCATGATGTTTTTAAGGAACAGAAAATGCGGTTTGACTGTGCTAATCTCGACACTCCGGATACTGGAGCTGGAGCATCATGAATCTGTACTCAGCATTGGTTATACAGTGATACCTTGTTCAAAAGCAAAATGAAGGGGCAAACCCACATAGCAACATCTCTTTGATTTCAACAGAGATATCCAAAATATATTTTGCAGAAACACATGTTTCTGTTCAATACAGCCTCTTCAAAACAAATTGTGCTTGGGAAATGGGATGTCCACATGCAGAAAAATGAACCTAGTTCAAAAAACAAAAACAAATGTGGATAATCAAAGTTCTTTATATGAGACAGCAAATCAATAATGACATTGTAAAATAGGAAATAACCAAAACGTTTCTTGAAGGCACTACAGAGTATAAACTTAAGCAAAGACTGTTGAAAAAGAGCTAAACTGCTTAAGAATCAGAAGAAATTACTCATGAGCAGGATTTCATTCTATTTTTAAAAATCTGCACAGAAAAATATGATTAAGAGAAGGAGGAGACAGTCAACAGAATGGGAGAAAATTATTTCCAGTTATATTGCTGGCTACGGATTGATACTCAGAATATACTAACAACTCAGAAAAATGAAGCACAAATTATCAGTTGAAAAATAGGAAATTATGGCTGCATGTTACCTATTTTGGATAAAATAATGTACGTTTTTTGTCATAAGTAGCACTTAGAATAACCTTCAATGCATTTAATATGAACAAAAAAATGAATTCAGAGTCAGAGAGGATGGGCTCTTTAGAGTTATTTCTGTTTCTGATGCTTTAATTTCCTTTAATGATTGTATATAAATCTAAGTCCAGGCACATAATGTCATAATGGTTGTGAAGTATAAGATGATCTTGTGTTTCTTAAAAATAAAGTTTCCTTGCTACTTTTGCAAAAAACAGGAAGGAAGGAAGAAAGGATAGAAAAAGGCAGAGAGAAAGTAAGAAAAGGAAAGAAAAGAGAAACAAAAATGAAGCCTCTGATGAGGTTGAGAGAGTGGCATTGTCTTGAGTTTGATTTTATACATGCACCAGGAAATCTGTTCTCATGTTCCTTAAGAAGATTAAAAATTGACTTACTACATGACTTATTTACAACACTGTGGGGTACATATTTGAGGATTAAAAGCACAAAAGGGTGATGGTACCTGCACACCATGTCCACTGAAGCAGTGTTTAGAATACTCAAAAATAGAAAACAAGAATATGGTACACACAATGGAGGATTATTTGGCCATAATGAAGAATGAAATTATTTCATTTTCTGGGAAATGGAATGGAACTACAGATCATCAGTTTAAGAGAATAAGCCAGACTTTAAATGGTGAGCATTACATATATTATCTCCTGTGTGGAATCTATTTATTTTATGTCATGAACAAAGTGATGATTTAAAACAGCTCTGTATCATTTTATCTTCCTCAACAAATACTTGACTTAGTCAATAAATACAGAGACTCTTTTGTTCATTATTCAGCAGTTTCATACATAGATTATATAACAAGTTTTAGTTGTTTTACCACTTATTCTGTTCCTGCTGAACAGTTCTTCCCAACAAGCCTCCTCCTAAAGTTTTCATTCTGTGTGTGACTGGTTAAGTTAATTAGATGTGTTGGCATCAAAGTGGGTGAGAATTCCTCTTTTAAATGAGGTAAAGTTATTTTTCAGTGATTTCAATTTTGGATAGAGAATATAATGAGGGGACCACAGGAAAGAGGGAGCACTCAAAAATTAGGACAATTGAAGTGAAGTTGAATAAAGTTGCAAATAAATGTAAGCTGGATATAAGGAATATATTTCAGCATAGTGTGATGTGCAATCAGCTCATACTGAAGGCAAATAAGTGTGAGAAATGAGCACCTGTAAGGAAACAACCTTTCTGTGGCACTCAGTCACCCTGTGTACCTATGGGGAAGAAAGCTGAAGATAAAAGATGATCACGTCAACATCACCTTTCTCCTTCATTCAAAGTAAAAACTGGATAGAACCCAGTAAAAAGCCAGAAAGTTAACCAGTTCTTACTGATATAATTTGTTGAGTGCAGAATCCATAACAATAAGTAAACTAGAAAAGTTGAGGAGTGGAATTTACAATGATTAAATACATTCTAAACAAACATTGACTGACAGATTGAGGAAAGGCAAATGTGAAAGACAGAGCTAAGTCCTTTCAGACAAAGGAGGCTCAAGCAGATTTGATTCATGAAGTTCTTAAATTGGCAAAAATTAAGGGGTTTGGATTTTTACACAGCCGGTTAAAAAAAAATGGGACATAGGACGAATTTTCTCTACGGTTGTAGTTCAAATTTCAACTTTTATCACCTAGCTAAATATTCATAGTATAAATTACATATTATATATATATTATATTTGTATATATATATATATATATATATATATATATATATACATACATATATATATATATATATAAAAGCACCCATGAACCTAGCATGGGACACCTGTAGGTAATATCATTGCTCTTTGCTTTCAGATGTGTACCTACCAGTTTAAATTCAATGAGTCTGAGTTTGACCTTTACAATTTGGAGAGCAGCTGGTATGTATTTTCAGCTATTTTTAATGTATCACGTTGTTCATTTTTGATATATAAATTTTCCTATTTGCATATTTAAAATTATACATAAAAATAAGTAAAATGAAATGGAAATGAATAGGAAATTGCTGTGAAATATTCATTCAACTTTACTTAAATCTGAATGTGATGTCTCTATTGATTTAATTACCCCAAGAACAAATTAGAATTTCTGAGGCCTCCATTGCCATTACAAATCCATGATGAGATTTTTAACTGCCTTGATCGTTGACAGAGCAGTGAAGGTAGCAACATCTACTATGAGTTCATGTTAGCAACAGCAATGTCATGTCCAAAAGACATTGTTTTACAGCATTTTTCTCTACCCTCTGGGTCTTCCATTACTTTAGCCTCATTTTCTAAAATGGTTCCACTCCTTAGAGAAGAGGAGGGTGATATAGACGTCAACGTATTGCTAGGAGCTCACAGTCGAATATTCTTAGCACTTTGAATAGTAACAAGTCTGCATTTACTACCTACTGCAATAAGAAGATTCTCTAATGCAGAATAGGAGTGGCACAAATCTCTGGACATAAACAGTATTCAGAATGAGATATTCCAGCATGACCATTTCGAAATACAACATCAAAATATTCATTTCAAGAGCTTATACTTCCATAGCCATGCCTTTTTGTTTGTTTGTTCTTTTAATCATGTTTCTAGTACTACTCACGAATTCCCTTCTGCAGAGTTCTCAGATCCAATCGAGAGAGTGTTTGGTTGTCCCCATAAACAGTATTGCCACTGTTGTACCATGGGCATTACCTACCTAGAAGGTTGGTACTGAAGTAGGGTCTTGTGATGGATAAGATCCTGTCTTTTCTCCTACATGAGCCTGCATAGTGACTCTCCACACTATGAAAGCTAGCCAGCAGGGAGAGCTCAGGATTGTTTTCTGTATGTCCTGTAACCAAAATCTCTTCAGTAATAACGTCTTAAAGTCTAGTTATTGTAGGAAAATATGATCAATGGCATTAGACTATATTGCCTTAGATACTATCTCACAAATAACCGAGAGAGAGGAAAACTGCATGTGGCATTGAGATTTTCATTTACTATTATTTTTTCAGGGTGCTGTATTGTTTAAGACTGTGAGCTACCTCTTTTCAATCTCTGAAATATATTTTACAACATGACCCTACTATACCACTTCCTGGTCATATACCCAAAGGAATTTCTATCTTATTATAGAGCTATTGCACATCCACGCTCACTGATGTTATATTCATAATAGCTAGGAAATGACTCAACTTAGTGGTCATCAGCTGATGAATGGACAACAAAACTGCATACATATACATAATGTAATATTAACTCACCTGTAAGTAAAAAGTGATATTGTGAAAATTGCAGGTCAGTGGATGGAACTGAAGAAAATCATACTGTCTGAAGTCACTCAGGTCCTAAGTGTCAATGCTGAATGTCCTCTCTGATATGTGAATACTAGCTTCCAGTCATTTCTATGTTTATCCTAAAGTACACGTGGAAACTAGAAATGGTCCATTTCTTGATGAGGTGCATTAGGGGTGCAGGGGTAGTAGCATATAGGTGAGATGAAAGTAGATAGAATACCAGGAACAAACAGGTTCGTGAGGCAGGGAAATGATAGAGCAGGAGAATGAATGGTACAATGAAGTCTTAGATAAATGACATCTTCATGAATAGTTGCCCAAGAAACAATGATCTTGCAGTTGAGTAAAAATATAATAAGAAGAAATAATAGAACTCAAGTGTTATGAAAGAACAGAGGGTGCTATGGCTTTAGGAATAGTGGGGATAAAGGTGAAGAAGGGAGAAACTGGGAACAGGCAACCAAAACTAAGAATTATAGTTTTATAAAATCCTACAGTTTGTAAGCTAATTAAAATAAAAGACACAAATAGAAAATGTGTTTCAATTTAGTTGATATCAGCATATTAAAACAAAGGAAAGTGTGTGTGCATGGTTGTGTGAATGTATACCGTTTTGTGCTATGTGCAGTGTAACAAACCCATTGAAGAATCTTGTAATGTATTCTCCAGGAATAAAGGGAGAATACTGTAGAAACTTGAAGTGTAGAATGATCAGAAAACAGTATTAAGTCATTTTCAGTATTTACAAATCTGATAGATGGACATGTATCTTTAAAGATATTGGATGTTACAAATTCATGAAATTTCATTCTGCTAAATATATCCTAAATTTTCCATATGTATTCAACAACTGCTATATGACACCTTGTAAATAGAAGCAAAAACATAATTGTAAATCACTTTGATTTACTGATATTTGTTTACATACACTGATTAGGATACTGTCCAGGATAAATGAGCCAAAAAAGACTCATTACAGAACTTTAAATAATGTATTTAGTGAATTATGTGTGTGTGTGTGTGTGTGTGTGTGTTTTAAGTAGAAATTATAATTCTGATGCATAATGTTTTCATGAAGAACTTGAAATCATTGACTATTTTATAGGATCTTTCATTATTCCAATACTTTTTGAAGAATTAATAAATATATCTTGTATTTACTGGGACATTAATAGTTGTGGAATCAGAGGACGTTGTTGGATCTTTGAAAAGAAAAAACTAGACTACATATTAGTGGGAATATGTAAGTGATGTGAATTGTATCATTTTAAATAAATAAAATTGCTATTAGAATTTGCAACTGTTTATTGCAAGGTAATAATTTACCATGAATATGTGCTCTGATAATTCAATTCTTATACAATTTTTCTGATGCACAACAATTCGATCTACTCCTGTTAGTCACAATAATACCATTAGGAAGTGCTTAATGGGCCACATTCATATTTTGTTCTTCTAAGCATTTGGCTTTGTTCTTTCCTGACCAGGCTATGAACTTACCAAGTCTTTCCATTCTGTTTCTTTTTGCTCCCCCTGTAATTCTGAATAAAAACAACGAATACTATCCACAGTAGTATTTGTCTGTTTCATTGTTTGAAATTTTTCACTCTCCACATTGAGGACATTTCTTTGTGTTTCTTTGAACTCTTTGTTCTAAGCAATAATTCCATGTCAGTCTTTGTAAGGTCACAGCAGAATTCTCTGCTAAGTCACAGATACTTCTGGGATAAAAGTGTGGTTTCCCACATTTTGCTCCCATCTGCTACAGACAATGTATTCAAAGCAGAATCTATGTCACTGTCATGAAGTTTCACTATCATGTCTCCCCTCCTTTGCATGCTATTTCCTTACTTCTTTGGCTATTAAACATAGAAAATCTTAATTAATTATGTGAATTTTTCTACTGATGTCAGGTGAGTTTCTTATTCACACTACACTCTCCTCAGAAGCACTACTGGATGTATTTTTCATAATTTCTCAAGCTCTATGTTTTCAAATGAACCTTGCAGCCATTCATGCCTTATAATTTTCATTGCGATAGTAAAGTGTATCACAGGTAACTATATCTTTTAGATGATATCTCTTAAGACAAATGATTTATTTCATAAATGGAAAAGACTCAATAATGTTTCTGGTCTTGTAAAATCACTGTATTAGATAACTTGCATTGTTTGGATGCAACATTTTGACTCTAGCAATTATTCCCTTTAATTATTTTTTTATAATACTAAATTTTCAAAAATTTGAAACAAAAATAAAAAATATAAAAGCAATTATATTTTTATAATTAATTTTGAAAGGTGAAAACTGATAAATATTTCTAGCACTAAAACTGCCTAAAGCTTTATAAAATAAAGATAATAATAGTTAAAATTTGAAAGTATAAATTAATTTATATGATTTCAAGTTAACACAATTCATCAGTTCATGAACTATTACCTTTTGGAGGCTATCTGATGAACAAGGAAAATTTTGTAAGCATTAGAATACATTTAAATTGACATAGGTTTAGAACATTATATTTGTTTTGTAATTGTGAAATTATGTTTGTCCTTTCAGAAGTAAACTATACTTACCTTTTATTCAGGGACATGAAAGAAAACTTTTGTTAAAGACATGGTTACTATAACTCTTTATTATCTGTAAATTCAGGTTGTCTTTCCCAATTATGCCTAGCCCTCTTCAGTTGGTTTGCGCTTTTAATATATGACTGTGTCGTAGTGGAAACCACTGAGAAAACCGTCACACCTGTAAAGAATGTAAATGTAATCAAAGAAGGAAAAAAATAGTTTCCGATTTCTTCATTTGGTAAGAGTTTTATGTTTTCCATATGTCAATGGAATATTATATTGATAATTTTACAATAATAAAAATGAATAGCTTCATACATTCCCACAAGGTTTGTTACTATCATAATAATATAATCTGTTTTAATATTGCTGAAGATAAGAAACATGTGTGTGTGTGTGTGTGTGTGTGTGTGTGTGTGTGTGTGACTCCCTAAAAATCTGAAAAGTGTCCTTTAAAGCTCTGTGAAGAACTGTGTTGGAATTAATCTTAATGGGGATTGCATTGAATTTGTAGATTGCTTTTAGTAGAATGGCCATTTTATCATGTTAATTAACTAATTAATTAATTGATCCTACTGACTCATGAACATGGGAGATCATTCTATCTTCTCAGATCTTCCTTAATTTCTTTCTTCAAAGAGTTGAAGTTTTTATCATGCCAGTCTTCTTCTTGCTTGGATAGAGTTAGCCCAAAGGCATTTTATTTTATTCCTAAGTATTGTGAAGAGTATTTTTTCTCTGATTTCATTCTTAGTCTGTTTGTCATTTGTATATAGGATAGATAATGATTTTTCTGAGTTAACTTTTTATCCCTCTATTTTTCTGAAAGTGTTTCTAAACTGTAGGAGTTTTCTACTGGAATTTTTAGGGTTCAAAATTTGATTTTGTCCATAAGCTTGATGTAAATGCCATATATTATATTCAGGTATGTGCATTGTATCCCTAGTCTCTCCAGAATACTTACCATGAATGGTTTTGAACTTTGTCAAAAGCTTTTTCTGCATCTAAAGAGATGGTAGAGTTCTTTTTTCCTTTCCATTTGTTTATAGGGTGGATTGCATTTATTGATTTTCATATAATGAATGAGCCCTGCATTTCTGGGATGAAGCCTACTTGATCATGGTGGAGGATAATTTTGGTGTGTTATAAGGCTTGTAATTTATTGAGTATTTGATTGAGTAATTTATTGAGTATTTTTGCATGTGTGACCAAAAGGAAAATTGGTTTGTAATTCTCTCTTTTTTGAGTCTTAATGTGGGTTGGGTACCAGGGAAACTGTGGCCTCATAAAATGAACTTGGCAATGTTTCTTATATTTCTTTTTGAGGAATAATTTGGGGAGTATTGGCATTAATTCTTCTTGGAAAGTCTGGTAGAAGTCTGTGCCCAAACCACCTGGGCTTTTATTTATTTATTTTTATTTATTTTATTTTATTTTTTAAGACTTTTAATGACTGCATCTATGTCACTAGGGGTTAAAGGTCTATTCATGTTGTTCATGTGAAAATTATCCAATTTTTAAGATTTCCAAATTTTGTGGAGTACATGTTTTTAAGGTATATACATGGGATTCTCTGGATTTCCTTGATGTCTACTGTTATGTCCTCCTTTTTGTTTCTGATTTTGCTAATTTGCATATTCTCTTTTTGCTTTTTAGTTAGTTTGGATAAGATTTTGTCTATTTTGTTGATTTGATTTTCTCAAAGAGCCAACTCTTCGTTTCATTCATTCATTTGTATTGGTTTTTTTTTTTATCTCTTCCTTTACTGATTTTAGCCTTGAGTTTTTTTCTTGTCATCTAGTTGTCCTGGGCGTGATTTCTTCCTTTTGTTCTGGAACATTCAGATATGATAGTAATTTGCTAGTATCAGATTTCCATAATCACTTTTTATGTAGGTGCTTAGTACTATGAACTTGCCTCTTAGAATTACTTTCATTGTGTTCTATAAGTTTGGGGATCATGTGTAATCATTAGAAAGACTTTATTTCTGTCTTGATTCATTTTTTATTGCATATAGATTTGTTCAGTTTCCATGAGTTTGCAAGCATTCTGTTCTTTCCATTGTTGATAACCAGCTTTAATTGCTGGTAGTCTGATTTGACACCTGGAGTTATTTCAATTTCTTGTACTCATTGAGACTTGCTTTGTGTCCCAGTTATATGGTTAATTTTGGAGAATGTTCCATGAGTTTCTGAGAAGAACATCTGTTTTTTCATGTTTGGAAGATATGTTCTGCAAATATCTGTTAGATCCTTTTGTTTTATGAAATCTATTAGTTTTCAGCATTTCTGTATTTAGGTTTTGTCTGGATGGCCTATCTGTTAGTGAAAGTAGAGTATTGAAGTCTCCCACCATTTGTGTGTGAGAGTCAATATGTGATTTAAGCTATAGCAGTATTTCTTTTACAAACTTGGGTGCTCTTGTGTTTGGGGCACAGATGTTAAAATTGAAAATTTGCATTGGTGGATTTTTCCTCTGATGAGTATATAATGTTATTCCCTGATTATTTTTGCTTTGAAGTCTATTTGGTTGCATATTAAGATGGCTACACCAACTTTCTTCTTACATTCCTTTATATCTATTATTCTTAGGTTTGATCTTTTCATAATTTCCCAGATTCCCTGTTTTTTTTTTTTTTTTGGTGTTTTGTATCAGGAGTTTTGTTTTGTTTTGTTTAGATTTACCATTTTCTTTGACAGATAATTCCATTTTATCTATCGTCTCTTCAATGCCAGAGATTCTTGTTTCCTTCTTTTATATTCTGTTGGTGAAGCTTGGCTCTGTAGTTTCTGTCCAAATTCTTAACATTCTTCATTTTCAGATTTCCTCAGTTTGGTTATTCTTTACTGATTGTATTTTCAAATCCTGGCGTTTGAAGTTTCATTCACTTCCCTCTACTATTTGTGTTTTCCTGTATTTCTTTAAGGGATTTATTCCTTTCTTCTTAAAGGACCTCTATCATATTCACAATGGCTGTTTTAAGGTTATTTTCTTTTCCTTCAACTTTGCTGCAATTTTCATGGGATAATGTGTTAAGATAGCTGTGCCCTAGTGAAGAAATATTGTCCTCGATATTACTGTTTCTGTTTTAACACTGGTGTTTAAACATCTGGGATTGGGATGATTATAGGTCTAGGTGTTGATTTGTTTTTATTGGATGGGTGGGTTGTTCCTTGTTTTCTGTTTTCTCTCTGGATTTTTGGGGAGTGTGATGTCCATATGTTGCCTAGTAGGAAATTGTCTTCAGGCCTAAAAATTATGGCCAATGGTGGTTCCAGATAAGTGTGTTTCTGCATACTGAGAGTAGACACTTAGAGATGGGATAGGTTAGGTTTCTGATAGGTTTTAGATGGAGGTTGGAGAGCAAAGTGTTCAACCAGAATCTACTTATTTTGTCTCCGTGTAATTGGAGGAGATAATGAAGGGAGGTGACCCCGAAGTTATGCAATAGCACTGGGATGAGATAAGGAAAGAAAGAAAGAGGAAGAGCTTCAGGCAATGTATTTGCTTTCTTAGCAGTTAGTGGCTGTGGGCATAAGTGATGTGCCATCACACATCTCTATGTTTTATCTTCACCAGAATTTAATTAACAGTGTTTGATCACTTGAATCTATTGCCAGTTTTCCTTTGTTTTTTCAATTTATAATTAATCACATTTATTTCTGGTGAGGAAATACTTGCATTTGAATACAGAATATGTACAAATTGACATAACTTTTCTCAGGTTAAAATGTGCTTCTGAAGAAATTTTACTTCATGTTTTATTATAATTTGCTATATTTTACAAATACTAGATAAAATGATGTTTTTACATCATTACAAGAACAAATAAGCTGTTTTTGTCTGCTGCTTCCTTCTGTGCGTGAAGTGATATTCTCAATGTGACTGTCATGAAAGGGTAGCTCCATCTGTGCCTGAAGAGGCAGAAGAAAGTATGAAAAAGGAAGTATTCATTGTGCTCACCCTCCTTAAACTGAACAATATAAAAAATATAAACTGGTTTTATGTGAAAATTGAGTGATTCTTTCTGGTTTAAACCTACAGGACTGGAGAACCTTTGAGAATCTGAGTTATAAAAACCGCAATCTATCCTTTGAAGATTTCATGAGATTTCTTGCTGGGCTATAATTTCAGAAAGGAACAAAACAAAGATACCTAATGCAGCAGAATAGTATCTATTTGGATTTTTATTTTCATAATAAAGAATATCCTTCTGAAATATTTCAATCATGTTTTATGGTTTGGAATTCCTTTTCTTAGTTTTATCGTGGTCACACGGTATGTGCCTGCCATAGCTTATGCATGGGCAAATCTCAGGGGTCAGCTTTTTTATACTACCTTGTGGACTATGGGGATGGAGCTCACATTGTCAGCTCTGTGTAGAAACACCCTTACCCACTAAACCGTTTTCCAGCCCATGGTTAATATTTTAAAATACTATTTCATATGTACAATGTAGATTTTAGTAAGAATTAGCTGTAGTTTACTGATAAAACTTTTAAAATATTCTCCAACACAAATATTGTTGGAATATTTGTATAGTTATATAATATTAAAACATAACATTCAGAATCTCTTTGAATATAAATTTAATATGTGTTAGTGCTTTAATGAAACATTTAATCTACATTTGCTCCTCTCTCTTTCTCTCTTTCAAAGAGAAACAAGAGTTCTAATAAAAAATATAGGTTGGGTTGTAGAGTGAAAAGTTAAACTTGCTTTCTGTTACAGAATAACATAGCTTCTGGTTCACAAATTAACTCATAGGGCAATAACAAAGAAGAAGGAAGCAGTGTAAATAAAAATTCTCAGCTTCATGGCTTAAAACAAACTTCACTACAATCAAAATAACAGCAGGAAAATATACCAGGATTGGATGATACTCAGCAAGTAATTGCTGTTTTCTAAAAGAAATCATCCAGGTGAGGAATGCAGCACACCTTGCCACCCAAGTTTGTGGACCTATATTTGGATCACAAGAATCTATATAAACTAGAAATAGCACCATGCCTCTGTAGACTTAGCACTCCTATTCCGAGATGCAAGTTTGAGACAGAAGAATTTTTGGAAGCCTGGCACATGCAATGATGACAAACAAGAGACCTTGTATCAATCAAGGAGGAAGGCAAGGATCAACATCTGAGGTTATCCTTTGACATCCTGTTTACATGTGTAGAATATATAAAAATACAAATATGTATAAAATATTTATTTTTTTTCTGTTGGAAGTGTATCTCGTGGGATAACGCAAAAGGATAACCGCAAATGGATACACTACATAAAAGAATCGCTGCAAGAGACTTCTTGGGGGTGGGGGTACACAGAGTGACTGCCTGTGGGCCAAAACGAATAGAGGCAGTGGTAGGCTGGCCATGATGACACACTTTAAATGGGGTTATTGAGCATGTACTTAGGAAACAAGTCATCTTGACCATTAGTGACGATGGGGCTGTTACGTCATTGAAGGTAGGGTATGGGTTGAGAATGGGAGAGCTCTTTCAGCAGTTCTTAATATGCTTGAAATTCTCTCCCTTTTGTTTATTGTCAAAGGCAAGGATATAGGAAGGAGTAACTAGTAAATTAGGAGTGGGGAAACTGTGCTCTTTAGATTACTTCCTGCTGTCTGGGCACATCCATATATGTATTGGGAACAGTGTTGATCTTTACTATGAAGACATATTTGGGAGTCATAAGTCTCCAGTTTTGTGGCTAAGCATTTATTCTGTAACAGCTGATTATGGTTTGATTAGAAATCTTTTGAAATTTTTTGTTGGAGAAACTTAGGTAAAAATTAGTAAAAGCAGGAAAATGAGAAAGCTGGGTGACAGGAAGGGTAGTATCTGATTCCATATGGGGTGCCAAAAGGCCCAGGGACTGGGGGCATCAAGTTGATCCTTGCCTTTTAGAAGGTTTGTTCATTGATAGTACTTATCTGGATTATGTTTGACCTATGTAAGTGGGATCCAAGTCTGATGACTCCCTGAACCTTACAAATTTTTTTTAGCTTTATAAAAAAAAGATAAAAGTTTTAGATATGTTAGGATACATAGATATACAGATGTTTAGATAGATATATCAGGTCTATTTGTAGTCTATTGAAATCCACATTGTAGAGAGAGAGAGCAGTGGACTCACATCTTTGAGTCATAGTAAATCTTGGAGATCCAAATATGATTCTGGGTTAAAAGCACAAACATATTTTCCAGAGGGCTGGATATGTAGATTGGATAGAGATTTTTTTGGCATAATGAGAAACATTTCTTGTCTATACTTAGAAGATAACCAAAAGATATTTTAAATTGTTTCTTGTGACTATGTAACATTAGCAGTGCTTTACCAGAACTAAATTAATTGCTTATCAGAAATCCACTGATTAATGTTGTAATTCTTAACTTGAGTATAATAATAGCAAAAAGAGAGAAAAAACATGAAACAATTTTATTTTTCATATATCTCTAAATCACTTTCTTAGTCCCTCACATCTTACTTAAGCTTCCGTATTCTCCCGAGAAAACCTTCTTAGACCTAACAACTTGAATTTACACAATGTAAAACACTTTCTTAGATCCTCACAACTTACTTACAATGCTTCCTTAGATCCTCAGAACTTACATTAACTTTAAACTTTTTCTATCCACTCATTTATCGTGAGACACAGGTGCCATAAGGCAAACTCCTGTAAATAACGGAATAGCAAAACAAAAGTTACTTTTCAACCTCTTTTTTGAATCTTGGTAACACTGGAAACTATTTGTCTTTACTTTTTACATATGTGTGGGAATGTCCAAGGGCTAATAGTCTGCCATAGCTGGCTTCTGAACCCCATGTCACCCCTATGGTTTAAATACAGTGATTGTTCAGCTGCTTCACACCTTAATCCTGGCCCTAACCCAACAAAATTATTAGATTTGAACCTTCACTGAAGCAAACATGCTTTGTCTGAACTGCAGCCTGGAAACACAGACCCAAACTCCACAAATGGGTGAGGCTACTCCCATCATAGAATGTACTAACCAGTGAGCAATCTCGGGGTCACTGGCTCCTCTCCTGCCTGTGCCCCTATATATGTACCCTACATCCTATATTAAATTGAGACATTTCCTGACACATGTCCTGTGGGTTCTTTTGCATGTGCGTTCCAAGACCAACTCATGGAGGTCCACCAAGACAAGGCCAGGATCTGTAGACCCACTTGGGACACATGCCTGGAGGGAGGATTCCACTCGAAAGAGAAGTGAAAAGGCAGAAGAACTGAGAAGGCCCCTGAAGCCTCATAGGAGGAGCTGGAGGATGTTTGCTGCCTTTAAACTGACAGATTTACTTTTAGTCGTCAAGCCATCAGAGACCAGAGAAGGATAAATTGTTGATCCACAACTGCTAGCTTGAACATGAAGGGCCTTCCATAGGCTCCTGCACTTGAGAGCTTGGTTCCCAGCTAGTCTCACTGTTTTGGGAGGCTGTGGAATCTTTTTTAGTTTTTTTGAAGATGTATTTATTTTATTTTATGTTTATGAGCATTTTGCCTGCATATTTGTCTGTGTACCACATGTGTTTCTCATGCCCACAGAGGAAAGAACAGGGTGGCAGGTCCTCTTGAATTAGAATTATGGATGGTTTTGAGCCACCATGGGAATGCTGAGAATCGAACCCAGGTCCTCTGCCAAGTCCAATCAATGGCATTGCTCCCTGTCTCTTCAGCTGGGTCATCTAAACAGATGCTTGTGATAAATACCCCAAGAATTTTGAAGCCTCCACTCAGCAGGATGTATTCTAATGATAATATCACCCCCTTTCCCAACCCCTGACTGTTCACCAAAAGTAAACAGGTGGAGGTGAGAGGAGCAGAGCCCTCTAGTGGTGATGGCACTGGTCTTGCCTCTCTGCTTACTGTAATGTTCTCACTTTCCCAGAAGCCCCTTGCTTCTCCTATGAGATTTAATGAGCCAATCCAGTATTCAGATCCTGACCAATCAGAAAGATCCCCTATCTATTGCTTGTTTGGTTTAAAAGGCCTACTTGACCACATTTTTGTGCTGCCATGTTCGTTTGCTTGGTTAGCCCTGGCATATCAGAATGTGACCCGTGGAAATAAACTTGCTTTAAATGATCATATGTGTATCTCAGTGTCTACTTGAGCTATTTTGTGGACCCAACAGGGGATGTTGCCCAAACACCACTGCAGCTGGGGCTCCCACCTCCATGTGGAGGGCCCACCTCCCCACACAATGGTAGGCCTTGCAAGTTACTGAGCTGGCCCTGGCTCTGGCTGGATGAAGGCTGAGAGGCAGAAGGTGGTTCTACCTGCTCAGCCCTTCTCATGCAGCTTGTTCTCTGCAGCATCCTCCCTCACTGCCTGCACCCCTCCAAGGACCATGGACAGAGCTCTGAGGACGGCTCATTGTGGACTGAGCGATGTCCCTCTTGCCAGGTCCAGCTTTCCTGGATGTGCCTCCTCCAGGAACCCAGAAGTTGAGCTGCTTGGCCTCAGTGGTAGTGGGAGCATCGTGATGCCTGGGCTGCTGGCCTCCTGCTCCTAGCCCAGAAATGGTGCGGCACCACCATCTATTCTTCTGCCAAAGCAAACCTGATTGTTCCCAGCAGTTTGAGCCCTCCCACTGCCTGCTGCCCCTTGGGGCTACTGCTTGTCTCCATAGCTACCCTGCTGGGGAAACCAGGCCTCCAGCCACTGTGTTCACCATGAGCCACAAATGGTGCCAAGGACAACTACGAGGCTTGTCACATTTCCCCTTTATGGGAGTCTGGCCCTGCAAGGCTGGGGACCTCTGGAGTTTGGGACACCCTTTAAGAAAGCTCCCACTGGGACTAACATGGACCCCACTACTGGACAGCTATGGGTACCCCAACCTGGTCTAATGTTGTAGAAGTAGCCCCAACTAATACATGTCACCCCCAGCTGGACCCCTGGAGCCCACCCACAGACTATTCAAATAGGGTGAAAAAAATTCCCCACCAATCCTAGGTCACCCTGGAGCGCTCCGTACCCATACATATACTATAGAAGGAGCTGCATTCTGCTCAGTTCTTGATGCATCTTCAGCTGCTGCCTTCCTCTGAGTGAAGGCAGTCCTGCCCAATAAATATCCTTTGTGATATTTGCTGCATGAAGCTGTCATTGGGTCCAAGTAAAGAAGTGTCAAAGCTAAGAAGCAAAAGACAGCTTAGCTGGGAATATTTCCCATCAGAGCTGTAATACTTGGGAAACTTCTTCCCTAGGAACAGATCACCATGGAGCTCTGCACTGTAGCACTGTAACACTCCAGCTCTACAAAGAATGCCTTCATACCTCAGAGCTATGTGGTCCCTGGACTCCCCATTGCCAGGGTACTTTATACTCATTGCTGTGTGGTCCCTAGGCTCCCTACTGCCCTGATATATTTCCATTGGGATCACCTTCCCCTCTTCAGAGCTGTGTGGTTCCCCAGTTAAAGACCAACAGGCACCTTTTCCTCTGAGAGCTGTTAGCACTTCTCTTAAGGACAATTCTCCAGGTCAGAGCTATGAGGTTCCTTGGCTCCTGAAAGCAAGGACACCTTTTCATCTCCGGCCTAGTTGGAAAAAACAAAACAAAACAAACAGACAAACAAAAAACTGACAGTGTTCTGTGTTTATTGGTTTGTTTTTTGTTGTCTTTTTCCCTTGTATGAGTTTCTGTGCTCCCATTGATATTTTCTAGTTACAGGTGGACATCAGCATAAGATAAAGCTAGGGAGAAAATGAAGGAACAGGTAAAGCTGCAGCAGCACATGTTATTTGCAATTATGTCTCTGGGTCTGTCCTCCATCTATAGCCTGGAGTCTCACTGAAGCTCTGGGTGCTGTTACTCCCAAACAGCTGGGCTAGAGTGGTGTATGCACTGCCATAAAAACATCATCCTAAAGATAGGGTTAGGATTAGGTCAGGATTACGGGTGCAGACACCCGCCCCCAAAATAGCATGCCACCATAGGTGGTTTTGTTCACCCACCCTCATTCAGGTCCGAATCCTCCAGTGAGATCATGACTCAAAGTATAACATGAGAACCAACTCTTGAAAGGGTTTCCTGTGATCTCTATATGCACACACACACCCCAACACCCACAGAACCAAACACAAAAATAAGTAATTTGTAAAGGTCGTTATGTTCTTGTGTATGACATTTCTTCAGAGTTTGCAATATGAACCAGAAATGTATGCTTGGTGTTACTGTATTCCTCCCAATATTTCTAAAATCTATCATTTTTCACTTCTTTATTGACACTTTGATTCAAGTCACCATTGATTATTATCAAGACCACTGCTAAATTCAGTCACACAGGTATCTTTGTGAAAACCAAAGTTGCTATTTAAATACGTGTTATTGTCTCTATTCTTGAACTAAAAACGTTGATCTTTCCACTTAATTTATAATTAGGGTTTGAAAGATTACTCCCTCATCTAGCTTCTACTATCACAGTTCATTCCAAACATAGTATTTATGTTTCCCATTCATTTAACATGTCAACATTATTTTACGTGAGAAATTTTATTGTTTTCCTCTATTTTAAACATATTCCTAAATCTTTTGGTCCTGTAATCTAGTACACACCATTGCATTTGTATTTGTGCTTACACATATGTGTTTATTATATGTCTTCAAGTCTTACTGATTCATGCACTTTACATATGTTTCTTATATATTCTCTTTGTTTCCTTAATGTACTCTCTACTAGATCTTTTCCTAAGGGTCAGTGTCTATTAAGTTTTGTCTGAAAATTATTTGTATAAAACTACATTAAGTACTTGGAAGCTGGACTGCAAATACGGTTTAGAAAACTAAATACTGCCCTCTGGTGGAACAAAGACATTACATTAGTATCAAGAAGGTATCTCATGAATTTTATTTTCACCTTCCATTGTTAGTATCTTCAATGGTATAATAATTTTAAATAAATTGGTTGATATAATCAGTAAGCAAAATAAAAAGTATTCATTTAAGATACCAATGAACAATTTGGTGTGTGTCTGATTAGATCAAGTTATATAGTAACAAAATTTCCAATGCCAAATTATTTTTGCCTTTGAGGCTTGTTAAGAAAATGTGAAAAGCTAAGGAGCTAGTTTCTTCTTGGACAATTATGCAAAGCAATTTCCTTATATGGGATGTTATCATTTTATATTGTAGTCTCAAATAAATGAGACCTATCCATGTAATCCAGATCTGATCACATGGATGAAAAAAAATCACCTTTCTAATTAATTATGCTTTTGTTAATTCTATGTAAACTTCCCTAACTATTGGAATTCATTTGTGTTTGAAATTTAGAAGCCTATACTTTCTTACTTTTCTCTTTTCTTCTTTTGTTTTTCTTTCTTTTTTGGTGAAAAAGCAGAAGACTTTGACCTCAGCAGGGTTGAAACTGGAATCCAGCATCAGCAGAAGCCTGTAGTATTCAACTGAGGGTCCTCTCCCTCTGGTCTGGCTTTTCTACCTTTTTAAAGACTAAGGTATGTCCCAAGAGAGAAGTTGTCAAAATGTGAAGTGTTTCCAGGCAACAGACTCAGTCTTTCTATCTTTTCATTTTACTGAATGTTGACCTTCTCTGGGGGTACTGCAGTATTTGATAAATCTTGAATTAGATCAAAATGAAGAATGCTTCTTTCTGTATGGCCCTTGTAATTATAGGTGCTCACCAAAATGAATGCTTGAAGAGCTAATCAGATTCATTATCTCCTAGTTAAAATCCTTTAAAGCAGTGGTTCTCAACCTTCCTAATGCTGCATGTGACCCCTTAAGACATTTCCTCATGTTGTGGTGACCTCAAAACCATAAAATTATTTTCATTGCTACTTCATTTCTATAGTTTTGCCACTGTTATGAATTGTCATGTAAATATCTGATATGCAGGCAGATAGTCTTAAGTGACCACCGTGAAATAGTCGTTTGATTTCCAAAGTGGTCACAACCCACATATTGAGAATTATTGCTTCAAATGCTTAGTAATTAAAAAATTCCTTACAGGGCAATTCACAAACTAATCTTTACACATGATTCTTGTATAGTCCTTATTCACTTCCTCATTCATTTGTCTTTCCTAAAACACACACACAAACACACACACACACATAGAGGCATGCACACTTGCACGCACATATGATCCTCAAACACAAGACTACAAAGATTATGTGCCATCCCCACATAACACACTTTATAAACTTTGATGACTTTTATTCTGTTCTTTTTGTCTTTCATGGAGAGACGTGGTTTAGTTGGCACACAGTTCTAGAAGTTTAAGAATGTGATATTGATTCCTACTCAGCTCTGAGCTTGGCTTTGGTAAAGTGCCTTGCTGGATGCAGTCACAGTAGAGGTACATGATCAGAGGGGAAGATCATACAGTAAACAAGAAAATATGGAGATGCAAGGGTCTGACTTTATTGTCAGAGCCAGCCTGATAAGTCGGAAAGTACCTGAATGGGGGATGGGACTGAAGGGCCTTCTGAGGAGAGGGGGAAAAGAGACAAAATGGGAAGGGGATAGACTAGGCATACACAGTATCACTGAGCTCAGATGGAATGGAGCTGAAATTTAATTTTTGTTTCAGTTTTTATACACTTTTTTCTCAAGGGTTAATGTGTGGCTACAGCAGTTACAAAGATAAATGATCACAAGGAATTCAGCAGATATACAATGAGGGTGTCAATCAGAGGATAAAGCAATACAAAAGTGAAGCATAGTAAAGCCATAAAGTAACAGAATAGAACATCTTTCTTGCTGGAGCAGAATGTTTATCTCAGGAGATAACTTTTCTCAGGAGAGCTAAATGTTTATCCAGGGAGATAGCCAGAGAAGGGAATGTTTCTTTAGATAATCTTTGACGTCCCTGAAACTAGCTGCTCTTGGGAAAACTGACTTTTTTTGTGACTCAGGTTTGCTCAGAAAATCTCCCAATAAGGAATAGGTGTATAGCCAGAGGCTCATAGCAGAATCTAGGCTCACAGTCTGGGGACTCACCACACATTATACAGCTTAATTTTGTGGAAATAATTGGGTTCCATGATCCTTTGAATACTGAGACAGCATCAAGCCTCCAACACATGAATTTTGGGGAATAGGCTTAAGCCATAACCATAACTAAATTATAATGACTAAAAATTCCTCATATTGTTCTAGTGAACTCTCATAATCTTAAAAGATTTTGCTCTAACATTACTTCTAGAGGGAATCTTTTCCTGAATCTTTTCATGTGAATAGTAATCTTTCTCTCTAAGAACCTCATAAACATTCTCTAGATAATTTACCCAAATTGTTTTCTTGGATCTGTTTATTATACTATGTGTCTCATGAGAGCATAGGTTATAGATTCTTTCTTTAAAGCCTGTTGATTATTATTTTTAGTAATAATCTGATCCCCACAAAATCTTATAAAAGTGATTGTTAAAAGCATCAATAATAGGTAGATGTTGATATTCAAGCTATAATAGACAATTTCCTTTATTTAATAAGGGCTCTAACCTACCCCCAAGTCTCCATAGTCATCCATTAGGGGAAGCCAAAAGATGTAGTTCTCATCAGTAGGGTGCAACTAGCCAAGTTATGTGACACATGTTCCCACTTCCTTATCAGGGAAGCACTTGTTATTTGTCTTGTCATTCCTATTTCTACCACCTGGGTAGACAACTGGCCTAGTCCCCCTACATTTAGAGACAAAATTAATGGTGGCTGGTCAGCTCTGACATCTGGGACCTGCACATCCATGGAGACCAGAGCTGCCAGTCCACACTGCTCTGGATTTCCATGTCAAAGAAAACCAATCCTATCTTTCAAGCCACTGTGTTTTGGGGTGTTTCTTATGACACATTCGTATATATTCTGATATGTTTTCAAATGCCAACCTTATTCTGTGGCACTTAAAATTTATTGTCAGCTCTCCACTTGGAAATTATTTTCCTTCTGGATTAAGCAGGAGGATACAATCTAAAAAGAGGTTACGCAAAACATTGAAGTATTATTTCTATAATGAGCTTAAAAAACATATATAATTTCTACTAATTGTCTATGGAGTTCAAATCATCACAACAGTAAACATAAAACTCCATATAATCGTCAAAAAATCCTCATTTCTGAAGACACTCTCTTGCTCTTAGCTTCTGCATCTTATTCCTACATGCTTTACTTTCTTTCCTTCTGCACTCTTTCTTATCTGTTTCAAACTCAATCTTGTCTTATAATCCAGGAAAAATTTTGACCTTAGATGTGTGGGAAGGAAAGCAGTCCAAACCAGCAGTTGCTAATTGTTAGCTTGGCCTTCAGCACCACTCTGATCTTTGCATTTTCACTCTGAAATCCAAAGTTCATCCTTTATTCCATCAGTGATAAACACAAACACATTTTAGAACCCTGAATGGTAGGCAGCTCAAATAACCCATGCAAGGCTCAGGTCCTTTTCTACACTATACTCAATCTTCAGACAAGTTCTCCTTATGAAACATTGTGGCTCACGTCCTCACCTGTCACTCTTCAGTGACTACCCTCTATGGTGGGCCAGTGCCTGTCTTTCTATTTGTGAATTTCTTTACCAGATAAGTTGGCTTTCAATAAAGCATGCAATCTCTATCTGTACTCACTCTTAGCACTGTGCCCAATGTTCTCAGATGATAAAGTCCCGAGTTGTTTTATGTTTTATATTTTTCTGCTCCTTGGATTATTGAGTCAGCAATGGCAATTTCCTACGTTTAAGTACCATTGATTAATGACTCAAATTTGTCATAATATACTATATAGTATAATGATATAATGAACAAACCCGTGAACAAAAATGGGGAAAGGAGTAAGCCAGCTGAGCACTTGCATCCCCCTTTCTCTGCTTCCTGGTTAGACCTGTGGATCTAGTCACTCTCCTCAAAGAGTCAAAGTACTCTCTATAGCCATGAGCCATGTTAAGTTGTTTTTGACTAGATTTTCATCTCGGTGATGGGGAAAGGAAGTACAGTTAGGTTGTTACCCATCAGAAGTTAAATCTTCTATGAAAATCTAATTATTATTTCTAAAATGACACCATAGATTGAACAATAATGCTTAATATAATTCAGTTGGCTATGTAAAGACTACTAATAAAATGTAGTGATTTAGTTCCAATTCCATGGACTTCTAAAATGTGTGTAGTATGCTTATTGAGAATGTGTGGGACCCCTGGGGCTGGAGACTAGTAGAAGTTGAGGCCAGGAAGTGCCCTCCTCCTTGGAAAGGTGAAGCAGGAAGAGACACTTGGCAACCTCCTCCTCTCCTAGTCCGGGAAGGTCCCTAGCCAAAATATTAGTTATAACTTGCTTGCTTCATGGAAGCTAACGGGACATGTTTTCCTGTATTGTAGCAGTATCCATTCATTGGGTAGATGCCTTGCTCTCCTGCTTTGGGTGTTCCCGCCCTGCCCTATGCTAATTAGGCTTCTCTGCCCCATAAGGGACTCCACCTTCTCTGGGAAAGTTACTTAAACAGGGAAGAGGCTACTAATAAAGTCGAGTACTGTGTTCATCAATCCCAGCCTCTGAGGCGTTCTTTGCGTCCCGTCATTTCTCAGGTCCACGAGTGGAC
The DNA here is from genome assembly GCA_026225945.1 of Cricetomys ansorgei. NCBI lineage: Eukaryota > Metazoa > Chordata > Mammalia > Rodentia > Nesomyidae > Cricetomys > Cricetomys ansorgei. Next base: position 365,159 of record JAMJFZ010001360.1, on the reverse strand, counting down.
AGTTTCGTGAGAAGTCACCGAACCCCTACTTTGGGCCCTTGCCTCCTGCGGCCAAGGTCTGAACCCCCTTCTCCTGGCCATGGAATGGGGCCAGACTGCTGGTGGGCGGGAAATCAGCTGCCATCTGGCGGGTCCGCATGGGAACCCAGAGAGAGAGACCAACAAGAATGTACACCAAGGTATATGGATTGGACTGAGATAACTACGGCCTTTGGACTCTATGAAAAAACTCCCACTACCTGTAAGTATGAGAGCTACTCTGTGGGAGGAAGATAACCTATTATTCAATGACGTGAAGACTGAATCTACTAAGGGTTTGCAAAATATTGCAGGGCTTATATAGAGCTACACCTCATTCTGTCTTCTTGGAAATTCTTCTCCATTTTAAGTCATGAGAGTTCCTTTCTCAGCAATTCCTTTTGTAAGCCCTAGTTGAAATGAAGAAAAATGGAGTAATATACCACTCATCTATCTACTTAGAAATATCTAGAATATTGTTAGGAAATAACTTCCATTTTGTCTTTCATGTTTCTTTATCTTTCACAATCACTAAATTACTGTAATTTTAATTTAGAGCTATCATATCTCTTCTAATGAGATAAGAAATATTTTCTTTCTTTCAGTAATCCGCAATTTGAAATTATGTAATAAGAGGATATAATGGCTATTTTAATTTACAGTAATTATATTCTGTCTAGTGAAATGAGAAATATTTTACCAATTTTTTCACTAATCTGTAATCTGGAATTATATTTCACCTGAATTTAATTGCTTCTCAACTGCAGTAGCATGTTTCATTTTCTTGAGAATGAGTTGATTTCCTTTCTGCTGTAACTCTGCAAAACAGCACAAGTAGAGAGACACAGAACTGTCACTGCCTCAGTTGTACATAGATAGCATAGGTCATGTCAGCAGCCTCACTAAGATATTCAGTCAATCAACACCCACCTAGTGGTCCAATGATGTTTTCAATAGTCTTTTAGGTGCTGTTGAAGCCTATTTGGAGCATGGATATTTGTCTACTCTCTTTAACAATGATGAAAGAAATATTTCACAATTTATAATAACTTAAGTAACAGACTAGTATTTAAGAAGAACAACTGTTCCTGTAAGCCAAGTTAAATTCTCTCTAAACTTACAAATTTCTTACTTACTTAGAAAGTGGAACCAGAGTATACGGTGAAATTTAGGTGAGAATTTTCTCAATATTAAATCAAATACCATGCTGAATGTGTCTCAGAAACCCTTACACATTTGGGATATTTATTACTGATTATTATTATCATTAAAAAGAAACAATAACAAAAAACCCCACAAACAATCAACCATGTAACAGAGGACAGTAAATAACACTGTGAAATATTTTTCATACTATCTGATCAAACTTATAATACACATACTGTTCCCTGGAGTGAAAATAAAAGTTAATGTTAATGACAGAAGTTTCTATTGAGGACCATATGGACTGAGGAGTCCCATGATATCCAGTAGCACATTCCTCCTGGATGCTTTGGACCCAGTCTACTCTCTATTCTATGGCTTACTTAGGATTTATCACTTGGCAAAGTTCCCCTGTGTTCATCAGTTCTAGGAGTAAAGCTAGCACACCGTACTTGATATTTTCAAAAGGTCCTGAGTAAATCTTCTCATCTACTCAAAGGATGTAGGAACTTCTATTTCACTCCTGGCAGAAACCTGCCTCTGGTCCTCTTGAGAACCCCCACTCTGGGAGCAGAGTCACATCCTCTCTGTTGGTTCCTTCTTCCTCCTGGCCTCTGAGGTTGTTTCTCAGACTGGTGTTAACCTCTTGGAGTGACAAAATAGGTCAAGGTGGAAAGGGTGATTCCTTTATAATGATGTAGCACTTCCAGATAGTGTGGAGGAAACTCTGAATCTTTAACATACCAGAGTCTGAAGGAAGTGCCCTACTACATAACATTATATCTGATTTCATGCAAATGTGTGTTTCTGAGAAAATAGATGATCATCCCAATGGAGACATAAATATCTCAGTAGTAGATTTTTCATAATAGATTGTTCCATTTATATGATGAATAATAAAGTAACACTCTGGGCAATATATTTAATTGGTATCTCAAAAAATAAAATTAAAAACACGGGATTTGGGGAGATGACATAGTGGAATATTTAGTAATTTCTCTGTGCCTGGATGAATCCTTAGATATAGTGAATGTTTCAGTAAAGCCTTTGCATCTGGCTTTGTAGTGAAATGATTTAGTAAATCCACTCTATCTGGCTTAATCATTAGAGATTAATAAATTGCAGTATAAACTTGTTTGGGCCTTAAAGATGTGTGATACATTGTGATGTATACACTTGTTTTGAGGGAATCTGCAGCTTTGCTAACCTTGTTCATAAGATATTCAAGGCACACCTGAAAGTCTTACAATTATGATCACAATGATCAAAAGAGATTCAGGATTTCATGGGTTATTTACTCCTTCAAACAAGTAGGGCAAAATCTTTGGTTTATGGAATTTTGTTCAGCTCTAATTGCTTTCTGTGTAGAAACCAAATAAATATGTTTGGAAAGAGAAAGCCAGTTCAGTCTCCAGAAGGCTGCCGCTCTGTTCCTTCCAGGCTTTGATTCCTGGTGTATTTCTCTTTCTTCTGCAGCACTGGAAAAGATTGCTTTCTAAGTAAAGCGCTTGGCATGCATGCATGGGGACCAAAGTTCCAAGGTCAGATCCCAAACACCTGTCAAAAGAAAACAAGAAAGCTAGAACTGGGAGAATGTATAAACATTTGTAGCATGGAAGGTAGAGACAGGAAAATCATTGAAGGTAGCCAGGTAGTCTTCCAACAAGATTAGTGACCTTTAGATTCAATGAGAGTCCTGTTTCAGAAAATAAGTTGGAAAGCAACAGAGAAAGACCTCTGGCTTCGACATGTACATGTATACTTATACTTAAGCACAGACACACATGAATATGTACATACCATTAAATTTATTTTAGCATTGACATTGATGTTATCAGTTTTAGTTTTATCATATTTGGCCTATGAATGACATTTATGAGCAACATGTTTGATAAAGAAATTAAAAGGATGACATTCAGATACAATACTTATGGTCAAAGGAATTGTGAGTCTAGAAATCAATTAGAAAGTATTTTAGAAAAACTGCTTTTTTCTAAAAGAGTTTCAGCATCCATGATCACAGATACTATGTTATTTTTCATGTTTATACAAAATGTTTATGGAAACATTTTTATTTTTATACAATTGTTTATGCAAAAATTTTGTACAAATGTTTATACAATGGTTCATAGAAAAAATTTGTATAAATGTTTATACAATTGTTTGTACAAATTTCTAATTATAGCCCCAATACAGAAATAAGAGTAACCATGCTCCCCTTTCTGAAATGAAATTTTAGACATTTCTACTTCTTTGTCTAGGGATAGCTCTTAAAAGACATTGATGGTTACATACAATGTAAACATAAGTGCTTCCATGGATAAAACTGAAGTTAAATATTTGAGCATCTCCATAGTCATTTGCTTAGAATAAATTTGAGAAGCAAAATTGGTGCCTCAAGAAATTGATAATCTTTAAAGCTGTACGTATAGGTTACTAAAGGATTCCTTTGGAAATTTTGGACATTTTACGTTCCTTCTGAGTTGTACGGATAGCTGTTTCCCTAGACAATGGTAGACAATTTTTAACACGTTCATTTGAATCTAGACAAAATTTTGAAAATAGACACTCTGAAATTTTACATAGAGGAATTTCTCTGTGTGAAAGCTAGTGTCCAGAATCCATGGGCTACATTCAGAGGCCTGTGTGGTCTTAATGGGAATACTGGGATTAAAGTGTGTAATTTAAGTAAAAATTACTGAAAAAAAGAAAAATAAAAGATGTGGTGTTTGTTTGCTACCATTGCTTTGTGAGTACTGGATTAAAAGTGTTTTTACATTTCATCCAGACTATACAGGCCTCAGAATGCAGCCCCTAGACAGTGGGTAATAGCTTTCACACAGCGCCATTCTAGTACAATTTTAAAAGGGATAAAATATATCATCTTACTTGAAGTAACATATTGCACCTTAGAGAAAAGGGTTGAATACCTTAAAGGATACAAGAATGGCAAGAAAAGAAAGAACAGGAGAAATTCGCACTGCGATAGAGTGGTACATTGCTTCTGCGTGGGGAGAGAGCAGTAATCCATACTTTACCCTTTGTTTGATGCAAGCTGTTGTAATTTAAGTAAAAATTACTGAAAAAAAAGAAAAATAAATATATGGTATTTGTTTCTGAGATATCAGATGAAGTTTTATTCATAGGTACTGTCTGAATTTATGTACTTGAGCCAGGTCTGGTGTCAGATGGTTCTATGAACATGAGCCAGGTCTAGTGTCACATGGTTCTTTGTACTTGAGCCACGTCTGGTGCCACATGGTTCTTGTACTTGAGCCAGGACTGCTAGTGTCACATGGTTCTTTGTACTTGAGCCATGTCAGGTGTCATATGGTTTGATGTCTAGAGTCACAAACACAGGGTTATGTCACTGTGAAGAGAACATGCAAGTCACTTCACTAAGTGCACATGTGTGGCTCTTTTATACCTGCACAGTGCTTTTATTCTGGCTTGCTCTTTGCTTTAATTATTCACAGCTCAGGCTGATGAACTGAAAATTATTTCCTTTTGATTTGCAATTAGCCTATAGCTATCCTTCTTTTGGACTTCTATTGAAATGAAAATGGCAGTGTGTGATCAGAAGCAATAAGACCATTGGGATTTAGTCTAAAAGGTCAGGGTTCAAAATTGTAACCAGGTATTGTCATCTGTAAATTTAGACAACATTGTAGGTGAAGCACGCTCATTAGTTCTTATTATCATACAGTGATTTCTTTGAAAATTGAAATGCCTGGCTCTTTGTTGTTGCAAAAATGACTTATTATTTAATGTTATATGACCAATAAGAAGGAAAATGTGCACAATTTTGAGTCATAACAATACAAAATTACTTCTTGGATATGTCACTAAGTTAGGGGATAGACATCTATCAGTTCTACTATCCCTTAAAGAAGAATCCTCTCCTACTTAAAGGACTCTGAATCAGAAAAAACTCACTATCATTCAGGATAATTTTAGTATTCAAACCTGATTATTGATAAAAAAATATGCATTTACTTTCCACCAACATATATCATGTGGATATATTATCAGATTGGTCATTTGGGTGCTCACTGTGATTAGAATCTGCAATGTCCTGAAGACCTGTATGTGAAATGCTTGATGATACTGAGAAGTGGCACAGACATTAAGAGATGGGCCTAGGGGCAGGTGTTCCCATTATTATGACCTTTAATGAGATGGTGGGACTTGAACCCTCTCATTTTTGTTCCTTTGAGACAGGGCCTCATGTATTCCAAGCTGGCTTCCAACTCACTAGCAAAAAAGACTTTGAACTCATTATCTTCTTAGTGTCACTTCCTGTCCCGGGGTTATAGTCCCTTGCCACACTTTCAGTTGATGTGATACCAAGAACTGCCCCAGAGTATCGGGCACACTAAACAAGCACGCTAGGAACAAAATGCATTCCTATCCTTCCCTTCTGCTTTTTATGCCTCCTGAAAAGGAGACTGTGAAGGTTTTGTGACATTGCATGCTTACAATATAATCTGTCACCACAGGGCCAAAGAATTAAACTGATGGGCATCTCCCAGACTGAGAGCCTGATAACCATTCTCTCTTCTTGCTTAAAATTGGAACAGTATTACTTACAATGATAGAAATTTAACATAACTCTCAAAGAAAAGAAAAAATAACTTATGCCCTAAGCCAGTATCAGCGATTGAACAATGTGACATTCATATACTCTGGTGACCAACTTCATCCCATCTAGCTAGTCATAAACACATGACTGTTTTGAGTTGGTGTCAGTAGCCTATATTCAACATGAAACACGATTTCTATAGACTCTTTCCCTAGTATTCTTATCTTTGTTTCCATGTGTGTAATATGTCTAGTTCTTCTAAATATTTGTTTTATAAATAATGGTTATGAGTATGATTATCTTGGACTTAGTTTTGTATGTAATTTCTAAATTTCTTGAATAGAGGAAGTATTATTTTGATTAAATCTTGGCTTTTCAACATATATTTCTAGGAAGCTTTTGTTTGACTGTTTCCTCTGCTTCAAGGATCACATTCATGCCTGTGTGGTCCGTATTATTTTGCAGATCACAGATGCTCCTTCTTACTCAACAACTTTGGCCCTCTTCAGATTGAATAGTTTCTATAATTCTGTCTTATCTTACTTTTGCAACATGTAAACTCCTATTATTCCTTTCTAGTTGTGTCCTTTATAATTTTAGAATTTTTTTTTACCACCAGGCTCAATTTATTCCATTAAAAATATTTTCTACTTATCTTCTCACTATGTTCCTTTTACTTATATATTTGTAGAGACTTAGGAAATTAATTCACATTTTCCTTTCAATGTTATTATCGTTGGAGTTGTGTTTTTACTGAGTATTCTTTTGGATAGTAATAAATGATTTCTGTAGAAAAACATCTATTAACTTTTATTCAGCATTAGATAGTGAATTCTCTTGGTTGAAAGTGTGGATTTTATTATTTCCTTGAAAGAAGGTTTAAAAGGGGAGTGTTTCAATGTTGGGGATCAAGCTCAGGGCCTTGTGCATGCAAATAGTGTCTAACCACTCAGAGACATCTGAAGTTCTCATTTTTGAGAGGATATACTCTGTAGGTCAGGAAACCCTTGATCTTGACCTATAGTCGAAGCTAGCCTCAGTTTCATGAACTTTCTCTTCTCCTTACAGAGTTCTGAGACTATAGTCATTGGCTGAGTTTGCTGTTATGGAGCTCCAGTTCCAATTAATGTTGGTGACAACTACATCCCAATGTCAGGAGAGAGAGGCAAGCATCAGTGCCTGTGCTAGGCTAGCACCCTGGCCAGTGGCAAATTGAGCAGCCCTTTAAAATGGCAGTTCTTGTATACCAGTAGAGCTCCACCAGGGCAATGCCCACTTCCTCTGTCTTTATGGAAACCTGGTTTACCAACATCAGCAATCAGGATAGCCTAAGAGTCTTTATATAGAATTCTATGAATGATTGTGCCTTTATTGACCTTACCCATGCCTCTCTGATTAGCAAGTTTTAGACAGGCTGATTGTAGTGTCTAGTAAGCATAGACCAAAGCTATTGCATCACATCTCTTACTTCTGCACCATCCTACTTTGTCCATAAGAACCCACTTCCCTACACAATAAACTGGATTATCACCAAAGTAGAATTTCCCCTGAGTCTGTTTCTTGGGCTAGTGACTCTGTCAGCCTCACATCTCCTCAGGAACTCTGCTCTGACAAAAATCCACAAGTTAATACACCCATGTTTTGTGCTTGAATTAACTTTTTTCTATAGTAATTTAGTACCACTACAGAGATTTGACTCCTTGGATCTTTCCTGAATATCCCAAAGGTTTTGCTGAATCATTAACTTTGAGCATCAGTTGTTATGTCCTAGATAGTTATAGACTGTTTGTGTAACTTTGTCCTTTCTGGAATTCTGCCCTATTGCTTCCTGTACCTCAGTCATTGATTTTTGATTTTGTCATTCTGATTCAGATAATTCCAATGTTTTGTTTATATTTCCCTCTTGCTCTACAGTTCAGAATGTCTCTCTGGAAAGAATCAGGTCAATTATAATAGTATACTGATTTGGTTTCCCCTTAGAAATAACATTTTTATCTCATGTCCAATATCTGAAAATCATTTCACATATATTTGTGATATATTCTATTTGCTTCTGTAAAGAACGTGATTAAAGTTTTCTTATTCTATTATGGATGGTAATAGACATCTCAACCCAGTAATTTCTTTGTGTCTGCTGCTGAATGCTTTTAATATTTACATTTTGTGAATATAGTCATGATGTATGCAATTCTTCAATCTATGGTCTAGCATTCACCAAATCCTACAAATGAGAGGTTGATCTTTTTAATTATTAACATATAATACTATTGCTTCTTCCAATTTAGAATTTATCTCTTTTCCTTCTGCTAGTCAATGGTGAGGAGGTGAAAGTATAAAGAAGACCTTATGCTTCTTAAAAATATACAAAATATCAGTGTGATGGCCTCCTCATGGACACTGTGGTTAATCTTCTATTTCCAGATCAGGAGATTTGCTTGGTTCAGACACTAATCCCCATAGGGCCTGCTGTGTCAAATTGGTGCTCATGTGATTCAAAACAGTCATGAAGAGTGTTGACACAACCAGAACAGACCTTTGGATGGTTGCTTGCTTGGTGCTTTTAGCTATTTGTAATATCCAATTTCAAAATATATTTTTCTCCTTAAAAATACTGTACCACATGAATCAGATTACTGGTAGATTTTAATTAACCCATATATTTAAATGATAAACATCATTTTTATCTGTTTTATTGTTACTCTGAGTGTGTGGTGTACAACATGGGAAGGATTTGTTTCTTAATAAAATATGTACAATATTAAATAAGTGTCCATTTCATGTAGTTAATTCTTTAACAAATATATATCTAATATGTTTAATTTTACTGTTGTTTTGGGCTAATGCAGATAAAGATTTGATATATATTTTGTGTGTGTGTGTGTGTGTGTGTGTGTGTGTGTGTGTGTGCACGTGTGTGCATGTGAATGTAACTCTGTAATTATATACTCTCCATCCAATCAAATAATGTGAAGTGGAATTTGATATAAAATTATTTAAACCTACTGAGGTTATTATCACTCTTCTCTTCTTTGTCCCCCCAATTATAGAAAACATAAATGAGATGTGTAAATTGAGAAGTACCTACTGCATGTCTGTTGTGTAATACAAATTATTTTATTTGCTGGGGATTTAGCAATGAATAGGGAAGGCATGGTTTTTGTGGTCATGGGACTCACTGGAAGGAGATGCAAATGAATAACATACAAGTAAGCAAGACAAAAATAAGAGCCAGAATATACAGTAAAATAGAATGCAGTACTAAAGAATCTTCTTGAAGGCAAATGCTGATTGTGGACATAAAATTTGAGCTGGGGTATAAATGATAAACAGTCCCATATGTGAAACAGTTTGGCAGAAGTCCTAAAGAAAGTACACCACAGGAAAACAACCATCCCTCTCCTCCAGAAAAACAGAGGATGGAAAAGTCAGACCATTAATTTGGATTAATAGAGCTGTATTAAGAGCTACAGAAACAAAAGATGATGTAAAGCTTCTCAGTGTATCTTCCCAAATACTGCATGATTTAGAAAATGATTTCTTCTTAGCACACCTTCTTATGACTGCTTTGACTTTTCTATATAAAATATGTCAACACTGTTTCTCTCTTGCCTACACCTTCAAGGGTACATCCCATTTTAAATGTCTCAAAAGAGCAGATTTCCTACCTTTCCCAGGCCCTTCCCAGGTCAGTGAGACAGTCTGGAAGACAGTGGGTCCTGGACAGGTGTGCTCATTGTGATACACATTACTCTACTCTGAGTTGAATGGACTGTGGGAAGTGCCACCTTTCTTTACCCAGCAGTCAGACTTGCACAGCTATATTCTAGTGAAGACCTAGCAGGCTAGGTTATGTGCACAGTGCACAGCAAACTCTCAATTTTCAGCTGCCAAAAGCCTGGGACAGCTCTCTAAAAATGCTTCACACTTCACTGTCACTGATGACAAAAAGCAGAGGTGGTCAAAATTCCCAGGTGTAATACATGCCAGCTGTAAATGACTGTTTATTAAGAATGTGTCCTTTTCAAGAGTAATTATGAATGGGAAATCTGAGTGCATTTTTGAACCCATCTGTTTGTTGCTTAGCTTACAAAAATATTGTTAAATGATTTGAAGACCAGTTCTGGTTCTTTCCCACACTCTTTTATGTATTGCGTAATTTCTATCCACTTAGAACATTTAGAATATAATTTCTTTAAATAACTATTTTGAATTGGCTCTGTATCATTGAAATGGCATTTCAAAAAGCAGCAATATAATATTTCTGTACCAATAATTTGTAACCACTGTTGTTAATGCAAAGAACAATTACACACAGACACACACACACACACAGACACACACACACACACACATACACACTCTCTCTTTAGAACCACTTTTGTTAATGCAAAGACCACCCCCACAGTTTTATGGTCTGAAGTCTGTGGTATATTGTCTTCTTTTTGCATGATAGAATAAAAACATGTGTATGGATGACTTGAATAATTGATGATATGAGTGTGGTTAGGATAGCTATAAGATGTCGCCTTCTAGATAAAGCTATCAGATAGAATGTCATAAAAGTCCCCATTCTGACAACATCAGGGAAAGATGGAGAGAAGTCCTGGCAGTCCAACCACTCATTTTATGTGAATGAAAGGCAAATATTTCCTTGAATAAGCAGGTTTGAAGCTTTATAGAAGCGCATAATTTAAAGAAGTAAATTAGTCCTCTCTCATGTATCACACCACAAGTATAAAAGCTTACAGTTGGGTTCTGTCAAGATTTTTAATAAAAATTACTTCTTTTCACTGAATGAACACAAGGTCCTTAAAAATGAAACATCTAACATGTCTTTGTGATAATTTATATTTTTAAAAATTTGTGCTGACCACTCAGAGCTGTAATAGTAGTATACCACTATAGCTCATCAAGAGAGAGAAGCAGATGCTTTCATGTGGGGCCCTGCCGGTCCTCAGCTGAGGGAACCACATTCCTGGGCAGCACCATATTCAAATGACAGTTAAACCCTGAGCAGCTAGCTCAGGTGCCTTTATTATTTCAGAACTCCTCAGGTGCAGATCATTAGCAATCAACATTGTCCACAGAAATCCACACCTGCAGACAACGCAAAATTCCAAGACCTAGGCAAAACTTTACCCAACAACGCAAAAACACTATTTTAAACACAACAAAATAAACTTTTCCAACAATTCTGCTTTTCTGTATAAGCTAATCAAAAAAATCTGCTTTATCTCTATATAATTTATCCCTATACCAACAAAGCTATTTATAAGAGGAAAAATCATGAAAGGTGGTAATTCACCAGATCCAGTGAAACCAAACATCTATCAAGCTTTTCACAATGTCTTGGACAGCACGAAAACATTTTCAGTGTCCCATTATCTGGAATTCACTCATGATCTTCTGAGCTCCTCAAAAGGGCTTGGGTCACTTCTCTGGTTCTGTCCTCTACGACACACACTTTGTCCTTCAGGTTCTGATTGGCTACACTCCACTGCTGCTGCTGTTCTTGGTGGTCATCCCATGGTACTGGCATCTTCAGGATGCTGCTGGAGTCCCTTCCTGAAATGGGGCTGCACTTTCCCCAATAGCCTCTCATAGGCCTGTAAGTCCTGCTTATCAAGTTGAAAGGTAGCTAAATAGGCCACGAGAATGGATCTGAAACAGAAACACTGTATATTTGAGCTCTGTCAGGAAACAAAGCTAAGCTTTATTCTTGGTTTCACATTCTCCTACCCTCTTTCTCAGAGGTGTACATAGTTACCAAGGTAATGGTCACGAGTGACAAATCATACATACATGCAAACAAAAGGTAACGATCACAAGGGAAAAAGCATGCTCACAGTCACAAGATTCTTACTAGGTGAAGCTAAACATTCCTGGAGAAGGGGAGTGTTCCTTAAGCAGAACAAGCTGTCTCCAGGCAAGTCTTGTTTTATGACCCAGCATTGCTCAGCCAGTTTCCCAATTGATAAATAAGTGTATAGCAAAAAGCACACAGCAGAATTTAGGCCTAGAGTCAGGGGACCTCTCCGCAATAGGCTGTCTTCATGGTGATGAGCTTTAACTTTTCTGCATGCGTCTTTCATTGGGGCCATCACTGCTACTTTGGCTTTACCTTCACTAATGGCCTCTTCTGGCCTCTTATAATGCCAAACCTCAGATGCTCTCCAAAGATCACTTCATGCCTTCAAAACCAGCACCAGCTGGGTGACTCTTAACAGTACCAAGTTCAACTTGCAGCAAGAGTTACAACCTTGGCCACTTCTGGAAGACAGTTTCTGTGTGCTGACCTTGAGGAAGCACTTTCCAGATTTTGAGATAGGGTCTGGTTTGCTGAAAAAAAAAACTGGTCACTTTTTCTGCAGGAAGGGTACCCTTGTGGGTGGATTCTCATCACCATCATCAGTATCTGGACCACTTCTCTTTCCCATAGTCTGGTTTGTAGAAAAAAACTGTTATGTTTCATTAAGAGGCTTTTTGGTCTAATCTGCAGCTTCCACAGCAGGAAGGGTTCCTGGGCTGATGGGTAGAATCTCCTGTTGAAATGTTCTGGCATGCTGGAGTTTCTTCTCACCACCACTATGGGAAAACATATACACTTCTTCATAGACCTCAATCACAAGACTAAATTGGGCTTCCCACACATAAAAAGCCACCAACAAACTCAGTTTATAGAAAAGTACACTATATTTTTTGCTTACTGTGTCCTGGATGCTTCCAGTGCCAGTAGTGGGAGGGAACATTAGCTCCATGATCAGGAAAAGCAGTCAAAGCTTTGCTTCTTCCCTGATCCCAGCTGAACTCTGTTTTCACCATGACAATGTCTTTCTCTAAAGGCCTCTCTTCTGTGGCTCTCACTTTTGAGTCCTTTTTCTCACTTAATTTTCACAGCTTTCCCTTCATAGAGCCTTATTTCCTTCTCACACTCATCTTCCCTCAGGAGACTTCCTTCACTGTGTTTGCATATATCTGTCCTCTATGAGCTGCCCTGAGTGTACTTTACCAGACATTGCAAGGTCTGGAGTTTCTTTTTCATTCTTCCTTGTCTCCATGTTGGTGTACCCACATTGGTACACCATTTGTAGTACACCACCATGACTCACCAAGAGGACAAGGAGATGCTTTCATATGTGGGAGCACTGCCAGTCTTCAGCAGAGGGAACCACCATCCTGACCAGACATACTCATTGATGCTGAAACCCCAAGCTTCTCAGCTCAGGTGCCTTTATTCTTTTAGAACTCCTCAGGTGAAGATCCTAAGCAATCAAACATGCCCCCCACAGAAATCCAACACCTGCAGACAATACAAAATACCAAGACTTTGACTTTTACAGCTGACTGTAACTTGGCAAGTTTTTTCCCAGGTTCCTCAGTGACCTTTGCAATCAGGAAAAGTGAGTTTGAAAATTTTCCTTTTACCTCAGTGTTAAGAGCATCTGTGTTAGAACAAGTATCTATGCACTAAATACTGATTTATACAAAAACACTTAAAGTAGTCAAAGCATACTTACTGAATTTGTCATGTGTTAGGTATGGTGCAGATGATTCTCTGCCCTCATGCAGTTTATTGTGCATTGAAGGGCTGCAGCATATCAGAGTTAATATATAATAGCGTGTGTTCCTGTGTTCAATCAGAGGGAATGCTTTAAAAGAAAGCATACCTAAGCTGACATCTGAATTATACATAGGATTTGGCTAGAAGAGTGCTGGAAATATTGAAAGAAAATCTCTCTTGGATAAAGGCACCTCCATGTGAAGAACCTTGGTGTGGAGATAGCATCACTCATCGTGAGAAGTGAGAGTAGTTAATGTGACTAAATCAGTAGCTGCTGATTGTCAGGAATTTATTGCTTAGCTCAGCATACTCCAACAAACTGCCTCAGACAGTGTGCCTTAGACAACATCTTATTATTTTTCACAGTTTAAGGTCTGGGAAGTTTAACATCAAACACGAGCAGATTGGCATTACTAGCTAAGGCCTACTTATCTTCCTGATCTTACAAGGATGCTAGTACCACCACAAGGACCCCACCTGCTAATGGCAGCACTTCAGAAGTTAGAGTTTTAACATGTGCAGTTTGGGTTCCTGGCTTCCAAATGTTTAGACCATAACAAATGGCGATTTTCTCTTTCTCATTTTTGACATTCTCATGTCAAAATATATTATACTATTATTCTTATTTTCTTGTTTTTGATTATGTGGTTGTTTGTTTAATAAATTTGCAGTTTTTAGTCCAGATTGACCTCCAACTCACAATCATGTCAAAGCTTCTGGAATCACAGGTGTTTGCCCCTATTCCCAGCCTTAAGCATATTATATTGGCAATTGCTATAATAGTTGTGTGTAAGACCTTACTACTATATGTTCATTAGCAAATCTTTAAAACAATTGCTTTTTATATTATGCTTATGTATTTATTTTGTGTTGAATGAGGGATAGGGTGCAACCTGTCCTGAGAAGATGAGAACTCAGGGGCAGGGAGTGGAGAGAGACGTGAACTCAGAGCCTTAGGCTTGTCAGCAAGAGCCTTTGCCTGAAGAGCCTTCTCTCCAGCCCTAAAACAATTTTTTATGTCTATTTCCTTCCAGATAATTTTAAAGCAGAATTTTTAATTTCTTTTTTTCATTTCAAAAGTGCTTTTCCTTATCCACTTTGGTCTGATGCTAAAAAATTAATATGAGGCTGATAAGATCATGCAAACTGTAGAAAGGAATGTTTTGGTGTGATAGTACCATGAATAGAAGGACTAATCCAGGACAAAGTCACTTTTACTGCTTAACATTTTAATTGGACCCAAAAAGATAATTATCTTCAGCTGTTTCTTTTCATGTTCCTTTCTAAATCTCTCTTGCTTACAAGTGGGGAAAATAGGCTGAAATTCTAAGAAGACTAAAAATCATAATCTAAATGACTTATTTCACACACAAAAAAAAAAACCCAAAATGCTAGAGTGATCAGTGAGAATCTAATCTGGAAGCAGAAACTACAAAATATGAACTGAGAAATTTTAGTATGAGAATTCTATTTGAGGAAGAAAAGAAAGCATGGTCCACAGTTTTATTTGTAATTGAAAAAATATCAAAGCTGGAATTATTAGTTAGAGTCTAAACCAGAATAGGAGCTATAAAATGCAAGCTGACAAATTTTAGTATGAGAATTATCAGCTTTAACAGGAGACTGCTAAGATGTTAAGCAAATCTCAAGCTTATCTCTGAGCTAAGGGAGAGTGGCAAGTAAGGAGCAAGCTTAGAAGGTTGGCGAATATCACTGTTGATATTCAGACCTTGATAGAGAAGCTATGGCTATCACTGTGGAGAAGTGTGCAGTGTTACACAGTTGGAACTGGTGTATATAGATTTGGGGAATATAGACAGTGCTGATGGACCAAGGCTTCAGAGCAGGCAAAGCCGAGCACTGTCAGGGTAGTTCAGTGCCTCACTTAAGAAGGCTGTATTAGGTGCTAAGTGCTCTGGACCCACAGTAAAATGTCAGTGGTGTGTCCCCAATCACACTTCTCTAGCTATGGCATGGGGTGTGGGGGGACAAAATTAAAAAAAAAAGCATACTATTAAAACAAAAGGAGGAGAGGTCCCCATATGTCATCTACACTGTCCTTCCAGTCTTCTTTCCTCCCAAAATAAATTAACCTCTGGTTACTGCAAAGAATTACCTAAGAGGATCCATTCCACTGTCACAGAGCAGGTATATTTAGAGTTAAGCAGCAATAAACAGATAATTTGCACAGAGATCAACAAACATTAAATTGGCAAAATAGATTTAAATCATGTTTGCTCTTAACTAATGGAAATATGTTGGGCTGGTTACACTTTGTCAATGTCACACAAATCAGAGTCAAGTTGGGAACAAAGACCCTCAGCTGAAGAATTCCCTCCATCAGATTGGCCTGTGAACATGCTAGTCGGATATTTTCTTGTTTACTAATTGATGTGGAAAGTACTAGCCCAGGACAGGTAGTCCTGACTCTATAAGGGAGGTAGTCGAACAAGTCCGGGAAGCAAACCAATAAGCAGCATTTCTCCATGCTCTCTATCTTATTTCCTACCTTCAGGTTTCTAATTGAATTGACAGTACCATGATGGACTATGTCAAGGAAGTGGAAGGAAAATAAATATTATCCTCTCCCAATTTCTGTTAGTTCTAACATTTCCAGTGCATTCAAAATTTAAAACATATAAGGAACCAAAAGGTGTACCTACACTTTCTTTTTTTATTAATTAAACTCTATTCCTGCTTTGTCATAGACAATTAATTCATTGCTATCTTGAAAAGGAATTTTATACAAATATAAGTAAAAGCAGGTACAATAATTTTTCCTTTTTGTCTGTGCTTTTCAGGACTTTGATTTTTACCTTGATGTTTAGTGTAGTTTCCTATATAACATGTAAATAATTTCAACTGACATTTATTGAAAAGCAGAATATACATGGATTCCATCTCTGCTGAACTTCCATTGGAAGAGTCTATGAGTTGCCAATAATATTATTTTATTTACTCAACTTCCCTTTGAAGTTTTTAAAGGAAACATAGTAGGAAGTTCACATGAGAAGATAGATGTTCAACTTGAGAGTTAAACTCTGACTGATTCAGTTAACATGCTTTCCAGGCTATTTTAGAGGATGCAGGAGAAACAAAAATAGAGAATCGAAAATATTATTTTTAATTTTTCAAATACTTGCTTCCATTTGTTCAGTTCAATTTTAATGGCTTTGCCTTGCATGAGGATAATTTTTTCCTTTGGGTTGCACATGAGTGACTCACAATTCTGGAAATCAATGGAAGTTTGAGAATTTTCTCTTCCACCTTTGAAAACATATTTCTCTTTGGTCAGGTTGGGGAATCTGAGGGGGATGAATAGATGGTGCCCATAGTGCTTGGACAGATATCTCTAACAATGCTCTTATGTGACTCTGTATCCTTGGCTGAAGCATCTGTCAGAAGGGAGAGTCATGCTCCTGTGCTTTTCTTTCTAAGATTAATCACACTGCTCCTCCTTTTCTTTTCCTCACTGTTCAGCATATTGTTTTTTTCAGAACCTGGTACCAGGAAGGTCCAGTGACTCTGACATAATTTAGAAAAAATGCTACAGCTCTAGCATTATTGTGAGTCGTTTGAGACAAGAGAGACTTCACTACGAAGAGGCTGACATTTTTACAATTATTTCTGACAGGACTGTATAGAGTCAGACACTTATCCTAGGAGAATAGCGGTCAATGACATCTCAGGAAAGATGAAAGCACAAGGTGCAGTAGACACTCTACCACCTCATTCTCCATTGTTCTGGTTTATTTTCGGTTAGCAAATGCTTAAATGTGTACATGTTGAGGAGAACCCATCTTTATCACATGAGATACTTATATTATGCACCACGTGTCTGAGTGCAATGCTTTATGATAGTGTGTATGTGTTTATGTGTGTGTGTTAATGTGTGTGCATGTGTATGTACGTGTGCATGTGTGTGTGTATGTTTGTGTAGGGGTGTGTGCATGTGTGTGTGCACATGTGTATGTGTGTGTGTGTGTGTGTGTGTGTGTGTGTGTGCACGTGGATGTGGGCATGTATATGCATGTGTCTCTGTGTGTGTGTGTGTAGAGGAACACTTGGAAGACCTTTTTGGTTATTTTGGTATTCTTAAAAACACAAAACAGTTTTAGGATTAGGTTTGTGTTCCCAACCCACGTGTGGTAGATGGTTATGAGTTGAATTTAGAATGATTCATGTAGGTGGCAATAATTTGATTAGGTGCAGTCATCCTGACACTTGTAGTTTGTTTTGGGGATTCTATGCCTCATGGGTTTATGGGAAATTTTGGCTTAGTGTATAAAAAGTATGAAGCCCAGAGGTCGATGTGGGCATTGGTTGGTGGTTTGTTAGTTGCATTGCTGTCATTAGTGTGATCATTTCTAAAAGAACAAAGGTTGGAGAGATTGAGTTTCAGACCCAGACTGTTAGCTGAGATGCTAGTCTAAACGCACTGTCAGCCAGTCCTTTTTGAGCATGGACAGTCTAAAAAGAGGCTGTGAAGATTTCTACCTTTCTCTCACTCTATATCAAGGCCACTTGCAAAAGTGATGAAGATTTCTCTCTATCCTTCTTTCTCTTTCCCTAAATAAAGGGTAAAAGATTGTAGCTTACTGCTACATGTATGTGCATGTGTGCATATGTGTGTGTGTTTATGTGTGTATGTGTGTGTGCATAAAATCTTATAGTCAATTGGTTCAACTCTTTAGAGAAAGTTGAAGGAAAGTAAGACTGTTAAGGGTAGAATGGACATGCCCTATTACGCAAGTAAGTATCATATTATAAATTGCATATTGGGAAGCTAATAATTCTTGACTTTCCATCTATTGCCTCACTAATCCCAAGATCTTTGGATAAAGCCATGCATAGTTAAATATTTCTACTCTGCACAGATCTACTCCAGCTCAGCTTGCATATAGATTAAGCAAAGACAACAGGTTCTCATCAGAATTAGAGCTTCATGTACTGGCCCAGTGGATAGGGAAGAACATATTTCTTCTTTTTTATTATTAATTCTTTTGCCAAATATTGTTTTTATTCTCTTAAAATTAAGATATATTGAAGCTTTTTCAGCTGATTCTGTAGCAGGGGAATATTTATAGGAACATAGAAACAAGAACAGAGAATGGCTCTTTAACAACAGTCTAGCAGCACTACAATAGAATGCATGTTACTTGTCTCTTACTCCTCTGTCCCTTATAATCACTGCCATGGCATATGCAACTGTACTCTCTCCGCTGTAAAGTTCCATTTAGATACAGTCATTCAAAATAAAAACAAAATCAAAATATGAACCAATAGAACCTAAATGCAATGTTGCTAATTCATTCAATTCTGATAAGAACTGGGAATCAAGGGTATTCTAATTGGCAGCTAACAGGGACAGATAGGCAGTCCAAGATTCTGCAAATTTATTTCTATTTTCCCCCTTTATTATTCAGTTACATTAATATTTCTACAATGCTGAATATTATAATTTTATTGCAACCACAAAGACCAAATTTCCATCAAAAATGTTTTTAAATTTTGTCATATTGTTGAAGCTTTTCTGTCAAACTGCTTTCTTGGCAACATTTGAGTATCAAACTCTAGATTTCTTCATTACATGTATTAAATATGAAATTATTCTGTGTATTTTTCTTAGTGTCAACAAAAAATTGATTACAGATATACTTGATTTCATCCTTTTAAAGACTCAGCATCTTGATACCCTACATGAAATATAGGGGAAAGTTTCTATCTAGCATATTCAAAGGCAAATTATGAATACTAATTCAGGACAATAACATTAGAACTATGTGTATTATGTAACCTCCAAATACAGAGTTACTATCTGACATACTAGAAATAGGTGATTTTTACATATGCATGTGTATGGTGTCATAAATATTATAACTTAGAAGTTCTTCTGTCTAATAAAACTACAATTTGTTCTTAAACATTTAATAATAAAATCTTATTCATCTGTATACAAAAGCATCCATTTGTGCTCCACTTGATCATGGCCAAAAGTCAAGAAATAAGAAAGGTTCCCCATTATGAAGTAAAAAAAAAATGTGTAGATAGTTAATTTGTACAGATCACCATGTTATTTCTCAGCCTTTGTTTGAGCTGTTCATTATGAAGGCAAACGTTATCCCTGGCACATTCATGTAGTGAACCTTTCACATGAAAGCAATTTTACTAGAAAAATCTCATCAATACACATCCTTAAAATACAACAAGAAAGACAAAAACAATTTTCTGTATATTGGGTTAGTTTAGTATTTAAACACTAAATATGAAACAATCAAATGTTCTGTAGGGGGCCAATGATACCCAGGGTGTGGACGTAACCAGCTTGACAAGGATCCTGGTTTTTCCCTTAGCTAGGAGTCTGAAGTCCACCAACTGCCTTGCCCCTTTCTCATCTTTACTGTATGGTGACAAAAGCTTCTCATCAATAATGTTGTCTGTTTTTGGCCTTACAGTTACACTCAAATCTATTCCTGGGCTGGCTGGGAGAGGAGCAATGCCATCTCAATTGTAGCAGTCTTACTGGCCTTCAAGATTTTTGGCATGTGTGAATACTATTCATGCTTTCTTTAGAGATATAAAAATTATTCTTGGTAGCTGACCTTCCCATAGAGATAAAGCCATAGTCAAGAACAGAAAGTAAGTCTCCACAGTATGTTAGCAAGCTTGAAATAGCAAATAGAGTATTCACCCCTGAATGCCTGCCCTCCCTTTATTTGTAGCAAGCATACAGACCTAAAAGTCAGCTATTCATTAACAGACTATTGTGTTAAGGCTACCCACTAGAATTAACCTTGAAGATTAGAAGCTTGCATCCATGAGGGGATGAACACTCTTGCATTGTTGTATGCCTGTACATCTGCATTCCTGTTAGATAAGAAGTTAGCAGGGTTTTGCTATTTGAGTCAGGACAGATTTCTGTCTTGACAGGAGTCTTGTAATATTTCCCCAGTGTGTACACATTGTTAATTTTTCTCTCTTAACTTACTTTTACTTTCTTTATTTTTATTATTAAAGAAAACACTCCTTGCGTGTCATCATCATCATAAAGTATATTCTATGTGTCTCTTTAAAGCACGCAAGCATATCAACCAAAGGGTCCCATAAAAGAGTGAGGTACTGCGCACACTTGTCATAACTTCGTTGTTTATCCCCCTGCATGGAGGCCAAGGACACCCAGTGGACTAGAGCTGGACTCGACTCCCACAAAGTTCTGTATTAATTTGATAATGTATATGAACAAAGTCATTCTGTTTAGATGTATGTTTAATTACTTCTTAGAAACATACGTCTTAGTTTCCTATCTGAGGCTGTGATTAAACACCACAACCAAAAGCAACCTGAGGAAGAATGCATTCGGTTTGTAGGTTAGAGTCTATCATCAGGGAAGTCAGGACAGGAACTCAGACAGAAACCTGGAGTCAGGCACTGAAGCAGAAGCCATGGAGGAGTGGCTTGCTGCCCATAGCTTGCTCAGTGTGCTTACTTTAAGCATCCAGAACTACCTACCCAGGGCTGACACTATTCCATCCTCTCCCCAGTGGTGTGGGTTAATCTAGATCAGTCATTAAGAAAAGGCTTTAAGCAGTGGTTCTCAACCTGTGGGTTGTGACCTTTTAGTGGTTTAAGGTCACTTTCAGAAGGGTTGCCTTTGAATATCTACATTCTCTCTCTCTCTTTCTCACTTCTATGTATGTATATATATATTTATATATTATATATAAAAATGTATATGCATATGTATACACACACACACACACACACACACACACATTAAGCTTCATAACGGTGGTAAAATTATAGTTATGAGGTAGTAACAAAAATAATTTTATGGTTAGGAGTTACCACAACCTGAGGATCTGTATAAAATGTCACAGCATTAGGAAGGTTGTGAACTACTGTTATATAGACTTGATTACAAGCAATTTGATAGAACGTTTTCTCAACTGACATGTCTTTTCCCAGATAACTCAAGGTTATATATAAGGTGATATTAACTAGCCAGGGTATTTGAAATTGCAAAATTATTACAAATCAGAATAACTTTATATTCCCCCAAATTTACCTGTGCCCTGTTCCATTAAGTCTGTTCTCTCTCACCACAGTCAACCTTCTGTAGTGTCTGTATACATTTCAAGAGTCATGAAAATCTTACTGCATGCTGTCTTCTGTGTCTGACTTCTTATTATTTTGATGGATGATAAAATAGGAAGAAAGTGCTCCATAATTTGGGTAAGCTTCAGGTGCTGACTATTGAAAATACTTGTATTCCCAAGGAAAAATGGTGAGTTAAGATGGAGTTCCATAAAAGCAAGGGACCTCCCTGCTTCTCAATTCACGAGGCATTATTCTTTCATGTTAGTTGTGCTACCACAATGTTCTTGGTTCCAACTGATGGCATTATTAGGAACTAGTAAAATCTCTAGAGGCAAGGCCTTGTTTGGTGGCAGTGCTCACTTGGGGCATGGGCCTCAAGGGTCTTTATTGTCCCCTGATATTTCTTCTAGTTTTGCTTCCTGCTAACCATGAGAGCCACTTTACTCTGCCACTGTTCTACCTGAATGACATTCTGGCTCACTGCTAAAAGCAATGTGGCCCACTGACTGTGTGTTGAAACCTTAGAAACAAAGAAACAAAGTATACTTTCCCCCTTTTAATTTGTCCACTCTCTTGGAATTTTGCTTCTGGAATGGAAAGTTGAGTAGATCAATTATAAAAACAAAAGATTTATTTTATGTATGTGGAGGAAGATGATATTTAGTTCTTTGACCTCAGGTCCTTTATTCAACTGCTCATTTATCCCTTGAACTCTTTAAGACATACTGTAATTGGGAATTGTTTTCCTTTTCTTTCCAACTATTTGTCATCCCAAATAGTAGGAAAGCCTCATGTTTCTCATCTTTCCTAGCAGCACCCATCAGATCGTGATGTTATTCCCACTGTGGTCATAAGTACTCAAGGGCTAAATTTTTCTCACCAAGTTTAAATACTAGTATTTGAAGTATTAGATATGCTTATTTTTATAGGAAAACCACATGTATTCATAGCATATTACAAAACTTTCACTTGCTTGTTCATTTATATGTTGTTTCATTTCATAGTATGCCAGTTTGCATAACAAAACATTCAGTGTAGTTTTTATAAAGTCTGAAAATAGTTAAAAATGAAATGATGTAATTTTAATCAATTTAAGAAATATTTTCTGTTCCTTATTGACAGAAGGAAACTTCCATGTACTCAAGTATGGTTAGCTATGGTTATCCCTAAGCATTTACCCTATTGTGAATATAGTATATGTATATTTTTAGTACAATGCTGTATGAAAACCCCAAAGTGCTTTGAATGGATGGTAGTCCAGTGACTCCTGTGTGGCTACATCCATATACTGTGTTCTTTCGAATGTAGTTGAGCCAAGATTCTATTCTGTTTCAAGACTTCCAATAGAGGAGGCTTTTTAAAAATGAATTTAAGTTTTACAAAGTTCTTCTAAGAACAGAAGTCGAAGGACATCACATCATATCCTGGTACAACCTGGTGACGTAGGAAGCAAACGTTGCTTTCCAGAGTTAATGGTGGGGATACTGGTGCCTGGTGAAGTCAAATGCCTGGACAGAAGATCTGACGCTCTTCCCTCCATTTGCTCAACACTACCCAGAGGGTTAACACATTGTGTGACCACAGCCACGGCTTCCAAGTTCTACAAGTGAATGCTCAGTACAAACAGTGCTGCAGTGCAAACATTTTTAGGTACCTGTTCTTACAGTGCTCTGGAACAAATCAACACTTCCCAAAAGCCTCTTGTGAAATAGAATTTTTTTTATTGTGTCTGCTTTCATCATGAAGTCAATGTGAACTCTTTTTCTGCCAGTGATCAAGAAAAAATATATGAGAAGTATAAGCTTTTTCTAAGAAAATCTCTCCCTCTCTCTCTCCCTCTCCCTCCCCACCCCTCTTCCTCTTTTGGTGTTTTGAAACAGGGTTTCTATGTTATAACTCTGGCCATCCTGGAACTAACAAAGATCTGCTTGCCTCTGTTTCCCAAGTGCTGAAATTAAAGGTGTGTGTCACCGCCACCCAGCCTAAGAGAAGTTATTTAATGGCAGATTTCTGAAATAGTACTGTGATCCCTTTTCGCCACACACAAAGTTTTTCACATAGTTGGTATCTCAAACTCTTAACTTTTTTTATTTAAAAAAATTCTCTCATATGAAATATTTCAGGTATATTTTCCCCTTCTGTAACTTCTCCAGCTCTTTCCCACCTCCCTACCCACCCATGTCTCATTTGATAACCAGAAGTCCTACTGTTATTTGACCCTAGACGGCTGGCCTTACCAAGGCTCAGCAGCTCGTTGCTGATAATCCAGCAGAGATTGCCATGTTTCACCATTTCCAAAAGAGATGAAAAGCTGAAGCCTGTTGAAACTTGGCAAGGAGACATTTTTTCAGTCCTTAATGACATTTAAATTGAGAAAGGGAAGGATATAAATTAATGACAAAGTGTACAAAAAAAAACAGTAGTAATTTCTTCATGTTTATTAAACAGATTATATTGTGGAATTTTAGAAGAGTTCCCACTACTCGTTATTGTTTTTTAAATCCAGCATTTAAAAAAATTGAAAGAAAGAAAAAAGAAAGGAAGGAAGAAAGAAAAAAAGGAAGGAAGAAAGGAATAAAGGAAAGAAACTGCAGAAGAAAAGAAAAGAAAGCAATAATTAGTCCAAAACAGGTAGCCCAGGCAGTAAAGATGCACAGTTCAACTCAAGTTCCCACTCTATGTGGAGCCTCAGGAGAAGAACCATTCACAGGCAATTGCTGTTAGAGTTTATACAGCATGAGTTCTCTGGGCTCTTAGTATAATTATTGAATGCAGCCTTTCTATATTTATCCCTCTTCAAACATATTTTAGATGGGTAAACTCTCATGACTAGACCAATCTAGGATGCAAGTCCTTTGCTGCCTATCCACAACTTCCCTCCAAGGCAAGTCCTAAATAGGAGCCACATCTGTGAGCTCTGTTGGTGAGTTTAATTCAGTTTCTCCTCCCATGGGGCTCCTGACATGTAGCAAACCAGTCCTTTCTGGAAGCCACTTCTGAACACTGTGAACCATGGTGAGGCTAACCCTAGGACCTTGTAACCCAAGCTGCCTGTCACTACACACCTTCTACAACACTCCAGGCTCAAATCCAAGCAGGAGTTGCATTCTCAGGTCCCTTTGCCTTGTCTGACCCAGGACACTCACTCACCTTGACTGCCAGGCCAGGCCCTGTGCCTAGCCCTAGGAAGGAGCCACACAGTGAGCTCTTGTTGAATCTGAACCAGGTCCCTGGTCTATACAACACTCAAAGCACAAGCCCAACAGGGAGGCACATTTGAGAGACTTTTCAGAGATCCTGCCTGCTCCCTGAAGACAAACAGCCTTCTAAGGATATAATATATAATATAATATAGAATAGAATATAGAATAATATAATATATTGAAAATAAACTAATACAGAAATATTGGTACCCTCTTAGAATACTTTTCTCAATCATTTCACTCTACAATGGTGCTTATATTTGGTGGTAAGTTGTGGTTTTTATGGTTTGCTTTTTTTAAGATAATAAACCTAGTCTACTAGTCTATATCTCTTTATGGGTAAATTGAGACCACTGAAATTCAGAGTCATTACTGAAAAGTATGTGTGGCTCTCAGTCACTTTATTGATTTTTTCAGACCTTGGAAGTTTCTTAGTCTTCTTTTTTTAATGTTTTCATAATATCATTCACTTTTTGCTCCTGTAGTCACTTGAGCATGTTAATCTTTCTCTTTACATTTTAGTGTTTCTTCTCCTATCCTACCAGGGTCCAAACCCTGAAAGAATACTGATTCTTATTATGCCAGCACTAATCAGCTAACAATAGCTCCTCAGTTTTGGTTGGCGTTTATGAAGCTGTTCCCCATTCATTCTAGAATGTTGACTGGCTTGATCGTACACAGGTGTTGTACAGAAGTCCACAGCTGTTGTGAGCTCAAGATGGCAGCAGTCCTGTCATACCCAGCAGTCACTCTTTCACTCCTGTGGCAGGGGGTGATGTAAATGTTCCAATTGTGTCTGGGCACTCCACCGACTTATTTACTGTACTTTGATCAGCTTTGAGTTTCTTCATTGCAACTCACTACATTAAGAAACTTCTTTGAAGAGGTCCTGGGGTTGCACTAATATGTGAGTATAGAGTTTTGAGTTTAGAGAGCAATTTGATACTGTGTTCATTTAGAAGAATAATAGTAGTATATTCTCCATTGGTGCCTGTGAGTTTCCCAACCATGGCTTCACAGAAAGACTTATGGTTTTTTGAGTTTCCTACTGTGAAGTAGGCTTTAAGTACAATCAGAGAATGGGTGGTTATTACCATAAAATTTCTCCCTCTATTATACACGTGGGCCTATCTTTCCATGCTGGTAATTGTAGTTCATGGAGTTCACAGCTGGGTGAGATGACATTTTCCTCCTTGAATCCTAGTTAGCATCTTTGAGTACTATGAAACTATCTGCCCCTGAGGTGGAACTACCGGAGTCCCATGTTTAGAGTGTTTGTAGTGATTGGCAGCTGACAATGGAATGGGATTGGACCAAAAAGGCTGACTGTGAGAGTCCACAGGAACCACTAATTAACATCTTGATATTTATACAATTAGCTGATGTCTTCTTTGTATATATGGTTCTGAGTTTCTTTCTTTCTTACTTACATAATTACATATATAGTTGTGCATCATTCATTAGTTTCTTAAAACTCATACCATTGTGTGTTCAAATGGGTTTTCTACCTTTTGTCTCATGATAGTACCTATACTGTACGTGTACTATGTGAGTAAAGACAACCTTTCAGTCACTATGTATGAAGAATGCTGGAGACTGAATATTTACACCTGAATAGTTGTGGCTCTATTTTTGTAGATATTATATGGGTTTATGAGTCTTCAAGTGGAGTTTCATTTGGGTTCTGTTTCTATAATATTCATTGTTAGTGAACCACAGCATCAAATTCTTCCAGGGGTGATTGAAGTATTATTTTTCTGCCTCTTTTAACACCTAGAGCATTTGAGATCTTATTAGTGTTACTGTTCTAACTCATATGCTTGTCAGGTCATGTGTGTATGGTGCAGAAGGAGTCTTCCTCTTATGTAATTACTTGTCTGTGTTGTTAATGTGTTATGTTTAGTCCATTCATGGAAATGGAACATAATTTCCCTGGTTTAATCTGGATTTCTGATAGACCAAGAGTGTCTTGACTTAAAGGCTAGACCTTGTCTTATTTTGATGAAGTTCTTGGGGTGAAATGACGTTTCTTTCCTTCTCCCTTTGGCAAAATTTTTACTTCTATCCCTCCCTATGGTGACATGTAACATTTCTGTAACCCACAGTTTCATAAAACAATCTGCATATTGCACTCTTTTAGTAGAAGAAAAACCTTTTTTCTGGGACCATAGTCATGAAGCTTCCCTGTCTTGTTTGAAAAGACAAAAGTGCTTCTTCTGTGTATGGACTAAAGGACTAATAATATAACAACAGGGAAAGGGAAGGCCAATATTGTTTTTCATTAAAGCAAGTCTATCACCACCAGATGCTTTAGTTGCTGACAAGTTTTTGCTAAATGAGAATGAGGTATCCCTCATTCCCAAGGCTTATGAAGTATCTCAAAGTATATACTTGTTTTGCTTGGCTTTGAACAATTTATTCAAATTTCAATTTCCCTACCAATGTTTTCTATGATGATCTTCCCATCTGTGTATCCTTACAAACTGACACATGTATGCCCTGTACTGCTAATAGGCTCTTACTCTTTTAAATTAGTTGATCTGATGACTGCAAATTCAGCTCTCTGCTAGATTTCCCCAAAATGTTATCTTTATAAGAGCTAGATTAGCTGTTGTTGATAGGCTGGGATAGCATTCTCTTTGCCTTTCTACTTTCTTATGAGAAACAAAGTTTCCAGGTTTTTCCAGTTTTTGTTGTTTGCAGAGCTATCTTTATCCTTCTATCTTTAGGCTATGCAGAGTCTGGTATCAGAGGACAAGAATAGCAATTGTCACAATCCCATACTTTTTATTTGTAAGAATCCATTTCATTTATGTTTATTAATACAATGAAGCTATTTGAGAGAGTATCTGTACTGAGTACAGTGAGATGGCAAACAAGAGGTTTGTTATTAATAATGTAATGGTTGCAGTGACTAATCAAGTCTCATAGTGTAAGAAAAAATAATATTCACTCTCAAGTCAAAACACATGCAGTTTCTTGACTTGGGCTTCTGTCACTTATTTTTAGGGTTTTGTTGTTGTTTTTCCTAGAGAACCAGTTTGAGGGCTAGAATTGTTAAGAGCTTCATGAGTTTTGGGCAACATGTCTACTTCTGAAGAGAGAAGATAGGTTAATTTATGTTGGAAAGTCACCATCTTCATACACGGGACTCAGCTCCATCCTAAGAAGGAAGCTAATCTCAAGTTGTATTTTTGTATGAAACATGTTTCATACCTTTCCTCACATAAGAATTTTACACTTAGGAATGTAAGTTCTGTTCTGCAGCCCCTGAATTTATAGTGGAATTCAGTCCAACATTCCTGGTCTTGGGTGGGGACCAGACCTTCTCATTCAAAACCATAGCTTGACTCCTTGTATTCTGCTTCTTGTTTCTTCTTCCAGCTCTTCCACCACACTGAAACAAGACTGGAGATACTGGAGCGTGGTGCTTCTGTACACATTTCTTTTTCCTTGTTTCTTTTTACTAGATATTTGAGCATTTTGTACAAAATGGTTTGATCATATTCACCTCCTCTCTACTCTCCATCAACCCTTTTTCCCTCCTTCTCCCTACCCTTCGCTTTACGTCTCAGTGACACAGAGCAGATGGAACACGGCCACTGTTCGAACTTCGATCAAGAATCAAGTCAGTCAACCCTTCTGTGGGGACGTTGGCGTCCTCCACTGGAAGTAACGTTTCCTACAGAGGTTAGTGGCTGCTCTCTTTGCCAAAGTCTGAGTCACTGGAGCTCGGGGAGTGCACAGGTGTCTGGAAATTCATCTGCACTGGATAAGCCATGCCCAAGCTCCCAAAGCCTCCAAATACAAAGCACCCGGGGAGAAAGAGAGGAAACAAGGATGCTCCACTGAAACATGAAGGTGGCCATACCGACCAGATGACTCCTGGAACCAAGAAAATCAGTCCCTATTTTACAGCACTTCCAGCTGCTGTGATGAAGTTCTCAAATCTCCAAAAACGTAAACAGTCTGGCGGTTCAAGTGGCAAGAAGTTATCAGATCCAAAATACGATGGTTCCTTGGAGAGGCCATTTGGCTTTGGCCCTCTAGTTTTTCCTGTTTTACAACGTTTCAACAACATCAAGTTCTTCATGGGTGTGTACTTTGTGGTGGTGCTAGCTCATGGTAAGTTGGAGAAGCAGGTTTGCTCTGGTGAGTGGAGGAGTGAGGGAGACTTGAGGCTGACAAGGCTTGAAGGAGACACTGGATGGCCTCTGGCTTGTTTTCCACAAGTGAGTAGAATCAAAATCATTTAATCCAGTGTTCTTTTGTAGCCTCCAGCATTTGGCCACCTGCTTGGCAGGGTGCACTCCATGCTGTGTGTATCGGCTTTTGTCCTCTGGATAGAGAGCTGATGAGAAGGTGATGTTGAGTTAGTTCATAATATTTGATGACCAAATTAATTCTGGGTTGTATCTCTTGATGATTAAAATAAAGTTGTAAACAGCATTGTCAACATAAGGTGAATTCTGCTCACAGTTTGAAACGCTGGCAAATGAGCTTTTTGTCTGGTCTTTTTCTTTCTTTCATCTGACAGGACTGTGAGACTTTAAGCAGTCAGCATGACAGGAGAAAAGCACAAGGCTGTTTTTGTCTCCTCCTTCTGCCTTCCTATTCCTCTACCTCTTTTTCTGTTATTTTGTTATATATTGTATTTAAAATTTTTGTTAATGTAAATAGTCTCCACTATTTTTTCAATAGTTCCTAAGCTCTTTCAATACATTTCTGCCTTACTTTAATTTGCAAGTGGTCTGGTTAATGGGAAACTATATCTGTCAATGCCTTCCACCTGGCTCTCAAACTTAGCTGTTGCCAGTTAGAGGCCCGGGCAATAGATATCAAAAGTATAGCCAGAATTTTCTATCATTCTCTAGATTGGGAGGTGATTTAGCAGCTGGAGCAATACTGACTGATTGAAGTTCTTAGATCCAAAGAAGGGAATAGACAAGAGTCTAACAGCAGCAATCCTGAATGTTTCTGCAGCACTGTGCTCCTGGGGTCTGGCTCTGGCAACTGCTGGGGCAGCAGACCAGCAGATGATGACCTGGTTCTCAGAGCTTTAGGAAGAGTATAGACATCTGGATCCCTTCAAACCATGGAGTGTTTGAGGTAGTTGGACAACAGCAGCTATGGTTATAGCAGCGATGACTGTGATCCAGCTGCTTTGAAGACATATCATGAGTTTTAATTTGTATCTGTTGTTGCTTTTCACTCCAAGAAATGTAGTCTTTTGTAGGTATTCCCTGTATCAAGTTATTTTTGTTGCACGCAGTATGATTGTTTTCTTTGTATGCTGGATGATGGTTTGTATCATTATGCTATCATTTACTTAATGTTAATGGACATGAAAATTTACATTGCATATATGCATTGTTCTTTTGTTTTTGCAAAATACTGAAAATGCTTGGAAATGTTAAACTTCAAGAACAGAATCCTAGCAACAGCACAAGATTATATTTAGAAATACAAGTTGGTTTCAACAGTCTTTCTAGTTTCAATTAAAAAAAATAGGCAAACATTATTAAATTATTTATTAATTATTTGTAATTGATAGATTGAAAAAGATGAGGTGTTACAATGGTAATTGATCTTTAACAATAGAGGTAGTTACAAATATTTTCTAAAATTCAAGGAAAAATATTTCGTGGAGGTTGGTAAAATAATTTTATAGATTTTACTCATTCCTAATTTTATAAAATTAACTTCAGCCTGTGTAAAGTTTTCTTTGAACGATTGCAATTATGCTGTATTTTGTCCATTAAAATTTCTTATATTGTCTTTTGTTTTTCTTTTTCTTTTTAGGTATGATATTTTCCCTTGTTGATCTGAGTATTAACAGATTTGACGAGATATTTTCTCTGTCTGGTACAGTGGAAATGATATTGAGTAACAGTGATTATTTCGCAGCTTTACTGGTAGCATTACCTGTAGGATACTTTGGAAGTAGAGGGAACAGGTCAAAATGGTCAGCTGCTTCTGCCATGATGATAATATTTGCATCAGCTTCATTTGCTGTTATATACTTAAAATATGAAATTGTAAAACCAGTGGAAGAAAGTGAAGGTAAGATTTTCAAATATACTATCATATACTAAGTCAATAGAGTTTTAAATCTTTGGTTCAGCAAATTTAAAATAGTCCATGATGTCTGTGTATACTTCCTTCTGTATTTATGTAACCATGCTTATTAACAATTACCTGTAGCTCTATGATTTACCTCTCATAGACTACATAACTCTATGAAAGAATATTGTAGGGTCATTTATAAAATTATTTCTTGTATATCATATTATATATGTTAAAAATCTCTTGTGAAGTCCTGTAGTTCATATTAATTTCCACAAAAATAATTATTCCATTCATTCTCTTCATAGCACAAACCCACATAACTTCAAATATAGGAATAAGCTTACACATACAGAAGGGTTATTTTTTCTAATTACTCCTACCATTTCAAAAGTCAGATGCTACTCTTTGATGTAACATATCTGTAAAGAAAGTGTCTCTGTCATGTTGTTAGTAGTTTATTCTACAATCATTTTGCTATTCCTAGTAAATACAAAGTACTTGAAATTTCAAACACTATTATCCCAGATCCTTCCTTTCCATATTACAGGCTTTTATATAGATGTTTAGCTGGGCTTTAGTAAGACATTGTGAATAAGGGATATGTATATGTATTCATGGGTTTATGTTTGTAAATATTTTTGAAGTTTACAATGTTTGGTATATTTATGGTGTTTATAAAATATTAAATTTGAAGTAGTTAATATGATACTATTTTAATATTAATATAGTTATATACTATGTAATGCATACAAATATAAGAACTGTATATTACACATTTTTGTAATATGTTTTCCTCTATTTATAAAACTGACAGCTTTTTGACTGAGAAGAAGACATATCAAAAGAGGGGAATACAAAACATTTTATTCCTTTATTCTCCTAACTATATCTTGGACAGAAATGGTGGAATCTTCAGAAAATTGTCCTGATAAATATTAAAATTCTGATCAGTGTTTAAGAGCATGTACTACTGTAGCTAGAAGTTTTGAAGGATTTTTGTGATTTTGGTTTGCCTAAAAGCACAGAATGGATTTTGGAATATATTTTTTTGCCTATCCCAGGGTTAGTGAATGAGAGTGAGTTTGAAATAAACTATTCATTACTGGTGGCTACAATTTGTTTATGTGCCACTATGAAAAACAATTTTTCGGTGTGTAGCTTTTCCTTGTGATTTTATGCAGCTTGGACTTCTGGGAGCTTTGCTCAGAATGTATATTGGTTGAGGTCTGGAGATTCCAGAAAGGAAATAGGGTTTGGGGATACTGAGTTGAGATGTTATTTCAGCTCACTATAAACTCCCACTCTTCCAGATGAGGCCACAAACACCAGTGGTGAATATTTCCTTGTTTCTTACTATTATTATTTTTTCTTTGCTTAGCTAGAGGGTAAACAGGCATGGAGGCAACCTGCTGCATACTACTCTTACAGTGTACCTGACTCTGGCCTGACTCTGGTTCTAAGCAAGCACATCATGTAGTGGCTACCCATAATTCTCTAAATAAAGGGATCTGATTTCCTCCTCTTGTCTCTGCAGGCATTGGCTTACACACACACACACACACACTTATCAAATATGAAATCTTTAAAAGTTGTTATCAGTGTTGAGAAGTAGTCACAGCAGTAAAAACATGTTTTTCTTCCTATTGAATCTTGTCTAAATCATCTAGAATTTCTACATTTTTAACTTGGGATTAGGTACATAATCATTATTGACTATGCAGTCATACTCTAATGAATACACACAGATACACACACACACACACACACACAGAATTTCTGCTTTTCCTCATTTCATTTACCCCTCTTCTCTTATTGCTATGTCTCAGTTTTTTTTCTGTTCTGTCTTTTTGTGCTTTCTTTATTAGACACTAGTCTCCTCTTCCATTATTATTTCTTTGAACCTCTTTGGTATAGTCCATAACTTTCCATTTTCTATTTTGTTATCTCCTCAATGATTACATCTGCTATCTACAATGATGACAGGTTCATATTCAACCTTGTGCCTAAACAAACATGTAGACATCATACTTCATCACATCTTGAAAAATACAACACAAAATTTCTCCATAAATTCTGGAAGATAGCCATACTACATTGTCACATTTGTTTCCTATACATTCATATAAAGTGATACATTTCTCATACTGACCATTTTCTCAAGAGATATACTGAGCTCAGTTTTGTGGTGACACACACCAGTGTTTCCAGCACACTCAGAATGATGGCTACTTTCTTGTCTTTCATGGGTACTAGAGTATAATGACACATGCTCTCTCTGATCCTCATAGGTACTATTTCCCTTCTTTTGTAGATTGTTTTCTGTCTTCCAACAGGACATATCAACATCTTTCAAGCTTTCTCCATTGAATGCTTCCAGCTTATCTCTTCCAGCCTTATCTCAGTGTTCTTTTATCTCCTGCGTGTAAACCTGGGGATTGTATCATACAACAGTCCTGTCCGTATGCCAGGTTGCTGTTGAGTTCTGTGATAAATCTGCTGCTGCCAATTGGACATCCTAATTTCTTCACAAATGGATCTATTCACAGAAAATCTTGTGAGTTCACACACTATTCTAACTTTGAGAGGACATTAGATTTACTTTTTTAGTTCCTGTTGGATGGAAATGATATCATAGAGGAAAATTGACTTAATTTCTTAACATTGAAATTTTAACTCAGACTACCCTTGCATATTAGGATTCTTCACTTCTTCCCTCCAGGTAAAATGAAGGAGGTGTCCTCTAGTGACCATTCTGTGTGCTCCTGCCTCATCCTTTGTTCCATTAGTGATCCCCTTGTACTGCTCTTTGCAAGTCTGCATTCTTGATCGGATCTCACTCACCATGCTCAAATGCACTGCATTTTTTCTCATTAAAAAATCCTGAACACTGCTTTTGTTTTTTAATTAAAATGAAATTCTTTCCACCTTTCCTTTTCTGTCTTCAAATCCCTTCCACATCATCCTCCCAAACTCCCCTATGTTCTTTTCTCTTTCTAGTTCCTTACACCCCCACCCCACTTAGTTGATCTTAAATTTATGGCCTCTTATTCTTTATTATTGTTATACCTTAATTAGGGAAGGGGGAGATAAGGTCTTTTAAATTTCCTTAAAATTTATAATTATTAATATTGTTTTATCTGTTTGACTGTTTTGAACTTACACATGTATGCATACCATACACATGCCTGGTGACTGCAGAGATGAGAGAAGCTGTTAGAACATGGAACTGCAAGTTCAGATGATTTTGTGCTGCCATTTAGGTCCTTGAAATAGAATCTAGGTCCTCTGAAAGAGCCCCAGGGCTTTGAATTCCTGAGTTTCCTCTCCAACTCCAAGTCCTTACTCTTAAAGAATAAAAATAGCAGACATGCTTACAGTCAGTCCTCCTCATATCACCGTTTGAAATCTGCTTGCTTTCATACATGGTATTGTGAAAGATCTCTTCACGTTTCTTGATTTTCTACACATATTTCTTTGTTGAACTTCAACATGACTCTTATACAAAATGTTAAAACAGAATTATTTCTGTCAAGTCACTAACATAACATATGCTATAAACTATAATGAAAACTTGTTATGAATTTATAACTTTAATTAATTTAGAAGTTTATTATTTTTAATATTGAACACTTCTTACTTCTTGATAGTTTCACTTTTTGTTGTTGCTGTGTATGCTACTTATATGTTAATTATAATCTTTAATTTCCTTAACAAAGAATTATCAAAAAGATTAGTTTTATTATAGCAGTGAGAAACATTGTTTTCAGGTATTGGTCAATGAAAAACTCAGAAATTATTAGGGGCAGATAGAAGGAGACTCCCAAGAAATCACCAGGACTCGAGATCAATGTAAGAGCAAGAGGTTTATTTCCAAGCTTTGGGGTCTACTCTCACAGATCCCTCAAGTGAGGTAGGTGAGAGTGACAATCAGCACATTCCAAGCATGGTTTATATATGCTTTTCCAAGGCAGAGCCCAGCAACAGAGTACCAGGCAAAATTCCATTGGCTACACAATCATGTGGGTACCAACCCTCAAACTGATGGGTGCTGGCACACAGGAAGGTTGCAGGCTTCTAGAAAATGCAAACACAGGGTATCAGTCAATGTGGGTGGGGGGAAGCTCCCAGCCCAAGGCTGTCAGTCAGTGATCCATATCTTGTTTGTCCCAGAAACAAACTTTCTTACTCTAGTTCCAGGAACTATTCTAAGTCACTTTGCTCCTGACTTGGTCCTACACAGTTCTGTGATTTTTAGAAGCCTGACTAAAGTTTGGCTGCTTTGGTCTAGTTCTTTCAACAACAACCCACCCCCCATTTTACTTGTGACTGTTCCAATCATGGAACAGCTGTTTCTAGCTCCTGATCAACAGCATTGGTTAGTTCATAGTCACCCTCGGGGGATTTTTTTAGAAGCCAGTACTGTTGTCTGAGAACCATAATCTGTACCTCACTGATTCTTTCTCTAACAAAAGCCATTAGTTTATGTAAAATGAAGCGACAAAGGTTAGAGCCAAAAATAACATTACCAAGGGTCCCAATAGCGTAGATATTAAAGTTGTCATCCATGGGGATGAATGAACCAGGATTCAAACCAGCTCTGAGTTTGCTTTTGTTCTCACTTTCTTTTTACAAGTCCTTCTCTGATTTTGGCCATGGAGTCTTCGACTACTCCAGAGTGATCTATATAAAAACAACATTCCTCACCTAAAGCAGCGCAAAGTCCTCCTTGTTGGAGAAAAAGTTAATCCAAACCTCTCCTGTTCTGTAGCACAACCTCTGAGAGTGAGGTTAATGACTCTTGCAAGTGGGAAATAGAATTTCCTATTCTTTTTATATCTATATCAATGACAGCTTGCAGACTCTGGTACTGTTGTCCCTGTAGAAATAGGGAGGCAGTTCCTGTAGCAACTCCTGTTGCCCCCACCCCTCATAGGAGTGACACTGTGAGAACTGTTAAGGGTTTTTGTTCTAAGTGGGTGTTTTATCATATTGTCAGCTTAATGTATCTGAGTCTATCTGGCCTCAACAGGTAGTGTTTTGGTGTGCCAATAGGCACTATACACTCCATGTCCCCAGTCCTAGGGAGTTTTCTTTTGAGTCAAAGTTCCAGCCTGAAGAAATGGGACATTGTAATCTTTTAGACTGCTTCCTGCTGAGATGGGATGTTGTTCTCAGGGGCCCCAAACAGTCAAAAGCTGGGGGTGGGAATGTTAGGCAGCAGGGTACATCTGGTTTGCTGATCCAGCAGAGAGGATGGTAGGGAGAGTGGGGGGGTGGTCACATCATCTGTGCTGGCCATCAGCTTTCAGCAAGTCCAGGACTCACAATAGTTGCAGCAGTTTGATTCTTGAATGGTGTCTGTTAGCTATGTGGGATCTGATGAGACAGATTAAAAACTAGAGGCAGAAGTTAAAGTTCACAGAAGCTTACATTTGGAACTTTTATCATTGTAATTCACATTGTAGAAAGAACAGCAAACAGGTGTTTGTTAAACAGCCAATGAGAATCACCTCAGACTCGAGCCTATTTAGGCACTTAAAAACATATATTCTTAGGGACTTTAAAGTGGGCCATGATTTACACAACACAGAATCTGCATTTTAGTCAATTAATATTTGTTTACAGAGTACAGTATCCTAAAAAGTTTTCAAGTAACCAAAACCAGGTGAATAAAATAATATAGAAAAACATGTTGTATGCCACTAAGACAAAATCTGTCATTTTAAATGTAGAGAATGGTTCTTGGCTTCCTTTAGCAATGAAGTATGATTTAATATATATCTAGAAGAGAATGGGGGAGCTAAGCAAGCCTCTAGACCTGGAACAATCTGGATAAAAACAAATATACCAGCTCATCAAAACATATAGTCAGTTATAACTTTGAACCTTTGAAGTTTACGTTGCTCTCTTATACCTTTTTAACTTTTATCTCAAACCACCTTCTCACCTAAAATCAATTTCTCAGACCATCACAACTTAATTAGGCTTTTATATCTGCAGAGACCTCATAACATTCTTTTAAATGCGAATATTTTTTTCCTAGACCTTAAACTTTTAATCTGACTACCCATCAGAGACATGAGTTGTTATTATCCAGAGCAGTCACATTTAGGCAGGTTTTGTTTTTTTTTTTTTTTTCATGAAGGGATAGTAAAAGTTACATCAAAAACCTGTTTATCTTTTAAGAGGGAGACTGTTAGCAAGACAATCCTGTTTGTTTTATTCAGAAAGGGATTCTAGTAGCCTCAGAGAGAGGAACTGGTTTTCTATTGCTGTTAAACTAACAGAATTACAGTTAGCCATCAATGCCACCAGAGATCTGGGAATACTAAATTGTAACAAAAAGTGTAACTCAATTACAATGACAGAGACTTACCCATACCTAGACAGAAGACCCTGCACTTTCTGTGTTCTCTGTGACCTTATGAGGAACAGAGGCCTCAAGGCAATGACAGTCTTCCGTTGCCAGGCCAGTGTTCAGTTGCCTGGCCAGTAGATACCTTTCTGTGTGAAAGACTCAGAGGGATCGGCTCTGTGCAGTAAAAGCAGGGTGTTCTACTCTCTAGTGTCTTATTTTCCCATTGTTAGGCAGAGCCATGGCAGGTGAGGCATTGGGCAGTTTTGCTCAGTGGTGCATTATCACAATCCGGATGAGATTGCTCTGCCCCATCTGTCCTCTCTGGAGGTGCTGGAGTCACTGCCAGGATCTGGGTTCTCTACTTGTAACTACAATTAAAATTCATAATCAGAAGATCTCTGTGGGGTGAGGGCCATTTATGTTAAGTATCTCTTATGTTGACTCTAAGTATCTCTATGTTAACAAAACTTTGCCTATAAAGTTTTTCCTGCTTTGCTGTACTATTTAGGTCATTTTAACATCTTTTTAACTTTTGTAAAAGTCCAAAATTTTCTTAAAGTAGTTTAAAACCTTCCAACTTTGTGAAAGTAATATCCCATAGTGTAATGTACACATTTTTATTCTTTCAGCAGCATTTTGTCGTTTAGGCCTAAGCCAGCTGTTACACTAGACCTCAGATATCACATGGCCCCTCAATTTTAAAACTGCAAGTTCTTTTACAAACAAACTTCAGTTATTTTTATTTGTTTTGTTTTTAAACACTTTACGCTTAACCTGAAATATTTGACTGTCAGCAAATTTGCATTCCTGTATAAGAATACACAGAGATATAGCTTTTGATATCTTATTAAACACTCTTCTTTAAAATTCTAACTTTATAAACCTTATTTTAGCATACAAAAACACCATATAAAATCTATCTTAACTTAATATTTTCTTTTTAGATTTACACCAGAAAACACATCTTTAAAACACATTCACAAGAGGGTTGGTATTGAGGCCTCAGTTATGTAGGGACCACTCTGATGAGTTAAACTTCCCACAAGTCCACCCTCCTGACCCTTCACCTTCTCCTCAGGCTCTCCAAAGGAGGGCAGAGTACCTGCTCTGTACTGGTTCCCTACCCTGTGTATCTTCCTTCACATACTGAGTGTGCCATCCTGCTATCCCACGCAGACCTAAGGCAGCCACACTTGGGTCAAGTTTCCTGCCTTTTAGTTCTAGGGGCAGCAGCAGGAAGGAGGGAACAGGGTGTTCTCCCCAGACCTATTTGCTTCTCACCTCCCTCAGCCTCCAGGAACTCTCTTTATCTCTCTGGCAGGGAGCCTGCTGTGAAGGGTAGCACATGGGATGCCCTTGGGACTTGAATTAACTGAGCTGTTTCTTCCTGCTCCCCCAGGACAAGGTCCCCTCCCTCCTGGCCTTGTGCTCAGGATCAGTTCTTTCTGGCCTGTTATGATTCTGAACATTGACTTGAATCACAAAGTGAATCCTTATCCT
Source organism: Cricetomys ansorgei (assembly GCA_026225945.1). Classification (NCBI taxonomy): domain Eukaryota; kingdom Metazoa; phylum Chordata; class Mammalia; order Rodentia; family Nesomyidae; genus Cricetomys; species Cricetomys ansorgei. The sequence continues at coordinate 326,628 of JAMJFZ010001360.1, read as the reverse complement.
GGTGACTCAATTAAAAGTATAATTTCACACACAGATAGAGAAATCTTTAGACACATAGAAAATCAGGCCTGGAAGAACAGAGAAACCTTAGGACTTTTTCAGGGACAACTTGTTGCTTTTTGTTTACTTTCCCTAGTTAACCCTTTCCCTCCTGCGGCTGAGAGCCCCCAAACCAAGGGTGAGTGAAACTGGCAGCCCAGCTTTATGGAAAACCAGGTCCATCTGGAAGCAGCACTGGCTAGGGTGGGCCCCAGAGGTCTGCTCAATGCATTGCCCCCTCCCAACAGCTTACCTTCCACCCTTGCTTACTGGCTGGCCCTGCTGAGGTGTGGGTGGGGGAGCAGCACTGCCATTTCCCACAGCATGTGAGAGGAGCTGCTTGGCCCATGTTAGATCTCAGAGTGTTACACAGGAAAACAGACAAACACAAAATGGACAACCATGAAATAAAGACAAACATGAAACAGACAAGACAGTGGTACCACACAATTTCTCAGAAATTCTTAGATGCCTAGGAACAAAAATTATGTATTTTTCTTTTTTCTTTTCTTTTCTTTTTTTTTTTTACTTTAACTGACTGATATGTTGCTCTGTCCTTGACTTCCTCAAAATGAGACATAATTATGTCGAGTGTTCCAGATAGAGTTTGTGTCCCATGTCCCAAAACAAAGTCAGTCTGAGTCCAACCACACACACACACACACACACACACACACACACACACACACACACACACACACACACACACACATACAGAATCACACAGAGACAGCTGCGCACCTTCCTGTGCTTCCAGAAATGTGTTAAGTAATCACTTGGCACCACCATCTGCCCAGAGCTCTAGGCTGGAGAGTCTGTCAGTGGAAAGGCTTCCATGGCCTTCACATTCCCAAATGGGTCCTCCTGACCCCGAGTTTCCTGAAACGAGTCCTATGACCCCAGATGGGTCCTCTCACAATCCAAGCTTCTAAAACGTCCCTGCAGACCCTGAGTTTCCCAACATGGGTCCTCACATCCCCAGATGGGAGTCTGGAGCATTCTCCAGACCTTCCATGGCTGTAGTGTCTTGGTATGTCTGCCCACTATGTCCTGCCATTTTCAGAACCAGCACCAACATTCCTCCTGAACACCTGCTTATCAGAAATGAAAGTAAACAGAAATTCCTCTATACTCACTCACTCACACTATGAACTCACACAGATGAACCATCTTTGTCAGTTTTTGTGCACACTCCCTAGGCCAAGATAGTAGTTACCTCCAACTGGAGGGTCCTCTCCTGGTGATTGGGAAGGTCTCAACTTCCTGGTCAGGGAACCAAGATGTTAGGGGCAGTTGGAAGAGACCCTGAGAAATCACCAGGACTCGAGATTGATGTAAAAGCAACAGGTTTATTTCTAACACATTGGTGTCTACTCTCACAGATTCCTCAAGTGAGGCAGTTGAGAGTGACAATCAGCACATTCCAAGCATGGTTTTCAATGGCAGAGCCCAGAAACAGAATACCAGGCAAAATTCCATTGGCTACGCAATCATGTGGGTACCATCCTTCAAAATGATGAGTGATGGCACACAGCAAAGTCACAGGCTCCTAGAAAGTGCAAACTCAGGGTTTCAGTCAATGCGGGTAGGGGGAAGCTCCCAGCCCAAGGCTGTCAGTCAGTGGTCCATATCTTGTTTGTCCCAGAATCTATCTTTCTTACTCTAGTTCCGGGAACTGTTCTGAGTCACATTGCCCCTGACTTGCTGACTGACGTCCTTGGGCTAGGAGTTTCCCTCACTGGCATTGACTAAAACCCTGAGCATGCATTTTCTAGGAGCCCACAACCTTGCTGTATGCCACCACCAATCAGTTTGAGGATCCGTACCCACATGACGTGTAGCCAATAGAATGTGCCTGGTACTCTGTTGCTGAGCTCTGCCTTTGAAAAGCATATATAAAGCATGCTCAGAGTGTGCTGAGGGTCACTCCCATCTGCCTCGCTTGAGGAATCTGTGGGAGCGGAAACCAACGCATTGGAAATAAATCTCCTGCTTTTGCATCGATCTCAAGTCGTGGTGATTTCTTGGGGGTCTCCTTCAGTCTGCCCCTAACAGATGAAGTGGCCATTTTAATCTTGAACTCACAGAAGATTGAATAATTGTACATAAATTATCCAAAACAAAGTTTGTAAACACCCTATCATGGAGTTGAAAGGAGAGCACAGGTCCTCATACATTCCTGAATATTTATATATAGCTACATGTTGCTGAGAGACAGGGAGACAATCCAGCAGTGTAATCCTTGGAAAGGTTCCCATGGTTCTGGAACCATCCCTTTATCCATCATTCTATAAACAATTCTATTGCAACTCATTGAGTCATTACAAAAAGTAGAAGTTGAATGCAGAAGAGTGGTCTAGTTGAGGATAGGGAGCCAATTAGTGGAAGTGTGAAGCAGACAGAGTAAAGAGAATACATCACAGACATGCATGAATATGTTATAAAGAAACCCATTGTACACAATATGTATTATTATATTAAAAAAGACAAAAAAGATAAATATGCTGGGTTTAATAATTTTAATGACACCTTCCATTTGCCATAGGGTTATGTATTATTACACAGAAACTAAGCCAAATAGCTTTTCACTAGTGAAATTGGTTGTAACCTTTATTAATTTTTCTACAGTATTTCAAGAGAGTATGTTAAATTTCACCCAAGATGGTCTTTATAATTTTGTGTCAGCTGCATAGCTCTACCTATATCTTATCTGATGTGTGTACACAAACCCTAAAACCATGTGAATACAAAAATAAAAATACCCTGTCATCCAGAGGATTTTAAAATCTAATGTGTAGATGAACACATAGTAACTAAAGAAATCTTTAGGACTTAATACCTCGTTTTTATGATCCCATGGCTCCTTAGTTGACTTGTCAAAACCCTGATATATGCAATTCATAAGTAGGCAAGGTATGTTTTTGGCTCACAGTTTCAGACATTCCCTCCATGGTTGCTAGGCTCTATTGACTCTGAGGCGATAGGCAGGCAGAAAACTGGAGTGTGCAAAGGAAGTTGCATCCTCATGGTAGGAAAAAAGAGAGTCAAGATAGGAAGGGGCTAGGATGAGATATACCTTTCAGAGACTATGTTGTATCTCCCTCCTTGAGTTTCTAAGAACCTCCCCAAATAATAACAACAAGCAATTATGTATTTAATACAAGACTTTAGGGAGGTATTTCACATTTATACACCATAATAGTATATCATAGAAGCTAGTGGGTCTAAAATAGGAAATTATTTCAACAAAGTAGTGCACATGTAATTTAAAAGTTGTTAAAGTAAAGGACCTTGGAATTAAAATGGTGGGATTTGGTGGTTCATATCATCCATGGCATTGCAAGTACTTTTACTCTGGGGACAAAGGCTGAAGAACTGGATGCAAAGTATAGGGAATTGAGTGCATATGTATTATGTATGCATAAATGTGTGTATATAAGCATTATGTGTTCATTTAATCTTCTGCATATAAACAATCTCTGTCTCATAGTATATGTGTTTCTTCCAGTATTCCCATACATTTTTAATTGTGCTATTTCTGTTTAAAATATGATCAATAGTTGACTGTATGACAACACTCAATGTAAGAATATTAAGTAAAAGAAAAAAGCATGGGTGGTGGTAGCAACTGAAAATTAATTGTATGTTTAAATTTAATTCAATTCAGTAAAGTAAATTTATTATCTTCCAAAGAATTGTGCATAGATGAAGACCACAGGACAATACAAAGTTGTGAGGAAAGCAAATTATCATACAAATCAAAATGCATCTATCTCTTCACCATTGGGCAGTTTCTCCATGGAGTATCCTCGATGCCACTTTTTATCCTTGCTGTGACCTACATTTTTGATCACATTCCCATAAACTCATCTGGACTCTACTTAGGCAAGTTTGTTTCTCTAATATATGGTCCATCTTGAATACTCACTGAGTTTCTGTATGTTTTGACCGACACAGAAGTACTGTTGGCCCTGTGATGACACTGCACTCAGTAGTGATGGCTTGTGTGCTTGTCTTCAAAATCACATTGATACACCTCATTTTGAGATTTGGGACAGTAGACAAATCACCTAAACATCACTGAAATGAAGAATAGAAGAAAAAGAACATGTATGCTTTAATTGGCAAAACTTTCTCTCTGAGAGAGAGAGAGAGAGAGAGAGAGAGAGAGAGAGAGAGAGAGAGAGAGAAAACATTGATACATCCCCAAGTAATCTATCTTTATTTACACTAATTGATTCTGGTTCTGATAGGTCAGAATGAAATTATGCTTTGACAGAGATATCTAGATATCATTCACAAAAATACAAATAATGTACTCTGAAAGCATCTCAAAAGTAAGTACTTTGGGAGCATGCCTGTTGTCGCAGACATCGGGAGACTGAGGCATGAGCATTATGGGTGCAAAGTGCATCTAGACTGCATGTCAAGTACCAGGTCGGTTAGAGCTGTATAACAAGAGAGTATTTCAACAACAACAACAGCAGCGAGAAATTAGTAATAAATTGTACTGAAATAATATAATTTTTCAGCAAGGGTAATAAATTGTTTCCAGTAGACTAAAGTAAATAATATACATATTTACATATAACTTTAAAAAGAAGTACTTGTGTCTTACTAGCACTGGACAAGATTGGTAGAACATAGCAATTTTAGTTTTGCTTAACAGAAATTAAGACACCAATCTGTACTATAGCAAGGCTAACTATATTGCCAGTGTCTGCGACTCTGGAAGCTTTGATGAATAATGCAAAGGTAATTATGAAAATGCATTGTCTTACTCTAGTGACATATTAAAGGAAATATACCTTATTTATGTCCACATTTGATCTAAATATATTTCTGGTACGTTAAATATGTAGATAAAACTAAGTTCATATTTAAATTGTCTGAGTAAAACCTGGTTAGATAAGAGGTTATGCCACCCAGTTGTACTGTCAGGCACTAGTCCAGATGATTCTCTGGTGGTGTCTTTGATATGATTAACATTCACAATAGTAAAAACTGAGTAACCAGATGACATTTATAGTAAAAAACAGGACTCACTCAAGCAATGTAAAGAGCTAACAGCACAGACTGACTGTTCCCAAAGAAGCAGCAATTGTGGCTCTGGCCTGGGATCAAATGTAAGACTCTTATCAAGTCTTGCATGTGTTTCCCACTAGCTTCCTGATCTTCTAGTTTGGGACTATTAACATTGGTTCCGGAATATATTTACAATGTCTCCCTCCCCTTTTCACTCCCAGCACTTTCTCTTACCCCTTTCCTACCAATATTCCCTCTTCAAGTAAGAAAATAGCATGAGAAACTTTCAGACATTGCAAATCATTCAGCTATGTTTTTCATGACCAAATTATATTGTGAAGCTGTTTGGTGCTGTGTTAATTTTCAAGCTATCGCGGATCTTCCACAAGTACTGGGATATACTCTTGGTTATGCATTTGGAGCACGTACTGTAGATCATCTTCAGAATCAAACTGTGAAGGAAACGTAAGTCATACTTTTTTTTTACTATTTAGTTTATGTTTTATAGAATATTTGGGAGTATATTCCTTGCTGCTTAGTGTCTCTGTGTCTGTGTATTATAGTGCCTTTGTCTTTTGCTTAATAGTTAATAACCACCTATAAGTGAGTACATGCCGAATTATTCTTTCTGGGATTAGGTTACCTCTGAGAAATGAGTGAGGTAATGAATTTTTTTCTTGTTCCATCCATTTTCCTGAAAAATTCATGTAGTCATTTTTTTTAATAGCTGAGTAGTATTACATTGTGTAAATGTTCCAGGATTTCATTATCCATTCTTCACTTGAGGAACATCTAGGTTGTTTCTAATTTCTGGCTATTATGAACAAAGCTGTTATGAACATAGTTGAGCAGGTGTCCTTCTGGTAGGATGGAACCTCCTTGAGGTATATGCCCAGGAGTGGAATGGCAGGGTCTTGAGGTAGGTTGAGTTCTACTTTCCTCAGTATGGAGTTGCCATACTGATTTCCATAATGGCTAGTTTGTACTACTAGTTTGCACTCCCACCAGCAATGAGTGAGTGTTCCACATCCTTGCTAGCATGAGCTGTCATCTGTATTATTGATCTTAGCCACTCTGACATGTGTAAGAAGGAATGAATCTCAGAGTAGTTTTCATTTGCATTTTCCCTGCTGGTTAAGGATGTCAAACATTTCTTTAAGTGTTTCTCAGCCATTTGAGATTCCCTTTTGAGAATTCTTTTAGTTCTGTACCCCATTTTTGATTGGATTGTATGTTTTGTTGATGTCTAATTTCTTAAGTTCTTTATATACTTTGGATATTAGCTCTTCATCAGAATTGGAGTTGGTGAAAATCTTTTCCATTCTGTAGGATGCCATTTTGTCTTATTGACAGTGTTTTTTGCTGTAGAGATAGTTTCATGAGGTCCCTTTTTTTAATTGTTGACCTTAGGGCCTGAGCTATTGGTGTTCTGTTCAGGTAGTTGTCTCCTGTGCCAATAAGGTCAAAGCTATTCCCCACTTCTTTTCTATCATGTTCAGTGTGTCTCATTTTAAGTTGAGGTCTTTGATCTACTTGGCTTGACTTTGGTGCAGGGTGACAAATATCTCTCTATCTGCATTCTTCTACATGCAGACATCCAGTTTGACCAGCTGCATTCATTGAAGATGCTGTCTTTTTTTTCCAGTGTGTATTTCTGGTTTCTTCATCAAAGATCATGTCTCCATGAGTGTGCAGATTTATGTCTGGATCTTTGATTTGGTTACATTGATCAACATGTCTGTTTTTATGCCAATACCATGCAGTTTATATTACTATATCTCTTTAGTACTATTTGAGATCAGGAATGGTGATATTTTAAGAAGTTCTTTTATTTTTCAGAAGTATTTTAGCTATCCTGTTTCTTAAATTATTTTTCCATATGAAGTTGAGTATTGTCTTGTCTATCAAGGTCTATAAAGAATTGTGTGGGATTTTGATAGGGATTGGGTTGAATCTGTAGATTCCTTTATAGATTGTTAAGATGGCTGTTTTTACTATATTTATCCTACTGATAAGGGACAAAGGAGATCATTCCATCTTCAGAGATCTTCTTAAATTTGTTTATTCAGAGATTTAATGTTTTTGTCAAGCAAATCTTTCCCTGGTTGATTTTTTGGTATCTTTATATACACTAACATATCATCCGTGAATAAAGATACTTTGACTTCTTTCTTTCCATTCTATATCTCCTGGAGCTCCTTCTGTTGTCTTATTGCTCTGGCTAAAACTTGAATTCCTATATTAAATAGGTATGTAGAGAGAGGACTACCTTGCTTTGTTGCTGATTTTAGTGGAATTGCTTTGAGATTCTCTCCATTTAATCTGATGTTGCCAGTAGGTTTACAGTAAATTGTCCTTATTATGTTTAGGTACGTCCCTTGTGTCCCTAATCTCTCTAAGTCTTTTATCACGAAGGGGTGTTGGATTTATCAAAACCTTTCTAGGTATCTAGTGGGATGATCATGAGTTTTTTTTCTCTCAGTTTTTTCATGTGGTAGATTACATTAACTGATTTTTGTACATTGAACCATCCCTGCATCTCTGGAATGAAGCCTACTCAATCATGGTGGAGGATTTTTTGATGTGTTCTTGGATTCAGTTTGCGAGTATTTTATTGATTAATTTTGCACTTATTTCCATGTGGGTGATTGATCCATAATTCTCTTTCTTTGTTGAATCTTTGTCTGGATTGGGTATCAGTGTGACTGTGGCCTCATAGAACGAGTTTTGCAGTGTTCCTTTTGTTTCTATTTTGTGAAATAGTTTGATGAGTATTGGCATTAGCTTTTCTCTTGAATGTCTGGTAGAATTCTGCCCTAAAACCTTCTGGCCCTGCACTTTTTTGGTTGGGAGGCTTTTCATGACCTCTTCTCTTTCCTTGTGGAAAGTGGGTCTGTTTAAATTGTTTACCTGGTCTTGATTTAATGTTGGTAGGTGGTATCAATAAGGAACATTATCCATTTCCTTTAGATTTTCTAATTTTGTGGAGTTCAGGGTTTTAGAGTGTGTCCTAATAACTCTTTGGAATTCCTTGGTGTCTGTGGTAATATCATGTTCATTCAATTTCTTAAGCTGTCTCTGCTCAGTTCCAGCCCACAGCCAGGTAGGTTTCGCCTGGTTCCCTGCCCTGGCCAGATGCAGGAAACCTGTGCTGTTGGAGCAGCAGGGAAGCATGGGAAGGAGGGTACTTGGTTTCTGGGACCTGTCTTAGACTCTGATCCCCATGCAGATAAAGAATGAACTAGACACAAAGAATCAGTCCTGGGAGCCTCTTCTGGTGGAAGCAGCACACTGTATATATATACATACATCTGTATATATATATGTATGTGTGTATATATATGTGTGTGTGTGTATATATGTGTGTATATATATATATATATATATATATATATATATATATATCCACAGTGAATGAAGGTCCTGGGTACTCAGGGTGGGGAATCCATTGGGCTAGACAAGGGCATTGGGGTAGCCTTGTTTGCATGTGGTGCTAGGCGCCTACTGAGGGGTGCTTCTCTACAAGGCATGGTCTCACAGAGACAAAGAGGGAAGTATCCTATGAGCCACAGGTCAGACAAACACCTACCAAGTTACTTTCCTATTGCTTCTGTGAAACAGGCAATATTTAATATTTATCTGAGATCTAGTCAGATCCAAAGGCAAGGAGCAGCTGAATGCTTAATGTTCTCACCTTCTGGGATGGCATTGTGTTTCTTAGCTGCTTCAACCTGCCCTTTCGTCTCCATGGCAGTCCCACAATATCCCCTTTTGTTTCTGATTTTAATGTTTTGGGTATTGTTTCCATGCTTTAATTAGCTTGGATAATGGTTTGTTTATCTTGTTGATTTTCTCAAAGAACAACTCTTGCTATCATTGAGTATTTTTCTTTTCTCTTTGTTTCTATTTTATTGATTTCAGCCTCAGTTTGATTATTTCTTGACATCTACTTGTGTTGGGTGTGCTTGCTTCTTTTTGTTCTAGGGCTTTCAAGTGTGTTGATAATTTGCTAATATGTGATTTCTCCATTCATTTTTGGTTGTCACTGTGTGCTATGAATCTTCCCCTTAGCACAACTTTCATTGTGTCCCATAAATTTGGGTATGTTATAGATTCATTTTCATTGAGTTCTAGAACATCTTCAATTTTTTTTAAATTTCTGTCCTGACCCAGTCATCATTCAGTAAATAGTTGTTCAATTTCCATGAATTCATCGGACTTCTGTTGTTATTGTTGTTGTTGAAATGCAGATTGAGCTGTGGTGGTCTGATAAGATAAAAGAGGTTATTTCTATTAACTTGTATCTATTGAGGCTTGCTTTGTTTCCAAATATGTGGTCAATTTTGGAGAAGGTTCTGTGAGTTGTTGATAAGAAGGCATATATTCGTTTGTGTTGGGGTGAAGTTTCTGTCGATATCTGTTAGGTCCATTTGGTTTATAACATCTTTAAGTTCAAGCATTTCTCTGTTTAGTTTTTGTCTGGATGACCTGTCAGTTGGTAAAAGAAAGGTATTGAAGTTTCCCATTATCAACGTGTGTGAGATTATGTGTGCTTTGAGATTTAGCAATGTTTCTTTTACAAATGTGGGAGCCCTTGTGTTGGGGCATAGATGTTAAGAATAATGTTCTCTTGGTAGATTGTTCCTTTGATGAGTATATAATGTTTTTACCTGTCTTTTTTGATTAATTTTGGTTTGAAGTCTATTTTGTTGGATATTAGAATGTCTAATGAGCTTTGGTTTTTACCTTGGAAAATCTTTTCCCAACAGTTTACTCTAATGTAATGTTTATGTTTGAGGTTAAGGTGTGTTTCTCATATGCAGTAGGAGGATGGATTCTGTTTTAGAATCCATTCTTTTATTATGAATCTTTTTATTGGGGAATTGAGTCCACTGACGTTGAGAGATATGAACGACAAAAGATTGTTTGGTGTCTTTTTATGGTAGTTGTTGGTTCTGGGGTGTGAGTGTGTGTGTGTGTGTGTGTGTGTGTGTGTGTGTGTGTGTGTGTGTGTGTTTGTGTGTCTTTTCTTTTGTTTTTGATGGTGTGTGGTTGAATATTTTCTGTGTTTTTATGTGTGTGTGTCCTTGGTTTGGAGTTTTCTTGTATTCTCTTGCTTTGTATGTAAATATGGTTTGAATTTGGATTTGTCATGGACTATTTTGTTTTCTTAATCTTTGGTCATAGAAAGTTTTGCTGGAAATAGAAGTCTGGGCTTGTCATCTGTGTTCCCTTAATAACTGTAGCACTGATCAGTCCACACCCTTCTGGCTTTTAGAGTTCCTGTTGAGAAGTTGCATGTAATTCCAATTGGATTGCTTTTGTATGTTACTTGCTGTTTTTCTTTTTTCTTGTAGCTTTTAGTATTCTTTATTTTGTATGTTTGCTGTTGCGATTACTATGTTGTGGGGGGAATTTTTTCCTGGTGAATTTCATTTGATGTTTTCTTTGTTCCTTGTACCTTTAGAGATCTCACGCTTTAGGTTTGGAAAACTTTCTTCTATGATTTTATTGAAAATATTTTCTGGGCTTTTGAGCTGGGATCTTTTCCATCTTCTATTCTTGTTATTCTTAGGTTTGGTCTTTTCATAGTGTCCTAGATTTCCTGGCTGTTTTATGTTAGTAGGTTTTTGGATTTGATATTTTCTTTTACTGATGTGTCTTTTCCGTCTATAATATCGTCAATTCCTAAGAATCTCTCTTCAATCTCTTGTATTCTATAGCTATAGCTTGCCTCTTTAGTTCCTGTTTGCTTCTCTAGGTTTTTCCTTTTCAGGAGTCCCTCAGCTTGTGTTTTCTTTGTGTCTTCTATTTCCATTTTCAGGTCTTGAGTGGTTTTGTTGGTTTCCTTTAATTGTTTGTTTGTTTGTTTGTTTGTTCTTGAGTTTCTTTAAGGGATGTATTCATTTCTTCTAATTGTTTGCTTGTGTTTTCCTGGGTTTCTTTAATTGGTTTACTCATTTCCTCCCATTGTTTGTTTTTCCTTTTCATTGATTTCTTTGATAGCTTCATTCATTTCCTCACTAAAGCCCTCTATTATATTCCTCAAGCTGGCTTTAAGACCTTTTTCTTGTGCTTCAACTGTGTTGAAGTGTTCAGGGCTTGAAGTATTGAGTTCTGAAGGTGACATATAGCCCCAGCTGTTGTTAGTTGTGTTCTTAAACTGGCATTATCCTTCTTAGCTTGGAGTGATTAAGGTATAGGTGCTGAATTCCTAGGTTTGTCTTTAATGGATGCATGTTTTATTACTTGGTTTCTTTATCTTCTCTGTTCTTCTGTGATTTGTGGCTTCTCTTTGAACAGGGTGCCTCTTTGCAAGGTTGTTTCTGGAATTCTGGTAGCTGCCTTGGGCTTTAGTCAACCAGGGAGTCCCCTTCTAATTTGGTTGTTGTGTCTTGGAGAGTGTTCTTTTAGGTGGTTTGTGTGGCCTGATCTACAGCAGGGTCTGCCTGCCTGGTATGTAATGGCTAGGTAATGTAGTCTGTCTATGGCAGGAACTGTGTGCCCATGTTTGTCTCCAGGCTGTTCTACTGTAGCTGGCTTTCTCTGCCTGAACCATGCAGGGAGTGTCTTTTTCAGTTGGTTTCTGGGACTCACAACCAATGGCCAGAAGCAGTGGTGGTGAGAAGAATATGGATATGGTTTTGAGCTTTGAGACTGGGCTAGGCAGGTGTAGTGGGTGGGATTAGTGAGCAGGTTTCCCACCTGATATGCTGGAGCTGGCTTGTTTGTCTGCTCCAGGCCAAGGCCAGTCTGCTCAATTTGGTCCTTGGAAATCACAAGCAGTGTACAGAAGGGGTTGGGGTTGGGAAGATGGAAGTGGTTTGGGTTTGAGGCTGAGCTGAACAGGTGTAGTGAGAGGGGTCAGTGAGCAGGACTCCTACCTGATCTCCTAGGGCTGGCTTGCTCTGCCTGCACCAAGGGAGGAGTTGTCTCATGAATCATCATTTTTATGTTGAGGTTTGTCCCTTACATTGCAGGTCTCTCCCAGACTTTTATCATAAAGTTATATTGGTTTTTGAGAAAGGCCTCATCTGTATCTGATGAAATGATCATGTTGTTTCTGTTTTTCACTTTGTTTATATAGTGGAATATGTTTATCAGTTTACTTATGTTAAACCATTCCTGCATCTCTGGGATGAAGCCTGCTTGGTCATGTTGGATGAACTTTTTTATGTGCTCTTGTGTTTGCAAGTATTTTAATGAGAATTCTTGCATCTATGTATCCCCTTGTAGTGCTAAAAAACCTACATCGCATGAACAGTAGAATTTCAGCACATATGAATCTAGGGTTCTACTTAGATTTAGAGGGGAGTAAAAATGAGTACAAAATCAGAGATATTAAACATCTTGGCTAGTATTCCTGAAAAGGTAACTATAAAATAGTGATATTAAGAGGATTAAAATAGGACCAGCAAGACGTCTTAGTGTATAAAGAAGCCACCAATCATAAAGACGTTTTTAACATCCCCCAGGTTCCATATGATAGAAAGAAAGTACTGACTCTTGCAAATTGTACTCTGACCTCCTCACATAGCATACACATACACATATGCACATATATGTCATTGAAAAATAAAATTTAATAAAGTCTTTAAACAGAAAATCTGGAATAAATGTCTACTGTATTAATATCTGAATGTTGCACATGAACAAAAGCATTCTTTGACAATGACCTCAGTTACAAATCAAAATATGGCTAGGGAGTCTATCCACTAATGACCAGTATGAGTGGATTCTTGGATAAAAATGTTAAATATCTGTTTTATAGAAGCTCAAATAAGCGTAAAAAGACAGAGAGAGTGTGGAAAGACAGCTTTTGTCAAGTCTTGCAAACTGAGTTCAGTATCCAGGTCCTCCTCATAGAACTGACTCATGTAAGTTGTTCTCTGACCTCCACACATGTGTCATGGCACATGACAGGAATGCATGAATGCATGCATACATGCACGCTCATGCACTCACACACATACAATCAAAAAGGTTTTAAGAAACTCAGAGATATGATTTATACTTCTAGAGAGTAGTTGACATAGCAATGAAACCTGAAAAACTTATCTTGATTTGTAAACTACTCAAAATGAAATTAAAGCATCAATAACATAAAAAAGTCAAATGGAAGAAAGACTTAATGGATTGAAATAGGCAAGTTGAAATATACTGTTAAGAATAAAAAGAACAAGAATAAATAAAAGGATTCTGGGAATGAATTAAAAGAAAAAATACTGAGATTGTTGAAACTCAAAAGAGACTTTCAAATGTCAAAGATATGGAAAGATTTTCCAAGGAATTAAAATTCACTGAAAACCAAAGGCTATAAATATTCAGGAACAATAAGGTCAAATGTCATCCACTGGATTACATTGAATCATGTCATGTAAAACATAGTATCATCTAGCTCTCAGACATTAAAAATAAGAAAAGATTTTTCAAGGCAATGAAAGAATATATATATATATATATATATATATATATATATATATATATATATATATATATATAGTGTTCAGATTTATCTGTAACATACCTCTCATCAGAAAACTTAAATACAATGAGAGCATAACTTTTATTTCTCTTATTTTTTGAGATTATAATATAATTAAATCATTTCCCTCCCTTTTCCTTACTCTAAACCCTCCAATAAACTCCACCTTGTTCTCTTTAATATTCATTTAACCTTTTTCATTAATTGCTTTATATACATATATATGTGCATATGTCATATATGTATATTTGTTCATAGATACTTTTATAGCACTGGGAGTAAAAAAAGAAGTATCCTTACATGAATGGTTCCCAACATTCCTAATGATGAGACCCTTTATTAAAGTTCCTCAAATTGTGATGACCCTAATCATAAAATTATTTTCATTGCTACTTCATAACTGTAATTTTACTACTGTTATGAATCATAATGTAAATATCTGATATGCAGATGGTCCTAGGCGACATCTGTGAATGTGACATTTGGCCCAAAGAGGGATCACAACCCATAGGTTGAGAACCACTGCTACATATTGTTTTAAATCTATCTTTTGGCTTTCCAGTAAAGCTATTCATTAAGTCAGAAAAGATAAATTTTAAAAAGAATAAATTGAGGAATACATCAAAAGCAAACCTATCCTACAAGAAATAATAAAGTTATTCAAACCTTGTATTCAAAAATTGAAGATTTAAAATTAATTTTATAAATCTGGAGCACTGTAGTGATATTATCAACCATATGCACAATGTATTCACATCCTTAAAAGGAATGCTACAATGGAAAGAAATTAATTCATTAATGTCTTAGATTTATGAAATACAGAAAATGTTAAGAATCTTATAAATTAAAAATGCTTCATGGTTTGCTGCTTTGATGCTTTGATTATAAGGTATCACTTTATCAACAAGAAAAATTAGTAAGAAAGACTAATGATCTCTTAAATGGTTGAGGAAGAACATCATGAAACCACAGAGGAAATCAGTATTACAGAAGTCCCTACCTGGGCATCTGCCCTGCAGTGTCTTCTTTCACTTTTTTTCTGCTAGATTCAAATTTTCAGACGTTAGAGTAAAATCTTTGATTCATTTATATCTAATGTTTTTGAGTAAAAGATAAGAAGTTGTCTATTCTCCAGCATATGTTCATCTCCCTCAGTTCAAAGTTAGATGTCTGCAGTGTAGGTTTTGTTTGAGAGCATCTCTATCCTATTGGCTCAACTGTCCCTTTCTCTGCCAGTGCCATGCAGTTTTGCATACTATGCATGTGAAAATGAACATGTAGTTTGAAATCCAGTATGATGATTTCCCCAGGATTGCATGTCCTTAGATACTCTTTAGCTGCTCAGGGTCTTTGTGTCTCTTTGTGAATTTTAGGGTATTTCTTTTCATTCAGTGAAGAATGACATTGGAATTTGGTTAGCATTGCATTATATTTATAAAGAACTTCAGTAATATGTCCATTTTCACAATTCTAATTCACCTAAACCATGGACACTGACATCATTCCATCTTTTAGTATTTTATTTTATTCTTTCTCCAGTTCTTGGCGGTGTTATACATTCTAGTGTTTTATGTACTCTACCACAGTATTCTTTTACCTTTATTAGTTTTTCCCTAGATACCTTATTTTTTTTTTGGTCCAACTGTTGATGTGGTTATTTTCCTGATTTCTTTCTCAGTTGCTTCTTATTGGTTCTAGGAAAGTCACATATCTTTAAATGCCAATTTTTGATTTGCTACTCTGCCAAATGTGTTTACTATAATCTCTCAAGAGTTTTAAGAGTGGATCTTTAGGCTCATTCAATACTGGATCTTATACTTTGAAAGAGATTTTTTTTACTCCTCCCTATGTATGTCCCTTTCCTATGTCCTCTTCCTCACCCAGATGCTTGAGTTAAGACTTTAAGCTCTCTCTTGAGTAAAGGTGCAGAGAGTAAATACTCATCACACATTCTCAATTGTAGAGGAAATAAGAAATGCTTTCAGGTAGTCCTTGTTTAGCAGAGTGCTGCCTGAAGCCATGGCTTATAGCCTCTATTGTACTCCAGTGTTACATGACTCCTCTAGTACTACTTTCATTGTGCTTTACTAGCACAAAAGTGGTTAAGTTTTTACTATGGCATTATTTCTTTTACAATCAGTGATATGATTATGTGATGTTTTTTGTCCCTAATTGAAACTTTCAATTTTTCTCTATTAAAATAGAATCAGTCACAACTTTCAAAAATTGCAAATTAATTGGATTGCTGGTTTTATTATTCCTGCTGTACTTTCATGTTTAACATTGTTTCCATTGTTATGTTTTCCATCTAATTTACCTGGTGAGTATAAAAATATAGGTAATTAATTACATATGCTATCAGCTCCCATTCTCAAAGCACAGATAATGTGTATGTATAAGTATATATATATATATATGTATATATATATGTGTATATGTATATATATATATATATATAGTTATGAATATACTTCCACTGTTGATACT
Source organism: Cricetomys ansorgei (assembly GCA_026225945.1). Taxonomy (NCBI): domain Eukaryota; kingdom Metazoa; phylum Chordata; class Mammalia; order Rodentia; family Nesomyidae; genus Cricetomys; species Cricetomys ansorgei. Next base: position 310,592 of record JAMJFZ010001360.1, on the reverse strand, counting down.
GCTCTGTGATAAAGAAATAGTATCATAGTGTTGCTGTCTTATAAATTAAGCAATATCACACCCAAATATCATAGTTATTTACTACAATTTTGATTGTATATATTTGTGTCACTCATTGTTTTCTTTTAATAATACCCTTCTCATTTAAAGTACATAGTTGTCTTTTAAAAATGAAGCATTTTCAAATGTATTTTCATAGTGTATTAATCAGGATTCTCTAGAGTCACAGAACTTACAGAGTGAGGCCCCCTTCTCTCTATATATATATTCAATATATTAGAATGACTTACAGACTTTGGTCCCACTAACCCAACAATGGCTGCCTTTGAATGGAAAGCCCAAGAATACTTAAGTGTTCAGTCAACAGGGCTGGATATCTCCACTGGTCTTCAATATATACTGAATCCCACAGAAGTATGTTCTAATGTCAGTGATGGAATGTACTTGCTAGTGAGGGCAAGGGAATGCATAATAAGAGCAAAAGCGTCAAGGGAGAAATTTTATAAAGAAATACAAATGGGAATGAAAGATGAGAGCACAATATACCCAGACATTTGGATACAGTTGAAGCAGTTCTGAAAAGGAAAGTTCAGCAATATGAGAACATATGTAAAAACCTCAAATAGTAAGTTCTAAAAGAAGTATTGTTGATGTAATAATTATATATCTCAAATGGGTTCAAAAGGGAACAGAAGACAGTCGCTGAATTGTAAAGACTGAACCATCTTACAGAGGTTCTAGCCTCTCTCATCCACTGACCCTAAGCATGTGGTTTCCAGGTAATTTGTTGAGAAAAGACACTGCCCACCAATACAAAGATCTTAATTGCTACTTGAACAGAACATTCACAGTACAAAAATCCCCAATCTCTAGTAGAGTGACTTGCCACTCTTTTACAGGCAAAGTCAAGATCTTGGGCAAAGATATTCCATGTCAGGTTTTCAGGCTGAGGAATCAGACCACAAAACGTTCTCCATTAGCAATAATACAATCTAATGCTTTCAACATTACAATCTCAGTGGGCAAGTAAAATTTGACCTTCAATTGCTCCATCTAAAAATATTGGATAGACAATTACCAGTAACCCAGACTAGCATTCTTTCTGCATTCAAGAAAGCTGCAGCCCATCCACATCCAGAAAGCTTGTTTTAACAGCTAAGGAAGGTGACCTTCTGACAGCAGCTTCTGCTGCCAAATATAGCAGCTTTTTAAAGCTCATATTAGTGCACTGAAGTGCATGTAGCTTTAAAATATTTAAGAATAAGTTTAAATATTCCATTACAAAGTACTAATGGACAATATTTGAAACAGGTTCACATCCTTTCCCCTTAGGGAAAGGCAAATTAAACCTGCATTGAAATTCCATCTCAACTTGGTCAGAATAGCTGTCATCAAGAGAATAAATGTTCACAAGGATATGGGGAAAGAAAATCTTTAATCACTGTTGATGGGAATATCAACTTGTACAGTTAGTGTGGAGGTTCCTCAAAAAACAAAATCCTGAAAATAAGGGGCTGGAGAGGTGTCTTAGCAGTTACGATGTATATCATGCCTGCAGAGGACCTGAGATTGGTCAGAACTGCTATACCTATGGACTCCTCAGGCAATTGCTTATATGCACGTATTTTTTTCTCACACACAGATTTACACTTGATTTAAAACCTTTTCAAAGCTTGGTGGTGGTACACACTTTTAATCACAGCACTTGGGAGGCAGAGACAGGAGAATCGCTGAGTTCCATGTCAGCCTGGTGTACAGAGTGAATTCCAGGACAAGCAGAGTTACAAGAGGGAAACTCTGGCTTAAAAAATATCTTTTTGAAATCAGAAAATAAAAGTACCATATAACATATTTGTACCAGTCTTTGAAACATATACCTGAAAGACTCTCTCACATAAATATCTGTGTATCATTCCTTATTGCTGCACTATTTAAGATAGCTAGAAAATGGTACCAATCTAGATATTTATGAATATTTTAAAGAGATAAAGAAAATATGATACCTCTGTACAATGGAATTTTATTCAGCCCTGAAGAAATATTAAGATATGAAATTTTTAAGAAAACTGATAGAACCAGTGATTATTATGTTAAGTCCAATCAGTAGGACCTAGAAAGTCAAATACCAAATATTTTTCTTTCTTCCATAGGTTTGATGTGAATTTAAAATACGTTTATATGTATGTGTATGCATGTATGTACACATGCATGTTAATGTGAGAGGGGTGTTGTTGGTGTGACAAAATTAGAAAAGTGATGTTTCTGAAGAGATGAAAAGAGAAGCTAGCTACAGTAATGGGATACAGATAATACATAATCAGAATTTGATGAACAGGAGAAAGGATCAGCTGGTGGGTGAAGACATCATATGGGATAGCAATAGGGAAAGGGAGCACGAAAGAGCATGAGCAAAGTGTGATGACATATATGCATTAAAGTATGAGTATGAAGTCAACTACTTTATATGCTAACCTAAAATGTTTTAAAAATAAATGTTTAACAACTTTAGCAATCAGAGTAATGCTAATTGAAACGCTTTTGAGATTCCCTCTCTCACCATCAGAAGTAGCTATCATAAAGGAAGTTCCAACGAGATACCTTTCACCCTCAAACAAAACCTTCATTACTTTTATTGCACTATTAACAATTCCATGATATAATACAAGCATAGAAGTCCATCAACAGGTGGCTGGATAAGGAAAATGTGTTACCCAGACACTTTGCTCAGATGTGAAGGAAAGTCATAACACTTGCAGGGAAATGGCAGAGATGGCATGTATATGTAGAACATGAAACCAGAAAAGGGACTATGAGAGCAGGTAAGATAAAGAAGGCAGTGAGTAAAGAAATGTCAAGTAAGAAAACATAAAATGATAAAAAAATGAAAATGTTATGTTACATTCATTACTAATACTATTACTACAACATTATTACCATGTTCTATTACAAATGTTCTAACTTAGAAAAGCCCTTTATTACCATGGAATACTTTTAGTTATATGTGTCAGTGTTTTGTGAGGTGTTTTAAGTCTATATCATCAAATGTTAATTATTCATTGAATGTGGCTATTGAATTCTACATTCAATTAAGAATTAATTAATCCAGGCAAAGGAACCACACTTCCAGCAGTTAATAGACACACATAGCAGTTGACTGAAGAATTGAGCCATGCAGGTATGAGAAATTTTCTTTATCAAGAAATTGTCTTTTGCAAAGCATCACTGTAGAAAAATTTGCATTATAAAATATATATTATTTTTAGTTTGTTTAAAATAACTTGCTTTCCTTTCCATGACTAATTGGGATTGTTAAAACATCTTCAAACACATGATGTATATTTTGTTACTGACTTTGATGTATCATAAACTATTTTACTTGTGACCCATAGGTGCACATAAGATAAGAGCTGCAAAAGATAAAGCACCTCCAACCTTTGACAAGAAACTTAAAGATAAGGAAGTTGGACCTCATTTGAAGGATTTCTTTTGTCTTACTTGGGTAAGGTAAAATAATTTTGTTGACAAGTCAGCTATGTTGACTTATTTAGTATACTTATAGACTTAATAAAGTGAAAAAAAGTGTTTAAGCTTGAGTGAAAGTTTCATACTCGCTTAACTAAATTACTCATTTCCTTTGTAATGGAAAGTAAGAGCCCCCTTACATATTCTGTATTGCTCTGGTCATATCTCATGCTAGGGACTGTCGATGCTACAACTAGATTTTTGATTTTTAAAATTTATGTTATTTTGTGTTTATTTTCTCTGAAGATATATGACATTTAAGAAGATGACATGAATTGGAAGAATTCCATGTGTCAACATATATCCCCACCAACACACACACACACACACACAAATTGCAATAGTTAATACAAACCTTTTGTTTCTATAGATGAGAAACAGGCCTACCATAGTTACAGACACTAGGATGGAGACTAAGCGCCTTCCAATTCTCTAGTCCTACTTCAAATGCCTTTTCCCTATATATATAATTTCCTCTCTGGGGTATAGATTACAAGGTTGTATTTTAACATACAGAGTTTTTTTTTTTTCATTTTTTAGTGAATTTTGCACTTAATAGAATTTTCAGAAATCTCCAAAATAACATCAATTGAATTTTCCTAACTCACACTAGATTTGTATGTATGTCTTTCCAATTCTTAGTCATTGTTTTTTCTTTCCTGGAGGTATTTGGTTTTTTTAATAAGTCTATTCATCCTATTCCTTTTAAATAATATTTTATTTTAAAATTAAAATATAATATGACTTTCCGCCCTTTTCCTTTTCTCCTTCCTTCCTTTTCCATGTAACGCTTTCCCACCCTGCTCTCACCTAACTTTAGAGAAAGAACTACAGAAAATTGAGTGATACTACTGAGAGCAAGATAAAAATCCTTCACTAGGAAAAAGGTCCCTATTCCTTTAAAAGTATTTAATTGTTGGTTTCCCCTGGTCCCCCATGGGAACTGCTGATCTGCCATGGCTGCTGGGCCTCCCCCATGCATGCTGGCTGAGGCCTTGCTCTTTGGCCAGGAGTACAGGGCCCAGATTTGAGCAGCAGGGAAGTGCTCTGGGATCCAGGGTGTGAGTTCTGGTGAATTTCTCATGGGTTCTAACCACCTGGGCCTGATAAGGGGACAAGATGAAAAGAAGCCTCGGATTACGAATCTGGTGGTTGTCTTTCTCATTTATTGGCAGGCTTTACCCTCTTTATACCTCTTTCCCTAGAGGACCCAGGGTCCAGGTACTTCAGGTGGGGAACTCACATTAGCATGGGGCTGGGCGGCACCTGGCCTCATGGTCTTTGCAGAGACAAAGACAGAGGGAGGTGTCCAATCAGCCACAGGGCAGACAAACACTTGCCAGGTTATTTTCCATTTTTCTCCTTGGGTACCTCCAGGAATAAAAGAGAAGGAGCTTGCAAAGCATCCTACCACCATCCTGGCAGGGGTGAGGTGCCTTTCTGCTGCTTCAACTGCTCTCTAGCCCCAGAGGTCCCACATTTATTAGCTATTTCTGTTGTTGCTAGTCCCTTCCTCTATACATAAACTCTCTGGGTCTAGGTATTCTAACTTAATTACCATTTGTTAAAAGATATAAGTGAATACATATTTATCTCTCTGGGACTGGGTTACTTCACTCAATATAATTTTCTTTTATAGTACAATCCATTATATGGTCAGTTTTGGAGAAAGTTCCACAAGGTACAGATAATAAGGTATATGCTTTCCTGTTTGGGTTTAATATTCTGTGCTCCATTTGACTCATGCTACTGGTTAGTTCCAGTATGTCTCTGTTTATGTCTTGTCTGGATATCTGTCTATTGGTGAGAGTGGGGTATTGAAATCTCCACCTATAGGTGTGTGGGGTCAACATGTGATTTAAGCTGTAAGAGTGTTTCTTTTACAAAAGTAGGCGCCCTTGTCTTTGGGGAACAGATATTAAGAACTGAAATGTCATCTTGCTGAATTTTCCTTTGATGAGTATGTAGTGTCCTGCCCTATCACTTCTGTTTAGTTTTGGGTTGAAATCTGTTTTGTTACATATGAAATGGTTACAAGACTTGCTCACTAAGTCCCTTTGATTGGCATATCTTTCCATCCTGTACCCTTAGGTGATGTCTATCCTTGAGATTTTCTTTTTATCCTGGCAGTTTCTTATACTCAGCAGAAGGGTGGATCCTGGTTTTGCATTCATTCTTTTAAATCTGTTGCTTTTTATTGGAAAATTCTGGGGCTTTGAGCTGTGAATAGTCTTCTTTATCTATACCTATTATTCTTAGATGTTGTCTTTTCAAAGTGTCCTAGATTTACTGGTTGTTGTTTTTTTCAGGAGTTTTTTAGATTTATCATTTTCTTTGACCAATGTATTCATTTCTTCTATGGTGTCTTCAATGCCTGAGATTCTTCTATCTCTTGTATTCTGTTTGTGAAAGTTGTCTCTGTAGTTTCTTGCCAAATTTCTAAAATTTTCATTCCAACTTTCCTTCAGTTTGTGTTTTCTTTATTGATTTTATTTCCCTTTCATGTCTTGAACAGTGGTGTTTCCTTCCATTGTCTGTTTTCATTTTCCTGGATTTTTTTAAGGGATTTATTTACTTCCTCTTTAATGACTGCTATCATCTTTATGCAGGTGGTTTTAAGGTCTTCTGATTGTCCTTCAGCTATCTTGGATAATCAGTTTCTGCTGTGGTTGGGTTGCTGGGCTCTATTGGAGATATATTGCCCCTGGATGTTATGGATTGTGCATAGCAGGTAGATACTATGTTGCTCAGAATCAAGACAAGGAGGCATATTCAAACCCATTCCAGACCTCAGCAGAGGGAGGTACCTGTCCTGGCAAATGTCATTCTGGACAGTGCCACCCTGTTCTTCTGATCTCAGGGGTTTTTATTGACACACAAGTTCCTCAGGTGTTGTACTGAGAGCACGTGCAGATCATAGTCAACCAAACATTTTTTGCATAAAGCCAACACCTGCAGACAATACAACATGCAAAGACCTAGGCAGACATTTCCCCAACAATGCAGAAAAATAATTAAAACATAACCCTAAATAAACTTCTGCAACAATTGTGTTTTTATTCTGGTTTCTAGGCAGCTGGGATTGTGATGAGTATAGGTATAGATCATTTTCTCATTTTGTCTTTGTTGGATGGCTGTTTTGTTTCACTGGTCTCTGATTCCTCTGTGGATTTCAGGTAAGTGTGATGGTGTCTGTTGCCTGGTAGGAAATTTCTGTGCACCTTGTATGTGTGGCCACTGGGGAATCCAGGAAAATATGTTTATGGGTATTGGAGGCTGACACTTAGGAATGGGGATTGGCTAGGGGTCTGAAGGGTTCAATGGAGGAATAAGGGCAGCATTCTACCAGGTTCTGCTTATTTAGTCTCCTTGGAATGGAGGTAGAAAGAGAAGAGTGGTCACCACTGAAGTTCTGCTATAGAGCTGGAGATGAGACTTGGAGATTTAGATGTTTCCTTTGTAAAGAACTCTCAGTACCGTTTCCAAGACCATGTGCTAACTGTGTTGTTTGCTTCCTTTAGGCTTATTTTGTTCTCTGTATAGTCAAATCATCTGTCACATATATTTCAGGGAAACATTTTTTTTTCCATTTAGTAGACTATCTACTCAGTCTATTAGTGGGTTTTCTTTGCAGAAAACCATGTTTTGCATTTTCATTATTTCCATTATTTCTTGAGTCACTGGAATTATATTCAGGAAGCCCTTTACTTATCTCTAAATATACTCTCTACCTTATTCTTAGTAGTTTCAGGTCAAATATTGAGGTCTTTGATCCATTTTAACTGATTTTTGTTCATGGTTAGAGATAAGAATCAAGTTTGATTATTTTTTTGTTTTTTGGAGACAGGGTTCTCTGTTGTAACTCTGGCAGTCCTGGATCTCACTCTTTAGACCAGGCTGTCCTGAGACTCATAGATATACACCTTCCTCTGTCTCCTGAGTTCTCAGATTAAAGGTGTGTGCTGCCACCACCCAGCTCTACTTTTAATTTTTTTTTGAAATTTGATACTTATAGATGTCCAGTTTTTCCAGCATCATTTTAAATTTTTTAAAAAACATTTATTTATTTATGTATATGAGTGCTGTATGTCAATGTACACCTGTATTCCAGAAGAGGAAATCACACCCCATTATAGAGGTTGTGAGCCACCATGTCATTGCTGGAAACTGAGCTCAGGACATCTGGAAGAGCAGACAGTGCTCTTAACTGCTGAGCTTTCTCTCCAGGCCTCCAACATAATGTTTTAATGAGGCTACCCTTTCCAATCTGTAACTTTGGGCTTCTTTGTCAAAACACCAGGTGGCTTTAATTGCATGGAGTTACATATATGTCTTCTATTCCATTGACTAGTCTATTTTTGTGCCAGTACCATGTCCTTTTTATTATCGCTATGTATTCCTTAGTGTAACTTGAAATCATGTTATGATACCTCCAGCAGTGTTCTTATTGTCCAAGATGATTTTGGCTATCTTTGGTTTTTCATACTTCCATGAGAATTTCAAGATTTTTTTTTTTTTTACTGTGAAGAACTGAGTTCACATTTTTATGTTTGCATTGAATTGACTTTGTTGAGGTAGATGTGTAGAGGAGGAAGAGCCAGAACTTGGACTGTCACTCATGATAAGCCTTTTTTATTAGTTGAATTCTTTCAAAGCTAATTGAATGTGCTCTATAAGATAACATTTATCTCACACGTTCATATTCTCCATGTGCTTCTCTTTATTAAATCATGAATCCTTTGTAATTGTTGATTATATTTCATCAAAAATTTAATTTCATTTTTTTAAAGTTGCATTATACTGCTCAGGTTATTCTTGGACATTTAACACATCTTCGTCCCCTTGAGTTGTAGGGTTTCAGGTATGCAGCACACAGCTAGCCTACTGAATATTAATTCTATAGAAACATTGCATGCTTTTATTACTTCATAATGCTGAGTGTAAATAACTATAACTGCTTTATATTGTTAAATAATAAACTGAAATTGTTAACAATACTTTGTAAGTTTTGAGAACAGGTATTTTTGCTGGGTGGTGGTTGTGTCTGCCTTCAATACCAGAACATGGGAGGCAGAGGCAGGTAGATTTCTGTGAGTCTGAGGCTAGCTTGGTCTACAGAGTGAGTTCCAGGACATCTAGAGTCAAAATAGAGAAACCTTTTCTCAAAACAAGCAAACAAAAAAAACAAAACAAAACAAAAAAACATAAAATAAAAGACTTGGTATTTTTAAATTTGTATCAATCAAAAGGTTTTTGAATAAAGTGAAGTAACTATATTAGTGGGGTTCATTGTGAACTCTGACACACTAAAGATAGAAAACACTAATTGAATCATAATTAGTGTTTCTTCCTCCCACTCTTATAACATTTTTGTACTTGTATTCCTTAAGAAACTCTTTTGAAAATCTTTATAAATTACACAACACATTAGTGGGGGCCGTGGTCACCCTAAGGTACAAAACACAAATACTTATTCTTTCTTCGTGTGAGTTTTTGCCACCTTTTATCCTTCCCCAATCTTATGTTTCCCACCCTATTATAAACAATGCTCTACATGTGGATAAACTGTTTCTTATTCCCTAGATACAGGAAATAGCATTTGACCTTAATTTTTCTGTGTCTAAATTAACTTAATGTGCTTCTCTTCACCCTTCATATTTAGTTTTTAAATGACTAGAATTATGTCTTCTTTATAGCTGAATAATAGTCAGCTATAATATATATATATATATATATATATATATATATATATATGCTTTTATATATGAGTGTATATGCATGAATGTTGGTATATGTAACACACACTTATTAAACTTTTTCTTGATGAATAGGTACACAGGTTAATAATATATCACAAATTTTGTGAATATTATAGCAATGAATTTGAGGTACAGGGTTTTTTTCTATGCTGATCATATTTCTTTGAGCTTTCTATAGTTTGTACAGATTTTTAGTGTTGTATTCAGTATTGTAATACAGGCATATTTCCCTGAAAAATATAGGATGTTTTGGAATGCTAAGAGGGAGTCAGAAATCTTTAGGTCATTAAACTTCTGTCCTGAATGGGCTTGTGAAAGTCTGATCCATTAAATTCTCTTTTTTTCTGTCCTAGCTTTGCAGTCAAGGGTTATATGAGCATGTGCTGCCTGAGCCAAGTCACTGAGACAATCATCCATGGCCTGAAACCTTTAAACTATAAGCAGTGTAAATGTTTACATTTTTGTATATGAAGTAGCTAAAAACTATGGTATATCTGCTCTTTTATTCGTAATAGTTGGACCAATCCATTTCCCCACCAACAACACAGAATAGTTTCTTTTTCATCATCCTTTACAGAATTTTTGTTTGTTGAAGTTTCAGCCTCTTTGGTAATAGCTGTTTGTTATTCTGTGGCAGAATGCCTGATTCAAGCTACATAAGGGAGGAAGGGTTTATTTGGCTCAGTGTTTTGAGAAAGCATGGCTGCAGGCAGGTACATGGCTGGAGAAACACAGGCTGGAACTCCCTAATCACCTTATGCCTTTGTGGAGTAGGAAGTAGAGAGGAGACAGAGTGTAGGCCCAAAACATAAACCTCAACAGTATCCTTGTGGAGGAATACTCTCACCAGGACACCCCTTCTCCCCACAAAAGTTCTAAAACACCACAGACAGTACCATCTGCTAGTGAAAAGTGAGTTTAGAGATCACTTTATATCTAGACCATAATGACATCTTAATTGTGATAAGAGGTATCTCATTGTAACTTTCATTTGCATTTCCATGATGGATAATTATTTTCCCCATTCTATGTATCATTTTCAGCTATTTGTATTTCCTCTCTTGATGCATATTCAGAACATATGCCCACTTTTAAAGTGGATTACCTGTTTGTTGTTAGCTTTCTTCACAACCTTACCTGTTTTGTGTATTACTCTTTGGACAGAAGAATATGTGGCAAGTGTTTTCTCTCATTCAACATTTGTTGTTTTATCCATTCAACCACTTTACTCCGGGGGTTGTTTTCTATCCTGCACAGAGGCCTCTTGGTTTTGAAATGATAGTATTTGTCTACATTGCTTCTACTTTCTGTACTTTTGGAGTTATAGACAAGACATAGCATCATTTCTCAGCTTGATATAGTGTTGGTTTATTTATGTTATGACATAGTACATTTAGAGTTTCTGGTTAGATGTTTACATTTTAATCATCCTTGGGTTAACTTTCTCTGCAGAATGAAAGACAGAGGTCAAGTTACTATTTTGTTCTTGTGGACATTTTAGCTTTTCTAGAACCATTTATGGAAGAACCTTTTTGTACACTTTTAGACCCTTTTTTTTTCGAAAATCTGCTGGCTATAGACAACTGATTTATTTCTTGAGTAACCTGCAGAGTGTTATCTTCTGTCCCTGGGCTCTGTGTCTTCTTTTCTGTCTGTGCCATGCTTCTTTGTCTACTGTGGCTCTATAGTATGTCATGATATCAGGCATACTGACACCTCCAGTTTTGTTGTGTTACAGAGGAATTTGACTTATTGGTGTCTTTTATTTTACCTTATGATTTCAATATTGTTTTTATTGTTCTGAAATAAAAATCACTGGTATTTTGGTTGAGGTTGTATTGAATATATAGATCATTTTTCATCTTTCCCGAATTTTTTATATCATGATCATGTATGACATTTTCATTTTTTTGTGTTTCTATTTTAAGTTTTTTCATCTCTGTTTTGTACTTTTCACTATAGAAGTGTTTCATTTCCAAGGTTATTCTTATTTCTGAGCATTTTGTCAACAGCCGTTTGATTCTGAGTGCTTTCATAATTTCTTTAGCAGCAGGTTCATTTGACTATTTAAATGTTACTAGATTTTATACTTAGATGTTTATGCTACAATTTCCAGAATTAAAGTATCAGTTATAATATTATTTTTATGTTGACTTTAGGTTTTTCTGTACATGAAAGCATATCTTAAATCTTTTAACTGAAAATTTGACCCAGTTTCTTGCTATTTTGTACCTATTATCTAAATCCAAAATTGGATTATACACTGAAACATAATCACAAAATTGTAAATAATTCAGAAAATTATTTAACAGTGATACCTAAAAATTTCATGAAGAAAATTGAATGCTACCTCCTTATATTAATAAATGGTTGTTAAATTGAGAGAATAATAATGCTAATTCATTAGATGGCTATGTCCACATATGATGAATTTAGCCAATAGCATATAAATTTAGTGAAATGATAATCAATCACGTGATGTGGATTTTATGTTTAAAGGAATAACAAATTGTTCTGAAGTTAATATTGTAAAATACAGGCACAGACGCATCGGTGAAACAACCAGCTTGATCTAATAAAAATAAGGTATTCTAAAAGACCAGAATAGCAGTAATTGTATAATATTTCTTATATGAATCTAAATGCACCACAGTTATAGAGTAGACAATGTAACAATTAGTTGTATGTGTGCATGCATGCATATAACAATGAAGTCTTTGTTATATGATATATACAATGAAGAGAATATTGTATGCAATGATAAATGTCAGAATTTCTATATCATATATCTATTTCTATTCTCTCTCTCTCTCTCTCTCTCTCTCTCTCTATATATATATATATATATATATATATATATATACACACACACACATATATATGAAGTGGAAATTTCTTTTCAAAATATAAGCAATGTAAAATACAAAATAAAAATTATAGTTAGATTATGAAAAGTCATGAATGTTTGTTCTATAACGAATCAGTAGACAGTTATATCTGTAGACAGTACAGTAGGTGAGTAATGGCTACCTAAATGCAAAAAGTTAATATTTAGAATGAATAGGGAATTCTTACAAAATCTACCCAATCCATAGGCAATTTTAATAGAATAGCACACACAAACACATACACTAAACTTTAAAAATTATATGAAGAAACACACAGGTTTGCATATATTTGCATTTAGGTAATTGTTCATGATGTTCACTTTTATGCCCAAACACATACACATACACGTAGACGCCAGATGCCTTCAGGTGTCATTCTTCAGGTACTATACACTTTTTTATTTTTTTTCATTTTATTTATTATTTGAGACACACTAGACTTGAACTTTTACATAAGCTAAGTGAGCTTGCCAGTATGTGTCAGGAACCAAGCTTCATCTTGATCTATCAGTACTGATATTATGAGTGTGTGGCACTCATGTCTGGAATTTTTATATGGGTTCTGGAGATTTAGTTCAGGTTCTTGAGAAAAGCAAGGACTGTAATATCTGATACATCTCTTCAGCCACCAAAAAGTAAGTAACTGATGGAAAGACACATTTGTACACAGGCCTAACAAACCTGAAATTTTGTTTGGTCTAAGCTTAGAGTATAAACTACTTTATTAAGAAAGCTGAACTTTTGAATATAGAGGTATGATTATAAAAAGATATGACCTGGAGAAAAATTTGAACACAAAAACTAAATAAATTACTCATAAACCCCGATATCCACAAATCCTTTCCATGGATACACAATTTTAAAGATAGTCTGTCATAGGAGATCAAGAGTATACAAGTCCGGGTCTTTATTGTAACATGTTTGTGACATTGAGGAGTTGAAGGTGATATAAGTATTTAATCCTGTAGGAACCAATAAATCAGTGGAACCATATATTGCAAAATTACATAGCAATCACAACCTGAGTTAGATAAATGCAAAATACGAGTACATCTAATAAAGCACCAAGAAGTACTTTCAACAACCAAGTGTATCCAGATTTATAAGCTATGTTTGCTGTAGACAATACTACAAGTCTCATACAGACTGTTTCTGTAGGGGAACAGTCTAGTTTTGTTTAGATGATTACGTATATTCGATTTAGACTACAGAAAGCCAGATTGTTAGATTGATTGTTAACATGTGATGAGAAAATCATTGTGATATGATTTGTTCTGTTTCAGAATCTGTTGAAGAACCCACTTCTGATGTTGCTTTCACTATGCAAAGCCCTAGAGTCCTTGATCTTTAAAGGAGTTACAAAATTTGTGCCCAAATATTTAGAAAGTCAGTTTTTGTTAACGCACTCAATTGCAACTTCACTTTCAGGTAGATTTTTCTTCTTACTGAATTCAAAATTATCCTAATTTGTATATTTCAGTGTGATATGTATATTTAAGAACTATGACATGTAAGCAAAAGTCCCAATGAACAGTATACCTGAGTACCACTTGCCGAAACTATAAATATGTGAGCACTCCAACATGACATCAATATTTTAATACATAAGACTTCACCGTATCCTTTATATCACTCAATGTCTTCCTGCCTCTCGTTTACATACTTTCACATTTCTATTCTCCTTCTCTTTAGGAAACTACTTTTCCCAAGCCACAATGTGTCCTTCCTTTATGTTCTTCTTTTTGCATGTGTGTCTTTGCCTAATACTTTTCTAATATAGTCACACCATTTCCTACTGGTTCGAGTTCTTTCACTGGAAATTGTATTCTTCAGATTCACACTGATTTGAACTCAATGCATTATAGTTATATTGTGGTATTTTTTTCCTGAAACTGCCAGATAAATGTTGCTGTTAATGTACATGGAATTGTTCATCTACTATCAAGAGATATATAGTTAGATTTAATCTTAATTCTTCTAAGTATTGCTGTAATCCATAAGCCCATTGATATCTCATTATGTGCTTTTGTAAAAAGCTGTTTTATGACTCGACACTACACAGAGATTACTACCATATACTTTTTGATCTTAAAAATGTAGTAAGAATTTGGCTCTCTAAGAAACAGAAATATTAAAATGTTCTAGAATTAATTGAAAAGTGATGACCATGCAGTTTACAGTTTATTTAGGCTATAAAAATATAATACATGCTGTAGCAATTTTTGTAAGCAGTGAAAGAATAGTAAGAAGTATTTATATTAATCCTTAAGTAAATTCAAGGTCAGAAAGATAAGAAAGAATGAACATAAAGTATGTGGACTAAATTAAAACAAATGTTAAAAGTACAGAGGCCTTGATTATAAGCAGATTAGTGAGTAGATTTTTCTTTTTCACTATCAGGTTTCCTATGTATTTATGTATTTTTTTTCATGTATCCTGTTGCATCTGCCTAATATGTGTGTGTGTGTGTGTGTGTGTGTGTGTGTGTGTATATATATATATATACACACACACAATGGCTTACTCCAACTAGGTTTTGGGCAATTTTGGCATCAACAGCAGTGACTTAGATTCATCTAATCAATGTCCAAATGAGACAATCAATCTGTAGAGTTTTCATGCTTCATTGCAGAACATTTGATTTTGTCAAGTGTCCAGTGTGAGTTAGTATTGCATTTTGAGAAGCTGCCTATTTTAGAAAGAAATTGACCCAGAGTTCCCTGAGGAAGTCTCCTAGAACAAACTTCCTCCATTGTTCAGATGTGTTACCTGACAAGCATTACCTCAAGACAGACTCTTAGAGAAACTGGTGTTATCAGAAGGTAAACTTTAAGATAAAATGCTCTCTTCTCTCCAAGCAACAAACAATTGTCAATAGCTCCATGGCTAGCCCTTGGATTCTGTGCCTAATTCCTATTTTCATGCAAGGATTTGATCTCACTTGCTTTGCCCAGGGTTTGTGCATAATATTGCAAGTGCTATGCACTGGTATATTCCCAAGACATGTTTTTTTGTAGTTACCTACTGCCTCTGGTACCTTTCACTCTTTCTGCCTCTTGTTCCACACTGATCTCTGAATCCTTATGAAGAGGAGCTACGGTGTATATGTTCCATTCAGATCTGAGAATTCCTCAGTTTCTTTCTCTACGTATAGGTACATTTCTCTACACATGGGCCATGATAGGTTTTAGTGATAATCACCATTTACTGTAGATAGAATCTTCTCAGATGATTGTTCAGAGATGCATTAATCTAAGTAATAATAATAAATCATTACACGTTGATTTAATACTATATCCATCTATCAGAGTAATAGTGATAGGTTCTTCCTGGGGACTACTGTCTTCAAGCCTCATGGTTTTGCACTCAGTAATAGTGCCAAGAATGAGTTTTGTCTTATAGAAGGATATTGAAATCCATCCCAACTAGCTGGTTTCTTGCCAAACATTCATCTCACTATTTTACCAGTGGACACATCTTGCCATGCCAAGCTCTCAGGGTTCACATCTGGGTATGACTGATGGTTATTTTTCTCCTCCAGCAGCATGTCTTGCACCTTCCTCTGGAAGCAAGTGGGGATGAAGCTTCCATGCCAGTATCAGCTTGATTTCTCCATATTTTATGCATCAAGTGTATGATATCTTCAACAACAGGGATTTACTGTACAGATTGGAGAGTAGCCAAGAACAATGGCAGTAACCTGTGATGTTTGAGTGTCTGTGGGGCCTCAGTGTCCAACACTTCTATAAGAAATAGGCCATTTTTCTGAGGTATAGTTCCCACAAAGTGATGTGTTAAGAGACAGGTACTATCTGTACTCGTAATAAATTATACATAGAAACAAAAGCAAAGGAACAAACACAAAAAACAATCCAAACCCTAAGCTTAGAGAATGCAAACCTTTCATAATCATCAGTAGTCATGCCTCTCCTTTTCTTTAGAGAAAGACATGATTACACTACACAACACACTTCTTCTCTTAGTTCTAGAATGTGTACTGTCTCTTATCTGAAATGCAACTTGTCTCTGATCTCAATCTTTATTATCTCTGGCTGTTTATAGCACAAGAAACATGTTTGCAAAGAGTGTAAAGTGAAGAAAAATCTGTCAGTTCTGTTTATATAAAAGATTAAGGCCCAAAGGAAAAAAAATTCACATAATAAATACAAGTGAGGTTGTGGAATATAGCAATAGACTAAACATTGCCTTAACGGGAAGCAATTGGAATATATATTATGTAACTAATTCTCTCCTGAAATATGAAGACACACAAACATTGAAATGAAAAGGATGCAAAAACCATAAACTATGTGAACACTAACCAAAGTAAATGCTGATTTGATGGAACCTTTTAAGTACAATTTCCTTTCAAGCAAAGGTCATACTTTATGAAAAGTTTTAATGGAATAAGCATCAGTAAGTGATGTGATATCATAAAATTACAAGTGGGCATGCCTCAATAACTTTGCTTTAAAATAAATAAAGCAAAATCACATGAAATATGTGAAATGACCCTCTAAGAACTATTTCCATTTTATCTGTGTTTTTCTTCAGTTGCTATTGCTCTTCATATCAGATAGTATAAGGCAAAATGATTTTCTCCTTGATTTCCTAACCAGGAGGCTTATTGTCCACTCTTCAGAAGTCCCTCAATTTATCCTGATTCCCATTATTTTCTTGGAAATTACTACCTGCACTTTTATGGGTTTCACTTTTAATAAATATATCTTATAAATGTCTACATAAAAATCTAAATATTAACTTTTCCATGGCACTTTTTCTAAACACAAAACCATAAGGTATTTAAACCACTCTTAACAGGTTAATGATAGAAGTGTTATTATTTATATACTTAATTCAATAGCATTGCAAAACTTTAAAAATTATTTTTAATTTTGTACACTATTTATTTATGTTTTTCTTTGTGTACATATACATGGACTTTCAGTAATGTGCATGGGGAAGTGAGAAGACAACCTGGGGGTGTTTGTTCTTTCCTTCTATCATGTGGGTTCCAGGGTTTGGTGGTCAGGATCTTTACTTGGGAACCATTTTGCTAGCTCCAAAATAATACTCATCTCTTTAACTTGATTTAATCTATTGATAAAATTTTTAACCAATTTTGTATATTACTGAGATATGGGGTGTAATGCAGACTAATCCTGAACTTGAAGTTGGTGTGTAGCTGAGGCTGGTTTTCAAATCTCTGTCATTAGCTGTGGTACGCCATACCTAGCATAAATGGTTTAGGTACAATTTATCAAGCTTTTCAACTCCAAGTTTTGTACTTTTCAGAATCTCTATTTATTGATTTGTTTTGTATTATTTTTAATTATCTTCTTAAATCCCTCATAGCGTTCATCTGATATATAGATATTGCTGTTTTTCATATTTCTTTTTTTAAAATACGGTTGCCCTCAATGTACGTTGCATTGTTCTGCCAGTGTCACTTGGAATAATTGGTTTCTTGTATAAGTTGAGTTTATTTATGAAAGTATTCTACATTACAATGTCTTATAGGTTCTTTGTTTGTGATCATGGCTTGGGAACAGAGATTACCATGTCAAGATCATAGTAAATCAGCCTTTCCACAAGCCTTGAAAGAATGGAAAATTTTGATACTTCAAGAGGATGTTTAGGAAGTGTATGTTGTGGAGTGCATACCAATAGTGATTGCCCCTGGAGTGATAGCATTGTTAGGAGTGTGGACTTCGGAAGATTTTGTTGATAGTACTGTGTTATTTGAAAGGGTTCGTTGCTGCATTCACTTTGAAGGTTCTATTGACTGACTCGAAGATACTTCATGGTGAAGGTTAACAATTAGAATCATAGAGTTTTACAGTGTGAGTCTTTATCATCGGACTTACCAGTCACATGCAGCCTGCCCTGCTGAAGCTTTGACTATTGTAGGATACAGATGTAGATGTGGTCTCGTCTACTATTATGTTTTCCTCTCTATTACCACTGAGTGGATATTTGCCCTGGAACTTGAACTCAATCTCCCTTATCTGTACTGGCATGGGATTTTGTGAATAGATAGTAGTGTATGCTTCCCCCACTTCATTAAGCAGAAGTGCTAGTAGAGTTCAAGTGAAACTGTTAAATTAGTTTTCGATCACTTAATAAGAGTTCATTGTTGAATTTTCCCAATGCTTTATATTAATTACAAGCCATGTTAGTTCTCAGGGATTCAATACCCGGGTGGCTAACCATCTTTTCCCCTGCTTCTTGTCCTCCAACTATTTCTTCTGCTTTAGCTCTTTTAACTTTTCCCTGCTCCCTCTATACTTCCAGGCCTTCATGACAACACAATGATACTAGGTTGGGGGGTGATCAGAGTCTTTGCTCGTGACCTGCTCATGACTGATCACCTTCAACTGTAACAGTTAGTTCTATCTGTGGAGATTTCAAGGCTAGCACAAGGGTTAGGAAGGAAGCAAGGCCTGCACCCCTGCAAGGCATCTGGCTTAACAGCTATAAGGTGTCAAAGCCCTTTTACAAACCAAAACAGCACACAAGAGTAAAATATCCCACAACATCTCACCCTTTTTGTTTACAATAAGAACAATATTGACTCAATCAAATGAAGCTAAGATATAGAGTTATAATCTGTCAAATATCAAGTCCAAATTTCAGCAGACTGCTCATGCAGTTCAAAGTTTTTGATTGTAAATGTCCCAAACATCAAGTATCAAGTCCAAAGTCACCAATTGTTAATAAAAGTTCACCAATTGTTCAAAAAAGTTCAATGTTTAGCAAAATGCATGTGCAGTTTGAATGTCAGCAGATATCTACATCTGCATCCTCACCGTCTGAGCAGTGTGAAAGCTGCCTCAATTTTCAAAACAGGCTCCCTGTCAGCTGCAGAGTCATCTCCAAGATGATTTCAGAGGACAAGATAGTTTTATGAAGCCAATAGCTTTCCATATTTCCCCTTTTCAATATGTCCATGTCTGTTTTAGAAGAGAATTGATGAACAATGAAAATGACGTGTCTGTGGGTAACTGATAGCAGGATCAGCACTCTGTCTTAGGAAAATTCATGTCATAACTCTCAATCCCATCTCTGACTGCATGCCTCTGTAAGAAGCTGGGGAACTCAGTTCTTTGTAATCCACGGCCAATGGTCTATAAGCAGCACAGGAGCAAGGCAGCTAGGAAGGCCTTCCAGGGTCCATTTGGATGGGATTATTGAGGTTGAAGGCTGAACAGTAACCCACACACTCTGATGTCTCTCTTCAGCCCAGTGGTCTCTGGATACTCTCAATTGAAAAGACAAAAACACAACCTTTCCCCGACATGGGGTGGAGTCTCCACACTCCAGGCTATCATTATTAGAGCAAAATGCTTAAACATTATCTTTTAAAATTAAAATTTGTATTATTTGAGGTTAAAAATACCCAATTATAGATGTATCCTATACCCCTTTCTTTTTTAAATTTAGGCTGAAGTTTTTTTTACCATGTATAATTTTAAAATCCAATAATTTGTTCCTTTCTTGCTGGACACTCACTTAGCATGCCAGCCTCGGGAGTTGTAGGTTTGGCTGTTAACAGAGCATCTAGCCACTGCAGTTCCTTATGAGTTTTGTGTCCATGACAAACCCGGGAAATTTGGAACGTTTTCCAACATTAACCATGAACAAACTTCCAAATACAGGTAAAATAAATCTGTCTTGCCAACCATATTAAACCAGATACCAAATCTCTGGAGGACCAGGACCAGGCTGAATTTTTGTTCCAAACTCCTTAACATAGCAGGGCTGGTTATTTAACAACCATAGCCAAGCGGCTGCTGAGAGAAAAACTCTAACACAGGCAGTGTAGATTCTGCCCAAGCTCTCTGAGTTGCTTTGTGCAATGATCCATTTTAAAATATTGTCCTGTATTTGTATCATGAACTCAGTAGAGGAATAATCAGAAAGCATCTGTTGATTTATCTTATAGCTCAGATAATTGATAAAATCACCTTTTTGCACATTTCCAGGAGCTATCTGTAGTCTCCAACAGGGTAAAATTCTTTTCACTATATTGAAAAGTTTTTCTAAAGTGACTATATTAAAATCAACTATATTAAAATAAAATATCCAGTGGCTTTCGTACAAAATATTGACATAAAGTTGTTCTATCTAACATTTCCTAGAGAAGGACTCTCCACTGATACCTTTTAACAGGCTGAGAATTATTATATGCTGGTACAGTAAAAGCAAATTGTTTCCTATCCTGTTCTTGTAAAAGAATTATAGACTGTACATAGCCCATTGGCTGAATTACTTTATTTATTGCTAACTTTTGTTCTGTTAAAGGCCGTTGTTCTACCCATACTGGCTTGTTAATTAGCCATTTTAGAGATAGAGCTGTTGGTGCCTCAATACTTGTTATATCCTGCTTATGTACAACTTGGACAGTCTGTGATTGTTTTTAATAACACTTTTTAATATTTTTATCAGTAGCATCTCGAATCTTACAGGTTGTCTCTGATATTGAAGGAATGTTAATCTGCACTTCCATTGTTTTAAGAGGTCTCTTCCCCACAAATTCGTAGCTGTGTCTGCTACATATGGCCTTATAATTCCTATTTCACTTTCTGGTCTTATGCATTTGCCTCCTGTTATATTTTGTTTTACCAGAGAAAGTCTTCCAGTTCCTAAGAGGTGAGTAGTTACCTCTTGAAGAGGCCAGTTTGGATCCCAGGAGTCTTTTGAGACGACTGTCTCATCAGCTCCTGTGTTTAACAATCCTTTAATTAAGACTTCATTTATCTGTAATTTTAACTTAGGTCTCTAATTATAGCTGCTTTCCAAAATACCTGGTTTCCAGTACCTTTTAATTCACCTGTTTTATCAGCTCTGTCCTTGATAGCAAAGTCTAGAGCATTGCTGTCTTTAGCTGCAAGCACTACCTGTTTTAATCTCTCTGAGGGTTCAGTTTATCTGTTGCTGGTAAGAAATGAATGGCTCCTGCTTTCTGTGGTAGGAACTTAAGCCAAGGCCCTTAGGGCTTTTTTCCCATAGCAATGAATTACCTTGAATGTCCATTACAGGTAGACATTCATTAGACCAGTGTCTGCCTTTTCCATACCTCCTACAGATTCCAGGAAACTGAGACTTTCTTTCTGGCTTATAATCAGAGAAAAAATTATTTCTAGGATCCGTTTCTCTACAGTCCTTTTTAAAATGACCTGAGTTACCACAGCCAAAACATCAGACCTTTTGATTTTTAAGACCCTGAACAATTGCTGATCCAATCATAGTGGCATTGTAAGCATTGGATGCAATATCAGTAGTAATTTTAATCCATTGATCCAAAGAAGTTGTTTTTTAATGGCCTTATTGCCTTTTGGCATTCTGAGTTAGCATTTTCAAACACCAGAGTTGGTTTTCTTAAAATCTTTGGCTACCACTTTTCATTTTAAGGTGGAACAGTAGGCTCTGAATTCTCTGACTGAGGTAGGCTTTTACTTTCTTCCATCAAATGTCCTAATTTTGTTACCAAGGTTTGCATTTTTTTCAGCCCACTTCTCTTTATTTAAGTCTGCTTCTTGTGAGAAGCAAGTAGATTCTGCTTTTCTTTCCACCATTTTAAAATTTTCTGATTTTGCTCTGAATTTATCTCCTATATCTAAGTTAGGTTTCTGTAAAGGGCTAGATAATTTCCCTTTTCCTTCTGTATGACAATTTTCCTTGAAAGAATACAGTATACTATGATGGTTATTGATAATACAGTTTGAAATACCAGGATAACAAAAACCATAATTTGTATTATGCCAGTCTGGGTTGAACTATTTATCTCTTCATCTACTGCTTTCTTTCCTATGACGTCCATAACAATATTATACAGAGCTCAAGTGCCCTGTGTCACAATATTTTCCATTTTTAACATAGAAAAATTTTCTTTTCCACTCTTACTTATCCTCTCCTTTCTTAGGAGACTTCTGTGTATTTTTCCTTTATTATTTCTTTCTTACTGTGGCTCCGACTTTCTAAAGAGCATTCTCTTTATTACCTTCTCTTCCTACAGAAGGTCTGCAAATCTGTGGTTCCTTTCCTGGAACTTTATTAACCCGCACCTGTGTGCACTTTGTCTTTATTTCTGCCTCTTTCTCTCCAGCTCTCCTCTTTCCATAGGAGGCCTTACTCCTTTTTATTGATTTATCCTGTATCTGCTACACTTCTCCTCTGTCTTACGCACTGCTCAGGAGCTATGTTATCTCCTGAGGTAAGGAGAATTAGTAATTTCCTTTAAACTGCTTCTTTCTCTCTTTCTCTTTTTTATTTCTTACTCTCTGCTTTTAAACTTAATATTCTTTCTTTCTCTTAAGTTCACTCCTTTATTAACTACCTTTTACTTTGAGCTTACTTTACCTTTTCTGTGTCTTCTTTCTTCTTTTCTCTGCCTTGGCTCTTCCCTCCTGCATTGTCTGTTGTTTCCTTGTAGACTGCGCCTGGACTCTCCTGTCCCATGTTGTCTATCCTTTTTCATTTGTCTTCTTTCTTCCTTTCTTCTTTTCTCTTCCTTTTCCTTGTAGACTTTGTGTCTGGAATCTCCTGTCCCACGTTGTCTCTCTTTTTCATTTGTCTTCTTTTTTCTTTTCTTCTTTTCTCTTCCTTTCCCACATGTGTCCTTGCCCCACATTGTGTGCCAAGTGTTAAATTAGCCTTTGATTGCTTAATAAGAGTACATTGTTGAATTTTCCAATGCTCTTTATTAATGACAAACCATGTCAAAACTCAGGGAATTCTATACCCGGGCTGCTAGTCAGAGACTTCATCTTTTTTCCCAAACCCTTTTCACCGTTTCTGCCTTAGCCCTTTTTAACTACCCCACCACTCCCTCTCCACATCCAGGCCTTCATTACAACACAATGATACTAGGCTTGGGGTGATCAGAGTCTTTGCTCCTTATCTGCTCCTGATCTGCTCATGACCTGCTTGTCACCTGCTTGTGACCAGTCACCTTCAAGTGTCTATCTCTGGAGATCTTAGCAGGGCTAGCACAAGGGTGTGACTAGGTAGGAAGCAAGGCCTGCACCACTGCAAGGCATCTGGCTTCCTAGCTATAAGGCATCAAAGCCCTTTCACAAACCAAAACAGCAGACGAGTAAAATGTCCCACAACATGAAACTGTGTCATTACTAGAATTAAATTCTCGACAAAATATAGCTCAGGAGTATAGTACCTGTCCATTGTGTTTCAGGGCCTGGGATTGACCTCCAGGTCTTGTGGTATAGAAGAGAGAAAAAGGGAAAGGTAATTCTTAAAATAATAAAAAATAAAGAAAAAAGGGAAATGAAAGACTGAAGCTGTCACTCAGTTGGTTGAATGCTTGCCTAGGATATGTGAAAATCTCCAGCATTTAAAATTAAAGGGGAAAGATGGAAACATTAAAGAGATAAAAATAGGGATAAAAGGAAGAATAGAGGAAAATGTTGAAATGGAAAGAGAGAAAACTCAATAAAAATGATGATGAAAGTAAGAAAAATAACAAGAAATAAAATGCAATATTAAAATGAAAATTGATGAAGGAAAGAAGTAACTGAAAATATCATCCTGGCTAAGTGCTCTCTGTATATTCTCAAGTTGAAATTCACCAGTGAATAGAGTGAAAATAGGGATTGCATTTTCAGAATATTCTAGTGCTTCCCATATTTCATCACACTAGTAGGAGCAGCTAGAGACTGTGCCCAGCATTGACAAACTCAGGGCGTGGTGACTGAACTAGAGGCTTGTACTTGAGAGTCTCTAATCTGCATTGCCCTGCACATGGATACTGACAGTAGAGGAATGTACCTGTGTTGCCATTTGGTCATAGTGGGAATGTAAGCTGCTTTAGGTATATCTTCACCTAGGAAACCTTATTCTATACAATGGATATGTAGCCAGAATGGAGTTAGAGCAAGCTCTTCTCACTGACCAGTAAATTTAGCATTCTGTGGACTGTGCTGAATGGACATACATTGGTTCTGAAGGCTTTTGTTTTTTGCAAGCTAGGGCACAGGAAACATCCAAGACAGGAGGCATGCCTGGAATGACTTTCACAAGTCATTATGTGTGAGCATAAACCCATCAGTATATTGTGTCAGTCCCTGAGAACAGAACCTTCCTGCAGGCAGCTCTGTGATTTCTCTGAACTTCTTGTTTAGTTCTTTTGTGAAGCTAGTTTGTTTTCAAACTCCAGGAATTTACTTAGGCTACCTATCTGTAGGATGCAGCCTTTGGTGCCAAATCTTGGCTCCCACTGTCACTGTACTGCCTAGGACAAGAGAGTCCACTTTTCCACTAAGAGTTTGTGTTCCACGAGCCAGGGTTTTTGCTCACCTTGTTTTGTTTTTCTCCCTAGACTGTGGAATGTGCCACAGGTTTTATTTTCTGTGCAGTCCACTTCCAGTGCTCACCCATTCTTCCTTCTGTAGCAAGTTCCAAGTCTACTCTTTTGTTTCCTTCCCATAGAAGACAAAACTGTGTTGTACTGTTTTATGATTTGCTCTTCCCCCTCTTTTCCATTTTATCTACACCATCCTCTTCTTGTGATTTCCTCTTTGTAAATATTTTCCTTAAGTAGAAAAACCATACCTTATACAGGGTATCCCATTGTCTCATATTTTTGTAAGATGGTTAGTATTGATTATCTACAAGATATCTCCGTGAGGTGGTTGGCACAATTCTTGTTCACAGGATGGTAGTAGAAAGCCTGTTGTTCTGATCAAGTTTCTAGCTATAATCCACACATTCAATTATCTAAGTGATAATAATAAGATACCTCTTAGCACTATGTGACTTGGACCAAGTTCCTGTCTTGTATATGATACCCATTGCATAGGAGTAGATGATTAGCTTCACTGCCCAAATCCAGCAGACCTATAATGGCTCCATTCCTATGCACAGGATTGGATATACATACTATGAAGTTTAGGTTACTCAAATACCACATCCTATAGATTTTTATAAGTTTGTAACTTGTAATTGAGTAGAGAGAATGGCATCTACATGTACTTTTTCTGTACTTTTAACAGGCTACGTTTTAAACCGTGTTTTCTTTTCCTTTTCCTAGGACTCATTTTACTACCAGCACTTATAATTGGCCATTTTCTGGGAGGCCTAATTGTTTATAAATTGGAAATGTCTTTTAAAACTCAAGTAAAATTTGTAATTGCTGCAGCTATTACATCAGTTTTTCTTTTTGTGCTAGTATTTTTTGTAGAGTGTGAAACAGTGAAATCTGCTGGAATCAATGAAGATTATGATGGGTAAATATAAAGTTTGCATACTACTATTTTAAAAATCATAACCAAAGGCCTGCTTTTTCAGACTAATATTCCAATAACCTTATATATATTTATATAAATCTTGGAATTATTACACATGCAAAATAAGGATAAAACATAGTTTTACTTTTCTATGAAGGGTATATATTTCATAGAGCTATGTTTAATTATCATATATCCATAAATGATTTAGAATCAAAACTAGAACTTTGTGTAAGGGTGTGTAGCAAGTACAAGATGTATAAAATGATCAACCTTCTGTTCTTTAAATTATCTCTCTCCCTTCTTATAGACATCAAATTTAGATTTTAACTACACATCTTTATAAGATTCAAAATAGATAGCAAAAAATTATGAATATTTAGAAATTTAAAGTATATAAAGCAGACATACCATCCTGAGAGAAATGTTACATGAATATTAACTCACTTTGTGTATAAGATAGTATCTTTTATTGACAGGGATTTGAATTAATGGAATTGTAACAATATGGTCCCTGAAAGAAGATCTCTACAAAGCAATGCCAGTTGTCATTCCAATGTGGAGAATCTCACAAGGTCTCATCCTTAAATTAAGATCTGCTGGGAATGAATGACCACTAGAAAGGAGATAATCTGTGTTGTTCAAGCATTAGATGAAATCCCTCATAGGTTATCCAACCCAGAGGTCAACCTTATTTTATTTTTTGAGAAAGGATCGTATGTATCCTAGGCTGAAATTAAATGCACAGTGTAGCCAAAAATGAGTTTCTGATCCTCTTGGCCCAACCTCTGAAGCACCATGCCTGCTTTATGCAGTTCAGAGGATGGAAGCCAGATGTGGTGTCCATAAGGGAAATGCTGTGCCTACTTAACTATGTTCCAAGCCCTACTTATAATTTTAAGTAAGGTTATAATATTTATATATGATCTATATTCTCCACTCAGAGTAGTAGCATGTCTTTATTAGCTTGGTGGCAACTGACATAAGAAGAAAGCAAATGGTGTTTGAACAAAAATGAACTTAAATCTTTACTTCTTTCACATTAAGAAAGTTTTCTGGACTTAGAAAGGGCTGCTTTAGCACCTCATGGTATCAAGTAAGCAAATCTTTTCAGTCCTGTTGTAATATAATGCAGGATTTTAACTCCCACCTCCAAATGCCTGATCATAACAATTATTGGCATTATGTCTCAATTCCAACTTGTATCTGACAAAAAATAAGGTATTATGAACCATTTCAGAAAAGAAACACACTTATATGATATGCTTTCCAGACCTAATATTGACACAATATGTTTGGTATAGTAAATTTCTTTTAGTCTCATTAGCCATGTTACATGCTAAATAAAAGTAAGGTAGCTAGTGCCAAAAGAAAAGATATAATTGGACAAAGATGTGCCGCAAGCATTTATATACCATCTTCCTGCAAAATTCTTATTTCCAAATTAAATTTTCTTTAACTGACATATAAAGATATTAAAATTGTGTATATTAGTGATTTCCTTGTGGTATTAGAAAAGGAAATGAGAATTATAAATATATACACTCACAATACAGCTACAAAATTGACTAATCTAGATAAATGAAATGACATTAAACCTACAAGGAGTGGTAAAATAGAATACCATAATTGTTGAGATTTAAATGTCCTGTGTTTCGTGGGCAACAATAACCCAGACAGAAAACGAAAGAAACATTAGAATTAAACTACACTCTATGAATAAGTGGACCTTGTAGGCTGTTGTACCATGGAAAAGGAAAACATTCTTTAGCATAGAGCATACCTTAGGTAACAAGACATATCTCACCAAATATAAAACAAATAAAAATCAATTTATTTATATGTGTCCATTCTTACCACAAAAATAATACAAAAATTAGAAGCTAACAAGATAGATTGTGATCCAGATACAGATATATTGAAAGTCAATGATGTGAACACATTACTGTATGTGCAAGTAAATTGAAAGAGAAAAAAATTTGAAACCAGTGCAAAATATTGAAGCATACGACATAAAAGGAATAAAGTTCAAGTCTAAAGCAGAGAGTAAGTAAATCATGAATACAGAGAGACTTCAAATAGGCCAACTAATAATGAAAGCAAAGGGTCTAGAGCAGAGAGAAATTAGTAGAAATGAAAAACAGAAGAAAGATGTACCACAAGTCAATGAAAATGAAACTAAAAATACATTAAAAACATTTCTTCTTTTGTAAATATTTATTTTTATTTTTGGTCATGTGTATTCCTGCGTGTCTGTGTCTAGCACATGTGTACGGGTACCTGTGGAAGCTAGAAGAGGTTCAAGATTCACCATATTTGGAATTACCTGCTTTTGTGAGCTGCTGGCCTGGGTCCTGAGAACTGAACTCAGGTCCTCTGGAAGGAAGAGTAACAAGTGCTCTTTATGGCTGAGACATTTCATCAGACACTAAAAGATTTCTCAAACAGAAAATCACTTTTTTGAAAAAAAAAAAACTGCCCATCCTTCAAGTAAACTAGGAAAACAGAGAAATCTCAGTAAATAACATTTGAGATCAAGAGAACCATTACAACAGACACCATAAAGTTACAAAGGCTAGGAGGAAAAAACTAAATGCAATTGTATTGTGTCAATGTGCAAAACTTCATGTGACAAGTATGAAAAAGGCAACCTCATTAGATGCAATTACAAAAAGCAAATAAAATTCCCAAGAGTAAATTTAACTGAGGAAGTGTGAATTACCAAAACAATGAAAATTGTAAGTATGTAGTAAGTTTCAGGCCAGCCTAGATTTTTTTTTTCCTAAAATGAAAAGAAAAACAAAATTGTAAAACTCTGTTCAATAAACTAAAGAACAAAGTAAAATAGTGACTTCCAGGGGCTGAGACAACTGTGGAAATGAGAAGTAAATGGAAAAGGATGGAAAGTATGTTCAATAATGTGGCATTTGTATATGTGGGATGACTTCTAATGTTGTGGAGAACAATAAGATAACTGTGGTTGATTATTTCTAACATATTTTAAAGTAGCTAACAAAAAGAATTTTGAGTATTCCCAAATTAAAAAAAAAACATACATACTTAAGGGGATAAATATGCCAATTATTTTAATCTCATTTTTTGTACATTATATATGAATTCATCATATTATAAAAATTATTATCAGCCAAGAATCATCAGAGAAATAGGATTAACCGATAAAATTCAGTAGATATATCATATTAAACTAAACATGATATTTTAAAAACACTTAAAGGCAGGCCAAAAAAACTTGATTAAGTCAAGCATCAGCTACTTTCTGAGGTGATAAAAAATATTCTGCAACACATAGAAAACTGATGGTGGAGGACCGAGCTGGAAGTCAGCTTGGTACACAATGAGTTTAGGTCAGGTGGGGCAGTAGGGAAAGGGTCTGCCCCACAGGAAAAAAAGGAAGAAAGAGAGGGAAGAAGGAAGGAACAGAAAGAGGAACAAAGAACAGAAGGAAGAGAGGAAAGGAGGGAGATAGTGAGGGAGGAAGCGAGAAAGAAGTGGGCAAGAAATGAGGAAATGAGGGAGGATGGAAGATGAAATGTATGAGTCATTTAGATTACCAGGCATCTCCAGTCTTGGTTGTAGGAGCTTCATACGGCCTATCCCAACAGATAACACAGATCAACAGGCTATTAATCACTTCCAATACCCAGCCTTTTGGAAAATAGGCTATATGTCCTTCCCTTTGAAAGGATACTCCTGGATGCTCAAAATTCCACTTTTCCTGGAGATCTATGGGCATAATGACTTTTGTGCTCTCAACAATAAACAACAATGAAAAATGGACAATTTTTTGAAAAGTTAAAAAATAATTGAAGAGCTAGGAAGATGGCTTGGAGTTTAAGAGAACATGTCATCCTTCCAGAGGACTCCATTTTAGCTCTCAGCATGTACATGAAGGCTCATAACTGTAACTCCATTCCCAAGGGATCCAGTGACTTATTTTTGTTTCACAGACGTACTCACGTGATGCATATACATACATTTCGGAAAAACATTCATACACATAAAATAATTCTAAAATCGTTACAGAATATGTCCACACCATTGAATATCTACTTTTAATACACAAGAATCATGGAAACATGTGCATGTAAGAGCAAATGAAGATCTCTGTGCAAAAGAAACAAGGAAAATATATCATGTGATTACTTTTCATAAAATCCAAAAACAAACAGGAAGAGATTATTAATAAGTAGTGGAAATACAAAAAGGTAAAGGAAAATAATGAAATGGGAGTAGCCCGTTGTAAGTGGTGATGATTTTGTTTATTATCATAACTGTGGTGAAAATTTCACTATAGCATAAAATAACTCAAGTGGTACTTTTTAAAGATGCATTTGTTTTTAGTTTATGTGTATGAGTATTCACCTGCATGTATGTATATGTAGCACATGCATGCCCAGTGCCTGCAGAGACCTTAGGATCAGATTCCCTGGAATTGGAGTTACAATTTCCCAGCCCTGTGGATGCTGGGAAAAGAATTTTGGTCCTCTGAAATGACAAGAAAAACTCTTAAGAACTAAGCAATCTCTCCAGGACTATCAAGTGGTGCACTCTTAAATGTGCATTTTATTATGTTTTCTATACTTTTATAAATCTGTTACAAAGAAATTATTTCAGTAAGCATATATGTGTATCTTATTAATCTCTTGATGTCTGAATTGATGATTTAATGATGGTAATATAATTGTATTTAATCTCGACTTCACAGAACAGCTAACACTGGAAACCTCACAGCTCCATGCAATGAACACTGTACTTGCCCAAGCTCCATCCATGCTTCTATATGTGGAAGAGATGAAACTGAATATTTCTCTGCATGCTTTGCAGGTTGCAAAGCTACTAAATACTTTCACCGGGAACAGGTAAATTTTATTGTGCTTCTTTCCCTCTAGTAACATGCTCGATTTTTGGATAGTGATTAGATTTTAATCCTAGCGGATGTATAAATTGCACTCCTACTTGTTTATATATTTTAAATGACACTCACTGTTGCCAACTGTTTCTTTCTTATAGTCAAAAATGACACATTTTCTTGTATTTTTATGTTATCTTAAGGTATTACTTTTGCCTGCCTGAAAAATTTCCCTATCATCTCTAAAATCTTTTCTTTGTTCATGGGATGCTAGTTTGGTGTACTTTTTCCCCAAGTAATTAAAAGTCACAGTTTAGGACATGCTGTTATTGTAATATATACTCAAGAGCAACAATTTGATGGAAGAAAGATTCATTTTGGTTCATGCTTTCCAGGTGTCAGTCCTTTGGGGTTGCCTGCAATTAGTTTTAAGTCTTTGGAGAGTCACTGATGAGGATCACTGCTCCTCATCAGACTGCATTCAGGAAGGAATGGGTAACAAATGAATGTGTCTGCACTAGCTGACTTCTTACACTTTTGTTTCTTTCTGGCTCTTTTGCATTAGCCATTGGTGCTTACATAAAAGTTCACAAACCAACCTCTGGAAATGGCCACACAGATACACAAGCCAAACTGATAATCAAAAGTCACCATTGCTGAGCTGTATTTTTATCTTCTGTCTCTCTCTAGATGTTTTTAGAATTTTCTCTTTGTTTTGTGCTATCTGCAGTTTCACGTTGGTGAGCCTAGATGTAATTTTCATTTTATTTAATTTTGTTTCAATTTATGTTAATTTTGTTTCTTTGGATAATTATATCTGATTTATACTTCCTACTTTCCATACTTTTGTATTTCATATTCATTGCTAATTCACATTGGAGACAGTTTTAGCTTTTGTGGACTATTCATATTCTTTCACAGATTAACCTCTTACCCCTCAAGGCCAAAAAAAAAAAAAAAAGAGAGAGAGAGAGAGAATCTTACATTGCTTGTAAATCTCTGGTGTCAGGAAACCCTGGTATATAATTTGAAGCTCATCTACTCAGGTGAGGTTTACCCAAAGTAGTTTCTTATTTCATACTACTTGTAATATAGTTTAGAATGGGAGCTAAAGGCCAGGGATTCTTTGCCCTACATATTGTGCAGTTATACATAATCAACAGAGGAAGTCATGGCAGCTGTCTCAATAAATTTCCTTGATCAGATGAGAAAAGACTTTTCTATACTCTACCATACCTCTTCGTATTTGCCATATTTTTCAACCTCTATTAATCTGTTTAAAAGTAGATGTTTCCATTGCTTTGTTTTCAAGTTATTAATTGGTTCTTTTTTCTACAATGCTTACTAGGTCCTTTCACCTATTTGCTGATTATTATTTTCACTTTTATTTTATGATCCTATGATTTCACAGAATCAAAATATCTAGCAATATTATGCATATTTTATTTTTTTGTGTAGTTTCTGATATATATACCCTTTTTTCTTGCTTCTCTTGTATCAACCATATCAAATAGGAGTTTACTGATATTTATTGTTTATGTCTTCATTTTAAGCTAATTATTTTGCAATGTTTATGATAGTATATAAAGTTAAGAATATCACATATGATAAGGATTTCTTAATGTAATTTAACAATTTTCCATTTCTCCCTAGTTTTTGATTTGCATCTGAGACTGTGTTATCTGCATAGCCCCATTGTAATGTCTCATAAATGGGTTTTTCTTTCTTCATAAAACATCCTTTCCTTGTTTGCTATCTACAGTCTTCAAATCTAGTTTTTAATGGTTTTATATTGTTAACATTTTATGATGATTAAATCTGATTTGTTTTTCTTACTTTCCATGTATCTCTATTTTCATTTTTGATAGGTTATGTCTGTGGAATCGCCTTGCTTGCATTTGCAGACATATTATATTGCAGTTTTAAATTATAGACTAATAACATTTAATATAATTGATATAGAAGAATTTTAATTTATCTTCTATTATATTAAAGTTATTAGTTTTTCAAATAAAAATTATTGACTCATAAATAAAAACATCACACACATAGATTAAGTTAGCCATTCATCCAAACATTTGCCTAGTCTCAAATTTCTTTTTATTATTGGAATTGAATATATTTTGCTACTTTGTCTCAATGCCAATTTGTTTATAATCCACTCCTTTTTGTAATTTATTAATACTACTTATCATAGCATAATAAATAGTATATGAGATAGTTTGCTTTTCACAACTCATCCAACTGTAATTCTCCATTGCCTTTGTGATGTTTTCTGTGTGGTGTGAAGGAAGCCAGGATACATTACCTGCAAGTATGCTTCTTTAATATTAGTATTATTAATTTGAGCATGGTTAAGAAATAGCTCTCCAAGTACAATTCTCCATGAATTTTGGCACCAGGTTCTGCCCATGTGTCTAACACTAAACCAATGAAATATAGGTGGGAATTCAATGCAGGGCTGTCTGCATCCATTTCTTCAATGAATGTTGATGAGGCAGAAGCACAGTTTTGTTTGCCTTTCTACATTTCCTGGTCTCAGGTTATACAACAGAGATAACCTACTAGATGAAGTTCAACAGCTGGAATACAAGAATGTAACCCCAAAGAGAACCCAAGTCTCTGGCAAACATGAAGCTACGATACTGCCCCTAAATGATGTTTCTGAAAGAGACAAAAAACAAAGTTTATCATGTTTTAGCTAAAAAAATTTAAAAAAAGAAGAAGCACTCTGCCTTCTCATGGTAAGCCTAAAAGCAGGACAAATGTTATTCACGGTGTTCTATTCCCCTACCTACAAGGAGGCAAGTTAAACTCTAAGATGTCTCTTTGCAGTTTAGATACAAGTCTGAAGGAATCTATAAGCCTTATTTCATTAGTTTATTGCTATAAACTCACTTTCTGTGTGGTTCTTTGATGATGCTGTATAAGCTTTAAGTCCAATACACTATTCTGAGTTCTCTTCTTTGCAGGCTTCTCCTGCTTTATGTGTACTACAGGCATCAATTAACTTGCTCAGTTAATTAACTTCTGGCTGTTTCTGTGAGGACCAACATGAATAATCTGCTCCCTTTAGTTTTCAGTTCTCACCAACTGTCTGGTCTAGCCTTTTAGGTAATTCCTCTTCGTAATCCTCATATGTCTCTGATTTAGAGTATCTCATCATTTGATATCATTTTCCACCCATCATTCCCACAATGAATCTTTCGAGCCTGGCTTCTAAAATAAAACCAAGTGTTTGCATCCAAGCACTACTTCCTTTCTTTTATCCTATGAGCAATGTCTACTTTGTTCTAGAAAGTGCTACATTTTTTTGGTAGCTTAAGTCAGTAACACTGTCCCGTCCCACATGCTTCAGACTTACAGGCCCCTGAAGAGGTAAACATCCTTCTGTTCCTGTGATGATATAGGGCGCGTGCTGTCCTGCTCTCCCAATCACCTCTCATAGAGACTTTTCTAGGCATACATATACTTATATTTGACCTGCTTATTTCGTTCAGGTTCAGATTTGAGACAGTTTCCTCTCATTCCTTGAAGATTATTTTCTTCAGAGCTTGGTTACTGACACTGTGTCTTAACATGCCTGATAATTTGGAAATTTATCTTGAAGGTCTGATTTGCTACTTCTATCATTACTTCACTACTTCTTTTCCTATAATACTGCACACATCCTTTACATCTGATACACTTCCATGTTCCTACTGAACAAAACCTAGTTAATTTCTTTTCAGAACTTTTACTCAATTCAGGACTTCAATGTCAATTGTCTTGTATAGCTGCAAGGCCATTTCTCTCAGCTCATGGTAACATATGGACTTCTCAATTTCTCCAATTCTTACAGAGCCTAACATCCTGAAATCTCACCAGCTGACTACTAAACTTCTTGATTTCAGTCTTGCACTTTGTGAACTTAGCTTCTGTGCTTTGTAGGCAATTACTGCACTGCAGTTGACCCTTCAGGTCTGCTCAGCACAGTTATTCACATGTGCTCTGTCCCGGGAGTCAATCAAAATATTAGGGATCTTGCTTCTCTGGCATTTGAGTGGATTAAAATGGAATCCTTGGAGCATATCGGAAAGATGGAAAAAGTAAAGCAAAGTCAATATGCCAGTTTGTTGTTTTCTTCTGTTGCCTCTCTGGACTGAAGACCTTATTTACTCTTAGTAAAACTTTCTCTGTGTGACTTTCTTGTTTTGGTTCCAATTTATTATACAGAGATTCCAGAAAATTCTTTAGTACCTACTTTCTACAGAATGTTGTGTATAGGATTAGTTTCATTATTTACTTTTATTCAACTCATTCCCTCAGCCCTTCTTTAAGTTGATTTCAGTATCCTTTACGCTATTTCTTAGCTTTTATCCTTGTGTTGAGACACAGAATGGTTTCTAAGAATGAAGACCAAAGGTCCTTCAACTGCTTTCACGGTTACCAGTTTGTGTACAACTCAGATTTCTCATCCCATCATTGATTTGTGTTTTCTTATACCTTCACATTCTTTCTGCTCTATCTCTCACTATGCTTGGTGACTGAACTTGTCAAGCAAGTTCTAACACACTGCTTCATGACAGACTTCCCATATCTGGAATGTATTTCTAGATAACCTATAACTTTCTGCCACACATGCTTTAAAATTTTTTTCAAACAACACTCCCTCATTTCTGCATTTTCTGACACTGCTAAGTACAAGGGTATTTTCCCTAATACTGCCCACAATTTCTCCATGC
Source organism: Cricetomys ansorgei (assembly GCA_026225945.1). Taxonomy (NCBI): domain Eukaryota; kingdom Metazoa; phylum Chordata; class Mammalia; order Rodentia; family Nesomyidae; genus Cricetomys; species Cricetomys ansorgei. Next base: position 275,585 of record JAMJFZ010001360.1, on the reverse strand, counting down.
TTTTTTTCATAGTAACCCCATATGAATCATATAAAACTTTCATTTCACTGTCTATTGGCTTGCCTTTCTAGAGGAAAGTTCTCTGAAAAGAAAACAGATTTCTGTCGTATCGTTTACAATATGTTCTCTCTAATTAAAATGATGTTTGGCATATAGGCTTCTAGAAAATTTTCTGGAATAAAAAAATTTTAGTTTGAGTATTGATGTATTTAATAATTTAATATATATACTAGTTCACCATCTTGGGTGATATGATTTTATACATTTATAGTCTTATTTGGTGAGGCCCATGCCAATTTTAAACCTCTCTTTAGCAGTATATTTCCTTTGTTGTTGTTTTATCTGTCATAATTTTTGTGTGTAGCTAAGGATATTTTAACTGACCTAATAAATTACTACATGACCTCTTTATCTCCAATCACTGCTTAAGTCTTTTTAGTCTGTGTGTATGTGTGTGAGTGTGTGTGTGTGTGTGTGTGTGTGCACATGTGTGTGCACATGTGTGTGCATGTGCGTGTTTTCTGCCTCCCAGTTCTGGGATTACTATTGCTATTGTTTGTGTTCTTGAAAATATTTGGGCTCTGAAGAAATGTGTCTGCTATGCTTAGTAAAAATCATCTCTATCATGATCATTAACAATGATCATTTGCAATGACAATCATTAATATGTTGTCACAATTTTTCATAGTTGTGTAATTGATTACATTTAAAATCTCATCTAAAATTCAATTTTATTCTTTACATTATCTTTAATTGCCCTTTATTTATTTTGGTATCCAATGTTAATGAAAATAATATAAGTGACTACTATACGTTAAATTTGTAGAACTCTTTCTTATTTACAACATCTATATACCTACAAACACCTTCACAGGCAAGATAGCTTGGATTTTACAATTAATATCCTATTTCTAAATAATATGTGGTAAGCTTATCATAAGAATATCATTAAAACTAGGCAGACTTTGCTGAGTGTGATTGTATATGATGTTTATCTCACTACTCAGGAAGCAGAGGTAACCAGATATCTGTGAGTTCCAGGCCAGCTAGGGCTACATTGTAAGTCCATATCTAAGGAATATCGAGAGTGAAAAAACTAGTCTTCTCCAGGGAAGAGCAACATCTCTTATATTTTTTTCCCAATACCAGATGATCAGCCCTGAAAACATACATACAAGTATCATACAGACTGAGCAAGTTACATTTGTGTATTCAATATATATTTATATATAAAACAACAACTAAAGATAAAAGACTATGATTTGAAAGGGGGCACATGAAGTGATTTGAAGAGGGAAAGGGAAGGACAAAATGACATTGTAATCTTACAACATAAAATTATTAAAACAAAACTCAACAGTTTCCCTTTATATATTTATCTAATTTTTCTTTTCATAAGAATAAGGCTATTGTCTCCTGGTCGATTTAGAAATTCTTTTTTTATGTTCAAAATTCACAGACTTTCTACAATTGTAGTTGCATAAAACAAGGACTGACAACAGCAGACACTGATGGTGATTTCATTGATGCCATTTCTGGAAAATGTAATTCCAAGTGTTACACATTACCTTTGTTTTTGGCTTTTCTCTTTTCTTCAATGGTCTTTCAAAGTTTGGTGACTGTACCTCTCACCTTGCTTATTCTCCAGTAAGTCTGTAATATTAATAACTATTATTTATTTAATTGATAAGAATTATACATTTAGAAATAGCTCAGATTATTATAGCAAATAATTTTCTGTGTTTTGTAGTAGTAAACAGGGAAATTATTTATATTGTTAAAATTCATGTAATTGTGCAATTTGTTCCTTTTATTTGTTTATTTGCATAACTTATGTGGACGTCACATTTAGTCTCACTTTAATTCCATATTAAGTGTACTCACTTTAGGAATTGCACATATTACTCTGATATTATGGAGAAAATTTAGGTATCCATGTACCAGTAACAAAACAATTTTAATACAAGTCCTAGATTATGTTCACTTTGAGTAACACACATTATGAATCCATAAATGGGAACAATTTTAATTATACCAGAGATGTGAGTATAAAGTTGAATTATTGGTAAGGATATTTATCTCTATTTCTGTATTAACAACTTGGCTTTGAGAAAGCATTAGTGTCATCCACAAAGGGATGCAGTAACTTTTACCATTTCAGTTTACTAAAAATTGAACTGCATTTGTCATTCATGTGTTCTTCCAGAATAGGCTAAGTAATTCTAACATACATTTTTAGTCTAGGAACAGAATCAATAGGCATTGTTCTAAATTATTGTTTTCAAGTGGTTAGTGAGTATGTTTGTGCCCTAACTCTCCTGTAAAGTCTGATAACAAAATGGAAAAATAATAGCTTATCTCTGGCATGATCTTAAATATTTGTGGAGTGAAAGAAGGAATAGAAACATATGGAATTCATTAGCAAATATATGGTTCAGATGGGGAAAAAATATATGAAGGCAATAGGAAGGATCTGGAAGGGAAGGAAAATAGGGGTTAGTTTGGACAAAACCCACTATATGTATAATGAAATCCTCTACACTAGACAAGCAAAATTGATGAGATATGTGTTTTCACTGTTGTTTTATGTTGTTGTGGTCCAAGTGTTTGGTTTTGTTTTGTTTTGTATTTTTTGGACAAAGTCTTCTTAAAGAACCCAAACTGGCCTCAAAAGAGATCCTCCTGCCTCAACCTCTCCAGTGCTGGGATTACAGTCAGATTAGCATCTTGATAGGGTAGTTTGAAGATAGTATGGATACAGACTCAAAAGTAGAAACTGAAGAAGAAAATGAGAGTGAAAACATAAGAGTGATATTTATAAACAAGTGATAGACCATGTTTGATAAGTATCTAGCTTTGTTAAAAGTGTTATCACTGTGATGGATAATGGAGAAATCTGAGATCATGTTTAGACTTCCCATTTCAGCAACTAAAGGAATGGTAATTCTGTTTACTAAAATATAAAATTCAAGGAAGAAAAGATGAAAAGGAATGGATATTTAAGATGGGAAAATGACTCGGTAAGTAAAGGCAGTTGCTACCAAGTGCAACCAACCCCTTAGAACTCACATGGTAGTAGGAAAAGAATATCTCTTAAAAGATTTCCTCTGATCTGCAACACTTCTTCCTCCGCACCTAATGTACACACAAATAAATAAATGATTATTAAATAATGAATATGAATTCCTTGCAGTTGATGTGAAATGTCTAAGCAAAAGTACACAGCAAAGAATTAAAGGATTATAACATTCCTGAATTTGTTTATGAACCTTCTCATTCTTATTGGTAACTAAAAAGAATAAAAAAATAGCACCCACAGACATACTTTTCTGTAAATTATGAGATAAACAAAAGAGATACATTGGAAAGTGCATATCTAAAAACTAAAGCAGTATTAAGAGTTTGAGCTTACAGATTCATGATGTTTTTAAGGAACAGCAAATGCCGTTTGACTGTGCTAATCTCGACACTCCGGGTACTGGAGCTGGAGCATCATGAATCTGTAGTCAGCCTGGGTTATACAGTGATACCTTGTTCAAAAGCAAAATGAAGGGGCAAACCCACATAGCAACATCTCTTGGATTGAAACAAAGATATCCAAAATGTATGTTGCAGAAACACATGTTTCTGTTCAATACAGCCTCTTCAAAACAAATTGTGCTTGGGAAACGGGATGTCCACACGCAGAAAAATAAACCTGGTTCAAAATACAAAAATAAATGTGGAGAATCAAAGTTCTTTATATGAGACAGCAAATCAATAATGACATTGTAAAATAGGAAATGACCAAAACGTTTCTTGAAGGCACTACAGAGTATAAGCATAAGCAATGACTGTTGAAAAAGAGCTAAACTGCTTAAGAATCAGAAGAAATTACTCATGAGAAGGATTTCATTCTATTTTTAAAAATCTGCACAGAAAAATATGATTAAGAGAAGGAGGAGACAGTCAACAGAATGGGAGAAAATTATTTCCAGTTATATTGCTGGCTATGGATTGATACTCAGAATATACTAACAACTCAGAGAAATGAAGAACAAATTATCAGTTGACAAATAGGAAATTATGGCTGCATGTTACCTATTTTGGATAAAATAATGTATGTTTTTTTGTCATAAGTAGCACTTAGAATAACCATCAATGCATTTAATATGAACAAAAAAATGAATTCAGAGTCAGAGAGGATGGGCTCTTTAGAGTTATTTCTGTTTCTGATGCTTTAATTTCCTTTAATGATTGTATATAAATCTAAGTCCAGGCACATAATGTCATAATTGTTGTGAAGTATAAGATGATCTTGTGTTTCTTAAAAATAAAGTTTCCTTGCTACTTTTGCAAAAAAACATGAAGGAAGGAAGGATAGAAAAAGGCAGAGAGAAAGTAAGAAAAGGAAAGAAAAGAGAAACAAAAATGAAACCTCTGATGAGGTTGAGAGAGTGGCATTGTCTTGAGTTTGATTTTATACATGCACCAGGAAATCTGTTCTCATGTTCCTTAAGAAGATTAAAAATTGACTTACTACATGACTTATTTACAACACTGTGGGGTACATATTTGAGGATTAAAAGCACAAAGGGGTGATGGTACCTGCACACCATGTCCACTGAAGCAGTGTTTAGAATACTCAAAAATAGATAACAAGGATATGGTACACACAATGGAGATTATTTGGGCATAAAGAAGAATGAAATTATTTCATTTTCTGGGAAATGGAATGGAACTGCAGATCATCAGTTTAAGAGAATAAGCCAGACTTTAAATGGTGAGCATTACATATATTATCTCCTGTGTGGAATCTATTTTATGTCATGAACAAAGTGATGATTTAAAACAGCTCTGTATCATTTTATCTTCCTCAACAAATACTTGACTTAGTCAATAAATACAGAGACTCTTTTGTTCATTATTCAGCAGTTTCATACATAGATTATATAACAAGTTTTAGTTGTTTTACCATTTATTCTGTTCCTGCTAAACAGTTCTTCTCAACAAGCCTCCTCCTAAAGTCTTCATTCTGTGTGTGACTGGTTAAGTTAATTAAATGTGTTTGCATCAAAGTGGGTGAGAATTCCTCTTTTAAATGATGTAAAGTTATTTTTCAGTGATTTCAATTTTGGATAGAGAATATAATGAGGGGACCACAGGAAAGAGGGAGCACTCAAAAATTAGGACAATTGAAGTGAAGTTGAATAAAGTTGCAAATAAATGTAAGCTGGATATAAGGAATATATTTCAGCATAGTGTGATGTGCAATCAGCTCATACTGAAGGCGAACAAGAGTGAGAAATAAGCACCTGTAAGGAAACAACCTTTCTGTGGCACTCAGTCACCCTGTGTAACTATGGGGAAGAAGGCTGAAGATAAAACATGATCACGTCGACATCACCTTTCTCCTTCATTCAAAGTAAAAACTGGATAGAACCCAGTAAAAAGCCAGAAAGTGAAGCATGTTCTTACTGATATAATTTGTTGAGTGCAGAATCCATAACAATAAGTAAACTAGAAAAGTTGAGGAGTGGAATTTACAATGATTAAATGCATTGTAAACAAATGTTGACTGACAGATTGAGGAAAGGCAAATGTGAAAGACAGAGCTAAGTCATTTCAGACAAAGGAGGCTCAGGCAGATTTCGTTCATGAAGTTTTTAAACTGGCAAAAATTAAAGGGTTTGGATTTTTACACAGCAGGTTAAAAAAAAATGGGACATGGAAGAATTTTCTCTACGGTTGTAGTTCAAATTTCAACTTTTATCACCTAGCTAAATATTCATAGTATAAATTACATATTATATATATATATTATATTTGTATATATATATATATGTAAAAGCACCCATGAACCTAGCATGGGACACCAGTAGGTAATATCATTGCTCTTTGCTTTCAGATGTGTACCTACCAGTTTAAATTCAATGGGTCTGAGTTTGACCTTTACAATTTGGAGAGCAGCTGGTATGTATTTTCAGCTATTTTTAATGTATCACATTGTTCATTTTTGATATATAAATTTTCCTATTTGCATATTTAAAATTATACATAAAAATAAGTAAAATGAAATGGAAATGAATAGGAAATTGCTGTGAAATATTCATTCAACTTTACTTAAATCTGAATGTGATGTCTCTATTGATTTAATTACCCCAAGAACAAATTAGAATTTCTGAGGCCTCCATTGCCATTACAAATCCATGATGAGATTTTTAACTGCCTTGATCGTTGACAGAGCAGTGAAGGTAGCAACAGCTACTATGAGTTCATGTTAGCAACAGCAATGTCATGTCCAAAAGACATTGTTTTACAGCATTTTTCTCTACCCTCTGGGTCTTCCATTACTTTAGCCTCATTTTCTAAAATGGTTCCACTCCTTAGAGAAGAGGAGGGTGATATAGACGTCAACGTATTGCTAGGAGCTCACAGTCGAATATTCTTAGCACTTTGAATAGTAACAAGTCTGCATTTACTACCTATTGCAATAAGAAGATTCTCTAATGCAGAATAGGAGTGGCACAAATCTCTGGACATAAACAGTATTCAGAATGAGATATTCCAGCATGACCATTTCGAAATACATCAAAATATTCATTTCAAGAGCTTATACTTCCATAGCCATGCCTTTTTGTTTGTTTGTTCTTTTAATCATGTTTCTAGTACTACTCACGAATTCCCTTCTGCAGAGTTCTCAGATCCAATCGAGAGAGTTTTTGGTTGTCCCCATAAACAGTATTGCCACTGTTGTACCATGGGCATTACCTACCTAGAAGGTTGGTACTGAAGTAGGGTCTTGTGATGGATAAGATCCTGTCTTTTCTCCTACATGAGCCTGCATAGTGACTCTCCACACTATGAAAGCTAGCCAGCAGGGAGAGCTCAGGATTGTTTTCTGTATGTCCTGTAACCAAAATCTCTTCAGTAATAACGTCTTAAAGTCTAGTTATTGTAGGAAAATATGATCAATGGCATTAGACTATATTGCCTTAGATACTATCTCACAAATAACCGAGAGAGAGGAAAACTGCATGTGGCATTGAGATTTTCATTTACTATTATTTTTTCAGGGTGCTGTATTGTTTAAGACTGTGAGCTACCTCTTTTCAATCTCTGAAATATATTTTACAACATGACCCTACTATACCACTTCCTGGTCATATACCCAAAGGAATTTCTATCTTATTATAGAGCTATTGCACATCCACGCTCACTGATGTTATATTCATAATAGCTAGGAAATGACTCAACTTAGTGGTCATCAGCTGATGAATGGACAACAAAACTGCATACATATACATAATGTAATATTAACTCACCTGTAAGTAAAAAGTGATATTGTGAAAATTGCAGGTCAGTGGATGGAACTGAAGAAAATCATACTGTCTGAAGTCACTCAGGTCCTAAATGTCAATGCTGAATGCACTCTTTGATATGTGAATGCTAGCTTCCAGTCATTTCTACGTTTATCCTAAAGTACACGTGGAAACTAGAAATGGTCCATTGCTTGATGAGGTGCATTTCGGGTGCAGGGGTAGTAGCATATAGGTGAGATGAAAGTAGATAGAATACCGAGAACAGACGGGTTTGTGAGGCAGGGAAATGATAGAGTCTTAGATAAATGACATCTTTATGAATAGTTGCCCAGGAAACAATGATCTTGCAATCTGAGTAAAAATATAATAAGATGAAATAATAGAACTCAAGTGTTATGAAAGAACAGAGGGTGCTATGGCTTTAGGAATAGTGGGGATAAAGGTGAAGAAGGGAGAAACTGGGAACAGGCAACCAAAACTAAGAATTATAGTTTTATAAAATCCTACTAGTTAGTAAGCTAAATGAAAATAAAAGACACAAATAGAAAATGTGTTTCAATTTAGTTGATATCAGCATATTAAAACAATGGAAAGTGTGTGTGCATGGTTGTGTGAATGTATACCGTTTTGTGCTATGTGCAGTGTAACAAACCCATTGAAGAATCTTGTAATGTATTCCCCAGGAATAAAGGGAGAATACTGTAGAGACATGAAGTGTAGAATGATCAGAAAACAGTATTAAGTCATTTTCAGTATTTACAAATCTGATAGATGGACATGTATCTTTAAAGATATTGGATGTTACAAATTCATGAAATTTCATTGTGCTAAATATATCCTAAATTTTCCATATGTATTCAACAACTGCTATATGACACCTTGTAAATAGAAGCAAAAACATAATTGTAAATCACTTTGATCTACTGATATTTGTTTACATACACTGATTAGGATACTGATTCCAGGATAAATGAACCAAAAAAGACTCATTACAGAACTTTAAATGATGTATTTAGAGAATTATGTGTGTGTGTGTGTATGTGTTTTAAGTAGAAATTATTATAATTCTGATGCATAATGTTTTCATGAAGAAATTAAAACCACTGACTATTTTATAGGATGTATCATTATGCCAATACTTTTTGAAGAATTAATAAATATATCTTGTATTTACTGGGACATTAATAGATGTGGAATCAGAGGACGTTGTTGGATCTTTGAAAAGAAAATATTAGACTACATATTAGTGGGAATATGTAAGTGATGTGAATTGTATCATTTTAAATAAATAAAATTGCTATTAGAATTTGCAACTGTTTATTGCAAGGTAATAATTTACCATGAATATGTGCTTTGATAATTCAATTCTTATACAATTTTTCTGATGCACAACAATTCGATCTACTCCTGTTAGTCACACTAATACCATTAGGAAGTGCTTAATGGGCCACATTCATATTTTGTTCTTCTAAGCATTTGGCTTTGTTCTTTCCTGACCAGGCTATGAACTTACCAAGTCTTTCCATTCTGTTTCTTTTTGCTCCCCCTGTAATTCTGAATAAAAACAACGAATACTGTCCACAGTAGTATTGTCTAACTGTTTCGTTGTTTGAAATTTTTCACTCTCCACATTGAGGACATTTCTTTGTGTTTCTTTGAACTCTTTATTCTAAGCAATAATTCCATGTCAGTCTTTGTAAGACCACAGCAGAATGCTTTGCTAAGTCACAGATACTTCTGGGATAAAAGTGTGGTTTCCCACATTTTGCTCCCATCTGCTACAGACAATGTATTCAAAGCAGAATCTATGTCACTGTCATGAAGTGTCACTATCATGTCTCCCCTCCTTTGCATGCTATTTCCTTAATTCTTTGGCTATTAAACATAGAAAATCTTAATTAATTATGTGAATTTTTCTACTGATGTCAGGTGAGTTTCTTATTCACACTACACTCTTCTCAGAAGCACTACTGGATGTATTTTTCATAATTTCTCAAGCTCTATGTTTTCAAATGAACCTTGCAGCCATTCATGCCTTATAATTTTCATTGCGATATTAAAGTGTATCACAGGTAACTATATCTTTTAGATGATATCTCTTAAGACAAATGATTTATTTCATAAATGGAAAAGACTCAGTAATGTTTCTGGTCTTGTAAAATCACTGTATTAGATAACTTTCATTGTTTGGATGCAACTTTTTGACTCTAACAATTATTCCCTATAATTATTTTTTTATAATACTAAATTTTCAAAAATTTGAAACAAAAATAAAAAATATAAAAGCAACTATGTTTTTATAATTAATGTTGAAAGGTGAAAACTGATAAATATTTCAAGCACTAAAACTGCCTAAAGCTTTATAAAATAAAGCTATTAATGGTTAAAATTTGAAAGTATAAATTCATTTATATGTTTTCAAGTTAACACAATTCATCAATTCATGAACTATTACCCTTTGGAATCTATTTAATAAACAAGGAAAATTTTGTAAGCAATAGAATATATTTAATTTGACATAGGTTTAGAACATTACATTCATTTTGTTATTGTGAAATTATGTTTGTACTTTCAGAAGTAAACTATATTTACATTTTATTCAGGCACATGAAATAAAAATAAAGTTTTGTTAAAGACATGGTTACTATAACTCTTTATTTTTTGTAAATTCAGGTTGTCTTTCCGAACTATGCCTCGCCATCTTGAGTTGGATTACGCTTTTAATATATGACTCTGTAGTAGTGGAAACCACTGAGAAAACAGTCACACCTGTAAAGAATGTAAATGAAACCAAAGAAAGAAAAAAGAAAATTTCTGATTTCTTCATTCTGTAAGAATTTGTTTTCCACATGTCAATTAGTATTATGTTGATAACTTTTAAAATAATAATAGTGAATAGGTGCATTTAAAAATATGCTTCATATATTCCCACAAGTATTGTTAGTAGCATAATAATATAATCCATTTTAAGATTGCTGAAGATAAGAAACATGTGCTTTATCTTTTATTTTTACTCTTAAAAATATTGTAGGACTTATTTTTCTGTTTTACTGGAAATAGATTCTTTTTTCATACACTATATCCTGATAACTGCTTACCCTTCCTCTACTCCTCCAAGTTCCTCCCCACCTCCCCTCCCCTCCAGATGTAGTTCTTTTCTGTCTTTCATTAGAATAGAACAGGCTTCCAGGAGATAGGAAACAAACTTGATAAAATAAATATAAGCAGATGAAACACAAACCATCACATTGATGTGGAATGAGGCAACCCAAAAGAAGGAAAAGATCCCCCCAAAGTAGGCACTAGGCTCAGAAACCTACTCATTAACACACTCAGGTGTCACATAAAATTACAAAGTTGAAAGCTATATACAGAGGCCATGGTGCAGACCCTGGGTTTGCTGCTTCAGGATCTGTGAGCTCCTATGAGCTTTGCTCAGTTGTTCTCCTGTTGTCCTCCATCCCCTAGGGCTCTTAGACTCTTACTGACTCTTCTTCTTTGGTGTTCTCTGAGCTCTGAGGGCACAGATTTGATAGAGACATCCCATTTAGTGCTGAGTGTTCCAAGGTCTCACTCTTTCTGTGTAATGTCTGTTTGTGGTTCTGTGTAATGTTGTGTTTTTGGGTCTCTGAATCTGTTCCTGTCTGTGAGGGAGGAAGTTTCTTCATTGATGACTGAATAAAGCACTTATCTGAGAGTATAGCAGAAGGTCATTAAGACTCATTTCATTTATACTTTCTTTTTTAGACCCAGTAGTGTTTGCCATTACCCTAGGTCTCTAGTATCTGGTTCTTTGTCATTGAAGCACTGTTGGGTATGAGTTCCATCTTGTGTAGTGAGACTTAAGTCAAATGAGACATTGTTTAGCCCTACAAGTTCTGTGCCACCATTGATGTAGGATATCTTGTAGAAAGGACAGATTGCAAGTCATAGTTTTTGTGATTCCGTGTAGGTTCCAGCTTCTCAATGTTGAAGGAATCGTGTGGATGTTGTTCTCGGCAATGATATCCATTTTCAGTTTTTGGAGAGAAACTCTTTGTCTAGGCAACAGCCTGAGTTTTGGGGGGATTTCCGTGGGACCCCACCCTCAACAGAATGCAATGCAGTCCCATTATTTGAAATCATCCTATTACAAGAGATGGTAGGTTGGCACTCAAGTCTCTCTTGTTCTTAGGAAACTTCATTTGGGTTGGCTTCCACTGCACTAAGTTTCCATATAACCCTACAAATGCCCCTCAATTCCAGCTATCTCTCCCTGCATTCCCTCCCTCACCACTGTCTCTCCTCCTTTTCACCTAATCCTCACAAATTGCATCTTCACCAGCCCCCCAAGTCAACCCATAGAAATCTGGTTTTATGTCTCATGTCTTTGACTCAGTTGGAGTTGAGTTTTTGTGCAAGGTGATAACACTGGGTCTATTTGCATCTTATACATGCAGACATCCAGTTTGATCAGCATCATTTGTTGACGATATTGTTCTTCTATCAATGTATGTTTCTGGCTTCTTAATCAAAAATCAGGTGTCAATAAGTGTGTGAATTTATGTCTGTGTCTTCAAATCAATTCCATTTGATGCATGTGTCCTTTTTTATCCCAATGCCATGTGTGATTTTTATTACTGTAGCTCTGCAGTACAACTTGAAACTGGAGGTGGTGAGACATCTCCAGTAATTCTTTTACGGTTCTTGATTGTTTTAGATTCTGGATTCTTGGTTTGTGTGTTTTTGTGTGTGAGTGTGTGTGTGTGTGTGTGTGTTTGTATTTCTGTGTGTGTGTCTCCCTAAAATTCTGAAAATTGTCCTTTCAAGATCTGTGAAGAATTGTGTTGGAATTAATTTTAATTTAATGGGGATTGCATTGTATTTGTAGATTCGTTGGGGAAGAATATCCATTTTATTATGTTAATTAATTAATTAATTAATTGATCCTAATGACCCATGAACATGGGAGATCATTCTATCTTCTCAGATCTTCCTTAATTTCTTTCTTCAAAGAGTTGAAGTTTTTATCATGCCAGTCTTCTGCTTGCTTGGATAGAGTTAGCCCAAAGGCGTTTTATTTTATTCCTAAGTATTGTGAAGAGTATTTTTTCTCTGATTTCATTCTTAGTCTGTTTGTCATTTATATATAGGATAGATAATGATTTTTCTGAGTTAATTTTTTATCCCTCTATTTTTCTGAAAGTGTTTCTAAACTGTAGGAGTTTTTTACTGGAATTTTTAGGGTCCAAAATTTGATTTTGTCCATAAGCTTGATGTATATGCCATATATTATATTCAGGTATGTGCATTGTATCCCTAGTCTCTCCAGAATACTTACCATGAATGGTTTTGAATTTTGTCAAAAGCTTTTTCTGCATCTAAAGAGATGGTAGAGTTCTTTTTTCCTTTCCATTTGTTTATAGGGTGGATTGCATTTATTGATTTTCATATAATGAATGAGCCCTGCATCTCTGGGATGAAGTCTACTTGATCATGGTGGAGAATATTTTTGGTGTGTTATAGGGCTTGTAATTTTTTGAGTATTTGATTGAGAATTTTATTGAGTATTTTTGCATGTGTGACAAAAAGGAAAACTGGTTTGTAATTCTCTCTTTTTTGAGTCTTTATGTGGGTTGGGTATCAGGGAAACTGTGGCCTCATAAAATGAATTGGGCAATGTTTCTTATGTTTCTTTTTGAAGGATAAATTGAGGAGTATTTGCATTAATTCTTCTTCGGAAATCTGGTAGAAATCTGTGCCCAAACCTCTTGGGCTTTTATTTATTTATTTTAATTTTTTTAAGACTTTTAATGACTGTGTCTATTTCACTAGGGGTTAAAGGTCTATTCATGTTGCTCATGTGAAAATTATCCATTTCTTTTAGATTTCCAAATTTTGTGGAGTACATGTTTTTAAGGTATATACTTGTGATTCCTTGGATTCCGTGATGTCTACTGTTATGTCCTCCTTTTTGTTTGTGCTTTTGCTAATTTGATATTCTCTTACTGCTTTTTAGTTAGTTTGGATAAGATTTTGTATATTTTGTTGATTTTATCAAAGAACCAACTCTCTTTTTCATTCATTCATTTCTATTGTTCTTTTTATCTCTCCTTTACTGATTTTAGCCTTGAGTATTTTTCTTGCCATCTAGTTGTCTTGTGCCTGATTTCTTCCTTCTCTTCTGGAACATTCAGGTAGTTTAAATTAGTTTATTAGTATCAGATATCCACAATTACTTTTTATGTAGGTGCTTAGTACTATGAACTTGCCTCTTAGAACTACTTTCATTATGTTCTATAAGTTTGGGGATGATGTGTAATCATTAGAAAGACTTTAATATCATTATTTCTGTCTTGATTAATTTTTCATTGCATATAGATTTGTTCAGTTTCCATGAGTTTGCAAGCATTCTGTTGTTTCCATTGTTGATAACCAGCCTTAATTGCTGGTAGTCTGATATGACACTTGGCGTCATTTCAATTTCTTGTACCCATTGAGACTTGCTTGGTGTCCCAATTATGTTTTCAATTTTGGAGAATGTTTCATGAGTTTCTGAGAAGAGAATCTGTTTTTTCATGTTTGGAAGATATGTACTGCAAATATCTGCTAGATCCTTTTGATATGAAGTCTATTACGTCCAGCATTTGTTTGTTTGGGTTTTGTCTGGATGGCCTATCTGTTAGTGAGAGTAGATTATTGAAGTCTCCCACCTTTGTGTGTGAGAGTCAATATGTGATTTAAGCTGCTGTAGTATTTCTTTTACAAACTTGGGTGCTCTTGTGTTTGGGGCACAGATGTTAAAATTGAAAATTTACATCGGTGGATTTTTCCTTTGATGAGTATGTAATGGCTTTCCCTATCTCTGTGATTATTTTTGCTTTGAAGTCTATTTGGTTGCATATTAAAATGGCTACACTAACTGTCTTCTTAGATTCCTTTATATCTATTATTCTTAGGTTTGCTCTTTTCATAATTTCCCAGATTCCCTGTTTGTTTTGATGTTTTGTGTCAGGAGTTTTTTTGTTTGTTTAGATTTACCATTTTCTTTGACAGATGATTCCATTTTTTCTATCGTCTCTTCAATGCCTGAGATTCTTTTTTCCTTCTTTTATATTCTCTTGTTGAAGTTTGGCTCTGTAGTTTCTGTCCAAATTCTTAACATTTTTCATTTTCAGATTTCCTCAATTTAGGTATTCTTACTGAATCTATTTTCAAATCCTGGCCTTTGAAGTTTCATTCATTTCCTTCCAATATTTGTGTTTTCCTGTTTTTATTTAAGGGATTTATTCATTTCTTCTTTAAGGATCTCTATCATATTCATAATGGCTGTTTTAAGGTCATTTTCTTTTCCTTCAGCTATGTTGAAATATTCATAGGATAATGTGTTAAGATAGCTGTGCCCTAGTGAAGAAATATTGTCCTGGATATTACTGTTTCTGTTTTTACACTGGTGTTTAAACATCTGGGATTGGCATGATTACAGGTCTAGGTGTTGATTTGTCTTTATTGGATGGGTGGGTTGTTCCTTGTTTTCTGTTTTCTCTCTGGATTTTTGGAGAGTGTGATGTCCATATGTCGCCTAGTAGGAACAGGCTTAAATTATCTTCAGGCCTAAAAATTATGGCCAATGGTGTTTCCAGGTAAATGTGTTTCTGGATACTGACAGTAGACACTTGGAGATGGGGATAGGTTAGGTGTCTGATGGGGTTCACAGGAGATTGGAGAGCAAAGTGTTCAACCAGAATCTACTTATTTTGTCTCCATGGAATTGGAGGACATAATGAAGAGAGGTGACCCCTGAAGTTATGCAATAGCAATGGAATGAGACAGGGAAAAAAGAAAGAGGAAGAACTACTGGTAGTGTATTTGCTTTCTTAGTAGTAAGTGGCTGTGGGAGTAAGTGATGTTGCACCACACATCTCTCTCTATGTTTTACCTTCACCAGTATTTAATTAACAGTGTTTGATCACCAGAATCTATTGCCTGTTTTTCCTTTGTTTTTTCAGTTTATAATTAATCCCATTTATTTCTGGTGAGGAAATACTTGCAATTTGAATATAAAATATATATAAATCAACGTAACTTTTCTCAAGTTAAATGTGCTTATAAAGAAATTTTATATTTTTCATGTTTTATTATAATTCATTATATTTTACAAATACTAGATAAAATGTTGTTTTTATACCAAGAACATATAAGATGTTTTTGTCTGCTGCTTCCTTCTCTGTTTGAAGTGAGACTCTTAATGTGACTGTCATGAAAAGGTGGCTCCATATGTGGCCAAACAGGCAGAACAAAGTATGAAGAAGGATGTATTCACTGTGCTCACACTCCTTAAACTGAACAATATAAAAAATATAAACTAGATTTATGTGAAAATTGACTGACTCTTTTTGGGTTAAACCTGCAGGACTGGAGAACCTTTGAAGATCTGAGATATAAAAAACAGCACTCTATCCTTTGAAGATTTCATGAGATTTCTTGCTGGGCTATAAATCTATGTGGATTTTTATTTTCATAATAAAGAATATCCTTCTGAAACATTTCAATCATGTTTTATGGTTAGGAATTCCTTTTCTTAGTTTTATTGTGGGCACAGGGTATATGCCTGCCACAGCTTATGCATGGGTAAGTCTCACGGGTCAGCTTTTTTATACTACCTTGTGGACTATGGGCTCAGAGCTCAGGTTGTCAGCTCTGAGCAGAAACACCCTTACCCACTAAACCGTTTTCCAGCCCATGGTTAATATTTTAAAATACTATTTCATATGTACAATGTAGATTTTAGTAAGAATTAGTTGTAGTTTACTAAATTATAACTTTTAAAATATTCTCCAACATTAATGTTGTTGGAATATTTGTATAGTTATATAATATTAAAAAATAACATTCAGAATCTCTTGAATATACATTTAATATGTGTTAGTGTTTTAATGAAACATTTAATCTCTTTTTAATCTTTAATCTAAACATTTGCTCCTCTCTCTTTCTCTCTTTCAAAGAGAAACAAGAGTTCTAATAAAAAAATATAGGTTGGGTTGTAGAGTGAAAGCTTAAACTTGCTTTCTGATACAGAATAACAAAGCTTCTGGTTCACAAATTAACTCATAGGGCATAACAAAGAAGAAGGAAGCAGTGTAAATAAAAATTCAGCAGCTTCATGGCTTAAAACAAACTCACTACAATCAAAATAACAGCAGGAAAATATATCAGGATTGGATGACACTTAGTAAGTAATTGATGTTTTCTAAAAGAAATCATCCAGGTGAGGAATGCAGCACACCTTGCCACCCAAGTTTGTGGACATATATTTGAATCACAAGAATCTATATAAACTAGAAATAGCACCATGCCTCTGTAGACTTAGTATTCTTATTCTGAGATGCAAGTTTGAGAAAGAAGAATATTTGGAAGCCTGGCACATGCAATGGTGACAAAAAAGAGACCTCATGTCAAACAAAGAGGAAGGCAAGGATCAACATCTGAGTTTGTCCTTTGACATCTGTCTACATGTGTAGAAAAACTAAAAATATAAATACATGTGAAAAGTTTTTTTTTTCCTGGTGGAAGTGTATCTCAGGGGATAACATGATACCAAAGGGATAACACAAAGTCACACTACATCAAAGAATCTCTGCAATATACTTCTTGGGGGTGGGGGTATAGGGAGTGACTGCCTCTGGGCCAAGACACATGGAGGCAGTGGCAGGCTGGCCATGATGACACACTTTAAATGGGAGTATTGAGCATGTACTTAGGAAACAAGTCATCTTGAACATTAGTGACGATGGGGCTGTTACCTCATTGAGTCATTGAAGGTGGGGTAGGGGTGGGGAATGAGAGAGCTCTTTCAGCAGTTCTTAATATGCCCAAAATCTCTCCCTTTTGTTTATTGTCAAAGACAAGGATACAGGAAGGAGTGACTGGTGAACTAGGAGTGGGGAAATTGTGCTCTTTAGACTACTTCCTGCTGTCTGAGGACATCCATATATATATATTGGGAACAGTGTTGATCATTACTATGAAGACATATTTGGGAGTCATAAGTCTCCAGTTTTGTGCCTAAGGATTTGTTCTGTAACAGCTGATTAGTGGTTTGATTAGAAATCTTTTGAATTTTTTGTTGGAGAAACTTAGGTAAAAATTAGTAAAAGCAGGAAAATGAGAAAGCTGGGTGGCAGGAAGGGTAGTATCTGATTCCATATGTGATACCCAAAGGCTCAGAGATTGAGAACAAACCTTTTAGAAGGTTTGTTCATTGACAGTACTTATCTGGATTATGTTTGACCTATGTAGGTTGGATCATAGTCTCATGACTCCCTGAAGCTTACAAGTTTTTTTTACCTTTATAAAAAAAGATAAAAGTTTTAGATATGTTAGGATACATAGATATACAGATGTTTAGATATATCAGGTCTATTTGTAATCTATTGAAGTCCACATTGTAGAGAGAGAGAGCAGTGGACTCGCATCTTTGAGTCATAGTAAATCTTGGAAATCCAAAAGTGATTCTGGGTTAATAGCATATACACATTTTCCAGAGGGCTGAATACGTAGATTGGATGAGATTTCTTTGGCATTTTGAGAAACATTTTCATGTCTATACTTAGAAGACAACCAAAAGAAATTTTAAATTGTTTCTTGTGACTATGGTAACATTAGCAGTGCTTTTCCAGAACTAAATTAAGTGCTTATCAGAAATCCACTGATTAATGTTGTAATTCTTAACTTGAGTATAACAGTAGCAAATAGAAAGAAATCTGAAACATTTTTATTTTTCATATACCTTAAATCACTTTCTTAGTTGCTTACATCTTACTTAACCTTCCATATTCTCAGAGAAAACCTTCTTAGACCTAACAACTTGAATTTACACAATGTAAAACACTTTCTTAGACCCTCACAACTTACTTAATACACTTCCTTAGATCCTCAGAACTTACATTAACTTTAAACTTTTTCATTCCACTCATTTATTGTGAGACACAGGTGCAGTAAGGCAAACTCCTATGAATAACGGAATAGCAAAACAAAAGTTACTTTTAAACCTATTTTTGTAGTCTTGGTAACACTGGAAACTATTTGTCTTTGCTTCTTATATATGTGTGGGAATGTCCAAGGGCTAATCATGTGTTGAAGCTGGTTTCTGAACCCCACATCGCCCCTATGGTTTAAATACAGTAATTGTTCAGCTGCTCCACACCTTAATCCTGGCCTAAACCCAACCAAATTATGAGATATGAACCTTCACTGAAGCAAGAATGCTTTGTTTGCCCTGCAGCCGGGAAACACAGACTCAAACACCATAAGTAGGCAAGGCCACACTCATCATAGAATGTCTCTAACCAATGACCATTCTCTGGGTCACTGGCTCCTCTCCTGCCTGTGCCCCTATATATGTACCAACATCCTATATTAAATTAAGACACCTCCTGACACATGTCCTGTGGGTTCTTTTGCATGTGCATTCCAAGACAAACTCATGGAGGTCCACCAAAGACAAGGCCAGGATTCCGTAGACCAACTTGGGACACATGCCTGAAGGGAGGATTCCACTCGAAAGAGAAGTGAAAAGGCAGAAGAACCGAGAAGGCCCCTGAAGCCTCATAGGAGGATCTGGAGGATGTTTGCTGCCTTTAAACTGACAAATTTACCTTTAGTCTAGTCATCAAGCCATCAAAGACCTGAGAAGGATAAATTGTAGATCCACAACTGGTAGCTTGAACATGAAGGGCTCTCCATAGGCTCCTGCACTTAAGAGCTTGATTCCCAGCAAGACTCACTGTTTTGGAAGGCTGTGGAATCTTTTGAGTTTTTAAAGTGTGTTTATTTTATGTTTATGAGCGTTTTACCTGCATATTTGTCTGTATTCCACTTGTATTTCTCATGCCCACAGAGGACAGAACAGGGTGTCAGGTCCACTTGAATTAGAATTATGGATGGTTTTGAGCCACCATAGGAGTGCTGAGAATTGAACCCAGGTCCTGTGCCAAGTCCAATCAATGGCATTGCTCCCTGTCTCTTCAACATTTATCAGAAACAGATGCTTCTGAAAAATACCCTAAGAATTTTGAAGCCCACATTCAGCAGGATGTAGTCTAATGATAATATCTCCCCCTTTCCCAACCCTTGACTGTTCACCAAAAGTAGAGGTGGAGGTGAGAGAACCACCGCCCTCTAGTGGTGATGGCACTGGGCTTGCCTCTCTGCTTAATGTAATGTTCTCACTTTCCCAGAAGCCCCTTGCTTCCCCTGTTAGATTTAATGAGCCAATCCAGTATTCAGATCGCGACCAATCAGAAAGATCCCCTATCTATTGCTTGTTTGGTTTAAAGGACCCACGTGACCATGCCATGTTCGTTTGCTTGGTTAGCCCTGACATGTCAGAATGTAACCTGTGGAAATAAACTTGCTTTAAATGATCATATGTATATTTCAGTGTCTACTTGAGCTATTTTGTGGACCTAACAGGGGATGTTGTCAAGCACCTCTGCAGCTGGGGTTCCTCCCTCCATGTGGAGCACCCCTCCTCCCCACACAGGCAAAGGCCTTTCAACTGTCCCAGGCTCCGTCTGGATGAAGGCAGAGAGGTAGAAGGTGGTTCTGCCTGTTCAGCCCATATTCTCCTAGAGCTTGTTCTCTGCAGCATCCTCCCCCACTGCCTGCACCACTCCAAGGTCCATGACCAGAACTCTGAGGACCCCTCATTCTGGACTGTGTGATGTCCCTCTTGCCAGGTCCCGCCTTCCTTGTATGCCTCCTCCAGAAACCCAGAAGT
Organism: Cricetomys ansorgei; assembly: GCA_026225945.1. NCBI lineage: Eukaryota > Metazoa > Chordata > Mammalia > Rodentia > Nesomyidae > Cricetomys > Cricetomys ansorgei. Next base: position 255,524 of record JAMJFZ010001360.1, on the reverse strand, counting down.
TGAGCTGCTTGGCCTCAGTGGTAGTGGAAGTATCGTGAGGCCTGGGCTGCTGGCTGCCTGCTCCTAGCCCAGAAATGGTGCTGCACCACCATCTGTTCTTCAAGCAAATCTGATCGTTCCCAGCACTCTGAGCCCTCCCACTGCCTGCTGCCTCTTGGGGCTACTTCTTGTCTCCATAGCTACCCTGCTGGGAACCCAGGCCTCCATCCCCTGTGCTCACCTTGAACACAAATGGTGCCAAGCATAACTACGAGGCTTGACACATTTGTCCTTTTGGAAGTTTGGCCCAGCAAGGCTGGTGACCTCTGGGGTTTGGAACACCCTGTAGAAAATCTCCCACTAGTACTAACATGAACTCCACTACTGGACAGCTATGGGTACCCCAACTTGGTCGAGTGGTGCAGAAATAGCCCCAACTAATATATGTGGCTCCCAGGTGGACCCCTGGAGCCCACCCACAGACTATTCAAATAGGTTGTAAAAAATGCCCTATCAATCCTAGGCCACCGCGAAGAGCTCCATACCCCCGCATATACTATAGAAAGCGCTGCATTCTGCTCAGTTCTTGATTCATCTTCAGCAGTTGTTTCCTCCTGAGTGATGGCAGCCCTGCCCAATAAATATCCTTTGTGATATTTGCTGCATAAAACTGTCATTGGTTTTAAGTAAAGAAGTGTTAAACTGAGAAGCAAAGAACAGTTTAGCTGGGGATATTTCCCCTCAGAGCTGTAATACTTGGGAAACGTCTTCCCTAGGAGCAGATCACCATGGAGCTCTGCACTGTAGCACTGTAACACTCCAGCTCTACAAAGAATACCTTACCTACCTTAGAGCTGTGTGGTCCCTGGACTCCCCATTGCCAGGGTACTTTATACTCATTGTTGTGTGGTCCCTAGGCTCCCTACTACCCTGATATATTTCCATTGGGATCACCTTCCCCTCTTCACAGCTGTGTGGTTCCCCAGATAAAGACCAACAGGCACCTTTTCCTCTGAGAGCTGTTAGCACTTCTCTTAAGGACAATTCCCCAGGTCAGAGCTATGAGGTTCCTTGGCTCCTGAAAGCAAGGACACCTTTTCATCTCCGGCCTAGTTGGAAAAAACAAAACAAAACAAACAGACAAACAAAAAACTGACAGTGTTCTGTGTTTATTGGTTTGTTTTTGTTGTCCTTTTCCCTTGTATGAGTTTCTGTGCTCCCATTGATATTTTCTAGTTACAGGTGGACATCAGTATAAGATAAAGCTAGGGAGAAAATGAAGGAACAGGTAAAGCTGCAGCAGCACATGCTATTTGCAATTATGTCTCTGGGTCTGTCCTCCATCTATAGCCAGGACTCTCACTGAAGCTCTGGGTGCTGTTACTCCCAAACAGCTGGGCTAGAGTGGTGTATGCACTGCCATAAAAACATCATCTTAAAGATAGGGTTAGGATTAGGTTAGGATTACGGGGTGCAGACACCCACCCCCAAAATAGCATGCCACCATAGGTGGTTTTGTTCACCCACCCTCACCCAGGTCCCAATCCTCCAGTGAGATCATGACTCCAAACATAGTAGAACATGAGAACCAACTCTTGAAAGGTTTTCCTCTGATCTGTGTATGCACACACCCACCCCAACACCCACACAACCCAAACACAAGAATAAGAAATTTGTAAAGGTCGTTATGTTCTCCAATATGACATTTCTTCAGAGTACACATTAGGAACCAGAAATGTATGCTTGGTGTTACTGTATTTCTCCCAATATCTCTAAAATCTATAATTTTTCACTTCTCCTATTGATACTGTGATTTAAGTTACCATTGATTATTATCAGAATCACTCCTAAATTCAGTCACACAAGTATCTTTGTGAAAACTAAAGTTGCTTTTTAAACAAGTGTAATTGTCTCTATTCTTGAACTAAAAATGTTGATCTTTCAACTTAATTTACAATTAGGGTTTGAAAGATTACTCCCTCATCTAGCTTCTAATGTCACAGTTCATTCCAAACATACTATTTATGGTTCCCATTCATTTAACATGTCAACATTTTTTACGTGAGAAATTTTATTTTTGTCCTCGATTTTGAACATATTAGCAAATCTTTTGGTCTTGTAATCTATTAGTACACACCAATTCATTTGTATTTGTGCTTACACATATTGGTTTATTATGTGTCTTCAAGTCTTACTGATTCATGCACTTTACATATGTTTCTTATATATTCTCTTTGTTTCCTTAATGTACTCTCTACTAGATGTTTTCCTAAGGGTTAGTGTCTATTAAGTTTTGTCTGAAAATTATTTGTATAAAACTACATTAAGTACTTGGAAGCTGGACTGCAAATATGGTTTGAAAAACTAAATACTGCCACCTGGTGGAAAAAAGACATTACATTAGTATCTAGAAGGTATTTCTTGAATTTTTATTTTCACCTTCCATTGTTAGTATCTTCAATGGTATAATAATTTAAAATAAATTGGCGGATATAATCAGTAAGCAAAAGAAAAAGTATTCAAGATACCAATGAACATTTTGGAGTGTGTTTAATTAGATCAAGTTATATTCTAACAAATTTCCAATACCAAATTATTTTTGCCCATGAGGCAAAGCTAAGGAGCTAGTTTCTTCTTGGACAATTATGCAAAGCAGTTTCCTTATATGGGATGTTATCATTTTATATTGTAGTCTCAAATAAATGAGACCTATCCATGTAATCCAGATCTGGTCACATGGATTGAAAAATAATCACCTTTCTAATTAATTATGCTTTTGTTAATGCTATGTAAACTTCTCTGACTATTGGAATTCATTTGTGTTTGAAATTTAGAAGCCTATACTTTCTTTCTTTTCTTTTTCTTTTCTCTTTTTTCCTTTTTCTTTCTCTTTGGGGGAAAAACAAAAGACTTTGCCATCAGCAGGGTTGAAACTGGAATCCAGCATCAGCAGAAGCCTGTAGTATTCAACTGAGGGTCCTCTCCCTCTGGTCTGGCTTTTCTACTTTTTAAAGACTAAGGTATGTCCCAAGAGAAAAGTTGTCAAATTGTGAAGTGTTTCCAGGCAACAGAGTCAGTCTTTCTATCTTTTTATTTTGCTGAATGTTGGCCTTCTCTAGGGAGGGAGGGTACTGCAGTATTTGATAAATCTTGAATTATATCAAAGTGAAGAATGAGTCTTTCTATATGGCCTTTGTAATAAGAGCTGCTCACCAAAATGAATGCTTGAAGTGCTAATCAGCCTCATTATCTCTTAGTTAAAAACTTTAAAGCTTCTGAATGCTGCATGTGACCCCTTAATACATTTCCTCATGTTGTGGTGACCTCAAAACCATAAAATTATTTTCATTGCTACTTCATTCTATAATTTTGCCACTGTTATGAATCATGATGTAAATATCTGATATGCAAGCAGATAGTCTTAAATGACCACCAGAAGTAGCCATTTGATTTCCAAAGTGGTCACAACCCACATATTGAGAACTGTTGCTTCAAATGCTTAGTAATTAAAAAATTCCTTACAGGGTTATTCACAAACTAATCTTTATACACATTCCTGGATAGTCCTTATTCAGTTCCTCATTCATTTCTCTTTCCTGAAACACTTACTCTCACATGCACGTGCGCACACCCACCCACCCACCCACACACACACACATATGGACACATGGTTGAAAATAAAATCTTCAAGCACAAGACTACAAAGACTATGTGCCATTGGCCACATCAACACATTGTATACACTTTGATGACTTTTAGTCTGTTCTTTTTGTCTTTCACAAAGAGAAGTTGTTGAGTTGTCACACAGTTCTAGAAGTTTAAGAATGTGATATTGATTCCTACTCAGCCCTGAGCTTGGCTTTGGTAAAGGGCCTTGCTGGAAGCAGTCACAGTAGAGGTACATGATCAAAGGGCAAGATTACACAGTAAACAAGAAAATACGGAGATGCAAGTGTCAGACATTATACAGCTTATTTTTGTGGAAATAAATTGAGTTCCATGATCTCTTGAATACTGAGACAGGATCAAGCTTCCAGCGCATGAATTTTGGGAGACAGGCTTAAGCCATATCCATAACTAAATTATAATGTCTAACAATTCCTCATATTGTTCTAGTGAACTCTTATAATCTTAAAAGATTTTGCTCAAACGTTACTTCAAGATGCTCAACCTTTCTTAAATATTTTCATGTGAATCTTTCTCTCTAAAAACCTCAGAAACATTCTCTAGATACTTTACCCAAATTATTTTCTTGGACCTGTTTTTTATACTATCTGTCTCATGAGAGCAGAGGCTATAGATTCTATCTTTAAAGCTAGGTGATTATTATTTTGAGAAATAATCTGATCCCCACTAAATCTTATAAAAGTGATTGTTAAAAGCATCAATATTAGGTATATGTTGATATTCAAGCTGTTATAGACAATTTCCTTTATTTAATAAGGGCTCCAACTTACCCCCAAGCCTCCATAGTCATCCATTAGGGACAGCCAAAAGATGTAGTTCTCATCAGTACAGTGTAACTAGACAAGTTATGTGACACATGTTCCCACTTCCTTATCAGGGAAGCACTTGTTATTTGTCTTGTCATTCCTGTTTCACACCTGGGACTGGGTGACAACTGGCCAAGTCCCCGTACATTTAGAGACAAAACTGATGATGGCTGGTCAACTTTGACATCTGGGACCTGCACAGCATGGAGACCAGAGCTGCCAGTTCTCACTGCTCCAGATTTCCATGTCAAGGAGAATCAGTCCTGTCATTCAAGCCTTTCAAGTGTTTTGGGGTGTTTCTTATGACACATTGGTATACATTCTGATATGTTTTCAAATGCCAATCTTATTCTATGCCACTTAAAATTTATTGTCAGCTCTCCACTTGGAAATTATTTTCCTTCTGGATTAAGCAGTAGGATACAACCTAAAAAGAGGTTCCGCAAAACACTGAAGTATTATTCTATAACGAGCTTTAAAAACACGTAAAATTTCTACTAATTGTCTACAGAGTTCAAATCAACACAACACTAAACAGAAAAGCTCCATATAATCTTCAAAAGTATCCTCATTTCTGAAGACACTCTCTTGCTCTTAGCTTCTGCATCTCTTTCTACACTCTTTACTTTCTTTCCTTATGCACTCTTTCTTACCTGTCTTCAAACTCAGTCTTGTCTCATAATCTAGGAAAAGTCTTGACTTTAGATGTGTGGGAAGGAAAGCAGTCCAAACCAGCAGTTGCTAATGGTTAGCCAGGCCTTCAGCACCACTAAGATCTTTGTATTTTCACTCTGAAATCCAAAGTTCATCCTTCATTCCATCAGTGATAAAGGCAAACACATTTAATAACCCTGAATGCTAGGCAGCTCAAATAATCCATGCAAGGCTCATGTCCTTTTCTACACTGGCCTCAATCTTCATACAAGTTCCCCTTCTGAAACATTGTGGCTCACGTCCTCACCTGTCACTCTTCAGTGACTATCCTCTAGGCTGGGCCAGATCCTGTCTTTCTATTTGTGCATTTCTTTACCTGATAAGTTGGCTCTCAATAAAGCATGCAATCTCTATCTGTACTCACTATTAGCACTGTGCCCAATGTTCACAGATGATAATGTCCTGAGTTGTTTTGTTTTGTATTTTTTCTGCTCCTTGTAGTTATTGAGTCAGCAATGGCAATTTCCTACATTTAAATACTATTGATTAATGACTTCAAGTTTTTCGTAATATACTATATAGTATAATGATTTAATGACACACACATACACACACACACACACACACACACACACACACACACACACACATATATGCCATGAACAAAAATGGGAAAGGAGTAAGTCAGCTGAGCACTGGCATCCCCTTTTCTCTGCTATCTTGTCAGACGTGTGAATCTCATCACTCCCAACAAGGGACCTTCCCCCAAGGATTCATAGTACTCTCAACATCCATGAGCCATGTTCAGTTGTATTTGAATAAATTGTCATCTCAGTGATGGGGAAAGCAAGTACAGTCAGGTTGTTACCCATAAGAAGTTAAATCTTCTATGAAAATGTAATTATTATTTCTAAAATGACACAATAGATTGAACAATATTGCTTAATATACTTCAATTGGCTATGTAAAGACTACTAATAAAATGTAGTGATTTAGTTCCAATTCCATGGACTTCTAAAATGTGTGTAGTATGCTTAGTGAGAATGTATACCAAGGTATATGGATTGGTATAAATAATGAGATATGTATGGAGGAGATAATGATGTCCTTTGTGCTCTATGAAAAATCTCCCATTGTCTTTAAGTATGAGAGCTATGCTATGGGAGGAAGATAGTCTATTATTCAATGACATGAAGACTGAATATGCTAGTGATTTGCAAAACATTACAGGACTTAAATAGTGACACGCCTCATCAAGTCTTCTAGGAAATTCTTCTCCATTTTAAGTCATGAGAGGTCCTTTCTCAGCAATTTCTTTTGTAAGCCCTAGCTGAAGTGAAGAAAAATAGAGTAATACACCACTCATCTATCCAGCTAGACCTACCTAGAATTTTGTTTAGAAATAACTTTCCTTTTGTCTTTCATGTTTCTTTTTTCTTTCACGATCATTATTGTTCTAATTTTAATCTAGAGCTGTCATACCTTTTCTAATGAGATGAGAAATATTCCATTTCTTTCAGTAATCCTCAATTTGAAATTATGTGATAAGAGGATATTATTGCTATTTTAATTTACAGTAATTATATTCTGTCTAGTGAAAAGAGAAATATTTTACCAATTTTCTCACTAATCTGTAACCTGGAATTATATTTCACCTGAATCTAATTGTTTCTCAATTGCAGTAGTATGTTTCATTTTCTTGAGAATGAGTTGATTTCCTTTCTGCTGTAACTTTGCACAACAGCACAAGTAGAGAGACACAGAACTGTTACTGCTTCAGTTGTACATAGATAGCATAGGTCATGTCAGCAGCTTCACTAAAATATTCAGTCAATCAACACCCACCTAGTGGTCCGATGACGTTTTCAATAGTCTTTTAGGTGCTGTTAATGCCTATTTGGAGCATGGATATTTGTTTACTCTCTTCAATAATGATGAAAGAAATATTTCACAATTAATAATAACTTAAGTAACAAATTAATATTTAAGAAATACAAATATTCCTGTAAGCCAAGTTAAATTCTCTCTAAACTTACAAATTTATTACTTTCTTAGAAAGAGGGACCAGAGTATAAGGTGAAATTTAGTGACAGTTTTCTTAATATTAAAACAATAACCATGCTGAATGTGTCTCAGAAACCCTTTCACATTTGGGATATTTCTGTTCTTACAGATTAGTATTATCATTAAAAAGAAACAACAACAACAAAACCCCACAAACACAAATAACCATGGTCAACACAGGACAGTTAATAACATGGTGAGATATTTTTCATACTATCCTATCAAAAGTTATACTACACATATAATTCTCTGTTATGAAAATAAAATTTAATAGTAATGACAGAAATTTTCACTTGAGGACCTTTATGGACTGAGGAGTCCCATGATATCCAGTAGCACATTCCTCCTAAAAGCTTTGGATCCAGTCTACTCTCTCTTCTGTGGCTTACTTAGGAATTGTCACTTGGCAAGTTTGAATCTTTAACATACCAGAGTCTGGCGAAGTGCTCCAGCACTTAGCATTATTTTCTGATTTCATGCAAATGTGTGTTTCTGAGAAAATAGATGATCATCCCAATGGAGACATAAATGTCTTAGTAGTAGATTTTCTCATAATAGATTACACCATTATACCATGCCTAATAATGAATTACCACTCTGGGCAATATATTTATTTGGTATCTGAAAAAATAAAATGAAAAATACTGGGTTTGGGGAGATGACGTAGTGGAATATTTAGTAATTTCTCTTCACCTGGCTTAATCATTAGATATAGTGAATATTTAAGTAAAGCCTTTGCATCTGGCTTTATAGTGAAATGATTTCGTAAACCCACTATATCTGGCTTAATCATCAGAGATTAAGAAACTGTTTTATCGCCTTGTTTGGGCCTTAAAGATGTGTGATACATTGTGATGTATACAGTTGTTCTGAGGGAATCTACAGCTCTGCTAACCTTGGTCATAAGATATTCAAGGCACACCTGAAAGTCTTACAATGATCAAAAGAGACTCAGGAGTTCATGGATTTTTTTACTACTTCAGAAGAGTAGGGCAAAAACTTTGGTTTATGGAACTTTGTTCAGCTCTAATTGCTTTCTGTGTAGAAAGTAAATATGTTTGAAAAGAGCAAGCCAGTGTCAGTCTCCAGAAGGTTGCCCCCTCTGTTCCTTCCAGGCTTTGATTCCTGGTGTATTTCCCTTTCTTCTGCAGCACTAGAAAAGATGGCTTTCTAAGTAAAGTGCTTGGCATGCATGCATGGGGACCCAAGTTTCAAGTTCAGATCCCAAGCTCATGTCAAGAGAAAATAAGAAAGCTAGAACTGGGGAATGTATAAACATTTGTAGCCTGGAAGGTAGAGACAGGAAAATCTTCCAACAAGATTAGTGAGCTTCAGATTCAGTGAGAGTCCTGTTTCAGAAAATAAGTTGGAAAGCAATAGAGAAAGACCTTTGGCTTCGACATGTACATGTATACTTATACTTAAGCACAGACACACATGAATTTGTACATATCATTAAAGTTACTTTAGCATAGACATTGATATTATCAGTTTTACTTTTATCATATTTGGCCTATGAATGCCATTTATGAGCAACATGTTTGATAAAGAAATTAAAAGGATGACACTCAGATACAATACTTAGGGTCAAAGGAATTATGAGTCTAGAAATCAATTAGAAAGTATTTTAGAAAAAATGCTTTTTTTTAAAAGAATTTCAGCATCCATGATCACAGATACTATGTTAATTTTCTTGTTTATACAAAATGTTTATAGAAACATTTTTATTTTTATACAAGTGTTTATGCAAAAATTTTGTACAAATGTTTATACAATGGTTCGTAGAAAAAATTTGCATAAATGTTTATACAATTGTTTGTACAAATTTCTAATTATAGCCCCAATACACAAATAAGACTTACCATGCTCCCCTCTCAGAAATGAAAATTTAGACATTTCTACTTCTTTGTCTAGGGATAGCTCTTAAATGACATTGATGGTTACATACAATGTAAACATAAGTGCTTCCATGGATAAAACTGAAGTTAAATATTTGAGCATCTCCATAGTCATTTGATTAGAATAAACTTTAGAAGCAAATTTGGTGCCACAAAAGATTGATAATCTTTAAAGCTGTGAATATAGGTTGGTAAAGCATGCCTTTGGAAATTTTGGTCATTTTATGTTCCTTCTGAGTTGTATGGATAGCTGTTTCGCTAGATAATGGCAGACATTTTTGAACACGTTCATTTGAATCTTGACAAAATATGGAAAACAGACGCTCTGAAATTTCATGTAAAGGAATGGTTCTGTGTGAAAGCTAGTGTCCACAGTCCATAGGCTACATTCAGAGGCCTGTATGGTCTTTATGGGAATACTGGGATTAAAGGTGTTTGCCACCATTTCTTTGTGAATACTGGATTAAAAGTGTTTCTACATTTCATCCAGATTACACAGGCCTCAGAATTCAGCCCCTGGACTGTATCTGGTGTCGCATAGTCCTATGTATTTAAGCCAGGTCTAGTGTCCCATGGTTCTATGAACATGAGCCATGTCTAGTGTCACATGTTCTGTGTACTTGAGCCATGTCTGGTGTCACATGGTTTGATATCTGGAGTCACAAACACAGGGTTATGTCACTATGAAGAGAACATGCAAGTCACTGCATTAAGTACATATGTGTGGCTCTTTTATACCTGCACAGTGCTTTTACTCTGGCTTGCTCTTTGCTTTAATTATTGGCAACTCAGTTTGATAAACTGAAAATTAATTCCTTTTGATTTGCAATTAGCCTATAGCTATCCTTCTTTTGGACTTCTATTGAAATGAAAATGGCAGTGTGTGATTGGAAACAATAAGAACGTAGGGATTTAGTCTAAAAGGTCAGGGTTCAAATTTGTAACCAGGTATTGTCATCCATAAATTTAGACAACATTGTAGGTGAAGCACGCTCATTAGTTCTTATTATCATACAGTGATTTCTTTGAAAATTGAAATGTCTAGCTCTTTGTTGTTGCAAAAATGACTTATTATTCAATGTTATATGACCAATAAAACAAGAAAATGTGTAAATTTTTGAGTCATAAAAATAAAAAATTACATCTCAGATATGTTGCTAAGTTAGGGGACAGACAACTGTCAGTTCTGCTATCCCTTAAATAAGGGTCCACTCCTTACTTAAAGGACTCTGAATCAGAGAAAACACATTAACTATCAGGATAATTTTTGTATGCAAGCCTGATTATTGATAAAAAAATATGTACGTACTTTCCACCAACATTTATCATGTGGATATATTATCATATTGGTCATTTGGGTGCTCACTGTGATTAGAATCTGCAATGTCCTGAAGATCTGTATGTGAAATGCTTGATGCTACTGAGAAGCAGCACAGATATTAAGAGATGGGCCTAGAGGCAGGTGTTCAGATTATTATGACCTTTAATGAGATGGTGGGATTTGAACCCTCTCATTTTTGTTCCTTTGAGACAGGGCCTCATGTATTCCAAGCTGGCTTCCAACTCTCTAGTAAAGGTGACTTTGAACTCATTGTCTTCTTAGTGTCACTTCCTGTCCCGGGGTTATAGTCCCTTGCCACACTTTCAGTTGATGGGATACCAAGGACTGCCCCAGAGTATCGGGCACACTAAACAAGCACGCTAGGAACATAAATGCCTTCCTATCCTTCCCTTCTGCTCTTTATGCCTCCTGAAAAGAAGGTGACTGAGAAGGTTTTGTGACACTACATGCTTCCAATATGATGTGTCACCACAGGGCCAAAGAATTAAACTGATGGGCATCTCCCAGACTGAGAGCCTACTAACCATCCTCTCTCGTGCTTTACATTGGTACAGTATTACTTACATTGACAGAAATTTAACATAACACTCAAAGAAAAGAAAAAAATAACTGATGCCCTAAGCCAGTTTCAGCGATTGAACAAAATACTTAACATAGAGTAAAAAGAGAAATTTGCAAACTCTAGTGACAGACTTCATCCCATCTAGCTACTTATAAGCACATGCCTGTTTTAAGTTGGTGTCAGTAGCCTATATTCATCATGGAACATGATGGCTAAAGACTCTCTTCCTAGTATTCTCATCTTCGTTTCCGTGTGTGTAATATGTCTAGTTCTTCTAATATTTGTTTTATAAATAATGATTACGAGTGTGATTATCTTGGACTTAGGAATTTTGTTTTGTATGTAATTTCTAAATTTCTTGAATAGAGGATGTATAATTTTTATTGAATCTTGGCTTTTCAACATATATTTCTAGGAAGCTTTTGTTTAACTGTTTCCTCTGCTTCAAGGATCACATTCATGCCTGTGTGGTCTGTATTATTTCATAGCTCACAGATGGTCCTTCTTACTCAACCACTTTCCTCTCTCTTCAGTTTGAATAGTTTCTATTGTTCTTTCTTATCTTACTTTTGCAACATGTAATCTCCTATTATTCCTTTCTAGTTGTGTCCTTTATACTTTTAGGAAACTTTTTCTTTAACACAAGATTCAACTTATTCCATTAAAAATATTTTCTACTTATCTTCTCACTATGTTCCTTTTACTTATATATTTGTAGAGACTTAGGAAATTAGTGCACATTTTCCTTTCAATGTTATTATCGTTGGAGTTGTGTTTTTACTGAGTATTCTTTTGGATAGTAATAAATTATTTCTGTTGAAAAACATCCATTAACTTTTATTCGGCATTAGATAGTGAATTCTCTTGGTTGAAAGTGTGGATTTTATTATTTCCTTGAAAGAAGTTTTAAAGGGGAGTGTTTCAATGCTGGGGATCAAGCTCAGGGTCTTGTGCATGTAAATAGTGTCTGAACCACTCGGAGACATCTGAAGTTCTCATTTTTGAGAGGATATACTCTGTAGGTCAGGAAAGCCTTGATCTTGACCTATAGTCGAAGCTAGCCTCAGTTTCATGATCTTTCTCTTCTGCTTGCAGAGTTATGAGACTATAGTCATTGGCTGAGTTTGCTGTTATGGAGCTCCAGTTCCAATTAGTGTTGGTGACAACTGCATCCCAATGTCAGGAGAGAGAGGCAAGCATCAGTGCCTGTGCTAGGCTAGCACCCTGGCCAGTGGCAAATCGAGCAGCCCTTTAAAATGGCAGTTCCTGCATACCAGTAGAGCTCCACCAGGGCAATGCCCAGTTCCTCTGTCTTTATGGAAACCTGGTTTACCAACATCAGCAATCAGGATAGCCTAAGAACCTTTATATACAATTCTATGAATGATTGTGCCTTTATTGACCTTACCCATGCCTCTCTGATTAGCAAGTTTTAGACAGGCTGATTGTAGTGTCTAGTAAGCATAGACCAAAGCTATTGCATCACATCTCTTCTGCACCATCCTACTTTGTCCATAAGAACCCACTTCCCTACAAAATAAACAGGATTATCACCATGTTAGAATTTCCCCTGAGTCTGTTTCTTGGGCTAGTGACTCTGTCAGCCTCAAATCTCCTCAGGAACCCTGCTCTGACAAAAATCCACAAGTTAATACACCCATATTTTGTGCTTGAATTAACTTTTTTCTACAGTAATTTAGTACCACCACAAAGATTTGACTCCTTGGATCTTTCCTGAATATCCCAAAGGTTCTGCTGAATTATTAATTTTGCACACCAGTTGTTATGTCCTAGATAGTTATAGATTGTCTGTGTAACTCTGTCCTTTCTGGAATTCTGCCCTATTGCTAGCTGAACCTCAGTATTGCCTTTTGATTTTTATCCTTCTGTCTCAGAAAATTCCAATGTTTTGTTCATGTTTTGCTCTTGCTCTACAGTTCAGAATGTCTCTCTGGAAAGAAGCTGGGTAATCATAAAACTCATTTGGTTTCTCCTTAGAAATAACATTTTTATCTCATGTCCAATATCTGAAAGTCATTTCACATATATTTGTGCTATATTCTATTTGCTTCTGTAAAGAAGGAGATTAAAGTTTTCTTATTCTATTATGGATGGTAATAGACATCTCAACCCAGTAATTTCTTTGTGTCTGCTGCTGAATGCTTTTAATATTTACATTTTGTGAATATAGTCATGATGTATGCAATTCTTCAATCTATGGTCTAACATTCACCAAATCCTACAAATGAGAGGTTGATCTTTTTAATTATTAACACGTAATACTATTGCTTCTTCCAATTTAGAATTTATCTCTTTTCCTTCTTGTAGTCACTGGTGAGGAGATGAAAGTATAAAGAAGACCTTATGCTTCTTAAAAATATACAAAATATCAGTGTGATGGCCTCCTCATGGACACTGTGGTTAATCTTCTATTTCCAGATCAGGAAGGAGATTTGCTTGGTTCAGACACTAATCCCCATAGGGCCTGCTGTGGCAAATTGGTGCTCATGTGATTCAAAACAGTCATGAAGAGTTTTGAAACAACCAGAACAGACCTTTGGATGGTTGCTTGCTTGGTGCTTTTAGCTATTCTTTGTAATATCCAATTTCAAAATATATTTTTCTCCTTAAAAATACTGTACCACATGAATCAGATTACTGGTAGATTTTAATTAACCCATATATTTAAATGATAAACATCATTTTTATCTGTTTTATTGTTACTCTGAGTGTGTGGTGTACAACATGGGAAGGATTTGTTTCTTAATAAAATATGTACAATATTAAATAAGTGTCCATTTCATGTAGTTAATTCTTTAACAAATATATATCTAATATGTTTAATTTTACTGTTGTTTTGGGCTAATGCAGATAAAGATTTGATATATATTTTGTGTGTGTGTGTGTGTGTGTGTGTGTGTGTGTGTGTGTGTGTGCACGCATGTGAATGTAACTCTGTAATTATATACTCTCCATCCAATCAAATAATGTGAAGTGGAATTTGATATAAAATTATTTAAACCTACTGAGGTTATTATCACTCTTCTCTTCTTTGTCCCCCCAATTATAGAAAACATAAATGAGATGCGTAAATTGAGAAGTACCTACTGCATGTCTGTGTGTAATACAAATTATTTTATTTGCTGGGGATTTAGCAATGAATAGGGAAGGCATGGTTTTTGTGGTCATGGGACTCACTGGAAGGAGATGCAAATGAATAACATACAAGTAAGCAAGACAAAAATAAGAGCCAGAATATACAGTAAAATAGAATGCAGTACTAAAGAATCTTCTTGAAGGTAAATGCTGATTGTGGACATAAAATTTGAGCTGGGGTATAAATGATAAACAGTCCCATATGTGAAACAGTTTGGCAGAAGTCCTAAAGAAAGTACACCACAGGAAAACAACCATCCCTCTCCTCCAGAAAAACAGAGGATGGAAAAGTCAGACCATTAATTTGGATTAATAGAGCTGTATTAAGAGCTACAGAAACAAAAGATGATGTAAAGCTTCGCAGTCTATCTTCCCAAATACTGCATGATTTAGAAAATGATTTCTTCTTAGCACACCTTCTTATGACTGCTTTGATTTTTCTATATAAAATATGTCAACACTGTTTCTCTCTTTCCTACACCTTCAAGGGTACATCCCATTTTAAATGTCTCAAAGGAGCAGATTTCCTACCTTTCCCAGGCCCTTCCCAGGTCAGTGAGACAGTCTGGAAGACAGTGGGTCCTGGACAGGTGTGCTCATTGTGATACACATTACTCTACTCGCCTTCACACTGAGTTGAATGGACTGTGGGAAGTGCCACCTTTCTTTACCCAGCACTCAGACTTGCACAGCTATATTCTAGTGAAGACCTAGCAGGCTAGGTTATGTGCACAGTGCACAGCAAACTCTCAATTTTCAGCTGCCAAAAGCCTGGGACAGCTCTCTAAAAATGCTTCACACTTCACTGTCACTGATGACAAAAAGCAGAGGTGATCAAAATTCCCAAGTGTAATACATGCCAGCTGTAAATGACTGTTTATTAAGAATGTGTCCTTTTCAAGAGTAATTATGAATGGGAAATCTGAGTGCATTTTTGAACCCATCTGTTTGTTGCTTAGCTTACAAAAATATTGTTAAATGATTTGAAGACCAGTTCTGGTTCTTTCCCACACTCTTTTATGTATTGCATAATTTCTATCCACTTAGAACATTTTGAATATAATTTCTTTAAATAACTATTTTGAATTGGCTCTGTAATGTTTAAATGGCATTTCAAAAAGCAGCAATATAATTTTTCTGTACCAATAATTTGTAACCACTGTTGTTAATGCAAAGAACAATTACACACAGACACACAAACATACACATAGACACACACACACACACACATACACACTCTCTCTTTAGAACCACTTTTGTTAATGCAAAGACCACCCCCACAGTTTTATGGTCTGAAGTTTGTGGTATATTGTCTTCTTTTTGCATGATAGAATAAAAACATGTGTATGGATGACTTGAATAATTGATGATATGAGTGTGGTTAGGATAGCTATAAGATGTCGCCTTCTAGATAAAGCTATCAGATAGAATGTCATAAAAGTCCCCATTCTGACAACATCAGGGAAAGATGGAGAGAAGTCCTGGCAGTCCAACCACTCATTTTATGTGAATGAAAGGCAAATATTGCCTTGAATAAGCAGGTTTGAAGCTTTATAGATGTGCAAAATTTAAAGAAGTAAATTAGTCCTCTCTTATGTATCACACTACAAGAATAAAAGCTTACAGTTGGGTTCTGTCAAGATTTTTAATAAAAATTACTTCTTTTCACTGAATTAACACAATGTCCTTAAAAATGAAACATCAAACATGTCTTTGTGATAATTTATATTTTTAAAAATCCGAGATGACCACTCAGAGCTGTGAAAGTAGTATACCACTATAGCTCATCAAGAGAGACATGAAGATGCTTTCATATGGGAGCCCTGCCAGTCCTCAGTAGAGGGAACCACAGTCCTGGGGAGCACCATATTCAAATGACAGTTAAACCCTGAGTGGCTCAGCTCAGGTGGCTTTATTATTTCAGAACTCCTCAGGTGCAGATCATTAGCAATCAACATTGTCCACAGAAATCCACACCTGCAGACAACGCAAAATTCCAAGACCTAGGCAAAACTTTACCCAACAACGCAAAAACACTATTTTAAACACAACAAAATAAACTTTTCCAACAATTCTGCTTTTCTGTATAAGCTAATCAAAAAAATCTGCTTTATCTCTATATAATTTATCCCTATACCAACAAAGCTATTTATAAGAGGAAAAATCATGAAAGGTGGTAATTCACCAGATCCAGTGAAACCAAACATCTATCAAGCTTTTCACAATGTCTTGGACAGCACGAAAACATTTTCAGTGTCCCATTATCTGGAATTCACTCATGATCTTCTGAGCTCCTCCAAAGTCTTGGGTCACTTCTCTGGTTCTGTCCTCTACAACACACAGCTTGTCCTTCAGGTTCTGATTGGCTACACTCCACTGCTGCTGCTGTTCTTGGTGGTCATCCCATGGTACTGGCATCTTCAGGATGCTGCTGGAGTCCCTTCCTGCAATGGGGCTGCACTTTCCCCAATAGCCTCTCATAGGCCTGTAAGTCCTGCTTATCAAGTTGAAAGGTAGCTAAATAGGCCATGAGAATGGATCTGAAACAGAAACACTGTATATTTGAGCTCTGTCAGGAAACAAAGCTAAGCTTTATTCTTGGTTACAGATTCTCATACCCTCTTTCTCAGAGCTGTACATAGTTACCCAGGTAATGGTCACGAGTGACAAATCATACATACATGCAAACAAGAAGTAATGATCACAAGGAAAAAAGCATACTCACAGTCACAAGATTCTTACTAGGTGAAGCTAAACATTCCTGGAGAAGGGGAGTGTTCCTTAAGCAGAACAAGCTGTCTCCAGGCAAGTCTTGTTTTATGACCCAGCATTGCTCAGCCAGTTTCCCAATTGATAAATAAGTGTATAGCAAAAAGCACACAGCAGAATTTAGGCCTAGAGTCAGGGGACCTCTCCGCAATAGGCTGTCTTCATGGTGACGAGCTTTAACTTTTCTGCATGCGTCTTTCATTGGGGCCATCACTGCTACTTTGGCTTTACCTTCACTAATGGCCTCTTCTGGCCTCTTATAATGCCAAACCTCAGATGCTCTCCAAAGATCACTTCATGCCTTCAAAACCAGCACCAGCTGGGTGACTCTTAACAGTACCAAGTTCAACTTGCAGCAAGAGTTACAACCTCGGCCACTTCTGGAAGACAGTTTCTGTGTGCTGACCTTGAGGAAGCACTTTCCAGATTTTGAGATAGGGTCTGGTTTGCTGAAAAAAAAAACTGGTCACTTTTTCTGCAGGAAGGGTACCCTTGTGGGTGGATTCTCATCACCATCATCAGTATCTGGACCACTTCTCTTTCCCATAGTCTGGTTTGTAGAAAAAAACTGTTATGTTTCATTAAGAGTCTTTTTGGTCTAATCTGCAGCTTCCACAGCAGGAAGGGTTCCTGGGCTGATGGGTAGAATCTCCTGTTGAAATGTTCTGGCATGCTGGAGTTTCTTCTCACCACCACTATGGGAAAACATATACACTTCTTCATAGACCTCAATCACAAGACTAAATTGGGCTTCCCACACATAAAAAGCCACCAACAAACTCAGTTTATAGAAAAGTACACTATATTTTTTGCTTACTGTGTCCTGGATGCTTCCAGTGCCAGTAGTGGGAGGGAACATTAGCTCCATGATCAGGAAAAGCAGTCAAAGCTTTGCTTCTTCCCTGATCCCAGCTGAACTCTGTTTTCACCATGACAATGTCTTTCTCTAAAGGCCTCTCTTCTGTGGCTCTCACTTTTGAGTCCTTTTTCTCACTTAATTTTCACAGCTTTCCCTTCATAGAGCCTTATTTCCTTCTCATACTCATCTTCCCTCAGGAGACTTCCTTCACTGTGTTTGCATATATCTGTCCTCTAAGAGCTGCCCTGAGTGTACTTTACCAGACATTGCAAGGTCTGGAGTTTCTTTTTCATTCTTCCTTGTCTCCATGTTGGTGTACCCACATTGGTACACCATTTGTAGTACACCACCATGACTCACCAAGAGGACAAGGAGATGTTTTCATATGTGGGAGCACTGCCAGTCTTCAGCAGAGGGAACCACCATCCTGACCAGACATACTCATTGATGCTGAAACCCCAAGCTTCTCAGCTCAGGTGCCTTTATTCTTTTAGAACTCCTCAGGTGAAGATCCTAAGCAATCAAACATGCCCCCCACAGAAATCCAACACCTGCAGACAATACAAAATACCAAGACTTTGACTTTTACAGCCTAGCTGTAACTTGGCAAGTCTTTTTTCCAGGTTCCTCAGTGACCTTTGCAATCAGGAAAAGTGAGTTTGAAAATTTTCCTTTTACCTCAGTGTTAAGAGCATCTGTGTTAGAACAAGTATCTATGCACTAAATACTGATTTATACAAGAACACTTAAAGTAGTCAAAGCATACTTACTGAATTTGTCATGTGTTAGGTATGGTGCAGATGATTCTCTGCCCTCATGCAGTTTATTGTGCATTGAAGGGCTGCAGCATATCAGAGTTAATATATAATAGCGTGTATTCCTGTGTTCAATCAGAGGGAATGCTTTAAAAGAAAGCATACCTAAGCTGACATCTGAATTATACATAGGATTTGGCTGGAAGAGTGCTGGAAATATTGAAAGAAAATCTCTCTTGGATAAAGGCACCTCCATGTGAAGAACCTTGGTGTGGAGATAGCATCACTCATCGTGAGAAGTGAGAGTAGTTAATGTGACTAAATCAGTAGCTGCTGATTGTCAGGAATTTATTGCTTAGCTCAGCATACTCCAACAAACTGCCTCAGACAGTGTGCCTTAGACAGCATCTAATTATTTTTCACAGTTTAAGGTCTGGGAAGTTTAACATCAAACACGAGCAGATTGGCATTACTAGCTAAGTCCTACTTATCTTCCTGATCTTACAAGGATGCTAGTACCACCACAAGGACCCCACCTGCTAATGGCAGCACTTCAGAAGTTAGAGTTTTAACATGTGCAGTTTGGGTTCCTGGCTTCCAAATGTTTAGACCATAACAAATGGCGATTTTCTCTTTCTCATTTTTGACATTCTCATGTCAAAATACATTATACTATTATTCTTATTTTCTTGTTTTTGATTATGTGGTTGTTTGTTTAATAAATTTGCAGTTTTTAGTCCAGATTGACCTCCAACTCACAATCATGTCAAAGCTTCTGGAATCACAGGTGTTTACCCCTATTCCCAGCCTTAAGCATATTATATTGGCAATTGCTATAATAGTTGTGTGTAAGACCTTACTACTATATGTTCATTAGCAAATCTTTAAAACAATTGCTTTTTATACTACGCTTATGTATTTATTTTGTGTTGAATGAGGGATAGGGTGCAACCTGTCCTGAGAAGATGAGAACTCAGGGGCAGGGAGTGGAGAGAGACGTGAACTCAGAGCCTTAGGCTTGTCAGCAAGAGCCTTTGCCTGAAGAGCCTTCTCTCCAGCCCTAAAACAATTTTTTATGTCTATTTCCTTCCAGATAATTTTAAAGCAGAATTTTTAATTTCTTTTTTTCATTTCAAAAGTGCTTTTCCTCATCCACTTTGGTCTAATGCTAAAAAATTAATATGAGGCTGATAAGATCATGCAAACTGTAGAAAGGAATGTTTTGGTGTGATAGTACCATGAATAGAAGGACTAATCCAGGACAAAGTCACTTTTACTGCTTAACATTTTAATTGGACCCAAAAAGATAATTATCTTCAGCTGTTTCTTTTCATGTTCCTTTCTAAATCTCTCTTGCTTACAAGTGGGGAAAATAGGCTGAAATTCTAAGAAGACTAAAAATCATAATCTAAATGACTTATTTCACACACAAAAAAAAAACCCTAAAATGCTAGAGTGATCAGTGAGAATCTAATCTGGAAGCAGAAACTACAAAATATGAACTGAGAAATTTTAGTATGAGAATTCTATTTGAGGAAGAAAAGAAAGCATGGTCCACAGTTTTATTTGTAATTGAAAAAATATCAAAGCTGGAATTATTAGTTAGAGTCTAAACCAGAATAGGAGCTATAAAATGCACGCTGATAAATTTTAGTATGAGAATTATCAGCTTTAACAGGAGACTGCTAAGATGTTAAGCAAATCTCAAGCTTATCTCTGAGCTAAGGGAGAGTGGCAAGTAAGGAGCAAGCATAGAAGGTTGGCGAATATCACTGTTGATATTCAGACCTTGATAGAGAAGCTATGGCTATCACTGTGGAGAAGTGTGCAGTGTTACACAGTTGGAAATGGTGTATATAGATTTGGGGAATATAGACAGTGCTGATGGACCAAGGCTTCAGAGCAGGCAAAGCAGAGCACTGTCAGGGTGGTTCAGTGCCTCACTTAAGAAGGCTGTATTAGGTGCTAAGTGCTCTGGACCCACAGTAAAATGTCAGTGGTGTGTCCCCAATCACACTTCTCTAGCTATGGCATGGGGTGTGGGGGGACAAAATAAACCAAAAATAAGCATACTATTAAAACAAAAGGAGGAGTGGTCCCCATATGTCATCTACACTGTCCTTCCAGTCTTCTTTCCTCCCAAAATAAATTAACCTCTTGTTACTGCAAAGAATTAACTAAGAGGATCCATTCCACTGTCACAGAGCAGGTATATTTAGAGTTAAGCAGCAATAAACAGATAATTTGCCCAGAGATCAACAAACATTAAATTGGCAAAATAGATTTAAATCATGTTTGCTCTTAACTAATGGAAATATGTTGGGCTGGTTACACTTTGTCAATGTCACACAAATCAGAGTCAAGTTGGGAACAAAGACCCTCAGCTGAAGAATTCCCTCCATCAGATTGGCCTGTGAACATGCTAGTCGAATATTTTGTTGTATACTAATTGATGTGGGAAGTACTAGCCCAGGACAGGTAGTCCTGACTCTATAAGGGAGGTAGTCGAACAAGTCCGGGAAGCAAACCAATAAGCAGCATTTCTCCATGCTCTCTATCTTATTTCCTACCTTCAGGTTTCTAATTGAATTGACAGTACCATGATGGACTATGTCAAGGAAGTGGAAGGAAAATAAATATTATCCTCTCCCAATTTCTGTTAGTTCTAACATTTCCAGTGCATTCAAAATTTAAAACATATAAGGAACCATATGGTGTACCTACACTTTCTTCTTTTATTAATTAAACTCTATTCCTGCTTTGTCATAGACAATTAATTCATTGCTATCTTGAAAAGGAATTTTATACAAATATAAGTAAAAGCAGGTACAATAATTTTTCCTTTTTGTCTGTGCTTTTCAGGACTTTGATTTTTACCTTGATGTTTAGTGTAGTTTCCTATATAACATGTAAATAATTTCAACTGACATTTATTGAAAGGCAGAATACACATGGATTCCATCTCTGCTGAACTTCCATTGGAAGAGTCTATGAGTTGCCAATAATATTATTTTATTTACTCAACTTCCCTTTGAAGTTTTTAAAGGAAACATAGTAGGAAGTTCACATGAGAAGATAGATGTTCAACTTGAGAGTTAAACTCTGACTGATTCAGTTAACATGCTTTCCAGGCTATTTTAGAGGATGCAGGAGAAACAAAAAAAAATCGAAAATATTATTTTTAATTTTTCAAATACTTGCTTCCATTTGTTCAGTTCAATTTTAATGGCTTTGCCTTGCATGAGGATAATTTTTTCCTTTGGGTTGCACATGAGTGACTCACAATTCTGGAAATCAATGGAAGTTTGAGAATTTTCTCTTCCACCTTTGAAAACATATTTCTCTTTGGTCAGGTTCTCTGAGGGGGATGAATAGATGGTGCCCATAGTGCTTGGACAGATATCTCTAACAATGCTCTTATGTGACTCTGTATCCTTGGCTGAAGCATCTGTCAGAAGGGAGAGTCATGCTCCTGTGCTTTTCTTTCTAAGATTAATCACACTGCTCCTCCTTTTCTTTTCCTCACTGTTCAGCATATTGTTTTTTTCAGAACCTGGTACCAGGAAAGTCCAGTGACTCTGACATAATTTAGAAAAAATGCTACAACTCTAGCATTATTGTGAGTCGTTTGAGACAAGAGAGACTTCACTAAGAAGAGGCTGACATTTTTACAATTATTTCTGACAGGACTGTATAGAGTCAGACACTTATCCTAGGGGAATAGTGGTCAATGACATCTCAGGAAAGATGAAAGCACAAGGTGCAGTAGACACTCTACCACCTCATTCTCCATTGTTCTGGTTTATTTTCGGTTAGCAAATGCTTAAATGTGTACATGTTGA
Source organism: Cricetomys ansorgei (assembly GCA_026225945.1). NCBI lineage: Eukaryota > Metazoa > Chordata > Mammalia > Rodentia > Nesomyidae > Cricetomys > Cricetomys ansorgei. Next base: position 233,151 of record JAMJFZ010001360.1, on the reverse strand, counting down.
GGAGAACCCATCTTTATCACATGAGATACTTATATTATGCACCACGTGTCTGAGTGCAATGCTTTATGATAGTGTGTATGTGTTTATGTGTGTGTGTTAATGTGTGTGCATGTGTATGTACGTGTGCATGTGTGTGTGTATGTTTGTGTAGGGGTGTGTGCATGTGTGTGTGCACATGTGTATGTGTGTGTGTGTGTGTGTGTGTGTGTGTGTGTGTGCACGTGGATGTGGGCATGTATATGCATGTGTCTGTGTGTGTGTGTGTGTGTAGAGGAACACTTGGAAGACCTTTTTGGTTATTTTGGTATTCTTAAAAACACAAAACAGTTTTAGGATTAGGTTTGTGTTCCCAACCCACTTGTGGTAGATGGTTATGAGTTGAATTTAGAATGATTCATGTAGGTGGCAATAATTTGATTAGGTGCAGTCATCCTGACACTTGTAGTTTGTTTTGGGGATTCTATGCCTCATGGGTTTATGGGAAATTTTGGCTTAGTGTATAAAAAGTATGAAGCCTAGAGGTCGATGTGGGCATTGGTTGGTGGTTTGTTAGTTGCATTGCTGTCATTAGTGTGATCATTTCTAAAAGAACAAAGGTTGGAGAGATTGAGGTTTCAGACCCAGACTGTTAGCTGAGATGCTAGTCTAAACTCACTGTCAGCCAGTCCTTTTTGAGCATGGACAGTCTAAAAAGAGGCTGTGAAGATTTCTACCTTTCTCTCACTCTATATCAAGGCCACTTGCAAAAGTGATGAAGATTTCTTTCTATCCTTCTTTCTCTTTCCCTAAATAAAGGGTAAAAGATTGTAGCTTACTGCTACATGTATGTGCATGTGTGCATATGTGTGTGTGTTTATGTGTGTATGTGTGTGTGCATAAAATCTTATAGTCAATTGGTTCAACTCTTTAGAGAAAGTTGAAGGAAAGTAAGACTGTTAAGGGTAGAATGGACATGCCCTATTACGCAAGTAAGTATCATATTATAAATTGCATATTGGGAAGCTAATAATTCTTGACTTTCCATCTATTGCCTCACTAATCCCAAGATCTTTGGATAAAGCCATGCATAGTTAAATATTTCTACTCTGCACAGATCTACTCCAGCTCAGCTTGCATATAGATTAAGCAAAGACAACAGGTTCTCATCAGAATTAGAGCTTCATGTACTGGCCCAGTGGATAGGGAAGAACATATTTCTTCTTTTTTATTATTAATTCTTTTGCCAAATATTGTTTTTATTCTCTTAAAATTAAGTCTAGCAGCACTACAATAAAATGCATGTTACTTGTCTCTTACTCCTCTGTCCCTTATAATCACTGCCATGGCATATGCAACTGTACTCTCTCCGCTGTAAAGTTTCATTTAGATAAAGTCATTTAAAATAAAAACAAAATAAAAATATGAACCAATAGAACCAATAGAACCTAAATGCAATGTTGCTAATTCATTCAATTCTGATAAGAACTGGGAATCAAGGGTATTCTAATTGGCAGTTAACAGGGACAGATAGGCAGTCCAAGATTCTGTGAATTTATTTCTATTTTCCCCCTTTATTATTCAGTTACATTAATATTTCTACAATGCTGAATATTATAATTTTATTGCAACCACAAAGACCAAATTTCCATCAAAAATGTTTTTAAATTTTGTCATATTGTTGAAGCTTTTCTGTCAAACTGCTTTCTTGGCAACATTTGAGTATCAAACTCTAGATTTCTTCATTACATGTATTAAATATGAAATTATTCTGTGTATTTTTCTTAGTGTCAACAAAAAATTGATTACAGATATACTTGATTTCATCCTTTTAAAGACTCAGCATCTTGATACCCTACATGAAATATAGGGGAAAGTTTCTATCTAGCATATTCAAAGGCAAATTATGAATACTAATTCAGGACAATAACATTAGAACTATGTGTATTATGTAACCTCCAAATACAGAGTTACTATCTGACATACAAGAAATAGGTGATTTTTACATATGCATGTGTATGGTGTCATAAATATTATAACTTAGAAGTTCTTCTGTCTAATAAAACTACAATTTGTTCTTAAACATTTAATAATAAAATCTTATTCATCTGTATACAAAAGCATCCATTTGTGCTCCACTTGATCATGGCCAAAAGTCAAGAAATAAGAAAGGTTCCCCATTATGAAGTAAAAAAAAAATGTGTAGATAGTTAATTTGTACAGATCACCATGTTATTTCTCAGCCTTTGTTTGAGCTGTTCATTATGAAGGCAAACGTTATCCCTGGCACATTCATGTAGTGAACCTTTCACATGAAAGCAATTTTACTAGAAAAATCTCATCAATACACATCCTTAAAATACAACAAGAAAGACAAAAACAATTTTCTGTATATTGGGTTAGTTTAGTATTTAAAACACTAAATATGAAACAATCAAATGTTCTGTAGGGGGCCAATGATACCCAGGGTGTGGACGTAACCAGCTTGACAAGGATCCTGGTTTTTCCCTTAGCTAGGAGTCTGAAGTCCACCAACTGCCTTGCCCCTTTCTCATCTTTACTGTATGGTGACAAAAGCTTCTCATCAATAATGTTGTCTGTTTTTGGCCTTACAGTTACACTCAAATCTATTCCTGGGCTGGCTGGGAGAGGAGCAATGCCATCTCAATTGTAGCAGTCTTACTGGCCTTCAAGATTTTTGGCATGTGTGAATACTATTCATGCTTTCTTTAGAGATATAAAAATTATTCTTGGTAGCTGACCTTCCCATAGAGATAAAGCCATAGTCAAGAACAGAAAGTAAGTCTCCACAGTATGTTAGCAAGCTTGAAATAGCAAATAGAGTATTCACCCCTGAATGCCTGCCCTCCCTTTATTTGTAGCAAGCATACAGACCTAAAAGTCAGCTATTCATTAACAGACTATTGTGTTAAGGCTACCCACTAGAATTAACCTTGAAGATTAGAAGCTTGCATCCATGAGGGGATGAACACTCTTGCATTGTTGTATGCCTGTACATCTGCATTCCTGTTAGATAAGAAGTTAGCAGGGTTTTGCTATTTGAGTCAGGACAGATTTCTGTCTTGACAGGAGTCTTGTAATATTTCCCCAGTGTGTACACATTGTTAATTTTTCTCTCTTAACTTACTTTTACTTTCTTTATTTTTATTATTAAAGAAAACACTCCTTGCGTGTCATCATCATCATAAAGTATATTCTATGTGTCTCTTTAAAGCACGCAAGCATATCAACCAAAGGGTCCCATAAAAGAGTGAGGTACTGCGCACACTTGTCATAACTTCGTTGTTTATCCCCCTGCATGGAGGCCAAGGACACCCGAGTGGACTAGAGCTGGACTCGACTCCCACAAAGTTCTGTATTAATTTGATAATGTATATGAACAAAGTCATTCTGTTTAGATGTATGTTTAATTACTTCTTAGAAACATACGTCTTAGTTTCCTATCTGAGGCTGTGATTAAACACCACAACCAAAAGCAACCTGAGGAAGAATGCATTCGGTTTGTAGGTTAGAGTCTATCATCAGGGAAGTCAGGACAGGAACTCAGACAGAAACCTGGAGTCAGGCACTGAAGCAGAAGCCATGGAGGAGTGGCTTGCTGCCCATAGCTTGCTCAGTGTGCTTACTTTAAGCATCCAGAACTACCTACCCAGGGCTGACACTATTCCATCCTCTCCCCAGTGGTGTGGGTTAATCTAGATCAGTCATTAAGAAAAGGCTTTAAGCAGTGGTTCTCAACCTGTGGGTTGTGACCTTTTAGTGGTTTAAGGTCACTTTCAGAAGGGTTGCCTTTGAATATCTACATTCTCTCTCTCTCTTTCTCACTTCTATGTATGTATATATATATTTATATATTATATATAAAAATGTATATGCATATGTATACACACACACACACACACACACACACACACACATTAAGCTTCATAACGGTGGTAAAATTATAGTTATGAGGTAGTAACAAAAATAATTTTATGGTTAGGAGTTACCACAACCTGAGGATCTGTATAAAATGTCACAGCATTAGGAAGGTTGTGAACTACTGTTATATAGACTTGATTACAAGCAATTTGATAGAACGTTTTCTCAACTGACATGTCTTTTCCCAGATAACTCAAGGTTATATATAAGGTGATATTAACTAGCCAGGGTATTTGAAATTGCAAAATTATTACAAATCAGAATAACTTTATATTCCCCCAAATTTACCTGTGCCCTGTTCCATTAAGTCTGTTCTCTCTCACCACAGTCAACCTTCTGTAGTGTCTGTATACATTTCAAGAGTCATGAAAATCTTACTGCATGCTGTCTTCTGTGTCTGACTTCTTATTATTTTGATGGATGATAAAATAGGAAGAAAGTGCTCCATAATTTGGGTAAGCTTCAGGTGCTGACTATTGAAAATACTTGTATTCCCAAGGAAAAATGGTGAGTTAAGATGGAGTTCCATAAAAGCAAGGGACCTCCCTGCTTCTCAATTCACGAGGCATTATTCTTTCATGTTAGTTGTGCTACCACAATGTTCTTGGTTCCAACTGATGGCATTATTAGGAACTAGTAAAAATCTCTAGAGGCAAGGCCTTGTTTGGTGGCAGTGCTCACTTGGGGCATGGGCCTCAAGGGTCTTTATTGTCCCCTGATATTTCTTCTAGTTTTGCTTCCTGCTAACCATGAGAGCCACTTTACTCTGCCACTGTTCTACCTGAATGACATTCTGGCTCACTGCTAAAAGCAATGTGGCCCACTGACTGTGTGTTGAAACCTTAGAAACAAAGAAACAAAGTATACTTTCCCCCTTTTAATTTGTCCACTCTCTTGGAATTTTGCTTCTGGAATGGAAAGTTGAGTAGATCAATTATAAAAACAAAAGATTTATTTTATGTATGTGGAGGAAGATGATATTTAGTTCTTTGACCTCAGGTCCTTTATTCAACTGCTCATTTATCCCTTGAACTCTTTAAGACATACTGTAATTGGGAATTGTTTTCCTTTTCTTTCCAACTATTTGTCATCCCAAATAGTAGGAAAGCCTCATGTTTCTCATCTTTCCTAGCAGCACCCATCAGATCGTGATGTTATTCCCACTGTGGTCATAAGTACTCAAGGGCTAAATTTTTCTCACCAAGTTTAAATACTAGTATTTGAAGTATTAGATATGCTTATTTTTATAGGAAAACCACATGTATTCATAGCATATTACGAAACTTTCACTTGCTTGTTCATTTATATGTTGTTTCATTTCATAGTATGCCAGTTTGCATAACAAAACATTCAGTGTAGTTTTTATAAAGTCTGAAAATAGTTAAAAATGAAATGATGTAATTTTAATCAATTTAAGAAATATTTTCTGTTCCTTATTGACAGAAGGAAACTTCCATGTACTCAAGTATGGTTAGCTATGGTTATCCCTAAGCATTTACCCTATTGTGAATATAGTATATGTATATTTTTAGTACAATGCTGTATGAAAACCCCAAAGTGCTTTGAATGGATGGTAGTCCAGTGACTCCTGTGTGGCTACATCCATATACTGTGCTCTTTCGAATGTAGTTGAGCCAAGATTCTATTCTGTTTCAAGACTTCCAATAGAGGAGGCTTTTTAAAAATGAATTTAAGTTTTACAAAGTTCTTCTAAGAACAGAAGTCGAAGGACATCACATCATATCCTGGTACAACCTGGTGACGTAGGAAGCAAACGTTGCTTTCCAGAGTTAATGGTGGGGATACTGGTGCCTGGTGAAGTCAAATGCCTGGACAGAAGATCTGACGCTCTTCCCTCCATTTGCTCAACACTACCCAGAGGGTTAACACATTGTGTGACCACAGCCACGGCTTCCAAGTTCTACAAGTGAATGCTCAGTACAAACAGTGCTGCAGTGCAAACATTTTTAGGTACCTGTTCTTACAGTGCTCTGGAACAAATCAACACTTCCCAAAAGCCTCTTGTGAAATAGAATTTTTTTTATTGTGTCTGCTTTCATCATGAAGTCAATGTGAACTCTTTTTCTGCCAGTGATCAAGAAAAAATATATGAGAAGTATAAGCTTTTTCTAAGAAAATCTCTCCCTCTCTCTCTCCCTCTCCCTCCCCACCCCTCTTCCTCTTTTGGTGTTTTGAAACAGGGTTTCTATGTTATAACTCTGGCCATCCTGGAACTAACAAAGATCTGCTTGCCTCTGTTTCCCAAGTGCTGAAATTAAAGGTGTGTGTCACCGCCACCCAGCCTAAGAGAAGTTATTTAATGGCAGATTTCTGAAATAGTACTGTGATCCCTTTTCGCCACACACAAAGTTTTTCACATAGTTGGTATCTCAAACTCTTAACTTTTTTTATTTAAAAAAATTCTCTCATATGAAATATTTCAGGTATATTTTCCCCTTCTGTAACTTCTCCAGCTCTTTCCCACCTCCCTACCCACCCATGTCTCATTTGATAACCAGAAGTCCTACTGTTATTTGACCCTAGACGGCTGGCCTTACCAAGGCTCAGCAGCTCGTTGCTGATAATCCAGCAGAGATTGCCATGTTTCACCATTTCCAAAAGAGATGAAAAGCTGAAGCCTGTTGAAACTTGGCAAGGAGACATTTTTTCAGTCCTTAATGACATTTAAATTGAGAAAGGGAAGGATATAAATTAATGACAAAGTGTACAAAAAAAAACAGTAGTAATTTCTTCATGTTTATTAAACAGATTATATTGTGGAATTTTAGAAGAGTTCCCACTACTCGTTATTGTTTTTTAAATCCAGCATTTAAAAAAATTGAAAGAAAGAAAAAAGAAAGGAAGGAAGAAAGAAAAAAAGGAAGGAAGAAAGGAATAAAGGAAAGAAACTGCAGAAGAAAAGAAAAGAAAGCAATAATTAGTCCAAAACAGGTAGCCCAGGCAGTAAAGATGCACAGTTCAACTCAAGTTCCCACTCTATGTGGAGCCTCAGGAGAAGAACCATTCACAGGCAATTGCTGTTAGAGTTTATACAGCATGAGTTCTCTGGGCTCTTAGTATAATTATTGAATGCAGCCTTTCTATATTTATCCCTCTTCAAACATATTTTAGATGGGTAAACTCTCATGACTAGACCAATCTAGGATGCAAGTCCTTTGCTGCCTATCCACACCTTCCCTCCAAGGCAAGTCCTAAATAGGAGCCACATCTGTGAGCTCTGTTGGTGAGTTTAATTCAGTTTCTCCTCCCATGGGGCTCCTGACATGTAGCAAACCAGTCCTTTCTGGAAGCCACTTCTGAACACTGTGAACCATGGTGAGGCTAACCCTAGGACCTTGTAACCCAAGCTGCCTGTCACTACACACCTTCTACAACACTCCAGGCTCAAATCCAAGCAGGAGTTGCATTCTCAGGTCCCTTTGCCTTGTCTGACCCAGGACACTCACTCACCTTGACTGCCAGGCCAGGCCCTGTGCCTAGCCCTAGGAAGGAGCCACACAGTGAGCTCTTGTTGAATCTGAACCAGGTCCCTGGTCTATACAACACTCAAAGCACAAGCCCAACAGGGAGGCACATTTGAGAGACTTTTCAGAGATCCTGCCTGCTCCCTGAAGACAAACAGCCTTCTAAGGATATAATATATAATATAATATAGAATAGAATATAGAATAATATAATATATTGAAAATAAACTAATACAGAAATATTGGTACCCTCTTAGAATACTTTTCTCAATCATTTCACTCTACAATGGTGCTTATATTTGGTGGTAAGTTGTGGTTTTTATGGTTTGCTTTTTTTAAGATAATAAACCTAGTCTACTAGTCTATATCTCTTTATGGGTAAATTGAGACCACTGAAATTCAGAGTCATTACTGAAAAGTATGTGTGGCTCTCAGTCACTTTATTGATTTTTTCAGACCTTGGAAGTTTCTTAGTCTTCTTTTTTTAATGTTTTCATAATATCATTCACTTTTTGCTCCTGTAGTCACTTGAGCATGTTAATCTTTCTCTTTACATTTTAGTGTTTCTTCTCCTATCCTACCAGGGTCCAAACCCTGAAAGAATACTGATTCTTATTATGCCAGCACTAATCAGCTAACAATAGCTCCTCAGTTTTGGTTGGCGTTTATGAAGCTGTTCCCCATTCATTCTAGAATGTTGACTGGCTTGATCGTACACAGGTGTTGTACAGAAGTCCACAGCTGTTGTGAGCTCAAGATGGCAGCAGTCCTGTCATACCCAGCAGTCACTCTTTCACTCCTGTGGCAGGGGGTGATGTAAATGTTCCAATTGTGTCTGGGCACTCCACCGACTTATTTACTGTACTTTGATCAGCTTTGAGTTTCTTCATTGCAACTCACTACATTAAGAAACTTCTTTGAAGAGGTCCTGGGGTTGCACTAATATGTGAGTATAGAGTTTTGAGTTTAGAGAGCAATTTGATACTGTGTTCATTTAGAAGAATAATAGTAGTATATTCTCCATTGGTGCCTGTGAGTTTCCCAACCATGGCTTCACAGAAAGACTTATGGTTTTTTGAGTTTCCTACTGTGAAGTAGGCTTTAAGTACAATCAGAGAATGGGTGGTTATTACCATAAAATTTCTCCCTCTATTATACACGTGGGCCTATCTTTCCATGCTGGTAATTGTAGTTCATGGAGTTCACAGCTGGGTGAGATGACATTTTCCTCCTTGAATCCTAGTTAGCATCTTTGAGTACTATGAAACTATCTGCCCCTGAGGTGGAACTACCGGAGTCCCATGTTTAGAGTGTTTGTAGTGATTGGCAGCTGACAATGGAATGGGATTGGACCAAAAAGGCTGACTGTGAGAGTCCACAGGAACCACTAATTAACATCTTGATATTTATACAATTAGCTGATGTCTTCTTTGTATATATGGTTCTGAGTTTCTTTCTTTCTTACTTACATAATTACATATATAGTTGTGCATCATTCATTAGTTTCTTAAAACTCATACCATTGTGTGTTCAAATGGGTTTTCTACCTTTTGTCTCATGATAGTACCTATACTGTACGTGTACTATGTGAGTAAAGACAACCTTTCAGTCACTATGTATGAAGAATGCTGGAGACTGAATATTTACACCTGAATAGTTGTGGCTCTATTTTTGTAGATATTATATGGGTTTATGAGTCTTCAAGTGGAGTTTCATTTGGGTTCTGTTTCTATAATATTCATTGTTAGTGAACCACAGCATCAAATTCTTCCAGGGGTGATTGAAGTATTATTTTTCTGCCTCTTTTAACACCTAGAGCATTTGAGATCTTATTAGTGTTACTGTTCTAACTCATATGCTTGTCAGGTCATGTGTGTATGGTGCAGAAGGAGTCTTCCTCTTATGTAATTACTTGTCTGTGTTGTTAATGTGTTATGTTTAGTCCATTCATGGAAATGGAACATAATTTCCCTGGTTTAATCTGGATTTCTGATAGACCAAGAGTGTCTTGACTTAAAGGCTAGACCTTGTCTTATTTTGATGAAGTTCTTGGGGTGAAATGACGTTTCTTTCCTTCTCCCTTTGGCAAAATTTTTACTTCTATCCCTCCCTATGGTGACATGTAACATTTCTGTAACCCACAGTTTCATAAAACAATCTGCATATTGCACTCTTTTAGTAGAAGAAAAACCTTTTTTCTGGGACCATAGTCATGAAGCTTCCCTGTCTTGTTTGAAAAGACAAAAGTGCTTCTTCTGTGTATGGACTAAAGGACTAATAATATAACAACAGGGAAAGGGAAGGCCAATATTGTTTTTCATTAAAGCAAGTCTATCACCACCAGATGCTTTAGTTGCTGACAAGTTTTTGCTAAATGAGAATGAGGTATCCCTCATTCCCAAGGCTTATGAAGTATCTCAAAGTATATACTTGTTTTGCTTGGCTTTGAACAATTTATTCAAATTTCAATTTCCCTACCAATGTTTTTTATGATGATCTTCCCATCTGTGTATCCTTACAAACTGACACATGTATGCCCTGTACTGCTAATAGGCTCTTACTCTTTTAAATTAGTTGATCTGATGACTGCAAATTCAGCCTCTGCTAGATTTCCCCAAAATGTTATCTTTATAAGAGCTAGATTAGCTGTTGTTGATAGGCTGGGATAGCATTCTCTTTGCCTTTCTACTTTCTTATAAGAAACAAAGTTTCCAGGTTTTTCCAGTTTTTGTTGTTTGCAGAGCTATCTTTATCCTTCTATCTTTAGGCTATGCAGAGTCTGGTATCAGAGGACAAGAATAGCAATTGTCACAATCCCATACATTTTATATGTAAGAATCCATTTCATTTATGTTTATTAATACAATGAAGCTATTTGAGAGAATATCTGTACTGAGTACAGTGAGATGGCAAACAAGAGGTTTGTTGTTAATAATGTAATGGTTGCAGTGAGTAATCAAGTCTCATAGTGTAAGAAAAAATAATATTCACTCTCAAGGCAAAACACATGCAGTTTCTTGACTTGGCCTTGGTGCTTCTGTACACATTTCTTTTTCCTTGTTTCTTTTTACTAGATATTTGAGCATTTTGTACAAAATGTTTTGATCATATTCACCTCCTCTCTACTCTCCATCAACCCTTTCTCCTTCTTTCCCCCAACCCTTCGCTTTACGTCTCTGTGACACAGAGCAGATGGAACACGGCCACTGTTCGAACTTCGATCAAGGATCAAGTCAGTCAACCCTTCTGTGGGGACGTTGGCGTCCTCCACTGGAAGTAACGTTTCCTACAGAGGTTAGTGGCTGCTCTCTTTGCCAAAGTCTGAGTCACTGGAGCTCGGGGAGTGCACAGGTGTCTGGAAATTCATCTGCACTGGATAAGCCATGCCCAAGCTCCCAAAGCCTCCAAATACAAAGCACCCGGGGAGAAAGAGAGGAAACAAGGATGCTCCACTGAAACATGAAGGTGGCCATACCGACCAGATGACTCCTGGAACCAAGAAAATCAGTCCCTATTTTACAGCACTTCCAGCTGCTGTGATGAAGTTCTCAAATCTCCAAAAACGTAAACAGTCTGGCGGTTCAAGTGGCAAGAAGTTATCAGATCCAAAATACGATGGTTCCTTGGAGAGGCCATTTGGCTTTGGCCCTCTAGTTTTTCCTGTTTTACAACGTTTCAACAACATCAATTTCTACATGGGTGTGTACTTTGTGGTGGTGCTAGCTCATGGTAAGTTGGAGAAGCAGGTTTGCTCTGGTGAGTGGAGGAGTGAGGGAGACTTGAGGCTGACAAGGCTTGAAGGAGACACTGGATGGCCTCTGGCTTGTTTTCCACAAGTGAGTAGAATCAAAATCATTTAATCCAGTGTTCTTTTGTAGCCTCCAGCATTTGGCCACCTGCTTGGCAGGGTGCACTCCATGCTGTGTGTATCGGCTTTTGTCCTCTGGATAGAGAGCTGATGAGAAGGTGATGTTGAGTTAGTTCATAATATTTGATGACCAAATTAATTCTGGGTTGTATCTCTTGATGATTAAAATAAAGTTGTAAACAGCATTGTCAACATAAGGTGAATTCTGCTCACAGTTTGAAACGCTGGCAAATGAGCTTTTTGTCTGGTCTTTTTCTTTCTTTCATCTGACAGGACTGTGAGACTTTAAGCAGTCAGCATGACAGGAGAAAAGCACAAGGCTGTTTTTGTCTCCTCCTTCTAGCCTTCCTATTCCTCTACCTCTTTTTCTGTTATTTTGTTATATATTGTATTTAAAATTTTTGTTAATGTAAATAGTCTCCACTATTTTTTCAATAGTTCCTAAGCTCTTTCAATACATTTCTGCCTTACTTTAATTTGCAAGTGGTCTGGTTAATGGGAAACTATATCTGTCAATGCCTTCCACCTGGCTCTCAAACTTAGCTGTTGCCAGTTAGAAGCCAGGGTAATAGATATCAAAAGTATAGCCAGAATTTTCTATCATTCTCTAGATTGGGAGGTGATTTAGCAGCTGGAGCAATACTGACTGATTGAAGTTCTTAGATCCAAAGAAGGGAATAGACAAGAGTCTAACAGCAGCAATTCCTGAATGTTTCTGCAGCACTGTGCTCCTGGGGTCTGGCTCTGGCAACTGCTGGGGCAGCAGACCAGCAGATGATGACCTGGTTCTCAGAGCTTTAGGAAGAGTATAGACATCTGGATCCCTTCAAACCATGGAGTGTTTGAGGTAGTTGGACAACAGCAGCTATGGTTATAGCAGCGATGACTGTGATCCAGCTGCTTTGAAGACATATCATGAGTTTTAATTTGTATCTGTTGTTGCTTTTCACTCCAAGAAATGTAGTCTTTTGTAGGTATTCCCTGTATCAAGTTATTTTTGTTGCACGCAGTATGATTGTTTTCTTTGTATGCTGGATGATAGTTTGTATCATTATGCTATCATTTACTTAATGTTAATGGACATGAAAATTTACATTGCATATATGCATTGTTCTTTTGTTTTTGCAAAATACTGAAAATACTTGGAAATGTTAAACTTCAAGAACAGAATCCTAGACTTGGCACAAGATTATATTTAGAAATACAAGCTGGGTAACAACAGTTTTTCTAGTTTCAATTAAAAAAATAGGCAAACATTATTAAATAATTTATTAATTATTTGTAATTGATAGATTGAAAAAGATGAGGTGTTACAATGGTAATTGATCTTTAACAATAGAGGTAGTTACAAATATTTCTAAAATTCAAGGAAAAATATTTCGTGGAGGTTGGTAAAATAATTTTATAGATTTTACTCCTTCCTAATTTTATAAAATTAACTTCAGCCTGTGTAAAGTTTTCTTTGAACGATTGCAATCATGCTGTATTTTGTCCATTAAAATTTCTTATATTGTCTTTTGTTTTTCTTTTTCTTTTTAGGTATGATATTTTCCCTTGTTGATCTGAGTATTAACAGATTTGACGAGATATTTTCTCTGTCTGGTACAGTGGAAATGATATTGAGTAACAGTGATTATTTCGCAGCTTTACTGGTAGCATTACCTGTAGGATACTTTGGAAGTAGAGGGAACAGGTCAAAATGGTCAGCTGCTTCTGCCATGATGATAATATTTGCATCAGCTTCATTTGCTGTTATATACTTAAAATATGAAATTGTAAAACCAGTGGAAGAAAGTGAAGGTAAGATTTTCAAATATACTATCATATACTAAGTCAATAGAGTTTTAAATCTTTGGTTCAGCAAATTTAAAATAGTCCATGATGTCTGTGTATACTTCCTTCTGTATTTATGTAACCATGCTTATTAACAATTACCTGTAGCTCTATGATTTACCTCTCATAGACTACATAACTCTATGAAAGAATATTGTAGAGTCATTTATAAAATTATTTCTTGTATATCATATTATATATGTTAAAAATCTCTTGTGAAGTCCTGTAGTTCATATTAATTTCCACAAAAATAATTATTCCATTCAATCTCTTCATAGCACAAACCCACATAACTTCAAATATAGGAATAAGCTTACACATACAGAAGGGTTATTTTTTCTAATTACTCCTACCATTTCAAAAGTCAGATGCTACTCTTTGATGTAACATATCTGTAAAGAAAGTGGCTCTGTCATGTTGTTAGTAGTTTATTCTACAATCATTTTGCTCTTCCTAGTAAATACAAAGTACTTGAAATTTCAAACACTATTATCCCAGATCCTTCCTTTCCATATTATAGGCTTTTATATAGATGTTTAGCTGGGCTTTAGTAAGACATTGTGAATAAGGGATATGTATATGTATTCATGGGTTTATGTTTGTAAATATTTTTGAAGTTTACAATGTTTGGTATATTTATGGTGTTTATAAAATATTAAATTTGAAGTAGTTAATATGATACTATTTTAATATTAATATAGTTATATACTATGTAATGCATACAAATATAAGAACTGTATATTACACATTTTTGTAATATGTTTTCCTCTATTTATAAAACTGACAGCTTTTTGACTGAGAAGAAGACATATCAAAAGAGGGGAATACAAAACATTTTATTCCTTTATTCTCCTAACTATATCTTGGACAAAAATGGTGGAATCTTCAGAAAATTGTCCTGATAAATATTAAAATTCTGATCAGTGTTTAAGAGCATGTACTACTGTAGCTAGAAGTTTTAAAGGATTTTTGTGATTTTGGTTTGCCTAAAAGCACAGAATGGATTTTGGAATATATTTTTTTTGCCTATCCCAGGGTTAGTGAATGAGAGTGAGTTTGAAATAAACTGTTCATTACTGGTGGCTACAATTTGTTTATGTGCCACTATGAAAAACAATTTTTCGGTGTGTAGCTTTTCCTTGTGATTTTATGCAGCTTGGACTTCTGGGAGCTTTGCTCAGAATGTATATTGGTTGAGGTCTGGAGATTCCAGAAAGGAAATAGGGTTTGGGGATACTGAGTTGAGATGTTATTTCAGCTCACTATAAACTCCCACTCTTCCAGATGAGGCCACAAACACCAGTGGTGAATATTTCCTTGTTTCTTACTATTATTATTTTTTCTTTGCTTAGCTAGAGGGTAAACAGACATGGAGGCAACCTGCTGCATACTACTCTTACAGTGTACCTGACTCTGGCCTGACTCTGGTTCTAAGCAAGCACATCATGTAGTGGCTACCCATAATTCTCTAAATAAAGGGATCTGATTTCCTCCTCTTGTCTCTGCAGGCATTGGCTTACACACACACACACTTATCAAATATGAAATCTTTAAAAGTTGTTATCAGTGTTGAGAAGTAGTCACAGCAGTAAAAACATGTTTTTCTTCCTATTGAATCTTGTCTAAATCATCTAGAATTTCTACATTTTTAACTTGGGATTAGGTACATAATCATTATTGACTATGCAGTCATACTCTAATGAATACACACAGATACACACACACACACACACACACAGAATTTCTGCTTTTCCTCATTTCATTTACCCCTCTTCTCTTATTGCTATGTCTAAGTTTTTTTTTCTGTTCTGTCTTTTTGTGCTTTCTTTATTAGACACTAGTCTCCTCTTCCATTATTATTTCTTTGAACCTCTTTGGTATAGTCCATAACTTTCCATTTTCTATTTTGTTATCTCCTCAATGATTACATCTGCTATCTACAATGATGACAGGTTCATATTCAACCTTGTGC
This sequence comes from Cricetomys ansorgei, assembly GCA_026225945.1. NCBI lineage: Eukaryota > Metazoa > Chordata > Mammalia > Rodentia > Nesomyidae > Cricetomys > Cricetomys ansorgei. Next base: position 218,075 of record JAMJFZ010001360.1, on the reverse strand, counting down.
CTAAACAAACATGTAGACATCATACTTCATCACAACTTGAAAAATACAACACAAAATTTCTCCATAAATTCTGGAAGATAGCCATACTACATTGTCACATTTGTTTCCTATACATTCATATAAAGTGATACATTTCTCATACTGACCATTTTCTCAAGAGATATACTGAGCTCAGTTTTGTGGTGACACACACCAGTGTTTCCAGCACACTCAGAATGATGGCTACTTTCTTGTCTTTCATGGGTACTAGAGTATAATGACACATGCTCTCTCTGATCCTCATAGGTACTATTTCCCTTCTTTTGTAGATTGTTTTCTGTCTTCCAACAGGACATATCAACATCTTTCAAGCTTTCTCCATTGAATGCTTCCAGCTTATCTCTTCCAGCCTTATCTCAGTGTTCTTTTATCTCCTGCGTGTAAACCTGGGGATTGTATCATACAACAGTCCTGTCCGTATGCCAGGTTGCTGTTGAGTTCTGTGATAAATCTGCTGCTGCCAATTGGACATCCTAATTTCTTCACAAATGGATCTATTCACAGAAAATCTTGTGAGTTCACACACTATTCTAACTTTGAGAGGACATTAGATTTACTTTTTTAGTTCCTGTTGCATGGAAATGATATCATAGAGGAAAATTGACTTAATTTCTGAACATTGAAAATTTTAACTCAGACTACCCTTGCATATTAGGATTCTTCACTTCTTCCCTCCAGGTAAAATGAAGGAGGTGTCCTCTAGTGACCATTCTGTGTGCTCCTGTCTCATCCTTTGTTCCATTAGTGATCCCCTTGTACTGCTCTTTGCAAGTCTGCATTCTTGATCGGATCTCACTCACCATGCTCAAATGCACTGCATTTTTTCTCATTAAAAAATCCTGAACACTGCTTTTGTTTTTTAATTAAAATGAAATTCTTTCCACCTTTCCTTTTCTGTCTTCAAATCCCTTCCACATCATCCTCCCAAACTCCCCTATGTTCTTTTCTCTTTCTAGTTCCTTACACCCCCACTCCACTTAGTTGATCTTAAATTTATGGCCTCTTATTCTTTATTATTGTTATACCTTAATTAGGGAAGGGGGAGATAAGGTCTTTTAAATTTCCTTAAAATTTATAATTATTATTATTGTTTTATCTGTTTGACTGTTTTGAACTTACACATGTATGCATACCATACACATGCCTGGTGACTGCAGAGATGAGAGAAGCTGTTAGAACATGGAACTGCAAGTTCAGATGATTTTGTGCTGCCATTTAGGTCCTTGAAATAGAATCTAGGTCCTCTGAAAGAGCCTCAGGGCTTTGAATTCCTGAGTTTCCTCTCCAACTCCAAGTCCTTACTCTTAAAGAATAAAAATAGCAGACATGCTTATAGTCAGTCCTCCTCATATCACCATTTGAAATCTGCTTGCTTTCATACATGGTATTGTGAAAGATCTCTTCACGTTTCTTGATTTTCTACACATATTTCTTTGTTGAACTTCAACATGACTCTTATACAAAATGTTAAAACAGAATTATTTCTGTCAAGTCACTAACATAACATATGCTATAAACTATAAGGAAAACTTGTTATGAATTTAGAACTTTAATTAATTTAGAAGTTTATTATTTTTAATATTGAACACTTCTTACTTCTTGATAGTTTCACTTTTTGTTGTTGCTGTGTATGCTACTTATATGTTAATTATAATCTTTAATTTCTTTAACAAAGAATTATCAAAAAGATTAGTTTTATTATAGTAGTGAGAAACATTGTTTTCAGGTATTGGTCAATGAAAAACTCAGAAATTATTAGGGGCAGATAGAAGGAGACTCCCAAGAAATCACCAGGACTCGAGATCAATGTAAGAGCAAGAGGTTTATTTCCAAGCTTTGGGGTCTACTCTCACAGATCCCTCAAGTGAGGTAGGTGAGAGTGACAATCAGCACATTCCAAGCATGGTTTATATATGCTTTTCCAAGGCAGAGCCCAGCAACAGAGTACCAGGCAATATTCCATTGGCTACACAATCATGTGGGTACCAAACCTCAAACTGATGGGTGCTGGCACACAGGAAGGTTGCAGGCTTCTAGAAAATGCAAACACAGGGTATCAGTCAATGTGGGTGGGGGGAAGCTCCCAGCCCAAGGCTGTCAGTCAGTGATCCATATCTTGTTTGTCCCAGAAACAAACTTTCTTACTCTAGTTCCAGGAACTATTCTAAGTCACTTTGCTCCTGACTTGGTCCTACACAGTTCTGTGATTTTTAGAAGCCTGACTAAAGTTTGGCTGCTTTGGTCTAGTTCTTTCAACAACAACCCACCCCCATTTTACTTGTGACTGTTCCAATCATGGAACAGATGTATCTAGCTCCTGATCAACAGCATTGGTTAGTTCATAGTCACCCTCGGGGGAATTGTTTAGAAGCTGGTACTGTTGTCTGAGAACCATAATCTGTACCTCACTGATTCTTTCTCTAACAAAAGCCATTAGTTTATGTAAAATGAAGCATCCAAAGGTTAGAGCCAAAAATAACATTACCAAGGGTCCCAATAGCGTAGATATTAAAGTTGTCATCCATGGGGATGAATGAACCAGGATTCAAACCAGCTCTGAGTTTGCTTTTGTTCTCACTTTCTTTTTACAAGTCCTTCTCTGATTTTGGCCATGGAGTCTCCGACTACTCCAGAGTGATCTATATAAAAAAACATTCCTCACCTAAAGCAGCGCAAAGTCCTCCTTGTTGGAGAAAAAGTTAATCCAAACCTCTCCTGTTCTGTAGCACAACCTCTGAGAGTGAGGTTAATGACTCTTGCAAGTGGGAAATAGAATTTCCTATTCTTTTTATATCTATATCAATGACAGCTTGCAGACTCTGGTACTGTTGTCCCTGTAGAAATAGGGAGGCAGTTCCTGTAGCAACTCCTGTTGCCCCCACCCCTCATAGGAGTGACACTGTGAGAACTGTTAAGGGTTTTTGTTCTAAGTGGGTGTTTTATCATATTGTCAGCTTAATGTATCTGAGTCTATCTGGCCTCAACAGGTAGTGTTTTGGTGTGCCAATAGGCACTATACACTCCATGTCCCCAGTCCTAGGGAGTTTTCTTTTGAGTCAAAGTTCCAGCCTGAAGAAATGGGACATTGTAATCTTTTAGACTGCTTCCTGCTGAGATGGGATGTTGTTCTCAGGGGCCCCAAACAGTCAAAAGCTGGGGGTGGGGGGAATGTTAGGCAGCAAGGTACATCTGGTTTGCTGATCCAGCAGAGAGGATGGTAGGGAGAGTGGGGGGGTGGTCACATCATCTGTGCTGGCCATCAGCTTTCAGCAAGTCCAGGACTCACAATAGTTGCAGCAGTTTGATTCTTGAATGGTGTCTGTTAGCTATGTGGGATCTGATGAGACAGATTAAAAACTAGAGGCAGAAGTTAAAGTTCCACAGAAGCTTACATTTGGAACTTTTATCATTGTAATTAACATTGTAGAAAGAACAGCAAACAGGTGTTTGTTAAACAGCCAATGAGAATCACCTCAGACTCGAGCCTATTTAGGCACTTAAAAACATATATTCTTAGGGACTTTAAAGTGGGCCATGATTTACACAACACAGAATCTGCATTTTAGTCAATTAATATTTGTTTACAGAGTACAGTATCCTAAAAAGTTTTCAAGTAACCAAAACCAGGTGAATAAAATAATATAGAAAAACATGTTGTATGCCACTAAGACAAAATCTGTCATTTTAAATGTAGAGAATGGTTCTTGGCTTCCTTTAGCAATGAAGTATGATTTAATATATATCTAAAAGAGAATGGGGGAGCTAAGCAAGCCTCTAGACCTGGAACAATCTGGATAAAAACAAATATACCAGCTCATCAAAACATATAGTCAGTTATAACTTTGAACCTTTGAAGTTTACGTTGCTCTCTTATACCTTTTTAACTTTTATCTCAAACCACCTTCTCACCTAAAATCAATTTCTCAGACCATCACAACTTAATTAGGCTTTTATATCTGCAGAGACCTCATAACATTCTTTTAAATGCGAATATTTTTTTTCCTAGACCTTAAACTTTTAATCTGACTACCCACCAGAGACATGAGTTGTTATTATCCAGAGCAGTCACATTTAGGCAGGTTTTTTTTTTTTTTTTTTAAATGAAGGGATAGTAAATGTTACATTAAAAACCTGTTTATCTTTTAAGAGGGAGACTGTTAGCAAGACAATCCTGTTTGTTTTATTCAGAAAGGGATTCTAGTAGCCTCAGAGAGAGGAACTGGTTTTCTATTGCTGTTAAACTAACAGAATTACAGTTAGCCATCAATGCCACCAGAGATCTGGGAATACTAAATTATAGCAAAAAGTGTAACTCAATTACAATGACAGAGACTTACCCATACCTAGACAGAAGACCCTGCACTTTCTGTGTTCTCTGTGACCTTATGAGGAACAGAGGCCTCAAGGCAATGACAGTCTTCCGTTGCCAGGCCAGTGTTCAGTTGCCTGGCCAGTAGATACCTTTCTGTGTGAAAGACTCAGAGGGATCGGCTCTGTGCAGTAAAAGCAGGGTGTTCTACTCTCTAGTGTCTTATTTTCCCATTGTTAGGCAGAGCCATGGCAGGTGAGGCATTGGGCAGTTTTGCTCAGTGGTGCATTATCACAATCCGGATGAGATTGCTCTGCCCCATCTGTCCTCTCTGGAGGTGCTGGAGTCACTGCCAGGATCTGGGTTCTCTACTTGTAACTACAATTAAAATTCATAATCAGCAGATCTCTGTGGGGTGAGGGCCATTTATGTTAAGTATCTCTTATGTTGACTCTAAATATCTCTATGTTAACAAACTTTGCGTATAAATTTTTTCCTGCTTTGCTGTACTATTTAGGTCATTTTAACATCTTTTTAACTTTTGTAAAATTCCAAAATTTTCTTAAAGTAGTTTAAAACCTTCCAACTTTGTGAAAGTAATATCCCATAGTGTAATGTACACATTTTTATTCTTTCAGCAGCATTTTGTTGTTTAGGCCTAAGCCAGCTGTTACACTAGACCTCAGATATCACATGGCCCCTCAATTTTAAAACTGCAAGTTCTTTTACAAACAAACTTCAGTTATTTTTATTTGTTTTGTTTTTAAACACTTTACGCTTAACCTGAAATATTTGACTGTCAGCAAAGACGCATTCCAGTATAAGAATACACAGAGATATAGCTTTTTATATCTTATTAAACACTCTTCTTTAAAATTCTAACTTTATAAACCTTATTTTAGCATACAAAAACACCATATAAAATCTATCTTAACTTAATATTTTCTTTTTAGATTTACACCAGAAAACACATCTTTAAAACACATTCACAAGAGGGTTGGTATTGAGGCCCCAGTTATGTAGGGACCACTCTGATGAATTAAACTTCCCACAAGTCCACCCTCCTGACCCTTCACCTTCTCCTCAGGCTCTCCAAAGGAGGGCAGAGTACCTGCTCTGTACTGGTTCCCTAACCCTGTGTATCTCCTTCACATACTGAGTGTGCCATCCTGCTATCCCACGCAGACCTAAGGCAGCCACACTTGGGTCAAGTTTCCTGCCTTTTAGTTCTAGGGGCAGCAGCAGGAAGGAGGGAACAGGGTGTTCTCCCCAGACCTATTTGCTTCTCACCTCCCTCAGCCTCCAGGAACTCTCCTTATCTCTCTGGCAGGGAGCCTGCTGTGAAGGGTAGCACATGGGATGCCCTTGGGACTTGAATTAACTGAGCTGTTTCTTCCTGCTCCCCCAGGACAAGGTCCCCTCCCTCCTGGCCTTGTGCTCAGGATCAGTTCTTTCTGGCCTGTTATGATTCTGAACATTGACTTGAATCACAAAGTGAATCCTTATCCTGGTGACTCAATTAAAAGTATAATTTCACACACAGATAGAGAAATCTTTAGACACATAGAAAATCAGGCCTGGAAGAACAGAGAAACCTTAAGACTTCTTCAGGGACAACTTGTTGCTTTTTGTTTACTTTCCCTAGTTAACCCTTTCCCTCCTGCGGCTGAGAGCCCCCAAACCAAGGGTGAGTGAAACTGGCAGCCCAGCTTTATGGAAAACCAGGTCCATCTGGAAGCAGCACTGGCTAGGGTGGGCCCCAGAGGTCTGCTCAATGCATTGCCCCCTCCCAACAGCTTACCTTCCACTCCTTGCTTACTGGCTGGCCCTGCTGAGGTGTGGGTGGGGGAGCAGCACTGCCATTTCCCACAGCATGTGAGAGGAGCTGCTTGGCCCATGTTAGATCTCGAGTGTTACACAGGAAAACAGACAAACACAAAATGGACAACCATGAAATAAAGACAAACATGAAACAGACAAGACAGTGGTACCACACAATTTCTCAGAAATTCTTAGATGCCTAGGAACAAAAATTATGTATTTTTCTTTTTTCTTTTCTTTTCTTTTTTTTTTTACTTTAACTGACTGATATGTTGCTCTGTTCTTGACTTCCTCAAAATGAGACATAATTATGTCTAGTGTTCCAGATAGAGTTTGTCTCATGTCCCAAAACAAAGTCAGTCTGAGTCCAACACACACACACACACACACACACAGAATCACACAGAAACAGCTGCTTACCTTCCTGTGCTTCCAGAAATGTGTTAAGTAATCACTTGGCACCACCATCTGCCCAGAGCTCTAGGCTGGAGAGTCTGTCAGCGGAAAGGCTTCCATGGCCTTCACATTCCCAGATGGGTCCTCCTGACCCCGAGTTTCCTGAAACGACTCCTATGACCCCAGATGGGTCCTCTCACAATCCAAGCTTCTAAAACGTCCCTGCAGACCCTGAGTTTCCCAACATGGGTCCTCACATCCCCAGATGGGAGTCTGGAGCATTCTCCAGACCTTCCATGGCTGTAGTGTCTTGGTATGTCTGCCCACTACGTCCTGCCATTTTCAGAACCAGCACCAACATTCCTCCTGAACACCTGCTTATCAGAAATGAAAGTAAACAGAAATTCCTCTATACTCACTCACTCAGATGAACTCACACAGATGAACCATCTTTGTCAGTTTTTGTGCACACTCCCTAGGCCAAGATAGTAGTTACCTCCAACTGGAGGGTCCTCTCCTGGTGATTGGGAAGGTCTCAACTTCCTGGTCAGGGAACCAAGATGTTAGGGGCAGTTGGAATGAGACCCCTGAGAAATCACCAGGACTCGAGATTGATGTAAAAGCAACAGGTTTATTTCTAACACATTGGTGTCTACTCTCACAGATTCCTCAAGTGAGGCAGTTGAGAGTGACAATCAGCACATTCCAAGCATGGTTTTCAGTGGCAGAGCCCAGAAACAGAATACCAGGCAAAATTCCATTGGCTATGCAATCATGTGGGTACCATCCTTCAAAATGATGAGTGATGGCACACAGCAAAGTCACAGGCTCCTAGAAAGTGCAAACTCAGGGTTTCAGTCATTGCGGGTAGGGGGAAGCTCCCAGCCCAAGGCTGTCAGTCAGTGGTCCATATCTTGTTTGTCCCAGAATCTATCTTTCTTACTCTAGTTCTGGGAACTGTTCTGAGTCACATTGCCCCTAACTTGCTGACTGACGTCCTTGGGCTAGGAGTTTCCCTCACTGGCATTGACTAAAACCCTGAGCATGCATTTTCTAGGAGCCCACAACCTTGCTGTATGCCACCACCAATCAGTTTGAGGATCCGTACCCACATGACGGTGTAGCCAATAGAATGTGCCTGGTACTCTGTTGCTGAGCTCTACCTTTGAAAAGCATATATAAAGCATGCTCAGAGTGTGCTGAGGGTCACTCCCATCTGCCTCGCTTGAGGAATCTGTGGGAGCGGAAACCAACGCATTGGAAATAAATCTCCTGCTTTTGCATCGATCTCAAGTCGTGGTGATTTCTTGGGGGTCTCCTTCAGTCTGTCCCTAACACATGAAGTGGCCATTTTAATCTTGAACTCACAGAAGATTGAATAATTGTACATAAATTATCCAAAACAGAGTTTTTAAACACCCTATCATGGAATTGAAAGGAGAACACAGGTCCTCATACATTCCTGAATATTTATATATAGCTACATGTTGCTGAGAGACAGGGAGACAATCCAGCAGTGTAATCCTGGGAAAGGTTCCCATGGTTCTGGAACCATCCCTTTATCCATCATTCTATAAACAATTCTATTGCAACTCATTGAGTCATTACAAAAAGTAGAAGTTGAATGCAGAAGAGTGGTCTAGTTGAGGATAGGGAGCCAATTAGTGGAAGTGTGAAGCAGACAGAGTAAAGAGAATACATCACAGACATGCATGAATATGTTATAAAGAAACCCATTGTACACAATATGTATTATTATATTAAAAAAGACAAAAAAGATAAATATGCTGGGTTTAATAACAATTTTAATGACACCTTCCATTTGCCATAGGGTTATGTATTATTACACAGAAACTAAGCCAAATAGCTTTTCACTAGTGAAATTGGTTGTAACCTTTATTAATTTTTCCACAGTATTTCAAGAGAGTATGTTAAATTTCACCCAAGATGGTCTTTGTAATTTTGTGTCAGCTGCATAGCTCTACCTATATCTTATCTGATGTATGTACACAAACCCTAAAACCATGTGAATACAAAAACAAATACCCTGTCATCCAGAGGATTTTAAAATCTAATGTGTAGATGAACACATAGTAACTAAAGAAATCTTTAGGACTTAATACCTCGTTTTTATGATCCCATGGCTCCTTAGTTGACTTGTCAAAACCCTGATATATGCAATTCATAAGTAGGCAAGGTATGTTTTTGGCTCACAGTTTCAGACATTCCCTCCATGGTTGCTAGGCTCTATTGACTCTGAGGCGATAGGCAGGCAGAAAACTGGAGTGTGCAAAGGAAGTTGCATCCTCATGGTAGGAAAAAAGAGAGTCAAGAAAGGAAGGGGCTAGAATGAGATATACCTTTCAGAGACTATGTTGTATCTCCCTCCTTGAGTTTCTAAGAACCTCCCCAAATAATAACAACAAGCATTTATGTATTTAATACAAGACTTTAGAGAGGTATTTCACATTTATACACCATAATAGTATATCATAGAAGCTAGTGGGTCTAAAATAGGAAATTATTTCAACAAAGTAGTGCACATGTAATTTAAAAGTTGTTAAAGTAAAGGACCTTGGAATTAAAATGGTGGGATTTGGTGGTTCATATCATCCATGGCATTGCAAGTACTTTTACTCTGGGGACAAAGGCTGAAGACTGGATGCAAAGTATAGGGAATTGAGTGCATATGTATTATGTATGCATAAATGTGTGTATATAAGCATTATGTGTTCATTTAATCTTCTGCATATAAACAATCTCTGTCTCATAGTATATGTGTTCCTTCCAGTATTCCCATACATTTTTAATTGTGCTATTTCTGTTTAAAATATGATCAATAGTTGACTGTATGACAACACTCAATGTAAGAATATTCAGTAAAAGAAAAAAGCATGGTGGTGGTAGCAACTGAAAATTAATTGTATGTTTAAATTTAATTCAATTCAGTAAAGTAAATTTATTATCTTCCAAAGAATTGTGCATAGATGAAGACCACAGGACATTACAAAGTTGTGAGGAAAGCAAATTATCATACAAATTAAAATGCATCTATCTCTTCACCATTGGGCAGTTTCTCCATGGAGTATCCTCGATGCCACTTTTTATCCTTGCTGTGACCTACATTTTTGATCACATTCCCATAAACTCATCTGGACTCTACTTAGGCAAGTTTGTTTCTCTAATATATGGTCCATCTTGAATACTCACTGAGTTTCTGTATGTTTTAACCGACACAGAAGTACTGTTGGCCCTGTGATGACACTGCACTCAGTAGTGATGGCTTGTGTGTTTGTCTTCAAAATCACATTGATACACCTCATTTTGAGATTTGGGACAGTAGACAAATCACCTAAACATCACTGAAATGAATAGAAGAAAAAGAACATGTATGCTTTAATTGGCAAAACTTTCTCTGTAGAGAGGGAGAGAGAGAGAGAGAGAGAGAGAGAGAGAGAGAGAGAGAGAGAGAGAGAGAGAGAGAGAGAGAGAGAGAAGAAAACATTGATACATCCCCAAGTAATCTATCTTTATTTACACTAATTGATTCTGGTTCTGATAGGTCAGAATGAAATTATGCTTTGACAGAGATATCTAGATATCATTCACAAAAATACAAATAATGTACTCTGAAAGCATCTCAAAAGTAAGTACTTTGGGAGCATGCCTGTTGTCGCAGACATCGGGAGACTGAGGCATGAGCATTATGGGTGCAAAGTGCATCTAGACTGCATGTCAAGTACCAGGTCGGTTAGAGCTGTATAACAAGAGAGTATTTCAACAACAACAGAAGCGAGAAATTAGTAATAAATTGTACTGAAATAATATAATTTTTCAGCAAGGGTAATAAATTGTTTCCAGTAGACTAAAGTAAATAATATACATATTTACATATAACTTTAAAAAGAAGTACTTGTGTCTTACTAGCACTGGACAAGATTGGTAGAACATAGCAATTTTAGTTTTGCTTAACAGAAAATTAAGACACCAATCTGTACTATAGCAAGGCTAACTATATTGCCAGTGTCTGCGACTCTGGAAGCTTTGATGAATAATGCAAAGGTAATTATGAAAATGCATTGTCTTACTCTAGTGACATATTAAAGGAAATATACCTTATTTATGTCCACATTTGATCTAAATATATTTCTGGTACGTTAAATATGTAGATAAAACTAAGTTCATATTTAAATTGTCTGAGTAAAACCTGGTTAGATAAGAGGTTATGCCACGCAGTTGTACTGTCAGGCACTAGTCCAGATGATTCTCTGGTGGTGTCTTTGATATGATTAACATTCACAATAGTTAAAACTGAGTAACCAGATGACATTTATAGTAAAAAACAGGACTCACTCAAGCAATGTAAAGAGCTAACAGCACAGACTGACTGTTCCCAAAGAAGCAGCAATTGTGGCTCTGGCCTGGGATCAAATGTAAGACTCTTATCAAGTCTTGCATGTGTTTCCCACTAGCTTCCTGATCTTCTAGTTTGGGACTATTAACATTGGTTCCGGAATATATTTACAATGTCTCCCTCCCCTTTTCACTCCCAGCACTTTCTCTTACCCCTTTCCTACCAATATTCCCTCTTCAAGTAAGAAAATAGCATGAGAAACTTTCAGACATTGCAAATCATTCAGCTATGTTTTTCATGACCAAATTATATTGTGAAGTTGTTTGGTGCTGTGTTAATTTTCAAGCTATCGCGGATCTTCCACAAGTAATGGGATATACTCTTGGTTATGCATTTGGAGCACGTACTGTAGATCATCTTCAGAATCAAACTGTGAAGGAAACGTAAGTCATACTTTTTATTTTACTATTTAGTTTATGTTTTATAGAATATTTGGGGAGTATATTCCTTGCTGCTTAGTGTCTCTGTGTCTGTGTATTATAGTGCCTTTGTCTTTTGCTTAATAGTTAATAACCACCTATAAGTGAGTACATGCCGAATTATTCTTTCTGGGATTAGGTTACCTCTGAGAAATGAGTGAGGTAATGAATTTTTTTCTTGTTCCATCCATTTTCCTGAAAAATTCATGTAGTCATTTTTTTTAATAGCTGAGTAGTATTACATTGTGTAAATGTTCCAGGATTTCATTATCCATTCTTCACTTGAGGAACATCTAGGTTGTTTCTAATTTCTGGCTATTATGAACAAAGCTGTTATGAACATAGTTGAGCAGGTGTCCTTCTGGTAGGATGGAACCTCCTTGAGGTATATGCCCAGGAGTGGAATGGCAGGGTCTTGAGGTAGGTTGAGTTCTACTTTCCTCAGTATGGAGTTGCCATACTGATTTCCATAATGGCTAGTTTGTACTAGCTAGTTTGCACTCCCACCAGCAATGAGTGAGTGTTCCACATCCTTGCTAGCATGAGCTGTCATCTGTATTATTGATCTTAGCCACTCTGACATGTGTAAGAAGGAATGAATCTCAGAGTAGTTTTCATTTGCATTTTCCCTGCTGGTTAAGGATGTCAAACATTTCTTTAAGTGTTTCTCAGCCATTTGAGATTTCCCTTTTGAGAATTCTTCTTAGTTCTGTACCCCATTATTGATTGGATTATATGTTTTGTTGATGTCTAATTTCTTAAGTTCTTTATATACTTTGGATATTAGCATTTCATCAGAATTGGAGTTGGTGAAAATCTTTTCCCATTCTGTAGGATGCCATTTTGTCTTATTGACAGTGTTTTTTGCTGTAGAGATAGTTTCATGAGGTCCCTTTTTTTAATTGTTGACCTTAGGGCCTGAGCTATTGGTGTTCTGTTCAGGTAGTTGTCTCCTGTGCCAATAAGGCCAAAGCTATTCCCCACTTCTCTTCTATCATGTTCAGTGTGTCTGGTTTTAAGTTGACGGTCGTTGATCTACTTGGCTTGACTTTGGTGCAGGGTGACAAATATCTCTCTATCTGCATTCTTCCACCTGCAGACATCCAGTTTGACCAGCTCCATTTATTGAAGATGCTGTCTTTTTTTTCCAGTGTGTATTTCTGGTTTCTTCATCAAAGATCATGTCTCCATGAGTGTGCAGATTTATGTCTGGATCTTTGATTTGGTTACATTGATCAACATGTCTGTTTTTATGCCAATACCATGCAGTTTATATTACTATATCTCTTTAGTACTATTTGAGATCAGGAATGGTGATATTTTAAGAAGTTCTTTTATTTTTCAGAAGTATTTTAGCTATCCTGTTTCTTAAATTATTTTTCCATATGAAGTTGAGTATTGTCTTGTCTATCAAGGTCTATAAAGAATTGTGTGGGATTTTGATAGGGATTGGGTTGAATCTGTAGATTCCTTTATAGATTGTTAAGATGGCTGTTTTTACTATATTTATCCTACTGATAAGGGACAAAGGAGATCATTCCATCTTCAGAGATCTTCTTAAATTTGTTTATTCAGAGATTTAATGTTTTTGTCAAGCAAATCTTTCCCTGGTTGATTTTTTGGTATCTTTATATACACTAACATATCATCCGTGAATAAAGATACTTTGACTTCTTTCTTTCCATTCTATATCTCCTGGAGCTCCTTCTGTTGTCTTATTGCTCTGGCTAAAACTTGAATTCCTATATTAAATAGGTATGTAGAGAGAGGACTACCTTTCTTTGTTGCTGATTTTAGTGGAATTGCTTTGAGATTCTCTCCATTTAATCTGATGTTGCCAGTAGGTTTACAGTAAATTGTCCTTATTATGTTTAGGTATGTCCCTTGTGTCCCTAATCTCTCTAAGTCTTTTATCACGAAGGGGTGTTGGATTTATCAAAACCTTTCTAGGTATCTAGTGGGATGATCATGAGTTTTTTTTCTCTCAGTTTTTTCATGTGGTAGATTACATTAACTGATTTTTGTACATTGAACCATCCCTGCATCTCTGGAATGAAGCCTACTCAATCATGGTGGAGGATTTTTTGATGTGTTCTTGGATTCAGTTTGCGAGTATTTTATTGATTAATTTTGCACTTATTTCCATGTGGGTGATTGATCCATAATTCTCTTTCTTTGTTGAATCTTTGTCTGGATTGGGTATCAGTGTGACTGTGGCCTCATAGAACGAGTTTTGCAGTGTTCCTTTTGTTTCTATTTTGTGAAATAGTTTGATGAGTATTGGCATTAGCTTTTCTCTTGAATGTCTGGTAGAATTCTGCCCTAAAACCTTCTGGCCCTGCACTTTTTTGGTTGGGAGGCTTTTCATGACCTCTTCTCTTTCCTTGTGGAAAGTGGGTCTGTTTAAATTGTTTACCTGGTCTTGATTTAATGTTGGTAGGTGGTATCAATAAGGAACATTATCCATTTCCTTTAGATTTTCTAATTTTGTGGAGTTCAGGGTTTTAGAGTGTGTCCTAATGACTCTTTGGAATTCCTTGGTGTCTGTGGTAATATCATGTTCATTCAATTTCTTAAGCTGTCTCTGCTCAGTTCCAGCCCACAGCCAGGTAGGTTTCGGCCTGGTTCCCTGCCCTGGCCAGATGCAGGAAACCTGTGCTGTTGGAGCAGCAGGGAAGCATGGGAAGGAGGGTACTTGGTTTCTGGGACCTGTCTTAGACTCTGATCCCCATGCAGATAAAGAATGAACTAGACACAAAGAATCAGTCCTGGGAGCCTCTTCTGGTGGAAGCAGCACACTGTATATGTATACATACATCTGTATATATATATGTATGTGTATATATATATGTATGTGTGTGTGTGTGTGTGTGTATATATATATATATATATATATATATATATCCCACAGTGAATGAAGGTCCTGGGTACTCAGGGTGGGGAATCCATTGGGCTAGACAAGGGCATTGGGGTAGCCTTGTTTGCATGCGGTGCTAGGCGCCTACTGAGGGGTGCTTCTCTACAAGGCATGGTCTCACAGAGACAAAGAGGGAAGTATCCTATCAGCCACAGGTCAGACAAACACCTACCAAGTTACTTTCCTATTGCTTCTGTGAAACAGGCAATATTTAATATTTATCTGAGATCTAGTCAGATCCACAGGCAAGGAGCAGCTGAATGCTTAATGTTCTCACCTTCTGGGATGGCATTGTGTTTCTTAGCTCCTTCAACCTGCCCTTTTGTCTCCATGGCAGTCCCACAATATCCCCTTTTGTTTCTGATTTTAATGTTTTGGGTATTGTTTCCATGCTTTAATTAGCTTGGATAATGGTTTGTTTATCTTGTTGATTTTCTCAGAGAACAACTCTTGCTATCATTGAGTATTTTTCTTTTCTCTTTGTTTCTATTTTATTGATTTCAGCCTCAGTTTGATTATTTCTTGACATCTACTTGTGTTGGGTGTGCTTGCTTCTTTTTGTTCTAGGGCTTTCAAGTGTGTTGATAATTTGCTAATATGTGATTTCTCCATTCATTTTTGGTTGTCACTGTGTGCTATGAATCTTCCCCTTAGCACAACTTTCATTGTGTCCCATAAATTTGGGTATGTTATAGATTCATTTTCATTGAGTTCTAGAACATCTTCAATTTTTTTTAAATTTCTGTCCTGACCCAGTCATCATTCAGTAAATAGTTGTTCAATTTCCATGAATTCATCGGACTTCTGTTGTTATTGTTGTTGTTGAAATGCAGATTGAGCTGTGGTGGTCTGATAAGATAAAAGAGGTTATTTCTATTAACTTGTATCTATTGAGGCTTGCTTTGTTTCCAAATATGTGGTCCATTTTGGAGAAGGTTCTGTGAGTTGTTGATAAGAAGTTATATATTCGTTTGTGTTGATGTGAAGTTTTCTGTCGATATCTGTTAGGTCCATTTGGTTTATAACAACTTTAAGATCAAGCATTTCTCTGTTTAGTTTTTGTCTGGAAGACCTGTCAGTTATTAAAAGAAAGGTATTGAAGTTTCCCATTATCAACGTGTGTGAGATTATGTGTGCTTTGAGATTTAGCAATGTTTCTTTTACAAATGTGGGAGCCCTTGTGTTGGGGCATAGATGTTAAGAATAATGTTCTCTTGGTAGATTGTTCCTTTGATGAGTATATAATGTTTTTACCTGTCTTTTTTGATTAATTTTGGTTTGAAGTCTATTTTGTTGGATATTATAATGTCTAATGAGCTTTGGTTTTTACCTTGGAAAATCTTTTCCCAACAGTTTACTCTAATGTAATGTTTATGTTTGAGGTTAAGGTGTGTTTCTCATATGCAGTAGGAGGATGGATTCTGTTTTAGAATCCATTCTGTTATTATGAATCTTTTTATTGGGGAAATGAGTCCACTGACGTTGAGAGATATGAACGACAAAAGATTGTTTGGTGTCTTTATATGGTAGTTGTTGGTTCTGGGGTGTGAGTATTTGTGTGTGTGTGTGTGTGTGTGTGTGTGTCTTTTCTTTTGTTTTTGATGGTGTGCGGTTGAATATTTTCTGTGTTTTTATGTGTGTGTGTAAGGTTCTTGTATTCTCTTGCTTTGTATGTAAATATGGTTTGAGTTTGGATTTGTCATGGACTATTTTGTTTTCTTAATCTTTGGTCATAGAAAGTTTTGCTAGAAATAGAAGTCTGGGCTTGTCATCTGTGTTCCCTTAATAACTGTAGCACTGATCAGTCCACACCCTTCTGGCTTTTAGAGTTCCTGTTGAGAAGTTGCATGTAATTCCAATTGGATTGCTTTTGTATGTTACTTGCTGTTTTTCTTTTTTCTTGTAGCTTTTAGTATTCTTTATTTTGTATGTTTCCTGTTGCGATTACTATGCTGTGGGGGGAATTTTTTCCTGGTGAATTTCATTTGATGTTTTCTTTGTTCCTTGTACCTTTAGAGATCTCACGCTTTAGGTTTGGAAAACTTTCTTCTATGATTTTATTGAAAATATTTTCTGGGCTTTTGAGCTGGGATCTTTTCCATCTTCTATTCTTGTTATTCTTAGGTTTGGTCTTTTCATAGTGTCCTAGATTTCCTGGCTGTTTTATGTTAGTAGGTTTTTGGATTTGATATTTTCTTTTACTGATGTGTCTTTTCCGTCTATAATATCGTCAATTCCTAAGAATCTCTCTTCAATCTCTTGTATTCTATAGCTATAGCTTGCCTCTTTAGTTCCTGTTTGCTTCTCTAGGTTTTTCCTTTTCAGGAGTCCCTCAGCTTGTGTTTTCTTTGTGTCTTCTATTTCCATTTTCAGGTCTTGAGTGGTTTTGTTGGTTTCCTTTAATTGTTTGTTTGTTTGTTTGTTTGTTCTTGAGTTTCTTTAAGGGATGTATTCATTTCTTCTAATTGTTTGCTTGTGTTTTCCTGGGTTTCTTTAATTGGTTTACTCATTTCCTCCCATTGTTTGTTTTTCTACTCATTGATTTCTTTGATAGCTTCATTCATTTCCTCACTAAAGCCCTCTATTATATTCCTCAAGCTGGCTTTAAGACCTTTTTCTTGTGCTTCAACTGTGTTGAAGTGTTCAGGGCTTGAAGTATTGAGTTCTGAAGGTGACATATAGCCCCAGCTGTTGTTAGTTGTGTTCTTAAACTGGCATTATCCTTCTTAGCTTGGAGTGATTAAGGTATAGGTGCTGAATTCCTAGGTTTGTCTTTAATGGATGCATGTTTTATTACTTGGTTTCTTTATCTTCTCTGTTCTTCTGTGATTTGTGGCTTCTCTTTGAACAGGGTGCCTCTTTGCAAGGTTGTTTCTGGAATTCTGGTAGCTGCCTTGGGCTTTAGTCAACCAGGGAGTCCCCTTCTAATTTGGTTGTTGTGTCTTGGGAGTGTTCTTTTAGGTGGTTTGTGTGGCCTGATCTACAGCAGGGTCTGCCAGCCTGGTATGTAATGTAGGCTAGGTAATGTAGTCTGTCTATGGCAGGAACTGTGTGCCCATGTTTGTCTCCAGGCTGTTCTACTGTAGCTGGCTTTCTCTGCCTGAACCATGCAGGGAGTGTCTTTTTCAGTTGGTTTCTGGGACTCACAACCAATGGCCAGAAGCAGTGGTGGTGAGAAGAATATGGATATGGTTTTGAGCTTTGAGACTGGGCTAGGCAGGTGTAGTGGGTGGGATTAGTGAGCAGGTTTCCCACCTGATATGCTGGAGCTGGCTTGTTTGTCTGCTCCAGGCCAAGGCCAGTCTGCTCAATTTGGTCCTTGGAAACCACAAGCAGTGTACAGAAGGGGTTGGGGTTGGGAAGATGGAAGTGGTTTGGGTTTGAGGCTGAGCTGAACAGGTGTAGTGAGAGGGGTCAGTGAGCAGGACTCCTACCTGATCTCCTAGGGCTGGCTTGCTCTGCCTGCACCAAGGGAGGAGTTGTCTCATGAATCATCATTTTTATGTTGAGGTTTGTCCTTTACATTGCAGGTCTCTCCCAGACTTTTATCATAAAGTTATATTGGTTTTTGAGAAAGGCCTCATCTGTATCTGATGAAATGATCATGTTGTTTCTGTTTTTCACTTTGTTTATATAGTGGAATATGTTGATCAGTTTACTTATGTTAAACCATTCCTGCATCTCTGGGATGAAGCCTGCTTGGT
The DNA here is from genome assembly GCA_026225945.1 of Cricetomys ansorgei. Lineage (NCBI taxonomy): Eukaryota > Metazoa > Chordata > Mammalia > Rodentia > Nesomyidae > Cricetomys > Cricetomys ansorgei. The sequence continues at coordinate 200,056 of JAMJFZ010001360.1, read as the reverse complement.
CATGTTGGATGAACTTTTTTATGTGCTCTTGTGCTTGCAAGTATTTTAATGAGAATTCTTGCATCTATGTATCCCCTTGTAGTGCTAAAAAACCTACATCGCATGAACAGTAGAATTTCAGCACATATGAATCTAGGGTTCTACTTAGATTTAGAGGGGAGTAAAAATGAGTACAAAATCAGAGATATTAAACATCTTGGCTAGTATTCCTGAAAAGGTAACTATAAAATAGTGATATTAAGAGGATTAAAATAGGACCAGCAAGACGTCTTAGTGTATGAAGAAGCCACCAATCATAAAGACGTTTTTAACATCCCCCAGGCTCCATATGATAGAAAGAAAGTACTGACTCTTGCAAATTGTACTCTGACCTCCTCACATAGCATACACATACACATATGCACATATATGTCATTGAAAAATAAAATTTAATAAAGTCTTTAAACAGAAAATCTGGAATAAATGTCTACTGTATTAATATCTGAATGTTGCACATGAACAAAAGCATTCTTTGACAATGACCTTAGTTACAAATCAAAATATGGCTAGGGAGTCTATCCACTAATGACCAGTATGAGTGGATTCTTGGATAAAAATGTTAAATATCTGTTTTATAGAAGCTCAAATAAGCGTAAAAAGACAGAGAGTGTGGAAAGACAGCTTTTGTCAAGTCTTGCAAACTGAGTTCAGTATCCAGGCCCTCCTCATAGAACTGACTCATGTAAGTTGTTCTCTGACCTCCACACATGTGTCATGGCACATGACAGGAATGCATGAATGCATGCATACATGCATGCTCATGCACTCACACACATACAATCAAGAAAGGTTTTAAGAAACTCAGGGATATGATTTATACTTCTAGAGAGTAGTTGACATAGCAATGAAACTGAAAAACTTATCTTGATTTGTAAACTACTCAAAATGAAATTAAAGCATCAATAACATAAAAAAGTCAAATGGAAGAAAGACTTAATGGATTAGAAATAGGCAAGTTGAAATATACTGCTAAGAATAAAAAGAACAAAAATAAATAAAAGGATTCTGGGAATGAATTAAAAGAAAAAATACTGAGTTTGTTGAAACTCAAAAGAGACTTTCAAATGTCAAAGATATGGAAAGATTTTCCAAGGAATTAAAATTCACTGAAAACCAAAGGCTATAAATATTCAGGAACAATAAGGTCAAATGTCATCCACTGGATTACATTGAATCATGGCATGTAAAACATAGTATCATCTAGCTCTCAGACATTAAAAATAAGAAAAGATTTTTCAAGGCAATGAAAGAATAGATATATATATATAACATGTAAAAGTGTTCAGATTTATCTAGTAACATACCTCTCGTCAGAAAACTTAAATACAATGAGAGCATGATTTTTTTTTCTCTTATTTTTTGAGATTATAATATAATTAAATCATTTCTGTCCCTTTTCCTTACTCTAACCCTCCAATAAACTCCACCTTGTTCTCTTTAATATTCATTTAACCTTTTTCATTAATTGCTTTATATACATATATATGTGCATATGTCATATATGTATATTTGTTCATAGATACTTTTATAGCACTGGGAGTAAAAAAAGAAGTATCCTTACATGAATGGTTCCCAACATTCCTAATGATGAGACCCTTTATTAAAGTTCCTCAAATTGTGATGACCCTAATCATAAAATTATTTTCATTGCTACTTCATAACTGTAATTTTACTACTGTTATGAATCATAATGTAAATATCTTATATGCAGATGGTACTAGGGACATCTGTGAATGTGACATTTGGCCCAAAGAGGGATCACAACCCATAGGTTGAGAACCACTGCTACATATTGTTTTAAATCTATTTTTTGGCTTTCCAGTAAAGCTATTCATTAAGTCAGAAAAGATAAATTTTAAAAAGAATAAATTGAGGAATACATCAAAAGCAAACCTATCCTACAAGAAATAATAAAGTTATTCAAACCTTGTATTCTAAAATTGAAGATTTAAAATTAATTTTATAAATCTGGAGCACTGTAGTGATATTATCAACCATATGCACAATGTATTCACATCCTTAAAAGGAATGCTACAATGGAAAGAAGTTAATTCATTAATGTCTTAGATTTATGAAATACAGAAAATGTTAAGAATCTTATAAATTAAAAATGCTTCATGGTTTGCTGCTTTGATGCTTTGATTATAAGGTATCACTTTATCAACAAGAAAAATTAGTAAGAAAGACTAATGATCTCCTTAAATGGTTGAGGAAGAACATCATGAAACCACAGAGGAAATCAGTATTACAGAAGTCCCTACCTGGGCATCTGCCCTGCAGTGTCTTCTTTCACTTTTTTTCTGCTAGATTCAAATTTTCAGACGTTAGAGTAAAATCTTTGATTCATTTATATCTAATGTTTTTGAGTAAAAGATAAGAAGTTGTCTATTCTCCAGCATATGTTCATCTCCCTCAGTTCAAAGTTAGATGTCTGCAGTGTAGGTTTTGTTTGAGAGCATCTCTATCCTATTGGCTCAGATGTCCCTTTCTCTGCCAGTGCCATGCAGTTTTGCATACTATGCATGTGAAAATGAACATGTAGTTTGAAATCCAGTATGATGATTTCCCCAAGATTGCATGTCCTTAGATACTCTTTAGCTGCTCAGGGTCTTTGTGTCTCTTTGTGAATTTTAGGGTATTTCTTTTCATTCAGTGAAGAATGACATTGAAATTTGGTTAGCATTGCACTATATTTATAAAGAACTCTCAGTAATATGTCCATTTTCACAATTCTAATTCACCTAAACCATGGACACTGACATCATTCCATCTTTTAGTATTTTATTTTATTCTTTCTCCAGTTCTTGGCGGTGTTATACATTCTAGTGTTTTATGTATTCTACCACAGTATTCTTTTACCTTTATTAGTTTTTCCCTAGATACCTTATTTTTTTTTCAGTCCAACTGTTGATGTGGTTATTTTCCTGATTTCTTTCTCAGTTGCTTCTTATTGGTTCTAGGAAAGTCACATATCTTTAAATGCCAATTTTTGATTTGCTACTCTGCCAAATGTGTTTACTATAATCTCTCAAGAGTTTTAAGAGTGGATCTTTAGGCTCATTAAATACTGGATCTTATACTTTGAAAGAGATTTGTTTTACTCCTCCCTATGTATGTCCCTTTTCTATGTTTCTTCCTCACCCAGATGCTTGAGTTAAGACTTTAAGCTCTCTCTTGAGTAAGGGGCAGAGAGTAAATACTCATCACACATTCTCAATTGTAGAGGAAATAAGAAATGCTTTCAGGTAGTCCTTGTTTAGCAGAGTGCTGCCTGAAGCCATGGCTTATAGCCTCTATTGTACTCCAGTGTTACATGACTCCTCTAGTACTACTTTCATTGTGCTTTACTAGCACAAAAGTGGTTAAGTTTTTACTATGGCATTATTTCTTTTACAATCAGTGATATGATTATGTGATGTTTTTTGTCCCTAATTGAAACTTTCAATTTTTCTCTATTAAAATAGAATCAGTCACAACTTTCAAAAATTGCAAATTAATTGGATTGCTGGTTTTATTATTCCTGCTGTACTTTCATGTTTAACATTTTTTCCATTGTTATGTTTTCCATCTAATTTACCTGGTGAGTATAAAAATATAGGTAATTAATTACATATGCTATCAGCTCCCATTCTCAAAGCACAGATAATGTGTAAGTGTAAGTATAAGTATATATATATATGTGTATATATATATGTGTATATGTATATATATATGTATAGTTATGAATATACTTCCACTGTTGATACTGCTCTGTGATAAAGAAATAGTATCATAGAGTTGCTGTCTTATAAATTAAGCAATATCACACCCAAATATCATAGTTATTTACTACAATTTCGATTGTATATATTTGTGTCACTCATTGTTTTCTTTTAATAATACCCTTCTCATTTAAAGTACATAGTTGTCTTTTAAAAATGAAGCATTTTCAAATGTATTTTCATAGTGTATTAATCAGGATTCTCTAGAGTCACAGAACTTACGGAGTGAGGCCCCCTTCTCTCTATATATATATTCAATATATTAGAATGACTTACAGACTTTGGTCCCACTAACCCAACAATGGCTGCCTTTGAATGGAAAGCCCAAGAATACTTAAGTGTTCAGTCAACAGGGCTGGATATCTCCACTGGTCTTCAATATATACTGAATCCCACAGAAGTATGTTCTAATGTCAGTGATGGAATGTACTTGCTAGTGAGGGCAAGGGAATGCATAATAAGAGCAAAATCGTCAAGGGAGAAATTTTATAAAGAAATACAAATGGGAATGAAAGATGAGAGCACAATATACCCAGACATTTGGATACAGTTGAAGCAGTTCTGAAAAGGAAAGTTCAGCAATATGAGAACATATGTAAAAACCTCAAATAGTAAGTTCTAAAAGAAGTATTGTTGATGTAATAATTATATATCTCAAATGGGTTCAAAAGGGAACAGAAGACAGTCGCTGAATTGTAAAGACTGAACCATCTTACAGAGGTTCTAGCCTCTCTCATCCACTGACCCTAAGCATGTGGTTTCCAGGTAATTTGTTGAGAAAAGACACTGCCCACCAATACAAAGATATTAATTGCTAATTGAACAGAACATTCACATTACAAAAATCCCCAATCTCTAGTAGAGTGACTTGCCACTCTTTTACAGGAAAAGTCAAGATCTTGGGCAAAGATATTCCATGTCAGGTTTTCAGGCTGAGGAATCAGACCACTAAACGTTCTCCATTAGCAATAATACAATCTAATGCTTTCAACATTACAATCTCAGTGGGCAAGTAAAATTTGACCTTCAATTGCTCCATCTAAAAATATTGGATAGACAATTACCAGTAACCCAGACTAGCATTCTTTCTGCATTCAAGAAAGCTGCAGCCCATCCACATCCAGAAAGCTTGTTTTAACAGCTAAGGAAAGTGACCTTCTGACAGCAGCTTCTGCTGCCAAATATAACAGCTTTTTAAAGCTCATATTAGTGCACTGAAGTGCATGTAGCTTTAAAATATTTAAGAATAAGTTTAAATATTCCATTACAAAGTACTAATGGACAATATTTGAAACAGGTTCACATCCTTTCCCCTTAGGGAAATGCAAATTAAACCTGCATTGAAATTCCATCTCAACTTGGTCAGAATAGCTGTCATCAAGAGAATAAATGTTCACAAGGATATGGGGAAAGAAAATCTTTAATCACTGTTGATGGGAATATCAACTTGTACAGTTAGTGTGGAGGTTCCTCAAAAAACAAAATTCTGAAAATAAGGGGCTGGAGAGGTGTTTTAGCAGTTACGATGTATATCATGCCTGCAGAGGACCTGAGATTGGTCAGAACTGCTATACCTATGGACTCCTCAGGCAATTGCTTATATGCACGTATTTTTTTCTCACACACAGATTTACACTTGATTTAAAACCTTTTCAAAGCTTGGTGGTGGTACACACTTTTAATCACAGCACTTGGGAGGCAGAGACAGGAGAATCGCTGAGTTCCATGTCAGCCTGGTGTACAGAGTGAATTCCAGGACAAGCAGAATTACAAGAGGGAAACTCTGGCTTAAAAAATATCTTTTTGAAATCAGAAAATAAAAGTACCATATAACATATTTGTACCAGTCTTTGAAACATATACCTGAAAGACTCTCTCACATAAATATCTGTGTATCATTCCTTATTGCTGCACTATTTAAGATAGCTAGAAAATGGTACCAATCTAGATATTTATGAATATTTTAAAGAGATAAAGAAAATATGATACCTCTGTACAATGGAATTTTATTCAGCCCTGAAGAAATATTAAGATGTGAAATTTTTAAGAAAACTGATAGAACCAGTGATTATTATGTTAAGTCCAATCAGTAGGACCTAGAAAGTCAAATACCAAATATTTTTCTTTCTTCCATAGGTTTGATGTGAATTTAAAATACGTTTATATGTATGTGTATGCATGTATGTACACATGCATGTTAATGTGAGAGGGGTGTTGTTGGTGTGACAAAATTAGAAAAGTGATGTTTCTGAAGAGATGAAAAGAGAAGCTAGCTACAGTAATGGGATACAGATAATACATAATCAGAATTTGATGAACAGGAGAAGGGGATCAGCTGGTGGGTGAAGACATCATATGGGATAGCAATAGGGAAAGGGAGCACGAAAGAGCATGAGCAAAGTGTGATGACATATATGCATAAAGTATTACTATGAATTCAACTACTTTATATGCTAACCTAAAATGTTTTAAAAATAAATGTTTAACAACTTTAGTAATCAGAGTAATGCTAATTGAAACGCTTTTGAGATTCCCTCTCTCACCATCAGAAGTAGCTATCATAAAGGAAGTTCCAACGAGATACCTTTCACCCTCAAACAAAACCTTCATTACTTTTATTGCACTATTAACAATTCCATGATATAATACAAGCATAGAAGTCCATCAACAGGTGGCCAGATAAGGAAAATGTGTTACCCAGACACTTTGCTCAGATGTGAAGGAAAGTCATAACACTTGCAGGGAAATGGCAGAGATGGCATGTATATGTAGAACATGAAACCAGAAAAGGGACTATGAGAGCAGGTAAGATAAAGAAGGCAGTGAGTAAAGAAATGTCAAGTAAGAAAACATAAAATGATAAAAAAATGAAAATGTTATGTTACATTCATTACTAATACTATTACTACAACATTATTACCATGTTCTATTACAAATGTTCTAACTTAGAAAAGCCCTTTATTACCATGGAATACTTTTAGTTATATGTGTCAGTGTTTTGTGAGGTGTTTTAAGTCTATATCATCAAATGTTAATTATTCATTGAATGTGGCTATTGAATTCTACATTCAATTAAGAATTAATTAATCCAGGCAAAGGAACCACACTTCCAGCAGTTAATAGACACACATAGCAGTTGACTGAAGAATTGAGCCATGCAGGTATGAGAAATTTTCTTTATCAAGAAATTGTCTTTTGCAAAGCATCACTGTAGAAAAATTTGCATTATAAAATATATATTATTTTTAGTTTGTTTAAAATAACTTGCTTTCCTTTCCATGACTAATTGGGATTGTTAAAACATCTTCAAACACATGATGTATATTTTGTTACTGACTTTGATGTATCATAAACTATTTTACTTGTGACCAATAGGTGCACATAAGATAAGAGCTGCAAAAGATAAAGCACCTCCAACCTTTGACAAGAAACTTAAAGATAAGGAAGTTGGACCTCATTTGAAGGATTTCTTTTGTCTTACTTGGGTAAGGTAAAATAATTTTGTTGACAAGTCAGCTATGTTGACTTATTTAGTATACTTATAGACTTAATAAAGTGAAAAAAAAGTGTTTAAGCTTGAGTGAAAGTTTCATACTCGCTTAACTAAATTACTCATTTCCTTTGTAATGGAAAGTAAGAGCCCCCTTACATATTCTGTATTGCTCTGGTCATATCTCATGCTAGGGACTGTCGATGCTACAACTAGATTTTTGATTTTTAAAATTTATGTTATTTTGTGTTTATTTTCTCTGAAGATATATGACATTTAAGAAGATGACATGAATTGGAAGAATTCCATGTGTCAACATATATCCCCACCAACATACACACACACACACACACAAATTGCAATAGTTAATACAAACCTTTTGTTTCTATAGATGAGAAACAGGCCTACCATAGTTACAGACACTAGGATGGAGACTAAGCGCCTTCCAATTCTCTAGTCCTACTTCAAATGCCTTTTCCCTATATATATAATTTCCTCTCTGGGGTATAGATTACAAGGTTGTATTTTAACATACAGAGTTTTTTTTTTTCATTTTTTAGTGAATTTTGCACTTAATAGAATTTTCAGAAATCTCCAAAATAACATCAATTGAATTTTCCTAACTCACACTAGATTTGTATGTATGTCTTTCCAATTCTTAGTCATTGTTTTTTCTTTCCTGGAGGTATTTGGTTTTTTTAATAAGTCTATTCATCCTATTCCTTTTAAATAATATTTTATTTTAAAATTAAAATATAATATGACTTTCCGCCCTTTTCCTTTTCTCCTTCCTTCCTTTTCCATGTAACGCTTTCCCACCCCGCTCTCACCTAACTTTAGAGAAAGAACTACAGAAAATTGAGTGATACTACTGAGAGCAAGATAAAAATCCTTCACTAGGAAAAAGGTCCCTATTCCTTTAAAAGTATTTAATTGTTGGTTTCCCCTGGTCCCCCATGGGAACTGCTGATCTGCCATGGCTGCTGGGCCTCCCCCATGCATGCTGGCTGAGGCCTTGCTCTTTGGCCAGGAGTACAGGGCCAAGATTTGAGCAGCAGGGAAGTGCTCTGGGATCAGGGTGTGAGTTCTGGTGAATTTCTCATGGGTTCTAACCACCTGGGCCTGATAAGGGGACAAGATGAAAAGAAGCCTCGGATTACGAATCTGGTGGTTGTCTTTCTCATTTATTGGCAGGCTTTACCCTCTTTATACCTCTTTCCCTAGAGGACCCAGGGTCCAGGTACTTCAGGTGGGGAACTCACATTAGCATGGGGCTGGGCGGCACCTGGCCTCATGGTCTTTGCAGAGACAAAGACAGAGGGAGGTGTCCAATCAGCCACAGGGCAGACAAACACTTGCCAGGTTATTTTCCATTTTTCTCCTTGGGTACCTCCAGGAATAAAAGAGAAGGAGCTTGCAAAGCATCCTACCACACATCCTGGCAGGGGTGAGGTGCCTTTCTGCTGCTTCAACTGCTCTCTAGCCCCAGAGGTCCCACATTTATTAGCTATTTCTGTTGTTGCTAGTCCCTTCCTCTATACATAACCTCTCTGGGTCTAGGTATTCTAACTTAATTACCATTTGTTAGAAGATATAAGTGAATACATATTTATCTCTCTGGGACTGGGTTACTTCACTCAATATAATTTTCTTTTATAGTACAATCCATTATATGGTCAGTTTTGGAGAAAGTTCCACAAGGTACAGATAATAAGGTATATGCTTCATGTTTGGGTTTAATATTCTGTGCTCCATTTGACTCATGCTACTGGTTAGTTCCAGTATGTCTCTGTTTATGTCTTGTCTGGATATCTGTCTATTGGTGAGAGTGGGGTATTGAAATCTCCACCTATAGGTGTGTGGGGTCAACATGTGATTTAAGCTGTAAGAGTGTTTCTTTTACAAAAGTAGGCGCCCTTGTCTTTGGGGAACAGATATTAAGAACTGAAATGTCATCTTGCTGAATTTTCCTTTGATGAGTATGTAGTGTCCTGCCCTATCACTTCTGTTTAGATTTGGGTTGAAATCTGTTTTGTTACATATGAAATGGTTACAAGACTTGCTCACTAAGTCCCTTTGATTGGCATATCTTCCCATCCTGTACCCTTAGGTGATGTCTATCCTTGAGATTTTCTTTTTATCCTGGCAGTTTCTTATACTCAGCAGAAGGGTGGATCCTGGTTTTGCATTCATTCTTTTAAATCTGTTGCTTTTTATTGGAAAATTCTGGGGCTTTGAGCTGGGAATAGTCTTCTTTATCTATACCTATTATTCTTAGATGTTGTCTTTTCAAAGTGTCCTAGATTTACTGGTTGTTTTTTTTTTTTCAGGAGTTTTTTAGATTTATCATTTTCTTTGACCAATGTATTCATTTCTTCTATGGTGTCTTCAATGCCTGAGATTCTTCTATCTCTTGTATTCTGTTTGTGAAAGTTGTCTCTGTAGTTTCTTGCCAAATTTCTAAAATTTTCATTCCAACTTTCCTTTAGTTTGTGTTTTCTTTATTGATTTTATTTCCCTTTCATGTCTTGAACAGTGGTGTTTCCTTCCATTGTCTGTTTTCATTTTCCTGGATTTTTTTAAGGGATTTATTTACTTCCTCTTTAATGACTGCTATCATCTTTATGCAGGTGGTTTTAAGGTCTTCAGCTATCTTGGATAATCAGTTTCTGCTGTGGTTGGGTTGCTGGGCTCTATTGGAGATATATTGCCCCTGGATGTTATGGATTGTGCATAGCAGGTAGATACTATGTTGCTCAGAATCAAGACAAGGAGGCATATTCAAACCCATTCCAGACCTCAGCAGAGGGAGGTACCTGTCCTGGCAAATGTCATGCTGGACAGTGCCACCCTGTTCTTCTGATCTCAGGGGTTTTTATTGACACACAAGTTCCTCAGGTGTTGTACTGAGAGCACGTGCAGATCATAGTCAACCAAACATTTTTTGCATAAAGCCAACACCTGCAGACAATACAACATGCAAAGACCTAGGCAGACATTTCCCCAACAATGCAGAAAAATAATTAAAACATAACCCTAAATAAACTTCTGCAACAATTGTGTTTTTATTCTGGTTTCTAGGCAGCTGGGATTGTGATGAGTATAGGTATAGATCATTTTCTCATTTTGTCTTTGTTGGATGGCTTTTTTGTTTCACTGGTCTCTGATTCCTCTGTGGATTTCAGGTAAGTGTGATGGTGTCTGTTGCCTGGTAGGAAATTTCTGTGCACCTTGTATGTGTGGCCACTGGGGAATCCAGGAAAATATGTTTATGGGTATTGGAGGCTGACACTTAGGAATGGGGATTGGCTAGGGGTCTGAAGGGCTCAATGGAGGAATAAGGCATTCTACAGGTTTCTACAGCATTCTACCAGGTTCTGCTTATTTAGTCTCCTTGGAATGGAGGTAGAAAGAGAAGAGTGGTCACCACTGAAGTTCTGCTATAGAGCTGGAGATGAGATTTAGATGTTTCCTTTGTAAAGAACTCTCAGTACCGTTTCCAAGACTATGTGCTAACTGTGTTGTTTGCTTCCTTTAGGCTTATTTTGTTCTCTGTATAGTCAAATCATCTGTCACATATATTTCAGGGAAACATTTTTTTTCCATTTAGTAGACTATCTACTCTATCTAGTCTATTAGTGGGTTTTCTTTGCAGAAAACCATGTTTTGCATTTTCATTATTTCCATTATTTCTTGAGTCACTGGAATTATATTCAGGAAGCCCTTTACTTATCTCTAAATATACTCTCTACCTTATTCTTAGTAGTTTCAGGTCAAATATTGAGGTCTTTGATCCATTTTAACTGATTTTTGTTCACGGTTAGAGATAAGAATCAAGTTTGATTATTTTTTTGTTTTTTGGAGACAGGGTTCTCTATTGTAACTCTGGCAGTCCTGGATCTCACTCTTTAGACCAGGCTGTCCTGAGACTCATAGATATACACCTTCCTCTGTCTCCTGAGTTCTCAGATTAAAGGTGTGTGCTGCCACCACCCAGCTCTACTTTTAATTTTTTTTTGAAATTTGATACTTATATATGTCCAGTTTTTCCAGCATCATTTTAAATTTTTTAAAAACATTTATTTATTTATGTATATGAGTGCTGTATGTCAATGTACACCTGTATGCCAGAAGAGGAAATCACACCCCATTATAGAGGTTGTGAGCCACCATGTCATTGCTGGAAACTGAGCTCAGGACATCTGGAAGAGCAGACAGTGCTCTTAACTGCTGAGCTTTCTCTCCAGGCCTCCAACATAATGTTTTAATGAGGCTACCCTTTCCAATCTGTAACTTTGGGCTTCTTTGTCAAAACATCAGGTGGCTTTAATTGCATGGAGTTACATATATGTCTTCTATTCCATTGACTAACTAGTCTATTTTTGTGCCAGTACCATGTCCTTTTTATTATCGCTATGTATTCCTTAGTGTAACTTGAAATCATGTTATGATACCTCCAGCAGTGTTCTTATTGTCCAAGATGATTTTGGCTATCCTTGGTTTTTCATACTTCCATGAGAATTTCAAGATTTTTTTTTTTTTACTGTGAAGAACTGAGTTCACATTTTTATGTTTGCATTGAATTGACTTTGTTGAGGTAGATGTGTAGAGGAGGAAGAGCCAGAACTTGGACTGTCACTCATGATAAGCCTTTTTTATTAGTTGAATTCTTTCAAAGCTAATTGAATGTGCTCTATAAGATAACATTTATCTCACACGTTCATATTCTCCATGTGCTTCTCTTTATTAAATCATGAATCCTTTGTAATTGTTGATTATATTTCATCAAAAATTTAATTTCATTTTTTTAAAGTTGCATTATACTGCTCAGGTTATTCTTGGACATTTAACACATCTTCGTCCCCTTGAGTTGTAGGGTTTCAGGTATGCAGCACACAGCTAGCCTACTGAATATTAATTCTATAGAAACATTGCATGCTTTTATTACTTCATAATGCTGAGTGTAAATAACTATAACTGCTTTATATTGTTAAATAATAAACTGAAATTGTTAACAATACTTTGTAAGTTTTGAGAACAGGTATTTTTGCTGGGTGGTGGTTGTGTATGCCTTCAATACCAGAACATGGGAGGCAGAGGCAGGTAGATTTCTGTGAGTCTGAGGCTAGCTTGGTCTACAGAGTGAGTTCCAGGACATCTAGAGTCAAAATAGAGAAACCTTTTCTCAAAACAAGCAAACAAACAAAAAACAAAACAAAACAAAAAAACATAAAATAAAAGACTTGGTATCTTTAAATTTGTATCAATCAAAAGGTTTTTGAATAAAGTGAAGTAACTATATTAGTGGGGTTCATTGTGAACTCTGACACACTAAAGATAGAAAACACTAATTGAATCATAATTAGTGTTTCTTCCTCCCACTCTTATAACATTTTTGTACTTGTATTCCTTAAGAAACTCTTTTGAAAATCTTTATAAATTACACAACACATTAGTGGGGGCCGTGGTCACCCTAAGGTACAAAACACAAATACTTATTCTTTCTTCGTGTGAGTTTTTGCCACCTTTTATCCTTCCCCAATCTTATGTTTCCCACCCTATTATAAACAATGCTCTACATGTGGATAAACTGTTTCTTATTCCCTAGATACAGGAAATAGCATTTGACCTTAATTTTTCTGTGTCTAAATTAACTTAATGTGCTTCTCTTCACCCTTCATATTTAGTTTTTAAATGACTAAAATTATGTCTTCTTTATAGCTGAATAATAGTCAGCTATAATATATATATATGTGTGTATATATATATATATATATATGCTTTTATATATGAGTGTATATGTATGAATATTGGTATATGTAACACACTCTTATTAAACTTTTTCTTGATGAATAGGTACACAGGTTAATAATATATCACAAATTTTGTGAATATTATAGCAATGAATTTGAGGTACAGGGTTTTTTGTATGCTGATCATATTTCTTTGAGCTTTCTATAGTTTGTACAGATTTTTAGTGTTGTATTCAGTATTGTAATACAGGCATATTTCCCTGAAAAATATAGGATGTTTTGGAATGCTAAGAGGGAGTCAGAAATCTTTAGGTCATTAAACTTCTGTACTGAATGGGCTTGTGAAAGTCTGATCCATTAAATTCTTTTTTTCTGTCCTAGCTTTGCAGTCAAGGGTTATATGAGCATGTGCTGCCTGAGCCAAGTCACTGAGACAATCATCCATGGCCTGAAACCTTTAAACTATAAGCAGTGTAAATGTTTACATTTTTGTATATGAAGTAGCTAAAAAATATGGTATATCTGCTCTTTTATTCGTAATAGTTGGACCAATCCATTTCCCCACCAACAACACAGAATAGTTTCTTTTTCATCATCCTTTACAGAATTTTTGTTTGTTGAAGTTTCAGCCTCTTTGGTATTAGCTGTTTGTTATTCTGTGGCAGAATGCCTGATTCAAGCTACATAAGGGAGGAAGGGTTTATTTGGCTCAGTGTTTTGGGCAATGCACCCCATCATGGCAGAGAAAGCGTGGCTGCAGGCAGGTACATGGCTGGAGAAACACAGGCTGGAACTCCCTAATCACCTTATGCCTTTGTGGAGTAGGAAGTAGAGAGGAGACAGAGTGTAGGCCCAAAACATAAACCTCAACAGTATCCTTGTGGAGGAATACTCTCACCAGGACACCCCTTCTCCCCACAAAAGTTCTAAAACACCACAGACAGTACCATCTGCTAGTGAAAAGTGAGTTTAGAGATCACTTTATATCTAGACCATAATGACATCTTAATTGTGATAAGAGGTATCTCATTGTAACTTTCATTTGCATTTCCATGATGGATAATTATTTTCCCCATTCTATGTATCATTTTCAGCTATTTGTGTTTCCTCTCTTGATGCATATTCAGAACATATGCCCACTTTTAAAGTGGATTACCTGTTTGTTGTTAGCTTTCTTCACAACCTTACCTGTTTTGTGTATTACTCTTTGGACAGAAGAATATGTGGCAACTGTTTTCTCTCATTCAACATTTGTTGTTTTATCCATTCAACCACTTTACTCCGGGGGTTGTTTTCTATTCTGCACAGAGGCCTCTTGGTTTTGAAATGATAGTATTTGTCTACATTGCTTCTACTTTCTGTACTTTTGGAGTTATAGACAAGACATAGCATCATTTCTCAGCTTGATATAGTGTTGGTTTACTTATGTTATGACATAGTACATTTAGAGTTTCTGGTTAGATGTTTACATTTTAATCATCCTTGGGTTAACTTTTTCTGCAGAATGAAAGACAGAGGTCAAGTTACTATTTTGTTCTTGTGGACATTTTAGCTTTTCTAGTACCATTTATGGAACAACCTGATTCTTCTTTTTGTACACTTTTAGACCCTTTTTTTTTCGAAAATCTGCTGGCTATAGACAACTGATTTATTTCTTGAGTAACCTGCAGAGTGTTATCTTCTGTCCCTGGGCTCTGTGTCTTCTTTTCTGTCTGTGCCATGCTTCTTTGTCTACTGTGGCTCTATAGTATGTCATGATATCAGGCATACTGACACCTCCAGTTTTGTTGTGTTACAGAGGAATTTGACTTATTGGTGTCTTTTATTTTACCTTATGATTTCAATATTGTTTTTAATTGTTCTGAAATAAAAATCACTGGTATTTTGGTTGAGGTTGTATTGAATATATAGATCATTTTTCATCTTTCCAGAATTTTTTGTATCATGATCATGTATGACATTTTCATTTTTTTGTGTTTCTATTTTAATTTTTTTCATCACTGTTTTGTACTTTTCACTATAGAAGTGTTTCATTTCCAAGGTTATTCTTATTTCTGAGCATTTTGTCAACAGCCGTTTGATTCTGAGTGCTTTCATAATTTATTTAGCAGCAGGTTCATTTGACTATTTAAATGTTACTAGATTTTATACTTAGATGTTTATGCTACAATTTCCAGAATTAAAGTATCAGTTATAATATTATTTTTAAGTTGTAGGTTAGATAATGTAAAGTCATGAATGTTTGTTCTATAATGAATCAGTAGACAGTTATATCTGTAGACAGTACAGTAGGTGAGTAATGGCTACCTAAATGCAAAAAGTTAATATTTATAATGAATAGAGAATTCTTACAAAATCTACCCAATCCATAGGCAAGTTTAATAGAATAGCACACACAAACACATAAACTAAACTTTAAAAATTATATGAAGAAACACACAGGTTTGCATATATTTGCATTTAGGTAAATGCTCATGATGTTCATTTTTATGCCCAAACACATATACATACACGTAGATGCCACATGCCTTCAGGTGTCCTTCTTCAGGTACTATACAGTTTTTTTTTCATTTTATTTATTATTTGAGACACAGTAGACTTGAACTTTTACATAAGCTAAGTGAGCTTGCCAGTATGTGTTAGGGACCAAGCTTCATCTCGATCTATCAGTACTGATATTATGAGTGTGTGGCACTCATGTCTGGAATTTTTATATGGGTTCTGGAGATTTAGTTCAGGTTCTTGAGAAAAGCAAGGACTGTAATATCTGATACATCTCTTCAGCCACCAAAAAGTAAGTAACTGATGGAAAGACACATTTGTACACAGGCCTAACAAACCTGAAATTTTGTTTGGTCTAATCTTAGAGTATAAACTACTTTATTAAGAAAGCTGAACTTTTAAATATAGAGGTATAATTACAAAAAGATATGAACTGGAGAAAATTTGAACACCAAAATTAAATAAATTACTCATAAACCCCAATATCCACAAATCCTTTCCATGGATACACAATTTTAAAGATAGTCTGTCATAGGAGATCAAGAGTATACAAGTCCGGGTCTTTATTGTAACATGTTTGTGACATTGAGGAGTTGAAGGTGATATAAGTATTTAATCCTATAGGAACCAATAAATCAGTGGAACCATATATTGCAAAATTACATAGCAATCACAACCTGAGTTAGATAAATGCAAAATACGAGTACATCTAATAAGGCACCAAGAAGTACTTTCAACAACCAAGTGTATCCAGATTTATAAGCTATGTTTGCTGTAGACAATACTACAAGTCTCATACAGACTGTGTCTGTAGGGGAATAGTCTAGTTTTGTTTAGATGATTACGTATATTCGGTTTAGACTACAGAAAGCCAGATTGTTAGATTGATTGTTAACATGTGATGAGAAAATCATTGTGATATGATTTGTTCTGTTTCAGAATCTGTTGAAGAACCCACTTCTGATGTTGCTTTCACTATGCAAAGCCCTAGAGTCCTTGATCTTTAAAGGAGTTACAGAATTTGTGCCCAAATATTTAGAAAGTCAGTTTTTGTTAACGCACTCAATTGCAACTTCACTTTCAGGTAGATTTTTCTTCTTACTGAATTCAAAATTATCCTAATTTGTATATTTCAGTGTGATATGTATATTTAAGAACTATGACATGTAAGCAAAAGTCCCAATGAACAGTATACCTGAGTACCACTTGCCGAAACTATAAATATGTGAGCACTCCAACATGACATCAATATTTTAATACATAAGACTTCACCGTATCCTTTATATCACTCAATGTCTTCCTGCCTCTCGTTTACATACTTTCACATTTCTATTCTCCTTCTCTTTAGGAAACTACTTTTCCCAAGCCACAATGTGTCCTTCCTTTATGTTCTTCTTTTTGCATGTGTGTCTTTGCCTAATACTTTTCTAATATAGTCACACCATTTCCTACTGGTTCGAGTTCTTTCACTGGAAATTGTATTCTTCAGATTCACACTGATTTGAACTCAATGCATTATAGTTATATTGTGGTATTTTTTTCCTGAACTGCCAGATAAATGTTGCTGTTAATGTACATGGAATTGTTCATCTACTATCAAGAGATATATAGTTAGATTTAATCTTAATTCTTCTAAGTATTGCTGTAATCCATAAGCCCATTGATATCTCATTATGTGCTTTTGTAAAAAGCTGTTTTATGACTCGACACTACACAGAGATTACTACCATATACTTTTTGATCTTAAAAATGTAGTAAGAATTTGGCTCTCTAAGAAACAGAAATATTAAAATGTTCTAGAATTAATTGAAAAGTGATGACCATGCAGTTTACAGTTTATTTAGGCTATAAAAATATAATACATGCTGTAGCAATTTTTGTAAGCAGTGAAAGAATAGTAAGAAGTATTTATATTAATCCTTAAGTAAATTCAAGGTCAGAAAGATAAGAAAGAATGAACATAAAGTATGTGGACTAAATTAAAACAAATGTTAAAAGTACAGAGGCCTTGATTATAAGCAGATTAGTGAGTAGATTTTTCTTTTTCACTATCAGGTTTCCTATGTATTTATGTATTTTTTTTCATGTATCCTGTTGCATCTGCCTAATATGTGTGTGTGTGTGTGTGTGTGTGTGTGTGTATATATATATATACACACACACACAATGGCTTACTCCAACTAGGTTTTGGGCAATTTTGGCATCAACAGCAGTGACTTAGATTCATCTAATCAATGTCCAAATGAGACAATCAATCTGTAGAGTTTTCATGCTTCATTGCAGAACATTTGATTTTGTCAAGTGTCCAGTGTGAGTTAGTATTGCATTTTGAGAAGCTGCCTATTTTAGAAAGAAATTGACCCAGAGTTCCCTGAGGAAGTCTCCTAGAACAAACTTCCTCCATTGTTCAGATGTGTTACCTGACAAGCATTACCTCAAGACAGACTCTTAGAGAAACTGGTGTTATCAGAAGGTAAACTTTAAGATAAAATGCTCTCTTCTCTCCAAGCAACAAACAATTGTCAATAGCTCCATGGCTAGCCCTTGGATTCTGTGCCTAATTCCTATTTTCATGCAAGGATTTGATCTCACTTGCTTTGCCCAGGGTTTGTGCATAATATTGCAAGTGCTATGCACTGGTATATTCCCAAGACATGTTTTTTTGTAGTTACCTACTGCCTCTGGTACCTTTCACTCTTTCTGCCTCTTGTTCCACACTGATCTCTGAATCCTTATGAAGAGGAGCTACGGTGTATATGTTCCATTCAGATCTGAGAATTCCTCAGTTTCTTTCTCTACGTATAGGTACATTTCTCTACACATGGGCCATGATAGGTTTTAGTGATAATCACCATTTACTGTAGATAGAATCTTCTCAGATGATTGTTCAGAGATGCATTAATCTAAGTAATAATAATAAATCATTACACGTTGATTTAATACTATATCCATCTATCAGAGTAATAGTGATAGGTTCTTCCTGGGGACTACTGTCTTCAAGCCTCATGGTTTTGCACTCAGTAATAGTGCCAAGAATGAGTTTTGTCTTATAGAAGGATATTGAAATCCATCCCAACTAGCTGGTTTCTTGCCAAACATTCATCTCACTATTTTACCAGTGGACACATCTTGCCATGCCAAGCTCTCAGGGTTCACATCTGGGTATGACTGATGGTTATTTTTCTCCTCCAGCAGCATGTCTTGCACCTTCCTCTGGAAGCAAGTGGGGATGAAGCTTCCATGCCAGTATCAGCTTGATTTCTCCATATTTTATGCATCAAGTGTATGATATCTTCAACAACAGGGATTTACTGTACAGATTGGAGAGTAGCCAAGAACAATGGCAGTAACCTGTGATGTTTGAGTGTCTGTGGGGCCTCAGTGTCCAACACTTCTATAAGAAATAGGCCATTTTTCTGAGGTATAGTTCCCACAAAGTGATGTGTTAAGAGACAGGTACTATCTGTACTCGTAATAAATTATACATAGAAACAAAAGCAAAGGAACAAACACAAAAAACAATCCAAACCCTAAGCTTAGAGAATGCAAACCTTTCATAATCATCAGTAGTCATGCCTCTCCTTTTCTTTAGAGAAAGACATGATTACACTACACAACACACTTCTTCTCTTAGTTCTAGAATGTGTACTGTCTCTTATCTGAAATGCAACTTGTCTCTGATCTCAATCTTTATTATCTCTGGCTGTTTATAGCACAAGAAACATGTTTGCAAAGAGTGTAAAGTGAAGAAAAATCTGTCAGTTCTGTTTATATAAAAGATTAAGGCCCAAAGGAAAAAAAATTCACATAATAAATACAAGTGAGGTTGTGGAATATAGCAATAGACTAAACATTGCCTTAACGGGAAGCAATTGGAATATATATTATGTAACTAATTCTCTCCTGAAATATGAAGACACACAAACATTGAAATGAAAAGGATGCAAAAACCATAAACTATGTGAACACTAACCAAAGTAAATGCTGATTTGATTGGAGCAATTTTAAGTACAATTTCCTTTCAAGCAAAGGACATACTTTATGAAAAGTTTTAATGGTATAAGCATCAGTAAGTGATGTGATATCATAAAATTACAAGTGGGCATGCCTCAATAACTTTGCTTTAAAATAAATAAAGCAAAATCACATGAAATATGTGAAACGACCCTCTAAGAACTATTTCCATTTTATCTGTGTTTTTCTTCAGTTGCTATTGCTCTTCATATCAGATAGTATAAGGCAAAATGATTTTCTCCTTGATTTCCTAACCAGGAGGCTTATTGTCCACTCTTCAGAAGTCCCTCAATTTATCCTGATTCCCATTATTTTCTTGGAAATTACTACCTGCACTTTTATGGGTTTCACTTTTAATAAATATATCTTATAAATGTCTACATAAAAATCTAAATATTAACTTTTCCATGGCACTTTTTCTAAACACAAAACCATAAGGTATTTAAACCACTCTTAACAGGTTAATGATAGAAGTGTTATTATTTATATACTTAATTCAATAGCATTGTAAAACTTTAAAAATTATTTTTAATTTTGTACACTATTTATGTTTTTCTTTGTGTACATATACATGGATATACATGGACTTTCAGTAACATGCATGGGGAAGTGAGAAGACAAACTGGGGGTGTTTGTTCTTTCCTTCTATCATGTGGGTTCCAGGGTTTGGTGGTCAGGATCTTTACTTGTTGAACCATTTTGCTAGCTCCAAAATAATACTCATCTCTTTAACTTGATTTAATCTATTGATAAGGTTTTTAACCAATTTTGTATATTACTGAGATATGGGGTGTAATGCAGACTAATCCTGAACTTGAAGTTGGTGTGTAGCTGAGGCTGGTTTTCAAATCTCTGTCATTAGCTGTGGTACGCCATACCTAGCATAAATGGTTTAGGTACAATTTATCAAGCTTTTCAACTCCAAGTTTTGTTTTCTTTTTTTTGTTTTTCTTTTCAGAATCTCTATTTATTGATTTGTTTTGTATTATTTTTAATTATCTTCTTAAGCCCTCATAGCGTTCATCTGATATATAGATATTGCTGTTTTTCATATTTCTTTTTTTAAAATACGGTTGCCCTCAATGTACGTTGCATTGTTCTGCCAGTGTCACTTGGAATAATTGGTTTCTTGTATAAGTTGAGTTTATTTATGAAAGTATTCTACATTACAATGTCTTATAGGTTCTTTGTTTGTGATCATGGCTTGGGAACAGAGATTACCATGTCAAGATCATAGTAAATCAGCCTTTCCACAAGCCTTGAAAGAATGGAAAGTTTTGATACTTCAAGAGGATGTTTAGGAAGTGTATGTTGTGGAGTGCATACCAATAGTGATTGCCCCTGGAGTGATAGCATTGTTAGGAGTGAGGGCTTCTGAAGACTTTGTTGATAGTAACTGTGTTATTTGAAAGGGTTCGTTGCTGCATTCACTTTGAAGGTTCTATTGACTGACTCGAAGATACTTCATGGTGAAGGTTAACAATTAGAATCATAGAGTTTTACAGTGTGAGTCTTTATCATCGGACTTACCAGTCACATGCAGCCTGCCCTGCTGAAGCTTTGACTATTGTAGGATACAGATGTAGATGTGGTCTCGTCTACTATTATGTTTTCCTCTCTATTACCACTGAGTGGATATTTGCCCTGGAACTTGAACTCAATCTCCCTTATCTGTACTGGCATGGGATTTTGTGAATATATAGTATTGTATGCTTCCACCACTTCATTAAGCAGAAGTGCTAGTAGAGTTCAAGTGAAACTGTTAAATTAGTTTTCGATCACTTAATAAGAGTTCATTGTTGAATTTTCCCAATGCTTTATATTAATTACAAGCCATGTTAGTTCTCAGGGATTCAATACCCGGGTGGCTAACCATCTTTTCCCCTGCTTCTTGTCCTCCAACTATTTCTTCTGCTTTAGCTCTTTTAACTTTTCCCTGCTCCCTCTATACTTCCAGGCCTTCATGACAACACAATGATACTAGGTTGGGGGGTGATCAGAGTCTTTGCTCGTGACCTGCTCATGACTGATCACCTTCAACTGTAACAGTTAGTTCTATCTGTGGAGATTTCAAGGCTAGCACAAGGGTGTGACTAGGAAGGAAGCAAGGCCTGCACCCCTGCAAGGCATCTGGCTTAACAGCTATAAGGTGTCAAAGCCCTTTTACAAACCAAAACAGCACACAAGAGTAAAATATCCCACAACATCTCACCCTTTTTGTTTACAATAAGAACAATATTGACTCAATCAAATGAAGCTAAGATATAGAGTTATAATCTGTCAAATATCAAGTCCAAATTTCAGCAGACTGCTCATGCAGTTCAAAGTTTTTGATTGTAAATGTCCCAAACATCAAGTATCAAGTCCAAAGTCACCAATTGTTAATAAAAGTTCACCAATTGTTCAAAAAAGTTCAATGTTTAGCAAAATGCATGTGCAGTTTGAATGTCAGCAGATATCTACATCTGCATCCTCACCGTCTGAGCAGTGTGAAAGCTGCCTCAATTTTCAAAACAGACTCCCTGTCAGCTGCAGAGTCATCTCCAAGATGATTTCAGAGGACAAGATAGTTTTATGAAGCCAATAGCTTTCCATATTTCCCCTTTTCAATATGTCCATGTCTGTTTTAGAAGAGAATTGATGAACAATGAAAATGACGTGTCTGTGGATAACTGATAGCAGGATCAGCACTCTGTCTTAGGAAAATTCATGTCATAACTCACAATCCCATCTCTGACTGCATGCCTCTGTAAGAAGCTGGGGAACTCAGTTCTTTGTAATCCACGGCCAATGGTCTATAAGCAGCACAGGAGCAAGGCAGCTAGGAAGCCCTTCCAGGGTCCATTTGGATGGGATTATTGAGGCTGAAGGCTGAACAGTAACCCACACACTCTGATGTCTCTCTTCAGCCCAGTGGTCTCTGGATACTCTCAATTGAAAAGACAAAAACACAACCTTTCCCCGACATGGGGTGGAGTCTCCACACTCCAGGCTATCATTATTAGAGCAAAATGCTTAAACATTATCTTTTAAAATTAAAATTTGTATTATTTGAGGTTAAAATACCCAATTATAGATGTATCCTATACCCCTTTCTTTTTTAAATTTAGGCTGAAGTTTTTTTTACCATGTATAATTTTAAAATCCAATAATTTGTTCCTTTCTTGCTGGACACTCACTTAGCATGCCAGCCTCGGGAGTTGTAGGTTTGGCTGTTAACAGAGCATCTAGCCACTGCAGTTCCTTATGAGTTTTGTGTCCATGACAAACCCGGGAAATTTGGAACGTTTTCCAACATTAACCATGAACAAACTTCCAAATACAGGTAAAATAAATCTGTCTTGCCAACCATATTAAACCAGATACCAAATCTCTGGAGGACCAGGACCAGTTGGCTGAATTTTTTTTCCAAACTCCTTAACATAGCAGGGCTGGTTATTTAACAACCATAGCCAAGCGGCTGCTGAGAGAAAAACTCTAACACAGGCAGTGTAGATTCTGCCCAAGCTCTCTGAGTTGCTTTGTGCAATGATCCATTTTAAAATATTGTCCTGTATTTGTATCATGAACTCAGTAGAGGAATAATCAGAAAGCATCTGTTGATTTATCTTATAGCTCAGATAATTGATAAAATCACCTTTTTGCACATTTCCAGGAGCTATCTGTAGTCTCCAACAGGGTAAAATTCTTTTCACTATATTGAAAAGTTTTTCTAAAGTGACTATATTAAAATCAACTATATTAAAATAAAATATCCAGTGGCTTTCGTACAAAATATTGACATAAAGTTGTTCTATCTAACATTTCCTAGAGAAGGACTCTCCACTGATACCTTTTAACAGGCTGAGAATTATTATATGCTGGTACAGTAAAAGCAAATTGTTTCCTATCCTGTTCTTGTAAAAGAATTATAGACTGTACATAGCCCATTGGCTGAATTACTTTATTTATTGCTAACTTTTGTTCTGTTAAAGGCCGTTGTTCTACCCATACTGGCTTGTTAATTAGCCATTTTAGAGATAGAGCTGTTGGTGCCTCAATACTTGTTATATCCTGCTTATGTACAACTTGGACAGTCTGTGATTGTTTTTAATAACACTTTTTAATATTTTTATCAGTAGCATCTCGAATCTTACAGGTTGTCTCTGATATTGAAGGAATGTTAATCTGCACTTCCATTGTTTTAAGAGGTCTCTTCCCCACAAATTCGTAGCTGTGTCTGCTACATATGGCCTTATAATTCCTATTTCACTTTCTGGTCTTATGCATTTGCCTCCTGTTATATTTTGTTTTACCAGAGAAAGTCTTCCAGTTCCTAAGAGGTGAGTAGTTACCTCTTGAAGAGGCCAGTTTGGATCCCAGGAGTCTTTTGAGACGACTGTCTCATCAGCTCCTGTGTTTAACAATCCTTTAATTAAGACTTCATTTATCTGTAATTTTAACTTAGGTCTCTAATTATAGCTGCTTTCCAAAATACCTGGTTTCCAGTACCTTTTAATTCACCTGTTTTATCAGCTCTGTCCTTGATAGCAAAGTCTAGAGCATTGCTGTCTTTAGCTGCAAGCACTACCTGTTTTAATCTCTCTGAGGGTTCAGTTTATCTGTTGCTGGTAAGAAATGAATGGCTCCTGCTTTCTGTGGTAGGAACTTAAGCCAAGGCCCTTAGGGCTTTTTTCCCATAGCAATGAATTACCTTGAATGTCCATTACAGGTAGACATTCATTAGACCAGTGTCTGCCTTTTCCATACCTCCTACAGATTCCAGGAAACTGAGACTTTCTTTCTGGCTTATAATCAGAGAAAAAATTATTTCTAGGATCCGTTTCTCTACAGTCCTTTTTAAAATGACCTGAGTTACCACAGCCAAAACATCAGACCTTTTGATTTTTAAGACCCTGAACAATTGCTGATCCAATCATAGTGGCATTGTAAGCATTGGATGCAATATCAGTAGTAATTTTAATCCATTGATCCAAAGAAGTTGTTTTTAATGGCCTTATTGCCTTTTGGCATTCTGAGTTAGCATTTTCAAACACCAGAGTTGGTTTTCTTAAAATCTTTGGCTACCACTTTTCATTTTAAGGTGGAACAGTAGGCTCTGAATTCTCTGACTGAGGTAGGCTTTTACTTTCTTCCATCAAATGTCCTAATTTTGTTACCAAGGTTTGCATTTTTTCAGCCCACTTCTCTTTATTTAAGTCTGCTTCTTGTGAGAAGCAAGTAGATTCTGCTTTTCTTTCCACCATTTTAAAATTTTCTGATTTTGCTCTGAATTTATCTCCTATATCTAAGTTAGGTTTCTGTAAAGGGCTAGATAATTTCCCTTTTCCTTCTGTACTGACAATTTTCCTTGAAAGAATACAGTATACTATGATGGTTATTGATAATACAGTTTGAAATACCAGGATAACAAAAACCATAATTTGTATTATGCCAGTCTGGGTTGAACTATTTATCTCTTCATCTACTGCTTTCTTTCCTATGACGTCCATAACAATATTATACAGAGTTCAAGTGCCCTGTGTCACAATATTTTCCATTTTTAACATAGAAAAATTTTCTTTTCCACTCTTACTTATCCTCTCCTTTCTTAGGAGACTTCTGTGTATTTTTCCTTTATTATTTCTTTCTTACTGTGGCTCCGACTTTCTAAAGAGCATTCTCTTTATTACCTTCTCTTCCTACAGAAGGTCTGCAAATCTGTGGTTCCTTTCCTGGAACTTTATTAACCCGCACCTGTGTGCACTTTGTCTTTATTTCTGCCTCTTTCTCTCCAGCTCTCCTCTTTCCATAGGAGGCCTTACTCCTTTTTATTGATTTATCCTGTATCTGCTACACTTCTCCTCTGTCTTATGCACTGCTTGGGAGCTACATTGTCTCCTGAGGTAAGGAGAATTAATAATTACCTTTAAACTGCTTCTTTCTCTCTTTCTCTTTTTTATTTCTTACTCTCTGCTTTTAAACTTAATATTCTTTCTTTCTCTTAAGTTCACTCCTTTATTAACTACCTTTTACTTTGAGCTTACTTTACCTTTTCTGTGTCTTCTTTCTTCTTTTCTCTGCCTTGGCTCTTCCCTCCTGCATTGTCTGTTTCCATGTAGACTGCGCCTGGACTCTCCTGTCCCATGTTGTCTATCCTTTTTCATTTGTCTTCTTTCTTCCTTTCTTCTTTTCTCTTCCTTTTCCTTGTAGACTTTGTGTCTGGAATCTCCTGTCCCACATTGTCTCTCTTTTTCATTTGTCTTCTTTTTTCTTTTCTTCTTTTCTCTTCCTTTCCCACATGTGTCCTTGCCCCACATTGTGTGCCAAGTGTTAAATTAGCCTTTGATTGCTTAATAAGAGTACATTGTTGAATTTTCCAATGCTCTTTATTAATGACAAACCATGTCAAAACTCAGGGAATTCTATACCCGGGCTGCTAGTCAGAGACTTCATCTTTTTTCCCAAATCCTTTTCACCGTTTCTGCCTTAGCCCTTTTTAACTACCCCACCACTCCCTCTCCACATCCAGGCCTTCATTACAACACAATGATACTAGGCTTGGGGTGATCAGAGTCTTTGCTCCTTATCTGCTCCTGATCTGCTCATGACCTGCTTGTCACCTGCTTGTGACCAGTCACCTTCAAGTGTCTATCTCTGGAGATCTTAGCAGGGCTAGCACAAGGGTGTGACTAGGTAGGAAGCAAGGCCTGCACCACTGCAAGGCATCTGGCTTCCTAGCTATAAGGCATCAAAGCCCTTTCACAAACCAAAACAGCAGACGAGTAAAATGTCCCACAACATGAAACTGTGTCATTACTAGAATTAAATTCTCGACGAAATATAGCTCAGGAGTATAGTACCTGTCCATTGTGTTTCAGGGCCTGGGATTGACCTCCAGGTCTTGTGGTATAGAAGAGAGAAAAAGGGAAAGGTAATTCTTAAAATAGTAAAAAATAAAGAAAAAAGGAAAATGAAAGACTGAAGCTGTCACTCAGTTGGTTGAATGCTTGCCTAGGATACGTGAAAATCTCCAGCATTTAAAATTAAAGGGGAAAGATGGAAACATTAAAGAGATAAAAATAGGGATAAAAGGAAGAATAGAGGAAAATGTTGAAATGGAAAGAGAGAAAACTCAATAAAAATGATGATGAAAGTAAGAAAAATAAAAGAAATAAAATGCAATATTAAAATGAAAATTGATGAAGGAAAGAAGTAACTGAGAATATCATCCTGGCTAAGTGCTCTCTGTATATTCTCAAGTTGAAATTCACCAGTGAATAGAGTGAGAATAGGGATTGCATTTTCAGAATATTCTAGTGCTTCCCATATTTCATCACACTAGTAGGAGCAACTAGAGACTGTGCCCAGCGTTGACAAACTCAGGGCGTGGTGACTGAACTAGAGGCTTGTACTTGAGAGTCTCTAATCTGCATTGCCCTGCACATGGATACTGACAGTAGAGGAATGTACCTGTGTTGCCGTTTGGTCATAGTGGGAATGTAAGCTGCTTTAGGTATATCTTCACCTAGGAAACCTTATTCTATACAATGGATATGTAGCCAGAATATAGTTACAGCAAGCTCTTCTCACTGACCAGTAAATTTAACATTCTGTGGACTGTGCTGAATGGGTATACATTGGTTCTGAAGGCTTTTGGTTTTTGCAAGCTAGGGCACAGGAAACATCCAAGACAGGAGGCATGCCTGGAATGACTTTCACAAGTCATTATGTGTGAGCATAAACCCATCAGTATATTGTGTCAGTCCCTGAGAACAGAACCTTCCTGCAGGCAGCTCTGTGATTTCTCTGAACTTCTTGTTTAGTTCTTTTGTGAAGCTAGTTTGTTTTCAAACTCCAGGAATTTACTTAGGCTACCTATCTGTAGGATGCAGCCTTTGGTGCCAAATCTTGTCTCCCACTGTCACTGTACTGCCTAGGACAAGAGAGTCCACTTTTCCACTAAGAGTTTGTGTTCCACGAGCCAGGGTTTTTGCTCACCTTGTTTTGTTTTTCTCCCTAGACTGTGGAATGTGCCACAGGTTTTATTTTCTGTGCAGGCCACTTCCAGTGCTCACCCATTCTTCCTTCTGTAGCAAGTTCCTTCCCATAGAAAACAAAACTGTGTTGTACTGTGTTATGATTTGCTCTTCCCCCTCTTTTCCATTTTTCCTACACCATCCTCTTCTTGTGATTTCCTCTTTGTAAATATTTTCCTTAAGTAGAAAAACCATACCTTATACAGGGTATCCCATTGTCTCATATTTTTGTAAGATGGTTAGTATTGATCATCTACAAGATATCTCCGTGAGGTGGTTGGCGCAATTCTTGTTCACAGGATGGTAGTAGAAAGCCTGTTGTTCTGATTAAGTTTCTAGCTATAATCCATATATTCAATTATCTAAGTGATAATAATAAGATATCTCTTAGCTCTATGTGACTTGGACCAAGTTCCTGTCTTGTATATGATACCCATTGCATAGGAGTAAATGATTAGCTTCACTGCCCAAATCCAGCAGACCTATAATGGCTCCATTCCTATGCACAGGATTGGATATACATACTATGAAGTTTAGGTTACTCAAATACCACATCCTATAGATTTTTATAAGTTTGTAACTTGTAATTGAGTAGAGAGAATGGCATCTACATGTACCTTTTCTGTACTTTTAACAGGCTACTTTTTAAACCGTGTTTTCTTTTCCTTTTCCTAGGACTCATTGTACTCCCAGCACTTTTAATTGGCCATTTTCTGGGAGGCCTAATTGTTTATAAATTGGAAATGTCTTTTAAAACTCAAGTAAAATTTGTAATTGCTGCAGCTATTACAGCAGTTTTTCTTTTTGCGCTAATATTTTTTGTAGAGTGTGAAACAGTGAAATCTGCTGGAATCAATGAAGATTATGATGGGTAAATATAAAGTTTGCATACTACTATTTTAAAAATCATAACCAAAGGCCTGCTTTTTCAGACTAATATTCCAATAACCTTATATATATTTATATAAATCTTGGAATTATTACACATGCAAAATAAGGATAAAACATAGTTTTACTTTTCTATGAAGGGTATATATTTCATAGAGCTATGTTTAATTATCATATATTCAAAAATGATTTAGAATCAAAACTAGAACTTTGTGTAAGGGTGTGTAGCAAGTACAAGATGTATAAAATGATCAACCTTCTGTTCTTTAAATTATCTCTCTCCCTTCTTATAGACATCAAATTTAGATTTTAACTACACATCTTTATAAGATTCAAATTAGATAGCAAAAAATTATGAATATTTAGAAATTTAAAGTATATAAAGCAGACATACCATCCTGAGAGAAATGTTACATGAATATTAACTCACTTTGTGTATAAGATAGTATCTTTTATTGACAGGGATTTGAATTAATGGAATTGTAACAATATGGTCCCTGAAAGAAGATCTCTACAAAGCAATGCCAGTTGTCATTCCAATGTGGAGAATCTCACAAGGTCTCATCCTTAAATTAAGGTCTGCTGGGAATGAATGACCACTAGAAAGGAGATAATCTGTGTTGTTCAAGCATTAGATGAAATCCCTCATAGGTTATCCAACCCAGAGGTCAACCTTATTTATTTTTTGAGAAAGGATCGTATGTATTCTAGGCTGAAATTAAATGCACAGTGTAGCCAAAAATGAGTTTCTGATCCTCTTGGCCCAACCTCTGAAGCACCATGCCTGCTTTATGCAGTTCAGAGGATGGAAGCTAGATGTGGTGTCCATAAGGGAAGAGCTGTGCCTACTGAACTATGTTCCAAGCCCTACTTATAATTTTAAGTAAGGTTATAATATTTATATATGATCTATATTCTCCACTCAGAGTAGTAGCATGTCTTTATTAACTTGGTGGCAACTGACATAAGAAGAAAGCAAATGGTGTTTGAACAAAAATGAACTTAAATCTTTACTTTTTTCACATTAAGAAAGTTTTCTGGACTTAGAAAGGGCTGCTTTAGCACCTCATGGTATCAAGTAAGCAAATCTTTTCAGTCCTGTTGTAATATAATGCAGGATTTTAACTCCCACCTCCAAATGCCTGATCATAACAATTACTGGCATTATGTCTCAATTCCAACTTTTATCTGACAAAAAATAAGGTATTATGAACCATTTCAGAAAAGAAACACACTTATATGATATGCTTTCCAGACCTAATATTGACACAATATGTTTGGTATAGTAAATTTCTTTTAGTCTCATTAGCCATGTTATGTGCTAAATAAAAGTAAGGTAACTAATGCCAAAAGAAAAGATATAATTGGACAAAGATGTGCCACAAGCATTTATATACTATCTTCCTGCAAAATTCTTTGGCATAGAGCACACCTTAGGTAACAAAACATATCTCACCAAATCTCAAACAAATAAAAATCAATTTATTTATATGTATCCATTCTTACCACAAAAATAATACAAAATTAGAAACTAACAGGATAGATTGTGATCCAGATACAGATATATTGAAAGTCAATGATGTGAACATGTTACTGTATGTGCAAGTAAATTGAAAGAGAAAAAAAAATTGAAACCAGTGCAAAATATTGAAGCATATGACATAAAAGCAATAAAGTTCAAGTCTAAAGCAGACAGTAAGTAAATAATAAATACAGAAAGACTTCAAATAGGCCAACTAAAAATGAAAGCAAAGGGTCTAGAGCAGAGAGAAATTAGTGGAAATGAAAAAAAAGAAAGATGTACCACAAGTCAATGAAAATGAAACTAAAAATACATTAAAAACATTTCTTCTTTTGTAAATATTTATTTTTATTTTTGGTCATGTGTATTCCTGCGTGTCTGTGTCTAGCACATGTGTACGGGTACCTGTGGAAGCTAGAAGAGGTTCAAGATTCACCATATTTGGAATTACCTGCTTTTGTGAGCTGCTGGCCTGGGTCCTGAGAACTGAACTCAGGTCCTCTGGAAGGAAGAGTAACAAGTGCTCTTTATGGCTGAGACATTCATCAGACACTAAAAGATTTCGTAAACAGAAAATCACTTTTTTGAAAAAAAAAAAATAACTGCCCACCCTTCAAGTAAACTAGGAAAACAGAGAAATCTCAGTAAATAACATTTGAGATCAAGAGAACCATTACAACAGACACCATAAAGTCACAAAGGCTAGGAGGAAAAAACTAAATGCAATTGTATTGTGTCAATGTGCAAAACGTCATGTGACAAGTATGAAAAGGCAACCTCATTAGATGCAATTACAAAAAGCAAATAAAATTCCCAAGAGTAAATTTAACTGGGGAAGTGTGAATTACCAAAACAATGAAAATTGTAAGTATGTAGTAAGTTTCAGGCCAGCCTAGATTTTTTTTTTCCTAAAATGAAAAGAAAAACAAAATTGTAAAACTCTGTTCAATAAACTAAAGAACAAAGTAAAATAGTGACTTCCAGGGGCTGAGACAACTGTGGAAATGAGAAGTAAATGGAAAAGGATGGAAAGTATGTTCAATAATGTGGCATTTGTATATGTGGGATGACTTCTAATGTTGTGGAGAACAATAAGATAACTGTGGTTGATTATTTCTAACATATTTTAAAGTAGCTAGCAAAAAGAATTTTGAGTATTCCCAAATTAAAAAAGAAACTTATACATACTTAAGGGGATAAATATGCCAATTATTTTAATCTCATTTTTTGTACATTATATGAATTCATCATATTATAAAAATTATTATCAGCCAAGAATCATCAGAGAAATAGGATTAACCGATAAAATTCAGTAGATATATCATATTAAACTAAACATGATATTTTAAAAACACTTAAAGGCAGGCCAAAAATACTTGATTAAGTCAAGCATCAGCTACTTTCTGAGGTGATAAAAAATATTCTGCAACACATAGAAAACTGATGGTGGAGGACCGAGCTGGAAGTCAGCTTGGTACACAATGAGTTTAGGTCAGGTGGGGCAGTAGGGAAAGGGTCTGCCCCACAGGAAAAAAAGGGAGAAAGAGAGGGAAGAAGGAAGGAACAGAAAGAGGAACAAAGAACAGAAGGAAGAGAGGAAAGGAGGGAGATAGTGAGGGAGGAAGCGAGAAAGAAGTGGGCAAGAAATGAGGAAATGAGGGAGGATGGAAGATGAAATGTATGAGTCATTTAGATTACCAGGCATCTCCAGTCTTGGTTGTAGGAGCTTCATACGGCCTATCCCAACAGATAACACAGATCAACAGGCTATTAATCACTTCCAATACCCAGCCTTTTGGAAAATAGGCTATATGTCCTTCCCTTTGAAAGGATACTCCTGGATGCTCAAAATTCCTCTTTTCCTGGAGATCTATGGGCATAATGACTTTTGTGCTCTCAACAATAAACAACAATGAAAAATGGACAATTTTTTGAAAAAAAAAATAATTGAAGAGCTAGGAAGATGGCTTGGAGTTTAAGAGAACATGTCATCCTTCCAGAGGACTCCATTTTAGCTCTCAGCATGTACATGAAGGCTCATAACTGTAACTCCATTCCCAAGGGATCCAGTGACTTATTTTTGTTTCACAGACATGTACTCACGTGATGCATATACATACATTTTGGCAAAACATTCATACACATAAAATAATTCTAAAATCGTTACAGAACATGTCCACACCACTGAATATCTACTTTTAATACACAAGAATCATGGAAACATGTGCATGTAAGAGCAAATGAAGATCTCTGTGCAAAAGAAACAAGGAAAATATATCATGTGATTACTTTTCATAAAATCCAAAAACAAACAGGAAGAGATTACTAATAAGTAGAGGAAATACAAAAGGGTAAAGGAAAATAATGAAATGGGAGTAGCCCATTGTAAGTGGTGATGATTTTGTTTATTATCATAACTGTGGTGAAAATTTCACTATAGCATAAAATAACTCAAGTGGTACTTTTTAAAGATTCATTTGTTTTTAGTTTATGTGTATGAGTATTCACCTGCATGTATGTATATGTAGCGCATGTATGTATATGTAGCACATGCATGCCCAGTGCCTGCAGAGACCTTAGGATCAGATTCCCTGGAATTGGAGTTACAATTTCCCAGCCCTGTTGATGCTGGGAAAAGAATTTTGGTCCTCTGAAATGACAAGAAGATCTCTTAAGAACTAAGCAATCTCTCCAGGACTATCAAGTGGTGCACTCTTAAATGTGCATTTTATTATGTTTTCTATACTTTTATAAATCTGTTACAAATAAATTATTTCAGTAAGCATATATGTGTATCTTATTAATCTCTTGATGTCTGAATTGATGATTTAATGCTGGTAATATAATTGTATTTAATCTCGACTTCACAGAACAGCTAACACTGGAAACCTCACAGCTCCATGCAATGAACACTGTACTTGCCAAAGCTCCATCCATGCTTCTATATGTGGAAGAGATGAAACTGAATATTTCTCTGCATGCTTTGCAGGTTGCAAAGCTACTAAATACTTTCACCGGGAACAGGTAAATTTTATTGTGCTTCTTTCCCTCTAGTAACATGCTCGATTTTTGGATAGTGATTAGATTTTAATCCTAGCGGAGGTATAAATTGCACTCCTACTTGTTTATATATTTTAAATGACACTCACTGTTGCCAACTGTTTCTTTCTTATAGTCAAAAATGACACATTTTCTTGTATTTTTATGTTATCTTAAGGTATTACTTTTGCCTGCCTGAAAAATTTCCCTATCATCTCTAAAATCTTTTCTTTGTTCATGGGATGCTAGTTTGGTGTACTTTTTCCCCAAGTAATTAAAAGTCACAGTTTAGGACATGTTGTTATTGTAATATATACTCAAGAGCAACAATTTGTTGGAAGAAAGATTCATTTTGGTTCATGCTTTCCAGGTGTCAGTCCTTTGGGGTTGCCTGCAATTAGTTTTAAGTCTTTGGAGAGTCACTGATGAGGATCAGTGCTCCTCATCAGACTGCATTCAGGAAGGAATGGGTAACAAATGAATGTGTCTGCACTAGTTGACTTCTTACACTTTTGTTTCTTTCTGGCTCTTTTGCATTAGCCATTGGTGCTTACATAAAAGTTCACAAACCAACTTCTGGAAATGGCCACACAGATACACAAGCCAAACTGATAATCAAAAGTCACCATTGCTGAGCTGTATTTTTATCTTCTGTCTGTCTCTAGATGTTTTTAGAATTTTCTCTTTGTTTTGTGCTATCTGCAGTTTCACGTTGGTGAGCCTAGATGTAATTTTCATTTTATTTAATTTTGTTTCAATTTATGTTAATTTTGTTTCTTTGGATAATTATATCTGATTTATACTTCCTACTTTCCATACTTTTGTATTTCATATTCATTGCTAATTCACATTGGAGACAGTTTTAGCTTTTGTGGACTATTCATATTCTTTCACAGATTAACCTCTTACCCCTCAAGGCCAAAAAAAAAAAAAAGAGAGAGAGAGAGAGAGAATCTTACATTGCTTGTAAATCTCTGGTGTCAGGAAACCCTGGTATATAATTTGAAGCTCATCTACTCAGGTGAGGTTTACCCAAAGTAGTTTCTTATTTCATACTACTTGTAATATAGTTTAGAATGGGAGCTAAAGGCCAGGGATTCTTTGCCCTACATATTGTGCAGTTATACATAATCAACAGAGGAAATCACAGCAGCTGTCTCAATAAATTTCCTTGATCAGATGAGAAAATACTTTTCTATACTCTACCATACCTCTTCGTATTTGCCATATTTTTCAACCTCTATTAATCTGTTTAAAAGTAGATGTTTCCATTGCTTTGTTTTCAAGTTATTAATTGGTTCTTTTTTCTACAATGCTTACTAGGTCCTTTCACCTATTTGCTGATTTTTATTTTCATTTTTATTTTATGATCCTATGATTTCACAGAATCAAACTATCTAGCAATATTATGCATATTTTATTTTTTTGTGTAGTTTCTGATATATACACCCTTTTTTCTTGCTACTCTTGTATCAACCATATCAAATAGGAGTTTACTGATATTTATTGTTTATGTCTTCATTTTAAGCTAATTATTTTGCAATGTTTATGATAGTATATAAAGTTAAGAATATCACATATGATAAGGATTTCTTAATGTAATTTAACAATTTTCCATTTCTCCCTAGTTTTTGATTTGCATCTGAGACTGTGTTATCTGCATAGCCCCATTGTAATGTCTCATAAATGGGTTTTTCTTTCTTCATAAAACATCCTTTCCTTGTTTGCTATCTACAGTCTTCAAATCTAGTTTTTAATGGTTTTATATTGTTAACATTTTATGATGATTAAATCTGATTTGTTTTTCTTACTTTCCATGTATCTCTATTTTCATTTTTGATAGGTTATGTCTGTGGAATCACCTTGATTGCATTTGCAGACATATTATATTGCAGTTTTAAATTATAGACTAATAACATTTAATATAATTGATATAGAAGAATTTTAATGTATCTTCTATTATATTAAAGTTACTAGTTTTTCAAATAAAAATCATTGACTCATAAATAAAAACATCACACACATAGATTAAGTTAGCCATTCATCCAAACATTTGCCTAGTCTCAAATTCCTTTTTATTATTGGAATTGAATATATTTTGCTACTTTGTCTCAATGCCAATTTGTTTATAATCCACTCCTTTTTGTAATTTATTAATACTACTTATCATAGCATAATAAATAGTATATGAGATAGTTTGCTTTTCTCAACTCTTCCAACTGTAATTCTCCATTGCCTTTGTGATGTTTTCTGTGTGGTGTGAAGGAAGCCAGGATACATTACCTGCAAGTATGCTTCTTTAATATTAGTTATTATGTTATTATTAGTTATTATGTTATTCACGGTGTTCTATTCCCCTACCTACAAGGAGGCAAGTTAAACTCTAAGATGTCTCTTTGCAGTTTAGATACAAGTCTGAAGGAATCTATAAGTCTTATTTCATTAGTTTATTGCTTTAAACTCACTTTCTGTGTGGTTCTTTGATGATGCTGTATAAGCTTTAAGTCCAATACACTATTCTGAGTTCTCTTCTTTGCAGGCTTCTCCTGCTTTATGTGTACTACAGGCATCAATTAACTTGCTCAGTTAATTAACTTCTGGCTGTTTCTGTGAGGACCAACATGAATAATCTGCTCCCTTTAGTTTTCAGTTCTCACCAACTGTCTGGTCTAGCCTTTTAGGTAATTCCTCTTCGTAATTCTCATATGTCTCTGACTTAGAGTATCTCATCATTTGATATCATTTTCCATCCATCATTCCCACAATGAATCTTTCGAGCCTGGCTTCTAAAATAAAACCAAGTGTTTGCATCCAAGCACTACTTCCTTTCTTTTATCCTATGAGCAATGTCTACTTTGTTCTAGAAAGTGCTACATTTTTTTGGAAGCTTAAGTCAGTAACACTGTCCCCTCCCACATGCTTCAGACTTACAGGCCCCTGAAGAGGTAAACATCCTTCTGTTCCTGTGATGATATAGGGCACGTGTTGTCCTGCTTCTCCCAATCACCTCTCATAGAGACTTTTCTAGGCATACATATACTTATATTTGACCTGCTTATTTCGTTCAGGTTCAGACTTGAGACATTTCCTCTCATTCCTTGAAGATTATTTTCTTCAGAGCTTGGTTACTGACACTGTGTCTTAACATGCCTGATAATTTGGAAATTTATCTTGAAGGTCTGATTTGCTACTTCTATCATTACTTCACTACTTCTTTTCCTATAATACTGCACACATCCTTTACATCTGATTCACTTCCATGTTCCTACTGAACAAAACCTAGTTAATTTCTTTTCAGAACTTTTACTCAGTTCAGGACTTCAATGTCAATTGTCTTGTATAGCTGCAAGGCCATTTCACTCAGCTCATGGTAACATATGGACTTCTCAATTTCTCCAATTCTTACAGAGCCTAACATCCTGAAATCTCACCAGCTGACTACTAAACTTCTTGATTTCAGTCTTGCACTTTTTGACCTTAGCTTCTGTGCTTTGTAGGCAATTACTGCACTGCAGTTGACCCTTCAGGTCTGCTCAGTTATTCACATGTGCGCTGTCCCAGTAGTCATTTAAAATATTAGGGATCTTGCTTCTCTGGCATTTGAGTGGATTAAAATGGAATCCTTGGAGCATATCGGAAAGACGGAAAAAGAAAAGCAAAGTCAATATGCCGGTTTCTTGTTTTCTTCTGTTGCCTCTCTGGACTTAAAACCTTATTTAGCCTTAGTAAAACTTTCTTTGTATGACTTTCTTGTTTTGGTTCCAATTTATTATACAGAGATTCCAGAAAATTCTTTAGTACCTACTTTCTACAGAATGTTGTGTATAGGATTAGTTTCATTATTTACTTTTATTCAACTCATTCCCTCAGCCCTTCTTTAAGTTGATTTCAGTATCCTTTACGCTATTTCTTAGCTTTTATCCTTGTGTTGAGACACAGAATGGTTTCTAAGAATGAAGACCAAAGGTCCTTCAACTGCTTTCACGGTTACCAGTTTGTGTACAACTCAGATTTCTCATCCCATCATTGATTTGTGTTTTCTTATACCTTCACATTCTTTCTGCTCTAGCTCTCGCTATGCTTGGTCATTGAACTTGTCAAGGAAGTTCTAACACACTGCTTCATGACGGACTTCTCATATCTTATATGTATTTCTAGATAACCGTTAACTTTCTGCCACACATGCTTTAAAATTTTTCTCAAACAACACTCCCTCATTTCTGCATTTTCTGACACTGCTAAGTACAAGGGTATTTTCCCTAATACTGCCCACAATTTCTCCATGCTTTTTTTCATAGTAACCCCATATGAATCATATAAAACTTTCATTTCACTGTCTATTGGCTTGCCTTTCTAGAGGAAAGTTCTCTGAAAAGAAAACAGATTTCTGTCGTATTGTTTACAATATGTTCTCTCTAATTAAAATGATGTTTGGCATATAGGCTTCTAGAAAATTTGCTGGAATAAAAAAATTTTAGTTTGGGTATTAATGTATTTAATAATTTAATATATATACTAGTTCACCATCTTGGGTGATATGATTTTATGCATGTATAGTCTTATTTGATGAGGCCCATGCCAATTTTAAACCTCTCATTAGCAGTATATTTCCTTTGTTGTTATTTTATCTGTCATAATTTTTGTGTGTAGCTAAGGATATTTTAACTGACCTAATAAATTACTACATGACCTCTTTATCTCCAATCACTGCTTAAGTCTTTTTAGTCTGTGTGTATGTGTGTGTGAGTGTGTGTGTGTGTGTGTGTGTGTGCACATGTGTGTGCATGTGCGTGTTTTCTGCCTCCCAGTTCTGGAATTACTATTGCTGTTGTTTGTGTTCTTGAAAATATTTGGGCTCTGAAGAAATGTGTCTGCTATGCGTAGTAAAAATCAACTCTGTCATGATCATTAACAATGATCATTTGCAATGACAATCATTAACATGTTGTCATAATTTTTCATAGTTGTGTAATTGATTACATTTAAAATCTCATCTAAAATTCAATTTTATTCTTTACATTATCTTTAATTGCCCTTAATTTATTTTGGTATCCAATGTTAATGAAAA
Source organism: Cricetomys ansorgei (assembly GCA_026225945.1). Classification (NCBI taxonomy): domain Eukaryota; kingdom Metazoa; phylum Chordata; class Mammalia; order Rodentia; family Nesomyidae; genus Cricetomys; species Cricetomys ansorgei. The sequence goes on along the minus strand of JAMJFZ010001360.1, from coordinate 161,962 downwards.
TAATATAAGTGACTACTATACGTTAAATTTGTAGAACTCTTTATTATTTACAACATCTATATACCTACAAACACCTTCACAAGAAGTAATTTCCCAACAGGCAAGATAGCTTGGATTTTACAATTAATATCCCATTTCCAAATAATATGTGGTAAGATTATCGTAAGAATATCATTAAAACTAGGCAGACTTTGCTGAGTGTGATTGTATATGATGTTTATCTCACTACTCAAAAAGCAGAGGTAACCAGATATCTGTGAGTTCCAGGCCAGCCAGGGCTACATTGTAAGTCCATATCTAAGGAATATCAAGAGTGAGAAAACTAGTCTTCTCCAGGGAAGAGCAACATCATTTATATTTTTTTCCCAATACCAGATGGTCAGCCCTGAAAACATACATACAAGTATCATACAGACTGAGCAAGTCACATTTGTGTATTCAATATATATTTATATATAAAACAACAACTAAAGATAAAAGACTATGATTTGAAAGGAGGCACATGAAGTGATTTAAAGGGGGAAAGGGAAGGAGAAAATGACATTGTAATCTTACAGCATAAAATTATTAAAACAAAACTCAACACTTTCCCTTTATATATTTATCTAATTTTTCTTTTCATAAGAATAAGGCTATTGTCTCCTTGTCGATTTAGAAATTCTTTTTTTATGTTCAATATTCACAGGCTTTCTACAATTGTAGTTGCATAAAACAAGGACTGACAGCAGCAGACACTGATGGTGATTTCATTGATGCCGTTTCTGGAAAATGTAATTCCAAGTGTTACACATTACCTTTGTTTTTTGCTTTTCTCTTTTCTTCAATGGTCTTTCAAAGTTTGATTAATGTACCTCTCACCTTGCTTATTCTCCAGTAAGTCTGTAATATTAATAACTATTATTTATTTAATTTATAAGAATTATACATTTAGAAATAGCTCAGATTATTATAGCAAATAATTTTCTGTGTTTTGTAGTAGTAAACAGGGAAATTATTTATATTGTTAAAATTCATGTAATTGTGCAATTTGTTCCTTTTGTTTATTTGCATAACTTGTGTGGACGTCACATTTAGTCTCACTTTAATTCCATATTAAGTGTACTCACTTTAGGAATTGCACATATTACTCTGATATTATGGAGAAAATTTAGGTATCCATGTACCAGTAACAAAACAATTTTAATACAAGTCCTAGATTATGTTCACTTTGAGTAACACACATTATGAATCCATAAATGGGAACAATTTTAATTATACCAGAGATGTGAGTATAAAGTTGAATTATTGGTAAGGATATTTATCTCTATTTCTGTATTAACACCTTGGCTTTGAGAAAGCATTAGTGACATCCACAAAGGGATGCAGTAACTTTTACCATTTCAGTTTACTAAAAATTGAACTGCATTTGTCATTCATGTGTTCTTCCAGAATAGGCTAAGTAATTCTAACATACATTTTTAGTCTAGGAACAGAATCAATAGGCATTGTTCTAAATTATTGTTTTCAAGTGGTTAGTGAGTATGTTTGTGCCCTAACTCTCCTGTAAAGTCTGATAACAAAATGGAAAAATAATAGCTTATCTCTGGCATGATCTTAAATATTTGTGGAGTGAAAGAAGGAATAGAAACATGTGGAATTCATTAGCAAATATATGGTTCAGATGGGGAAAAAATATATGAAGACAATAGGAAGGATCTGGAAGGGAAGAAAATAGGGGTTAGTTTGGACAAAACCCACTATATGTATAATGAAATCCTCTACACTAGACAAGCAAAATTGATGAGATATGTGTTTTCACTGTTGTTTTATGTTGTTGTGGTCCAAGTGTTTGGTTTTGTTTTGTTTTGTATTTTTTGGACAAAGTCTTCTTAAAGAACCCAAACTGGCCTCAAAAGAGATCCTCCTGCCTCAACCTCTCCAGTGCTGGGATTACAGTCAGATTAGCATCTTGATAGGGTAGTTTGAAGATAGTATGGATACAGACTCAAAAGTAGAAACTGAAGAAGAAAATGAGAGTGAAAACATAAGAGTGATATTTATAAACAAGTGATAGACCATGTTTGATAAGTATCTAGCTTTGTTAAAAGTGTTATCACTGTGATGGATAATGGAGAAATCTGAGATCATGTTTAGACTTCCCATTTCAGCAACTAAAGGAATGGTAATTCTGTTTACTAAAATATAAAATTCAAGGAAGAAAAGATGAAAAGGAATGGATATTTAAGATGGGAAAATGACTCGGTAAGTAAAGGCAGTTGCTACCAAGTGCAACCAACCCCTTAGAACTCACATGGTAGTAGGAAAAGAATATCTCTTAAAAGATTTCCTATGAACTGAAGCACTTCTTCCTCCGCACCTAATGTACACACAAATAAATAAATGATTATTAAATAATGAATATGAATTCCTTGCAGTTGATGTGAAATGTCTAAGCAAAGAATTAAAGGATTATAACATTCCTGAACTTGTTTATGAACCTTCTCATTCTTATTGGTAACTAAAAAGAATAAAAAAATAGCACCCACAGACATACTTTTCTGTAAATTATGAGATAAACAAAAGAGATACATTGGAAAGTGCATATCTAAAAACTAAAGCAGTATTAAGAGTTTGAGCTTACAGATTCATGATGTTTTTAAGGAACAGCAAATGCCGTTTGACTGTGCTAATCTCGACAGTCCGGGTACTGGAGCTGGAGAATCATGAATCTGTAGTCAGCCTGGGTTATACAGTGATACCTTGTTCAAAAGCAAAATGAAGGGGTAAACCCACATAGCAACATCTTTTGGATTGAAACAAAGATATCCAAAATGTATGTTGCAGAAACACATGTTTCTGTTCAACACAGCCTCTTCAAAACAAATTGTGCTTGGGAAACGGGATGTCCACACGCAGAAAAATAAACCTGGTTCAAAATACAAAAATAAATGTGGAGAATCAAAGTTCTTTATATGAGACAGCAAATCAATAATGACATTGTAAAATAGGAAATGACCAAAACGTTTCTTGAAGGCACTACAGAGTATAAGCATAAGCAATGACTGTTGAAAAAGAGCTAAACTGCTTAAGAATCAGAAGAAATTACTCATGAGCAGGATTTCATTCTATTTTTAAAAATCTGCACAGAAAAATATGATTAAGAGAAGGAGGAGACAGTCAACAGAATGGGAGAAAATTATGTCCAGTTATATTGCTGGCTATGGATTGATACTCAGAATATACTAACAACTCAGAAAAATTAAGCACAAATTATCAGTTGACAAATAGGAAATTATGGCTGCATGTTACCTATTTTGGATAAAATAATGTATTTTTTTGTCAAAAGTAGCACTTAGAATAACCATCAATGCATTTAATATGAACAAAAAAATGAATTCAGAGTCAGAGAGGATGGGCTCTTTAGAGTTATTTCTGTTTCTGATGCTTTAATTTCCTTTAATGATTGTATATAAATCTAAGTCCAGGCACATAATGTCATAATTGTTGTGAAGTATAAGATGATCTTGTGTTGCTTAAAAATAAAGTTTCCTCGCTACTTTTGCAAAAAACAGGAAGGAAGGAAGGAAGGATAGAAAAAGGCAGAGAGAAAGTAAGAAAAGGAAAGAAAAGAGAAACAAAAATGAAGCCTCTGATGAGGTTGAGAGAGTGGCATTGTCTTGAGTTTGATTTTATACATGCACCAGGAAATCTGTTCTCATGTTCCTTAAGAAGATTAAAAATTGACTTACTACATGACTTATTTACAACACTGTGGGGTACATATTTGAGGATTAAAAGCACAAAGGGGTGATGGTACCTGCACACCATGTCCACTGCAGCAGTGTTTAGAATACTCAAAAATAGAAAATAAGGATATGGTACACACAATGGAGGATTATTTGGCCATAATGAAGAATGAAATTATTTCATTTTCTGAGAAATGGAATGGAACTGCAGATCATCATTTTAAGAGAATAAGCCAGACTTTCATGGTGAGCATTACATATATTATCCTGTGTGGAATCTATTTATTTTATGTCATGAACAAAGTGATGATTTAAAACAGCTCTGTATCATTTTATCTTCCTCAACAAATACTTGACTTAGTCAATAAATACAGAGACTCTTTTGTTCATTATTCAGCAGTTTCATACATAGATTATATAACAAGTTTTAGTTGTTTTACCACTTATTCTGTTCCTGCTGAACAGTTCTTCCCAACAAGCCTCCTCCTAAAGTCTTCATTCTGTGTGTGACTGGTTAAGTTAATTAGATGTGTTGGCATCAAAGTGGGTGAGCATCCCTCTTTTAAATGATGTAAAGTTATTTTTCAGTGATTTCAATTTTGGATAGAGAATATAATGAGGGGACCACAGGAAAGAGGGAGCACTCAAAAATTAGGACAATTGAAGTGAAGTTGAATAAAGTTGCAAATAAATGTAAGCTGGATATATGGAATATATTTCAGCATAGTGTGATGTGCAATCAGCTCATACTGAAGGCGAATAAGAGTGAGAAATAAGCACCTGTAAGGAAACAACCTTTCTGTGGCACTCAGTCACCCTGTGTACCTATGAGGAAGAAGGCTGAAGATAAAACATGATCACGTCGACATCACCTTTCTCCTTCATTCAAAGTAAAAACTGGATAGAGCCCAGTAAAAAGCCAGAAAGTTAAGCATGTTTTTACTGATATAATTTGTTGAGTGCAGAATCCATAACAATAATTAAACTAGAAAAGCTGAGGAGTGGAATTTACAGTGATTAAATGCATTCTAATCAAACATTAGACTGACAGATTGAGGAAATACAAATGTGAAAGACAGAGCTAAGTCATTTCAGACAAAGGAGGCTCAGGCAGATTTGATTCATGAAGTTCTTAAATTGGCAAAAATTAAGGGGTTTGGATTTTTACACAGCAGGTTAAAAAAAAATGGGACATAGAAGAATTTTCTCTACGGTTGTAGTTCAAATTTCAACATTTATCACCTAGCTAAATATTCATAGTATAAATTACATATTATATATATATATATAATATTATATTATATTTGTATGTATATATGTATATATACATATATATATATATGTATATATATATATATATGAAAAAGCACCCATGAACCTAGCATGGGACACCTGTAGGTAATATCATTGCTCTTTGCTTTCAGATGTGTACCTACCAGTTTAAATTCAATGGGTCTGAGTTTGACCTTTACAATTTGGAGAGCATCTGGTATGTATTTTCAGCTATTTTTAATGTATCACGTTGTTCATTTTTGATATATAAATTTTCCTATTTGCATATTTAAAATTATACATAAAAAATAAGTAAAATGAAATGGAAATGAATAGGAAATTGCTGTGAAATATTCATTCAACTTTACTTAAATCTGAATGTGATGTCTCTATTGATTTAATTACCCCAAGAACAAATTAGAATTTCTGAGGCCTCCATTGCCATTACAAATCCATGATGAGATTTTTAACTGCCTTGATCATTGACAGAGCAGTGAAGGTAGCAACAGCTACTATGAGTTCATGTTAGCAACAGCAATGTCATGTCCAAAAGACATTGTTTTACAGCATTTTCCTCTTGCAATCTGAGTAAAAATATAATAAAATGAAATAACAGGACTCAAGTGTTATGAAAGAACAGAGGGTGCTATGGCTTTAAGAAGAGTGGGGATAAAGGTGAAGAAGGGAGAAACTGGGGGCAGGCAACCAACACTAAGAATTATAGTTTTATAAAATCCTACAGTTTGTAAGCTAATTAAAATAAAAGACACAAATAGAAAATGTGTTTCAATTTAGTTGATATCAGCATATTGAAACAAAGGAAAGTGTGTGTGCATGGTTGTGTGAATGTATACCATTTTGTGCTATGTGCAGTGTAACAAACCCATTCAAGAATCTTGTAATGTATTCCCCAGGAATAAAGGGAGAATACTGTAGAGACATGAAGTGTAGAATGATCAGAAAACAGTATTAGTCATTTTCAGTATTTACAAATCTGATAGATGGACATGTATCTTTAAAGATATTGGATGTTACAAATTCATGAAATTTCATTATGCTAAATATATCCTAAATTTTCCATATGTATTCAACAACTGCTATATGACACCTTGTAAGTAGAAGCATACACATAATTGTAAATCACTTTGATCTACTAATATTTGTTTACATACACTGATTCCAGGATAAATGAGCCAAAAGAGACTCATTACAGAACTTTAAATAATGCATTTAGAGAATTATGTGTGTGTGTGTATGTGTTTTAAGTAGAAATTATTATAATTCTGATGCATAATGTTTTCGTGAAGAAATTAAAACCATTGACTATTTTATAGGATGTATCATTATGCCAATACTTTTTGAAGAATTAATACATATGTCTTGTATTTACTGGGACATTAATAGATGTGGAATCAGAGGACGTTGTTGGATCTTTGAAAAGAAAAAACTAGACTACATATTAGTGGGAATATGTAAGTGATGTGAATTGTATAATTTTAAATAAATAAAATTGCTATTAGAATTTGCAACTGTTTATTGCAAGGTAATAATTTACCATGAATATGTGCTTTGATAATTCAATTCTTATACAATTTTTCTGATGCACAACAATTCGATCTACTCCTGTTAGTCACACTAATACCATTAGGAAGTCCTTAATGGGCCACATTCATATTTTGTTCTTCTAAGCATTTGGCTTTGTTCTTTCCTGACCAGGCTATGAACTTACCAAGTCTTTCCATTCTGTTTCTTTTTGCTCCCCCTGTAATTCTGAATAAAAACAATGAATACTATCCACAGTAGTATTTGTCTGTTTCATTGTTTGAAATTTTTCACTCTCCACATTGAGGACATTTCTTTGTGTTTCTTTGAACTCTTTGTTCTAAGCAATAATTCCATGTCAGTCTTTGTAAGGCCACAGCAGAATGCTCTGCTAAGTCACAGATACTTCTGGGATAAAAGTGTGGTTTCCCACATTTTGCTCCCATCTGCTACAGACAATGTATTCAAAGCAGAATCTATGTCACTGTCATGAAGTTTCACTATCATGTCTCCCCTCCTTTGCATGCTATTTCCTTACTTCTTTGGCTATTAAACATAGAAAATCTTAATTAATTATGTGAATTTTTCTACTGATGTCAGGTGAGTTTCTTATTCACACTACACTCTCCTCAGAAGCACTACTGGATGTATTTTTCATAATTTCTCAAGCTCTATGTTTTCAAATGAACCTTGCAGCCATTCACGCCTTATAATTTTCATTGCGATAGTAAAGTGTATCACAGGTAACTATATCTTTTAGATGATATCTCTTAAGACAAATGATTTATTTCATAAATGGAAAAGACTCAGTAATGTTTCTGGTCTTGTAAAACCACTGTATTAGATAACTTGCATTGTTTGGATGCAACATTTTGACTCTAACAATTATTCCCTATAATTATTTTTTTATAATACTAAATTTTCAAAAATTTGAAACAAAAATAAAAAATATAAAAACAACTACATTTTTATAATTAAAGTTGCAAGGTGAAAACTGATAAATATTTCAAGCACTAAAACTGCCTAAAGCTTTATAAAATAAAGCTATTAATGGTTAAAATTTGAAAGTATAAATTCATTTATATGTTTTCAAGTTAACACAATTCATCAATTCATGAACTATTACCCTTTGGAATCTATTTGATAATCAAGGAAAATTTTGTAAGCAATAGAATATATTTAATTTGACATAGGTTTAGAACATTACATTTATTTTGTAATTGTGAAATTATGTTTGTACTTTCAGAAGTAAACTATATTTACATTTTATTCAGGCACATGAAACAAAAATAAAGTTTTGTTAAAGACATGGTTACTATAACTCTTTATTTTTTGTAAATTCAGGTTGTCTTTCCGAACTATGCCTAGCCCTCTTAAGTTGGTTTACGCTTTTAATATATGACTCTGTAGTAGTGGAAAACACTGAGAAAACCATCACACCTGTAAAGGATGAAAATGAAACCAAAGAAAGAAAAAAAAAAATTTTCTGATTTCTTCATTCGGTAAGAATTTGTTTTCCACATGTCAATTAGTATTATGTTGATAACTTTTAAAATAATAATAGTGAATAGGTGCATTTAAAAATATGCTTCATATATTCCCACAAGTATTGTTAGTAGCATAATAATATAATCCATTTTAAGATTGCTGAAGATAAGAAACATGTGCTTAATCTTTTATTTTTACTCTTAAAAATATTGTAGGACTTATTTTTCTGTTTTACTGGAAATAGATTCTTTTTTCATACACTATATCCTGATAACTGCTTACCCTTCCTCTACTCCTCCAAGTTCCTCCTCACCTCCCCTCCCCTCCAGATGTAGTTCTTTTCTGTCTTTCATTAGAATAGAACAGGCTTCCAGGAGATAGGAAACAAACTTGATAAAATAAATATAAGCAGATGAAACACAAACCATCACATTGATGTGGAATGAGGCAACCCAAAAGAAGGAAAAGATCCCCCCAAAGTAGGCACTAGGCTCAGAAACCTACTCATTAACACACTCAGGTGTCACATAAAATTACAAAGTTGAAAGCTATATACAGAGGCCATGGTGCAGACCCTGGGTTTGCTGCTTCAGGATCTGTGAGCTCCTATGGGCTTTGCTCAGTTGTTCTCCTGTTGTCCTCCATCCCCTAGGGCTCTTAGACTCTTTCTGACTCTTCTTCCTTGGTGTTCTCTGAGCTCTGAGGGCACAGATTTGATAGAGACATCCCATTTAGTGCTGAGTGTTCCAAGGTCTCACTCTTTCTGTGTAATGTCTGTTTGTGGTTCTGTGTAATGTGATTTTGGGTCTCTGAATCTGTTCCTGTCTGTGAGGGAGGAAGTTTCTCCATTGATGACTGAATAAAGCACTTATCTGAGAGTAGAGCAGAATGTCATTAAGACTCATTTCATTTATACTTTCTTTTTTAGACCCAACAGTTTTTGCCATTACCCTAGGTCTCTAGTATCTGGTTCTTTGTCATTGAAGCACTGTTGGGTATGAGTTCCATCTTGTGTAGTGAGACTTAAGTCAAATGAGACACTGTTTACCTCTCACAAGTTCTGTGCCACCATTGCTGTAGCATATCTTGTAGAAAGGACAGATTGCAAGTCATAGTTTTTGTGATAACGTGTAGGTTCCAGCTTCTCAGTGTTGAAGGAATTGTGTGGATGTTGTTCTCAGCAATGACATCCATTTTCAGTTTTTGGAGAGAAACTCTTTGTCTAGGCAACAGCCTGAGTTTTGGGGGGATTTCCATGGGACCCTACCCTCAACAGAATGCAATGCAGTCCCATTATTTGAAATCATCCTATTACAAGCAATGGTAGGTTGGCACTCAAGTCTCTCTTGTTCTTAGGAGACTTCATTTGGGTTGGCTTCCACTGCACTAAGTTTCCATATAACCCTACAAATGCCCCTCAATTCCAGCTATCTCTCCCTGCATTCCCTCCCTCACCACTGTCTCTCCTCCTTTTCACCTAATCCTCACAAATTGCATCTTCACCAGCCCCCCAAGTCAACCCATAGAAATCTTTTCTTTTATACTTTCCCAAGTAGATACACATGCCCCAGCCCCAGTCCTTTCCTCTATGTATAATCTCTCTCGATCTAAAGATTGTAGGTTGTTTAAAATTTACTTAATGGCTAAAATATACATGTAAGTAAAACATACTGTATTTATCTTCTGGGTTTCAGTTATCTCATTCAAGATGACTTCTTCTAGTTCCATCCATTTGCCTGCAAATGTCATGATGTCATTTTTTTAACAGTTAAGTTGTAGTCCATTGTATAAATGTACCACATTTTCTTTATCTCTTTTTCTATTGAGGGAATTCCAGGTTGTGTCCAGTTGCTTATATTAGGTCATTTTGAACAAGTGTTCTTGTGGTAGGATAAAGCATATTTGGGTATATGCTAAAGGTGGAACAGCTGTATCTTACAGTATATCTATGCCCAAATTTATGAGGAACTGTCATATCGATTTTCAGAGTGGCTGCACAAATTTGCACTTCCACCAGCAACTGATGTATGTTTTATTTATTCTACATCATAGTATGCCTGAGCTGTCACTTGTGTTATTGATTTTAGCAATTCTGGCAGGTTTAAGATGGAATCGCAAAGGACCTCTAATTTGCATTTACTTAATGACTAAGGATGTTGAACACGTCTTTCTCAGCCTTATGAATTTCCTTTATTGAGAATTCTCTATATAGACCTGTACCCCATTTTAAATAGGATCATTTGGGTTTTGATACCTATTTTCTTGAATTCTTTATATATTTTTGGTATTAGTCCTCTTATCAGATGTGGAGTTGGATATATATATATGTGTGTGTGTATGTATGTGTGTGTGTGTAATCTTGTCCCATTTTGTAGGCTATCCCATTGTCTGAATGACGTTGTCCTTTGCCTTACATAATGTTTTCAGTTTCATGAAGTCATATTTATTAATTGTTTATCTTAGTGCCTACACTATTGATATTCTTTTCAAGATGTCTTGTCCTGTGTTAATGAGATCCAGGATATGGCCCACTTTCTCTTCTATTGGGTTCAATATATCTGGTTTTATGTCTCATTTCTTTGACTCAGTTGGAGTTGAGTTTTGTGCAGGGTGATATCACTGGGTCTATTTGCATCTTATACATGCAGACATCCAGTTTGATCAGCACCATTTGTTGACAATATTGTTCGTTTATCAATGTATGTTTCTGGCTTCTTAATCAAAAATCAGGTGTCAGTAAGTGTGTGAATTTATGTCTGTGTCTTCAAATCAGTTCCATTTGATGCATGTGTCCATTTTTATTCCAATGCCATGTGTGATTTTTATTACTATAGCTCTGCAGTACAACTTGAAACTGGAGGTGGTGAGACATTTCCAGTAATTCTTTTATGATTCTTGATTGTTTTAGATTCTGGATTCTTGGTTTGTGTGCTTTTGTGTATGTGTGTGTGTGTGTGTGTGTGTGTGTGTGTGTGTGTGTGTGTATGTCTGTGTCTGTGTGTGTGTCTCCCTAAAAATCTGAAAATTGTCCTTTCAAGATCTGTGAAGAATTGTGTTGGAATTAATTTTTAATTTAATGGGGATTGCATTGTATTTGTAGATTCCTTGGGGAAGAATATCCATTTTATTATGTTAATTAATTAATTAATTAATTGATCCTAATGACCCATGAACATGGGAGATCATTCTATCTTCTCAGATCTTCCTTAATTTCTTTCTTCAAAGAGTTGAAGTTTTTATCATGCCAGTCTTCTGCTTGCTTGGATAGAGTTAGCCCAAAGGCGTTTTATTTTATTCCTAAGTATTGTGAAGAGTATTTTTTCTCTGATTTCATTCTTAGTCTGTTTGTCATTTATATATAGGATAGATAATGATTTTTCTGAGTTAACTTTTTATCCCTCTATTTTTCTGAAAGTGTTTCTAAACTGTAGGAGTTTTTTACTGGAATTTTTAGGGTCCAAAATTTGATTTTGTCCATAAGCTTGATGTAAATGCCATATATTATATTCAGGTATGTGCATTGTATCCCTAATCTCTCCAGAATACTTACCATGAATGGTTTTGAATTTTGTCAAAAGCTTTTTCTGCATCTAAAGAGATGGTAGAGTTCTTTTTTCCTTTCCATTTGTTTATAGGGTGGATTGCATTTATTGATTTTCATATAATGAATGAGCCCTGCATCTCTGAAATGAAGCCTACTTGATCATGGTGGAGAATATTTTTGGTGTGTTATATGGCTTGTAATTTTTTGAGTATTTGATTGAGAATTTTATTGAGTATTTTTGCATGTGTGACAAAAAGGAAAATTGGTTTGTAATTCTCTCTTTTTGAGTCTTTATGTGGGTTGGGTATCAGGGAAACTGTGGCCTCATAAAATGAATTGGGCAATGTTTCTTATGTTTCTTTTTGGAGGATAAATTGAGGAGTATTTGCATTAATTCTTCTTTGAAAATCTGGTAGAAATCTGTGCCCAAACCACCTGGGCTTTTTTTTATTTATTTTAATTTTTTTAAGACTTTTAATGACTGTGTCTATTTCACTAGGGGTTAAAGGTCTATTCATGTTGCTCATGTGAAAATTATCCATTTCTTTTAGATTTCCAAATTTTGTGGAGTACATGTTTTTAAGGTATATACTTGTGATTCTCTGGATTTCCGTGATGTCTACTGTTATGTCCTCTTTTTTGTTTCTGATTTGCTAATTTGATATTCTCTTACTGCTTTTAGTTAGTTTGGATAAGATTTTGTATATTTTGTTGATTTTTTCAAAGAACCAACTCTCTTTTTCATTCATTCATTTCTATTGTTCTTTTTATCTCTCCTTTACTGATTTTTGCCTTGAGTTTTTTTCTTGCCATCTAGTTGTCTTGTGCCTGATTTCTTCCTTTTGTTCTGGAACATTCAGGTAGTTTAATTAGTTTGTTAGTATCAGATATCCACAATTACTTTTTATGTAGGTGCTTAGTACTATGAACTTGCCTCTTAGAACTACTTTCATTATGTTCTATAAGTTTGGGGATGATGTGTAATCATTAGAAAGACTTTAATATCATTATTTCTGTCTTGATTAATTTTTCATTGCATATAGATTTGTTCAGTTTCCATGAGTTTGCAAGCATTCTGTTGTTTCCATTGTTGATAACCAGCCTTAATTGCTGGTAGTCTGATATGACACATGGAGTTATTTCAATTTCTTGTACCCATTGAGACTTGCTTGGTGTCCCAATTATGTTTTCAATTTTGGAGAATGTTTCATGAGTTTCTGAGAAGAGAATCTGTTTTTTCATGTTTGGAAGATATGTACTGCAAATATCTGTTAGATCCTTTTGATATGAAGTCTATCACGTTCAGCATTTCTTTGTTTGGGTTTTGTCTGGATGGCCTATCTGTTAGTGAGAGTAGATTATTGAAGTCTCCCACTTTTGTGTGTGAGAGTCAATATGTGATTTAAGCTGTTGTAGTATTTCTTTTACAAACTTGGGTGCTCTTGTGTTTGGGGCACAGATGTTAAAATTGAAAATTTACATCGGTGGATTTTTCATTTGATTAGTATGTATTGGCTTTCCCTATCTCTGTGATTATTTTTGCTTTGAAGTCTATTTGGTTGCATATTAAGATGACTACACCAACTTTCTTCTTAGATTGCTTTATACCTATTATTCTTAGGTTTGCTCTTTTCAGAATTTCCCAGATTCCCTGTTTGTTTTGATGTTTTGTGTCAGGAGTTTTTTTGTTTGTTTAGATTTACCATTTTCTTTGACAGATGATTCCATTTTTTCTATCATCTGTTCAATGCCAGAGATTCTTGTTTCCTTCTTTTATATTCTCTTGTTGAAGCTTGGCTCTGCAGTTTCTGTCCAAATTCTTAAAATTTTTCATTTTCAGATTTCCTCAATTTAGGTATTCTTACTGATTCTATTTTCAAATCCTGGCCTTTGAAGTTTCATTCATTTCCTTCCAATATTTGTGTTTTCCTGTTTTTATTTAAGGGATTTATTCATTTCTTCTTTAAGGATCTCTATCATATTCATAATGGCTGTTTTAAGGTCATTTTCTTTTCCTTCAGCTATGTTGAAATATTCATGGGATAATGTGTTAAGATAGCTGTGCCCTAGTGAAGAAATATTGTCCTGGATATTACTGTTTCTGTTTTTACACTGTTTTACACAGGTCTAGGTGTTGATTTGTCTTTATTGGATGAGTGGGTTGTTCCTTGTTTTCTGTTTTCTCTCTGGATTTTTGGAGAGTGTGATGTCCATATGTTACCTAGTAGGAACAGGCTTAAATTATCTTCAGGCCTAAAAATTATGGCCAATGGTGTTTCCAGGTAAATGTGTTTCTGGATATTGACAGTAGACACTTGGGGATGGGGATAGGTTAGGTGTCTGATGGGGTTCACAGGAGATTGGAGAGCAAAGTGTTCAACCAGAATCTACTTATTTCGTCTCCGTGGAATTGGAGGAGATAATGAAGTGAGGTGACCCCTGAAGTTATGCAATAACAATGGAATGAGACAGGGAGAAAAGAAAGAGGAAGAACTACTGGTAGTGTATTTGCTTTCTTAGTAGTAAGTGGCTGTGGGAGTAAGTGATGTTGCACCACACATCTCTATGTTTTACCTTCACCAGTATTTAATTAACAGTGTTTGATCACCAGAATCTATTGCCTGTTTTTCCTTTGTTTTTCAGTTTATAATTAATCACATTTATTTCTGGTGAGGAAATACTTGCATTTGAATATAAAATATATATAAATCAATGTAACTTTTCTCAAGTTAAAATGTGTTTATAAAGAAATTTTATATTTTTCATGTTTTATTATAATTCGTTATATTTTACAAATACTAAATGAAATGTTGTTTTTATACCAAGAACATATAAGATGTTTTTGTCTGCTGCTTCCTTCTCTGTGTGATGTGAGACTCTTAATGTGACTGTCATGAAAGGGTGGCTCCATATGTGGCCAAACAGGCAGAACAAAGTATGAAGAAGGATGTATTCACTGTGCTCACACTCCTTAAACTGAACAATATAAAAAATACAAACTAGATTTATGTGAAAATTGACTGACTCTTTTTGGGTTAAACCTGCAGGACTGGAGAACCTTTGAGGATCTGAGATATAAAAAACAGCACTCTATCCTTTGAAGATTTCATGAGATTTCTTGCTGGGCTATAATTTCAGAAAAGGAAAGAAAAAAGATACCTAAAGCAGCAGAATAGTATCTGTGTGGGTTTTTATTTTCATAATAAAGAATATCCTTCTGAAACATTTCAATCATGTTTTATGGTTAGGAATTCCTTTTCTTAGTTTTATTGTGGGCACAGGGTATATGCCTGCCACAGCTTATGCATGGGTAAGTCTCACGGGTCAGCTTCTTTATACTACCTTGTGGACTATGGGCTCAGAGCTCAGGTTGTCAGCTCTGAGCAGAAACACCCTTACCCACTAAACCGTTTTCCAGCCCATGGTTAATATTTTAAAATACTATTTCATATGTACAATGTAGATTTTAGTAAGAATTAGTTGTAGTTTACTAAATTATAACTTTTAAAATATTCTCCAACATTAATGTTGTTAGAATATTTGTATAGTTATATAATATTAAAAAATAACATTCAGAATCTCTTAATATACATTTAATATGTGTTAGTGTTTTAATGAAACATTTAATCTCTTTTTAATCGTTAATCTAAACATTTGCTCCTCTCTCTTTGTCTCTTTCAAAGAGAAACAAGAGTTCTAATAAAAAAATATAGGTTGGGTTGTAGAGTGAAAGCTTAAACTTGGTTTCTGATACAGAATAACAAAGCTTCTGGTTCACAAATTAACTCATAGGGCATAACAAAGAAGAAGGAAGCAGTGTAAATAAAAATTCAGCAGCTTCCTGGCTTAAAACAAACATCACTACAATCAAAATAACAGCAGGAAAATATATCAGGATTGGATGACACTTAGTAAGTAATTGATGTTTTCTAAAAGAAATCATCCAGGTGAGGAATGCAGCATACCTTGCCACCCAAGTTTGTGGACATATATTTGAATTACAAGAATCTATATAAACTAGAAATAGCACCATGCCTCTGTAGACTTAGCACTCCTATTCCGAGATGCAAGTTTGAGACAGAAGAATATTTGGAAGCCTGGCACATGCAATGGTGACAAAAAAGAGACCTCATGTCAAACAAAGAGGAAGGTGAGGATCAACATCTGAGTTTGTCCTTTGACATCTGTCTACATGTGTAGAAAAACTAAAAATATAAATACATGTGAAAAGTTTTGTTTTTTCCTGGTGGAAGTGTATCTCAGGGGATAACATGATGCCAAAGGGATAGCACAATGTCACACTACAGTAAAGAATCTCTGCAAAAGACTTCTTGGGGGTGGGGGTATAGAGAGTGACTGCCTCTGGGCCAAGACACATGAGGGCAATGGCAGGCTGGCCATGATGACACACTTTAAATGGGAGACTTGAGCATGTACTTAGGAAACAAGTCATCTTGAACATTAGTGACATTGGGGCTGTTACCTCATTGAGTCATTGAAGGTGGGGTAGGGGTGGGGAATGAGAGAGCTCTTTCAGCAGTTCTTAATATGCCCAAAATCTCTCCCTTTTATTTATTGTCAACGACAAGGATACAGGAAGGAATGACTGGTGAACTAGGAGTGGGGAAATTGTGCTCTTTAGACTACTTCCTGCTGTCTGAGGACATCCATATATATATTGGGAACAGTGTTGATCATTACTATGAAGACGTATTTGGGAGTCATAAGTCTCCAGTTTTGTGCCTAAGCATTTGTTCTGTAACAGATGACTAATGGTTTGATTAGAAATCTTTTGAATTTTTTGTTGGAGAAACTTAGATAAAAATTAGTAAAAGCAGGAAAATGAGAAAGCTGGGTGACAGGAAGGGTAGTATCTGATTCCATATGTGATACCCAATGACCCAGAGATTGAGGACACAGAGGTGGTCCTTGCCTTTTAGAAGGTTTGTTCATTGACAGTACTTATCTGGATTATGTTTGACCTATGTAGGTTGGATCCTAGTCTCATGACTCCCTGAAGCTTACAAGTTTTTTCTACCTTTATAAAAAAAGATGAAAGTTTTAGATATGTTAGGATACATAGATATACAGATGTTTAGATATATCAGGTCTATTTGTAATCTATTGAAGTCCACATTGTAGAGAGAGAGCAGTGGACTCGCATCTTTGAGTCATAGTAAATCTTGGAAATCCAAAAGTGATTCTGGGTTAATAGCATATGCACATTTTCCAGAGGGCTGAATACGTAGATTGGATGAGATTTGTTTGGCATTTTGAGAAACATTTTCATGTCTATACTTAGAAGACAACCAAAAGAAATTTTAAATTGTTTCTTGTGACTATGGTAACATTAGCAGTGCTTTTCCAGAACTAAATTAAGTGCTTATCAGAAATCCACTGATTAATGTTGTAATTCTTAACTTGAGTATAACAGTAGCAAATAGAAAATCTGAAACATTTTTCTTCATATACCTTAAATCACTTTCTTAGTCGCTTACATCTTACTTAACCTTCCGTATTCTCAGAGAAAACATTCTTAGACCTAACAACTTGAATTTACACAATGTAAAACACTTTCTTAGACCCTCACAACTTACTTAAAACACTTCCTTAGATCCTCAGAATTTACATTAACTTTAAACTTTTTCATTCCACTCATTTATTGTGAGACACAGGTGCAGTAAGGCAAACTCCTATGAATAACGGAATAGCAAAGCAAAAGTTACTTTTAAACCTATTTTTAGAGTCTTGGTAATACTGAAAACTATTTGTCTTTGCTTTCTACATATATGTGGAAATGTCCAAAGGCTAATCATGTGTTGAAGCTGGTTTCTGAACCCCACACCGCCCATATGGTTTAAATACAGTAATTGTTCAGCTGCTCCACACCTTAATCCTGGCCTAAACCCAACCAAATTATGAGATATGAACCTTCACTGAAGCAAGAATGCTTTATTTGCCCTGCAGCCTGGAAACACAGACTCAAACACCATAAGTAGGCAAGGCCACACTCATCATATAATGTCTGTAACTAATGACCATTCTCTGGGTCACTAGTTCCTCTCCGGCCTGTGCCCCTATATATGTACCCTACATCCTATATTAAATTTAGACACCTCCTGACACATGTCCTGTGGGTTCTTTTGCATGTGCATTCCAAGACCAACTCATGGAGGTCCACCAAAGACAAGGCCAGGATTCCGTAGACCCACTTGGGACACATGCCTGAAGGGAGGATTCCACTTGAAAGAGAAGTGAAAAGGCAGAAGAACCGAGAAGTCCTCTGAAGCCTCATAGGAGGATCTGGAGGATGTTTGCTGCCTTTAAACTGACAGATTTACCTTTAGTGTAGTCATCAAGCCATCAAAGGTCTGAGAAGGATAAATTGTAGATCCACAACTGGTAGCTTGAACATGAAGGGCTCTCTGTAGCCTCCTGCACTTGAGAGCTTGGTTCCCAGCTAGACTCACTGTTTTGGAAGGCTGTGGAATCTTTTGAGTGTTTTTAAAGGTGTGTTTATTTTATGTTTATGAGCGTTTTACCTGCATATTTGTCTGTATTCCACTTGTGTTTCTCATGCCCACAGAGGACAGAACAGGGTGTCAGGTCCACTTGAATTTGAATTATGGATGGTTTGAGCCACCATAGGAGTGCTGAGAATCGAACCCAGGTCCTGTGCCAAGTCCAATCAATGGCATTGCTCCCTGTCTCTTCAACATTTATCAGAAACAGATGCTTCTGATAAATACCCTAAGAATTTTGAAGCCTACATTCAGCAGGATGTAGTCTAATGATAATATCTCCCCCTTTCCCAACCCCTGACTGTTCACCAAAAATAGAGGTGGAGGTGAGAGAACCAGCGCCCTCTAGTGATGATGGCACTGAATTAGCTCTCTGCTTACTGTAATGTCCTCACTTTCCCAGAAGCCCCATGCTTCCCCTGTTAGATTTAATGAGCCAATCCAGTATTCAGATCGTGACCAATCAGAAAGAGCCCCTATCTATTGCCTGTTTGGTTTAAAGGACCCACGTGACCACATTTTGGTGCTGCCATGTTCCTTTGCTTGGTTAGCCCTGACATGTCAGAATGTAACCTGTGGAAATAAACTTGCTTTAAATGATCATATGTATATTTCAGTGTCTACTTGAGCTATTTTGTGGGCCTAACAGGGGATGTTGCCCAAGAACCTCTGCAGCTGGGGTTCCTCCTTCCATGTGGAGCACCCCTCCTCCCCACACAGGCAAACGCCTTTCAACTGGCCCAGGCTCTGGCTGGATGAAGGCAGAGAGGTAGAAGGTGGTTCTGCCTGTTCAGCCCATCTTCTCCTAGAGCTTGTTCTCTGCAGCATCCTCTCCCACTGCCGGCACCACTCCAAGGTCCATGACCAGAACTCTGAGGACCCCTCATTCTGGACTGAGCGATGTACCTCTTCCCAGGTCCAACCTTCCTTGTATGCCTCCTCCAGGAACCCAGAAGTTGAGCTGATTGGTTTCAGTGGTGGTGGAAGCATTGTGAGGCCTGGGCTGCTGGCTGCCTGCTCCTAGCCCAGAAATGGTGCTGCACCACCATCTGTTCTTCAAGCAAACCTGATCGTTCCCAGCACTCGGAGCCCTCCCATTGCCTACTGCCTCTTGGGGCTACTTCTTGTCTCCATAGCTACCCTGCTGGGAACCCAGGCCTCCATCCCCTGTGCTCACCTTGAACACAAATGGTGCCAAGAATAACTACGAGGCTTGACACATTTGTCCTTTTGGAAGTTTGGCCCAGCAAGGCTGGTGACCTCTGGGGTTTGGAACACCCTATAGAAAATCTCCCACTAGTACTAACGTGAACTCCACTAGTGGACAGCTATAGGGTACCCCAACCTGGTCGAGTGGTGTAGAAATAGCCCCAACTAATACATGTGGCCCCCAGCTGGACCCCTGGAGCCCACCCACAGACTATTCAAATAGGGTGTAAAAAATGCCCTACCAATTCTAGGCCACCCCGAAGAGTTCCATACCCCCGCATATACTATAGAAAGCGCTGAATTCTGCTCAGTTCTTGATGCATCTTCAGCAGTTGTTTCCTCCTGAGTGATGGCAGTCCTGCCCAATAAACATCCTTTGTGATATTTGCTGCATAAAACTGTCATTGGTTTTAAGTAAAGAAGTGTCAAACTGAGAAGCAAAGAACAGTTTAGCTGTGGATATTTCCCCTCAGAGCTGTAATACTTGGGAAACGTCTTCCCTAGGAGCAGATTACCATGGAGCTCTGCACTGTAGCACTGTAACACTCCAGCTCTACAGAGAATACCTTATCTAGCTTAGAGCTGTGTGGTCCCTGGACTCCCCATTGCCAGGGTACTTTATACTCATTGTTGTGTGGTCCCTAGGCTCCCTACTACCCTGATATATTTCCATTGGGATCACCTTCCCCTCTTCACAGCTGTGTGGTTCCCCAGATAAAGACCAACAGGCACCTTTTCCTCTGAGAGCTGTTAGCACTTCTCTTAAGGACAATTCCCCAGGTCAGAGCTATGAGGTTCCTTGGCTCCTGAAAGCAAGGACACCTTTTCATCTCCGGCCTAGTTGGAAAAAACAAAACAAAACAAACAGACAAACAAAAAACTGACAGTGTTCTGTGTTTATTGGTTTGTTTTTGTTGTCCTTTTCCCTTGTATGAGTTTCTGTGCTCCCATTGATATTTTCTAGTTACAGGTGGACATCAGTATAAGATAAAGCTAGGGAGAAAATGAAGGAACAGGTAAAGCTGCAGCAGCACATGCTATTTGCAATTATGTCTCTGGGTCTGTCCTCCATCTATAGCCAGGACTCTCACTGAAGCTCTGGGTGCTGTTACTCCCAAACAGCTGGGCTGGAGTGGTGTATGCACTGCCATAAAAACATCATCCTAAAGATAGGGTTAGGATTAGGTTAGGATTACGGGGTGCAGACACCCACCCCCAAAATAGCATGCCACCATAGGTGGTTTTGTTCACCGACCCTCACCCAGGTCCCAATCCTCCAGTGAGATCATGACTCCAAACATAGTAGAACATGAGAACCAACTCTTGAAAGGTTTTCCTCTGATCTGTATATGCACACACCCACTCCAACACCCACACAACCCAAACACAAGAATAAGAAATTTGTAAAGGTCGTTATGTTCTCCAATATGACATTTCTTCAGAGTACACATTAGGAACCAGAAATGTATGCTTGGTGTTACTGTATTCCTCCCAATATCTCTAAAATTTATAATTTTTCACTTCTCCAATTGATACTGTGATTTAAGTTACCATTGATTATTATCAGAATCACTCCTAAATTCAGTCACACAAGTACCTTTGTGAAAACTAAAGTTGCTATTTAAACAAGAGTAATTGTCTATATTCTTGAACTAAAAATGTTGATCTTTCAACTTAATTTACAATTAGGGTTTAAAAGATTACTCCCTCATCTAGCTTCTAATGTCACAGTTCATTCCAAACATACTGTTTATGGTTCCCATTCATTTAACATGTCAACATTTTTTTACGTGAGAAATTTTATTTTTTTCCTGGATTTTGAACATATTCGCAAATCTTTTGGTCTTGTAATCTATTAGTACACACCAATTCATTTGTATTTGTGCTTACACATATGGGTTTATTATATGTCTTCAAGTTTTACTGATTCATGCACTTTACATATATTTCTTATATATTCTCTTTGTTTCCTTAATGTACTCTCTACTAGATGTTTTCCTAAGGGTTAGTGCTATTAAGGTTTGTCTGAAAATTATTTGTATAAAACTACATTAAGTACTTGGAAGCTGGACTGCAAATAAGGTTTGAAAAACTAAATACCGCCACCTGGTGGAACAAAGACATTACCTTAGTATCTAGAAGGTATTTATTGATTTTTTATTTTCACCTTACATTGTTAGTATCTTCACTGGTATAATAATTTTAAATAAATTGGCTGATATAATCAGTAAGCAAAAGAAAAAGTATTCATTTAAGATATCAATGAACATTTTGGAGTGTGTGTAATTATATCAAGTTATATTCTAACAAATTTCTAATACCAAAGTATTTTTGTCCATGAGGCAAAGCTAAGGAGGTAGTTTCTTCTTAGACAATTATGCAAAGCAGTTTCCTTATATGGGATGTTATCATTTTATATTGTTGTCATAAATAAATGAGACCTATCCATGTACTCCAGATCTGGTCACATGGATTGAAAAATAATCACCTTTCTAATTAATTATGCTTTTGTTAATCCTATGTAAACTTCTCTGACTATTGGAATTCATTTGTGTTTGAAATTTAGAAGCCTATACTTTCTTACTTTTCTTTTTCTTTTTTCTTCTTTTGTTTTTCTTTCTTTTTTGGGTGAAAAAGCAGAAGACTTTGTCATCAGCAGGGTTGAAACTAGAATCCAGCATCAGCAGAAGCCTGTAGTATTCAACTGAGGGTCCTCTCCCTCTGGTCTGGCTTTTCTACCTTTTAAAGACTAAGGTATGTCCCAAGAGAGAAGTTGTCAAATTGTGAAGTGTTTCCAGGCAACAGACTCAGTCTTTCTATCTTTTTATTTTACTGAATTTGGGCCTTCTCCAGGGAGGGAGGGTACTGCAGTATTTGATAAATCTTGAATTATATCAAAGTGAAGAATGAGTCTTCTATATGGCCTTTGTAATAAGAAGTGCTCACCAAAATGAATGCTTGAAGTGCTAATCAGCCTCATTATCTCCCAGTTAAAAGCTTTAAAGCTTCCTAATGCTGCATGTGACCCCTTAATACATTTCCTCATGTTGTGGTGACCTCAAAACCATAAAATTATTTTCATTGCTACTTCATTTCTATAATTTTGCCACTGTTATGAATCATGATATAAATATCTGATATGCAAGCAGATAGTCTTAAATGACCACCAGAAGTAGCCATTTGATTTCCAAAGTGGTCACAACCCACATATTGAGAACTGTTGCTTCAAATGCTTAGTAATTAAAAAATTCCTTACAGGGTTATTCACAAACTAATCTTTATACATCATTCCTGGATAGTCCTTATTCAGTTCCTCATTCATTTCTCTTTCCTAAAACACTTACTCTCACACGCACATGTGCACCCCCACCCACCCACCCACACACATACACCTATGGACACATGGTTGAAAATAAAATCTTCAAGCACAAGACTACAAAGACTATGTGCAATTGGCCACATCAACACATTGTATACACTTTGATGACTTTTAGTCTGTTCTTTTTGTCTTTCACAGAGAGAAGTTCTTGAGTTGTCACACTGTTCTAGAAGTTTAAGAATGTGATATTGATTTCTACTCAGCCCTGAGCTTGGCTTTGGTAAAGGGCCTTGCTGGAAGCAGTCACAGTAGAGGTACATGGTCAAAGGGCAAGATTACACAGTAAACAAGAAAATACGGAGATGCAAGTGTCAGACATTATACAGCTTATTTTTGTGGAAATAAATTGAGTTCCATGATCTCTTGACTACTGAGACAGGATTAAGCTTCCAACGCATGAGTTTTGGGGGACAGGCTTAAGCCATATCCATAACTAAATTATAATGTCTAACAATTCCTCATATTGTTCTAGTGAACTCTTATAATCTTAAAAGATTTTGCTCAAACGTTACTTCAAGATGCTCAACCTTTCTTAAATATTTTCATGTGAATCTTTCTCTCTAAAAACCTCAGAAACATTCTCTAGATACTTTACCCAAATTATTTTCTTGGACCTGTTTTTTATACTATCTGTCTCATGAGAGCAGAGGCTATAGATTCTATCTTTAAAGCTAGGTGATTATTATTTTGAGAAATAATCTGATCCCCACTAAATCTTATAAAAGTGATTGTTAAAAGCATCAATATTAGGTATATGTTGATATTCAAGCTGTTATAGACAATTTCCTTTATTTAATAAGGGCTCCAACTTACCCCCAAGCCTCCATAGTCATCCATTAGGGACAGCCAAAAGATGTAGTTCTCATCAGTGCAGTGTAACTAGACAAGTTATGTGACACATGTTCCCACTTCCTTATCAGGGAAGCACTTGTTATTTGTCTTGTCATTCCTGTTTCACACCTGGGACTGGGTGACAACTGGCCAAGTCCCCGTACATTTAGAGACAAAACTGATGGTGGCTGGTCAACTTTGACATCTGGGACCTGCACAGCATGGAGACCAGAGCTGCCAGTTCTCACTGCTCCAGATTTCCATGTCAAGGAGAATCAGTCCTGTCATTCAAGCCTTTCAAGTGTTTTGGGGTGTTTCTTATGACACATTGGTATATATTCTGATATGTTTTCAAATGCCAATCTTATTCTATGCCGCTTAAAATTTATTGTCAGCTCTCCACTTGGAAATTATTTTCCTTCTGGATTAAGCAGTAGGATACAACCTAAAAAGAGGTTCTGCAAAACACTGAAATATTATTCTATAATGAGCTTTAAAAACACATGTAAAATTCCTACTAATTGTCTACAGAGTTCAAATCATCAAACAATAAACAGAAAAGCTCCATATAATCTTCAAAAGTATCCTCATTCTGAAGACACTCTCTTGCTCTTAGCTTCTGCATCTCTTTCTACACTCTTTACTTTCTTTCCTTATGCACTCTTTCTTACCTGTCTTCAAACTCAGTCTTGTCTCATAATCTAGGAAAAGTCTTGACTTTAGATGTGTGGGAAGGAAAGCAGTCCAAACCAGCAGTTGCTAATGGTTAGCCAGGCCTTCAGCACCACTAAGATCTTTGTATTTTCACTCTGAAATCCAAAGTTCATCCTTCATTCCATCAGTGATAAAGGCAAACACATTTAATAACCCTGAATGCTAGGCAGCTCAAATAACCCATGCAAGGCTCATGTCCTTTTCTACACTGGCCTCAATCTTCATACAAGTTCCCCTTATGAAACACTGTGACTCATGTGCTTACCTGTAACTCTTCAGTGACTATCCTCAAGGGTGGGCCAGATCCTGTCTTTCTATTTATGCATTTCTTTACCTGATAAGTTGGCTCTCACTAAAGCATGCAATCTCTATCTGTACTCACTCTTAGTATTGTGCCCAATGTTCACAGATGATAATGTCCTGAGTTGTTTTATTTTTTATTTTTTTCTGCTCCTTTGAGTTATTGAGTCAGCAATGGCAATTTCCTACATTTAAATACCATTGATTAATGACTTCAAGTATTTCGTAATATACTATATAGTATAATGATTTAACGACACACACACACATACACACACACACACACACACACACACACATATATGCCGTGAACAAAAATGGGAAAGGAGTAAGTCAGATGAGCACTGGCATCCCCTTTTCTCTGCTACCTTGTCAGACGTGTGGATCTCATCACTCCCAACAAGGGACATTCCCCCCAGGGATTCATAGTACTCTCAACAGCCATGAGCCATGTTAAGTTGTATTTGAATAAATTGTCATCTCAGTGATGTGGAAAGTAAGTACAGTCAGGTTGTTACCCATAAGAAGTTAAATCTTCTATGAAATTATTATTTCTAAAATGACACAATAGATTGAACAATATTGCTTAATATACTTCAATTGGCTATGTAAAGGCTACAAATAAAATGTAGTGATTTAGTTCCAATTCCATGGACTTCTAAAATGTGTGTAGTATGCTTAGTGAGAATATATACCAGGGTATATGGATTGGACTGAGATAATGACGTCCTTTGTGCTCTATGAAAAATCTCCCATTGTCTTTAAGTATGAGAGCTATGCTATGGGAGGAAGATAGTACATTATTCAATGACATGAAGACTGAATCTCCTAGTGATTGGCAAAACATTACAGGGCTTACAGAGAGCCATGCCACATCATGTCTTCTGGGAAATTCTTCTCCATTTTAAGTCATGAGAGGTCCTTTCTCAGCAATTCCTTTTGTAAGCCCTAGCTGGAGTGAAGAAAAATAGAGTAATACACCACTCATCTATCCACCTAGACCTACCTAGAATTTTGTTTGGAAATAACTTTCCTTTTGTCTTTCATGTTTCTTTTTTCTTTCACGATCATTAAATTGTTCTAATTTTAATTTAGAGCTATCATATCTTTTCTAAGGAGATGAGAAATATTCCATTTCTTTCAGTAATACTCAATTTGAAATTATGTGATAAGAGGATCTTATTGCTATTTCAATTTACAGTAATTATATTCTGTCTAGTGAAAAGAGAAATATTTTACCAATTTTCTCACTAATCTGTAACCTGGAATTATATTTCACCTGACTCTAATTGCTTCTCAATTGCAGTAGCATGTTTCATTTTCTTGAGAATGAGTTGATTTCCTTTCTGCTGTAACTTTGCACAACAACAAAAGTAGAGAGACACAGAACTGTTACTGCATCAGTTGTACATAGATAGCATAGGTCATGTCAGCAGCCTCACTAAGATATACAGTCAATCAACACCCACCTAGTGGTCCGATGACATTTCAATAGTCTTTTAGGTGCTGTTAATGCCTATTTGGAGCATGGATATTTGTTTACTCTCTTCAGTAATGATGAAAGAAATATTTCACAATTAATAATAACTTAAGTAACAAATTAATATTTAAGAAATACAAATATTCCTGTAAGCCAAGTTAAATTCTCTCTAAACTTACAAATTTATTACTTTCTTAGAAAGAGGGACCAGAGTATAAGGTGAAATTTGGTGACAATTTTCTTAATATTAAAACAATAACCATGCTGAATGTGTCTCAGAAACCCTTTCACATTTGCGATATTTCTGTTCTTACAGATTACTATTATCATTAAAAAGAAACAACAACAACAAAACCCCACAAACACAAATAACCATGGTCAACACAGGACAGTTAATAATATGGTGAGATAATTTTCATACTATCCTATTAAAAGTTATACTACACATATGATTCTCTGTTATGAAAATAAAATTTAATGGTAATGACAGAAGTTTTCACTTGAGGACCTTTATGGACTGAGGAGTCCCATGATATCCAGTAGCACATTCCTCCTAAAAGCTTTGGATCCAGTCTACTCTCTATTCTGTGGCTTACTTAGGAATTGTCAGTTGGCAAAGTTCCCCTGTGTTCATCAGTTCTAGGAGTAAAGCTAGCACACGGTACTTGACATTTTCAAATGGCCCTGAGTTAATCATCTCATCTACTCAAAGGATGTAGGAACTTCTGTTTCACCCCTGGGAAAATCTGCCTCTGGTCCTCTTGAGAACCCCAACTCTGGGAGCAGAGTCACATCCTCTCTGTTGGTTCCTTCTTCCTCCTGACCTCTGAGGCTGTTTCTCAGACTGGTTTTAAAGATCTTGAGGTGACAAATAGCTCAAGATGAAAAGGGTGATTCCTTTATAATGGTGTAGCACTTCCAGACAGTGGAGAGGAAAGTTTGAATCTTTAACATACCAGAGTCTGGCGAAGTGCTCCAGCACTTAGCATTATTTTCTGATTTCATGCAAATGTGTGTTTCTGAGAAAATAGATGATCATCCCAATGGAGACATAAATGTCTTAGTAGTAGATTTTCTCATAATAGATTACACCATTATACCATGCCTAATAATAAATTACCACTCTGGGCAATATATTTATTTGGTATCTGAAAAAATAAAATTAAAAGTACTGGGTTTGGGGAGATGACGTAGTGGAATATTTAGTAATTTCTCTTCACCTGGCTTAATCATTAGATATAGTGAATATTTAAGTAAAGCCTTTGCATCTGGCTTTATAGTGAAATGATTTCGTAAACCCACTATATCTGGCTTAATCATCAGAGATTAAGAAACTGTTTTATCGCCTTGTTTGGGCCTTAAAGATGTGTGATACACTGTGATGTATACAGTTGTTCTGAGGGAATCTACAGCTCTGCTAACCTTGGTCATAAGATATTCAAGGCACACCTGAAAGTCTTACAATTTTGATCACAATGATCAAAAGAGACTCAGGATTTCATGGATTTTTTTTACTACTTCAGAAGAGTAGGGCAAAAACTTTGGTTTATGGAACTTTGTTCAGCTCTAATTGCTTTCTGTGTAGAAAGTAAATATGTTTGAAAAGAGCAAGCCAGTGTCAGTCTCCAGAAGGTTGCCCCCTCTGTTCCTTCCAGGCTTTGATTCCTGGTGTATTTCCCTTTCTTCTGCAGCACTAGAAAAGATGGCTTTCTAAGTAAAGTGCTTGGCATGCATGCATGGGGACCCAAGTTTCAAGTTCAGATCCCAAGCTCATGTCAAGAGAAAATAAGAAAGCTACAACTGGGGAATGTATAAACATTTGTAGCCTGGAAGGTAGAGACAGGAAAATCTTCCAACAAGATTAGTGAGCTTCAGATTCAGTGAGAGTCCTGTTTCAGAAAATAAGTTGGAAAGCAATAGAGAAAGACCTTTGGCTTCGACATGTACATGTATACTTATACTTAAGCACAGACACACATGAATTTGTACATATCATTAAAGTTACTTTAGCATAGACATTGATATTATCAGTTTTACTTTTATCATATTTGGCCTATGAATGCCATTTATGAGCAACATGTTTGATAAAGAAATTAAAAGGATGACACTCAGATACAATACTTAGGGTCAAAGGAATTATGAGTCTAGAAATCAATTAGAAAGTATTGTAGAAAAAATGCTTTTTTTTAAAAGAATTTCAGCATCCATGATCACAGATACTATGTTAATTTTCTTGTTTATACAAAATGTTTATAGAAACATTTTTATTTTCATACAAGTGTTTATGCATAAATTTTGTACAAATATTTATACAATGGTTCGTAGAAAAAATTTGCATAAATGTTTATACAATTGTTTGTACAAATTTCTAATTATAGCCCCAATACACAAATAAGACTTACCATGCTCCCCTCTCAGAAATGAAAATTTAGACATTTCTACTTCTTTGTCTAGGGATAGCTCTTAAATGACATTGATGGTTACATACAATGTAAACATAAGTGCTTCCATGGATAAAACTGAAGTTAAATATTTGAGCATCTCCATAGTCATTTGATTAGAATAAACTTTAGAAGCAAATTTGGTGCCACAAAAGATTGATCATCTTTAAAGCTGTATGTATAGGTTGCTAAAGCATGCCTTTGGAAATTTTGGTCATTTTATGTTCCTTCTGAGTTGTTGTGGATAGCTGTTTCCCTAGACAATGGCAGACATTTTTGAACATGTTCATTTGAATCTTGACAAAATATTGAAAGCAGATGCTCTGAAATTTTATGTAGAGTAATGGTTCTGTGTGAAAGCTAGTATCCACAGTCCATAGGCTACATTCAGAGGCCTATATGGTCCTTATGGGAATACTGGGATTGAAGGTGTTTGCTACCATTTCTTTGTGAATACTGGATTAAAAGTGTTTCTACATTTCATCCAGATTACACAGGCCTCAGAATTCAGCCCCTGGACTGTATCTGGTGTCGCATAGTCCTATGTATTTAAGCCAGGTCTAGTGTCCCATGGTTCTATGAACATGAGCCATGTCTAGTGTCACATGTTCTTTGTACTTGAGCCATGTCTGGTGTCACATGGTTTGATGTCTGGAGTCACAAACACAGGGTTATGTCACTATGAAGAGAACATGCAAGTCACTGCCTTAAGTACATATGTGTGGCTCTTTTATACCTGAACAGTGCTTTTACTCTGGCTTGCTCTTTGCTTTAATTATTCGCAGCTCAGGATGATAAACTGAAAATTAATTCCTTTTGATTTGCAATTAGCCTATAGCTATCCTTCTTTTGGACTTCAATTGAAATGAAAATGGCAGTGTGTGATTGGAAACAATAAGAACGTAGGGATTTAGTCTAAAAGGTCAGGGTTCAAATTTGTAACCAGGTATTGTCATCCATAAATTTAGACAACATTGTAGGTGAAGCACGCTCATTAGTTCTTATTATCATACAGTGATTTCTTTGAAAATTGAAATGTTTGGCTCTTTGTTGTTGCAAAAATGACTTATTGTTCAATGTTATATGACCAATAAAACAAGAAAATGTGTAAATTTTTTGAGTCATAACAATACAAAATTACATCTCAGATATGTTGCTAAGTTAGGGGACAGACAACTGTCAGTTCTGCTATCCCTTAAATAAGGGTCCTCTCCTACTTAAAGGACGCTGAATCAGAGAAAACTCATTATCTATCAGGATAATTTTTGTATGCAAGCCTGATTATTGATAAAGAAATATGCACTTACTTTCCACCAACATTTATCATGTGGATATATTATCATATTGGTCATTTGGATGCTCACTGTGATTAGAATCTGCAATGTCCTGAAGATCTGTATGTGAAATGTTTGATGCTACTGAGAAGCTGCACAGATATTAAGAGATGGGCCTAGAAGCAGGTGTTCAGATTATTATGACCTTTAATGAAATGGTAGGATTTGAACCCCCTCATTTTTGTTCCTTTGAGACAGGGCCTCATGTATTCCAGGCTGGCTTCCAACTCTCTAGTAAAGGTGACTTTGAACTCATTGTCTTCTTAGTGTCACTTCCTGTCCCGGGGTTATAGTCCCTTGCCACACTTTCAGTTGATGGGATACCAAGGACTGCCCCAGAGTATCGGGCACACTAAGCAAGCACGCTAGGAACATAAATGCCTTCCTATCCTTCCTTTCTGCTCTTTATGCTTCCTGAAAAGAAGGTGACTGAGAAGGTTTTGTGACACTACATGCTTCCAATATGATGTGTCACCACAGGGCCAAAGAATTAAACTGATGGGCATCTCCCAGACTGAGAGCCTACTAACCATCCTCTCTCTTGCTTTACATTGGTACAGTATTACTTACATTGACAGAAATTTAACATAACACTCAAAGAAAAGAAAAAAATAACTGATGCCCTAAGCCAGTTTCAGCTGATTGAACAATATACTTAACATAGAGTAAAAAGAGAAATTTACAAACTCTAGTGACAGACTTCATTCCAAGTAGCTAGTCATAAGGACACGCCTGTTTTAAGTTGGTGTCAGTAGCCTATATTCATCATGGAACATGATGGCTAAAGACTCTCTTCCTAGTATTCTCATCTTCGTTTCCATGTGTGTAATATGTCTAGTTCTTTTAAATATTTGTTTTATAAATAATGATTACGAGTATGTTTATCTTGGACTTAGGAATTTTGTATGTAATTTCTAAATTTCTTGAATAGAGGATGTATTATTTTTATTGAATCTTGGCTTTTCAACATATATTTCTAGGAAGCTTTTGTTTAACTGTTTCCTCTGCTCCAAGGATCACATTTATGCCTGTGTGGTCCATATTATTTCATAGCTCACAGATTCCCCTTCTTACTCGACCACTTTCCTCTCTCTTCAGTTTGAATAGTTTCTATTGTTCTGTCTTATCTTACTTTTGCAACATGTAAACTCCTATTATTCCTTTCTAGTTGTGTCCTTTATACTTTTAGGAAACTTTTTCTTTAACACAAGATTCAACTTATTCCATTAAAAATATTTTCTACTTATCTTCTCACTATGTTCCTTTTACTTATATATTTGTAGAGACTTAGGAAATTAATTCACATTTTCCTTTCAATGTTATTATCGTTGAAGTTGTGTTTTTACTGAGTATTCTTTTGGATAGTAATAAATGATTTCTGTTGAAAAACATCCATTAGCTTTTATTCGGCATTAGATAGTGAATTCTCTTGGTTGAAAGTGTGGGTTTTATTATTTCCTTGAAAGAAGTTTTAAAGGGGAAGTGTTTCAATGCTGGGGATCAAGCTCAGGGCCTTGTGCATGCAAATTGTGTCTAACCACTCAGAGACATCTGAAGTTCTCATTTTTGAGAGGATATACTCTGTAGGTCAGGAAAGCCTTGATCTTGACCTATAGTCGAAGCTAGCCTCAGTTTCATGATCTTTCTCTTCTGCTTACAGAGTTATGAGACTATAGTCGTTGGCTGAGTTTGCTGTTACAGAGCTCCAGTTCCAATTAGTGTTGGTGACAACTGCATTCCAATGTCAGGAGAAAGAGGCAAGCATCAGTGCCTGTGCTAGGCTAGCACACCGGCCAGTGGAAAATCGAGCAGCCCTTTAAAATGGCAGTTCCTGCATACCAGTAGAGCTCCACCAGGGCAATGCCCACTTCCTCTGTCTTTATGGAAACGTTGTTTACCAACATCAGCATTCAGAATAGCCTAAGAGTCTTTATATAGAATTCTATGAATGATTGTGCCTTTATTGACCTTACCCATGCCTCTCTGATTAGCAAGTTTTAGACAGGCTGATTGTAGTGTCTAGTAAGCATAGAGCAAAGCTATTGCATCACATCTCTTCCTTCTGCACCATCCTACTTTGTCCATAAGAACCCACTTCCCTACACAATAAACTGGATTATCACAATGTTAGAATTTCCCCTGAGTCTGTTTCTTGGGCTAGTGACTCTGTCAGCCTCACATCTCCTCAGGAACCCTGCTCTGACAAAAATCCACAAGTTAATACACCATATTTTGTGCTTGAATTAACTTTTTTCTACAGTAATTTAGTACCACCACAAATATTTGACTCCTTGGATCTTTCCTGAATATCCCAAAGGTTTTGCTGAATCACTAACTTTGAGCATCAGTTGTTATGTCCTAGATAGTTATAGACTGTCTGTGTAACTTTGTCGTTTCTGGAATTCTGCTTTAATGCTTCCTGTACCTCAGTATTGCCTTTTGATTTTTATCCTTCTGTCTCAGAAAATTTCCATGTTTTGTTCATGTTTTGCTCTTGCTCTACAGTTCAGAATGTCTCTCTGGAAAGAATCTGGGCAATTATAAAACTCATTTGGTTTCTCCTTAGAAATAACATTTTTATCTCATGTCCAATATCTGAAAGCCATTTCACATATATTTGTGCTATATTCTACTTGCTTCTGTAAAGAAGGTGATTAAAGTTTTCTTATTCTATTATGGATGGTAATAGACATCTCAATCCAGTAATTTCTTTGTGTCTGCTGCTGAATGCTTTTAATATTTACATTTTGTGAATACAGTCATGATGTATGTAATTCTTCAATCTATGGTCTAGCATTCACCAAATCCTACAAATGAGAGGTTGATCTTTTTAATTATTAACACATAATGCTATTGCTTCTTCCAATTTAGAATTTATCTCTTTTCCTTCTTGTAGTCACTGGTGAGGAGATGAAAGTGTAATGAAGACCTTATGTTCCTTAAAAATATACAAAATATCAGTGTGATGGCCTCCTCATGGACACTGTGGTTAATCTTCTATTTCCAGATCAGGAGATTTGCTTGGTTCAGACACTAATCCCCATAGGGCCTGCTGTGGCAATTTGGTGCTCATGTGATTCAAAACAGTCATGAAGAGTGTTGACACAACCAGAACAGACCTTTGGATGGTTGCTTGCTTGGTGCTTTTAGCTGTTCTTTGTAATATCCAATTTCAAAATATATTTTTCTCCTTAAAATACTGTACCACATGAATCAGATTACTGGTAGATTTTAATTAACCCATATATTTAAATGATTAACATCATTTTTAACCTGTTTTATTGTTACTATGAATGTGTGCTAGGAGGGATTTATTTCTCAATAAAATATGTACAATATTATATATGTGTCCATTTGATATAGGTAATTCTTTGACAAATATATATCTAATATGTTTAATTTTACTGTTATTTTGGGCTAATGCAGATAAAGATTGCTATATTTTGTTTGTGTGTCTGTGAGTATGTGTCTGTGTGCATGTGTGTGTGAAAGTATATGTAACTGTGTAATTATACACTATCCATCCAATCAAATAATGTGAACTGGAATTTGATATAAAATTATTTAAACCTACTGAGGTTATTATCACTCTTCTCTTCTATGTCCCCCCAATTATAGAAAACATAAATGAGATGCATAAAATGAGAAGTACCTACTGCATATCTGTTGTGTAATACGAATTACTTTATATGCTAGGGATTTAGTAATGAATAGGGAAGGCATGGTTTTTGTGGTCATGGGACTCACTGGAAGGAGATACAAATGAATAACATACAAGTAAGCAAGAAAAAAAATAAGAGCCAGAATATACAGTAAAATAGAATGCATTACTAAAGAATCTTCTTGAAGGTAAATGCTGATTGTGGACATAAAATTTGAGCTGGGGTATAAATGATAAACAGTCCCATATGTGAAACAGTTTGGCAGAAGTCCTAAAGAAAGTACACCACAGGAAAACAACCATCCCTCTCCTCCAGAAAAACAGAGGATGGAAAAGTCAGACCATTAATTTGGATTAATAGAGCTGTATTAAGAGCTACAGAAACAAAAGATGATGTAAAGCTTCGCAGTCTATCTTCCCAAATACTGCATGATTTAGAAAATGATTTCTTCTTAGCACACCTTCTTATGACTGCTTTGACTTTTGTATATAAAATATGTCAACACTGTTTCTCTCTTGCCTACACCTTCAAGGGTACATCCCATTTTAAATGTCTCAAAGGAGCAGATTTCCTACCTTTCCCAGGCCCTTCCCAGGTCAGTGAGACAGTCTGGAAGACAGTGGGTCCTGGACAGGTGTGCTCATTGTGATACACATTACTCTACTCACCTTCACACTGAGTTGAATGGACTGTGGGAAGTGCCACCTTTCTTTACCCAGCACTCAGACTTGCACGGCTATATTCTAGTGAAGACCTAGCAGGCTAGGTTATGTGCACAGTGCACAGCAAACTCTCAATTTTCAGCTCCCAAAAGCCTGGGACAGCTCTCTAAAAATGCTTCACACTTCACTGTCACTGATGACAAAAAGCAGAGTTGGTCAAAATTCCCAAGTGTAATACATGCCAGCTGTAAATGACTGTTTATTAAGAATGTGTCCTTTTCAAGAGTAATTATGAATGGAAAATCTGAGTGCATTTTTGAACCCATCTGTTTGTTGCTTAGCTTACAAAAATATTGTTAAATGGTTTGAAGACCAGTTCTGGTTCTTTCCCACACTCTTTTATGTATTGCATAATTTCTATCCACTTAGAACATTTTGAATATAATTTCTTTAAATAACTATTTTGAATTGGCTCTTTAATGTTGAAATGGCATTTCAAAAAGCAGCAATATAATATTTCTGTACCAATAATTTGTAACCACTGTTGTTAATGCAAAGAACAATTACACACAGACACACACACACATAGACACACACACACAAACACACACACTCTCTCTTTAGAACCACTGTTGTTAATGCAAAGACCACCCCCACAGTTTTATGGTCTGAAGTCTGTTGTATATTGTCTTCTTTTTGCATAATAGAATAAAAACATGTGTATGGATGACTTGAATAATTGATGATATCAGTGTGGTTAGGATAGCTATAAGATGTTGCCTTCTAGATAAAGCTATCAGATAGAATGTCATAAAAGTCCCCATTCTGACAACATCAGGGAAAGATGGAGAGAAGTCCTGGCAGTCCACCACTCATTCTATGTGAATGAAAGGCAAATATTGCCTTGAATAAGCAGGTTTGAAGCTTTATAGATGTGCAAAATGTAAAGAAGTAAATTAGTCCTCTCTTATGTATCACACTACAAGAATAAAAGCTTACAGTTCAGTTCTGTCAAGATTTTTAATAAAAATTCTTCTTTTCACTGAATTAATTCAATGTCCTTAAAAATAAAACATCAAACATGTCTTTGTGATAATTTATATTTTTAAAAATCCGAGATGACCACTCAGAGCTGTGAAAGTAGTATACCACTATAGCTCATCAAGAGAGAGAAGCAGATGCTTTCATGTGGGGGCCCTGACAGTCCTCAGCTGAGGGAACCACAGTCCTTGGCAGCACAATATTCAAATGACAGTTAAACCCTGAGCAGCTCAGCTCAGGTGCCTTTATTATTTCAGAACTCCTCAGGTGCAGATCATTAGCAATTAACATTCTCCACAGAAATCCACACCTCCAGACAATGCAAAATGCCAAGACCTAGGCAAACCTTTACCCAACAATGCAAACACACTATTTTAAACACAACAAAATAAACTTCTACAACAATTCTGCTTTTTTGTATAAGCTAATCAAAAAAATCTGTTTTATCTCTATAATATAATTTATCACTATACCAGCAAAGCTATATATAAGAGGAAAAATCATGAAAGGTGGTAATTCACCAGATCCAGTGAAATCAAACATCTATCAAGGTTTCACAATGTCTTGGACAGCAGAAAAACATTTTCAGTGTCCCATTATCTGGAATTCACTCATGATCTTCTGAGCTCCTCCAAAGTCTTGGGTCACTTCTCTGGTTCTGTCCTCTACAACACACAGCTTGTCCTTCAGGTTCTGATTGGCTACACTCCACTGCTGCTGCTGTTCTTGGTGGTCATCCCATGGTACTGGCATCTTCAGGATGCTGCTGGAGTCCCTTCCTGCAATGGGGCTGCACTTTCCCCAATAGCCTCTCATAGGCCTGTAGGTCCTGCTTATCAAGTTGAAAGGTAGCTAAATAGGCCATGAGAATGGATCTGAAACAGAAACACTGTATATTTGAGCTCTGTCAGGAAACAAAGCTAAGCTTTATTCTTGGTTACAGATTCTCATACCCTCTTTCTCAGAGCTGTACATAGTTACCCAGGTAATGGTCACGAGTGACAAATCATACATACATGCAAACAAGAAGTAATGATCACAAGAGAAAAAGCATACTCACAGTCACAAGGTTCTTATTAGGTGAAGCTAAACATTCCTGGAGAAGGGGAGTGTTCCTTAAGCAGAACAAGCTGTCTCCAGGCAAGTCTTGTTTTATGACCCAGCATTGCTCAGTCAGTTTCCCAATTGATAAATAAGTGTATAGCAAAAAGCACACAGCAGAATTTAGGCCTAGAGTCAGGGGACCTCTCCGCAATAGGCTGTCTTCATGGTGACGAGCTTTAACTTTTCTGCATGCGTCTTTCATTGGGGCCATCACTGCTACTTTGGCTTTACCTTCACTAATGGCCTCTCCTGGCCTCTTACAATGCCAAACCTCAGATGCTCTCCAAAGACCACTTCATGCCTTCAAAACCAGCACCAACTAGGTGACTCTTAACAGTACCAAGTTCAACTTGCAGCAAGAGTTACAACCTCGGCCACTTCTGGAAGAGAGTTTCTGTGTGCTGACCTTGAGGACGCACTTTCCAGATTTTAAGATAGGATCTGGTTTGCTTGAAAAAAACTGGTCATTTTTTTCTGCAGGTAGGGTACCCTTGTGGGTGAATTCTCATCACCATCATCAGTATCTGGACCACTTCTCTTTCCCTTAGTCTGGTTTGTAGAAGGAAAAAAACTGTTCTGTTTCACTAAGAGGCTATTTGGCTCTAAGAGGAAGCTTCGACAATACGGGAGGTTCCTAGGCCAGTGAGTAGAATCTCCTATTCAAACGTTCTGACATTTTGGAGTTTCTTCTCACCACCACTATGCAAAAATATATATACTTCTTCATAGACCTCAATTACAAGACTAAATTGGGCTTCACGCACATATAAAGCCACCAACAAACATGGTTTATAGAAAAGTACACTATATTTTTTGCTTACTGTGCCCTGGATGCTTCCAGTGCCAGCAGTGGGTGGGAACATTAGCTCCATGATCAGGAAAAGCAGTCAAAACTTTGCTTCTTCCCTGATACCAGCTGAACTCTGTTGTCACCATGACAATGTCTTTCTCTAAAGGCCTCTCTTCTGTGGCTCTCACTTTTGAGTCCTTTTTCTCACTTAATTTTCACAACTTTCCCTTCATAGAGCCTTATTTCCTTCTTCACACTCATCTTCCTTCAGGAGACTTCTATTCATTAAGTTTGCATATATCTGTCCTCTAGGAGCTGCCCTGAGTGTACTTTACCAGACATTGCAAGGTCTGGAGTTTCTTTTTCATTCTTCCTTGTCTCCATGTTGGTATACCCACACTCTTACACCATTTGTAGTAGTACACCGCTGTGGCTCACCAAGAGGAACAAGGAAGTGCTTTCATATGTGGGAGCACTGCCAGACTTCAGCAGAGTCAACCACCATCCTGACCAGACATACTCATTGATGCTGGAACCCCAAGCTTCTCAGCTCAGGTGCCTTTATTGTTTTAGAACTCCTCAGGTGAGGATCCTAAGCAATCAAACATGCCCTCCACAGAAATCCAACACCTGCAGACAATACAAAATACCAAGACTTTGACTTTTACAGCTGAGCTGTAACTTGGCAAGTCTTTTTTCCAGGTTCCTCAGTGACCTTTGCAATCAGGAAAAGTGAGTTTGAAACCAACCTAACTTGGGAATTTTCTTATTTCCTCAGTGTTAAGAGCACCTTTGTTAGAACAAGTAACAAAGGCACTAAATATTGATTTATACAAAAACACTTAAAGTAGTCAAAACATACTTACTGAATTTGTCATGTGTTAGGTATGGTGCAGATGATTCTCTGCCCTCATGCAGTTTATTGTGCATTGAAGGGCTGCAGCATATCAGAGTTAATATATAATAGCGTGTGTTCCTGTGTTCAATCAGAGGGAATGCTTTAAAAGAAAACATATCTAAGCTGACATCTGAATTATACATAGGATTTGGCTGGAAGAGTGTTGGAAATATTGAAAGAAATCTCTCTTGGATAAAGGCACCTCCATGTGAAGAACCTTGGTGTGGAGATAGCATCACTCATCGTGAGAAGTGAGAGTAGTTAATGTGACTAAATCAGTAGCTGCTGATTGTCAGGAATTTATTGCTTAGCTCAGTATACTCCAATAAACTGCCTCAGACAGTGTGCCTTAGACAGCATCTAATTATTTTTCACAGTTTAAGGTCTGGGAAGTTTAACATCAAACACGAGCAGATTGGCATTACTAGCTAAGTCCTACTTATCTTCCTGATCTTACAAGGATGCTAGTACCACCACAAGGACCCCACCTGCTAATGGCAGCACTTCAGAAGTTAGACTTTTAACATGTGCAGTTTGGGTTCCTGGCTTCCAAATGTTTAGACCATAACAAATGGCGATTTTCTCTTTCTCATTTTTGACATTCTCATGTCAAAATACATTATACTATTATTCTTATTTTCCTTCTGTTTTGTTTATTTGTTTGTTTGTTTAGTAAAGTTGCAGTTTTTAGACCAGATTGACATCCAACTAACATTTATCTTGTCAAGGAATCTGGATTCACAGGTGTTTGCCCCTATTCCCAGCCTAAAGCATATTATATTGACAATTGCTATTATTTATATTATGCTTATGTATTTATTTTGTTTTGGATGAGGGATAGGGTACAACCTGTCCTGAGAAGATCAGAACCAATTCTTTCTCCATACTCAGGGCCAGGGAGTGGAGAGAGATAAGGGAACTCAGAGCCTTAGGCTTGTCAGCAAGAGTCTTTGCCTGAAGAGCCTTCTCTCCAGCCCTAAAACAAATTTTTTATATCTATTTCCTTCCAGATAATTTGAAAGCAGAATTTTTAATTTCTTTTTTTAATTTCAAAAGTGCTTTTCCTCATCCACTTTGGTCTAATGCTAAAAAATTAATATGAGGCTGATAAGATCATTCAAACTGTAGAAAGGAATGTTTTGGTGTGATAGTACCATGAATAGTAGGACTAATCCAGGACAAAGTCACTTTCACTGCTTAACATTTTAATTGGACTGAAAAAGATAGTTATCTTCAGCTGTTTCTTTTCATGTTTCTTTCTAAATCTCATTTGCTTAGAAGTGGGGAAAAATAGGGTGGAAATCTATTTTAGGAAGTCTAAAAATCATAATCTACATGGCTTATTTCACAAAGTAAATAAAACCCCACAACACTAAAGTTCTCAGTCAGAATCTAATTTGGAAGCCGAAACTACAAAATATGAAATGAGAAATTTTAGTATGAGAATTCTATTTGAGGAAGAAAAGAAAACATGGTCCACAGTTTTATTTGTAATTGAAAAAATATCAAAGCTGGAATTATTAGTTAGAGTCTATACCAGATTAGGAGCTATAAATTGGAAGCTGACTAATTTTAGTATGAGATTTATCAGCTTTAACAGGAGACTGCTAAGATGTTGAACAAACCCCTAAACTTATCTCTGAGCTAAGGGAGAGTGGCAAGTAAGGAGCAAGCATAGAAGGTTGGGAATATCACTGTTGATATTCAGACCTTGATAGAGAAGCTATGGCTATCACTGTGGAGAAGTGTGCAGTGTTATACAGTTGGAGCTGGTTTATGGATAATATAGACAGTGCTGATGGACCAAGGCTTCAGAGCAGGCAAAGCAGAGCACTGTCAGGGTGGTTCAGTGCCTCACTTAAGAAGGCTGTATCAGGTGCTAAGTGCTCTGGACCCACAGTAAAATGTCAGCAGTATGTCCCCATTCACAATTCTCTAGTTATGGCTTGGGGAGTGGGGGGAGAAATAAACCAAAAATAAACATACTATTAAATCAAAAGCAACAGAGGTCCCCATTTATCAGCTGCACTATCCTTCCAGTCTTCGTTCCTCCCAAAATAAGTTAACCTCTGGTTACTGCAAAGAATTACCTAAGAAGATCCATTCTACTGTCACAGAGCAAATATGTTTAGAGTTAAGCAGCAATAAACAGATTTATTTTTTGTGCAGAGGTCAACAAACATTAAACTGTCAAAATAGACTCTATAAGGAAGGTACTTGAACAAGTACGGGGAAGGAAACCAATAAGAAGCATTTCTACATGCTCTCTATCTTATTTCCTAATTTCAGATTTCTAATTGAGTTGACAGTTCATGATGGACTATGTCAAGGAAGTGTGAAGTACATAAATATTTTCTTCTCCCAATTTCTGTTATTTCTAAAAATTTGAAGTGCATTCAAATTTTAAAACATATAAGGAATCATATGGTGTACCTACACTTTCTTCTTTTATTAATTAAACTCTATTCTGGCTCGTCATAAATACTCAATTCATTGCTATCTTGAAAAGAAATTCTATATAATTATAAGTAAAAGCAGGTACAATAATTATTCCTTTTTGTCTGTGCTCTTCAGGACATTGATTTTTAATCTTGATATTTAGTGTAGTTTCCCATATAACATGTAAATAATTTCAACTGACATTTATTGAAGAGCAGAACACATGGATACCATCTCTGCTGAGCTTCCATTTGAAGAGTCTATGAGTTGTCCATAATTTTTTTTTGTTTACTCAACTTCCCATTGAAATTTTTAAAGGAAACATGGTAGGACGTCCACTTAAGAAGATAGATGTTCAATTTGAGATTTAAACTCTGACTGATTCAGTCAACATGCTTTCCAGGCTATTTTATAGGATGCAGGAGAAACAAAAATAGAGAATTGAAAATATTATTTTTCATTTTTCAAATAATTGCTTCCATTGGTTCCGTTCAATATTAATGGCTTTGCCTTCCTTGAGGATATTATTTTTTCCTTTGAGATGCACATGAGTGACTCACAATTCTGGAAATCAATGGAAGTTTGAGAATTTTCTCTTCCACCTTTGAAAACATATTACCCTTTGGTCAGGTTGGGGGAGCCTGAGAGGGATGAATAGATGGTGCCCATAGTGCTTGGACAGATATCTCTAACAATGCTCTTATGTGACTCTGTATCCTTGGCTGAAGCATCTGTCAGAAGGGAGAGTCATGCTCCTGTGCTTTTCTTTCTAAGATTAATCACACTGCTCCTCCTTTTCTTTTCCTCACTGTTCAGCATATTGTTTTTTTCAGAACCTGTGCCAGGAAATTCAGTGACTCTGACATAATTCAGAAAAAAATATTACTACTGTAGCATTATTGTGAATCTTTTGAGACAAGAGAGACTTCACTACGAAGAGGCTG
This sequence comes from Cricetomys ansorgei, assembly GCA_026225945.1. Lineage (NCBI taxonomy): Eukaryota > Metazoa > Chordata > Mammalia > Rodentia > Nesomyidae > Cricetomys > Cricetomys ansorgei. Next base: position 120,642 of record JAMJFZ010001360.1, on the reverse strand, counting down.
ACACTTTTACAGTTATTTCTGACAGGACTGTATAGAGTCAAACACTTATCCAAGGAGAATAGTGGTCAATGACATCTCAGGAAAGATGAAAAGCACAAGATGCAGTAGACACTATCAACTCATTCTCCATTGTTCTGGTTTATTTCCAGTTAGCAAATGTTTAAATGTGTATGTGATGAGGAGAACCCATCTTTATCACATAAGATACTTATGTTATGCATCAAGTGTCTGAGTGCAATGCTTTATGATAGTGGGTGTATGTGCAAGTGTGTGTGGATGTCTGTGTTCATGTGTATGTATGTGAGCGTGTGCGTGCATGTGTGTTTGTGTGTTTGTGTGTTTTTGGGGCGGTGTGCACATGTGTGTGCACATGTGTGTGTGTGTGTGTGCACGTGGAGGTGGGCAATATGCTTGTTTCTCTCTCTCTCTGTGTTTGTGTGTGTGTTTGTGTGTGTGTATGTGTGTATGTGTGCATGTGTGTGTGCACATGTGTATGTGTGTGTGTGCACATTTGGATGTAGCATGTATATGCAAGTGTATGCCTGTGTCTCTGTGTGTGTATGTGTAGAGGAACACTTGGAAGGCGTTTTTGTTATTTTGGTTTTCTTAAAAATGCAAAACAGTTTTAAAATTAGGTTTGGGTTCCCAACCCAGGTTGGTAGATGGTTATTAGTTGGATTTAGAATGATTGATGTAGATGGCTGTAAATTGGTTAGGTGTGGTAGTCCTGACTCTTGTAGTTTGTTTTGGGAATTGTATGCCTCATGGGTTTATGGAAACTTTTGCTATAGTGTATAAAAAGTGTGAAGCCAAGAGAGTTGGTGTGGGTGTTTGTTAGTGGTTCATTATTTGGGTTGCTGTCATTAGTGTGATAATTCCTAAAAGAACAAAGGTTGTAGAGATTGAGTTTCAGACCTAGACTGTTACCTGTGATTCTAGTCTAAACTCACTGTCAGCCAGTCCTTTTCGAGCATGAACAGTCTAAAAAGAGGCTGTGAAGATTTCTACCTTTCTCGCATTCTATATCAAGGCCACTTGCAAAAGTGGTGAAGATTTCTTTGTATCCTTGTTTTCTCTCTCCCTAAATAGAGGGTAAAAGTTTGTAGCGTACTGCTACCTGTATATGCATATGTGCATATGTGTGTGTGTTCATGTGTGTAAATGTGTGTGCATAAAATCTTCTTAAAGTCTATTGGTTCAACTCTTTAGAAAAATTTTAAGGAAAGTAGGACTGTTAAGGGTAGAATGGACATGCCCTATTACACAAGTAAGTATCATATTATAAATTATATATTGGGAAGATAGTAATTCTTGACTTTCAATCTAATACCTCATAAATCCCAAGATCATTGGATAAAGCCATGGATAGAGGCTTAAATATTTCTGCTCTGCACAGATCTAGTTCAACTAAGCAACTAGGCAATTTGATGGAATATTTTCTCAACTGACATGTCTTTTCCCAGATAACTCAAGGTTATATATAAGGTGGTATAAACTAGCCAGGGTATTTGAAATTGAAAACTATTACAAATCAGAATAATTTTGTATGCCTCCCAAATTTATCTGTGCCCTGCTCCATTAAGTCTGTTCTCTCACCACAGTCAAACTTCTGTAGTGTCTGTATATATTTCAAGAGTCATGAAAATCTCACTGCATGCTGTCTTCTGTGTCTGACTTCTGCTTATTATTTTGATGGATGATAAAATAGGAAGAATGTGCTCCATAATTTGGGTAAGCTTCAGGTGCACTGACTATTGAAAAGACTTGTTTTCCCAAGGAAAAATGGTGAGTTGAGATGGAGTTCCATAAAAGTAAGGGACCTCCTTGATTCTCAGTTCACAAGGCATTATTATTTCACATTAGTTGTGCTACCACATGCTATTGCTGGAATCTTCAATGTTCTTGGTTCCAACTGATGGCATTATTTGGAACTAGTAAAATCTCTAGAGGCGAGGCCTTGTTTGGTGGCAGTGGTCACTTGGGGCATGGGCCTCAAGTGTCTGTATTGTCCCCTGAGCTTTCTTCTAGTTTTACTTCCTGCTAACCATGAGATAAGCCACTTTGCTGTGCCACTGTTCTACCTGAATGACCAAGTTTAAATACTAGTGTTTGAAGTATTCAATATGCTTATTTTTATAAGAAAACAACATGTATTCATAGCATATTACAAACTTTCACTTGCTTGTTCATTTATATGTTGTTTCTTTTCATAGTATGCCAGTTTGCATAACAAAACATTCAGTGTAGTTTCTATAAATTTGAAAATACTTAAAAATGAAATGATGTAATTCTAATCAATTTAAGAAATATTTTTCTGTTCCTTATTGACAGAAGAAAACTTCCATGTATCTCAAGTATGGTTATCTATGGTCATCCCTAAACCATTACCCTATTGTGAATATTAGCATATGTATATTTTTAGTACAATGCTGTATAAAATCCCCAAAGAGCTTTGAATGGATTGTAGTCCAGTGACTCCTTTGTGGCTACATCCATAGACTGCTCTTTCGAATGTAGTTGAGCCAAGATTCTATCCTGTTTCAAGACTTCCAATAGAGGAGGCTTTTTAAAAATGAATTTAACTTTTACAAAGTTCTTCCAAAAACAGAAGTCGAAGCACACCAAATTGCATCCTGGTACAACCTGGTGATGTAGGAAGCAAACGTTGCTTTCCAGAGTTAATGGTGAGGAAACTGGTGCCCAGTAAAGTCAAATGACTGAAGAGAAGGTCTTCAGTGGTGAAGATCTGACTCTCTTCCCTCCATTTGCTCACCACTACCCAGAGGGTTAACACATTGTGTAACCACAGCCATGGCTTCCGAGTTCTACAAGTGAATGCTCAGTACAAACAGTGCTGCAGTGCAAACACTTTAGGCACCTGTTCTTACAGTGCTCTGGAGCAAATCAGCACTTCCCAAAAGCCTCTTGTGAAACATGATTTTCTTTATTGTGCCTGTTTGCATCATCAAGTCAAGTGAACTCTTTTTTCTGTCATGATCAAAGAAAAATATATGAGAATTATAAGCTTTTTCTAACTTTATCTCTCTGTCTCTCTCTTTCATGATTTGAGACAGGGTTTCTCTGTTGTAACTCTGGCCATCCTAGAACTAACAAAGATATACCTTCCTCTGTCTCCCAAATGCTGAAATTAAAGGTGTGTGCCACCAATACCCAGCCTAAGGAAGTTATTTATTTGCAGATTTCTGAAATAGTACTATGATCTCCCTTCTCCCCCCACAAAAGTTTTCACATAGTTGGTAACTCAAACTCTTAATTTTTTTCTTAATTAAAAAAAATTCTCTCATATGATATATTTCAGGTATATTTTCCCCTTTCCTAACTTCTTCAGTTCTTCCCCACCTCCCTTTCTGCCCTTGTCTCATTTGATAACCAGAAGTCCTATTGCTATTTGACACCAGAAGACTGGACTTTCTAAGGCTCAGCAGCTCTTTGCTGATCATCCAGCAGAGATTGCCATGTTTTACCATTTCCAAAAGAGATGAAAAGCTGGAGCCTGTTGAGACCTGGAAAAGAGACATTTTCAGTGCTTGATGACAGCCTCATTGAGAAGGCGAACACTGTAAATTAATGGCAAACTGTAATTAAAACAGCAGTAATTTCTTCATGTTTATTAAACAGATATATTAAAGTTACATAAAACAATCTGCATATTGCACTCTTTTCATAGAAGAAAAATCTTTTTGCTGGGACCAAAGTCATGAAGCTTCCCTGTCTTGTTTGAAAAGGCAAAAGTGATTCTGCTGTGTATGGACTACAGGACCAATAATACAACAACAGGGAAAGGGAATGTTAATATTGTTTTTCCTTAAAGCAAGTCTATCACTACCAGGTGCTTTAATTGCTGACAAGGTTTTGCTAAATGAGAATGAGGTATCCCTCATTCCCTAGGCTTATGAAGTTTCTCAAAATATATACTTGATTTGCTATTTCAGTTTCCTTACCAAAGTTTTTTATGATGATTCTTCCCATCTGTGTATCCTTACAAACTGACACATGTATGCCCTGTACTGCTAATAGGCTCTTACTCTTTTAAATTAATTCATCTGTTCACTGCAAATTCAGCTCTCTGCTAGATTCCCCCAAAATGTTATCTTTATAAGAGCTAGATTAGCTGTTGTTGATAGGCTGGGATAGCATTATCTTAGCCATTCTATGTTCTTATAAGAAACAAAGTTTCCATTTTTTTCTAGCTTTTGTTCTTTGTAGAGCTGTCTTGTCTTTCTGTCTTTAAGCTATGCAGAATCTGGTATCAGAGGACAAGAATAGCAATTGTCACAATCTCACACTTTTTATATGTAAGAATACATTTCATTTATGTTTATTAATATAATGAAGCTATTTGAGAGACTATCTATGATGAGTACAATGAGATGGCAAACAAGAGGTTTGTTGTTAATAATGTAATGACTGTAATGATTAATAAGTCTCATAATGTAAGAAAAAATATTCACTGTCAAGTCAAAACACATGCAGTTTCTTGACTTGGGCTTCTGTCACTTATTTTTAGTGTTTTGTTGTTGTTTTTCCTAGAGAACCAGTTTGAGGGGTAGAATTGTTAAAAGCTTCATGAGTTTTGGCAACATCTCTACTTCTTAAGAGAGAAGATAGGTTAATTTATGTCGGAAAGTCACCATCTTCGTACACACGACTCAGTTCCATCCTGAGAAGGAAGCTGATCTGAAGTCGTATTTTTACATGAAACATGTTTCATACCATGGTCCTTTCCTCACATAAGAGCTTTACACTTAGGATTGTAAGTTCTGTTCTGCAGCCCCTGCCTTCATTTATAGTGGAATATAGTACTTCCTTCCTGGCCTTGGGTGGGGACCAGTTTTCAGAATAACTCTTTCTCAGTGTAAACCTTCTCATTCAAAGTCATGGCTTGACTCCTTGTATTCTGCTTCTTGTTTCTTCTTCTACCTCTTCCACCACTGCCACGCCAACTCCAGTGGAGTCCGCATGACAGGTATAAACTCCTGCTTGGTGGATAGAGGCTAAAGCTTCAAGGAAGCTGATCTCCTGGAAAGTTTGGCTGGCGCCCCTAGAAACAGAGGGATGTTTTCCTGTCGTGCCCTAATTACGGTTTTTGGCTGTGGTCTGATAGCTATCATTTTCCTTCTCTATATTCTATTCTATGGAGCGTGGCTGCAATGCTCTCCAGTGTCCGCCCACCTAAGATGGATGTGAAAGATGTCGAACAAAGTCCAAAAGCCCCTGAAATTGTAACTCCTGACTTTGATCCTGATCTCAGTTTCAAAAAATAGGTACCCTCTGTTGCAAACCAGTACAGTAACTGGCTTATAAAAAATTATTAACCACAGTATACTTACTGATATGCCATCCGTAACCACATTGTCCTACACATTGTAAGGTATGATCTGTTCTCACATATTGTATCCCTTAACCGCATTTCCTTGAAAAAGGCCTGACACAATTCGCAAAAGAGTCCTGACGTATTTTGGCACAATTCACATTTTTGTATGATTGTTTCCCTGTATTAATAATATGTATAAGTCCGATGCTCACTGCTGAAAATTACACTCAGATTCAACACATTTTTGTGTCTGTGTCTGTCATTTCGCCGACTCCTTGCCCACTTGAGTATCAGATTCCTGATTCTCCCCAGACTTAGGGGACCCGGCTGGGTCAGTCCGCGGTACACCACAATGAAACAAGACTAGAGATATTAGAGCTTGATTTCTCTGTGCACATTTCTTTGTTCTTGTTTCTTTGTACTAGATATTTGAGCATTTTGTACAACATGGCTTGATCATATTCACCTCCTCTCTACTCTCCATCACCCCTTTTTCCTTCCTTCTCCCAACCCTTCGCTTTACGTCTCTGTGACACAGAGCATATGGAACACGGCCACTGTTCGAACTTCGATCAAGGATCAAGTCAGTCAACCCTTCTGTGGGGACGTTGGCGTCCTCCACTGGAAGTAACGTTTCCTACAGAGGTTAGTGGCTGCTCTCTTTGCCAAAGTCTGAGTCACTGGAGCTCGGGGAGTGCACAGGTGTCTAGAAATTCATCTGCACTGGATAAGCCATGCCCAAGCTCCCAAAGCCTCCAAATACAAAGCACCCGGGGAGAAAGAGAGGAAACAAGGATGCTCCACTGAAACATGAAGGTGGCCATACCGACCAGATGACTCCTGTAACCAAGCAAATCAGTCCCTATTTTACAGCACTTCCAGCTGCTGTGATGAAATTCTCAAATCTCCAAAAACATAAACAGTCTGGCGGTTCAAGTGGCAAGAAGTTAACAGATCCAAAATATGATGATTCCTTGGAGGGGCCATTCGGCTTCGGCCCTCTAGTTTTTCCTGTTTTACAGTGTTTCAACAACATTAAGTTCTTCACCTGTGTGTACTTTGTGTTGGCCTTAGGTCATGGTAAGTTGGAGAAGCAGGTTTGCTCTGGTGAGTGGAGGAGTGAAGGAGACTTGAGGCTAACAAGGCGTGAAGGAGACACTGGATGGCCTCTGGCTTTTTTTCCACAAGTGAATAAGATCAAAATCATTTAATCCAGTGCTCTTTTGTAGCCTCCAGCATTTGGCCACCTGCCTGGCAGGGTGCACTCCATGCTGTGTGTATCGGCTTTTGTCCTCTGGATAGAGAGCTGATGAGAAGGTGATGTTGAGTTAGTTCATAATATTTGACGACCAAATTAATTCTGGGTTGTATCTCTTGATGATTAAAATAAAGTTGTAAACAGCATTGTCAACATAAGATGAATTCTGCTCACAATTTGAAACACTGGCAAAGGAACTTTTCGTCTGATTTTTTTTTTCTTTCATCTGACAGGACTGTGAGACTTTAAGCAGTCAGCATGACAGGAAAAAAGCACAAGGGTGTTTTTATCCACACGTCTCCATCCTTCTGCCTTCCTCTTCCTCCACCTCTTTTTCTGTTATTTTAGTTTTATATTGTATTCAAAATTTTTGTTAATATAAAAAGTCTCAGTATTCTTTTAATATTTCCTAAGCTCTTTCAATACATTTCTGCCTTACTTTAATTTGCAAGTGGTGTGGTTAATTGGAAACTATATCTGTCAATGACTTCCACCTGGTTCTCAAACTTAGCTGTTGCCAGTTAGAGGCCAGGGCAATAGATATCAAAAGTATAGCCAGAATTTTCTATCATTCTCTAGATTGGGAGGTGATTTAGCAGGAGCAATACTGACTGATTGAAGTTCTTAGATATAAAGTAGGGAATAGACAAGAGTTTAACAGCAGCAATCCTGAATGTTTCTGCAGCACTGTGCTCCTGGGGTCTGGCTCTGGCAACTGCTGGGGCAGCAGACCAGCAGATGATGACCTGGTACTCAGAGCTTTAGGAAGAGTATAGACATCTGGATCCCTTCAAACCATGGAGTGTTTGAGGTAGTTGGACAACAGCAGCTATGGTTATAGCAGCGATGACTGTGATCCAGCTGCTTTGAAGACATATCTTGAGCTTTAGCTTGTATCTGTTGTTGCTTTTCACTCCAATAAATGTAGTCTTTTGTAGGTATTCCCTGTATCAAGTTATTTTTGTTGCACGCAGTATGATTGTTTTCTTTGTATGCTGGATGATGGTTTGTATCATTGTGCTGTCATTTACTTAATGTTAAAGGACATAAAATTTACATTGAATATATGCATTGTTCTTTTGTTTTTTCAAAATACTGAAAATGCTTGGAAATGTTAAACTTCAAGAACAGAATCCTAGTTATGGCACAAGGTTGTATTTAGAAATACAAGCTGGGTTCCAACTGTCTTTCTAGTTTCAATTAAAAAATAGGTAAACATTATTAAATTATTAATTATTTGTAATTGATAGATTGAAATAGATGTGGTGTTTAAATGGTAATTGGTCTTTAACAAGCCACTCATAGAGGTAGTTACAAATATTTTCTAAAATTCAAGGAAAAATATTTCATGGAGGTTGGTAAAATCATTTTATAGATTTTATTCATTCATAATATTATGTAATTAACTTCTGCCAGTGTAAAGTTTTCTCTGAAAGATTGTAATTATGGTCTATTTTGTCCATTAAAATTTCTTATATTGTCTTTTGTTTGTCTTTTTACTTTTTAGGTACTATATTTTCTCTTGTCGATATGAGTATTAAGAAATTTCACCAGAAATTTTCTCTATCAGATACAGAGGAATTCATATTGAGTAGCACTGATTATTTTTCATCTTTAGTGGTAGCATTACCTGTAGGATACTTTGGAAGTAGAGGGAACAGGTCAAAATTGTTAGCAGCTTCTGCCATTTTGACAACAATTGCATCACTTTCATTTGCTGTCATATACTTAAAATATGAAATTATAAGACCAGTGGAGGAAAGTGAAGGTAAGATTTTCAAATATACTATCATATACAAAGTCAATAGAGTTTTAAATCTTTGTTTCAGCAAATTTAAAATAGTCCATGATGTCTTCGTATACTTCCTACTGTATTTATGTAACCATGCTTATTAACTAATTACCTATAGCTCTCTGATTTACCTCTCATAGGCTACATGACTCTAGGAAAGAATATTGTTGGGCCATTTGTAAAGTTATTTCTTTTATATAATATTACATATTTTAAAAGTCTATTGAGAAGTCGGGTATTTCATATTATTTTCCACACAAATAATTATTCCCTTCATACTCTTCATTGCACAAACCCACATAACTTCAAATACAGGAATAAGCTTACACATTCAGAAGGGATATTTTTTTCTAACTTCTCCTACCATTTCAAAAGTCAGATGCTACTCTTTGATATAACATGTCTGTAAAGAGAGTGGCTCTTTCATGTTGTTAGTAGTTTATTCTACAATCATTTTGCTATTCCTAGTAAATACAAAGTACTTGAAATTTCTAACACAATTGTCCCAGATCCTTCCTTTTCATATTAAGACTTTTATATAGATGTTAAGCTGGGCTGTAGTAAGACATTGTGAATAAAGTATATGTATATGTATTCATGTGTTTATGTATGTTAATATTTTTGAAGTTTACAATGTATGGTATATTTATGGTGTTTATAAAATATTAAATTTGAAAATAGTTAATATGATATGGTTTTAATATTAATATAGTTATATAATATGTAATGCTTGCAAATATAAGAACTGTATATACACGTTTGTAATATGTTTCTTTCTATTTATAAAATGGACAGCTTTTTGAATGAGATGTAGACATATAAAAAGAAGGAATACAAAACATTTTATTTCTTTATTCTCTTAACTATATCCTGGACAGATATGGTGGAATCTTCAGAAAATTGTCCTGATCAATATTAAAATTCTGATCAGTGTTTAAGAGCATGTACTACTGTAGCTGGAAGTTTTGAAGGATTTTTGTGATCTTGGTTTGCCTAAAAGCACAGAATGGTTTTTGGAATATGTTTTTGCCTATCCCAGGATTAGTGAATGAGAGTGAGTTTGATATAAACTATTCATTACTGGTGGCTACAGTTTGTTTATGTGCGGCTATGAAAAACATAATTTTGCTGTGTGCAGCTTTTCCTTGTGATTGTATGCAGCTTGGACTTCTGGGAACTCTGCTGAGAATATATATTGGTTGAGGTCTGGGGATTCCGGAAAGGAAATAGGTTTGGGGATACTGCATTGTGATGCTATTTCAGCTCACTATAAACTCCCACTCTCCCAGATTCAGGTCAGGAACAGCAGTGGTGAATATATCTTTGTTACTTACTATCATTATTTTTTCTTTTCTTAGCTAGAGGGAAAACAGGCATGGAGGCAACCTGCTGCATACTCCTCTTACAGCGTACCTGACTCTGGTTCCAAGCAAGCACATCATGTAGTGGCTACCCATAATTCTCTAAATAAAGGGATCTGATTTCCTCCTCTTGTCTCTGCAGGCATTGGCTTACACACACACACACATCAAATATGAAATCTTTAAAAGTTGTTATCAGTGTTGAGAAGTAGTCACAGCAGTAAAAACATGTTTTTCTTCCTATTGAATCTTGTCTAAATCATCTAGATTTTCCACATTTTTAACTTGGGATTAGGTACATAAACATTATTGACTATGCACTCATACTTTACTGAATACACACACATACTCACACACACACACACACACACACACACAGATTTTCTGCTTTTCCTCATTTCATTTACCCCTCTTCTCTTATTGCTGTGTCTCAGTTTTTTTTCTGTTCTTTTTGTGCTTTCTTTATTAGACACTAGTCTCCTCTTCCATTATTATTTCTTTGAACCTCTTTGGTATAGTCCATAACTTTCCATTTTCTATTTTGTTATCTCCTCAATGATTACATCTGTTATCTACAATGATGACAGATTCATATTCAACCTTGTGCCTAAACAAACATGTAGACATCATACTTCATCACATATTGAAAAATACAACACAAAATTTCTCCATAAATTCTGGAAGATAGCCATACTACATTGTCACATTTGTTTCCTATACATTCATATAAAGTGATACATTTCTCATCCTGACCATTTTCTCAAGAGATATATTGAGCTCAGTTTTGTGGTGACACACACCAGTGTTTCCAGCACACTCAGAATGATGGCTACTTTCTTGTCTTTCATTGGTACTAGAGTATAGTGACACATGCTTTCTCTGATCCTCATAGGTACTATTTCCCTTCTTTTGTAGATTGTTTTCTGTCTTCCAACAGGACATATCAAAATCTTTCAAGCCTTCTCCATTGAATGCTTCCAGCTTATCTCTTCCAGCCTTATCTTTCTGTTCTTTTATCTCCTGCTTGTAAACCTGGGGATTGTATCATACAACAGTCCTGTCCCTATGCCAGGTTGCTGTTGAGTTCTGTGATAAATCTGCTGCTGCCAATTGGACATCCTAATTTCTTCACAAATGGATCTATTCACAGAAAATCTTGTGAGTTCACACACTATTCTAACCTCTGAAAAAGACATTAGGTTTTCTCATTTAGTTCCTGAAATGTCTTCTGTTGGATGGAACATGATGTCATAGAGGAAAATTTCCTTAATTTCTTAATATTGAAATTTTAACTCAGACTACCCTTGCATATTAGCATTCTTCACTTATTCCCTCCAGGTAAAATGAAGGAGGTATCCTCTAGTGACCATTCTGTGTGTTCCTGCCTCATCCTTTGTTCCATTAGAGATCCCCTTCTACTGCTCTTGGCAAGTCTGCCTCTCAATCAGATCTCACTCACAATGCTCGAATGCATTGCATTTTTGCTCATTTAAAAAAAAATTCTGAACACTACTTTTGATTTTTAATTAAAATTGCATTATTTACACCATTCCTTTTCTGTCTTCCAATCCCTTCCACATCATCCTCCCAAACTCTCCTATGTTTTTTTCTCTTTCCAGTTCTTTACACCCCCACCCCTACTTAGTTAATCTTAAATTTATGGCCTCTTATTCTTTATTATTGTTATACCTTAATTAGGGAAGGGGGAGGTAAGGTCTTTTAAATTTCTTTAAAATTTATAATTATTAATATTGTTTTATCTGTTTGACTGTTTTGAACTTATACATGTATGCATACCATACACATGCCTCATGACTGCAGAGATGAAAGAAGTTGTCAGAACATGGAGCTGCAGGTACAAATGGTTTTGTGCTGCCATTAAGGTCCTTGAAATAGAATCTAGGTCCTCTGAAAGAGCCCCAGGGCTTTGAATTCTTGAGTCACCTCTCCAACTCCAAGTTCTTCTCACTCTTAAAGAATAAAAATAGCAGACAAGCTTACAGTCTCCTGTATCCCCGTTTGAAATCTGCTTGTTTTCATACATGTTTTTGTGAAAAATCTCTTCACGTTTCTTGATTTTCTACACATATTTCTTTGGTCAAATTCAGAATGACTCTTACACAAAATGTTAAAACAGAATTATTTCTGTCAAGTCACTAACATAACATATGCTATAAACTATATGAAAACTTGTCATGAATTTAGAACTTTAATTGCTTTAGAAGTTTAAATACAATTTGTAATATTAAACACTTCTTACTTCTTGATAGTTTCACTTTTTGGTGTTGCTGTATATGCTACTTATATGTTGATTATAATCTTCAATTTCTTTAACAAAGAATTGTCAAAAAGATTAGATTTATTATAGCAGTGAGAAACATTGTTTTCACATATTGGTCAATGAAAAGCTCAGAATTGTGATCCTAGGAAGGAGGTAGACAAGGAATTTAAACTTTCTAGAAAGAATGTAAATAGACTCAATAACTATTTAATGACTAAAGAACTTTCTTGATTATATTTGCCTTGAAGTCAAAATGGATTATATGTGACACTTTTTTGTTCATCTCTATAGCTAATACTAGACATTATGAAAAAGCCATAGTTTTACTAGGGTTGTAATTTTTAGTGAGAGCTTCCATGATATGAAACAGTGCATGTACTACAGGAGAGTCAAGTATAATTACAGAAGAAACATATATGGGATCACTGAGATAGTTACCAGGAAAATTCCAATAGGGTTTTTGAGGATTATTTAGATTACATAGTAAAAGACATTAGCTGTAAAAATAAGGGAAATAAGAAATAAGAACGAGGGCCTGTTGCATGCTCGGCTATCAGTGGGCAGTTCAAGTACCATGGAACATTACAAAAGAAGAGGCAGAATAACAAAAAAGCTAGATGAGGTGGAGGGTGTGTGAAGTAGTGTGAAATGCTGAATTTAGGCATGAAGTGGCTATTTTAATCTTGAACTCACAGAAGATTGAATAATTGAAAGAAAATTATCCAAGTCAGTGTTTGTAAACACCCTATCATGGTGTTGAAAGGAGAGCACAGATCCCCATGCTTTCCTGAAGATTTATATGTTGTTGTACGTTGCTGAGAGACAGGGAGACCATTCAGCAATGTAATTCCTGGATAGGTGCCCATGCTTCTGCAACCATCCCTTTATCCACCATTCTATAAACAATTCTATTGCAACTCATTGAATCATTACAAAAAGTAGAAGAAGTTGAGGATAGGGAGCCAATTAGTGGAAGTGTGAGGCATATAGAGTAAAGACAATGTATCACAGACATGCATGAATATGTTATAAAGAAACCCCTTGTACACAATATGTATTATTATATAAAAAAAAACAAAAAGAAGATAAATACGCTGTGTTAAATCACAATTTTAATGACATTTGCCATAGGGTTATGTATTATTACACTGAAACGAAGCCAAATAACTTTTCTCTAGAGAAATTGGTTGTAAGCTTTACTAAATTTTCTACAGTATTTCAAAGGTGTGTGTTAAATTTCAGCTAAGATGGCCTTTATAGATATGATTTAGTGTCAGCTGCATAATTCTACCTATCTCTTATCTGATGTGTGTTCTATTCACCCTAAAACCATGTGAATAGAAAATAAGAAATACCTTGTCATCCAGAGGATTTTAAAACCTAATGTGTACTTGAACACATAGAAACTAAAGAAATCTTTAGGACTTAATACCTTGTTTTTATGATCCCATGGCTCCTTAGTTGTCCTGTGAAAAAGCCTGATATAAGCAACTTATAAGTAAGCAAGGTGTGGTTTTAGCTCACAGTTACAGAGCATTCCCTCCATGGTTGCTGGGCTCTATTGATTCTGAGATGATAGGCAGGCAGAAAACTGGAGTGTGCAAAGGAAGTTGCATCCTCATAGTGGGAAAAAGGAGAGTCCAGATAGGAAGGGGCTCGGATGAGATACACCTTTCAGAGACTATGTAGTATCTCCCTACTTGAGTTTCTAAGAACCTCCCCAAATAATACCAACAAGCAATTATGTATTTAATACAAGACTTTAGGGAGGTATTTCACATTTATACACCATAATAGTATATTGTAGAATCCAGTGGGTCTAAAATATGAAATTATTTCAACATAGTAGTGGACATGTAATTTAAAAGTTGTTAAAGAAAAAGACCTTGGAATTAAAATGGTGGGATTTGGTGGTTCATATCATCCATGGCATTGCAAGTACTTTTACTCTGGGAACAAAGGCTGAAGAACTGGATGCAAAGTATAGGAAATTTAGTGCATATGTATTATGTATGCATTAATGTGTGTATATAAGCATTATGTTTTCATGTAATCATCTGCATATAAACAATCTCTATCTCATATAAAATGTGTTTCTTCCACTAGTCCAATACCTTTTTTATTGTGCTATTTCTATTTAAAATATGATCAATAGTTGACTATATCACGATGCAATATGTAAGACTATTAAGTATAAGAAAAAAGAATGGTGGTGCTAGCAACTGAAAATTAATTGTGCGTTTAAATTTATTTCAAATCAATAAAATAAATTTATTATCTTTCAAAAGAATTATGCATAGATGAAGAACAGAGGACAACACAAAGTTGTGAGGAAAGCAAAATACCATACAAATCAACGTGCATCTATTTCTTCATCATTGGGCAGTTTCTCCATGGAATATCCGGGATGCCAATTTTTATCGTTGCTTTGACCTACATTTTTGACCACATTCCCATTCACTCAGCTGGAGTCTACATAGGCAAGTTTGTTTTGTAATATGCATGGTCCATTTTGAATACTCACTGAGTTTCTGTATGTTTTAACCGACACAGAAGTACTGTTGGCCCTGTGATGACACTGCACTCAATAGCGATGGCTTGTGTGCTTGTCTTCAAAATCACATTGATACACCTCATTTTGAGATTTGGGACACTAGATGAATCACCTAAACATCACTGAAATGAAGAATAGGAAAAAAAAAACCATGTATGCTTTAATTGGCAAAACTTTCTCTCTGGAGAAAGAGAGAGAGAGAGAGAGAGAGAGAGAGAGAGAGAGAGAGATCTTGTGTAAAATATGTCCTACAACAGAAGAAAACATTGATACATCCCCAAATAATCTATCTTTATTTACACTAATTGATTCTGGTTCTGGTAGGTCAGAATGAAATTGTGCTTTGACAGAGATATCTAGATATCATTCACAAAAATACAAATAATGTACTCTGAAAGCATCTCAAAAGTAAGTACTTTGGGAGCATGCCTGTTGTCGCAGACATCGGGAGACTGAGGCATGAGCATTATGGGTGCAAAGTGCATCTAGACTGCATGTCAAGTACCAGGTCGGTTAGAGCTGTATAACAAGAGAATATTTCAACAACAACAACAGCAGCGAGAAATTAGTAATAAATTGTACTGAAATAATATAATTTTTCAGCAAGGGTAATAAATTGTTTCCAGTAGACTAAAGTAAATAATATATATATTTACATATAACTTTAAAAAGAAGTACTTGTGTCTTACTAGCACTGGACAAGATTGGTAGAACATAGCAATTTTAGTTTTGCTTAACAGAAATTAAGACACCAATCTGTACTATAGCAAGGCTAACTATATTGCCAGTGTCTGCGACTCTGGAAGCTTTGATGAATAATGCAAAGGTAATTATGAAAATGCATTGTCTTACTCTAGTGACATATTAAAGGAAATATACCTTATTTATGTCCACATTTGATCTAAATATATTTCTGGTACGTTAAATATGTAGATAAAACTAAGTTCATATTTAAATTGTCTGAGTAAAACCTGGTTAGATAAGAGGTTATGCCACACAGTTGTACTGTCAGGCACTAGTCCAGATGATTCTCTGGTGGTGTCTTTGATATGATTAACATTCACAATAGTAAACACTGAGTAACCAGATGACATTCATAAAAAAAAAAACAGAACTCACTCAAGCAATGTAAAGAGCTAACAGCACAGACTGACTGTTCCCAAAGAAGCAGCAACTGTGGCTCTGGCCTGGGATCAAATGTAAGACTCTTATCAAGTCTTGCATGTGTTTCCCACTAGCTTCCTGATCTTCTAGTTTGGGACTATTAACATTGGTTCCAGAATATATTTACAATGTCTCCCTCCCCTTTTCACTCCCAGCACTTTCTCTTACCCCTTTCCTACCAATATTCCCTCTTCAAGTAAGAAAATAGCATGAGAAACTTTCAGACATTGCAAATCATTCAGCTATTTTTTTCATGACCAAATTATATTGTGAAGCTGTTTGGTGCTGTGTTAATTTTCAAGCTATCGCGGATCTTCCACAAGTACTGGGATATACTCTTGGTTATACAATTGGAGCACGTAAAGTAAAGCATCTTCAGAATCAAACTGTGAAGGAAACGTAAGTCATACTATTTTTTTATTTAGTTTATGATTTATAGAATATTTTTAGAATAAATTCCTTGCTTCTTAGTGTCTCTCGGTCTGTGGATTATAGTGCCTTTTTCATTTGCTTAACAATTAATAACCACTTATAAGTGAGTACATGCTGAGTTTTTCTTTCTGGGACTAGGTTACCTCTAAGAAGTGATTGAAGTAATGAATTTTTCTTTTTCCATCCATTTGCCTGAAAAATTCACGTAGTCATTTTTTTAAATAGCTGAGTAGTACTCCATTGTGTAAATGCTCCAGGATATCTTCATCCATTCTTCACTTGAGGGACATCTAGGTTGTTTCTATTTTCTGGCTATTATGTACAAAGCTGTTATGAACATAGTTGAGCATGTGGCCTTCTGGTAGGGTGGAACCTCCTTGGGGTATATGCCCAGGAGCGTAATGGCAGGGTCTTGAGGTAGGTTGAGTTCTACTTTTCTCAGTATGGAGTTGCCATACTGATTTCCATAATGGCTAGTTTGCACTCCCACCAGCAATGAGTGAGTGTTCTACAACCTTGCTAGCATGAGCTATCATCTGTGTTATTGATCTTAGCCATTCTGACAGGTGTAAGAAGGAAGCTGAGAGTAATTTTGATTGGCATTTCCCCTGATAGCTAAGAGTGTCAAACATTTCTTTAAGTGTTTCTCAGCCATTTGAGATTCCTCTTTTGAGAATTCTTCTTTTTATGTAACCCATTTTTGATTTAATTATATGTTTCGCTGTTATCTAATTTCTTAAGTTCTTTATATACTTTGGATATTAGCCCTTCATCAGAATTGGAGTCATTGAAAATCTTTTCCCATTCTGTAAGATGCCATTTTGTCTTATTGACAATTTCTTTTGATGTACAGATTTTCAGTTTCATGAGGTCTCTTTTGTTAATTGTTGACCTTAAGACCTGAGCTATTGGTGTTCTGTTCAGGTAGTTGTCTCTTGTGCCAATGCTTACAAGGCTATTCCCCACTTCTCTTCTATCATGTTCAGTGTATCTGGTTTTAAGTTGAGGTCTTTGATCTACTTGGACTTGAATTTGGTGCAGGGTGACAAATATCTCTTTACCTGCATTCTTCTACGTGCAGACATCCAGTTTGACCAGCACCATTTGTTGAAGGTGCTGTCTTTTTTTCCAGTGTGTATTTCTGGCTTCTTTATCAAAGACCGTGTTTCCATGAGTGTGCAGATTTATACCTGGATCTTTGATTTGGTTACACTAATCAACATGTCTGTTTTTATGCCAATACCATATGGTTTATATTACTATATCTCTTTAGTACTATTTGATATCAGGAATGGTAATACTTTCAGAAGTTCTTTTATTTTTCAGAAGTATTTTAGTTATGTTGTTTTTTAAATTATTTTTCCATATGAAGTTGAGTATTGTCCTATCTATCAAGGTCTATAAATAATTGTGTTGGGATTTTGATAGGGATAGGGAGGATTTGATATTGATTGGGTTGAATCTGCAGATTTCTTTGTAGATTGTTAAGATGGTCATATTTTCTATATTAATCCTACTGATCCAGGAGCATAGGATATCATTCCATCTTCAGAGGTCTTCTTAAATTTCTTTCTTCAAAGACTTAATATTTTTGTCAAACAAGTCTTTCCCTGGTTAATTTTTGGGTATCTTTTATATATACTATCATATCATCTGTGAATAAGGATACTTTGACTTCTTTCTTTCCAATCTATATCTCTTTGAGCTTCTTCTGTTGTCTTATTGCTCTGACTAAAACTTGAATTACAGTATTAAATAGGTATGTATATAGAGGATAACTTTGCTTTTTTCCTCATTTTAGAGGGATTGTTTTGAGTTTCTCTCCATTTAATCTGATGTTGCCAGTAGGTTTGCTGTAAATTATCCTTATTGTGTTTAAGTGTGTCCCTTGTATCCCTAATCTCTCTTAAGACTTTTATCATGAAGGGGTGTTGGATTTGTCAAAAGCTTTCTAGGCCTCTAGTGAGATAATCATGTGTGTGTTCTTTTTTTCTCTCAATTTGTTTATGTGGTAGATTACATTAATTGATTTTTGTACATTGAACCATCCCTGCATCTCTGGAATGAAGCCTACTCTATCATGGTGGATGATTTTTTGATGTGTTCTTGGATTCAGTTTGCAAGTATTTTCTTGATTAAATTTGTACTTATTTCCATGTGGGAGATTTGTTTGTAATTCTCTTTGTTTGTTGAATCTTTGCCTGGATTGGGTATCAGCATGACTATGGCCTCTTAGAATGAGTTTTGCAGTGTTCCTTCTGTTTCTATTTTGTGAAATAGTTTGATGAGTATTGGCATTAGCTTTTCTTTTGAATGTCTGGTAGAATTCTGCACTTAAACCATCTGGCCCTGCACTTTTTTGGTTGGGAGGCTCTTCATGACCTCTTCTCTTTACTTTGGGAAAGTGGGTCTGTTTAAATTGTTTATCCAATCTTGATTTAATGTTGATAGATGGTATCTATAAAGAACATTATCTGTTTCCTTTAGATTTTCTAATTTTGTGGAGTATAGCTTTTAGAGTATGACCTAATGATTCCTTGGATTTCCTTGGTGTCTGTGGTAATATCCTGTTAGTATGGTCTCTGTGCTGTCTCTGCTCAGTCCCAGCCTGCAGCTGGCTGGATTTCAGCCTGGTTCCCTGCCCTGGCCACATGCAGGAAACCTCTGTTGCAGGAGCAGCAGGGAAGCATGGGAAGTTGGGGACTGGGTTTCTGGGACCTATCTTAGACTCTGATCCCCTCACCAAGGACAAAAAAGCTAGAAGCAAAGAATCAGTCCCAGGAGCCTCTTCTGGTGGAAGCAGCACTCCGTTTAATGTGGGGTATTGCTACATATATATATATCCCACAGCGGGGGAGGGTCCTCTGTATTCAGGGTGGGAAATCCATTGGGCTTGACAAGGGCACTGTGGTAGCCTTATTTGCATGTGGGGCTAGGTTGTATTGTCTGTGTCTAGGGCAGGGACTGTGTGCTCAGGTTGATCTCCGGGCTGTTCTACTGTAGCTGGCTTTCTCTGCCTGAACCAAGAGGGGGTTGTCTGTTTCAATTGGTTTTTGGGACTCAACAAGCAATGGCCAGAAACAGTGATGGTGAGAAGATGGAGGTGTTTTTGAGCTTTGTGATTGGGCTAGGCAGGTGTAGAGGGCGGGGTTAGTAAGCAGGTTTCCAATCTGATGTGCTGGAGCTGGCTTGCTTTGTCTGCTCCAGGGCAGGACCAGTCTGCCCAATTTGGTCCTCGGAAATCAGAAGCAGTTTACAGAAGGTTTAGGGCTGGGAAGATGGAAGTGGTTTGGGTTTGAGGCTGAGCTGCACAGGTATAGTGAGAGGGGTCAGTGAGAAGGACTCCTACCTGATCTCCTAGGGCTGGCTGGCTCTGGCTACAACAGGGGAGGGATTGTCTCATGAAGCATCTCTTTTTATGTTGAGATTTGTCCCTTACATTGCAGGTCTCTCCCAGACTTTTATCGTAAAGTGGTGTTAGATTTGTGAAAGGCCTCATCTGTATCTACTGAAATTATCATGTGGTTTCTGTATTTCAGTTTGTTTATATAGTGGAATATATTTATCAATTTACTTACGTTAAACCATGCTTGCATCTCTGGGGTGAAACGTACTTGATCATGGTGGATGAACACTTTTATGTGCTCTTGTGCTCAGCTTGCAAATATTTTAGTGAGAATTCTTGCATCTATGTATCCCCTTGTAGTGCTAAGAAACCTACATCGCATGAACAGTAGAATCTCAGCACACCTGAATCTAGGGTTCTGTTTAGATTTAGAGGGGAGTAAAAATGACTACAAAATCAGAGATATTAAACATCTTGGCTAGAATTCCTGAAAAGGTAACTACAAAATAGTGATATTAAGAGGATTAAAATAGGGCCAGCAAGATGCCTTAGTGTATAAAGATGCTACCAACCATAAAGACCTTTCTAGCATCCCCAGGTTCCATATGATAGAAAGAAAATACTGACTCCTGAAAATTGTACTCTGACCTCCTCACATAGCATACACATACACATATGCACATATACATCAATGAAAAATGAAATTTAATAAACAGTCTTTAAACAGAAAATCTGGAACAAATGTCTACTGTATTAATATCTGAATGTTGCACATGAACAAAAGCATTCATTGACTATGACCTCAGTTACAAATCAAAATTCGGCTAGGGAGTCTATCCACTAATAACCAGTATGAGTGAATTCTTGGATAAAAATGTTAAATATCTGTTTTATAGAAGCTCAAATAAGCACAAAAAGACAGAGAGAGTATAGAAAGACAGCTTTTGTCAAGTCTTGCAAACTGAGTTCAGTGTCCAGGAACCTCCTCATAGAACTGACTCATGTAATTTGTTCTCTGACCTCCACACATGTGTCATGGCACATGACATGAATGCATGAATGCATGCATACATGCACGCTCATGCACTCACACACATACAATCAAAAAAGGTTTTAAGAAACTCAGAGATATGATTTATACTTCTAGAGAGTAGTTGACATAGCAATGAAACTGAAAAACTTATCTTGATTTGTAAACTACTCAAAATGAAATTAAAGCATCAATAACATAAAAAAGTCAAATGGAAGAAAGACTTAATGGATTAGAAATAGGCAAGTTGAAATATACTGCTAAGAATAAAAAGAACAAAAATAAATAAAAGGACTCTGGGAATGAATTAAAAGAAAAAATACTGAGATTGTTGAAACTCAAAAGAGACTTTCAAATGTCAAAGATATGGAAAGATTTTCCAAGGAATTAAAATTCACTGAAATCCAAAGGATATAAATATTCAAGAACAATAAGGTCAAATGTCATCCACTGGATTACATTGAACCATGTCATTGTAAAACATAGTATCATCTAGCTCTCAGACATTAAAAATAAGAAAAGATTTTTCAAGGCAATGAAAGAATATATATATATATATATATACATATATATATATATATATATATATATATATATATCATGTAAAAGTGTCCAGATTTATCTAGTAACATACCTCTCATCAGAAAACTTAAATACAATGAGAGTATAATTTTTATTTCTTTTATTTTTTGAGATTATAATATAATTAAATCATTTCCCCTCCCTTTTCCTCTCTCTAAACCCTCCAATAAACTCCACCTTGTTCTCTTTAAAATTCATTTATCCATTTTCATTAATTGTTTTATATAAATATGTATGTGCATACACATATATATATACATATGTATATATGTTCCTAAATACATATATAGCACTGAACGAAAAAAAGAAGTATCCCTTACATCAATGGTTCTCAACATTCAAAATGATGAGATCCTTTATTTAAGTTCCTCATACTATGTTGACCCCTAATCATAAAATTATTTTCATTACTACTTCATAACTGTAATTTTGCTACTGTTATGACTCATAATGTAAATATCTGATATGCGGATGGTCCTAGGCGACACCTGTGAATGGGCCATTTGGCCCGAAGAGGGGTCACAACGCGTAGGTTGAGAACCACTGCTGCATTTTGTTTTAAATCTATCTTTTGGCTTTCCAGTAAAGTTATTCTTTAAGTCAGAAAAGATAAAGAAATTTTAAGAAGAATAAATTGAAGAATATATCAAAAGAAACAATACACAAAAAGCAACATCAGGAAACCACAGAAGAAAGCAGTATCACAGAAGTCTCTACCTGGGCATCTGCCATGCAGTGTCTTCCTTCAGGTTTTCTCTGCTAGATTCAGATTTTCAGGCCTTAGAGTAAAATCTTTGATTCATTTATATCTGATGTTTTTTAGTAAAAGAAAAGAAGCTGTCTCTTCACAGCATATGTTCATCTTCCTCAGTTCAAAGTTAGATGTATGCAGTGTGGGTTTTATTTGAGAGCATCTCTATCCCATTGGTTCAGATGTCTCTTTCTCTTCCAGTGCCACGCAGTTTTGCATACTATGCATGTGAAAATGAACATGTAGTTTGAAATCTAGTATGATGATATCTTCAACATTGCATGTCCTCAGAAACTCTTTAGCTGCTCAGGGTCTTTGTGTCTCTATGTGAATTTTAGGATATTTCTTTTCATTCAGTGAAGATTGCCATTGAAATTTGGTTAGCATTGCATTATATTTATAAAGAACTCTCAGTAATATGTCCATTTTCACAATACTAATTCACCTAAACCATGGACACTGACGTCATTCCATCTTTTAGTATTTTCTTTTATTCTTTCTCCAGTTCTTGGTGTTGTTTTACATCTAGTGTCTTAAGTACTCCACCATAGTATTATTTTACCTTTATTAGTTTTTCCCTAGATACCTTATTTATGTTTTGGTGCAACTGTGTATATGGTTATTTTCCTGATATCTTTCTCAGTAAGCTTCTCATTGGTTCTAGGAAAGTCACATATCTTTATATGCCAATTTTCTGATCTGCTACTCTGCCAAATGTGTTCATTATAATCTCTCAAGAGTTTTAAGAGTGAGTCTTTAGGCTCTTTAAATACTGGATCTCATAGTTTTAAGGAGATTTGTTTTACTCCTCCCTATGTATGTCCCTTTCCTGTTTCTCTTCCTCACCCAGCTGCTTGGGTTAAGACTTTAAGCTCTCTCTTGAGTAAGGGTGCAGAGAGTAGATACTCATTACATATTCTCAACTGTAGAGGAAATAGGAAATACTTTCAGGTAGTCCTTGTTTAGAAAAGTGCTGCCGGAAGCCATGGCTTAAAGCTTCTATTGTACTCCAGTGTTATATGACTCCTCTAGTACTACTTTTGTTGTGCTTTACTAGCACAAAAGTGGTTAAGTTTTTGCTATGGCATTATTTTTTTTTACAACCAGTGATATGATTATGTGATGTTTTTGTTCCTAATTGAAATTTTCTATTTTTCTCTATTAAAGTAGAATCAGTCACAACTTTCGACGGTGGCAATTTAATTGGATTGCTGGTTTTACTATGTGTGCAGTATTTTCATGTTTAGCATTGTTACCATTGTTATGTTTCCCATATAATTTACCTGGTGAGTATGAAAATATAATTAATTAATTTTTATACCCCCCAGCACCCATTCTCAAAACGTAGACAATCTATATGTATTTATATATTAATCAATATCACACCCAAATATCATAGTTATGTACTATAATTTTGATACTATATATTTGTTTCACCCATTGTTTTCTTTTAATATTACCCTTCTCATTTAAAGTACATAGTTGTCTTTTAAAAATGAAGCATTTTCAAATCTATTTTCATAGTGCACTAGTCAGAATTCTTTAGAGTACCAGTACTTATGGAATGAGGCCCCCTCTCTATATAAATATTGAATATATTAGAATGACTTAAAAGCTTTGTTCCCACTAACCCAACAATGGCTGCCTTTGAATGGAAAGTCCAAGAATACTTAAGTGTTCAGTCAACAGGGCTGGATATCTCCACTAGTCTTCAATATATATTGGAATCCCAAAGAAGTATGTTCTAATATCAGTGATGGAATGTTCTTGCTAGTGAGGGCAAGAGCAAGCAGGCCAAGAGCAAAAGTGTCAGGGGAAAAATTTTATAAAGATATAAAAATATGTTTGATTGATTATGATATGATGTGCTATAAGTACAACAGCTGAAAAACTTGTGTGTCAATAGAAACCCCTGAGATCAAAAGAACAGGGTGGCACTGTTCAGCATGACAATTGTCAGGACAGGTGCTTCAATCTGCTGAGGTCTGGAAGAGTTTGTACCATTGAAAATGTCTCCTGGTCTTGATTCTGAGCAACATAGTATCAACCTGCTATGCACAATGCATAGCAGCCAGGGGCTGTTAGATATATATATCTCCAATAGAGCCAAGTAACCCAACCACAGCAGGAACTGATTATTCCAAGATAGCTGAAGGGCCATGAAAAGACCTTAAAACCACCTGCATAAAGATAATAGGTGTCATTAAAGAGGAATAAACAAATCCCTTAAAAAATGCACGAAAATGAAAACAGACAACAGAAGGAAACAACACTGTTAACGACATGATAGGTGAATAAAATCAATAAATAAAACCCAAACTGAAGGAAAGTTGGACTGAAAAATTTAGAAATTTGGCATGAAACTACAGAAGCAGATATAAGAGATTTTCTTTATCAAAAATTGTCTTTTGCAAACACCTCTGTAGAAGAATTTGCTTTATAAAATATACATTAGTTTTAGTGTGTTTAAAATAACTTGCTTGCCTTTCCATGACAAATTGGGATTGTCAAAACATGTACAAACACATGATATATATTTTATTACTGACTTTGATGTATCATAAACTATTTTACTTGTGACCCATAGGTGCACATAAGATAAGAGCTAAGAAAGATAAAGCACCTCCAACCTTTGACAAGAGACTTAAAGATAAGGAAGTTGGACCTCATTTGAAGGATTTCTTTTGTATTATTTGGGTAAGGTAAAATAATTTTGTTGACAAGCCAGCTACGTTGACTTATTTAGTATTCTTATAGACTTAGTAAACTGAAATAATTGTTTAAGCTTGGGTGAAAGTTTCACACGCTCTTAATTAAATTACTCATTTTCCTTGTAATGGCCTCCTTACATATTCTGTATTGCTTTTGCCATTTCTCGTGCTAGATACTGTCGATGCTACAACTAGATTTTTGATTTTTAAAATTTATTTTATGTTATTTTGTGTTTATTTTCTCTGAAGATATATGGCATTTAAGAAGACATGAATTGGAAGAATTCCATGTGTCAACATATATCCCCACCAACACACACACACACACACACACACACACAAATCGCAATAGTGAATACAAACCTTTTGCTTCTATAGATGAGAAACAGGCCTACCATAGTTACAGACACTAGGATGGAGACTAAGTGCCTTCCAATTCTCTAGTCCTACTTCAAATGCCTTTTCCCTACATATAATTTCCTCTCTCAGGTATAGATTGCAAGGTTGCATTTTCACATACAGAGTTTTTTTTTTCATTTTATATTGAATTTTTCACTCTTATTGGAACTTTCAGAAATTTCCAAAATAACAATTGAATTTCCCTAACTCACACTAGATTCATATGTATATTTTTCCAATTCTTAGTCATTTTTTTTCTTTCCTGGAGGTATTTGGTTTTTTTTTATAAGCCTACTAATCCTATTCCTTTTAAATAATATTTTATTTTAAAATAAAATATGATATAACTTCCCCCCATTTTTCTTTTCTCTTTCCTGCACTTCCCATGTAACCCTTTCCCACCCTGCTCTTGCTTAACTTTAGAGAAAGAACTACAGAAAATCAAGGCATACTACTGAGAACAAGACAAAAAACCTTCACTAGGAAAGAGGCCCCTATGCCTTTAAAAGTATTTATTAGCTATTTCTGTTGCTGCTCGTCCCTTCCTCTACACATAACTCTCTGGGTCTAGGGATTCTATCTTCATTATCATTTGTTAAAAGATATAAGTGAATACATATTTATCTCTCTGTGTTACTGGGTTACTTTACTCAATATATATATTTTTTTATACTACCATTCATTGTATGTGGTCAGTTTTGGAGAAAATTCCACAGGGTACAGAGAATAAGGTATATGCTTTCATGTTTGGGTTCAATATTCTGTGCTCCATTTGATTCATGCTACCTGTTATTTCCAGTATGTTTTTGTTTATGTCTTGTCTGGATATCTGTCTATTGGTGAGAGTGGGGTATTGAAATCTCTACCTATTGGTGTATGCAGGTCAATATGTGATTTAAGATGTTATAGTGTTTCATTTACAAAAGTAGGTGCCCTTGTTTGAGGCACAGATACTAAGAACTGAAATGTCATCTTGCTGAATTTTCCTTTGATGAGTACGTAACGTCCTGCCCTATCACTTCTGTTTAGTTTTGGGTTGAAATCTGTTTTGTTACATATGAAATGGTTACAAGACTTGCTCATTAATTCCCTTTGATTGATATATCTTTTCCCGAACCTTTACCCTTAGGTGATGTATGTCTTTGATATTTTCTTTCTATACTTGACAGTTTCTTATACTCAGCAGAAGGATGGATCCTGATTTCGCATCCATTCTTTAAAATCTGTTTCTTTTTATTCAAAAATTCTGGGGCATTGAGCTGGGAATCTTCTCTACCTATTCCTATTATTCTTAAATGCTGTCTTTTCAAAGTGTCCTAGATTTTCTGGTTGTTGCTCGTTATTTTTGTCAAGAGATTTTTAGATTTAACATTTTCTTTTACCAATGTATTCATTTCTTCTATGGCGTCTCCAGTGCCTGAGATTCTATCTTCTATCTCTTGTATTCTATTTGTGAAAGTTGTCTCTGTAGTTTCTTACCAAATTTCTAAATTTTTAATTCCATCTTTCCTTTAGTTTGGGTTTTATTTGTTGATTTTATACACATATAATGTCTTGAACAGTGTTGTTTCCTTCCATTGTCTGTCTTCATTTTCCTGGATTTTTTAAAGGAACTTATTTACTTCCTCTTTAGTGAACTCTATAATCTTTATGCAGGTGGTTTTAAGGTTTTTTGATGGTCCTTCAGCTATCTTGGAATAATCAGTTTCTGCTTTTTTATATATATAAAAGCCCCTGGATGTTATGCATTGTGCATAGCAGGTAGATACTATGTTGCTCAGAATTAAGACAAGGAGACATTTTCAACGGTACAAACTCTTCCAGACCTCAGCAGATTGAAGCACTTGTCCTGGCAAGTGTCATGCTGGACCGTTTCGCCCTATTCTTCTGATCTCAGGGGTTTTTATTGACACACCAGGTCCTCAGGTGTTGTACTTATAGCACATCATATCATAATCAATCAAACATTTTTTTTGTATAAAGCCAACACCTGAAAATCATACAAATTGTGA
The DNA here is from genome assembly GCA_026225945.1 of Cricetomys ansorgei. Lineage (NCBI taxonomy): Eukaryota > Metazoa > Chordata > Mammalia > Rodentia > Nesomyidae > Cricetomys > Cricetomys ansorgei. Next base: position 93,634 of record JAMJFZ010001360.1, on the reverse strand, counting down.
AGGCCTAGGCAGACATTCCCACAACAATGCAGAGAAAAAAAAAAGCATTTCAAACAGAAGCCTAAATAAACTTCTGCAACAATTGTGTTTTGTTTTGTTTTGTTTTTTTCTGATTTCTAGACAGACATCTAGGATTGGGATGAGTATAGGTCTAGATCATTTTCTCATTAGTCTTTGTTGGATGGCTGTTTTGTTTCACTGGTCTCTAATTCCTCTGTGGATTTCATTTAAGTGTGATGATGTCTGTTGCCTGGTAGGAAATTTCTGTGCACCTTGTATGTGTGGCCACTGCGGAATCCAGGAAAATATGTTTATGGATATTGGAGGCTGACACTTAGGAATGGAGATTGGCTAGGGGTATGGTCTGAAGTGTTCACAGAAGGAATGAGGGCAGCATTCTACCAGGTTCTGCTTATTTAATCTCCTTGGAATGGAGGTAGAAAGTGAAGAGAGGTCACCACTGAAGTTCTGCAATAGAGCTAGAGATGAGACTGGGGGATTTAGATGTTTCCTTTCTAAAGAACTCTCAGGACTGTTTCCAAGACCGTGTGCTAACTGGGTTGTTTGCTTCCTTTAGGTTTATTTTGTTCTCTGTATAGTCAAATCATTTGTCACATATATTTCAGGGAAATATTTTTTCCCATTTAATAGGCTGTCTACTCATTCTATTAATGATTTACTTTGCAGAAAAGAAGCATTTGGTCTCATGAGATTTTGCATGTTCATTATTTCCATTATTTCTTGAGTCACTGGAATTATATTTAGGAAACCCTTTACTTATCTCCAAGTATACTCTCCACCTAATTCTCTAGTAGTTTCAGGTCAAATACTGCGGTCTTTAATCCATTTTAACTGATTTTTGTTCATGGCTAGAGACAAGAATCAAGTTTGATTATTTTTTTCTGTCTTTGGAGACAGGGTTTTCTGTTGTAACTCTGGCAGTCCTGGAACTGTTTAAACCAGTCTGTCCTCAAACTCATAGATATACACCTTCTCTGTCTCCTGAGTTCTCAGATTAAAGGCGTGTGCTGCCACCACCTAGCTCTATTTTTAATTTTTTTGAAATTTAATACCTATAGATGTTTAGTTTTTCCAGCATCATATTAAATTTTTTAAAAACATTTATTTATTTATAATATGAGTGCTCTATGTCAATGTACACCTGTATGCCAGAAGAGGACATCACACCCCATGTCATTGCTGGGAATTGAGCTAAGGACATCTGGAAGAGCAGACAGTGCTCTTAACTACTGAGCGATCTCTCCAGGCTTCCAATGTAATGTTTTAATGAGGCTACCCTTTCCAATCTGTACCTTTGGACTTCTTTGTCAAAACATCAGGTGGCTTTAGTTGCATGGAGTTACATATTTGTCTTCTATTCCGTTGACTAACTAGTCTATTTTTGTGCCAGTACCATGTTCTTTTTATTATAGCTGTATATTCCACAGTATAACTAGAAATCATGTGTTATGATACTTCCAGCAGTGTTCTTATTGTCCAAGATGATTTTGGCTATCCTTGGTCTTTCACACTTCCATCTGAATTTCAAGAGTTTATTTTTTTATTTTTTTATTTTTTTTACTGTGAAGAACTGAGTTGGCATTTTTATGTTTGCATTAAATTGACTTTGTTGAGGTAGATGTGTAGAGGAGGAAGAGCCAGAACATGGACTGTCACTCATGATAAGCCTTTTTTATTAGTTGAATTCTTTCAAAGCTAAATGAATATGCTCTATAAGATTTATATCACATGTTCATATTCTCCACGTGCTTTTCTTTATTAAATCATGAATCCAATTAAATCATGAATTGATTATATTTCATCAAAAATTTAATTTCATTTTTTTAAAGTTGCATTATTCTGCTCAGGCAATTCTTGGACATTTAACACATCTTCATCCCCTGGAATTCTAGGGTTTCAGATATGCAGCGCACAGCTAGCCTACTGAATATTAATTCTATAGAAACATTGCATGCTTTTATTACTTCATAATGCTGAATGTAAATATCTGTAACTGCTTTATATTTTTAAATAATAAATTGAAACTGTTAACAAAAGTTTGTAAAGTTTAAGAATGGCTATTTTTGTTCAGTGGTGGTGGTGTATGCCTTCATTAAAGATGGGAGGCAGAGGCAGGTAGATTTCTGTGAGTCTGAGGCCAGCTTGGTCTACAGAGTGAGTTTCAGGACATTTAGAGTTAAAATAGAGAAAACTTGTCTCAAAACAAACAAAACAAAACAGAAAAACGTAGAAAAAAATTGATATTTTTAAATTTGTGTCATTCAAATGGTTTTTGAATAAAATGAATTAACTATATTAGTGAGGTTCATATTGAGCTCTGACACACTAAATATAGCAAATAATGATTGAATCATGATAATTAGTGTCTTTTCATCCCACCCTTATAACTTTCATGTTCTTGTAGTTCTTAAGAGAGTCTTTTGAAAATCCTTATAAATTACACAACACATTATTGGGAGCCATGGTCATCCTATGGTACAAAACACAAATACTTATTCTTTCTTTCTGTGGGTTTCTGCCACCTTTTATCTTTCCCCAATCTTATGTCTCCCACCCTATTACAAACAATGTTCTACATGTGGATAAACTGTTTCTTATTTCCTTGATACAGGAAATAGCATTTGACCTTTGTTTTTCTGTGTCTAAATTAACTTAATGTGTTTGTCTTCACCATCCATGTGTTAGTTTTAAATGACTAGATTTCTTTCTTCTTTACTGATGAATAATAGTCATATATATGCTTTTATATGAGTGTATATGTATGTATATAGGTATATGGAATACATTCATATTAATCTGTTTCTTGATGAATAGGTGCACAGGTTAATTATATATCACAAATTTTATAAATTTTGCAGTAATTAATTTGAGGTTCTGAATTTTTTAAATGCTGATCACTTTTCTTTGAGGTTTCTATAGTTTGAACAGATTTTTAGTGTGCCCTAAAGATCACTATTGTAGTACAGACATATTTCCCAGAAAAATATGAGGATGTTTTTGGAATTCTAAGAGAAAGTCAGAAGTCTTTAGGTCACTAAACTTCTGTCCTGAATGGGCTTGTGAAAGTCTGATCCATTACCTTCTCCTTTTTCTGTCATGGCCTTGCAGTGAAGCGTTATATGAACATATGTTACCTGAGCCAAGTTACTGAGACAATCATCCATGGCCTGAAACCTTTAAACTATAAGCAATGTAAATGTTTATACTTTTTATATATAAAATAGCTCAAAAATATGATATATCTGCTCTTTTATTTGTAATAGTTGGACAAATCCATTTCCCCACCAACCACACAGAATAGTTTCTTTTTCATCATCCTTTACAGAATTTTTGTTGAAGTTTCAACCACTTTAGTAATAGCTGTTTGTTATCCATGTGGCAGAATGCCTGATTCAAGCAACATAAGAGAGGAAGGGTTTATTTGGCTCAGCATTTTGTGCAATGCACCCCATCATGGCAGAGACAGCATGGCTACAGGCAGGTACATGGCTGGAGAAACACAGGCTGGAACTCCCTCATCTCTTCATGCCCTTTTGGAGTAGGAAGTAGGGAGGAGACAGAACATAGGCTCAAAACATAAACCTCAATAGTATCCTTGTGGAGGAAATACTCTCTCCAGGTCACCCCTTCTCCCCACAAAAGTATCCAAAACGCCACAGACAGTACTATCAGCTAATGACTAAGTGAGATTGTATGGACAATTTTATATCTAGACCATAATAGCATTCTAATTGTGATAAGAGCTATCTCCTTGTAGCTTTCATTTGCATTTCCATGATGGCTAATTATTTTCCCCGTTCTATGTATCATTTTCAGCTATTTGTGTTTCCTCTCTTGATGCATATTCAGAACATTGTTAAGTTTCTTCACAACCTTACCTGTTTTGTGTATCACTCTTTGACAGAGGATATGTGGCCAGTGTTTTCTCTCATTCAACATTTGTTGTTTTATCCATTCAACCACTTCACTCCGGGGGTTGTTTTCTATCCTGCACAGAGGCCTTTTGGTTTTGAAATGATAGTATTTGTCTACATTGCTTCTACTTTCTGTACTTTTGGAGTTATAGACAAGACATAGCATCATTTCTCAGCTTGATGTAGTGTTGGTTTACTTATGTTATGACATAGTACGTTTAGAGTTTCTGGTTAGATGTTTACATTTAATCATCCTTGGGTTAACTTTCTCTGCAGAATGAAAGACAGAGGTCAAGTTACTATTTTGTGCTTGTGGACATTTTAGCTTTTCTAGTACCATTTATGGAACAACCTGATTCTTCTTTTTGTACACTTTTAGACCCTTTTTTTTCGAAAATCTGCTGGCTATAGACAACTGATTTATTTCTTGAGTAACGTGCAGAGTGTTGTCTTCTGTCCCTGGCTCTGTGTCGTCTTTTCTGTCTGTGCCATGCTTCTTTGTCTACTGCGGCTCTTTAGTATGTCATGATATCAGGCATACTGACCCTCCAGCTTTGTTGTGTTACAGACGAATTTGACTTATTGGTGTCTTTTATTTTATCTTATGATTTCAATGTTGTTTTTAATTGTTCTGAAATAAAAATCACTGGTATTTTGGTTGAGGTTGTATTGAATATATAGATCATTTTTCATCTTTCCAGAATTTTTTGTATCATGATCATGTATGACATTTTCATTTTTTTGTGTTTCTATTTTAATTTTTTTCATCACTGTTTTGTACTTTTCACTATAGAAGTGTTTCATTTCCAAGGTTATTCTTATTTCTGAGCATTTTGTCAACAGCCGTTTGATTCTGAGTGCTTTCATAATTTCTTTAGCAGCAGGTTCATTTGACTATTTAAATGTTACTAGATTTTACACTAAGATGTTTATGCTACAATTTCCAGAATTAAAGTATCAGTTATAATATTATTTTTGTGTTGATTTTAGGTTTTTCTGTACATGAAAGCATATCTTAAATCTTTTAACTGAAAATTTGACCCAGTTTCTTGCTATTTTGTACCTATTATCTAAATCCAAAATTGGATTATACACTGAAACATAATCACAAAATTGTAAATAATTCAGAAAATCATTTAACAGTGATACCTAAATTTTCATGAAGAAAATTGAATGCTACCTCCTTATATTAATAAATGGTTGTTAAATTGAGAGAACAATAATGCTAAATCATAAGATGGCTATCCATATATGATGAATTTTGCCATTAGCATATAAATTTAGTGAAATGATAATCAATAATGTGGCGTGGATTTTATGTTTAAAGGAATAACAAATTATTCTGAAGTTAATATAGTAGAACACAGGCACAGAAGCATAGGTGAAACAACCAGCTTTGACCTAATAAAAATAAGGTATTCTAAAGACCAAAGTAGCAGTAATTGTATAATATTTCTTTTATGAGTCTAAATATACCACAGTTATACAGTACACAATGTAATAATTAGTTGTATGTGTGTATGCACGCATATACTAATGAAGTATTTGCTATATGATATAAGCTATGGAAAGAATATTGTAAGCAATGATAAATGTCAGAATCCCTATATCATATATCACATATATACATATATATGCAGTAGAAATTTCCTTTCAAAATATAAGCAATGTAAAATACAATATAAAAGTTATAGGTTAGATAATATAAAGTCATGAATGTTTGTTCTATAACGAATCAGTAGACAGTTATATCTGTAGACAGTACAGTAGATGAGTAATGGCTACCTAAATGTAAGAAGTTAATATTTAGAATGAATAGGGAATTCTTAGAAAGTCTACCCAATCCATAAGCAAGTGAAATAGTATAAGCACACACAAGCACACACACTAAACTTCTAAATTATATGAAGAAACACACAGGTTTGCATGTATTTGCATTTAGGTAAATGCTCATGATGTTCACTTTTATGACCAAATACATACACATACATGTGGACACCAGACGCCTTCAGGTGTCATTCTTCAGGTACTATATACTTTATCTTATTTCATTTTATTTATTATTTGAGACACACTAGACTGGAACTTGCTACATAAGCTATGTGAGCATGCCAGTAGGCATTAGGAACCAAGCTTCATCTCGATCTATCAGTACTGATATCATGAGTGTTTGGCACCATGTCTGGAATTTTTATATGGGTTCTGGAGATTTAGTTCAGGTTCTTGAGAAAAGCAAGCACTGTAATATCTGACACATCTCTTCAGCCACCAAAATGTAAGTAACTGATGGAAAGACACATTTGTACACAGGCCTGACAAACCTGAAATTTTGTTTGGTTTAATCTTAGAGTATAAACTACTTTATTAAGAAAACTGAACTTTTGAATATAGAGGTATTATTTTAAAAAGATATGACCTGGAGAAAAATTTGAACACCAAAATTAAATAAATTACTCATAAACCTCAATATCCACAAATCCATTCCATGGATATACAATTCTAAAGATAGTCTATCATAGGCGATCAAGAGTATACAAGTCCTGGTCTTTATTGTAACATGTTTGTGATATTGAGGAGTTGAAGGTGATATAAGTATTTAATCCTGTAGGAACCAATAAATCAGTGGAACCCTATATTGCAAAATTACCTAGCACTCACAACCCGAGTTAGTAAATGCAAAATATGAGTTTATCTATTAAGGCACCAAGAAGTACTTTTCAACAACCTAATGTATCCAGATTTATAATCTATGTTTGCTGTAGACAATACTCCAAGTCTCATATAGCCTCCGTCCATAAGGGAACTGTCTAGTTTTGTTTATATGATTACATATATTCAGTTTATACTACAGAAAGCCAGATTTTTAGATTGATTGTTAACATGTGATGAGAGAAAATCATTGTGATATGATTTGTTCTGTTTCAGGATCTGTTGAAGAACCCGCTTCTGATGTTCTTTTCACTATGCAAAGCCCTAGAGTCCTTGATCTTTAAGGGATTTACAGAATTTGTGCCCAAATATTTAGAAAGTCAGTTTTTGTTAATGCACTCACATGCCTCTTCATTTACAGGTAGATTTTTCTTCTTACTGTACTGAATTCAAAATTATCCTAATTTGTATATTTCAGTGTGATATGTATATTTAAGAACGATGTCATGTAAGCAAATGCCCAACGACCAGAACTCCTGAGTACCACTTGCCAAAATTATAAATATGTGAGCGCTCCACCTTGACATCAATATTTTAATACATAAGACTTCACCATATCCTCTATATCATACAATGTCTTTCTGCCTCCTGTCTACATACTTGCCCATTTCTCTTCCCCTCCTGTTTAGGAAACTAGTCTTCCCAAGCCACAATGTGTCCTTCCTTTATGTTCTTCTATACCTTTCTGCATGTGTGTCTTTACCTAATATTTTTCTAATATAGTCACATCATTTCCTACTGGTTCGATTTCTTTCACCAGAAATTGTATCTTTCAGATTCACACTGATTTGAACTCAATGCATTATAGTTATACTGTGGAATATTTTACCTAAACTGCCAGAGACATGTTGCTGTTAATGTACCTGGAATTGTTCATCTACTATCAAGAGATATATAGTTAGAGTTAATCTTAATTCTTCTAAGTAATGCTGTAATCCATGAGCCTGTTGATATCTCATTATGTGCTTTTGTAAAAACCTGTTCTATGACTTGACACTAGACAGAGATTACTACCATATACTTTTTGATCTTAAAAATGTAGTAAGAATTTGGCTCTCTAAAAGAAACAGAAGTATTAAAATGTTCTAGAATTAATTGAAAAGTTATGACCATGCAGTTTACAGTATATTTAGGCTATAAAAATCTGAGGCATATTATAGCATTTTTTTGTAAGCAGTCAAAGAATAGTAAGAAATATTTTTATTAATCTTTAAGTAAATTCAAGGTCAGAAAGATAAGAAATAATGAACATAAAGTATGTGGACTAAATTAAAACAAATGACTAAAGTGCAGAGGCCTTGATCATAAGCAGATTAGTGAGTAGATTTTTTTTTTCCTATCAGGTTCCCAATATGTTTATGTATTGGTTTTTTCATGTATGGTGTTGCATCTGCCAAAGTTATATGTATGTATACAATTGCTTATTCCAACTAGATTTATGAAGATCAAGTCTGGGGCAATTTTGGTGACTTAGAGGTAACTTAGATCCATCTAATCCACATCCAAATGAGATGATCAATTTGTAGAGTTTTCAGGCTTCATTGCCAAAGCTTTGATTTTGTCAAGTGTCCAGTGTTGAGTTAGTATTGCATTTTGAGAAGCTGCCTATTTTAGAAATTCATTGACCCAGAGTTTCCTGAGGAAGTCTCCTAGAACAACTTCCTGCATTGTTCAGATGTGTTATCTGACAAGCATTACCTCAAGATAGACTCTTAAGGGAAAAGTTGTGATACCAGAAGGTAGACTTTTAAGACAAAATGCTCTCTTCTCACCAAGCAACTAACAGTTGTCAATAGCTCCATGGCCAGGGCTTGGATTCCATGCCTAACTCCTATTTTCATGCAAGGATTTGGTCTCAAATTGTTTAACCTAGTGTTTGTGCATAATATTGCAACTGCTATGCACTGGTATATTCCCAACACACTTTTTTGTAGTTACCTACTGCCTCTGGCTTCTTTCACTCTTTCTGCCTCTTCTTTTACACTGATTCATGAATCCTTAGGAAGAGGAGCTATGGTGTATATGTTCCATTCAGATCTGAGAATTCCTCAGTTTCTTTCTCTACATATAGGTACATTTCTCTACACATGGGCCATCGTAGGTCTTAGTGATAATCACCATTTTCTCTAGACAGACTCTTCTCAAATGATTGTTCAGAGATGCATTAATCTAAGTAATAATAATAAATCATTACAAGTTGATTTAATACTATATCCATCTATCAGAGTAATAGTGCTAGGTTCTTCCCTGGGGACTACTGTCTTCAAGCTTCATGGTTTTGCACTCTGTAACAGTGCCAAGTATGAGTTTTGCCTTACAAAGGGAGATTGAAATCATTCCAACTACCTGGTGTCTGGCCAGACATTCATCCCACATTTATACCAGTGGATACATCTTGCCATGCCAAGCATTGTCATAGTTCTCAGGAATAACATCTGGGTATGACTGATGGTTACTTTTCTCCTCCAGCAGCATGTATTCCACATTCCTATGGAAGCAAGTAGGGATGAAGCTTCCAAGCCAGTATCAACTTGATTTCTCCATATTTTATGCATCAAGTGTATGATGTGTTCAACAACAGGGATTTACTGTACAGACCAGACAGTAGCCAAGAACAATGGCAGTAACCAGTGATATTTGAGTGTCTGTGGGGCCTCATTGTCCAACAGTTCTAAGAGAAATAGACCATTTGTCTGTTCCCACAAAGTGATGTGAAGGTACAGGTAGTATCTGTACTCATAGTAAATTATACATAGAAACAAAAACAAATGAACAATCACAAAAAACAATCCAAACCCTAAGCTTAGAGAATGCAAAACTTTTATAATGATCACTAGTCATGCCTGTCCTTTTTTTCAGAGGAAGACATGATTACACTTCATAATATACTTCTTCTCTTAGTTCTAGAATGAGTACTGTCTCTTATCTGAAATGCAATTTTTCTCTGCTCTCAATCTTTATTATCTATGACTGTTTATAGCACAAAAACACATGTTTGCAAAGAGTGTAAAGTGAAGAAAAATATGCTTCAGTATTCAGTTTATATGAAAGATTAAGGCCCAAAGGAAAAAATTCACCTAATGAATACACATGAATTTTTGGAATTAAGCAATTGAATTAATGGAAAGAAATTGCAGTATATATTATGTAACTAATTCTCTCCAGAAATATGGAGACACACAAACATTGAAATGAAAAGGATGCAAAAAACAAAACTATATGAACACCAATCAAAGTAAATGCTGATGTATTTGGAGCAATTTTAAGTACAATTTCCTTTCAAGCAAAGGACATACTTTATAAAAAGATTTAATTATATAAGCGGCAGTAAATGATGTGATATCATAAAATTACAAGTGGGCATGCCTCCATAGCATTGCTTTAAAATAAATACAACAAAATCACATTAAATAAGTGAAATGACCCTCTAAGAACTGTTTCCACTCTATCTCAGCCTTTTTTTTTTCAGTTGCTATTGTTCTTCACATCAGATAGTATAAGGCAAAATGATTTTCTCCTTGATTTTCTAACCGGGAGGATTATTGTCCAATTTTCAGAAGTCCCTCAAGTTATCCTAATTCCCATCATTTTCTTGGAAATTACTACCTGCATTCTTACGTGGTTCACTGTTTAATAAATATATCTATAAATGTCTACATAAAAATCTAAATATTTATTTTTCCATAATTTTCTAAACACAAACTATAAAGTATTTAAAACACTCGTAACAGGTTAATGATAGAAGTGCTATTATTTATATACTTAATTCAATAGCATTGTAAAACTTTAAAAATTATTTTTAATTTTGTACACTATTTACTTATTTATGTATTTCTTTGTGTACATATACATGGACTTGCAGTAACATGCATGGGGAAGTGAGAAGATAAGTTGAGGGAGTTTATTCTTTCCTTCTATCATGTGGGTCTCAGGGTTTGGTGGCCAGCAGCTTTACTTGGTGAACCATTTTGCTAGCTGCAAAATAATACTCATCTCTTTAGCTTGATTTAATCTATTGATAAGGCTTTTAACCAATTTTGTATGTTATTGAGATATGGGGTGGAATGCACTAATCAATTGAAGTTGTTCTGTAGCTGAGGCTGGTTTTCAAATCTCTGTCATCAGCTGTGGTATGCCATACCTAGCATAAATGGTTTGGGTACAATTTATCAAGCTTTTTATCTCCAAGTTTTGTATTTTTCAGAATCTCTATTTATTGATTTGTTTCGTATTATTTTTAATTATCTTCTTAACCCCCTCATAGTGTTCATTAGATATATATCAGATGGAATAATTGGTTTCTTGTGTAAGTTGAGTTTATTTATGAAAGTATTCTACATTATACTGTCTTATAGGTTCTTTGTTTGTGATCATGGCTTGGGAACAGAGATTACCATGTCAAGATCACAATAAATCAGCCTTTCCACATGCCTTGAAAGAATGGAAAATTTTGACACATCAAGAGAATGTGTAAGTTGTGTAACTTGTGGACTGCATACCAATAGTGATTCCCCCTGCATTGTTAGGAGTGTGGACTTCGGAAGATTTTGTTGACACTACTGTGTTATTTGTAAGGGTTTGTTGCTGCGTTCACTTTGAAGGTTCTATTGACTGACTCGAAGATACTTCATGGTGAAGGTTAACAATTAGAATCATAGAGTTTTACAGTGTGAGTCTCTATCATCAGACTTACCAGGCACATGAAGCCTGCCCTGCAGAAATTTGACTATTGTAGGATACAGATGTAGATGTGGTCTAGTCTAGTATTATGTTTTCCTCTCTATTACCACTGAGTGGATATTTGCCCTGGAACTTGAACTCAACCTCCCTTATCTGTGCTGGCATTGAATTAGGTGAATAGGAGGCATTGTATGCTTCCCCCACTTCATTAAGCAGAGTGCTAGTAGAGTTCAAGTGAAACTGTGTCATGACCGGAATTAAATTAATTCTTGAGGAAATATAGCTCAGGAGTATAGTATCTCTCCATTGTGTTCCAGGGCCTGGAATTAACCCCCAGGTCTTGTGGTGTAGAAGGAAGAAATGGGGAGAGGTAATTCCTAAAACAATAAAAAGTAAAGGAAAAAGGAAAATGAAAGACTGAAGCTGTCACTCAGTTGGTGGAACACTTGCCTAGCATACGTGAAAATCTCTAGCATTTAAAAATTAAAGGAGAAAGATGGAAACATTAAAGAAATAAAAATAGGGATAAAAGGAAGAATAGAGGAAAATGTTGAAATGGAAAGAAAGAAAACTCAATAAAAATGATGATGAAAGTAAGAAAAATAACAAGAAATAAAATGCAATATTAAAATGAAAATTGATGAAGGAAAGAAGTAACTGAAAATATCATCCTGGCTAAGTGCTCTCTGGATATTCTCAAGTTGAAATTCACAGTGAATAGAGTGAGAATAGGGATTGCATTTTCAGAATATTCTAGTGCTTCCCACGTTTCATCACACTAGTAGGAACAGCTAGAGGCTGTGCCCACCACTAACAAAGTCAGGGCGTGCTGACTGAACTAGAAGTGTGTATTTGAGAGTCTTTAATCTGCAATGCCCTGCACATGGATACTGACAGTAGAGGAGTGTACCTATCATGCCATTTGATCATAGTGGGAATGTAAGCTGCTTTAGGTATATCTTCACCTAGGAAACCTTATTCTATACAATGGATATGTAGCCAGAATGGGGTTATAGCAAGCACTTCTCACTGACGAGTAAATTTAACATTCTGTGGACTGTGCTGAATGGGTATACATTGGTTCTGAAGGCTTTTGGTTTTTGCAAGCTAGGGCACAGGAAACATCCAAGACAGGAGGCATGCCTGGAATGACTTTCACAAGTCATTATGTGTGAGCATAAACCCATCAGTATATTGTGTCTCGAGTCCCTGAGAACAGAACCTTCCTGCAGGCAGCTCTGTGATTTCTCTGAACTTCTTGTTTAGTTCTTTTGTGAAGCTAGTTTGTTTTCAAACTCCAGGACAGGAATTTACTTAGGCTACCTATCTGTAGGATGCAGCCTTTGGTGCCAAATCTTGGCTCCCACTGTCACTGTACTGCCTAGGACAAGAGAGTCCACTTTTCCACTAAGGGTTTGTGTTCCACGAGCCAGGGTTTTTGCTCACCTTGTTTTGTTTTTCTCCCTAGACTGTGGAATGTGCCACAGGTTTTATTTTCTGTGCAGTCCACTTCCAGTGCTCACCCATTCTTCCTTCTGTAGCAAGTTCCAAGTCTACTATTTTGTTTCCTTCCCATAGAAGACAAAAACAGTCCTGAGGGTTCCTATTCCACCACTTTGGGCCTGATCTTGAATTTTGTCAGTTATATGCTTTATGTCCACTTTTTTTTTGTTTGTTCTTCTTTTTCACACATCATCTTTATTTCTTCCTTTTTTCTTTCAATTCTTCCATTTTATTGGAACATTTCATTTGTATGTGCTTATTCCAGTATGGTTTAATCTTGTGCTTGTGTTGTTACTGGTATTTTCTATTCTACCCATTACATCTACACACAGTGGTTGACATTGGGAGCTGCTTGGATTGTATTAGTGTGTGACTTTACTGTGTTGTACTGTTTTATTTTTTCCTCTCCCCCCGCTTTCCTTTTGAACCTACGCCATCCTCTTCTTGTGATTTTCTCTTTCTAAATATTTTCCTTAAGTAGAAAAACCATACCTTATAAAGGGTATCCCGTTGTCTCATATTTTTGTAAGACTATTAGTATTGATCATCTATAAGAGATCTCATTGAGGTGGTTGGCCCAATTCTTATTCACAGGATGGTAGTAGAAAGCCTGCTGTTCCGATTAAGTTTCTAGCTATAATCCATACATTCAATTAGCTAAGTGATAATAATAAGATACCTCCTAGCTGTATGTGACCTGGACCAAGTTCCTGTCTTGTATAAGTTACCCATTGCATAGGATTAAACAATTTGCATCACTGCCTGAATCCAACAGACCAATAACGGCTCCATTCCTATGCACAGGATTGTATATACTATGAAGTTTAGGTTACTCAAATACCACATCCTATAGATTTTTATAAGTTTGTAACCCGTAATTGCATAGAGAGAATGTACTTTTTCTGTACTTTTAACAGGCTACTTTTTACACTGTTTTCTTTTCCTTTCTCCTAGGAATCATTTTATTTCCAGCAGTTTTAATTGGCCGTTTTCTTGGAGGCCTAATTGTTGACAAAATGGAAATATCTTTTAAAAATCAAATAAAATTTGTAATTGGTACAGTTATTACATCAGTTTTGCTTTTTGTGCTAGTATTTTTTGTAGAGTGTGAAACAGTGAAATCTGCTGGAATCAATGAAGATTATGATGGGTAAATATAAGTTTGCATACTACTTTTTTAAAAATCATAACCAAAGACCTTTTCTCAGACTAATAGTCAATAACCTTATATATATTTATAAAATTATTGGAATTATTACACATGCAAAATAAAAATAAAATATAGTTTTACTTTTTCTATTAAGGGTACATATTTCCTAGAGCTAGTTTATTTATCATGTATTCATAAATGATTTAGAATCAAAACTAGAACTTTGTGTAAGGGTGTGTAGCAAGTACAAGATTATAAAATGATCGACCTTCTGTTCTTTAACTTATTTCTCTGCCTTCTTATAGAAGTCAAATTTAGATTTTAACTGCACATACTTATAAGATTCAGAATCTATAGCAAAAAATTATGAATATCTAGAAATTTAATGTATATAAAGCAGACATACCAACCTAGAGGAATGTTACATAAATATTAACTCACTTTGTGTATAAGATATTATCTTTTATTGACAGAGGGATGAATTCATGAAATTATAACAATATGGTTCCTAAAAGAAGATTTCTACAAAACAATGCCAGTTGACATTCCAATGTAGATGGGGGCTCGGTGTGGGGGAATCTCACAAGGCTTCATCCTTAAAATAAGAGCTGCAGGGAATGAATGACCACTAAGAAGGCGATAATCAGTGTTGTTCAAGCCTTAGATGAGCTTCTTCATAGGTTATTCAACCCAGAGGTCAACCTTATTTTATTTTTTGAGAAAGGATCGTATGTATCCTAGGCTGAAATTAAGTGCATAGTGTAGCCAAAAATTACCTTGAGTTTCTGATCCTCTTGGCCCAACCTCTGAAGCACCATGCCTGCTTTTTGCGGTTCAGAGGATGGAAGCCAGGGTGTTGTGTGTATTAGCGAAGTGCTGTGCCTATTGAACTATGTTCTAAGCCCTGCTTATAATTTTAAATAAGGTTATAATATTCATATATGACCTATATTCTCTACTCAGAGTAGTATCCTGTCTTTATTAGCTTGGTGGCAAATGACATAAGAAGAAAGCAAATGGTTTTTGAACAAAACTGAATTGAACTCTTTACTTCTTTCACATTAAGAAAGCTTTATGGACTTAGAAAGGGCTGCTTTAGTACCTCATGGTATCAAGTGAGCAAATCTTTTCAGTCCTTTTGTGATACAATGCAGGATTTTAACTCCCATCTCCAAATGACTGACCATAACAATTATAAGGATTATATTTTAATTCTAATATTTATTTGACAAGAAATAAGGTATTATGAACCATTTCAGAAAAGAAACACACTTATATGATATGCTTTCCAGACGTAACTTTGACACAATATGTTTGGTATAGTAAATTTCTTTTATTCTCATTAGCCATGTTATGTGCTACAAAAAAGTAAGGTAGCTAGTTCCAAAACAAAAGATATAATTGGACAAATTTTCTTTAACTCACATATAAAGGTATTAATATTGTATATATTAGTGATTTCCCAGTAGTTTTAGAAAAGGATATGGGAATTATAAATATATACACTCACAATACAACTAAAAAATTGACCCAACTAGGTAAATGAAATGTCAGTAAACCTACAAGGAGTGGTAAAATCGAATATCATAATTGTTGAGATTTAAATGTCCTCTATTTCTTGGGCAACAATAACTCAGACAGAAAACCAAAGAAACATTAGCATTAAACTACACTCTATGAATAAGTGGAACTCATAGGCTGTGGTATGATGGAAAAAGAAAACATTCTTTGGCATAGAGCACACCTTAGGTAACAAAACATATCTCACCATATATCAAACAAATAAAAATCAATTTATTTATATGTGTCCATTCTTACCACAAAAATAATACAAAATTATAAACTAACAGGATAGATTGTGATCCAGATACAGATATATTGAAAGTCAATGATGTGAACACATTACTGTATGTGCAAGTAAATTGAAAGAGAAAAAAATTTGAAACCAGTGCAAAATATTGAAGCATACGACATAAAAGGAATAAAGTTCAAGTCTAAAGCAGAGAGTAAATAAATCATGAATACAGAAAGACTTCAAATAGGCCAACTAATAATGAAAGCAAAGGGTCTAGAGCAGAGAGAAATTAGTAGGAATTAAAAACAGAAGAAAGATGTACCTCAAGTCAATGAAAATGAAACTAAAAATACATTAAAAACATTTCTTCTTTTGTAAATATTTATTTTTATTTTTGGTCATGTGTATTCCTGCGTGTCTGTGTCTAGCACATGTGTACGGGTACCTGTGGAAGCTAGAAGAGGTTCAAGATTCACCATATTTGGAATTACATGCTTTTGTGAGCTGCTGGCCTGGGTCCTGAGAACTGAACTCAGGTCCTCTGGAAGGAAGAGTAACAAGTGCTCTTTATGGCTGAGACATTTCACCAGACCCAAAAGATTTCTTAAACAGAAAATCACTTTTTTGAAAAAAAAATTAAGTTCCCATCCTTCAAGTAAACTAGGAAAACAGAGAAATCTCAGATAATAAAATTTGAGATCAAGAGAACCATTACAACAGACCCCATACAATAACAAAGGTTTAGGAGGAAAGAACTAAATGCATCTTGCTGTGTCAAATTGTAAAAACTTCATATGACAATTATGAAAAAGGCAACCTCATTAGATGCAATTACAAAAAGCAAATAAAATTACCAAGAGTAAATTTAACTGACAAAGTGTGAATTACCAAAACAATGAAAATTATAACTATGTAGTAAGTTTCAGGCCAGCCTAGATTATTTTTTTTCCAAAAATGAAAAGAAAAACAAAACTGTAAAACCCTGTTCAATAAACTAAAGGACACAGGAAAGTAGTGACTGCCAGGGGCTGAGACCACTGTGGAAATGAGACATAAATGGATAAAGGATGGATAGTATGTTCAATAATTTGGTATTTGCATATGGGGGATGATGTCTAATGTTGTAGAGCACAGTACGGTATCTGTGGTTGATAATTTCTTATATATTTTAAAGTAGCTAGCAAAGAGAATTTCGAGTATTCCCAAATTAAAAACAAAAAGATAAATACTTAAGGGAATAAATATCCTAATTTTTTGATTCTCATTGTTGCACATTATATATGAATTTATCAGATTATAAAAATTATAATCAGGCAAGAAAAATCAGAGAAAGAAGATTAATAGTTAAAAAATCAATAGATATATCATGCTAAACTAAATATGAAATTGTAAAAACACTTAAAGGCAGGCCAAAAAAACTTGATTAAATTAAACATCTGCTACTTTCTAAGGTGATAAAAAATATTCTACAACACATAGAAAACTGATGGTGAAGGACTGAGTTGGAGGTCAGCATTGGTACATAATGAGTTTAGGTCAGGTGGGGTGGTAGGGGAAGGGTCTTCCCAAAGGAAAAAAAAAAGGGAGAAGGGAGGAAGAAGAAAGGAACAGAAAAAGGAACAAAGAACAGAAGGAAGAGAGGAAGGGAGGGAGGGAGGTAATAAGGGAGGAAGCGAGAAGTAGGCAGGAAATGAGGAAATGAGGGAGGATGGAAGATGAAATGTATGAGTCATTTAGATTACTTGCCATCTCTGGTCCTGGTTGTAGGAGCTTGATATGGCCTATCCCAACAGATAACACAGATCAACAGGCTATTCATCACCTCCAATACCCAGCCTTTTAGGAAATAGGGGGTATGTCCTTCCCTTTGAAAGGATACTCCTGGATGCTCAAAATTGCTGTTTTCCCTGGAGATCTGTGGGCATATGACCTTTGTGCTCCCATCAATAAATCAATAATCACAAAGAAATAAATCACAATGAAAAATGGGCAGTTTTTTGAAAAGTTAAAAAAAATTAAACAGATAGGAAGATGGGTTGGAGTTTAAGAGAACATGTCGTCCTCATGCTCTAAGCATGTACATGAAGGCTCATAACTGTAACTCCATTCCCAAGGGATCCAGCGAATTATTTTTGTTTCATAGACATGTAGTCACGTGATGCATATACATACATTTTGGCAAATCATTCATACACATAAAATAATTCTAAATTGTTACAGAACATGTCCACACCATTGAAATTTCTACTTTTAATACACAAGAATCATGGAAACATGTAAGAGCAAATACTGTAATATAATACAAATAATGTAATAAAAATAATGTAAATAATGTAAGAGAAAATAAAGATCATCTGTGCAAATGAATTGAGGAAAATATATCATGTGATTACTTTTTATAATATCCAAAAACAGGAAGAGATTACTAATGAGTAGAGGAAATACAAAAGGGTAAAGGAAAATAATGAAATGGGAAGAGCCCATTGTAAGTGATGATGATTTTGTTTATTAACATAACTGTGGTGAAATATATATTTCACTATATTTTCACAATATATTTCACTATAGCGTAAAATAACTCATGTGGTACATTTTAAAGATTCATTTGTTTTTAGTTTATGTGTATGAGTATTCACCTGAATGTATGTATATGTAGCACATGCATGCCCAGTGCCTGCAGATACCTTAGGATCAGATTCCCTGGAATTGGAGTTACAATTTCCCAGCCCTGTGGATGCTGGGAAAAGAATTTTGGTCCTCTGAAATGACAAGAACTCTTAAGAACTAAGCAATCTCTCCAGGACTATCAAGTAGTGCACTCTTAAATGTGCATTTTATTATGCTTTCTATACTTTTATAAATCTGTTACAAAGAAATTATTTCAGCAAGCATATATGCGGATCTTATTGATCTCTTGATGTTTGAATTGATGATTTAATGATGGTAATATAATTGTATTTAATCTCGTCTTTATAGAACAGCTAGCATTGGAAACCTCACAGCTCCATGCAATGAACACTGTACTTGCCCAAGCTCCATCCATGCTTCTGTTTGTGGAAGAGATGAAACTGAATATTTCTCTCCATGCTTTGCAGGTTGCAAAGCTAGTAAATTATTATACCGTGAAAAGGTAAATTTTATTATGCTTTTTCCTCTCCAATAACATGATCGATTTATGGATAGTGATTAGATTAGATTAGGTTAGATTAGATCAAAAATGTTCCTTCATATTTTCCTTATTTTAATTTTTACAAAGTGGAAAGAAATCCTAGTTTTATGTTTCCCAAGTTGCCTTTAGCAGCACTCACTGAACTCTGAACACAATCTTTCACATACCAAAAGGTTGCCCACTCTTGTTCTGTGAGCCACCTTTTTTTCAAATGTTCCTTCTGCTGAGATTCAAAATGCCCACTATCCATTTTCCTGCAGTTTCTCATTTCTTCTCCACATTCAATCAGATATGGAAATGAATTTTTAAATATGGAGGCTCAAGGGGTTGAATCCAGTTCTTTACCACTGAGGTACACTCCCAGTTCCCAGTTCTTTGATTATGCACCAGATCTTATCAATATACAAGCCTTTCACAAAAACATATCTCACTTTCTAGATAACTGGAAGCCATAGAGAAGTCCTAGGAATGACAGAAATATGACTTAACTGAATTGAATCTGGCTAAAACTCATGGCACTACCGTGAAATTTATTTCCTGGACAGTTACCACCATCCAGACCTCATTGACTTTTTCCTAGTCATTGCTCCATTGCAGGGAGAAATTTATCACTTGACTAAGTCTGAGGGGTTCTTTTTTATGATTCTGTGTGTATGCATGATTTGATGCATATGTGTATGTGGGTGTATGTGAAGCACAGCTGCCCATGTATGATGGCATTTGATATGATATATAAAAGTGGAAACAGTATTCAATCTCAACATATATAAATGAATTAATGGTCAGAGGACAATTTCTGAGACTTTGCTCAGAAGCAGTCCATCTTGATATTGAGGCAGTCTTTACAAGCTTGCAGACCAAGTAGCCTAGTAGCCTAGGGTTCCGGACTCCAAGAGACCCAGTGCCCAGACATTTCTGCCTTTGCAGTAGTGGAGTCCCAAGCACATCTCCATGCTGTGCTTTTTATGTGAGTATTGAGTGTCAAACCCCAGTCCCCATTCCTGGTACTTCATGAATAAATTATCTGCCTAACCCCTGTGTTAATGTTTTGTAGTTGCTAATTACATTTTCCACACTTTCTGCCTGTTCACTGGCACAAAAATGAGAAAGTTAACAAATGGACTTTTTTTCTTTTATATTTCATTTTGTTACAAAATCCTACACAAGAAATTGGTATGGCAAGTCATATATAGAGGATCCTAATGAGGGATAAATAGTGGATACAAAGATTTTTTAGTGTGTTTCTCATTCACCAAAGTATTTATTAACATCTGAACTGTATGGATATTTTTAAATAGGTTGTGATTTTCTTTTGGGTAACCCAAAGATTGGTAAATATTTTTAAAAAACACAAAGGAGAACTTAGGGTCTCCTTCAATAGAGATATCCTTAAACTATAAGTACTAACTTTGTATCACTTTTGACATGTATCTTATTTACTCATTTAGTTTAGGGTGTATATTTATGTGTGTGTGTGTGTGTGTGTGTGTGTGTGTGTGTGTGTGTGTGTGTGTGTGTGTGTGTGTGTGTGTGTATGCATGTGTGCATGCATGCATTTCTAAGCTAGAAGTTGGTAAGTAAGTTGTTCTTTGCCTTAATTTTTGGGAAAGTGCCTCTCATTGAATCTATATCTCATCAGTTTGGTTAGGCTGGATGGCCAATAATCTCCAGGGATCCACATTTCTCCTCTTTGCTTCTCATAACTAGAGTTTTAGATGCACTTTCCCCATGGGTATTGGGTATGCAAACTCTGTTCCCCTTGCTGCATAGAAAGCACTCCACTGAATGAGACATCTCCTAAACTCTATTTGTTAATTTTTTTGTAGGTATTCCTTCATGTTTATTAATGATTTTGAAATCGAAAATAGATTTTTTATACAATATATTCTGATTACAGCTTCTCCTCCAAATTCTGTTAGATCTTCCCTACTTCCCCACCAACCCAAATCCATAACTTTCTCTTTCTCTATCACTACAAACAAGCAGGTATACAATGATGATGACGATGATTAGAAGATACTGTAAACAAACCACTATAGGACAAAACTAACAGAAAAGAAAATTGACCAAAGAAAAACCTTAAGAAATGCATACAGAAGAAAGAGACATTTTTACATAACCAGAAAACTCATAAAAATAAAATTGGAAACCATACTATATTTACAAAAGATCTGTAGGTGATAAATAAATAGCCAAACACTTTATTTTGAGACAGAAATGCCCTCCAAAAATGTCATTGTGTTTGTTTTGTTTTCGCCAGCTACAGATGTGTATGTAGCCTGCCTGTGAGAGTAGTTTCATTGTCCAGTGACACTTGCTTGGACAAAATTAATTTTTCTTGTGCAAGTGGTTGCTAATTGAAGACAGCTTCTGGGTTAGGGATGAGGGATTTTTTTTTTATGTCTTGTTTCAAAGCTGCTGACCCCATCTGGCCAAGACCTGTGCATTCTATCAGTACCTTTGTGAGTTCATACATGATCCAGTCCCATTGTGTCTAGAAGACCTTATTTCCTTAGCGGCCTCCAACCCCTATGGCTCTTTAAAACTTTCTGCCTCCTCCTTTACAGGAGGGTTTTGAAAGAGACATCATATTTAGGCCTGAGCATTCCAAGGGTTCTCACTCTCAGCACAACTATGGGTCTCTGTGTTTGTTCCCATTTACTGCAGGTGGAAGCTTCTCTGTTTATTTCCTGAGAAAGACATTTACTTATGACTACAGTAGATGCTGTTGGGAATTATTTTATGGCTATGTTCCTTTTTGACTAAAGTAGAATGTTTTTAGGAGTCATTTTATGATTACGTTCCTTTAGTAGAACACTAGTATTAAATTTTTCCTTGGTTCCATAGCCTATGTGGTCTCATGTTCTTGTCTGTTAAAAACAGTTAGGCATGGGTTCTCTCTCTTTGTGTGGACTTTGAATTTAGTCCATAGTGGTTTGTTACTCCCACAACATTTGTGCCACTATTGCATCTATATCAGAATATCTAGCAGGCAAGTCATCATTGTATATTGCAGAAGCTGTAGCTGGATTAGTGTTTACCTTTCTCCTCTGGTAGTGTGAAGAATGCCTTATAGTAACATGAGCGCTAGTCCATAGGGGTTAAGGCTCTATGTCAGCAGCAGCTCAATTATCCATATTCAGTGAGTTATACACATGTTATTTTCATCAATAAGGCCTCAACATCAGTTTCTGGGGAGCAAACAATAGCTTTGACAATAGCCTAAGTTTGTTGGTAGTTTCCATGGGGACCCTTTGGCCAATAATTCCAGATGTAACCCATTTTCAGCACTGGAGGTTTCATTTGGTGGTGAAAGATGTCTAATTGGGCTTCGTGTTTCCTATTATTTGGAAATTCCAATGATATTTCTTTCATATATTTAGACATTTTAAGAAGTTAGATTTCCATATGAATTCTCAAATGAATGAAGTATTCTCTCTCCCTCTCTAAATATATCACTTAACCTCACTCTGATCTCCAATCCCCCCAACCCCCAATTGATCCTCTCACTCTACTGCCCATCCGCACATGTCCATCCATAACCATCTATTCTGTTTTTGCTTCATAGAGAGATCCATTCCTCTGCTAAGTCCATGACTCTGTATCTAACCTCTGTGAGTCTATGGAGTATAGCTTGCCTGTCATTGACTTAACAGCTAATATCCGCATATAAATGAATATGTCCTATATTTGTCTTTTGGGTCTAGATTAACTCACTCAGGATTATGTTTTCCTAGTTCCCTTTTTATCTAAAAATTTCATGATGTCACTCTTATTTTTATCAGCTAAGTAATATTCCATTGTGTACATGTATCACATTCTATCTTTTCTTCTGTTGGTAGATATCTAGGCTGTTTCTGAATTCTGGCTTTTGAATGGAGAAGCTGTGAACATCCCTGAGCAAATGTCTCTGTGTTAGGATGTCAAATGCTTTGGGTATATGCCCAAGAGTTTTATAGCTGGATTTTGTTGTAGATATATTTCCAGCTTCATAAGGAACTGTCACGCTGATTTCCATAGTGGAGGTATAAGTTGCACTCCTTCTTGTTCATATATTATAAATGACACTCACTGTTGCCAAATGTTTCTTTTTTATAGTCAAAATTGACACATTTTCTTGTATTTTTATGTTTTCTTAGGGTATTACTTTTTTGACAGCCTGAAGAATTTCTCAATCATTTCTAAAATATTTTCCTTGGTCATGGGATGCTAGTTTGGGTGTACTTTATCCCCAAGTAATTAAAAGTCACAGTTTAGGTCATGCTGTTACTGTGATATATACTCAAGAGCAAACAGTTTGATGGAAGAAAGATTCATTTTGTTTCATGCTTTCCAGGTGTCAGTCCTTTGGGGTTGCCTGCAATTAGTTTTAAGTCTTTGGAGGGTCACTGATGAGGGTCAGTGCTCCTCATCAGACTGCATTCATGAAGGAATAGGGTACAAATGGCTGTGTCTGCACTTGCTGACTTCTTACACTTTTGTTTCTTTCTGGCTCTTTCGCATTAGCCATTGGTGCTTACTCCCAAGTTCACAAACCAACCTCTGGAAATGGCCTCACAGATACACAAGCCAAACTGATAATCAAATTTCACCATTGCTGAGCTGTATTTTTATCTTCCCTCTGTCTCCAGATGTATTTAGAATTTTCTGTTTGTTTTGTTCTATCTGCAGTTTCTCATTGGTGAGCCTAGATGCAAATTTCATTTTATATAATTTTGTTACCTTTCTTTGGATAATTACATCTGATTTATACTTCCTAATTTCCATCCTTATGTATTTGATGTTCTTTGATAGTTCACATTGGAGACAGTTTTAGCTTTTGTGGACTATTCATATTCTTTCACAGATGAAACTCTTCCCCCTCAAGTCCAAAAAAAAAACAGAGAATCTTATGTTGCTTATGAATCTCTGGTGTCAGGAAACCCTGGTATTAATTTGAAGCTCATCTACTCAGGTGAGGTTTACCCAAAGTAGTTTCTTATTTCATAGTACTTGTAATATAGTGTAGAATGGGAGCTAAAGGCCAGGGATTCTTTGCCCTACATATTGTGCCATTATACATAATCAACAGAGGAAATCATGGGAGCTATCTCGATAAATTTCATGATTAGATGAGAAAGTACTCTTCTACACTCTCTCATACCTCTTCATATTTCCCATATTTTTCAATCTCTATTAATATGTTTAAAAGTAGATGTTTCCATTGGTCTATTTTCTAGTTATTAATTGATCCTTAATTCTACAATGCTTACTAGGCCCTTACATCTATTTTCTGTTTTTTATTTTCACTTTTATTTTATGATTCTATGATTTCAAAGAATCCAAACATCTAGCAATATTATGCATACTTAATTTTTCAGGTAGTTTCTGATATATATACCTTCATTTCTTGGTACTAAGGTATCAACCATAACAAATAAGAGTCTACTGACATTTATTGTTTGTGTCTTCATTTTAAGCTAATTATTTTGAAATGTTTTTGATAGCATATAAAGTCAAGAAGACCACATATGTTGAAGATTTCCTAATATGATTTAACAATTTTCTATTTCTTCCTGGTTTTTGTTTTATATCTGAGGTTGTGTTATCTACATGGCCCCATTGTAATGTCTCATAAATGGATTTTTTATTCTTCATAAAACATCCTTTCTGGGTCTACTATCTACAGTCTTCAAATCTAGTTTTAATAGTTTTAGATTGCTAAAATTTTTGATGATTAAATCTGATTTGTATTTCTTATTTTCCTTGTATCTGTATTTTCATGTTTGATAGGTTATGGCTCTGGATTCTGCTTGCTTTTATTTGCACACATATTAAAAATACAGTTTTAAATTATAGACTAACAACATTTAATATAATTGATATAGAAGAATTTTAATGTATCTTCTATTATGTTAAGGTTGTTAGTTTTCAAATAAAAATCATTGACTTATAAATAAAAACATCACACACATAGATTAGGTTAGCCATTCAACCAAACATTTGCCTAGTCCCAAATTCCTTTTTATTATTGGAATTGAATATATTTTGCTACTTTGTCTCAATGCCAATTTGTTTAAAATCCACTCCTTTTTATAATTTATTAACAATATCATAGCATAATAAATGGTATATGAGATAGTTTGCTTTTCTCAACTCTTCCAACTGTAATTCTCATTTTGTTTGTGATGATTTCTGTGTGGTGTGAAGGAAGCCAGGATATGTTACCTACAAGTATGCTTCTTAAATATTAGTATTATTGATTTGAGCATGGTTAAGAAGTAGCTCTCCAAGTACAATTCTCCATGAATTTTGGCAGCAGATTCTAGCCATGTGTCTAACACTAAATCAATTAAATATAGGCGGGAATTCAATGCAGGGCTATCTGCAGGAATTCTTTTCCATGGATGTTGATGAGGCAGAAGCACATTTTTGTCCTTCTACATTTATTGGTCTCAGGTTATACAACAGAGATAACCTACAAGATGAAGGTCAAACAACTAGAATGTAAGAATGTAACCCCAAAGACAACCCATGTCTCAGGCAAATATGAAGTTACCATACTTCCTTTCTTTTATCCTATGAGCAATGTCTACTTTGTTCTAGAAAGTGCTACATTTTTGGTAGCTTAAGTCAGTACACTGTCCCCTCCCACATGCTTCAGACTTACAGGCCCCTGAAGAGATAAACATCCTCTGTTCCTGTGATGTAATGCTGTCTTGCTTCTCCCAATCACTTCTCATAGAGACTTTTCTCAGCATACATATATTTATATTTGACTTGCTTATTTCCTTCAGGTTCAGACTTCACACATTTCCTCTCATTCCTTGAAAAGTTTATTCTTCAGAGCTTGGTTACTGACACTGTATCTTAACATGTCTGATAATTTGGAAATTTATCTTGAAGGTTTGATTTGCTACTTCTATCATTACTTCAGTACTTCTTTTTCTATAATATTGCGTGCATCCTTTACATCTGATACACTTCCATGTTCCTACTGTACAAAACCTAGTTAAATTATTCTCAGAACTTTTATTCAGTTCATGACTTCAATGTCAATTGTGTTGCATAGCTGTAAGGCCATTTCTCTCAGCTCATGCTGACATATGATCTTATCACATTCTCCTATCCTTATAGAGCCTAACATCCTGAAATCTCACCAGCTGACTACTAAACTACTTGATTTCAGTCTTGCACTTTGTGAACGTAGCTTCTGTGCTTTGTAGGCAATTACTGCACTGCAGTTGACCCTTCAGGTCTGCTCAGCACAGTTATTCACATGTGTTCTGTCCCAGTAGTCATTTAAAATATTAGGCAACTTGCTTCTCTGGCATTTGAGTGGATTAAAAAGGAATCCTTGGAGCATATCGGAAAGACGGAAAAAGAAAAGCAAAGTCAATATGCCGGTTTCTTGTTTTCTTCTGTTGCCTCTCTGGACTTAAAACCTTATTTAGCCTTAGTAAAACTTTCTCTGTGTGGCTTTCTTGTTTTGGTTCCAATTTATTATACAGAGATTCCAGAAAATTCTTTAATACCTACTTTCTACAGAATGTTGTGTACAGAATTAGTTTCATTATTTTCTTTTATGTAACTCATTCCCTCAGTCCTTCTTTAAGTTGATTTCAGTATCCTTTATGCTATTTCTTAGATTTTATCCTTGTGTAGAGCAACAGAATGGCTTCTAAGAATGAAGACCAAAGCTCCTTCAACTGCTTTCACAGTTACCAGTTTGTGTACAACTCAGATTTCTCATCCCATCCTCGATTTGTGTTTTCTTTTCCTTCACATTATTTCTGCTCTAGCCCTCACTGTGCTTGGTCACGGAACTTGTTGAGCAAGTTCTAGCACACTGCTTCATGAGTGACTGCTTTACTTCTCATATCTGGAATGAATTTCTAGATAACCATTAACTTTCTGCCACACATGCTTTAAAACTTTTCTCAAACAACACTCCCTCATTTCTGCATTCTCTGACACTGTTAAGTACACGAGTATTTCCCCTAATACTGCCCACAATTTCTCCTTGCTTTTTTTCATAGTAACCTCCTATGAATCATATAAAGCTTTCGTTTCGCTGTCCATTGCCTTGCCTTTCTAGTAGAAAGTTCTCTGAAAAAAAAACAGATTTCTTTTATATCATTTACAACATGTTCTCTCTAATTAAAATAATGTTTGGCATATAGGCTTCTAGAAAATTTGCTGGAATAAAAAAGTTTAATTTGGTTATTGGTGTATATAATAATTTAATATATCTACTAGACCATCTAGGACGATATGATTTTAGAGTCTTATAGTCTTATTAGATGAGGCCCAAGCCAATTTTAAACCTCTCATTAGCAATATATTTCCTTTGTTGTTGTTTTATCTGCCATAATTTTTGTGTGTAGCTCAGGATATTTTAAATGACTTAATAAATTACTAAATTACCTCTTTAACTCCAATGAAGGTGTAAGTCCTTTTCGTATGTGTGCGTGCATATGTGTGCATGTGTGTGCTTCAGCCTCCCAGTGCTGGGTTTATTATTGCTGTTCTGTGTGCTCTTGGAAGTATTTGGCCTCTGAAGAAATATATCTACTGTGCTTAGTAAAAATCAACACTATCATGATCATTAACAATGATCTTTAGCAATGACAGTCATTAACATGTTGTATCAATTTTTCATAGTTGTATAATTGATTATATTTAAAATCTTAGCTAAAATTCAATTTTATTCATTACATTATCTTTAATTGCTCTTAATTTATTTTGGTATCCAATGTTAATGAAAATTATATAAGTGACGAATATATGTTAAATTTGTAGAGCTCTTTTTTATTTACAACATCTATATACCAAAGACACCTTTTACAACAAGTAATTCCCTGACAGGCAAGATAGCTTGGATTTTACAATTAATATCCTATTTCTAAATAATATATGGTAGGCTTAGCCTAAGAATATCATTAAAAATAGGCAAACTTTTCTGGGTGTGATCGTATATGTTGTTTATCTCAGTACTCTGGAAGCAGAGGTAACCAGATCTTTGTTAGTTCCAGGCCAGCCAGGGCTACACTGTAAGACCATATCTAAGGAATATTGAGAGTGAGAAAACTAGTTTTCTCTGGGGAAGAGCAACAACTGTTTCCCAATACCAAATGGTCAGCCCTGAAAACATACATACAAGTATCATACAGACTGAGCAAGTCGCATTTGCGTATTCAATATATATATATTGGATATAAGGATAAAAGGCTATGAATTTGAAAGGGGGTTGAATGAAGTGGTTTGGAGGGGAAAGGGAAGGAGAAAATGACATGGTTATATTGTAATCTTATAACATAAAATTATTAAAACAAAACCCAACAATTTCCCTTTATATATTTATTTAATTTTCCTTTTCATAAGAATAAGGCTGCTGTCTCCTTGTCAGTTTTGAAATTCCTTTTTTATGTTCAATATTCACAGACTTTCTACAATTGTACTTGCATAAAACAAGGACTGACAACAGTAGACACCCAAGGTGATTTCATTGATGCCATTTCTGGAAAATGTAATTCCAAGTGTTACACATTACCTTTGTTTTTTGCTTTTGTCTTTTCTTCAATGGTCTTTCAAAGTTTGATTAATGTACCTGTCACCTTCCTTATTCTCCAGTAAGTCTGTAATATTAATAACTATTATTTATTTAACTGATAAGAATTATACATTTAGAAATAGTTCAGATTATTATAGCAAATAATTTTCTGTGTTTTATAGTAGTAAATAGAGAAATTATTTATATTGTTAAATTTCATGTAATTGTGTAATTTGTTCCTTTTATTTGTTTATTTGTATAACTTGTGTGGACGTCACATTTAGTCTCACTTTAATTCCATACTAAGTGTACTCATTTTAGGAATTGCACATATTACTCTCATACTATGGAGAAAATTTAGGTATCCAATAACCAGTAACAAAGCAATTTTAATACAAGTCCTAGATTATGTTCACTTTGAGTAACACACATAATGAATCCATAAATGGGAAAAATTTTAATTGTACCAGAGATGTGGGTATGAAGTTGATCTTTGGTAAGGATATTTGACTCTAGTTCTATATTAACAACTTGTCTTTGAGAAAGCATTAGTGTCATCCACAAAGGTTGCTGTAACTTTTTACCATTTCAGTTTATTCAAAATTGAACCGCATTTGTCGTTCATGTGTTCTTCCAGAATATGCTAAGTATGTCTAACATACATTTTTATTCTAGGAACAGAATCAATAGACATTATTCTAAATTATTGTTTTCAAGTGTCTAGTGAGTATGTTTGTGCCCTAACTCTCCTGTAAAGGCTGATAACAAAATGGAAAAATAATAGCTTATCTCTGGCATGATCTTAAATATTTGTGGAGTGAAAGAAGGAATAGAAATGTGTGGAATTCATTAGCAAATATATGGTTCAGATGAGGAAAAAATATATGAAGACAATGGAAGGATCTGGAAGGGAAGGAAAATAGGGGTTTGTTTGGACAAAACCCACTATATGTATAATGAAATCCTCTACACTCGACAAGCAAAATTGATGAGATATGTGTTTTCACTGTTGTTTTATGTTGTTGTGGTCCAAGTGTTTGGTTTTGTTTTGTTTTGTTTTGTATTTTTTGGAAAAGTCTTCTTAAAGAACCCAAAACTGGCCTCAAAAGAGATCCTCTGCCTCAACCTCTCCAGTGCTGGGATTACAGTCAGATTAGCATCTTGATAGGGTAGTTTGAAGATAGTATGGATACAGACTCAAAAGTAGAAACTGAAGAAGAAAATGAGAGTGAAAACATAAGAGTGATATTTAGAGACATATGATAGTGTTTGAGAAGTAATTTGCTTTGTTAAAAGGGTTATCACTGTGATGGATAATGAAGAAATCTGAGATCATGTCTAGACTTCCCATTTCAGCAACTAAAAAAATGATAATTCTATATACTAAAATATAAAATTCAAGGAAGAAAAGATGAAAAGGAATGAATACTTAAGACGGGAAAATACTCAGTGAGTAAAAGCAGTTTATATCAAGTGCAACCAATCCCTCAGAACTCACATATAGTAGAAAAAGAATACCTCTTAAAAGGTTTTCTCTGAACTGCAGCACTTCTTCCTCCCTACCCAATATACACACAAATAAATAAATGATTATTAAACTATGAATATGAATTTCTTACAAATGATGTGTAATGTCCAAGCAAAAATATGCAGCAGAGAGGTAGAGGATTATAATATTCCTCAACTTGATTTTGAACCTTCACATTCTTATTGGAAACTAATAAGAACAAAAAAATAGCACCCACAAACATACATTTGTGTACATTATGAGATAAACAAAAGAGATACATTGAAAAATGCATATCTAAAACTAAAGCAGATTCATGATGTTTTAAAGGAACAGCAAATGCACTGTGACTGTGCTAATCTCTACACTCTGGGTACTGGAGCTGGAGCATCATGAATCTGTAGTCAGCCTGGGTTATACAGTGATACCTTGTTCAAAAGCAAAATGAAGAGATAAACCCACATAGCAACATCTCTTTGATTGAAACAAAGATATCAAAAATATATATCGCAGAAACACATGTTTCTGTTCAATACAGCCTCTTCAAACAAATTGTGCTGGAAAAATGGGATGTCCACATGCAGAGAGGAAATCTGGTTCAAAAAACAAAAACAAATGTGGATAATCAAAGATTTTTATATGAGATGGCAAATCAATAATGACATTGTAAAATAGAAAATAACCAAAATGTTTCTTGAAGTCACTACAGAGTATAAACATAAGCAATGACAGTCTAAAAAGAGCTAAACTGCTTAAGAATCAGAAGAAATTACTCATGAGCAGGATTTCATTCTATTTTTAAAAATCTGCACAGAAAAATATGATTAAGAGAAGGAGGAGACAGTCAACAGAATGGGAGAAAATTATTTCCAGTTATATTGCTGGCTATGGATTGATACTCAGAATATACTAACAACTCAGAAAAATGAAGCACAAATTATCAGTTGACAAATAGGAAACTATGGCTGCATGTTACCTATTTTGGATAAAATAATGTATGTTTTTTGCCATAAGTAGCACTTAGAATAGCCATCAATGCATTTAATATGAACAAAAAATGAATTCAGAGTCAGAGAGGATGGGCTCTTTAGAGCTATTTCTGTTCTGATGCTTTAATTTCCTTTAATGGTTGTATATAAATCTAAGTCCAGGCACATAATGTCATAATTGTTGTGAAGTATAAGATGATCTTGTGTTGCTTAAAAATAAAGTTTCCTTGCTACTTTTGCAAAACACATGAAGGAAGGAAGAAAGGATAGAAAGAGACAGAAAGAAAGTAAGAAAGGCAAAGAAAAGAGAAACAAAAATGAAGCCTCTGCTGAGGTTGAGGGAATGGCATTCTTCTGAGTTTTATTTTATATATGCACCAGGATATCTGTATTGATGTTCCTTAAGGAGATTAAAAATAGACTTCCTACATGACTTATTTACAACACTGCAGGGTACATATTTCAGAAATAACAGTACAAAGTGTTGATGATACCTGCACACCATGTCCACTGAAGCAGTGTTTAGAATACTCAAAAATACATAACAAGGATATGGTGCACACAATGGAGGATTATTTGGCCATAAAGAAGAATGAAATTATTTCATTTTCTGGGAAATGGAATGGAACTACAGATCATCAGTTTAAGTGAATAAGCCAGATTTGAATGGCGAGCATTACATATATTATCGCATGTGTGGAATCTATTTATTTTATGTCATGAACAAAGTGTTGATTTAAACAGCTCTGTATCATTTTATCTTCTTCAATAAATACTTGACTTAGTCAATAAATACAGAGACTCTTCTGTTCATTATTCAGCAGTTTCATACATAGATTATATAACAAGTTTTAGTTCTTTTACCATTTATTCTGTTCCTGCTGAACAGTTCTTCCCAACAAGCCTCCTCCTAAAGTCTTCATTCTGTGTGTGACTTTTTAAGTTAATTAGATATGTTTGCATCAAAGTGGGTGAGAATTCCTCTTTTAAATTATGTAAAGTTATTTTTCAGTGTTTTCAATTTTGGATAGAGAATATAATGAAGGGACCACAGGAAAGAGGAAGCACTCAAAAATTAGGACAATTGAAGTAAAGTTTAATAAAGATGAAAATAAATGTAAGCTGGATGTAAGGAATGTATATCTGTGTAGTGTGGTGTGCAATGAGCTCACACTGAAGGCAAATAAGAGTGAGAAAATAGAAAACACTGTGGCACTCAGTCACCCTGTGTAACTATGGGGAAGAAGCTTGAATATAAGACATGAGCATGTCGACGTCACCTTTCTTCTTCATTCAAAGTAAAAACTGGATAGAACCTAGTAAAAAGCCAGAAAGTGTTCTTACTGATATAATTTGTTGAGTGCAGAATCCATAACAACCAGTCAACTAGAAAAGGTGAAGTATAGAATTTACAAATATAAAATGGATTCTAAACAATAATGTGACAGAGTGAGGAAAGATAAATGTGAAAGACAGAGCTAAGTCATTTCAGACAAAGGAGGCTCAGGCAGATTTGATTCATTAAGTTCTTGGCAAAAATTAAAGGGTTTGGATTTTTACACAGCAGTTTAAAAAAATGGGGACACGGAAGAATTTACGGTTGTTGGTCAAATTTCAACTATGGTCAATTAGCTAAAGTTTCATAGCATAAATTACACATATTATATATATATATATATATATATATATATATGTAAAAACACATATGATCTTAGCAGGGGTCACCCATTGGTAATATCATTGCTCTTTGCTTTCAGATGTGTACCTACCAGTTTAAATTCAATGGGCCTGAGTTTGACCTTTACAATTTGGAAAATATCTCGTATGTATTTTCAGCTATTTTTAATGTATCAAGTTCATTTTTGATATATAAATTTTCCTATATGCATATTTAAAATTATATATAAAAAAAATGTAAAATGACATGGAAATGAATAGGAAATTGCTGTGAAATATTCATTCAACTTTACTTGAATCTGAATGTGATGTCTCTATGGATTTAATCACCCCAAGAACAAATTAGATTTTCTTGGGCCTCCACTGCAATTACAAATCCATGATGGGATTTTTTAACTGCTTTGATCTTTTACAGACCAGCGAAGGTAGCAACAGCTATTATGTGTTCATGTTTGCAACAGCAATATCATGTCCAGAAGACATTATTTTACAGCATTCTTCTCCACCCTCTGGATCTTCCATTATTACAGCCACATTTTCTAAAATGGTTCCACTCCTTAGAGAAGAGAAAGTGATATAGATTTCAATCTATCTCTAAGTGCTCACAGTCAAATATTCTTAGCACTTTGAAAAGTAACAAGTCTGCATTTACTACCTACTGCAATAAGAAGATTCTCTAATGCAGAACAGGAGTGGCAGAAATCTATGGAAATAAACAGTATCTAGAATGTAATTTTCCAGTATGACTATAGAAAAACAAAATCAACATATTCATTTCTTTGGCTTATGACTTCTCTAGCCATGTTTTTTTTTGTTGTTGTTTGTTTTTATATCATGCTTCTAGTACTACTCATGAATTACCTCATTCAGAAGAGTCCTCAGATTTAATCAAAATAGTGTTTAGTTATCCCCATAAACAGTCTTGCCACTGTTGCACCATGGGAAGTCCCTACCTAGAAGGTTGGTACTCAGGTAGGGTCTGGTAATGGATAAGATCCTGTCATTTCTCCTACATGAGCCTGCATAGGGACTCTCCACACTAAGAAAGCTAGCCAGCAGGGAGAGCTCAGGATTGTTTTCTGTATATCCTATGATGAAAATATGTGGTCTCTTCAGTAATAAGGTCTTAAAGTCTAGTTATGATGGGAAACTATGATCAATGGCATTAGACTATATTGCCTTAGGTACTACCCGACAAATAACAAATAAGAGAGAGGAAAACTGCATGTGGCATTGAGACTTTCATTTACTATTATGTTTTCAAGGTGCAGTATTGTTTAACACTGTGAGCTACCTCTTTTCAAACTCTGAAATATATTTTACAACGTGACCCTACTATACCACTTCCTGGTCATATACCCAAAGGAATTTCCATCTTATTATAGAAATATTGCACATCCAGGCTCACTGAGGTTATATTCATAATAGCTAGGAAATTACTCAACCTAGTGGTCATCAGCTGATGAATGGACAACAAAACTGCATACATATACATAATGTAATATTAACTCACCTGTAAGTAAAAAGTGATATTGTGAAAATTGCAGGTCAAGGGATGGAACTGAAGAAAATCACACTGTCTGAGGTCACTCAGGTCCTAAATGTCAATGCTGAATGTCCTCTCTGATATGTGAATGCTAGTTCCAGTCATTTCTATGTTTATCCTAAAGTACACGTGGAAACTAGAAATGGTCCATTGCTTGATGAGGTGCATTTCGGGTGCAGGGGTAGTATCGTATAGGTGAGATGAATGTAGATAGAATACCGAGAACAGACGGGTTCATGAGGCAGGGAAATGATAGAGCAGGAGAAAGAATGGTCCAATGGAGTCTTAGATAAATGACATCTTCATGAATAGTTGCTCAAGAAACAATGATCTTGCAATTGAGTAAAAATACAAGAAGATGAAATAATAGAACTCAAGTGTTATGAAAGAACAGAGGGTGCTATGGCTTTAAGAATAGTGGGGATAAAGGTGAAGAAGGTAGAAACTGGGGACAGGCAACCAACACTAAGAATTATAGTTTTATAAAATCCTACAGTTTGTAAGCTAATTAAAATAAAAGACACAAATAGAAAATGTGTTTCAATTTAGTTGATATCAGCATATTGAAACAAAGGAAAGTGTGTGTGCATTTTTGTGTGAATGTACACCATTTTGAGCTATGTGCAGTGTAACAAACCCATTGAAGAATCTTGTATTATCCTAGGAATAAAGGGAGAATAATGTAGAGACATGAATTGTAGTTTGAAATTAGAAAACAGTATTATGTCATTTTCAGTATTTTCAAATCTGATAGATGGACATGTATCTTTAAAGATATTGGAAGTCACAAATTCATGAAATTCCTTTGTATTAAATATATCCTAAATTTTCCATACAAATTCAACAACTGCTATAAGACACCTTGTAAATAGAAGCATGAACAGAATTGTAAATCTCTTTGATCTACTGATATTTGTATACATGCACTGATTAAGATATTGATTCCAGCAATAATGAGCCAAAAATGACTCATTACAGAATTTCAAAGAATGTATTTAGAGAATTGTGTGTGTGTGTGCATGTGCGTGTGAGTGAGCATGTATGTGTGTGTTTTAAGAAGAAATTATTATAATCCTGGTGCATAATGTTTTCATGAAGTACTTAAAATCATTGACTATTTTATAGGATTTTTCTTTGTCTCAATACTTTTTGAAGATATAAAACACATATCCTGTATTTACTGGGACATTAATAGTTGCGGAATCAGAGGACGTTGTTGGATCTTTGAAAAGAAAAAAATAATCTTCGTATTGGTGGGATTATGTAAGTGATGTGCACTGTATAATACAATTTTTGTGATACAAAACAATTCAATATACTACTCAAATCACACTAATACCATTAGGAAGTGCTTAATGGGCCACATTCATATTTTGTTCTTCTATCCATTTGGCTTTGTTCTTTCCTGACCAGGCTATGAACTTACTAAAACTTTCCATTCTGTTTCTTTCTGCTCCCCCTGTAATTCTGAATAAAAACAATGAATACTATCCACAGTAGTATTGACTTACTGTTTCGTTGTTTGAAATTTTGTACTCTCAATGTTGACGACATGTCTTTGTGTTTCCTTGAACTCTTTATTCTAAGAAATCATTCCATGTCAGTCTTTGTAAGAGCACAACAGAATGCTCTGCTTTTATTCTCCTGGGATGAAAGTGTTGTTTCCCACAGTTTGCTACCACCTGCTATGGAAAATGTATTCAAGTCAGAGTCTATGTCACTGTCATGAAGTTCTCCCATCCTTTGCATGCTATTCCTTACTTCTTTGAATAATAAACATAGAAAATCTTAATGCATTATGTGGATTTTTATACTGCTGTCAGGTGAGTTTCTTATTTATACTACACTCTTCTCAGAAGCACTACTGGATGTATTTTTCATAATTTCTCAAGCTCTATGTTTTCAAATAAACCTTGCAGCCATTCATGCCTTATAATTTTTATTGTGATATTACAAGTGTATCACATGTAACTATATCTTTTAGATGATATCTCTGAAGACAAATGATTTATTTCATAAATGGAAAAGACTCAATAATGTTTCTGTTCTTGTAAAATCACTGTATTAGATAACTTGTATAGTTTGGATACAACATTTTGACTCTATTTAACAATTACTCATTTTAATTATTTTTATTTTTGAAACAAAAATATACAATATAAAAGCAATTATATTTTCATATATTAATGTTGAATGGTGAAGACGGATAAATATTTCAAGCACTAAAACTGCCTAAAGCGTTTTAAAATAAAGCTATTAATAGTTAAAATTTGAAAGTATAAATTAATTTATATGTTTTCAAGTTAACACAATTCATCAGTTCATGAACCATTACCCTTTGGAGGCTATCTGATGAACAAGGAAAATTTTATAAGCATTAGAATATATTTAAATTGACATAGGTTTAGAACATTATATTTATTTTGTAATTGGGAAATTATGTTTGTGCCTTATGAAATAAACTATATTTACCTTTTATTCAGAGATGTGAAATAAAAAAAAAACTTCTGTTAAAGACGTGGTTACTATAACTCTTTATTTTTTGAAAATTCAGGTTGTATATCCCAATTATGCGTAGCCATCTTCTGTTGGTTTGCACTCTTGGTAGTTGACTGTGTAGTAAAGGAAACCACTGAGAAAACAGTCACACCTGTAGAGAATATAAATGAAACCAAAGAAGGAAAAACATAATTTTCAATCTCTTCATTTGGTAAGAATTTTATGTTTTCCATATGTCAAAGGAGTATTATGTTGATAACTTTTAAAATAATAATAGTGAATCGGTACATTTAAAAATATGCTTCATATATTCCCGCAAGTTTTGTTACTATCATAGTAATATAATCTGTTTTAAGATTGCTGAAATTAAAAAACATGTACTTAATCTTTTATTTGTACTCTTAAAAATATTGTAGGATTTATTTTTCTCTTTTATTGGAAATAGATTCTTTTTTCATACACTATATCCTGATAACTGCTTACCCTTCCTCTACTCCTCCAAGTTCCTCCCCACCTCCCCTCCCCTTCAGATGTAGTTCTTTTCTGTCTTTCATTAGAAAACAACAGGCTTCCAGGAGATAGGAACTGAACTTGATAAAATAAAATATAAGGAGTTGAAACACAAACCATCACATTGAGGTAGAAGGCAACCCAAAAGAAGGAAAAGACCCTCCAAAGCAGGCACGATGCTCAGAAACCCACTAATTAACACACTCAGGAGTCACATAAAATTACAAAGTTAAAAGGTATATACAGAGGCCATGGTGCAGATCTTGAGTTTGCTGCTTCAGGATCTGTGAGTTCCTATGGGCTTTGCTCAGTTGTTCTCCTGTTGTCCTCCTTCCCCTAGGGCTCTTAGACTCTTTCTGACTCTTCTTCCTTGGTGTTCTCTGAGCTCTGAGGGCACAGATTTGATAGAGACATCCCATTTAGTGCTGAGTGTTACAAGGTCTCACTCTTTCTGTGTAATGTCTTTTTGTGGTTATGTGTAATGTTGTGTTTTTGGGTTCTGATTCTGTTCCTGTCTGTTGAGGGAAGAAGTTTCTCCATTGATGACGGAATAAAACACTTATCTGAGAGTATAGCAGAATGTCTTTAAGACTCATTTCATTTATACTTTCTTTTTTAGACCCAATAGTGTTTGCCATTACCGTAGGTCTCTAGTACCTGGTTCTTTGTCATTGAAGCACTGTTGGGTGTGAGTTCCATCTTGTGTAGTGAGAAGTCAAATGAGACATTGTTTACCTCTCACAAGTTCTGTGCCACCATTGCTGTAGCATATCTTGTAGAAAGAACAGATTGCAAGTCAGAGTATTTGTGATTCTGTGTGGGTTCCAGCTTCTCAATGTTCAAAGAATTGTGTGGATGTTGTTCTCAGCAATGACACCCATTTTCAGTTTTTGGAGAGAAACTCTTTGTCTAGGCAACAGCCTGAGTTTTGGGGGGATTTCCATGAGACCCTACCCTCCTTGGTCAACAACTCAACAAAATGCAATACCCATTATTTGAAATCATCGTATGAGACGAGAGATGGCAGGTTGGCATTCAAGTCTCTCTTGTTCTTAGGAGACTTCATTTGGGTTGGCTTCCACTGTACTAGGTTTTCATACAACCCTACAAATGCCCCTCAATTCCAGCTATCTCTCCCTGCATTCCCTCCCTCATTCCTGCCTCTCCTCCTCCTCACCTAATCCTCACAAATTGCATCTTCACCAGCCCCCCAAGTCAACCATAAAAATCTTTTCTTTTTTACTTTCCCAAGTAGATACACATGCCCCAGCCCCAGTCCTTTCTTCTATGTATAATCTCTCTCGATCTAAAGATTGTAGGTTGTTTAAAATTTACTTAATGACTAAAATTTACATGTAAGTAAAACATACCGTATTTATCTTCTGGGTCTGGGTTATCGTACCTAAGATGATTTCTTCTAGTTCCATCCATTTGCCTGCAAATTTCATGATGTCATTTTTTTAACAGCTGAGTAATAGTCCATTGTATCAATGTATCACATTGTCTTTATCTCTTTTTCTGTTGAGGGAATTCCAGGTTCTGTACAGTTGCTTATAATAGGACACTTTGAGCAAGTGTTCTTGTGGTAGGATAAAGCATCTTTTGGGTATATGGTAAAGGTAGAACAGCTGTATCTTAAGGTATATCTATGCCCAAATTTATGAGGAACTATCATATTGATTTTCATAGTGGCTGCACAAATTTGCACTTCCACCTGCAACTGATGTATGTTTTATTTATTCTACATCATAGTATGCCTGAGCTGTCACTTGTGTTATTAATTTTAGCAATTCTGGCAGGTGAAAAATGGAATCTCAAAGGCTCTCTAATTTGCATTTACTAAATGACAAAGGATGTTGAACATATCTTCCTCATCCTTATGAATTTCCTTTATTAGAATTCTCTGTATAGACCTGTACCCCATTTTCCATAAGATCTTTTGGATTTTGATAGCTATTTTCTTGAATTCTTTATAGATTTTTGGTATTAGTTCTCTAGCAGATGTGGAGTTGTTAATATATATATAATCTTGTCCCATTCTTTAGGCTGTCATATTGTCTGAATGATGGTGTCCTCTGCCTTAAATAATGTTTTCGGTTTCATGAAGTCATATTTTTAATTGTTTATCTTCGTGCCTACACTATTGGTGCTCTTTTCAAAAGGTCTTGTCCTACGTCAATGAGATCCAGGGTATGGCCGTCTTCGTCTTCTGCTGGGTTCAGTGTATCTGGTTTTCTGCTCAAGTTTTTGACCCAGTTGGAGTTGAGTTTTTTGCAGGGTGATAACACTGGGTCTATTTGCATTAGTATACATGCAGACATCCAATTTGACCGGCACCATTTGTTGTAGATACTGTCTTTTTATCAGTGTATGTTTCTGGCTTCTTAATCAAAAATCAGGTGTCAGTAATTGTGTGGATTTATGTCTGTGTCTTCAAATCAATTCCATTTGATGCATGTGTATATTTTTTCTACCAATGCCATGTGATTTTTATTACTATACCTCTGCAGTACAACTTGAAATTGGGAATGGCAAGAGATATGCAGTAATTCTTTTATTAATCTTGATTGTTTTATATTCTGGATTCTGAATTCTTGTTTTTGTTTTTGTTTCTGTGTGTGTGTGTGTGTGTGTGTGTGTGTGTGTGTGTGTGTGTGTGTGTGACTTTCTAAAAATCTGAAAATTGTCCTTTCAAGGTCTGTGAAGAATTGTGTTACAATTAATTTTAATGGGGATTGCATTGAATTTGTAGATTGCTTTTAGTAAATGGTCATTTTATTATGTTAATTAATAAATTAATCCTACTGACACATGATCATGTTAGATCATTCTATCTTCTGAGATCTTCCTTAATTTCCTTCTTCATAGAGTTGAAGTGTTTATCATGCCAGTCTTCTGCTTGCTTGGATAGAGTTAGCCCCAAGGCTTTTTATTTTTATTCATAATTATTTTGAAGGGTATTGTTTCTCTGATTTCATTCTGAGTCTGTTTTCATTTGTATACCCGATAGGTACTGATTTTTCTGAGTTAATTTTTTATCCCTCTATTTTTCTGAAAGTATTTCTAAGCTGTAGGAGTTCCCAACCAGAATATTTAGGGTCTAAATTTGATTTTGTCTATAATCTTGTTGTAAATACTGCACATTATCTTCAGGTATGTCCATTGTATCCCTAATCTACTTACCATGAATAGTTTTGAATTTTGTCAAAGGCCTTTTCTGCATATAAAGAGATGGCAAAGTTTTATTTTTTCTTTCCTTTTTTTATATGGTGGGTTTCATTTATGTTTTTTTTTCATATAATGAATGAGCCCTGCATCTCTGGGATTCAGCCTACTTGATCATAGTGGAGGATCCTTTTGGTGCGTTAAAGGGCTTGTAAATTATTGAATATTTTTGCATTTGTGACCAAAAGGAAAGCTGTTTTGTAATTCTCTCTCTTTTGAGTCTTTATGTGGGTTGGGTATCAGGGAAACTGTGTCCTCATTAAAGAATTGGGCAATATTATGTTTCTTTTTGAAGAATAATTTGAGTAGTATTGGCATTAAGTCTTCTTCAAAAGTCTGGTAGAAGTCTGTGCCCAAACCACCTGGGCTTGCTTTTATCTATCTATCTATCTATCTATCTATCTATCTATCTATCTATGTATCTATTTATTTTTGTAGGACTTTCAAGGACTGCGTTTATTTCGCTAGGGGTTAAATGTCTATTCATATTGCACATCTGAAAATCATCAATTTCCTTAAGAGTTCCAAATAT
Organism: Cricetomys ansorgei; assembly: GCA_026225945.1. Lineage (NCBI taxonomy): Eukaryota > Metazoa > Chordata > Mammalia > Rodentia > Nesomyidae > Cricetomys > Cricetomys ansorgei. Next base: position 52,676 of record JAMJFZ010001360.1, on the reverse strand, counting down.
TGTGGAGTACATGTTTTTAAGGTATATACTTGGGAATCTCTAGATTTCCTTGATGTCTATTGTTATGTCTTCTGTTTTGTTCAAGATTTTGCGAATTTGAATATTTTGCTAGATTTGGATAAGAGATTGTCTATTTTGTTGATTTTCTCAAAGAACCAACTCTTTGTTTCTTTGATTCATTTGTATTGTTCTTTTCATCTCTCCTTTACGGATTTTAGCCTTGAGTTTTTTCTTGCAATCTAATTGTCTTGGGTGTGATTTCTTCCTTTTGTTCTGGAGCTCTCAGGAATGATATCAATTTGCTAGTATCAGATTTCCATAATTACTTTTTATGTAGGTGCTTAGTACTATGAACTTGCCTCTTAGAACCACTTTCATTGTGTTCTGTAAGTTGGGCTATGATATATAACCATTAGAAAGACTTTAATATCTTCATTTCTGTCTTGATACATTTTCATATAGATTTGTTCAGTTTCCTTGAGATTGCAAGCATTCTGTTTTTTCTGCTGTTGATAACCAGCTTTAATTGCTGCTAGTCTGATATGACACCTGGAGTTATTTCAATTTCTTGAACCCACTGAGACTTGCTTTGTGTCCCAGTTATATGACCAATTTTGGAGAATGTTCCATGAGTTTTTGAGAAGAACATCTGTTTTTTCATGTTTGGAAGAAATGTTCTGCAAATATCTGTTAGATCCATTTGGTTTATGAAGTCTATTAGTTCAAGTATTTACTTGTTTATGTTTTGTCTGGATGGCCTATCTGCTAGTGAGAGATGAGTATTGAAATCTCCCACCATTAGTGTGTGAGTGTCAATATGTGATTTAAGCTGTAGTAGTATTTCTTTACAAACTCAGATGCTCTTGTGTTTGGGGCACAGATGTTAAAATTGAATATTTACATTGGTGGATTTTTCCTTTGATGAGTATGTAATGTCTTTCCCTATCCCTCTGATTGTTTTTGCTTTGAAGTCTATTTGGTTACATATTAAGATGGTTACACCAACTTTCTTCTTATGTCCCTTTATATCTACTATTCTTAGGTTTGATTTTTTCATAATTTCCCAGATTCCCTGTTTGTTTTGATGTTTTGTGTCAGGAGATTTGTCTGTTTGTTTAGGTTTACTATTTTTTTGATAGATGATTCCATTTTTTCTATCTTATCTTCAATGCCTGAGATTCTTTTTTGTTTCTCTTATATTCTGTTGGTGAAGCTTGGCTCTGTAGTTTCTGTCCAAATTCTTAAAATTTTTCATTTTCAGATTTCCTCAGTTTGAGTATTTTTTGTTGATTCTATTTTCAAATCCTGTCCTTTGAAGTTTCATTCTCTCCACTATTTGTATTTTCCTGTATTTATTTAAGGGATTTATTCATTTCTTCTTTAAGGACTACTATCATATACATAATGGCTTTTTTAATGTTGCTTTCTTTCCTTCAGCTATGCTGAAATATTCATAGCATAATATGTTAAGATAGCTGTGCCCTAGTGAAGAAATATTGTTCTGGATATTACTGTTTCTGTTTTTACACTGATGTTTAAACATCTGGGATTGGGATGATTATAGGTCTAGGTGGTGATTTGTTTTTATTGGATGGGTGGGTTGTTCCTTGTTTTCTGTTTTCTCTCTGGATATTTGGGGAGTGTGATGTCCATATGTTGCCTAGTAGGAAATTGTCTTCAGGCCTAAAAATTATGGCCAATGGTGGTTCCAGGTAAATGTGATTCTGGATACTGAGAGTAGACACTTAGGGATGGGGATAGGTTAGGTGTCTGATGGGGTTCACAGAAGGTTGGAGAGCAACATGTTCAACTAGAATTTGCTTATTTTGTCTCTGTGGACTCGGAGGAGATAGTGAAGAGAGGTGGCTCCTGAAGTTATGCAATAGCAATGGGATGAGACAGGGAGAGAAAGAAAGAGGAAGAGCTACAGGTAATGTATTTGCTAACTTAGTAGTAAGTGGCTATGGGAGTAAGTGATGTGAGATCACACATCTCTATGTTTTACCTTTACCAGAATTTAATTGACAGTGTTTGATCACCAAAATCTATTGCCTGTTTTCCCTTTGTTTTTCAGTTCATAATTAATTGCATTTATTTCTGGTGAGGAAATACTTCCATTTGAATATAGAATATGTATAAATTGACATAACTTTTCTCAAGTTAAAATGTGCGTGTAAAGAAATTTTATTTTTTCATGTTTTATTATAATATGTTATGTTTTACAAATACTAGATAAAATGATGATTTTATAACAAGAACAAATAAGATGTTTTTGTCTTCTGCTTCCTTCTGTGTGTGAAGTGATAACCTTAATGTGACTGCCATGAAAGGGTGGCTCCATCTGTGATCCAAGAGGCAAAAGAAAGTATGAAAAAGGAATTATACATTGTGCTCACACTCCCTAAACCAAACAATATAAAATATAAATATATAAAAACATATAAACTAGTTTTATGTGAAAATTGACTGGCTCTTTTTGGTTTAAATCTGTAGGACTGGAGAACCGTTGAGGATCTGAGTTACAAAAACAGCACTCTATCCTTTGAAGAGTTCATGAGATGTCTTGCTGGGCTATAATTTCAGAAAAGAAAAAAAATAAGATACCTAAAGCAACAGAATAGTATCTATGTGGATTTTTATTTTCATAATAAAGAATACCCTTTTGAAACATTTCAATCATGTTTTATGGTTAGGAATTCCTTTTCTTAGTTTTATTGTACAGAGGATGTGCCTTCCATAGCTTATGCATGGGCAACTCTCAGGGGTCAGGTTTTTTATACCACCTTGTGGACTATGGGGACGGAGCTCAGGTTGGAGCTCTGTGCACAAACACCCTTACCCACTAAACCTTTTGCCAGCACATGGTTAATATTTTAAAATACTATCTCATATGTATAATGAAGATTTTAGTATGAATTGGTTGCAGTTTACTAAATTATATCGTTTAAAATATTCTCAAACACAAATATTGTTGGAATATTTGTATAGTTATATAATATTAAAAATAACATTCACAATATCTTTGAATATAAATTTAGTATGTGTTAGTGCTTTAATGGAACATTAAATCTACACTTGCTCCTCTCTCTTTCTCTCTTTCAAAGAGAAACAAGATTTCTAATAAAAAATATAGGTTGGGTTGTAGAGTGAAATCTTAAACTTGCTTTCTGATACAGAATAACATAGCTTCTGGTTCACAAATTAACTCATAGGGCAATAACAAAGAAGAAGGAAGCAGTGTAAATAAAAATTCAGCAGCTTTCTGGCTTAAAACAAACTTCACTACAATCAAAATAATAGCAGGAAAATATACCAGGATTGGATGACACTTAGTAAGTAATTGCTGTTTTCTAAAAGAAATCAGCCAGGTGAGGAATGCAGCACACCTTGCCACTCATGTTTGTGGACCTATATTTGAATCATAAGAATCTATATAAACTTGAAATAGCACCATGCCTCTGTAGACTTAGTATTCTTATTCTGAGATGCAAGCTTGAGACAGAAGAATATTTGGAAGCCTGGCACATGCATTGGTGACATAAAAGAGACCCTGTGTCAATCAAAGAGGAAGGCAAGGATCAACATCTGAGGTTATCCTTTGACATCATGTTTACATGTGTAGAATATATAAAAATACAAATACATGCGAAAAGCTTTTGTTTGTTTTTTTCTGTTGGAAGTGTATCTCAGGGGATAACATGATACCAAATGGATAGCACAAAGTCACACTACATTAAAGAATCTCTGCAAAAGACTTCTTGGGGGTGGGGGTATAGAGAGTCACTGCCTTTGGGCCAAGACACATGGAGGCAGTGGCAGGCTGGCCATGATGACACACTTTAAATGGGAGTATTGAGCATGTACTTAGGAAACAAGTCATCTTGAACATTAGTGACGATGGGGATGTTACCTCATTGAGTCATTGAAGGTGGGGTCGGGGTGGGGAATGAGAGAGCTCTTTCAGCAGTTCTTAATATGCCCAAAATTCTCTCCCTTTTGTTTATTGTCAAAGACAAGGATACAGGAAGGAATGACTGGTGAACTAAGAGTGGGAAAATTGTGCTCTTTAGACTACTTCCTGCTGTTTGAGGACATCCATATATATATTGGGAACAGTGTTGATCATTACTATGAAGACGTATTTGGGAGTCATAAGTCTCCAGTTTTGTGCCTAAGCATTTGTTCTGTAACAGCTGATTAATGGTTTGATTAGAAATCTTTTGAATTTTTTGTTGAAGAAATTTAGATAAAAATTAGTAAAAGCAGGAAAATGAGAAAGCTGGTGACAGGAAGGGTAGTATCTGATTCCATATGTGATACCCAAAGACCCAGAGATTGAGGACACAGAGGTGTTCCTTGCCTTTTAGAAGGTTTGTTCGTTGACAGTACTTATCTGGATTATGTTTGACCTATGTAGGTTGGATCATAGTCTCATGACTCCATGAAGCTTACAAGTTTTTTTTACCTTCATAAAAAAAAGACAAAAGTTTTAGATATGTTAGGATACATAGATATACAGATGTTTAGATATATCAGGTCTATTTGTAATGTATTGAAGTCCACATTGTAGAGAGAGAGCAGTGGACTCGCATCTTTGAGTCATGGTAAATCTTGGAAATCCAAAAGTGATTCTGGGTTAATAGCACATACACATTTTCCAGAGGGCTGAATACGTAGATTGGATGAGATTTGTTTGGCATTTTGAGAAACATTTTCATGTCTATACTTAGAAGACAACCAAAAGAAATTTTAAATTGTTTCTTGTGACTATGGTAACATTAGCAGTGCTTTTCCAGAACTAAATTAAGTGCTTATCAGAAATCCACTGATTAATGTTGTAATTCTTAACTTGAGTATAACAGTAGCAAATAGAAAATCTGAAACATTTTTATTCTTCATATACCTTAAATCACTTTCTTAGTCGCTTACATCTTACTTAACCTTCCGTATTCTCAGAGAAAACCTTCTTAGACCTAACAACTTGAATTTACACAATGTAAAACACTTTCTTAGACCCTCACAACTTACTTAAAACACTTCCTTAGATCCTCAGAACTTACATTAACTTTAAACTTTTTCATTCCACTCATTTATTGTGAGACACAGGTGCAGTAAGGCAAACTCCTATGAATACCGGAATAGCGAAGCAAAAGTTACTTTTAAACCTATTTTTGGAGTCTTGGTAACACTGAAAACTATTTGTCTTTGCTTTCTACATATATTTGGAAATGTCCAAAGGCTAATCATGTGTTGAAGCTGGTTTCTGGGTACCACAACGCCCCTTTGGTTTAAATACAGTAGGTGTTCAGCTGCTCCACACCTGGTAGATGATTACTGCCTTAAAACTGACAGATTTCCTTTTAGTCTAGTCATCAAGCCATCAAAGATCTGAGAAGGATAAATTGTAGATCCACAACTGGTAGCTTGAACATGAAGGGCTCTCCGTAGGCTCCTGCACTTGAGAGCTTGGCTCCCAGCTAGACTCACTGTTTTGGAAGACTGTGGAATCTTTTGAGTTTTTGTAAAGGTGTGTTTATTTTATGTTTATGAGGGTTTTGCCTGCATATTTGTCTGTGTACCACATGTGTTTCTCATGCCCACAGAGGAAAGAACAGGTTGTCAGGTCCACTTGAATTAGAATTATGGACGGTTTTGTGCCACCATGGGATTGCTCCAGGAACCCAGAAAATGAGCTACGTGGCTTCATTGGTGGTGGGAGCATCATGAGGCCTGGGCTGCTGGCTGCCTGCTCCTGGCCCAGAAATGGTGCTGCACCACCATCTGTTCTTCAAGCAAACCTGGTCTTTGCAGCAGTATAAGCCTTCCCACTGCCTGCTGCCTCTTGGAGCTACTGTTTTTCTCCATAGCTACCCTGCTGGGGAACCCAGGCCTCCATCCCCTGTGGTCACCATGAACACAAATGGTGCTAAGCTCAACTATGAGGCTTGACACATTTGTCCTTTTGGGAGTCTGGCCCAGCAAGGCTGGGGACCTCTGAGGTTTGGGACACTCTGTAGAAAATCTCCCACTGGGACTAACATGAACTCCACTAGTGGACAGCTATGGGTACCCCAACCTGGTTGAGTGGTGCAGAAATAGCCCCAACTAATACATGTGGTCCCCAGATGGACCTCTGGAGCCCACACACAGACTATTCAAATAGGGTGTAAAATATGCCCTACCAATCCTAGGCCACCCCGAAGATTTCCATACCCCCGCATATACTATAGAAAGAGCTGCATTCTGCTCAGTTCTTGATGCATCTTCAGCAGTTGCTTTCCTCCTGAGTAATGGCAGTCCTGCCTAATAATAAATAATAATAATAATAATAATAATAATAATAATAATAATAATAATACCCTTTGTGATATTTGCTGCATAAAGCTGTCATTGGTTTCAAGTAAAGAAGTGTCAAACTAAGAAGCAAAGAACAGCTTAGCTGGGGATATTTCCCCTCAGAGCTGTAATACTTGGGAAACTTCTTCCCTAAGAACAGATCACCATGGAGCTCATCACTGTAGCACTGTAACACTCCAGCTCTACAAAGAATGCCTTCATACCTCAGAGCTATGTAGTCCCTGGACTCCCCATTGCCAGGGTACTTTATACTCATTGCTGTGTGGTCCCTAGGCTCCCTACTGCCCTGATATCTTTCCATTGGGATCACCTTCCCCTCTTCAGAGCTGTGTGGTTCCCCAGAAACAGACCACCAGGCACCTTTTCCTCTCAGAGCTGTTAGCACTTCTCTCAAGGACAATTTCCCACATCAGAACTATGAGGCTCCTAGGCTCCTGAAAGCAAAGACACATTTTCATCTCTGGCCTAGTTGGAAAAAACAAAAACAACAAAAAAAAAACTGACAGTGTCCAGTGTTTATTGGTTTGGTTTTTGTTGTCTTTTCCCTTGTATGAGTTTCTGTGCTCCCATTGATATTTTCTAGTTACAGGTGGACATCAGTATAAGATAAAGCTAGGGAGAAAATGAAGGAACAGGTAAAGCTGCAGCAGCACATGCTATTTGCAATTATGTCTCTGGGTCTGTCCTCCATCTATAGCCAGGACTCTCACTGAAGCTCTGGGTGCTGTTACTCCCAAACAGCTGGGCTGGAGAGGTGTATGCACTGCCATAAAAACATCATCCTAAAGATAGGGTTAGGATTAGGTTAGGATTACGGGGTGCAGACACCCTCCCCAATAACATGCCACCATAGGTGGTTTTATTCACCCACCCTCACCCAGGTCCAAATCCTCCAGTGAGATCATGACTCCAAACATAGTAGAACATGAGAACCAACTCTTGAAAGGTTTTCCTCTGATCTGTATATGCACACACCCACCCCAACACCCACACAACCCAAACACAAGAATAAGAAATTGGTAAAGGTCGTTATGTTCTCCAATATGACATTTCTTCAGAGTACACATTAGGAACCAGAAATGTATGCTTAGTGTTACTGTATTCCTCCCAATATTTCTAAAATCTACCATTTTTCACTTCTTCTGTTGATACTGTGATTCAAGTCACCATTGATTATTATCAGAATCACTCCTATTTTCAGTCACACAAGTATTTTTGTGAAAACTGAAGTTTCAGTTTAAACAAGTATAATTGTCTCTATACTTAAACTAAAAAGTTGATCTTTCCACTTAATTTATAATTAGAGTTTGAAAGATTACTCCCTCATCTAGCTTCTAATATCATCGTTCATTCCAAGCATACTGTTTATGGTTCCCATTCATTTAACATGTCAACATTTTTTAACGTGAGAAATTTTATTTTTTTCCTTGATTTTGAACATATTTCCAAATCTTTTGGTCTTGTAATCTAATACACACCAATTCATTTGTATTTGTGCTTACACATATGGGTTTATTATATGTCTTCAAGTCTTACTGATTCATGCACTTTACATATGTTTCTTATATATTCTCTTTGTTTCCTTAATGTACTCTCTACTAGATCTTTTCCTAAGGGTTAGTGTCTATTAAGTTTTGTCTGAAAATTATTTGTATAAAACTACATTAAGTACTTGGAAGCTGGACTACAAATATGGTTTGAAAAACTAAATACCGCCACCTGGTGGAACAAAGACATTACATTAGTGTCTAGAAGGTATTTCTTGAATTTTATTTTCACCTTCCATTGTTAGTATCTTCAATGGTATAATAATTTTAAATAAATTGGATGAGATAATCAGTAAGCAAAAGAAAAAGTATTCATTTAAGATACCAATGAACATTTTGGAGTGTGTCTAATTAGATCAAGTTATATTCTAACAAAATTTCCAATACCAATTATTTTTGCTCATGAGGCTTGTTAAGAAAATGTGCAAAGCTAAGGAGCTAGTTTCTTCTTGGACAATTATGCAAAGCAATTTCCTTATATGGGATGTTATCATTTTATATTGTAGTCTCAAATAAATGAGACCTATCCATGTAATCCAGATCTGGTCACATGGATGAAAAAAAATCACCTTTCTAATTAATTATGCTTTTGTTAATGCTATGTAAACTTCTCTGACTATTGGAATTCATTTGTGTTTGAAATTTAGAAGCCTATACTTTCTTTCTTTTCTTTTTCTTTTTTCTTCTTCCCTTTTTCTTTCTCTTTGGGTGAAAAAACAAAAGACTTTGCCATCAGCAGGGTTGAAACTGGAATCCAGCATCAGCAGAAGCCTGTAGTATTCAACTGAGGGTCCTCTCCCTCTGGTCTGGCTTTTCTATTTTTTAAAGACTAAGGTATGTCCCAAGAGAGAAGTTGTCAAAATGTGAAGTGTTTCCAGGCAACAGCCTCAGTCTTTCTATCTTTTTATTTTGCTGAATGTTGGCCTTCTCTAGGGAGGGAGGGTACTGCAGTATTTGATAAATCTTGAATTAGATCAAAATGAAGAATGTGTCTTTCTATATGGCCTTTGTAATAAGAGGTGCTCACCAAAATGAATGCTTGAAGTGCTAATCAGCCTCATTATCTCCTAGTTAAAATCCTTTAAAACAGTTGTTCTCAACCTTCCTAATGCTGCATGTGACCCCTTAATACATTTCCTCATGTTGTGGTGACCTCAAAACCATAAAATTATTTTCATTGCTACTTCATTTCTATAATTTTGCCACTGTTATGAATCATGATATAAATATCTGATATGCAAGCAGATAGTCTTAAATGACCACCAGAAGTAGCCATTTGATTTCCAAAGTGGTCACAACCCACATATTGAGAATTGTTGCTTCAAATGCTTAGTAATTAAAAAATTCCTTACAGGGTTATTCACAAACTAATCTTTATACATCATTCCTGGATAGTCCTTATTCAGTTCCTCATTCATTTCTCTTTCCTAAAACACTCACTCACATGCATACCCACACACAGGTATGCACACATGGATGAACATACAATCTTCAAGCACAAGACTACAAGGACTATGTGCCATTGGCCACATCAACACACTGTATACACTTTGATGACTTTTAGTCTGTTCTTTTTGTCTATCACAGAAACAAGTCGTTTAGTTGGCACACAGTTCTCGAAGTTTAGGAATGTGATATTGATTCCTACTCAGCCCTGAGCTTGGCTTTGGTAACGGGCCTTGCTGGATGCAGTCACATGAGAGATACATGATCAAAGGGCAAGATTACACAGTAAACAGAAAATATGGAAATGCAAGGGTCTGACATTATACAGCTTCTTTTTGTGGAAATAATTGAGTTCCATGATCTCTTGAATACTGAGACAGGATCAAGCTTCCAACACATGAATTTTGAGGGACAGGCTTAAGCCATATCCATAACTAAATTATAACAACTAAAAATTCCTATATTGTTCCAGAGAACTCTCATAATCTTTAAAGATTTTGCTCAAATGATACTTCTGGATGCCCATATTTTCCTGAATATTTTCATGTGAATAGTACTCTTTTTTCTCTAAGAAGCTCATAAACATTCTCTAGATACTTTACCCAAATTGTTTCCTTGGACCTGTTTATTATACTGTGTCTCATGAGAGCAGAGGCTATAGATTCTATCTTTAAATCTAGTTGATTATTATTTTTTGTAATTATTTGATCCCCACTAAATCTTATAAAAGTGATTGTTAAAAGCATCAATAATAGGTAGATGTTGATATTCAAGCTATAATAGACAATTTCCTTTATTTAATAAGGGCTCCAACCTACCCCCAAGTCTCCATAGTCATGCATTAGGGCAGCCAAAAGGTGCAATTCTCATCAGTAGGGTGCAACTGGACAAGTTATATGACATATCTTGCCACTTCCTTATCAGGGAAGTACTTGTTAATTGTCTTGTCATTCCTGTTTCTACCACCTGGGACTGGGTGCCAGCTGGTCAAGTCCCCCTACATTTAGTGACGAGAGTAATGGTGGCTGGTCAGCACTGACATCTGGAACCTGCACCGCCCTGGGGACCAGAGCTGCCAGTCCACATTGCTCCAGATTTCCATGTCAAAGAAAATCAATCCTGTCATTCAAGCCACTGTGTTTTGGGGTGTTTCTTATGACACATTGGTATACATTCTGATATGTTTTCAAAGGCCAATCTTATTCTGTGGCATTTAAAATTTATTGTCAGCTCTCCACTTGGAAATTATTTTCCTTCTGGATTAAGCAGTAGGATACAACCTAAAAACAGATTCCGCAAAACACTGAAGTATTATTTCTATAACGAGCTTTAAAGAAAAATGTAAAATTTCTACTAATTGTCTACAGAGTTCAAATCATCACAACAGTAAATAGAAAAGCTCCATATAATCTTCAAAAATATTCTCATTTCTGAAGACACTCTCTTGCTCTTAGCTTCTGCATCTCTTTCTACACTCTTTACTTTCTTTCCTTATGTACTCTTTCTTACCTGACTTCAAACTCAATCTTGTCCCATAATTTAGGAAAAATCTTGACTTTAGATGTGTGGGAAGGAAAGACAACCATGAGCCATGTTAAGTTATATTTGACTAGATTGTCATCTCAGTGATGGGAAAAGTAAGTGCAGTCAGGATGTTACCTTTAAGAAATTAAATCGCCTATGAAAATGTAATTATTATTTCTAAAATGACACAATAGTGTGAACAATATTGCTTAATATAATTCAATTGTCTATGTAAAGACTAGTAATAAACTGTAGTGATTTAGTTCCAATTCCATGGACTTCTAAAATGTGTGCAGTATGGTTGGTGAGAATGTATACCAAGGTATATGGATTGGACTAAGATCTCCATGGCATTTGACTCTATGAAAAAATCTCCCATTGTCTCTAAGTACGAGAGCTATGCTGTGGGAGGAAGATAGCTTATTATTCAATGACATGAAGACTGAATCTCCTAGTGATTTTCAAAACATTACAGGGCTTACATAGAGCCATGCCACATCCTGTCTTCTGGGAAATTCTTCTCCATTTTGTCATGAGAGTTCCTTTCTCAGCAATTCCTTTTGAAAGCCCTAGCTGAAGTGAAGAAAAATAGAGTGATACACCACTCATCTATCTACCTAGAACTACCTAGAATTTTGTTAGGAAATAACTTCCATGTTGTTCTTCATGTTTCTTTATCTTTCAGAACCATTAAATTGTTCTAATTTTAATTTAGAGCTATCATACCTTTTCTAATGAGATGAGAAATATTCCATTTCTTTCAGTAATCCACAATTTGAAATTATGTGATAAGAGGATCTTATTGCTATTTTAATTTACAGTAATTATATTCTGTCTAGTGAAAAGAGAAATATTTTACCAATTTTCTCACTAATCTGTAACCTGGAATTATATTTCACCTGAATCTAATTGCTTCTCAACTGCAGTAGCATGTTTCATTTTCTTCAGAATAAGTTGATTTCCTTTCTGATGTAACTTTGCACAACAGCAGAAGTAGAAAGACACAGAACTGCCATTGCCTCAGTTGTACATGGATAGGATTGGTCATGTCAGCAGCCTCACTAAGATATTCAGTCAATCAACACCCACCTAGTGGTCTGATGACGTTTTCAATAGTCTTTTAGGTGCTGTTGAAGCCTATTTGGAGCATGTATATTTGTCTACTCTCTTTAACAATGATGAAAGAAATATTTCACAATTTATAATAACTTATGTAACAAATTAGTATTTAAGAAGTACAAATATTCCTGTAAGCCAAGTTAAATTCTCTCTAAACTGACAAATTTATTACTTACTTAGAAAGAGGAACCAGTGTATAAGGTAAAATTTGGTGACAATTTTCTTAATATTAAAACAATAACCATGCTGAACGTGTCTCAGAAACCCTTACACATTTGGGATATTTCTGTTCTTTCCGATTACTATTATCATTAAAAGAAACAACAACAACAAAACCCACACACACAAATAACCACGGTAACAAAGACAGTTAATAACACTGTGAGATATTTTTCATACTATCCTATCAAAAGTTATACTACACATATGATCCCCTGTTATGAAATTAAAATTTAATGGTAATGACAGAAGTTTCCACTTGAGGACCTTTATGGACTGAGGAGTCCCATGATATCCAGTTGCACGTTCCTCCTGGAAGCTTTGGATCCAGTCTACTCTCTCTTCTGTGGCTTACTTAGGAATTGTCACTTGGCAAAGCTCCCCTGTGTTCATCAGTTCTAGGAGTAAAGCTAGCACACGGTACTTGACATTTTCAAATGGCCCTGAGTTAATCTTCTCATCTACTCAAAGGATGTAGGGACTTCTGTTTCACTCCTGGCAGAAATCTGCCTCTGGTCCTCTTGAGAACCCCCACTCTGGGAGCAGAGTCACATCCTCTCTGTTGGTTCCTTCTTCCTCCCGACCTCTGAGGCTGTTTCTTAGACTAGTTTAAACATCTTGGAGTGACAAATAGGTCAAGATGGAAAGGGTGATTCCTTTATAATGGTGTATCACTTCCAGACAGTGTAGAGGAAAGTCTGAATCTTTAATATACCAGAGTCTGGAGGAAGTGCCCCAGTATATAGCATTATTTTCTGATTTCATGCAAATGTGTGTTTCTGAGAAAATAGATGATCATCCCAATGGAGACATAAATGTCTTAGTAGTAGATTTTCCCATAATAGATTACACCATTTATATGACTAATAATATAGTAACACTCTGGGCAATATATTTATTTGGTATCTAAAAAAATAAAAATAAAAATACGGGGTTTGGGGAGATGACATAGTGGAATATTTAGTAATTTCTCTTCACCTGCCTTAGTCCTTAGATATAGTGAATGTTTTAGTAAATCCTTTGCATCAGGCTTTGTAGTGAAACGATTTCGTAAATCCACTGTGTCTGGCTTAATCATCAGATATTAAGAAACTTTTATCGCCTTGTTTGGGCCTTAAAGATGTGTGATACACTGTGATGTATACACTTGTTCTGAGGGAATCTGCAACTCTGCTAACCTTGGTCATAAGATATTCAAGGCATACCTGAAAGTTTTACAATTTGGATCACAATGATCAAAAGAGACTCAGGATTTCATGGGTTATTTACTCCTTCAAACAAGTAGGGCAAAATCTTTGGTTTATGGAACTTTGTTGATCTCTAATTGGTTTTTGTGTAGAAACCAAGTAAATATGCTTGGAAAGAGCAAGCCAGTGTCATTCTCCAGAAGGCTGACCCTTCCATTCCTTCCAGGCTTTGATTCCTGATGTATTTCTCTTTCTCCTGCAGCACCAGAAAAGATGGCTTTCTAAGTAAAGTGCTTGGCATGCATGCATGGGGACCAAAGTTCCAAGGTCAGATCCCAAGCACCTGTCAAAAGAAAATAAGAAAGCCAGAACTTGGGGAATGTATATACAGTTGTAGTATGGACAGTAGAGGCAGGAAAATCCTTGGGGCTTGACCAGGCAGTCTTCCAGCAAAATTAGTAAGCTTCAGCTTCAATGAGAGTCCTGTTTCAGAAAATAAGTTGGAAAGCGATAGAGAAAGACCTCTGGCTTCGACATGCACATGTATACTTATACTTAAGCACAGACACACATGAATTTGGACATATCTTAAAGTTACTTTAGCATAGACATTGATGCTATCAGTTTTACTTTTATCATATTTGGCCTATGAATGCCATTTATGAGCAACATGTTTGATAAAGAAATTAAAAGGATGACAGTCAGATACAATACTTAGGGTCAAAGGAATTGTGAGTCTAGAAATCAATTAGAAAGTATTTTAGAAAAACTGCTCTTTTCTAAAAGAGTTTCAGCATCCATGATCACAGATACTATGTTACTTTTCTTGTTTACACAAAATGTTTATGGAAACATTTTTATTTTTATACAATTGTTTATGCAAAAATTTTGTACAAATGTTTATACAATGGTTCATAGAAAAAATTTGTATAAATGTTTATACAATTGTTTGTACAAATTTCTAATTATAGCCCCAATACAGAAATAAGACTTACCATGCTCCCCTCTCAGAAATGAAAATTTAGACATTACTACTTCTTTGTCTAGGGATAGCTCTTAAATGACATTGATGGTTACATACAATGTAAACATAAGTGCTTCCATGGATAAAACTGAAGTTAAATATTTGAGCATCTCCATAGTCATTTGCTTAGAATCAACTTGAGAAGCAAAATTGGTACCTCAAAAGATTGATTATCTTTAAAGCTGTGAATATAGGTTGGTAAAGCATGCCTTTGGAAATTTTGGTCATTTTATGTTTCTTCTGAGTTGTACAGATAGCTGTTTCCCTAGACAATGATAGACATTTTTGAAAGTGTTCATCTGAATCTTGACAAAATATTAAAAATAGATGCTCTGAAATTTTATGTAGAGGAATGGCTCTGTGTGAAAGCTAGTATCCACAGTCCATAGGCTACATTCAGAGGCTTGTGTGGTCTTAATGGAAATACTGGGATTAAAGGTGTTTGCTACCATTGCTTTGTGAATACTGGAATAAAATTGTTTCTACATTTCATCCAGACTACACTGGCATCAGAATTCAGCCCCTGGATTGTGGATAATAGCTTTCACACAGGGCCATTCTTGTACAATTTTAAAAGAGATAAAATATATCATCCCACTTGAAGTAACATATTGCACCTGAGGGAAAAGGGTTGAATACCTTAAGAGGATACAAGAATGGCAAGAAAAGAAACAATGGGAGAAATTCATACTGGAGTAGAGTGCTTCTGCATGGAGAGAGAGCAGTAATTCATACTTTGCCCTTTGTTTGATGCAAGCTGTTGTAATTTAAGTAAAAATTACTGAATACAATGACAAATAAAAGATGTGGTGTTTGTTTCTGAATTATGGAGATGAACTTTTGTTCATGGGTACTGTCTGAATCTATGGACTTGAGCCAGGTCTGGTGCCACATAGTCCTGTGTATTTAAGCCAGGTACAGTGTCCCATGGTTCTATGAACATGAGCCATGTCTAGTGTCACATGGTTCTTTTTATTTAAGCCATGTCTGGTGTCACATGGTTTGATGTCTGGAGTCACAAACACAGGGTTATGTCACTATGAAGAGAACATGCAAGTCACTGGATAAAGTGCACATGTGTGGCTCTTTTATATCTACACAGTGCTTTTACTCTGGCTTGCTCTTTGCTTTAATTATTCGCAGCTCAGGCTGATGAAATGAAAATTAATTCCTTTGATTTGTAATTAGCCTATAGCTATCCTTCTTTTGGACTTCTACTGAAATGAAAATGGCAGTGTGTGATTGGAAACAATAAGAACGTAGGGATTTAGTCTAAAAGGTCAGGGTTCAAATTTGTAACCAGGTATTGTCGTCTGTAAATTTAGACAACATTGTAGGTGAAGCACGCTCATTAGTTCTTATTGTCATACAGTGATTTCTTTGAAAATTGAAATGTTTGGCTCTTTGTTGTTGCAAAAATGACTTATTATTCAGTGTTATATGACCAATAAAACAAGAAAATGTGTAAATTTTAGAGTCATAACAAAACAAAATTACATCTCAGATATGTCGCTAAGTTAGGGGACAGACAACTGTCAGTTCTGCTATCCCTTAAATAAGGGTCCTCTCCTACTTAAAGGACGCTGAATCAGAGAAAACTCAATATCATTCAGGATAATTTTTGTATGCAAGCCTGATTATTGATAAAAAAATATGTACGTACTTTCCACCAACATTTATCATGTGGATATATTATCATATTGGTCATTTGGGTGCTCACTGTGATTAGAATCTGCAATGTCCTGAAGATCTGTATGTGAAATGTTTGATGCTACTGAGAAGCAGCACAGATATTAAGAGATGGGCCCAGAGGCAGGTGTTCAGATTATTTTGACCTTTAATGAAATGGTAGGATTTGAACCCCCTCATTTTTGTTCCTTTGAGACAAGGCCTCATGTATTCCAGGCTGGCTTCCAACTCTCTAGTAAAGGTGACTTTGAACTCATTGTCTTCTTAGTGTCACTTCCTGTCCCGGGGTTATAGTCCCTTGCCACACTTTCAGTTGATGGGATACCAAGGACTGCCCCAGAGTATCGGGCACACTAAACAAGCACGCTAGGAACATAAATGCCTTCCTATCCTTCCTTTCTGCTCTTTATGCCTCCTGAAAAGAAGGTGACTGAGAAGGTTTTGTGACACTACATGCTTCCAATATGATGTGTCACCACAGGGCTAAAGAATTAAACTGATGGGCATCTCCCAGACTGAGAGCCTACTAACCATCCTCTCTCTTGCTTTACATTGGTACAGTATTACTTACATTGACAGAAATTTAACATAACACTCAAAGAAAAGAAAAAAATAACTGATGCCCTAAGCCAGTTTCAGCTGATTGAACAAAATCCTTAACATAGAGTAAAAAGAGAAATTTGCAAACTCTAGTGACAGACTTCATTCCATCTAGCTACTCATAAGCACATGCCTGTTTTAAGTTGGTATCAGTAGCCTATATTCAACATGAAACATGTTGGCTACAGACAATTTCCCTAATATTCACATCTTCGTTTCAATGTGTATAATATGTCTAGTTTTTCTAATATTTGTTTTATAAATAATGATTACGAGTGTGATTATCTTGGACTTAGGAATTTTGTTTTGTATGTAATTTCTAAATTTCTTGAATAGAGGATGTATAATTTTTATTGAATCTTGGCTTTTCAACATATATTTCTAGGAAGCTTTTGTTTAACTGTTTCCTCTGCTTCAAGGATCACATTCATGCCTGTGTGGTCCGTATTATTTCATAGCTCACATATTCTCCTTCTTACTCGACCACTTTCCTCTCTCTTCAGTTTGAATAGTTTCTATTGTTCTGTCTTATCTTACTTTTGGAACATATAATCTATTATTCCTTTCTAGTTGTGTCCTTTATACTTTTAGGAAACTTTTTCTTTAACACAAAACTCAACTTATTCCATTAAAAATATTTTCTACTTATCTTCTCATTATGTTCCTTTTACTTATATATTTGTAGAGACTTAGGAAATTAGTGCACATTTTCCTTTCAATGCTTTTATCATTGAAGTTGTTTTTTTTTACTGAGTATTCTTTTGGATAGTAATAAATGATTTCTGTTGAAAAACATCTATTAACTTTTATTCAGCATTGGATAGTGAATTCTCTTGGTTGAATGTGTGGGTTTTATTATTTCCTTGAAAGGAGATTTAAAGGGGGAGTGATTCAATGCTGGGGATCAAGCTCAGGGCCTTGTGCATGTAAATCGTGTGTAACCACTCAGGCACATCTGAGTCTCTCATTATTGAGACGATACACTCTGTAGCTCAGGATAGCCTTGATCTTGACCTATAGTTGAAGCTAGCCTCAGTTTCATGATCATTCTGTTCTACTTACAGAGTTATGAGACTATAGTCATGGGCTGAGTTTGCTCTTATAGAGCTCCAGTTCCAGTTAGTGTTAGTGACAACTGCATCCCAATGGCAGGAGAGAGAGGCAAGCATTAGTGCCTGTGCTAGGCTAGCATCCTGGCCAGTGGCAAATCGGGCAGCCCTTTAAAATGGCAGTTCCTACACAGCAGTAGAGTTGCACCAGGGCAATGTCCACTTCCTCTGTCTTTTTTGAAACTTTGTTTACCAACGTCAGCAATCAGGATAGCCTAAGAGTCTTTATATACAATTCTATTTATGATTGTGCCATTATTGACCTTACCCAAGCCTCTCTGATTAGCAAGTTTTAGACAGGCTGATTGTAGTGTCTAGTAAGCATACACTAAAGATATTGCATCACATCTCTTCCTTCTGCACCATCTTATTTTTGTCCATAAGAACCCACCTCCCTACACAATAAACTGGATTATCACCAAGGTAGAATTTCCACTGAGTCTGTTTCTTGGGCTAGTGACTCTGTCAGCCTCACATCTCCTCAGGAACTCTGCTCTGACAAAAATCCACATGTTAATACACCCATATTTTGTTCTTGAATTAACTTTTTTTCTAAAGGAATTTAGTACCACTACAAAGATTTGACTCCTTGGATCTTTCCTGAATATCCCAAACATTCTGCCGAATCACTAACTTTGCACACCAGTTGTTATATCCTAGATAGTTATAGATTGTCTGTGTAACTTTGTCCTTTCTGGACTTCTGCCCTATTGCTTTCTGTACCTCAGTCATTGATTTTTGATTTAGTCCTTCTGACTCAGAAATTCCCATGTTTTGTTTATATTTCCCTCTTGCTCTACAGTTCAGAATGTCTCTCTGGAAAGAATCTGGGCAATTATAAAACTCATTTGGTTTCTCCTTAGAAATAACATTTTTATCTCATGTCCAATATTTGAAAGCCATTTCACATATATTTGTGCTATATTCTACTTGCTTCTGTAAAGAAGGTGATTAAAGTTTTCTTATTCTATTATGGATGGTAATAGACATCTCAACCCAGTAATTTCTTTGTGTCTGCTGCTGAATGCTTTTAATATTTACATTTTGTGAATACAGTCATGATGTAATTCTTCAATCTATGGTCTAGCATTCACCAAATCCTACAAATGAAAGGTTCATCTTTTTAATTATTAACATGTAATGCTATTGCTTCTTCCAATTTAGAATTTATCTCTTTCCTTCTGCTAGTCACCGGTTAGGAGATAAAGGTATAAAGAAGACCTTATGTTTCTTAAAAATACACAAAATATCAGTGTGATGGCCTCCTCATGGACACTGTGGTTAATCTTCTATTTCTAGATCAGGAGATTTGCTTGGTTCAGACACTAACCCCCATAGGACCAGCTGTGGCAAATTGGTGCTCATGTGATTCAAAACAGTCATGAAGAGTGTTGACAAAACCAGAACAGACCTTTGGATGGTTGCTTGCTTGGTGCTTTTAGCTATTCTTTGTAATATCCAATTTCAAAATACATTTTCCTCCTTCAAAGTACTGTACCGCATGATTCAGATTACTGGTAGAATTTAATTAACCCATATATTTAAATGATAAAAATCATTTTTAAACTGTTTTATTGTTACTATGAGTGTGTGCTGTAGAACAAGGCAAGGATTTGTTTCTCAATAAAATATGTACAATATTAAATGTGTCCATTTGATATGTGTGTGCATGTGAGTGTGTGTGTATGTGCATGTGAATATAACTGTGTAATTATATACTCTCCATCCAATCAAATAATGTAAATTGGAATTTGATATAAAATTATTTAAAACTACTGAGGTTATTATCACTCTTCTCTTCTTTGTCCTCCCAATTATAGAAAACATTAATGAGATGCATAAATTGAGAAGAACCTAGTGTATGTCTGTTGTGTAATACAAATTACTTTATATGCTGGGGATTTAGCAATGAATATGGAAAGCATGGTTTTTGTGGTCATGGGACTCACTGGAAGGAGATGAGAATGAGTAACATTCAAGTAAGCAAGAAAAAAATAAGAGCCAGAATATAAAGTAAAATAGAATGCAGTACTAAAGAATCTTCTTGAAGGCAAATGCTTATTGTGGACATAAAATTTGAGCTGGGGTATAAGTGATAAGCAGTTCCATATGTGAAACAGCTTGGCAAAAGTCTCAGAGAAAGTGCACCCCAAGAAAACAACCATCCCTCTCCTCCAGAAAAACAGAGATGGAAAAATCAGACCATTAATTTGGATAAACAGAGGTGTATTAAGAACCACAGAAACAATAGATGATGTAAAGCTTCGCAGTGTATCTTCCCAAATACTGCCTGGTTTAGAAAATGATTTCTTCTTAGCACACCTTCTTATGATTGCTTTGACTTTTCCATATAAAATATGTCAACACTGTTTCTCTCTTGCCTATACCTTCAAGGGTTTCTTAATCTACATCCCATTTTAAATGTTTCAAATGTGCACATTTCCTACCTTTCCCAGGCCTTTCCCAGGTCAATGAGACAGTCTGGAGGACAGTGAGTCCTGGACAGGTGTATACTTGTTGCTGATAAACATTACTCTACTTGCCATCACACTGAGTTAAATGGACTGTGGTGTCACCTTTCTTTACTCAACACTTAGACTTGCATGGCTATATTCTAGTGAAGACCTAGCAGGCTAGGTTATATGCACAGTGCACAGCAAGATCTCTGTTTTGAGCTGCCAAAAGCCTTAGACAGCTCTCTAAAAATGCTTCACACTTCACTGCCATTGATGAAAAAAGCAGAGGTGGTCAAAATTCCCAAGTGTAATACATGCCAGCTGTAAATGACTGTTTATTAGGAATGTGTCCTTTTCAAGAGTAATTGTGAATGAGAAATCTGAACGCATTTTTATACCCATATGTTTGTTACTTAGCTTAGAAAAATACTATTAAATGATTAGAAGACCAGTTCTGGTTCCTTCCCACACTCTTTTGTGTATTGCATAATTTCTATCCACTTAGAACATTTTGAATATAATTACTTTAAATAGTTATTATGAGTTGGCTTTGTAATATTGAAATGGCTTTTCAAAAAGAAGCAATATTAAATTTCTGCACCAATAATTTGTAACCACTGTTGTTGATGTGAAGAACGACAACTACACACAGACACACAGACACACACACACACACACACACACACACACACACACACACACACACTTTAGAACCACTATTGTTAACATAAAGACAACTCCCATAGTTTTATGGTCTAAAGTCTGTGATATGTTATCTTCTTCTCGGGTGATAGAATAGAAACGTGTATGGATGACTTGAATAATTGATGATATGAGTGTGGTTAGGACAGCTATAAGATGTCAACTTCTAGATAAAGTTATCAGTTAAAATCTCATAAATTTCCCACTCTGACAACATCAGGGAAAGTTGTAGAGAAGTCCTGGCAGTCCAACCACTCATTCTATGCGAGTGAAAGGCAAATATTGCCTTGAACAAATAGGTTAGAAGCTTTATAGAGGT
This sequence comes from Cricetomys ansorgei, assembly GCA_026225945.1. NCBI lineage: Eukaryota > Metazoa > Chordata > Mammalia > Rodentia > Nesomyidae > Cricetomys > Cricetomys ansorgei. The sequence continues at coordinate 31,378 of JAMJFZ010001360.1, read as the reverse complement.
GTAAAATTTAAAGAAGTAAATTAGCCCTCTCTTATGCATCACAACACAAGTATAAAAGCTTACAGTTGGGTTCTATCAAGATTTTAAATAAAATTTACTTCTTTTAACTGAAAAAGCACAATGTCCTTAAAAATGAAATATCTAAAATGTCTTTGTGATAATTTTTATTTTTAATAATTTGAGACAACCATTCAGAGCTAAGATAGTAGTATACCACTATAGCTCATCAAGAGAGACAAGCAGATGCTTTCATATGGGAGCCCTGTCAGACCTCAGCAGAGGGAGCCACAGGCATGGGAAGCACCATATTCAAATGAAGGTGGAACCCTGAGCCTTTATTATTTCAGAACTCCTCAGGAGCAGATCATGATCAGTCAACATTCTCCACAGAAATCCATACCTGAAGACAATGCAAAATGCCAAGACCTATGCAAACCCTTTCTCAACAATGCAAAAACACTATTTTAAACACAACAAAATAAACTTCTACATCAATTCCCCTTTTCTGTATAAGCTATTCAAAAAAATCTGCCTTATCACTATAATACATTTATCCCTATACCAGCACAGCTATTTATAAAGAGAAAAATCATGAAAGGTAGCAATGCACCAGATCCAGTGAAACCAAACATCTGTCAAGATTTTCACAATATCTTGGACATCAGAAAAACATTCTCAGTGTCCCATTCTCTGGAATTCACTCATGATCTTCTGAGCATCTCCAAAGGGCTTGGGTCACTTCTCTGGTTCTGCCCTCTATAGCACACACTTTGTCCTTCAGGTTCTGACTGGCTACATTCCACTGCTGCTGCTGTTCTTGGTGGTCATCCCATCTTACTGGCATCTTCAGAATGCTGCTGGAATCCCTTCCTGCAACTGGGCTGCAGTTTCACCAATAGCTTCTTATAAGGCTGGTAAAATCTGATTTTCAAGTTGAAAGATAGCTAAATAGGGCATGAGACTGGATCCAAAACAGAAACACTGTGTCTTTGAGCTCTGTCTGGAAAAAAAGCTAAGCTTTATTGTTGGTTTCAGATTCTTATACCTTCTTCCTCAGAGGTGTATATACAGTTACCAAGGTAATGAACATGAGTGACAAATCATACACGTATGCAAACAAGAGGTAATGATCATAAGGGGAAAAGCATACTTACAGTCACAAGGTTCTTACTAGGTGAAGCTAAACATTCCTAGAGAAGCAGAACAAGCTGTCTCCAGGCAAGTCTTGTTTTATGACCCAGCATTGCTCAGCCAGTTTCCCAATTGATAAATAAGTGTACAGCAAAAAGCACACAGCAGAATTTAGGCCTAATGTCAGGGGACCTCTCCGCAATAGGCTGTCTTCATGGTGACGAGCTTTAACTTTTCTGCGTGCCTCTTTCATTGGGGCCTTCACTGCTACTTTGGCTTTACCTTCACTACTGGCCTCTCCTGTCCTCTTACAATGCCAAACCTCAGCTCATCTCCAAAGATCATTTCATGCCTTCAAAACCAGCACCAACTAGGTGACTCTTAACAGTACTATTTCAACTTGCAGCACGAGACACAACTTCGGCCAGTTCTGGAAGACAGTCGCTGTGTGCTGACTTTGAGGAAACACTTTCCAGATTTTAAGATATGGTCTGGTTTGCTGGAAAAAAAAAACTGGTCACTTTTTCTGCAGGAAGGGTACCCTTGTGGGTGGATTCTCATCACCATCATCAGTATATGAACCACTTCTCTTTGGCTTAGTCTGGTTTGTAGAAGGAAAAAAAATATTCTGTTTAATAAGAGGCTTTTTGGCTCTAAACTGCAGCTTCCAAAACAGGAGGAGTTCCTAGGCCAGGGGGTAGAATCTCCAGTTGAAACTTTCTGGCATGCTGGAGTTTCTTCTCACCACCACTATGGGAAAACATATACACTTCTTCATAGACCTCAATCACAAGACTAAACTGGGCTTCACACACATAAAAAGCCACCAACAAACTCAGTTTATAGAAAAGTACACTATTTTTTTGCTTACTGTGCCCTGGATGCTTCCAGTGCCAGCAGTGGGTGGGAACATTAGCTCCATGATCAGGAAAAGCAGTCAAAACTTTGCTTCTTCCCTGATCCCAGCTGAACTCTGTTTTCACCATGACAATGTCTTTCTCTAAAGGCCTCTCTTCTGTGGCTCTCACTTTTGAGTCCTTTTTCTCATTTAATTTTCACAACTTTCCCTTCATAGAGCCTTATTTCCTTCTTCACACTCATCTTCCTTCAGGAGACTTCTATTCATTAAGTTTGCATATATCTGTCCTCTAGAAGCTGCCCTGAGTGTACTTTACCAGACATTGCAAGGTCTGGAGTTTCTTTTTCATTCTTCCTTGTCTCCATGTTGGTGTACCCACACTCTTACACCATTTGTAGTACTACACCGCTGTGGCTCACCAAGAGGAACAAGGAAGTGCTTTCATATGTGGGAGCACTGCCAGAATTCAGCTGAGGGAACCACCATCCTGACCAGACATACTCAAGTGATGCTGGAACCCCAAGCTTCTCAGCTCAGGTGCCTTTATTCTTTTAGAACTCCTCAGGTGAGGATCCTAAGCAATCAAACATGCCCCCCACGGAAATCCAACACCTGCAGACAATACAAAATACCAAGACTTTGACTTTTACAGCTGAGCTGTAACTTGGCAAGTCTTTTTTCCAGGTTCCTCAGTGACCTTTGCAATCAGGAAAAGTGAGTTTGAAACTAACCTAACTTGGGAATTTTCTTATTTCCTCAGTGTTAAGAGCACCTGTGTTAGAACAAGTAACCAAGGCACTAAATACTGATTTCTACAAAAACACTTAAAGTAGTCAAAACATACTTACTGAATTTGTCATGTGTTAGGTATGGTGCAGATGATTCTCTGCCCTCATGCAGTTTATTGTGCATTGAAGGGCTGCAGCATATCAAAGTGAATGTATAACTGTGTGTGTTCCTGTGTTCAATCAGAGGGAATGCTTTAAAAGAAAATGTATCTAAGCTGACATCTGAATTATACATATGACTTGGCTAGAAGACTGCTGGAAATATTGAAAGAAAATCTCTCTTGGATAACGGCACCTCCATGTGAAGAACCTTGGTGTGGAGATAGCATCACTCATTGTGAGAAGTGAGAGTAGTTAATGTGACTAAATCAGTAGCTGCTGATTGTCAGGAATTTATTGCTTAGCTCAGCATACTCCAACAAACTGCCACAGACACTGTGCCTTAGACAACATCTTATTATTTTTCACAGTTTAAGGTCTGGGAAGTTTAACATCAAACACGCGCAGATTGGTATTACTAGCTAAGGCCTACTTACATTCTTCCTGATCTTACAAGGATGCTAGTACTGCCACAAGGACCCCACCTGCTAATGGCAGCATTTCAGAAGTTAGAGTTTTAACATGTGCAGTTTGGGTTCCTGGCTTCCAAATGTTTAGACCATAACAAATGGCGATTTTCTCTTTCTCATTTTGACCTTCTCATGTCGAAATACATTATACTATTATTCTTATTTTCCTTCTGCTTTGTTTATTTGTTTGTTTGTTTAGTAAAGTTGCCGTTTTTAGCCCAGATTGACCTTTAACTCAGTCATCTTGTTAAGGAATCTGGATTCACAGGTGTTTGCCCCTATTCCCAGCCCAAAGCATATTGTATTGGCAATTGCTATTAACACTTGTCCGTAAGACCTTACTACTAAATGCTCATTAGCAAATCTTTAAAACAATTGCATTTTATATCATTGCTTATGTATTTATTTTGTGTTGAATGAGGGATAGGGTGCAACCTGTCCTCAGAAGATCAGAACCAATTCTTTCTCCATACTCAGGGGCAGGGAGTGGAGAGAGAGAAGGGAACTCAGAGCTGTAGGTTTGTCAGCAAGAGCCTTTGCCAGCTTTTTATCCAGCCCTAACACAATGTTTTTTATCCATTTCCTTCCAGATAATTTGAAAGCAGAATTTTTATAACATTTTTTTTCATTTCAAAAGTAGTTTGTCTCACCTACTTTGATCTAATGCTAAAAAATTAATATGAGGCTGATAAAATCATGCAAACTGTAGGAAGGAATGTTTTGGTGTGATAGTACCATGAATAGTAGGACTAATCCAGGAGAAATTCACTTTCACAGCTTAACATATTGATTGGACTCATAAAGATAATTATCTTCAGCTCTTTCTTTTCATGCTACTTTCTAAATCTCTCTTGCTTAGAAGTGGAGTAAAATAGGTTGAAATTCTATTTTACGAAGACTAAAAATCATACTGTACAGGGCTTATTTCACAAAACAAAACAAAACAAAAACCCACAGCGATAGAGTGATCAGTCAGAATCTTATCTGGAAGCAGAAACTACAAAACATGAACTGAGAAAATTTAGTATGAGAATTCTGTTTCAGGAAGAAAAGAAAGCATGGTCCACAGTTTTATTTGTAATTGAAAAAACATCAAAGCTGGAATTATTAGTTAGAGTCTAAACCAGAATAGGAGCTATAAAATGCAAGCTGACATTTTAGTATGAGAATTATCAGCTTTAACAGGAGACTCCTAAGATGTTGAGCAATTCACTAAGCTTATGTCTGAGCTAAGGGAGAGTGGCAAGTAAGGAGCAAGCTTAGAAAGTTGGCGGATATCACTATTGACATTCAGACCTTGATAGAGAAGCTATGGCTATCACTGTGGAGAAGTGTGCAGTGTTACACAGTTGGAACTGGTGTATATAGTTTTGGGGAATATAGACAGTGCTGATGGACCAAAGCTTCAGAGCAGGCAAAGCAGAGCACTGTCAGAATGGTTCAGTGCCTCACTTAAGAAGGCTGTATTAGATGCTAAGTGTTCTGGACCCACATTAAAATGTCAGTGGTGTGTCCCCAATCACACTTCTCTAGCTATGGCATGGTGTGTGGGGGAACAAAATAAAACAAAAATAAGCATACTATTAAAGCAAAAGGAACAGAGGTCTCCATCTGTCACCTGTACTGCCTTCCATTCCTCTTTCCCTCCAAAATAAATTAACCTCTGTTTACTGCAAGGAATTGCCTAAGAAGATCCAATCCACTGCCACACAGCAGATATGTTTAGTGTTATGCAGCAATAAACAGATAATTTGTGCAGAGATCAGCAAACATGAAATTGGCAAAATAGATTTAAATCATGTTTGTTTCTTGACTAATGGAAATTTTTTGTGCTGGTTATGCTTTATCAATGTCACACAAATCAGAGTCAAATTGGGAACAAAGACCCTCAGCTGAAGAATTCCCTCCATCAGATTGACCTGTGAACATGCTAGTGGGATATTTTCTTATTTACTAATTGATGTGGGAAGACTAGCCCAGGACAGGTAGTCCTGACTCTATAAGGGAGGTAGTTGAACAAGTCCGGGAAGCAAACCAATAAGCAGCATTTCTCCATGCTCTCTATCTTATTTCCTACCTTGAGGTTTCTAATTGAGTTGACAGTTCATGATGGACTATGTCAAGGAAGTGGAAGGAAAATAAATATTTTCCTCTCCCAATTTCTGTTAGTTCTAACATTTCCAGTGCATTCAAAATTTAAAACATATACGGAACCATATGGTGTACCTACACTTTCTTCTTTTATTAATTAAACTCTATTCCTGCTTTGTCATAGACAATCAATTCATTGCTATCTTGAAAAGGAATTTTATACAAATATAAGTAAAAGCAGATACAATAATTTTTTCCTTTTTGTCTGTGCTCTTCAGGACTTTTTTACCTTGATATTTAGTGTAGTTTCCTATATAACATGTAAATAATTTCAACTGACATTTATTGAAAAGCAGAATACACATGGATTTAATCTCTGTTGAGCTTCCATTGGAAGAGTCTATAAGTTGTTCATAATTTTTTTTTAATTTACTCAACTTCCCATTGAAGTTTTTAAAGGAAACATTGTAGGAAATCCACGTGAGAAGACAGATGTGCAACTTGAGGTTTAAACTCTGACTGATTCAGTCAACATGCTTTCCAGGCTATTTTAGAGGGTCAAAGGGAAGCAAATATAGAGAATTGAAAATATTATTTTTCACTTTTCAAATAATTGCTTCCATTGGTTCAGTTCAATTTTAATTGCTTTGCCTTGCATGAGGGTAAATTTTTTTTTTACCTTTAGGTTGCACATGAGTGACTCACAATTCTGGAAATCAATGGAAATTTGAGAATTTTCTCTTCCACCTTTGAAAACATATTACCCTTTGGTCAGGTTGGGGAGCCTGAGGGGGATGAATAGATGGTGCCCATAGTGCTTGGACAGATATCTCTAACAATGCTCTTATGTGACTCTGTATCCTTGGCTGAAGCATGTGTCAGAAGGGAGAGTCATGCTCCTGTGCTTTTCTTTCTAAGATTAATCACACTGCTCCTCCTTTTATTTTCCTCACTGTTCAGCATATTGTTTTTTTCAGAACCTGTGCCAGGAAAGTTCAGTGACTCTAACATAATTCAGAAAAAATATTACAACTGTCACATTATTGTGAATCTTCTGAGACAAGAGAGACTTCACTACGAAGAGGCTGACACTTTTACAGTTATTTCTGACAGGACTGTATAGAGTCAAACACTTATCCAAGGAGAATAGTGGTCAATGACATCTCAGGAAAGATGAAAAGCACAAGATGCAGTAGACACTATCAACTCATTCTCTATTGTTCTGGTTTATTTCCAGTTAGCAAATGTTTAAATGTGTATGTGATGAGGAGAACCCATCTTTATCACATGAGATACTTATGTTATGCATCAAGTGTCTGAGTGCAATGCTTTATGAGAGTGGGTGTATGTGCAAGTGTGTGCATGTCTGTGTTCATGTGTATGTGTGCGTGTGCATGCATGTGTGTTTGTGTGTTTGTGGGGCGGTGTGCACATGTGTGTGCACATGTGTATGTGTGTGTGTGTGCTCGTGGAGGTGGGCATGTATTTGCATGTATATGCTTGTTTCTCTCTCTCTCTGTGTGTTTGTGTGTGTGTGTGTGTGTGTGTGTGTGTGTGTGTGTGTAGAGGAACACTTGGAAGAGGATTTTGTTAATTTGGTTTTCTAAAAAACGCAAAACAGTTTTAGGATAGGTTTGTGTTCCCCACCCAGTTGTGGTAGATGGTTATGAGTTGGATTTAGAATGATTGGCATAGATGGCTATAATTTGGTTAGGTGCAGTCACCCTGACAACTATCTTGTTTTGGGGATTGTATTCCTCATTGGTGTTTGGGAACTTTTGGCTTACTGTATCAAAATTCTGAATCCCAGAGAGTCAGTGTGGGCATTGGTTTGTGGTTCATTGATTGGGTTGCAGTTATTAGTGTGATAATTCCTAAAAGAACAGAGGTTGGATAAATTGAGTTTCAGACCCAGACTGTTAGCTGCAATACTAGTCTAAACTCACTGTCAGCCAGTCCTTTTCAAGCATGGACATCTAAAAAGAGGTTGTGAAGATTTCTATCTTTCTTCCATTCTGTATCAAGGCTGCTTGCAAAAGTGATGAAGATTTCTTTCTATCCTTCCTTTCTCTTTCCCTAAATAGAGGGTAAAAGATTGTAGCTTACTGCTACATGTATGTGCATGTGTGCATATGTGTGTGTGTTCATGTGTGTATATATGTGTACATAAAATCTTCTTCTTATACTCTATTTGTTCAACTCTTTAGAAAAATTTGAAGGAAAGTAGGACTGTTAAGGGTAGAATGGACATGCCCTATTGCACGAGTAAGTATCATATTATAAATTGTATATTGGGAAGCTGATAATTCTTGACTCTCAGTCTATTACCTCACTAATCCCAAGATCTTTGGAAAAAGTCTTATGTAGCTTCTTAAATATTTCTGCTCTGCACATATCTAGTCCAGCTCAGCTTGCATATAGATTAAGCAAAGACAACAGGTTCTCATCAGAATTAGAGCTTCATGTACTGGCCCAGTGGATGGAAAAGAACACAATTCTGCTTTTTAATTATTGATTCTTTTGCCAAATACTGTTTTTATTCTTTTTTAAATTAAGATATATTGAAGCTTTTTCAGCTGATTCTGTGGCACAGACAATATTCATAAGAATATGGAAACAGAAACAGAGAATGGCTCTTTAACAACAGTCTAGCAGCACTACAATAGAATTGACATGACTTGTCTCTTACTCCTCTGTCCCTTATAATCACTGCCATGGCATATGCAACTGTACTCTCTCCTCTGTAAAGTTTCATTTATATAAAATCATTCAAAATAAAAACAAATTCAAAATTTTGAACCAACAGAATGAACCTACATACAATGCTACTAATTCGTTCAATTCTGATAAGAACTGGGAATCAAGGGTATTCTAATTGGCAGCTAACAGGGACAGATAGGCAGCCCAAGATTCTGTAAATTTATTTCTATATTCCCCCTTTATTATTCAGTTACATTAATATTTCTACAATGCTGAATATTATAATTTTATTGCAACCACAAAGACCAAATTTCTGCCATAAATGTTTTTAAATTTTGTTATATTGTTGAAGCTTTTCTGTCAAACTTCTCTCTTGGCTACATTTGAGTATCAAACTCTAGATTTCTTCATTACATGAATAAAATATGAGATTATTCTATGTATTTGTTTTTAGTGCCAACAAAAAACTGATTACAGATATACTAGGTTTCATCCTTTTAAAAACTCAGCATCTTGCTACCCTACATGAAATATAGGAGAACGTTTCTATCTAGTATATCTAAAGAAAAGTTATGAATACTAAATGATAACAGTAACATTAGAACTATGTGTATTATGTAACCTCCAAATACAGATTTTGTGGGCTGAAGAAGCAGTAGAAGCCTCTGGGATGTGCCTCCATTCCCTATATAGGTGAGAGGAAAGAGCACGCAGCGGGCTCTTCTTCTCACACCCTGGAAAGAATATTGTGCGGTACCTGCTTCTCGAAAGCAGTAGGAACATGCTTGTCTCCACTGCACCTGGATCCACTGGGTAGATGTTTCCCTCTCCTGCCTCAGTTGTTCCCACCCTGCCATGCTAATTAGGCTTTTCCGCCTGAGGGAGAAACCCTGCCTTCCCCAGGAAGATATTTAAAAAGAGAAAAGCCCACGAATAAATGAGTTTTGTGTTCACCAAACACAAGCTTCCGAGGCCTTCTTTGTGCCCCGACATTTCTCAGGTCCGCTGAGTGAACAGCTTCGCAAAAGGTCATGAACCTCAACTTCGGCCTGCCTTCCTGCCACTTGGGTCTAGGTCCCTTTGCCAGGCCAGCAAATGATTCCAGACTAACCCGGGCGGGTTATCAGCTGCCGTCAGGCTGGACTGCAAGGAACCCTAACAGACAGAGACACGACAAGATTTAGTATCTGACATACAAGAAATATGCAATTTATATATATGCATGTGTATGCTCTAATAAATATTATAACTTAGAAGTTCTTCTGTCTAATAAAACTTACAATTTGTTCTTAAACATTTAATAATAGAATCTTATTCATCTTCTATTGATAGAAGCTTCTATTGTGCTCCACTTGATCATGGCCAAAAGCCAAGAAATAAGAAAGGTCCCCCATTATGAAGTAAAAAACAAAACTGTAGATATTTAATTTGGACAGATCACCATGTTATTTCTCAGCCTTTGTTTGAGCTGTTCATTATGAAGGCAAATGTTATCCCTGGCACATTCATGGCACCTTTCACATTAAAGCAATTTTACAGGAAAATCTCACCAGTACACATCTTTAAAATACAACAAGAAAGACAAAAACAAATTTCTGTATATTGGGTTAGTTTAGTATTAGAACACTCAATATGAAGCAATCAAATATTCTATATTAATTTGATAATGTATATGAACAATGTCATTCTTTTTAGATGTATGGTTAATTACTTTGTAGAAACATACGTCTTAGTTTCCTATCTGAGGCTGTGATTAAACACCACAACCCAAAGCAACCTTTGGAAGAATCCATTGGTTTATAGGTTAGAGTCTATCATCAGGGAAGTCAGGACAGGAACTCAGACAGAAACCTGGAGTCAGGCACTGAAGCAGAAGCCATGGAGGAATGGCTTGATGCCCATAGCTTGCTCAGTTTGCTTAATTTAAGCATCCAGAACTGCCTACCCAGGGCTGACACTATTCCCTCCTCTCCCTAGTAGTGTGGGTTAATCTAGATCAGTCATTAAGAAAAGGCTCTACAGCAGCAGTGGTTCTCAACCTGTGGGTTGTGACCTTTTACTGGTTTAAGGTCACTTTCAGAAGGGTTGCCTTTGAACATCTACATTCTCTCTCTCTCTCTCTCTCTCTGTGTGTATATATATATATATATATATACACACACATACATTAAGCTTCATAACGGTGGTAAAATTATAGTTATGAGGTAGTAACAAAAATAATTTTATGGTTAGGAGTTACCACAACCTGAGGAACTGTATAAAATGTCACAGCATTAGGAAGGTTGTGAACTACTGTTATATAGACTTGATTACAAGCAATTTGATGGAACATTTTCTCAACTGACATGTCTTTTCCAAGATAACTAAGGGTTATATATAAGGTGGTATAAACTAGCCAGGGTATTTGAAATTGCAAAACTATTACAAATCAGAATAATTTTGTATTCCCCCAAATCTATCTGTGCCTTGCTCCATTAAGTCTCTTCTCTTAACCACAGTCAAACTTCTGAAGATTCCATATACATTTCAAGAGAGTCAAGAAAATCTCACAGCATGCTGTCTTCGGTGTCTGACTTCTTTCACTCAGCATTGCTCTGTAAAGAGCATCCTTGTGCAGTTCCCTCCTGTCCACTGCTGTTACTATTCCATGCTGTGAGTGAAGCACAGTGTACTCACTCTCCAGCTGATGCGCAATAGTCAGTCTAGGTGCAGATAAATGAAACTGTTAAGACCATGCACATATTGATCTTCGTATAGACATACGGTTTTATTTATCTTGGATAAGCATAACAGACTGGAACTTCTGTGTATTATAAAGTAAAGAACTTGTACAATGTGACATTAAGAAAAAAATAAAAAAATAATAAGCAAACTACTTGGACAGGTAGTTTGATAAAGATAATGTGACGTGGGCTAAGAGGCATATTGAAAAGATGTTTGCCATCATTAGTCATTAAGGAAAGGAAAAACTACAATGAGGGCCTAGGAAGATGTTCCATCTGGAAAACTGCCTGTTACATGAGCATGGGGACCTGAGTTGGTATCCTCAGAATCCAAGAAAAGAGAAAAAACAGCTTTGGCTTGAGTCTGTAACCGTATTTAGCACTGCTGATGGAAGATTCTGAGTGGTGTGAAGAAGAGTGAGACAGGGATAGGCTTATTCCTAAAGTTCATTGGCTGCTGAGTCTAGCTGATCTATGAGACCCTGTCTCAAGTAACAAAGATGAGGAGAGTATGAAGAAAGACCTTTGACCTTTGACCTCCACATGCATGTGAACATGCACCTATATGCACCTTCATGCACGAATGCACTCACTCACACAAACATGTACATATATCCCCCACATACTATAAATAAAATCTATAATGAAATACAACTGTATAGCTATTAAAGAGTAAGTTCTAGGAATAAATAAAATAAAAGACTTGCAAAGCTGCAATCAGGAGGTGGATGAAGCCACTTGAATTTTCATGTACTAATGGTGCTGCTAAAGAGCAGTATAGATATTTTAGAAAATAGTTTGGTACCTTCTGAACTTTTCTAAAATCAATTCAAGAAAATGCCTCCCTCCAACATATATATGGGAGTAAACATCCACTTGAACTAAAATAAAAAATGCAAATTAGCAGTTTTTTACTTAACAGTTATTTAGGCATTCTTAATTTATTTGCAATTTTTCTAAATGATAATTTATAATTTTACGGTAGAAAATGACAAAGGAATAGTTAATTGAAATGAAAAAATTCTTCCCAAATATTATTTTGATGGGTGATAAAATAGGAAGAATGTGCTCCGTAATTTGGGTAAGCTTCAGGTGCTGACTATTGAAAATACTTGTTTTCCCAAGGAAAAGTGGTGAGTTGAGATGGAGTTCCATAAAAGCTAGGGACCTCCCTGCTTCTCAATTGAGAAGATGTTGTTCTTTCATGTTAGTTGTGCTACCATATGCTATTGCTGGAATCTTCATTGTTCTTGGATCCAACTGATAGCATTATTAGGAACTAGTAAAATCTCTAGAGGTGAGGCCTTGCTTGATGGCAGTGCTCACTGGGGCCATGGGCCTCAAGGGTCTGTCTTGTCCCCTGATCTTTCTTCTAGTCTTGTTTCTGGCTAACCATGAGATAAGCCACTTTGCTCTGCCACTGCTCTACCTGAATGACATTCTGGCTACCCCCAAAAGCAAAGCAGCCTGCTGATTGTGTATTGAAACATTTGAAACAAGGAGACAAAGTAAACTTTCCCCCTTTTACGTTGTCCACTCTCTTGGAATTTTGCCATTGGAATGGAAAGTTGAGTAGATCATTACAAAAATGATTTATGTTTATGTATGTGGAGGAAGATGATATGTAGTTCTTTGACCTCAGGTACTTTATTCAACTGCTCATTTATCCGTTGAACATTAGTTTACACTTAGTATGTACCAGATATAAAAACAGGCACACCACATACAAAGATTAACAAATTACAGTGCCTGTGTTATAGAAGTTCACCTATATTTTGGGTCTGACAGCAGTAGTATGTGCAAACAAAAACAACTAATTAAAAGCACAGAAAGTAAAGTTTAATTCTACAGAATGGTATATTAATAGGTAACCTAGTTTTCATAGATAATTTGGTGTGGTGTGTGAGTGTGTGTGTGTGTGTGTGAGATGTGTGTATGTATAATCCAATTTATGTTGGCACAGGAACATGTGTGTGTTCCTATGGACTTATACATGAATACATGTTTATATGTATATGAGGGTTAAAAGACTGACCCTAGTGTCTTTCATGATCACTCTTCATTTTATTTAATAAGGCAGGGTGTCCTGGTATGGCAAGCAATTTATCAACTGTGCCATCTCACAAGCCCCTCAAAGTTAATTACTGACCCAATTGTACTTTTCTTACATGAAATTCATGTCTTATCCCAAGACTGTAAGGACTCCATTAATTTAGGAAACTGATATAGTTTTTCTTAGTAAAATTATAAGAAGGCTTCTTAAAGTACCTTGAGAATTCATTATTTTCAGGTAACTTAGTACCAGCAGTTTCTACACATTTTTACAACATGGAAGGTACTAGGTACACTGATGCTGATTGTAGGAGACTAAATGGAACCTAACATTAAATACTCTGTAATTTAAAAAGAAATTCTAAAGTTAGATGAAGTTTTTTAAAGACACCTCTTATACTTGACAGAAAATATATATTTAAATGGATAAATATGGGGACCCATATTTAAAAAAAAAAAACAAAAAAAAACTTGGAAAGTATATAGAAATAGCACCTCTGAGATTGTGGAATAATTTTCTTGTATATATGTTATAAGAAGTAAATTTTTGAAGGGCTCTACTTTTGAAATACAAACTTTTTTTTTATATTTTGTATTACAGAAGAGTTTTGAAATGTACAGTACTTTTGTATTTTGTTTATTTATAAGATGATTTATTTTTATTTATAAACTTAAAAATTTTATAAGATGATCACAACACAATCATCTTTCATGTAAATAGTGGACTTGGGAGGAAACATCATCAATGTAAGGTTTTGGAAAGCCTTTCTTTGGTTTGTATGTGTGCTTACCACTGGCCAGCTTTTTTACTGTTTCGTTTTGTTTTTAAGATGTAGTGCAATTGGGAATTGTTTTCCTTCTTTTTTCAACTATTTGTCATCCCAAATTGTAGGAAAGCCTCATATTTCTCATCTTTCCTAGCAGCACCCATCAGATCGTGATGTTATTCCCATTGTGGCCATGAGTACTCAAGGGCTAAAATGTTTCTCACCTAGTTTAAATACATAGTGTTTGAAGTGTTAAATATCTTTATTTTATAGGAAAACCTCATGTATTCATAACATATTACAAAACTGTCACTTGCTTATTCATTTATGTTGCTTCTTTTCATAGTATGCCAATTTAAACAACAAAACAAAACATTCAGTGTAGTTTCTATAAAGTCTAAAATTAGTTAAAAATGAAATGATGTTATTCTAATTGATTTAAGAAATGAATTTTTCGTTTCCTTTTGATAGAAGAAAACGTCCATGTATCTCAGGTATGTATAGCTATGGTTAGCCCTAAGCCTTTACCATATTGTGAATATTAGTATATGAATAATTTTGGTGCTATATAAAAACCCCAAAGAGCTTTGAATGGATGGTAGTCTCATGACTCCTGTGTGGCTGCATCCATAGGCTCTGCTCTTTCTAATGTAGTTGAGCCAAGATTCTATCCTGTTTCAAGACTTCCAATAGAGAAAGCATTTCTAAAAATGAATTTAAGTTTTACAAAGTTCTTCGCACAAAGGATGTCAAAGCACACCACATCACAACACTTTTGGCATATCCTAGTGACATAGGAAGCAAACGTTGCTTCCAGAGTTAATTGTGAGGAAACTGGTGCTTGGTGAAGTCAAGTAACTGAACAGAAGGTCTTCAGTGGTGAAGATCTGACTCTCTTACCTCCATTTGCTCACCACTACCCAAAGGCTCAACACAAGGAAAGTATATGAGAAGCATAAACTAGGAAAACTTTTTTCTTAGAAAAGCTCTTTGTGTGTGTGTGTGTGTGTGTGTTTTGAGAGGGTTTCTCTGTTGTAACTTTGGCCATCCTAGAATTCACAATGATCTTCCTGCGTCTGCCTCCCAAGTGCTGGGATTAAAGTTGTGTGCTACCACCATCCAGCCTAACAGAAGTTATTCATTGGTAGATTTCTGATAGTGATATGATCACCCTTCTCCTCCCAAAAGCTTTTCACATAGTTGATAACCCAAATTCTTATTTTTTTCATAATTAAAAAAAATTTCTCTCATATGATATGTTTCTGGCACATTTTCCCCTTCTCTAACTTCTTCAGTTCTTCCCCACCTCCCTACCCACCCCTTGTCTCATTTTATAACCAAGAAGTCCTACTGAAAGGACAAGAACAAAGCAGCCAAACTTTAGTTAGGCTTCTAAGAGCACCAAAACTGTGTAGGCCCAAGTCAGGGGCAAGGTGATTCAGAACAGTTTCTGGAACTAGAATAAGAAAGATAGTTTCTGGAACAAACAAGATATGGACCACTGACTGACGTCCTTGGAGTGGGAGTTTCCCCCACCCGCATTGACAAAAACCCTGACCTCACATTTTCTAGAAGCCCGTGACCTTGCTGTGAGCCAGCACCAATCAGTTTGAGGGTTAGTACTCACATGACTGTGTAGCCGATAGAATCATGCCTGGTACTCTGTTGCTGGGCTCTGCCTTTGAAGAGCATATATAAACCATGCTTGGAGTGTGCTAATTGTCACGATCACCTGCCTCGCTTGAGGAATCTGTGAGAGTAGACCCCAACGTATTGGAAATAAACCTCTTACTTTTGCATCGATCTTGAGTCCTGGTGATTTTCAAAAAAGTTGAAAAGCTGAAGCCTGTTGGGTCCTGGAAGGAAACATTTCTTCAGTTATTGATGACATTTTCATTGAGAATGGGAAGGCTTTAAATTAATGGCAAATTGTAAATAAAACAGTAGTAAGTTCTTCCTGTTTATTAAAACATATATATTATGGAATTTTAAGATAAGAGTTTCCACTGCTCATTATTGTTTTCTTTTAAGCCAGCATTAAAAAAATTGAAAGAATGATAAAGGAAGAAAGGAAGAAAAAAAGGAAAGAAGAAAGGAACAAAGGAAAGAAAGAAAGGAAGAAAAGAAAAGAAAAGAAAGCAATAATTAGTCAAAAACAGGTAGCCCAGGCAGTAAAGATGCATAGTTCATTCTCAAGTTCCCACTCTATATGGAGCCTCAGGAGAACCATTCACAGGCAATTGCTGTTAGAGTTTATAGAGCATGAAACTCCAGGCTCTCAGTTTACTTACTGAATGCAGCCTTTCCATGTTTATCCCTCTTGAAAAATATTTTAGATGTGTAAACTCTCATGCCTAGACCAATCCAGGACCCAAGCCCTTTGCTGACTAACTACAACTTCCCTCCAAGGCAAGGCCTAAGTAGGAGCCACATCTATGAGCTCTGTTGGTGAGTCTAATTCAGTTTCCTCCTCTCACAGGACTCCTGATCTGTAGGGACCTAGTCCTATCTAGGAGACCCATCTGAAAAGTATCTTGCTGGAGCTAACCATAGGACCTTGTCACCCTAAGGTACCTGTCATTACACTCCCTCTACAACACTCCAGGCCCAGACCAAAGCAGGAGTTTCATTTCCAGGTTCCATTGCCTAGTCTGACCCAGGACTCACCTTGCACTGCCAGTCTAAGCCTGTGTCCAGCCCCAGGCAGGAGGCACACTATGAGCTCTTGTTGAATCTGAACCAGGTCACTTGTCTATACAATCCTTGAGGTACATAACATCAAGGAGGCACATTTGAGAGCCTTGTCAGAGATTCTACCTGCTATCTGAAGACAAACAGGCTTCTCTGGTATATAATATAAAATAATTAATAACATAATAAACTAACACAGATGGACTGGTACCCTCTTAAGTGCCAAGAGGTATTCTCAATCATTTCACTCTACAATGGTGTTTATATTTGGTCTTAAGGTGTGGTTTTCATTGTTTATTTTTGAAGATAATAAACAATAAACCTAGTCTACTAGTCCATATGTCTTTATGGGTAAACTGAGACCATGGATAGCAGAGTTATTACTCAAAATTTTGTGTGGCTCTCTGTCATTTTATTGAGTTATTCAGACTTTGGAAATTTCTTAGTCTTCTTTTTTTAAACACAGGACTCAGGTCCATCCTAAGAAGGAAGCTGATCTGAAGTTGTATTTTTACATGAAACATGTTTCATACCACAGTGCTTCCCTCACATAAGAGTTTCACACTTAGGTATGTAAGTTCACTTCTGCAGCCCCTGCCTGCATTTATAGTGGAATATAATCCTTCCTTCCTGTTTTTGGGTGGGGACCAGTTTTCAGGACAACTCTTTCTCACTGTAAAACTTCTCATTCAGGGCCATGGATTGACTTCCTGTATTCTGCTTCTTGTTTCTTCTTCCAGCTCTTCCATCACAATGAAACAAGACTGGAGATATTGGAGCGTGGTTCCTCTGTACACATTTCTTTTTCCTTGTTTCTTTTTACTAGATATTTGAGCATTTTGTACAAAATGGTTTGATCACATTCACCTCCTCTCTACTCTCTATCTCCTCCCCCTTTGCCTTCCTTCCCACAACCCTTCATTTTCCGTCTCTGTGACACAGAGCAAATGGAACACGGCCTTCCTTCGAAATTCGATGAAGTCAGTCAACCCCTCTGTAGGGACGTTGGCGTCCTCTACTGGAAGTAACGTTTCCTATAGAGGTTAGAGTGGCTGCTCTCTTAGGGACAGTGTGAGTCACTGGAGCTCAGGGAGTGCACGGGTGCCTGGAAACACACCTGCACGGGATAAGCCATGTCCAAGCTCCGGAAGCCTCCAACGCCCCTGGTAAAAAGGAAACGAAAAAAGGAGTCTCCAGTCAAAGAGGAAGATGGCCATACCAACCGGATGCCTCCTAGAACCAAGAAAATCAGTCCTTTTTCTACATCATTTCCAACTGACCTGATGAAGTTTTCAAATCTCCAAAAACGTAAACAGTCTGGCGGTTCAAGTGGCAAGAAGTTATCAGATCCAAAATACGATGGTTCCTTGGAGGGGCCATTCGGCTTCGGCCCTCTAGTTTTTCCTGTTTTACAGTGTTTCAACAACGTTAAGTTCTTCACCTGTGTGTACTTTGTGTTGGCCTTAGGTCATGGTAAGTTGGAGAAGCAGGTTTGCTCTGGTGAGTGGAGGAGTGAGGGAGACTTAAGGCTGACAAGGCTTGAAGGAGACACTGGATGGCCTCTGGCTTGTTTTCCACAAGTGAATAAGATCAAAATCACTTAATCCAGTGTTCTTTTGTACCCTCCAGCATTTGGCCACCAGCCTGGCAGGGTGCACTCCATGCTGTGTGTATCGGCTTTTGTCCTCTGGATAGAGAGCTGATGAGAAGGTGATGTTGAGTTAGTTCATAATATTTGATGACCAAATTAATTCTGGGTTGGATCTCTTGATGATTAAAATAAAGTTGTAAACAGCATTGTCAACATAAGATGAATTCTGCTCACAGTTTGAAACGCTGGAAAATGAGCTTTTTGTCTGATTTTTTTCTTTCATCTGACAGGACTGTGAGACTTTAAGCAGTCAGCATGACAGGAAAAAAGCACAAGGGTGTTTTTATCCACAGGTCTCCTCCTTCTGCCTTCCTCTTCCTCCACCTCTTTTTCTGTTATTTTAGTTATAAACTGTATTCATAATTTTTGTTAATATAAAAAGACTCACTATTTTTCCAATATTTCCTAAGCTCTTTCAATACATTTCTTTAATTTGCAAGTGGTCTGGTTAATTGGAAACTATATCTGTCAATGCCTTCCACCTGGTTCTCAAACTTAGCTTTTGCCAGTTGGAGGCTGTGGCAATAGATATCAAAAGTGTAGCCAGAATTTTCTATCATTTTCTAGTTTGGGAGATGATTTAGCAGCAGGAGCAATACTGACTGAAGTTCTTAGATATAAAGTAGGGATAGAAAAGCGTCTAACAGCAGCAATGGAAGAAAGTGAATGTTTCTGCAGCACTGTGCTCCTGGGGTCTGGCTCTGGCAACTGCTGGGGCAGCAGACCAGCAGATGATGAGCTGGTTCTCAGAGCTTTAGGAAGAGATTAGACATCTGGACCCCTTCAAACCACGGAGTGTTTGAGGTAGTTGGACAACAGCAGCTATGGTTATAGCAGCAACGACTGTGATCCAGCTGCTTTGCAGAAATTTCATGAGTTTTAATTTGTAACTGTTATTGGTTTTCACTCTAAGAAATGTAGTATTTTGTAGGTATTCTCTGTATCAAGTTATTTTTGTTGCATGCAGTATGATTTTTTTCTTTATATGCTGGATGATGGTTTGTATACACATTATACCATCATTTACTTAATGTTAAAGGACATAAAATTTACATTGAATATATGCATAATTCTTTTGTTTTTTCAAAAGATTGAAAATGCTTGCAAAATATTAAACTTCGAGAACAGAATCCTAGCTATGGCACAATGTTATATTTTGAAATACAAGCTGGGTTCCAACTGTCTTTCTATTTTAAATTAAAACATAGGTAAACATTATTAAATTATTTATTAAATATTCATAATTGATAAATTGAAAAAGATGAGGTGTTACATTTGTAATTGATCTTTAACAATCTACTGATAGACGTAGTTACAAATATTTTCTAAAATTCAAGGAAAAGTATTTCATGGAGGTTGGTAAAATCATTTTATAGATGTTACTCATTCATACTACTATATAATTAACTTCAGCCAGTATAAATTTTTCTTTGAAAGATTGTAATTATGGTCTATTTTGCCCATTAAAATTTCTTATCCTGTCTTTTGTCTTTCTTTTTACTTTTTAGGTATTATATTTGCTCTTGTCGATCTGAGTATTGAAAAATTTGACCAGATATTTTCTCTGTCATATGTAGAGGAATTCCTATTGAGTCACTGTGATTATTTTGCATCTTTCCTGGTAGCATTACCTGTAGGATACTTTGGAAGTAGAGGGAACAGGTCAAAATGGTTAGCAGCTTCTACCATTTTGTTAATAATTTCATCAACTTCATTTGCTGTTATATACTTAAAATATGAAATTATAAGACCAGTGGAAGGAAGAGAAGGTAAGATTTTCAAATAAACTATCTAAATCTTACTAAATCAACACAGATTTAAATCTTTGGTTCAACAAATTTAAAATAGTTTTTAAAATTGTTTTATATAATTTATGATGTCTGTGTATACTTCTGTATTTATATAACCATGCTTATTAACTAATTACCTGTAGCTCTCTGATTTACCTCTCTTAGGAGACATGACTTTATGAAAGAATATTGTAGGGTCATTTGGAAAATCATTTCTTATATATAATATTACATATGTCACAGGTCTCTGGAGATGTCTGGTAGTTCATACTATTTTCCACAAAAATAATTATTCCATTCATTCTCTTCATAGCACAAGCCCACATAACTTCAAATACAGGAATAAGCTATCACATATAGAAGGTTATTTTTTCTAATTATTCCTACCATTTCAAAAGTCAGATTCTTCTCTTTGACACAACGTATCTGTAAAGAGAGTGGCTTTGTCATGTTGTTAGTAGTTTATTCTGCAACCATTTTGCAATTTCTAGTAAACACAAAGTACTCGAAATTTCTAGCACTATTGTCCCAAATGCTTCCTTTTCATATTACAGACTTTTATATAGATGTTAAACAGAGCTTTAGTAAGACATTGTGAATAATGGATATGTATATGTATTCAAGTTTTTATGTATGTTAAGATTTTTGATGTTTACAATGTATGGTATTTTTATGGTGTTAATAAAATATAAATTTAAAACTAGTTAATATGATACCATTTTAATATTAATATAGTTATATACTATGTAATGAATACAAGTGTAAGAACTGTGTATTATACATTTTTAATATTTTTTTCTATTTATAAAACTGACAACTTTTTGAAGAGAAAGAGACATATAAATAGAAGGGTATACAAAACATTTTTTTCCTTTGTTCTCTTAACTATATCTTGGACAGAAATGGTGTAATCTTCAAAAAATTGTCCTAATAAATATTAAAATTCTGATCAGTGTTTAAGAGCATGTACTACTGTAGCTAGAAGTTTTGAAGGAATTTTGTAATCTTGGTTTGCCTAAAAACACAGAGTGGTTTTTGGAATATGTTTTTGTTTTTGCCTATCCCAGAGGTAGTGGATGAGAATGAGTTTGATATAAACTATTCATTACTGGATACTACTGTTTATGTGCTGCTATGAAAACCATAATTTTGCTGTGTGCAGCTTTTCCTTGTGATTGTATGCAGCTTGGACTTCTGGGAACTCTGCTCAGGATATATATTGGTTGAAGTTCGGAGATTCCAGAAAGGAGATAGATTTGGGGATATTGCATTTAGATGTTATTTCAGCTCACTGTAAGCTCCTACTCTCCGAGATTCAGACCACCAGCACCAGTGGTTTATATTTCTTTGTTTCGTCCTATCTTTCTTTTTTCTTTTCTGATGAAACAGGCATGGAGGCAAAGTTTTTCACTGAAAGCTTCCAGCTTATCTCTTCCAGAATTATCTCACTTTTTTTTTTAATCTCCTGCATGTAAACCGGGGGAATGTATCATACAACAGTCTTGTCCCTATGCCAGGTTGCTGTTGAGTGCTGTGTTAAATCTGCTGCTGCCAATAGGAAGCCCTAATTTCTTCACAAATGGATATAGTCTCAGAAAATCTTCTGATATCACACACTATTCTAATCATTGAAAGGACATTAGGTTTTCTTATTTAGTTCCTGAGATGTCTTCTGTTGGATGGAAAATGATGTCATAGAGGAAAATTGACTTAATTTCTTAACATTGAAATTTTTAATTCAGACTACCCTTGCATATTAGTATTCTTCACTTCTTCCCTCCAGGTAAATGAAGGAAGTTTCCTCTAGGGACCATTCTGTGTGCTCCTGCCTCATCCTTTGTTCCATTAGAGATCCCCTTCTGCTGCTCTTGACAAGTCTGCTTTCTCAATTAGATCTCACTCACAGTGCTCAAATGCATTGCATTTTTTATCATTTTTAAAAAGCATGAATACTGTTTTAGTTTTTTGATTAAAATAAAATTACATTATTTCTACCTTTCCTTTTCTGTCTTCTAACCCCTTCCACATCATCCTCCCAAACTCTCCTATGTACTTCTCTCTCTCCAATTCCTTACCCCCATAACTTAGTTAATCTCAAATGTATAAGCTCTTATTCTTTATTATTTTCATACCTTAATTAGGGAAGGAGGAGGTAATGTCTTTTAAATTTTTTTAAAATTTATAATTATTAATATTGTTTTATCTGTTTGACTGTTTTGAACTTACATATGTATGCACACCATACACATGCTGGTGACTGCCAAGATGAGAGAGTTTGTCAGAACATGGAATTGCAGGTACAGATGAAGTGTGTTGCCATTTAGGTCCTTGAAATAGAATCTAGGTCCTCTGAAAGACCCTGTGGGCTTTGAATTCCTGAGTCACCTCTCCAACTCCAAGTCCTTCTCACTCTTAAAGAATAAAAACAGCAGACAAGCTTGCAGTCTCCTGTATCACCGTTTGAAATCTGCTTGTTTTCATACATGGTTTTGTGAAAGATCTCTTCACATTTCTTAATTTTCTACACATATTTCTTTGGTGAACTTCAGCATGACTCTTACACAAAATGTTAAAACAGAATTAATTCTGTCAAGTCACTAACATAACATATAATATTTACTAGAATGAAAACTTGTTATGAATTTAGAACTTTTATTAATATTTGTAGTATTGAAGACTTCTTACTTCTTCATAGTTTCTCTTTTGGGGGTTGCTGTGTATGCTACTTATATGTTAATTATAATCTACAATTTCCTTAACAAATAATTATCAAAAGGATTAGTTTTATTATAGTAGACAGAAACATTGTTTTCAGGTATTGGTCAATGAAAAGCTCAGAAATGTGATCCTTGGAAGGAGGTAGACAAGGAATTTCAACTTTCTAGAAAAAGAGGTGAATAGACTCAAGAGGTATTTAATTACTGAATAACTTTCTTGATTATATTTGCCTTGAAGTCAAATTGGATTACGTGTGCCACATTTTTTGTTCATCTCTATGGCTAATACTAGACATTATGGAAAAATCATAATTTTACTAGGGTTGTAATTTTTAGTGAGAGCTTCCATGATATGAAACAGAGCAATGATCTACAAGAGAGTCAAGGATAATTACAGAAGAAAACATATACAGGATCACTGAGATAGTTACCAGGAGCATTCCGATAGGATTTTTGAGGATTATTTAGATCACATAGTAAAAAACATTAGCACATGTAATTTAAAGACTGTTATAGAAAAGAACTCTTGAATTAAAATGATGGGATTTGGTGGTTCAGATCATCCAGGGCATTGCAAGTACTTTTACTCTGGGACAAAATTCAGAAGAACAGGATGAAATGTATAGAAAATTGAATACATATGTGTTATGTATGCATAAATGTGTGTATATGAGCATTATATGTATGTGTAATCTTGTGCATATAAACAATCTCTCTCATAGTATATGTGTTTCTTCCAGCATTCCCATAAATTTTTTATTGTGCTATTTCTATTTAAAATGTCATCAATAATTGGCTATATGCGACACTCAATGTAAGAATATTAAGTAAATAAAAGCATGATGGTATTAGCAACTGAAAATTAATTGTACATTTAAATTTAATTCAATTCAGTAAAATAGATTTATTATCTTTCAAAAGAATTGTGCATAGATGAAGACCACAGGACAACACAAAGTTGTGAGGAAAGCAAAGTATCATACAAATCAACATGTATCTATCTCTTCCTTATTGGTCAGTTTTTCCATGGAGTATCCGGGATGCCAATTTATATCATTGCTGTGACCTTCATTTATGACCACGTTCCCATTCAGTCAGCTGGACTCTACATAGGCAAGTTTGTTTTTCTAATAGATGGTCCATCTTGAATACTCACTGAGTTTCTGTATGCTTTAACCGACACAGAAGTACTGCTGGCCCTGTGATGACACTGTTCTCAGTAGTGATGGCTTGTGTGCTTGTCTTCAAAATCACATTGATCTATCTCATTCTGGGATTTGGGACAGTAGACGAATCACCTAAACATCACTGAAATGAAGAATAGAAAAAAAAGACATGTATGCTTTAATTGGCAAAACTTTCTCTCTGAAGAGAGAGAAAGGGGTGTCATGGAGGAGAGAGACACTCTTGTGTAAAATACGTCCTATGATAAGAAAACATTGATACATCCCCCAATAATCTATCTTTATTTAATAGATTCTGGTTCTGGTAGTTCAGAATGAAGTTATACTTTCACAGAAATATCTGGATATCATTTACAAAAATATATAATTATTTCTGTATTTACTTTGAATACATCTCAAAAGTAAGTACTTTGGAACATGCCTGTTATCCCAGCCATTAGGAGAATGAGGCTTGAGGATTATGAGTTCAAAGCCCGTCTAGCCTGTATGTCAAGTACCAGGACAGTCAGAGCTATATAAAAAGAGTATCTCTCAAAAACAACATCAGCAGCAACAACAAGAAATTAGTAATAGCTTGTATTGAAATAATATAATTTTTCTGCAAGGCTAATAAATTCTTTCCAATAGTCTAAAATAAACAATATACATATTTACATATAACTTTACAACAAATACTTGTGTCTTACTAGCACTGGACAAGACTGGTAGAAAATAGTGATTTTAATTCTGCTGAACAGAAATTAAGACACATATGTGTACTATATTGAGGCTTACTATATTGCCAGCTCCTGCTACTCTGGAAGCATTGATGAATAATGGACAGGTAATTATGAAAATGCTTTGTCTTACTCTAGTGACATATTAAAGGAAATACACCTTACTTATGTCCATATTTGATACAAATTTATTTCTGTAACACTAAGTATGTAGATACAACTAAGTTCACATTTAAATTGAGTAATACCTGATTAGATAAGGAGTTTTGCCACCCAGTTTTACTATCAGGGACGTCTCTAGATGGTTCTCTGGTTGTCTTAGGTATGATTAACATTCACAATCAGTAAACACTGAGTAACCAGATGCCATTTATAGTAAAAACCAGG
Source organism: Cricetomys ansorgei (assembly GCA_026225945.1). Classification (NCBI taxonomy): domain Eukaryota; kingdom Metazoa; phylum Chordata; class Mammalia; order Rodentia; family Nesomyidae; genus Cricetomys; species Cricetomys ansorgei. Next base: position 6,562 of record JAMJFZ010001360.1, on the reverse strand, counting down.
ACTCACACAAGCAATGTAAAGAGCTAACATCACAGACTGACTGTTCCCAAAGAAGCAGCAATTGTGGCTCAAGGCTCACATAGAATGGAAGACTATTATCAAGTCTTGCATAGGTTTTCCACTGGCTGCCTGCTCTTCTAATTTGGGACTATTAACATCGTTTCCTAAATATCTTTACAATGTATAACTCCATTTTTCACCCCCGGCACAGTTAATTTCCCTTTCCACCAATCTTCTCTTCTCAAAGAATAGAGAATAGCATGAGAAACTTTTACATATTACAGATGTTCAGTTGTTTTTCTCATGACAAAATTATATTGTGATGCTGTTTGGTGTTCTGTGTTAATTTTCAAGCTATCGCAGATTCTGCACAAGTACTGGGACATACTATTGGTTATGCATTTGGTTTACAAACTGTAAATCGTCTTCGTAATCAAACTGTGACGGAAACGTAAGTCATACTAATTGCTTTTCTATTTAGTTTATTATTTATAGAATATTTGTAGAATATATTCCTTGCTGCTTAGTCTCTCTGGGTCTGTGGATTACAGTACCTTTGTCTTTTGTTTAACAGTTAATAATCACTTATAAGTGAGTACATGCCACGTTTGTCTTTCTGGGACTAGGTTACCTCTAAGAAATGAGTGAGGTAATGATTTTTTCTTCTTCCAATCCATTTGCCTGAAAAATTCATGAAGTCATTTTTTTTAAATAGCTGAGTAGTACTCCATTGTGTAAATGTTCCAGGATTTCCTTACCCATTCTTTACTTGAAGGACATTTAGGTTGTTTCCAATTTCTGGCTATTATGAACAAAGCTGTTATGAATGTAGTTGAGCAGGTGGCCTTCTGGTAGGGTGGAACTCATTGGGGTATATGCCCAGGAGTGTAATGGCAGGGTCTTGAGGTAGGTTGAGTTCTACTTTCTTCAGTATGGAGTTGCCATACTGGTTTCCATAATGGCTAGTTTGCACTCCCACCAGCAATGAGTGAGTGTTCCACAACCTTGCTAGCATGAGCTGTCATCTGTGTTATTGATCTTAGCCACTGTGACAGGTGTAAGAAGGAATCTCAGAGTAGTTTTCATTTGCATTTCCCTGAGGCTGAGTGTCAAACATTTTTTTAAGTGTTTATCAGCCATTTGAGATTCCTCTTTTGAGAATTCTTCTTTAGTTCTGTAACCCATTTTTGATTGAGTTATATGGTGTTTTTGATGTCTTAATTCTTAAGTTTGTTATATTTTTTTGATATTAGCCCTCTATCAGAATTGGAGTTGATGAAAAATATTTTCCTATTCTGTAGGATGCCATTTTGTCTTATTGACAGTGTCTTTTGCTGTAGAGATACTTAGTTTATGAGGTCCCTTTTGTTATTTGTTGACCTTAGGTCCTGAGCTATTGGTGTTCTGTTCAGGTAGTTGTCTCCTGTGCCAATGCGTACAAGGCTATTCCCCACTTCTCTTCTATCATGTTCAGTGTATCTGTTTTTAAGTTGAGGTCTTTGATCTACTTGGACTTGACTTTGGTGCAGAGTGACAAATATCTCTCTATCTGCATTCTTCTACATGCAGACATCCAGTTTGACCAGCACCATTTGTTGAAGATGCTGCCTTTTTTCCAGTGTGTATTGCTGGCTTCTTTATCAAAGATCATGTCTCCATGAGTGTGCAGATTTATGTCTGTATCTTTGATTTGGTCACACTGATCAACATATCTGTTGAGATCAGAATGGTGATACTTCCAGAAGTTCTAGTTTTTGTCTTGATGAGCTGTCAGTTGGTGAAAGTAGGGTATTGAAGTCTCCCACTATCAATGTGTGTGAGTTTATGTGTGCTTTAAGCTTTAGCAATATTTCCTTTACAAATGTTTGAGCCCTTGTGTTGGGGCATAGATGTTAAGAATAAAAATGCTCTCTTGGTAAATTGCTCTTTTGATGAGGATATAGTTTTGATCCCTGTCTCTTTTGATTAATTTTTGTTTGAAGTCTAATTTTTGGATATTAGAATGGCTACAGAGGCTTGATTTTTAGCTTGGAAAATATTTATTCAACTGTTTATTCTGAGGTAATGTTTATGTTTCAGGTTAAGGTGTATGTCTTGTATGCAGTAAAAGTCTAGATTCTTATGATGCCTTTGATGAAGGTGGTTTTGGGATTTTGGGCTGGACTAGGCAGGTGTAATAGGAGGGGTTAGTGAGCAAGTTTACTACATGATATGCTGGAGCTGGCTTGCCTTATCTGCTCCAGGGCATGACCTGTCTGCACAACTTGATCCTTGGAAATCAGAAGCAGTGTCCAGAAGAGTTGGGGGGGGGAAGATGGAAGTGGTTTGGGTTTGAGGCTGAGTTGGACAGGTGTAGTGAGAGGTGTCTGTGAGCAGGACTCCTACCTGATATCCTAGGGCTAGCTTGCTCTGCCTGCACCAGAGGTGGGGGTGCCTCATGAATAATCTTTTTATGCTGAGGTTTGTCCCTTACATTGCAAGTGTCTCCCAGACTTTTATCATAAAGTGATGTTGGATTTTGTGAAAGGCCTCATCTATATCTCCTGAAATGATTATGTAGTTCCTGTCTTTCAGTTTGTTTATATAGTGGAATATATTTTATCCATTTACTTAAGTTAAACCATCCCTGCCTCTGTGGGATGAAGCCTACTTGATCATAGTTTGATGATATTTTTTATGTGCTCTTGTGTTCAGCTTGCAAATATTTTCATGAGAAATCTTGCATCTATGTATCCCCTTGTAGTGCTAAAAAACCTATTTTGCATGAACAGTAGAATCTTAGCACACACCAAATCTAGGGTTCTGTCTAGCTTTTGAAGAGTAAAAAGGACAACAAAATCAGAGACATGAAACATCTTGGCCAGAATTCCTAAAAAGGTAACTACAAAATAGTGATATAAAGAGGATTAAAATAGGGCCAGCAAGATGCCTTAGTGTATAAAGAAGCCACCAATCATAAAGACCTTTCTAGCATCCCCAGGTTCCACATGTTAGAAAGAGTGTACCAACTCCTGTAAATTGTATTCTGATCTCCTTACATAGCATGCACATACACATATGCACATATACATTATTGAAAAATGAAAATTAATAATAAATACCGTTGTAAAGAAAAATATCTGGAATAAATGTCTACTCTATTAATATCTGAATGTTGCACATGAACAAAAGCAATCAGTGAAAATGACCTCAGTTAGAAATCAAAATTTGGCTAGGGATTCTAACCACTAATATCTAATATGAGAGGATTGTTGGATAAAAATGTTAAATATCTGTTTTATAGAAGCTCAAATAAGCATAAAATACAGAGAGAGTGTGGAAATAGTTTTTGTCAAATCGTGCAAACTGAGTTCAATATCCAGTACCCTTCCCATAGAACTGACTCATGTAATTTGTGCTCTGACCTCCACTCATGTGTCATAGCACATGACATGAATTCATGAATGCATGCATACATGCATGCTCATGCACTCACACACACACACAATCAAAAAAGTTTTTAACAAACTCAGAGATATGATTAATACTTCTAGAGAGTAGTATGACATAGAGATGAAAGTGAAAAAAAACTTCTTGATGTATAAACTACTCAAAATGAAATTAAAGCATCAATAACATAAAAAGTCAAGTGGAAGAAAGACTTAAAGGATTTGAAATAGGCAGCTTGAAATCTATTGTTAAGAATAAAAAAGAACAAGAATTAATAAAAGGATTCTGGGAATGAATTAAGAGAACAAACACTGATATTGTTGAAATTCAAGTGAGACTTTTGAATGTCAAAGAAATGGAAAGATTATCCAAGGAATTAAAAAATTCACTAAAATCCAAAGTGAAATATTCAGGCACAATAAGGTCAGATGTCATCCAAGGATTACATTGAAACATGGCAATGGAACACATACTGCACTCTAGCTCTCAGATACTGAAAATAAGAACCATTTTCTCAAGGCAATGAAAGAATATAAATAACATGTAAAAGTGTCCAGATTTATCTAATAACAAACTTCTCATCAAAAATTTAAACATGATGAGAGTATAATTTTTATTTTATTTTTTGAAATTATAACATAATTAAGTCATTTCCCCTCCCTTTTGCTCCCTCTAAACTCTCCAATAAACTCTGCCTTGATCTCTTTAAAATTCATTTATACTTTTTCATTAATTGTTTTATATACATATATATGTGCATATATCATATATGTATACAGGTTCCTAAATACTTTTATAGCACTGAGAGAATAAAAAGAAGTATCCCTTACATCAATAGTTCTCAACATTCCAATTGATGAGAACCTTTATTAAAGTTCCTCATATTGTGATGACCACTAATCACAAATTACTTTCATTGCTAATTCATTGTAATTTTGCTGCTTTTATGAATCATAATGTAAATATCTGACATATAGATGATCTAAGATGATGCCTGTGAATGTGACATTTGGCCCAAAGAGGGGTCATAATGCATAGGTTGAGAACCACTGCTGCATTTTGTTTTAAATCTATCTATTGGCTTTCCAGTAAAGCTATTCTTTAAGTCAGAAAAGATAAAGAAATTTTAAGAAAAATAATTTGAGGAAAAATCAAAAGCAAATCTATCCTACAAGAAACACTAAAGTTATTCAAACTGATGTTATCAAAAAATTGAAGACATAAAATGTAATTTTATAAATCTGGAGCACTACAAGATGATATTATCAACCATATGCATGATGCGTTCACATCCTTAAAAGGATTACTACAATGGAAAGTAATAAATTCATTAATGTCTTAAATTTATGAAATACAGAATATGTTAAGTGTCTCAAAACTTGAAAATGCTTAATGACATGCTTTGATGATAAGGTATCACTTTTTAAACTTGAAAAATTACTAAGGAAGACAAGTGAGCTCCTTAAAAGATTGAAGAAGAATATCAGGAAACCAGAGAAGAAATCAGTATCCCAGAAGTCCCTACCCAGGCATCTGCCATGCAGTGTCTTCCTTCAGGTTTTCTTTACTAGATTCAAATTTTCAGGCCTTAGAGTAAAATCTTTGATTCATTTATATCTAATTTTTTTGAGTAAAAGAAAAGAAGTTGTCTATTCTCCAGCATATGTTCATCTCCATCAGTTCAAAATTAAATGTCTACAGTGTAGAATTTTTTTTGAGAGCATCTCTATCCCATTGGCTCAGATGTTTTTCTCTGCCAGTTCCATGCAGTTTTGCGTACGATGCACGTGAAAATGAACATGTAGTTTGAAATCCAGTATGATGATTTCTCCAGCATTGCATGTCCTCAGAAACTCTTCAGCTGCTCAGGGTCTTTGTGTCTCTATGTGAATTTTAGGATATTTCTTCTTATTCAGTGAAGAATGCCATTGGAATATTGTTAGTATTTATAAAGAACTCTCAGTAATACGTCCATTTTCACAATACTAATTCACCTAAACCATGAACACTGACATCATTCCATCTTATAGTATTTTCTTTTATTCTTTCTACAGTTCTTAATGGTGTTATACATTCTAGTGTTTTATGTACTCCACCATAGTATTCTTTTACCTTCATTAGTTTTCCCTAGATAAATTATATATGTTTTGGTGCAACTGTGGATGTGGTTATTTTCCTGATTTCGTTCTCAATATTGTAATCTCTCAAGAATTTTAAGAGTGAGTCTTCAGGCTCTTTAAATACTGGATCTTATAGCTTAAAGGGATTTGCTTTATCCTTCCCTATGTATGTCCCTTTCCTATTTCTCTTCCTAACCCAGCTGCTTAGGTTAAGACTTTCAGCTCTCTCTTGAGTAAGGGTACAGAGAGTAGATACTCATTACACATTCTCAACTGTAGTGGAAATAGGAAATACTTCCAGGTTTTCCTTGTTTAGCAGAATGCTGCATGAAGGCATGGCTATAGTCCCTATTGTACTCCAGTGTGCATGACTCCTCTAGTACTACTTTCGTTGTGCTTTACTAGCACAAACGTGGTTAAGTTTTTTACTATGGCATTATTCTTTTACAACCAGTAATATGATTATGTGATGTTTTTGTCCCTAATTGAAATTTTCTATTTTTCTCAATTCAAGTGGAATCACTCACAACTTTCAACAGTGGCAAATCAATTGGATTGCTGGTTTTAGTTTGGCTGCAATACTTTCATTTTTAACATTGTTACCATTTTTATGCTTTCCACATAATTTACCTGGTGAGTATAAAAATATAATTAATTAATTATATAAACACTTACCTCCCATTCTCAAAGCACAGACAATGTGTGTGTGTGTGTGTGTGTGTGTGTGTGTGTGTGTGTGTGTGTGTAATTATGAATATACTTCTCTTGTTGATATTGCTCTGTGATAAAGAATTAATATCATAGTGTTGCTGTTTTACAAAATTAAGCAATATCACACATAATTATCATAGTTATGTACTAGAAATTCAATAATATAAATCTGTGTCACTCATTGTTTTCTTTTACTAATACTCTTCTATTTTAAAGTACAGAATTGTCTTTTAAAAAATGAAGCATTTCAAATCTATTTTCATAGTGCAATAGTCAGGATTCTCTAGAGTAACAGAATTTAT